>OZ007591.1:411142575-413542575 GCA_963931845.1 Maratus michaelseni | reverse complement strand
GTGAAATTTCAGACATAGTAAAATTTTATGCGGTTTTTATCAAATCTGACGGATTGTTTACACAAAAATTCCGTTTTTTCGCCAAAATGTTTGATTAGTTGTTTTCGATTTTTTTTTTCGTTTAGATATTTCGTAAATAAAATAAAAGAAAATTACTATTCAAAATTTGTTGGTATGGAAATCCGCTAGATTTGGCAACAATGATTATAAGAATTACTTTGTGATATGGAGAAAAGATTTATTAAATAACGGTTTACTTTCACGTAATGAAATTACCATTTTCAAAAGACTGGATGTTCCTTATTCTCGTTGACCAATAGCTAGATGCTACACAAGTACTTTTAGAGTCATATTTTCAAATGTTGCTTTTATACTATGAAAAATCATTTGCGCAGAAATATTTTTTTTAAGGTTACAAGATTTAAATTTTTAAACCTTCTAAGGTCCTGTAAATTAAACAACAGAAAATATTTCATTCTTCTACGATCAAAACTTACCGCGTTATGATATTCTGAATTTTACGGTAAACAAATGCTGTTTTAGGAACACGTAAAAGCTGAAATTTCATAAAGTTCATAGTATAAAAACTCGGTAAGTTTCGGTGTGACAAAATGTAATTTTTAATGTTCTTATTGCTGAAGAATGGGGAACATTTCTCCAACTATAACTTATTACATATGAGAGAGAGGTACCGAGTAGGGAAGTCTGTATTTCTGTAAAGGTCGAAATTGTGGCGGCATCTTTACGAAATTCAACCTCTCTTGAGGCTCTGCTATCATTTTTCAAGGAAAATAACATAGTAGTTTCCCGGATTAGATAACGATATTTATTATATTATCTGTTACATAATTTAAATTTTATAAACTATAGTTTTCAAAATAAAAATGTTTATACAATTTCCGTGCAGAAAAAAAACTGGTTTTAGTCACTAACTGAAAAAGCAGTTTAGGTTTTATTCGGTTTTCATTCTATCATAAATAACTACTTTTCTAGTTGCCTGTTTCGATCGAAGTCCGGCTCAAAACATAAACGACAACCTATGGAATGTTTTTATGAAACATCAGAGTTAAGGAACAAAATCGCTTTCTTTACGGAAGTATGTAAATTGAGAATTATTCTCGCCTAATACTTGGGGAAAAGTCGATGATGCATCATTCTTAAAATTTTAACCAACACTCAGTTTTGTGATGTTTCATACACAGGATATCATAAAAATGTATTCAAATTTAATGGCTGAAAATTGCCAAGTTTATGTTTTCTATCAGGTAAATTAATTTGACATGTGATGGTTTGAGAAATTTATTAAGTGCTGTTGAAAGTTCGAGAATGTAACAAAAGTGTAAATATAGTTTAGGAGAGAGTCTAAAAAAATCCCCCTGATCTACTTTTAATCGCTAGAATTAGTGATCAATTTGAGGCAGATGGAACTGTTCAAAATGTTCACAGTCAACGGTAGCGGTTGGTAAATTGATGTTTCTTTCATTTATCAGCAGTACCTTGACCTACCAGTATGAAAAAATGAGTTTATTTTTAAAAACGCTAATTATTGTAGTTCCATTTCATAATTCAAACTTAAGCATGTGTTAATAAGATACTTAATGTTATGATCATTTAAATCATGTATGCGTTTTGTGACACCCTGTGTTTCCTTTGCTTAAATACGAAATATATTTTAAAAACCCTATTAAAAAAATTCCGACACTGATATCTTAACCCTACACTACGCAGTGATGCCTTTATGAATCAATTAAAATTTAATTTTTAATAAATAATTTCAGTTCCTAGCAACTATTATATTTAAATAGTCTTCTTATTCGTCTCATTCAATAAAAAAATCCGATTTTAAATAAGATAAAGAATTTATCTTTAAATTTTCGGCATCTAACTATAAATATGAGTATAAAAAACATACTTCCAAAAATAAAATTCGTGCAGTGTTGGATGGAATTAGATGTAACATTGATGCATACCTTAAACTACGCACTTATACCTTAAAGCAAACAACATTTCATAAAGCTCACCAATTTGTAAATAAAACTCCCTAATTAAAAAAAAAAGGTGCATTGGATTATATAATATTTCGTGAAATAATGCAAGGAATACAATTTTTAATATAATATCAAATACCAGTGGACCTGTCTAGGGAATTTGAGCAGCAATCTTTGATCCTGCATTTACCTAATAGTTTTTATTCAACTGCAAATTTTAATAAGCAATCTGTTTTAAGAATATATGATTATAGTAGTATGTCAAAAACTCTTCCTATGATATTTTATTGATCGTTCTTCGTTTTGTATGTGTATATAAAAGGGATTCTGACGTCAAATTAATATTTATAATGATAATTAACATATGTTTAAGTCGTTGGAAATACACATCAGACATATCAAATGCAAAAACACAGATGCTCTTAAATGTTTTAATCGAAAATAGGATTGTTTGAAAAAATTTGTCTATGATTTCTTTATGCAGCGAAAACGGTTTTTTAAATGCGAATCTTTGTTATCAAGACTTTGATTGCAAAAAGGATACAATACGTATAGTAAACAAAACTTATGCAATAATATTCCTTCTAAATACTTTGATTGCCGTGTTGGACATTTATGTCGATTCAGTTTAGCCATTTCACTACCCTGCTTAGATAGACTTCCTCCATTATTTCTCATACTGTCATCGAGAACAGCATGCTTACGTGAACTTACGACCGTATTTTCCAGAACGCTACCATGTTCGAAGCGTATGCCTGATATACAACATTTGTTAAATATTTTTTCCGGTGTAACCATAAAAATGTTTTTTTTTAACTTCTTTGAAGGAGAAGAACAATTATATTGCGCAAATTACCTTATGCAACAACAGTTTGCTGTACACAAATCAGCAAAAATTACAATAGGGTCATTCCATGTCAACTGGCTTCATTAATGCACATTCGCATTCATATAAGTCTGAAATGGACATCTGCACACTGTCAGAGTCAGAAGTAGTACAGTTGGATCATTCTCTAAAGTTCACTGTTTTACAGTCTCAGGAAAATAATCAAATACCAAAGTTTGTCATCTTGTTACTCATGATACAAGAAACCTTATATATTGGAAATATGTAATGTAGCATGATTTTTTTTGTGCTGCACTATTAAAGATCAGAAATAAATTTATTCATATTTACTTGGCCTCAAAGTAGCTCTACGATCTGTCGCGATGAATTTGGCAGGTACTTTAACAATCTTTAACGGCAGAACATGTTACTTGATCAATTACTTGAACAATTTACTTAATTTGTCCCTTTACCAATTAATTACATATGAATATGGCCTAGATCTTCTGTAGTTGTTTCTCTCTTGCTTAAACATTCCTTATTTTATTCATCTTGGAAATCCCTTCAACTAAAATTCATAAATTCAATCCTATTTTCAGAAGACCCTATCTCGAATTGGACACTTCTTTTTTCACTACCGTTTGTAACACTAGAAATAGCACACCGTAATAAAAAAAAAATTATGTTTCATTTTGGGCCTCTTCGCTATAAGGTAAATAAAGTATGTATCAAAACACTTACATTCTGTGCGATTCGCAACTGTATCAGCCGTTAATTTGATTCTAAAAATATCTCTGGATGTCAAAAAGTTTGAGAACTCTACAGATGGGAAAAAATAATGCAAAAGTGTGTGAAATAAGTCGGTCATCCCATGTCAATTGGAATAGGGTTCGAACTCGAGTATCAGTGCGCCATGTGCAATGTAATGTCCCTATACACACACATCTCTGAAACGGATAATGTTTGAATTGTGGTTCAAGTGTCTACCGATAGTACAATCACAAAGCACTATCATATGATAGTGTCCGCAGCATCACCAATAGTCAAAATGTAGAAATTGTGAACCCTATCTCAGAAAATGTGAGAGCAACAAAATATCAATTACAAAAGTGTAGAGCGTCCTCGATTTAGTATTAAATTACGTCTTGCATGTAAAACTAACTCTATTAGAAGATGTGCAATGTTAACTTTTCGATAGCGAATAATCAACGATCGATAAATTAATATTTCAGAGCTTCTAATAAACTTAGTTTTATATGTAAGACAACATTTCATACTAAATCGAGGGATACTCTAGATTTTTGTAATTGACATGTTTTCGCTATCTCTTACAGTTTTCGAGATATGGTCAATACTTTCATAATTTAGCTCCTTCCGCTGCAACCCCTGTCATATGATAGTGCATAGTCATTTTACTATAGCCTGATACTTGTTCCAAAATTCTAGCTTTATCCGTTGAAGAGCTGAATGTACAGGGACTTTACTTTCCTCCCAAACTGTTGAAGTAATTTGTTCTGCAGTTGCAGCCTCTTAAAGTGAGGATCAAATTCATCTCGACAGGCCGCATGGCCTATTTTGAGGCCAAGTAATAATGAATGTATTGATTTCTGATCTTTAATACTGCAATATTGTGATATTTAATACTCTGTTTGTCAGCAGACAAAATTGCTTTAGATCATTCGTCGCTACCATGTCAAACTATCCAATGTGAAAAAATGCATTTTTCATTACTTCTAAGAATGAGCCGATTGTCACCACTAAATTTTGATAGTGTATCTGGCTTCCAACATCCCTAGGGTTGCTAGTTTGGCGTCCTTTTCAATTCAGAAATTTCGAATCCATACTAGAAATTTCAAATAGAAATTTTTGCTTTATACAATGATAGCATATTTCGAGATTACTTAAAGAAAAAATTATTTTCTCAATATTTCCGGTATGAATTCGACATCTCTGAATAAAAACGGAGGCCCAACTGGTAACCCTGTTTGTTCTTCACAGAAATTTTATTTGTGTTTTTACTAATAAAATTTCTGATAATATTTAATGGTGAAAATCTTAAGGCTTATTTGTTACCACTAAAATTTAAAAGAGATTTATGGCTTAATTAATCGGCCTATTTCGTTGATCGAATCACTGCCTCCTTAATACTAAGGAGGCAGTGATCGAATAAAGCAGAATTTGATAGTATTAACTTTTAATGGAAAGTAAAAGGCGCGAAAGTGGGCAGCTATGAATGACCAATAAGGTGACACTTTTGTTATCTGATTATTTTTCTGCGACTATGAAATAATGAACTTCACAGAAACACCTGGTGACCCAACTATACTACTTCTGACTGTGAAAGTTTGCAGCTGTCTATCTTAAACTTATTTGTATATAATTTTGCAATTGCATCAATATAGAAGGGGATCGAGTAGAAACCATTTCCAAATTTAGGCCACTTGAGAAAGAACAACACAAGAATAAACTTTTCTCAATAATATCTAATAAAATGTCAACACTGCATACACGTCATTGTAACCAGTGCATAGTTGGAACACATTATTTTCAATGTAATTAGCAAGAGTTTTATAATACACGCTTGGTAGTTTATACCGTTCGTAAAGGTACAAAATTTTGTAATTAAATAAAGTATATAAAGTATGCGATTAAACAAAGTATATAAAGTATGCGATTAAACAAAGTATATATAAGTCGGAAATAAGAGTAACAAAAAGTAAATGTTCTCACAGTTATGTGATTTCCATTGTACAGTGAACTTCGCCTTATTTAATCGCAGAATTAAGTTATTAATTAAAGCGAAAATAATTTTCAGAAATAATAGTACGAAAACAATAGGCGCCTCTACGCACTTTTATTTACTTTAACAAAATATTAAAATATCTTTTAAAAAAACATTTAATACAACAAAATATTATAGAAAAAATTCTGCTTACATCGTATTAAAGAAAATTATGATAATGAAAATTTTGTTTCGCCACTTGAGAATTTTTACATATAAAAAATATTTTGTACTTGTTCATGATGAATTCAAATATTATTGACGTTTAAAATTAGCATTATGTCCAATATAATTTTTCCTTGTATGATGTTAAAACAAAAATAAAATTAAAAAAATTTCTTTTGCAGCTTTTCATGAGATCTTCGCGAACTCGTGATTAGTGGATTTCTTCTCAGTGATCTTTTTCGATGCGGTTATTGTAATTGCTTTTGAAACTTCTACTACTCAGTAATAGTTTTTTCCCTCTCATTTTTATCAAATGCTTGTCTTTTGAAAAGCTAATCTTAATTTTTTTAAAGAAATTAATTAACTTACTGGAAATTTAATTGTAGTAAGTAGCAATGTTGTAAATTTTGAATGCTATAGTGCTGGGAAGAAATTGAAAAATTGAACAAATACCAATTCAAAATCTAGCACACCAAAATCTTGTGCACAAATATTTACTTCCTCGTAAGTAATAATTTTAAAATTACAGAAAACAAAATTTGTAGTATTAATTTTATTGATAACTAACGGATCCCCCGCCGTTGCATTGTCGCTTAACAATCCGATAATAACATTTAACAGAGTTCCGTCATGTCAGATAATTACTAATATTATTTAGAGAAACATTTGCTTTATGCATTCTCGCGACTACAGAAGTCGAGATTTTCCCTTAGACAATGCTGGTATCTTTCGTGAAATTATTGGAATCCTGCTAAATATGCCTAAAATTAATTTTGAATTATTTTATATATTCAAACGACAATCTCCCCAAATGAAGTTATTTTTTTTTTTATGCACACTGCCTTCGGCAACGTACATTGTCGAATTTGGATGATTATATATTTTTAAATGAAAATCCATCCAAACAATCCTAGAGATAAGGTGTCCTACTCTCTTCTGTAGCGTACACCCTGAATTTTTTTTTCATTTTATGTGTTTAAACGAAACGCTCCATTGCGTTTGGCAGCATGCAGTGAACATGCTACACACCCGGACTGTTTTTGCAAACGAACATCGATTTTATATTACTTTATATATATTAAACGGAGATCTTTCCAAACAATCTAAGAGGCACCCGATACAATAAGAATTGCCCCAATACATTATTTCTATTTCAACAGCTGTGAAAGGTAGATTAAATCGCTTGGGAGGTTTTTTTTAAACTTTTTTAAAAATTGAAGTATTTAAGATGAGTACACTCTTTAGACATTTCCGTGGAGTATGGCAGCACTATTTCAAATTCGAAATTTTCTATTTAATTTTTAACTAGCAGACTTATCAGTAGCCTTAATTAATTGCAGAATTTTAAATATTTTTCTGCGATTAAGTAAAGCGAAATAATCAAAGATTTTGGTAGAACTGTACGTATCTTAAATATTCATGCAGTTTTTTTTTTTTTTTTTTTTGGGGGGGGGGGGGTTACATAAAAGAAATGTTTTGCCACTGAATTGGTAAAAAAAGAGAAATTCACGTCAAAAAAAGTGATATCGATAAAGAAGCAAAAGTATCAGTTAACCGCAGATAACTATTACTTTTGTTCAACCCTTTTGCTTTTGTATTCCTAATAACGCCACGCGTCTTTACATTTACTATTAGCTTGTGTTTACTTTTATTATTATATGAGTGTACACCACCCCCAGAATAGTAGGCCTACACAAACATGGCGGCTGTGGTTGGAGGAGTTTTTTCAGTGATTGTACGGTCCCTTAAATTTTAATAACAAAATTTAGTATCATTTGCCTTATTTAATACCAGATAAAGAAAGAAAGAAATAGTAAGAAGAGCTCATAGCTTTTTATAGTAGGTTAATATGTGTACGAATAAGTAAAACATTTGAAAATAGTACGATAGTTTTATGAGCGCTTCAATTCGAAAACAATAATAAAATTGATAAAATTAAAATACATTAAAATTTGCTAAATAAACCTATGTTTATGATATTTTATAACACATTTAAGCAACTTTCGAACAAAAATCAACCAGAGAGACCGTAAATACAGATGAAACATTATATTAAACAATCAAAGCATCTTAGAAAAAGAAAAATGAGCTTTTGATGCTATCTAGTTATCAAACACGTGACTTATCTATCTACTGCCATAGGCAGTAATGTTTGAAAAAAGAACTTTTCACAAAGAAAGATACTTTCAAAAATATCCGCGAAAACAACTAAGATAGCGATGACAACAAATGCAAAAAATCTCTCGAAACACCTATTAAACGCCTTTTATTTTTACTAGCGAACCCATGCAAATGTACAAATTGCTCTCAATAGTTTATATAGTATCCTGAGATAATTAAAGCAAATTAATGTAGTAATTAATTTGTATGTGTTTTGTGTTTGTGTGTGCGTGCGTCTGTGCGTCTGTGCGTCTGTCTGTCTCTCTATAGCTCAAGATATTTAAAATTTGAATTTTAACGAAATTGTTTTCACCAATTAACTCTAAAACTCAACAAAAGCAGAACCTTTGTATGTTAACCCTAAGGAAAGACGCTTTTTAAAAGTACAATAAAAATAATCTGACGCAAAGGGTTTCTATTGAAATAATAATTCTTCATCATTCGCATTAAAAAAAAAAAAAAAAAGGGCATGTCCTACCAGTACGAGAGAAGAAGAAAGTTTCCTTTCTTTTCTCGTAGTGGTAGTACGCAATACAAATACAGCATATCAATTACAGCACTTTGTAAGGTTAAATAATGATTTATACAAAACACAGAAAAATGGTGCTGCCCATGCTTCTACGGCAATGACAAAATATAATAGACTATACCAATGCAGATGAGGTGCCATGCTCCCACTCCCAAATAATCGCGCAGAGAACAATCACAGAGAAGAAATTAATTAATTCCAAGTTCGGGAAAGATCTCCGTTGTTCCTTCTCGAGTAAATGTAGTTAATAATTGTCAAGCTCCCTCTAATCTTCCGTAATACGTGGATTAATTGGACCCAGTTAATTTCGTTTCGAACCAGAAAATTTATTTGATGCATCTTTATTTGTTTAATTTCAGGTTTCTACTTGAAGTTTATTTAAATTCATTTCTAAAACAAATTCTGGCGCGAAACGTATTAAACCTGGGTCAAATTAACACACACATTACGAAAGATTAGTTGGAGCTTGGCAGTTATTAACTGCATTTACTAGAGAAAGAACAACTAAGATCTTTCCCGAATTCCAGATTTCTTCTCTGTAATTTTTTTTTTCGGCGCGATTATGGTAGTGGTAAACTTCAAATTTTTCTCCTCTCCATTCTGCCTTTTCAGAAGATAATCTTTATCTTGTAATAAAATAAAATCGTTTTCATGAAATTTAATTGTAATACGCAACAATGTAAAAAATTTAGAAGACTAAATATGTGCTTGAAAGAATTTGAAAATCTGAACTATTAAAAATTGAAAATCAAGCACACCAAAACTTTGCGGGCAAAGATTTATTTCCTCGTAAGTAATAATTTTAAGATTACTAAAAACAAAATTTGTAATGCAAATTTTATTGATAACTAGCTGACTGACCCGCGGTCGTCCGGGCTCTTAATATCTAGACAATAAATTTATATATACCTAAAATCAGTGTTGAACGATTTTATATTTTTAAACGAAAATATTCCCAAATGAACTTTATTTCGAGGGCCACATTCCCTTCGTCAACGTACACCCTCGAATTTGTCTGATTTTACATTTGTTTAATGAAAATCCATTCAAATGAACCTAGAAATGGAGACTCTACTTCGGCAGCGTACAACTCCAATCAATTTTAACTTTTAAAAAATATATTTCCAAGCAAATCAAATTTTGTTGGCACCACTCTTTTCAGTCGCGTACACCTTCAAATTTGTTTGATTTTATGTTTTCAACCAAAAATCTGTCGAAACAAACGTCGAGTTGGCGACACCGCTGCCTTTGGCAGCGTACAGCGAGCGTGCTACACACTCTCCGCTAAATTATTACAAAGGGAAATCGAATTTGTATTATTTTACACTTTATTAAGCGGAAATCTTTCCGACCGAAACTCACCGTCATAGAAATTATTTTGCCCCTAACACTATTTCTATTTTAATTTCAACTGCTGCGAACAAAGCCATTAAATAATAAGCCCAGTCAGATAGTGTTAAATTTGTTAGCGACACACTAGCGCCAAACCTCTGCTGCGGAAGGAGGACAAAACAGAAGTGGGTCGCAGAGAAACGATACGATTTATTTATATCGATATTTTATACGATTTTTATCGATGTTTTGTTTATGCACTTCCTTTAAAAGCTTGCTAATTATTGGGATCTTTTACATTAAAGCTAAAACTATAATGAAAAAAAAATGTGGAAATTTACTGGATTAATATTTCTATATAAATATAGTGGTGGCGAAGAAGTTGATTTATTTATTAAAAGTTAAATAAAAAGTGATGGAAATTTACATCACTATGCAATTAACCCTTTCCGGCACAGACAAATTATGTTCGTAAAATGTGAAATTACTGACTGACACCGGAATTTACAAACGACTTTCTTAGAAAATGTGAACTCGTTATTTTAAGCTTTAATTTTAGAAGCAAAATTTTATTAAAATATTCTTGGTGCCGAATGCAGCACTCCCAACCGCTAGATGGCGCTATATTCAACTTGCAAAAAGTTTCCCATTTATCTGACTGGGTTTATTATTTAATGGCTTTGGCTGCGAACGAGGAAGTAATCACTTGACATGTTAAATGCATATCATTTATTGAGCTCACGAAATTCTTAAAATGATAGTTTTATAATAAAAATCCTCTAAAATATTACTGGATAACCTATTAAATAAAAACTTTTCTTTATTAGACAAATAAGGGCCATTACGCACTCTGATTTAATAAAACAAACACTATTAAAAAAAATCTGTTTTCTCCGTATTAAAGAATTACATTTTGATGAAAAAAAAAATGTGTTACCTTTTGTTAATTTTTATAAATAAATACTTTCTGAATTGACTTGTTTATAAATAAATCAAATTTTATTAGTGTTCAAAAATATTATTATGTGTAATGTATAAGTAAAAATAAATACTTATAAATATAAAATAAAATTATAAAATTTTCTTTAAAAAATGTAGTATAATTTCGGGTTTAACTCCCGGACGAATTGAAAAATTTTCTGAATATAGACAGTTTCGGTTTGAGCCGAAAGTTCGGTAGTATTTTTCACCGTAAACCTGAAGACTAAATTCAGATTTTCAATCATAACTTGCTGGAAATAAACATTATACAGAAACTCTGGCTGCAAATTAATTATTACTTCCAGTTCCGGTTTAATGTGTAATGGAAAATTAATTAATTCCTTTTTTTAAATGAGAATAATAATGGGAATAATTTTAGTGTTTCAGACGTGAAAATATTAAAATAATATGGCGAGTAATTCTGCTGGAAATGGAAATTAATTTGAAATGCTTGGTTAATTTTTGGCTAAAAATGTGGCTAAATTTTGGCGTATTCAGAAAAGGAAAAAAAATAAAAGACGCACTTTGCTCTAGAAAAATTTAATAGTGGTGAAAACAAACACGAGAAATGACATATACAAGACTTTAAGATGAGATAAAAAATATAGTTATGTAAGTTCCAGTTAAATAAATATCAGATTAAATATTAAACAATTTCAAGAAATACTGCTTAAACATTGAACGAATTAAACGAAACAATAGCATAAATTTCGAAATCGGTTTTAGAACTAGCAATAAATATAACATGAAAACACTGCATAAATACTGATTTATATTTTGATATATAACAAAAGTTTTTATACGACCTCATTTTTTTCCTACTTTTTAAAAGAAATTATTAGAACATAGTCTCATAAAGCAAAATGCGAAATTTTACAAATGAACTCCAAATAAAGGCTGAGCTACCCCTTAAAAATTCTCTGACTGCCATAGTTTTTTCTATAGCTCTAATAGAGAAATTTATCGAAAAAAAAAAAAACATAAACTGAGCAAATTTATACGAGACCTATATTTATTTTTTCATTTAAATAAATATATCTTAACCTTCTAATTAATAATATATGGTACAATATCAACTATTTAGTACACATGCAAATTTCAATTGCTTGAGGATATTTATATAACGTGAAAAAGAAATGACTTTTTAATTTAAACAGTTGACTACATGCAGCACCATAACAACTCTATTTGGCGCCTGGTGCGAAACCCATTGTTGTTTTTGCATAAGTAGTGGTTAGTTTTGGCGCCTATTAAGCTTATCAGGGCCTATTCTAAATGATGGCGCTCGGTACGGGGACACCGCTTACACCATCCTTCTTGCGGCCTTGACTACATGTAACAAAAACAAATTCCTTACACCATGTACAGTGGTGGCCAAAAGTGTGGACATTTTTTGAAAGTTTCATGTTTTTCAATTTTGTGTGCTTGTAGAATATATTACTTCTCACTTAAATACAAACGTTTATATATCAAATTGAAGGTAATTTAATGTACAATTTAATAATAAAAACAGTATTAAAATATCTGTATTACAAAAACAGTTATGCAACTAATAGTAAGATCTATCTTAGATTTGCATTTTTTTTTAAAGTGATACTTACACAATCAATACTTAGTAGGATAACCCTTATTTTTTTAAGACAGCTTCACAGCGTCTTTTCATCGAGTGAACGAGTGTTTGGAGTTCATCTTTCGTAATCACATGGTGCCAAGAATCAATTATAGCTTCATTAAGTTGTCTTTTATTGGATGGACGTTTTTTTCGTACAAGGATTTTCAAACGTCGCCCAAATTTTCAATTGGATTGAGATCAGTGCTGTTTCCTGACCATGGTAATATATCTATGCCTTTATTTTGAAACCATGCTTTGCATACTTTTGCTGTGTGGCATGGAGCTGAATCCTGCTGAAAAATAATGGTGCGTTGTTGGGAAGAGATCCCTGATGGAAGGTATCAATTTTGGTTCCAGGACAGATTCGATGTATTTTTTGGCATTCAGGATGCCATCAATCACTTGAATTCGGCCCACACCATCTGCAGACATACATGCCCAAATCATGACATTTGTTGGGTTTTTTGTAGTTGCTTCAATGCAATCAGGATGAAGTGCTCCTCCTACTCTACGTGTCACGTATTTTCTACCATCACTACCAAAGAGCGATATTTTACTCTCATCGTTTCAGATTACTTGCTTCTATTGATTTTCTGACCATTTAATGTGCTCTTTTGCCCACTTAACTCGTTTTTCGCGTTGCTTTTGATTTAAATATGGTTTTTCCCTTGGAATTCTAGCTTGTAGTCCAAATTCTGATAACATTCTTCTTATTGTTCGTGAACTTACTGCAATACCCGCTGCATTCATTTCCCATCTAATGGCATCTGATAAAATTTTTCTATCTTGAAGTCATAGCCGTTTAATGTTTCTATCGGCAGTAGCGCTTGTGCATTTTTTTCGGCCTGATTTGGCGTTATTTTCCACTGATTTCGTTTTTTCATAACGTAAACAGAACATTCGTACACCAGAACAAGTCACTGCACCACCAACTTGTCTTGCAATTTCAGCATAAGAGAGGCCATTTTCTCTCAATATGACAATTCGGCTTCTTTTTGTAGATATACAATTAGTTCTTCTTGTTGATGACATTGTTTAAAATTAGTTTAATTTAAAAAAACGGACTTTAAATATTCAAAAACAGCAATACTCTATTTAATTGTACTAGTATGCATCATTCCGCAAAATATTTCCACAACAATAACTCTTTTACCATCCACATAACCTAAACTATAGTTACAGACATTTGATTGATCCTCAGAACAGTGTGTGTGATTGGCTAGTACGCTTTTATTACAAAACACGTCCTTATTCAAAACGATTTGGGTTTGTTTGTTCTACTAAAATGAGCATAACTTTTTTGTAATACAGATATTGTAATACTGTTTTTATTATTAAATTCTACATTAAATTACCTTCAAATTGATTTATAAACGTTTGTATTTAAGTGAAAATTAATATATTCTAGAAGCACACAAAGTTGAAAAACATGAAACTTTCAAAAAATGTCCAAACTTTTGGCCACCACTGTATATATATATATACTTGGAGTAGATTTCTCTTCAAAAAATCCCAGTCAGTATAAGTGTATGGTAGAAATTATTTTTCAAAAAGTGGTACGAATAGAATGAAACAATAGTCACTGAGACTGGGCCAACCTCGTAATCAAAAGATTTTTCTAATTAAACGGAAAGATGAAATAATTAGAATGTAGGATATCCTATTTAGCCTTTAGAAAACAGGGTAGTATGTACGAATTCATAAAATATAATAATAGTCACTGGGACGTAGAGTGTCCCAACCCCGTAATCAAAAGGTTAAACAGATAGATGAGATAAATGAAATTAAGGCTAGCCTATATAGTCCTTAAAAAATGGTCATACTGTCTAGTGTGTACGTTTTCATAAAAAATATATATTAAAGCAACACTTTGTCTTTACTTAGCTCAATAAACAATAGAGTTTTAATATCTCTGTTTGTTTTCACTTAATTACAAACAATCCATTGTGGTACATAACAAGTTTTTTTCCATTCAATAAAACGATATTTGCTTAACAATAGCTATTTGCTTAACTATTTTTCTGTACTATAAAGGTATTTTTTCACTTTTATATTAGACAATGAATCTGAATTTAAGAAATTTCCTACATTTTAACTTCTGTAAAAATATTTGTACTCTAATGTATTATCTTGTTAATTGCATTAATTAACGGGCATTCAGAAAATTAAGTCTTTCAAAATTAATTGTTATTTTTTTTAACTTTTTTAGATAGCATAGAATTCAAATACTAAAGTTACAAGATAGGAAAGAATTTTTGATTTACAAAAGTATTTATTTAAAAAGATTAATAAGTTGGGATAGCTATCATAAATCTGACAAAAAAATTTTTAAATAGCAGAATTATCGATTATTTACACTTAATAGGAATACAGTACTTTTCCAATGATTTTAGTTTAATTTTTATTGGTTTATTAATCAATGTACTTCATTAAAAGCAATTTTATTTTTTTCGTAAATTTTTGTTTTGGTTAAATTTTAACATTTCCTTTTATTCGTTAAAGAGACTTAGATTTAAGTTAAATGATTTTATATCCGCTTATATTAAATAAATAAAAAAAGAATAACAGGAAGGTAATTATTAAGAAGAAAGGAAAAACAGAGATTTGAAAGGTAATATTGTTTGTTCTGGTTAACATGCAAGTTTAGCAATCCAATAGATCATTTCACATTTAAAAAAAATAATGAATTCTTGTATCGGGATGAGGTTTGGGGGAGTCGATCACATTTTCATCATGAAATTTTCCCAGAAAAAAGATATATTCTAAAAATCTATTACTTGTTATAGACAGATCCCGACTAAGCATTTTTAGGAACCGGAACAGTTATTCACCACTATTTCTGAATGGTAATTTTCGCCTTATTTCTGACCGAAATTTTTTGTTTAAAGAAAGTGGCGATTACTAGTTCAAAATTCTGATCCTTACTGGCTGTGTCAAGAGCCCGTCCACAAGGGCGCAGTTGGGGCAGGCTAGGGGGTTCTCAAGGAATTTGATATTTCAAAGTGCATCAGTTATCACACGTCAGATTAAAAAAAAGAAATCAGAAATTTCTCAACAGCTAACTTGTCAGATTTAATAACAATAGAAACATTAGGCATTAAATAAAAATCACTTTCTGCACAGATATTAATAATTATGAAGAATTAAAAATAACTAAACATTTTATATCTGAATAAAATTTTAAAATAAAAAAGACATTTAAAATCAAACATTTGGTAAAACTAAAAAACAACGGATTAATACCACATAATTAAATCAATAACAGTAGATGTTTCAGTCTTTATAAAAACTCTTCATCAGTAAAAATGTCAATATCAGTACAAAAATCACGTTAAAAATTAGGCATTTAAAATATTAAGTCACCAAGTAGTATATGTCATAATAGGATCACAGATTCTTCTGGAATTGTAGATGGATCGTTTAGAGGGGAATTCTATAATCTCGTAAACCAACCTTCTAGAAAAGTACTACTTTTCAAATTATAGTAGCTAGATTTAATTATTTTAATATTTTCGAAATCTGGAATGTGGCCGATATCTATTCAGTGAATAACAAGTTTCGACTTTAAATTGCCAGATTTATAATTTTAAGTGTATTTTTAATTATTAATAATATTTGCGAAAGCCTTACAATTGCAGCATTCCCAAACATTTATCATTATTGGGTGCTTTGGATAATTAAAAAATATATATCTTAGAATAGAACTGTACCAGTTTCGTTTGAACTGTACACATCAAAACAAAAGAAAATTTTCCCTCATCAGAGAAAGCTTGGACATATAGAAGAAGAGCTCATCAGAGAAAGCTATGAAACATAATGAAATTTATATGCATTACTGTAAATTGCTCACTTAAAAGTAAGGCGTGCATTGTGTTTATCGTTCATTCACAGGGACACACAAAAGATATCGGTTACAGTATACGTGCGATAATTACAGTCTATGTGTGATAGGTGAGTTTTCAAGTTTGGTTTGCGTGTTTAAGTTTAAATTTTTGCATATTACGTGGTGTGCACAAATTTGGTTGATCATATTTAGAGCAACGCAAGGGTATTCGTAAGTCTATGTGAGTGAATTGTTTAAGAGCAGTTTTTAATTGTGTTACGCATTTTCTTGCTGAACTATATTTAGTAGACTAATATAAGTTTGTGGAATATGAACAAAATCATATACAGAACTACGAAAAGAGAAAAATACACTGTTGTTTATGGTTGGTAATTGCTGGAAGTGAGTTTTAAGTAGCCTTATGCGTTTTTTACCTGAATTAAATTTTAGCTTAATATGTGATGTGTACAAAAGTGTTTATATAATATACAGGGATGTACTAGAGATTTCGAGTGCTTTTCCATCGATTTGCGAAAATAGCTAAATGTAAATTTTCCAACGAAATTTTATCATGCTATGTATTATGTATCCAAATCTACAGACCATATACAGGGCTGCACAAAATAATTCGACAATTTTTTTTCAATGGAGGGTAATTTTGGAAACTGTATTTAAAATCTATTATTTGAACTGTTTAAAAATGTATAATAATAAATTTAATTTATCTTGTAGTAAACACTACTAAAATTTAAGTTGTCTAACCAGTGTATTACACCAATTGTCAGTTAATGGTTACCTGCATTACTAATAATATTTAAAACATAAAAAAAAAGCCAAACGCATCTGTAGACTATCATACATAAAATAGTATAAACAGAAAAAAGAAAGGAACCCAGGTATCGGAAGTAGTGCACTACATGTAGCGATACAACAATGAGCACTACTTTTTACAGTAGTTTGTAGTGTAGCACGCTATATTTTGGAACGATGTAGTATAGCGAGTTGCGCGATGGAAAAAAACCCGTAGTTTGTAGAGAGAACCGCGCTACTTTTAACGCTATCGGAGGTAAAACAAAAAATGTGCCATTCTGCAAATGGTGTTGCCGAAACTTGCTTCTTCTGTGCAAAAATTTGTGAATCTCAACTTCAGTGTATAGTAACGCATTACATGAAGTCCATTGATTACAAACTATAATAATCTTTTTAGTCCGTACCTAAATAATTAATATTCCGTATAAGTTTTTTATCTTTCAGTATCTGATCAAGATTTAAAGATATATTAGTTTAGTCTTAGAAAGAGAGTTTTTAATTTATGCATCTTATTAACTTTACTTTCTTTTGTTTTATTCAAATTTCGAGCATAAAAACCTCTACGTTTATGATGTCATTCTGTTTGTTCAAAAGCAATGAATGAGTATTTGTAGAATTACTTTTGTTTCAGGTCCAAAGATGTTAATTATAAAAATTATGACTAACAAAACTTAAAATCAAATTATCGTAACATTAATCCTAAACCTTGTACCTCAGAGATATAAGGATAGTAATTAGAATCTCGCCCAAAAAATCGACAATAACGAAAACCGTCTTTTTAAAGAATTTCAATTTCAATTGCTAATTGTTACTTTTGAAATCTTGAAAATTTATGCTACTTAAAACTTTCTATTTCGCTATTGATTATTCTCTACTCAAGAAAAAAAACTGAAGTCACTGATGGTAAAATTTGTATTTGACAATGGAATAATTAATGCAGGTATCAATTAAAATGAAAAAAGGTCTTTCAAAACGGAATTTAGTGGACGAATACTTTACTTTTCTTTAATTAAAAAAAGAAGACAATTCTGCTTTTGAAATTTCCAAGTGTTTTAAATTTTACCTCTAATTACTGCAAAGGTTTCTTTTTTCAATATTCATTTGAATGCTATTTTCGGAATGATTTACCAAAATAAATTATCATTAAATCGCAAAAATGTATAAATCATTTCGAAGAGTATGTTAAATTGTTAAAAAGAATGTTTCAGAAAAAGCTCATTGTTATTATCTTTTTTTATAATTATGTACGCAAGTAAATCATTTTAGCAATGCATTTAATGAAACTCAGATACTGAATTAACAATGGAAATAAAATGTCAAATTAGAAACTTAATTATTAAACAAGTGGAAAGTATTTAAAACATTTTAAAAATTATTTAAAACACTTTACTAAATATGTATAATTGCTGATGCTAGAAATATCACAGAAAAATGTTATTCAAAAATACTTGAAGAAAGAAAACGTATCTTTCCACCTACTTCAAAGACAGTTTATCACTATATATATATGTATGTAGGATTTCAGTTTCAACACTTCACGTAAATGATCTTCAAATCAACTGACACTCTAGTGTATTATTATTATCCATGATTTAAACGCGCGAGTTGTAAATATTTTGGATCGCGAGATTTGGCAAAGAGCCAGTCTTCTAATTTTTGTTATGAAGCAAGCATATAAAATGAATAAAAGCCGTTAAAGGCGCTGTTAGGCCTAGTTGAATTATTGTAAGGTAAATATATTGTATAGGTTTGACCAAAAGTGTATTAGCTGAAAAGAAATTGCACGTAAAGTATTGTAGAATTATATTTCTAGAACTGTATTAAAGTTCATATTTTGTTGTTCATCGGTTATTTGTTCATATAATTCCAGTAAAGCAACTATTTACATATCATTAACTTACATTTATATATATATACAGGGTGTTTAAAAAATGACCGGTATATTTGAAAAATCCATAAAAACTAAACGGGCAGGGATAGAAATACACCGTTTGTTGCAATATTCTTGGGACAACAGTAAATTTTTAGGCAGACAAACTTTCGATATTAGTTACATTTTTCAACAACAGTCTGGAAAAATTTAAACCACGATATTTTCCACATATCCACCATGCGCAGCAATAATATGACGTAGTCTCAGAACGAAATTACCAGAAACCTTTGTAAACGTGTCAGGGGGAGAGCTTTACATATACACAAGAGATGTACTGTTTCAGTTGTTCAATTGTTTCGGGATTTAGATGTACACCTGGTCTTTCAAGTGTCCCCACAGAAAGAAGTCACAGGTTTGCAAAGGTTTCTGGTAATTTCGTTCAGAGACTACGCCATATTAATGCTGCGCATGGTGGATATGTGGAAAATATCGTGGTTTAGATCTTTCCAGACTGCAGTGCCATCTGTTGTTGAAAATTGTAACTAATTTCGAAAGTTTGTCTGCCTGAAAATTTACTGTTGTCCCAAGTATATGGCAACAAACGGTGTATTTCTATCGCTGCTCGTTTAGTTTTTATTGATTTTTCAAATATACCGATAATTTTTTAAGCAACCTATATATATATATATATATATATGAAATTAATATTCATAATTACTATTTTTCAACTATAATTTTATCTTCGCATTAATTAATTATTCATGATGGCAAATGAAAATTTATCTGAATTGAATTTCTATAGATGAAATGAATCATTTATATCTGAATTGAATTTCTAAGCTATTTAATAACATATGATTATTTTCAAAGAGGCAAATGCAAGTGAAACGGAATTCCTACAAATTCTAAAGTATTTATTAATACATAATAATATTCAAACGGTTCATATTGAAGAGGAAGAGAAAATAATTTTCTGTGTTACTTCTGTGATTGTGTTCCCTTGTAAAAATAAATCAAAACAATGTAACAATCGCATACTTGCATCTCTTTAACCCCTTCAGGGCAAGGTACTCTTGTAGCTAAAATATTGAAATGATTGATCGACACCAGGATTCACGAACGAATTTTTTTTTTAAAGTAAAATCTTTTCCTCGTGTACCTTTTAAATTCAAAATTTTATTATAAATTCTGGTGTTAATGTGTCATTTTGGGATTAAAATTAAGTGGTATATACATAGCTGCCAACTTTTACGCTTAATTCCTACCACTAAAATTTTATACTAAATTTTATCTTATTAAATTTACAAGATCGTGTGATTACATAACGAACAAAATTCTATTAAATTTTAGTGGTAAGAAAAAAGCGTAAAAGTTGGCAGCTGTGGGTATATATAATATACCGGTGCCCTTCCAGGGGTTAACACTAAATATACCAACAACTGGTCATTTTACCGGTACCAAATGAAAATATTTCGACTCGAACCAGAAATATTTTCGTGAAATGAATAAAACGTAAATCACACGTGGTACGGGACGGGAGGAGGGGATTAATAGTAAACGTATCTACTGTATCAGAAACTATTTCTGCAGTTTTTAACCACGTGTATAATAAAGGAATAGGTGTGCGCTTTTACCATGTTATCATGTCAGTATTCTATAAATTAGTCATTTTATCAAAGGATTTTGATTCAAGCATTTCCCTTTCAAGTTTTAAAAATTGCATGACAATGTAAATAATAATAATAATAATAATAATAACATCAATGATAATAAATAATAATAATAAAGAAGCAATATACATCATTTGAATAATAAAACAATTTTAGTCAAGAAAAAGAAAAGCAGAGCTTTATGTAATGAAACACTTTAAGTCATGTGAGATCCGGTCTTTAGAGAAATATGTTTACGCAAACTGGAAAACAGCGAGAATGACTCCTCCCCCACTCTCGCAATTACCTATTTTTACATGTATATTTAACAATGCATAAATTAATAACGCAAAATTTTCTCACGCGAATTCTATAGAGGTTAGGACATACCTTTAAAAATGTTCTTATGCATTATGTGTTAGAAATATTAACCTCATCGAGTAATTTATTTTCAGAAAAACCACTCTTTCACTTCCTCTTCGAAAGAAGGAAAGATATTCAACATTTCTTTCAACGCATAATGAATTGCAGAGTGAAATTTATGACTACTCAACTTCAAATAAATATTCCGGAACTCTTCTAAATTGATAAACTGTTATTATACGAAATAGATTAAAGACTTTAAGAACAATAATTATAGCTGCAAATGAAACTTTAATGTTTCCGATTACGCTCTTACGTTCAGACCTTGCAATATGTAAATTTCCACTGACGTATGCGTATTTTCAATGATGCAATCATAAACTCTGAACATTTTTTTTGACTTTAACTTCCTCAGTCTGTAACAAAATGTAATTGTGAACACACGTGAGCCTGCGTGCTCAGATAAGATAAAATATATAATTCCTAATAATATAAGTTTAAATATAAATGTTTAATTGTAATTGTTTGCTATGTATCAGTCTCCATATAATCAAGAATATATAATCGTCAATGTGAGAAAGAAGTCCAATTATTTTGTGTCCAACTACTAATATAATTATTTAGTTTCCAGTGACGGTGTAATAACAACGACTGTGAGATAAGTGTCATCTCGAATTACCTATGGATTAAATTACCAATTGGATATTAAGCCGGAGTAAGCACCTTCAGAAAAGATAAGAAAATTTACCTTATTCTTTTGTCAAAAGTACTTTAATATTCTCGAGACATATTCGCGCTTGTTCGAATTGATCGAACTCCTCCTTCAATGATTACGAGACCGAAAAAAAATTGTCTCGGAAGGAAGGTGGGATTTTTAAATCTTAAAAACTAAAAACTATTTAACACTTTTATGTAACAAATTAAATAAAACTTAATAAAAAACAATAAAGAAAAATCAATCGAAGAAATGGCTTTCTCAAAAGAAACACAGATAATCGATAAATTAAACAATAATAACTATTCTACATGGAAGTTTAAAATTAATATGTTATTAATAAAGGAACATTTGTACGAACTCGTAACTCAGGAACCCCCTACACCAATTACCGAAGATTGGAGAAAAAAGGATGCAAAAGTTCGCGCTTTAATAAAACTGAGTATAGACGATACGCAAATAGTTCATGTTAAACATTTAGAAACAGCAAAACAGACATGGGATAGCTTAAAAAACATTCACGAGAGAGCTAATTTATCCAGTAAATTATATTTATTACGAAAACTATATAGTGCAAAACTACCCGAAAATGGGAACATGCACAAACACATTACTAATATACTGGAAATAAAAGATAAGCTCTCCGCAATAGGGGAGAACATAACCGACTCGCATTTATCTGCATTTCTATTGTGCTCTTTACCTGCGAGTTATAATACACTAATAACAGCTCTCGAAGCCCGAAATGAAATTGAATTAACTCCCGAATTCATCAAGAGTAAACTTACAGACGAATTTAATAAACGGGTAGAAAATAGTGAGCAAGTTGAAAACTCACAAAAGGTGTTTAAAACACAAAAGAAATACACTCAAGATTATAAAGGGCAAAACAAATACTGTACCTACTGTAAACAATCAAACCACACTTACAAACAATGCTGGCATCTCAAGAACAGAAACGCACAGACCACTACACCTAAAACACAATACAAATACAAAAAGTACACATCGTTGTGTTTTGAAAATACAAAAGGTGATAGTAAAAATAAAATGAATCAATCAAAAACAGATGAAAAGGTACAAATAAATAAAAGTGAACATAAAGATGCAGCATTCATAATTATAAATCCCGCTAAGAAAACCTGGTTGATTGACTCAGGAGCGTCTTCGCATATAGCGAACGATAGGGATATATTTACAAAATTCAACGATACTGAAAAAACTACAGTAATAATTGCTAATGGGAATACATTAAATTCTTACGGTACCGGCGAAACACAAATAATTACAAAAACATCTGATGGATGTATAAATAGAATTACACTTAAAAATGTGTTATTTGTTCCACAATTGGAATCAAATTTAATTTCCGTAAGTAAAGCCACAGAACATGGCTACAAAGTATTTTTCGAAAATGACAAATGCATACTATCGTGCAATGGAAAAATATACTTAGAAGCATTTAAGCAACATAACTTATATCAAGTTGAAACACTAGAAGAAAGTTCTCAAAATAAAATAAACATTGCACATGATTGCAGAAATAAAGATTGCCTCGAAATTTGGCATAAACGCCTTGGCCACAGAAATAATGAAAGTATAAAAGAGTTAGTTAAAAATTACTTGGCCAGTGGGATAAAAATAAATAACTGTAATCATAAAACAAACTGTGAAACATGCATTAAAACAAAGTCAACAAATGCACCGTACCCTAAATCTATCGAAAATAAAACAACAAAAGTATTAGATTTAGTACATACTGATTTATGTGGTCCTTTTAAAACACCCACAATAGGAGGAAAAAATACTTCCTTACATTCATAGATGACAGTTCTAGATTCACAGTAATATACTTATTAAAAAATAAAGATGAAGTTTATGAAAAAATAAAAGACTATGTACAAATGGTCAAAACCAGACAAAGAAAATATCCGACGACGATTAGATCGGACAACGGTGGGGAATACATAGGAAATAATACAAAAGCCTTTCTAAGGGAACATGGTATAAAACATGAGTACAGAGTTTCATTTTGTCCCAGCCAGAATGGCATTGTTGAGAGAAAAAACAGAAGCTTAATTGAAATGACACGAAGCCTATTATCCGAAGCAAATTTACCTCATAGGTTCTGGGGTGAAGCGATAAATACTGCTAATCACCTCCAAAATAGGCTCCCCACTAAGTCAACAAATAAAACGCCATATGAAATTTGGTTCAAAAGAAAACCAAACCTCTATTATTTACGTGTATTTGGCTGTAAAGCATACACTTATATAAACAAACACAAACGATCTAAACTTGATGACACAGCAGAAGAGGGTATCTTCATGGGCTATGCTAATAATACAAAGGGATACCGCGTATTCACTAAAAGTGGTGAAATAATAATTTCCAGATCTGTAAAATTTCTGGAAGAAAAACTGAACAATTTAAACGAGAAAATTAATGAACACGAACAATTAATTGAAGATAAAAAATACATTGAAATAGATGTAAGTGACACACCCTGTACACCTGACGCGCCCAAAAAATCAGAAACACATCAACCTCGTAGATCTGAAAGACAAAACAGAAGAGTACCACCTCAAAGATATACTTCCGACAATTTCATTGCTTTAGCAAACGATTGTAACACAACAGAACCGAAAAATTGGAAAGAAATCAACGAAATAAAAAATCTTAGAGAAAAGGAAAATTGGCTCAAAGCCACAGATGCGGAAATAGAAGCGCTAATGAAAACATGGGAACTGATAGAACCACCACCAAATAGAAAAATAATAAGATCAAAATGGATCTTTAAAAGAAAAGTCGATAGCTCAGGAAAATCACCCATATATAAAGCAAGAATAGTTGCTAAAGGATTTAGCCAAAAATTTGGTGAAGATTATGATGAAACATTTGCACCAGTAGTGCAACATACCACCATTCGTGCATTTTAACCGCAGCCGCTTACAAAAATCTAGATGTACACCATATTGATATAAACGCGGCATTCCTTCATGGAAATTTACAAGAGGAAATCTACATGCAACAACCGGAGGGTTACATCGAAACAAACTCTAATTATAAAGTTTGTAAACTAAACAAGACCATATATGGTCTCCAACAGGCAGCAAGAGCCTGGCACCTGATAGAAAATTCCTTAAAAGCACTTAATTTCACGCAAAGCACAGCCGACGCATGCTTATTCATAAGAAAAGAAAAAAAAAATTCACATACGTAATAATCTGCGTAGACGATATTCTTATAGCAAGTAAACCGGAAATAATAAAAGAAATCGTAAAAACGTTAAACGAAGAATATGAATTGAAAAACTTAGGACAAATAAAGAAATACTTAGGAACCGAAATAGAAAAAAATACCGGACGGTTACGCACTAAACCAAAAATCAAAAATTGAAGAATTAGCTAAGAAATTTAATCTTGAAAATGCAAAACCATACGGTACACCAATGGAACCCGGTTTTAATAAAATAGAAGATGACGAAAATTTGTTACCAAGTAACACAGAATATCGAAAAGCCATAGGGTCACTTCTTTACATCGCGACAGTAGCTAGACCAGACATATCAGCACCAGTCAACATCCTTAGCAGACGTAATGAAGCACCGCGAAACAAGAACTGGAATGCAGTGAAGAGAATAATCAAATATTTACACTGTACGAAAAATTTAAATTTACATTTAAATACAAAAAAGAAATCAATACTAGAAGTTTATACCGACTCAGATTGAGCAGAAGATACAGAAACGAGAAAATCAACTTCTGGCAGTATTTACATGTTGAGATCCAATACAGTGAATCACAAAAAGGCAGACATGTATTGCCTTACCATCTGCTGAAGCAGAATATATATCTGCAGCAAACGCTTGTTAAGAAACTTTATGGTTAATTAAATTATTAGAAGATTTATGATTAACTCAAGATAAACCGATTATAATGCATGAAGACAACCAAAGTTGCATAAAGATGATACACAACGAAAAGTTTGGTAAGCGCACCAAACACATAGATGTCAAATTTCATGCCATAAAACAGCTTAGAGAAGAAGGAATTATAGAATTAAAATATTGTCCTACAGATCAGATGATAGCAGACGCGTTAACCAAGCCCATACCCAAGCCTGCACTGGAAAGACATAGAAATTCAATGAAACTATTTATGATCAATTCCTCGGATGAGCTTAAGGGGGAATGTTAGAAATATTAACCTCATCGAGTAATTTATTTTCAGAAAAACCACTCTTTCAGTTCCTCTTCGAAAGAAGGAAAGATATTCAACATTTCTTTCACTTCCTCTTCGAAAGAAGGAAAGACATTCAACATTTCTTTCACTTCCTCTTCGAAAGAAGGAAAGACATTCAACATTTCTTTCAACGCATAATGAATTTCAGAGTGAAATTTATGACTACTCAACTTCAAATAAATATTCCGGAACTCTTCTAAATTGATAAACTGTTATTATACGAAATAGATTAAAGACTTTAAGAACAATAATTATAGCTGCAAATGAAACTTTAATGTTTCCGATTACGCTCTTAAATTCAGACCTTGCAATATGTAATTTTCCACTGACGTATGCGTATTTTCAATAATGCAATCATAAACTCTGAACATTTTTTTATGACTTTAACTTCCTCAGTCTGTAACAAAATGTAATCGTGAACACAAGTGAGCCTGCGTGCTCAGATAAGATAAAATATATAATTCCTAATAATATAAGTTTAAATATAAATGTTTAATTGTAATTGTTTGCTATGTATCAGTCTTCATATAATCAAGAATATATAATCGTCAATATGAGAAAGAAGTCCAATTATTTTGTGTCCAACTACTAATATAATTATTTAGTTTCCAGTGACGGTGTAATAACAACGACTGTGAGATAAGTGTCATCTCGGATTACCTATGGATTAAATTACCAATTGGATATTAAGCCGAAGTAAGCACCTTCAGAAAAGGTAAGAAAATTTACCTTATTCTTTTGTCAAAAGTACTTTAATATTCTCGAGACATATTCGCGCTTGTTCGAATTGATCGAACTCCTCCTTCATTATGGGCATATATAATATATTCTAAAATAATTTGACATTTTCTGTAAAAGAATATCACAAAGGAGTTGCTTAGAAAAAAAAAATTAAATCTATTGTCTTCTGTTTTAGGAAGTTAAGTTAAGATCTCTATGGAATACATAATCTTTAAAATGAATTTTTTTTAATATATTTAACTATTAAAATCCAATATTAAAAAAATAAAAGTGAAAGTGTCTTTATGAAATACACTGGTTCAAATCAAACATTGAAAATAAATTGAGCTATATTTTTATTATTTAAATATTTAAATTTAGAAAGCTATACCTCGTGGGAAAAAAAAAACATGGTCAGTGGATGAGGAATGAAGTGCAATGGGTAATTAGTGGATATTTATATATATGTAAATGTTTTATAGCACTAATCTCCTGTTTTAGGACAAATGTAAACACATGTAGGAGTAGCTACTTCCACTATCCATCGCTCCACCTTTTTTCATTTTTTTATCTGAGGCGTAAAAAATATCTCCTTACAATAAATAAATATATAAATAAATGAAATTTGGACCCAATTGCCCCGCTTCTCATATTATATTGCTTGCTGCATAAATATTCTTTGAAACTATACGACAATGTATCAACCTTTAGATACGATTCTGAGAATGATTATTATTAATAGGAAATATGATTAATGCAATATTGCATATATTTTTCCTAATGTTAAGTGACTTCACTTATTTTATATTTCATTTGACATATCTGCAGTATGAGAAACACTAATTTACAATGTTTAATATTTTGGATATTTCAACTGTTTTTGAAAAGTATAAGTTTATATATATATGTGTCTTTGGTATAGTAGCAAGTGATGGGATATCAATTAGCATTGTGAAATAAATAACTAGAATGAATCATTTCAACAATTCGATTATTGCTAATCGTTCGCATAACTCGCATGTAGAAATATAGCTCGAAACAATCATTTGATCGAATGATAGTAGATTTCCTTTTATTGTTTCAAGTTAAACAAATAATTCAATCCAGAGAATTCTAAGATAAATTGAGAAAAAATTTGCAACTTTTGCTTGAAGCCAAAAACGCAACCCTAAAACCAGTTACAATTTGGCCCAAACACTTGCGGATCCCTTTGAAACCTCTTCCCGTCCATTAAATTCATAGCTTGTTCCTCCTGCTTGTATTATTCGAACAGAGTAATTTGAGCGATAACCGGCTTCATATTGCAAACCGTTTTGACATTATAATACGTAGAATTTTGTAGATTCACCCGTTTAATATTCTTTTTTTTTTTTTTTTTTTTTTTTTTTTTTGTATATGACAATTAACTGAACTTTTTTCTTTAGAAATGCCTGGTTTTACTTGATTTAAAAGGAAATGGGAATGTTGGAAGTTATGGTTTTGCGCGTGCTTCAATCCCAGGGCTTAATTTGTGCCGGAGCCCAGCGGAGTTCATATCCGGTACCTCTCTGTTTTTAGTAAATATTTAAATATTGGTCAGAATTCACCGGAGCTCATAAACACTGCGCTCCGGAGCCCAGTTGCAATAACGCATCCGAAAAACGAATCCTAAATTACCCTTTACTTTAACCTCCCATCCCCAATCTTTTGCCTACTTTTGTATCAAAACACTTTTATAAGTGATGTAATGTGTCGCTCACGTAAGAGATGGAGATGAAAAAAGCTCGATTTTTACAACAGTCTTCCGGTTTGGGCAGGCTCGAGCTCAATCTGTCTTAAATTTGAAATTTTATTTATTTCCATTTTAAATCATTTTAATGCTATTTTGATCAGAATGTTCTGCATAGTTGCGAACTATTCCTTTTTTGTGTTAACACTCTTTCCGAATCATAATCCTGAGCTAATTTAATCGCAGAATTCTGCGACTAATTAACATTAAGATAAGGTTTCTATAAGGTTTCTATTTGGAAGTAGTAATAATTAAAAAGTGGAATAGTTTATAGCTATGTATATGCAGATAGATGCATTTAAAAATTTTATTTTGCTTAAAAAAAAAAAAAAAAAAAAAAACATTGCTTTAAATTTTGAAAATAATGTGTGAAATATAAATATGCAGATTGGGGTGAGTGGTACGCTACGGATGTTACGTTAGTACTGCAGAATATTAGGACTCCGGTACTGTTTTCCTTAGGAATTAATCCCTGATCATTTCAATTTCATTAGATTATCCCTCGTCTGGAGAAAAAACTTATTTCATCCGGATGATAGCCTATCTACCTTTTGCGCATACTGGAGTGAGCCACTTAGAACTGTCCTTTGAACAATTATTTTTCCCGAAATTTTTCATGTTTCCCATTGACAAAAATCATTCGTTTCATCCGAATAATTGGATGTGTCCCTTTTGCGCATGCTCGAGCCATTTAACGCGATTGCTCCTCGTTTGACTTCCTCCGAATTTCAAATGACTTACTGCTATTTTACCAACATGCATAACTTAGTCACAGGATACATTTATCCGGACCACTATGCATTTTTTATTTATTATTTCTTTACCAAACTCTCTAAGCAATGAGTTCTTGTTAGTTCGGGTTCGGCATGTCCGGGCGTGCCACCTGTTATTTTTGCGATGTCTCCACCTGTTTCGGAGATATATACTCACATTTACCTTTTAATGACACTTTTTTACAGTTTTATATTTATAAATTTCATATTCATTTTTATAAATTAAAAAAATTATAACTGAGTTTTAAAAAAATGTTGGATTTCGGCAGAGATACAATAACATGCAATAAGATGGCAGACTTGGAAGTCACCTAGTATGATTTTTGCCAATTTTAAAGCTTGACCTGTGGAGTACGCTATTTTACCTTTTAAACTTTTTTTTTTCTATTAGCTCGTTACTTTCATGTGACGGCTAGTCAGTAATTGGGATTAGTCATGTCATTGTGTTTTTCTTCACTCAAACTTTCAACATATTCATGCCAACTTTATAGAAAGAGTAATTTCTCAAGCTTTATATTACAGTTTTAAACTGTGTAAATAACTAAAGACTATAATGATTTTTTAAAATTGGATAGCTTGAAAAAATGCAATGATTAATACCGAAATTTTAATAACGATGTAAATTTTGTTAAATATGTATCCTAAAGAGATTCAATGTAATTAAATTTTAATAATCTATGATATTAAAGATACAGAAAATAGTTTTATACACATAGTTTTATACATAAGTATATTTCATAATATTAGAAAAAGAGAAAAATGAAGAATGTACAATGAATTTTTTTACGACAAATAATTACAGCCGAGTCTCTATATCAGGGGTGTCGAACTACGAGTGTGGTTTGATAAGTTATCGGTCTGACAGTGAAAAACACAAGATTTTCGACATAATTTCATATTATATTCCAATGTAGTTCCCTTGCAACTCAATACATTTTAGACACACTCTTGTGTGCGAATTCTTTAGTGCAGCCCTGTACGAGGGTAGTTCGAAACATTCCAGCCATGAAAAAGAAAATACAAGATTTTTGACAATACTTCATTTCATTTTTCAACTTGCAACACAATACATTACAAAGTACTCTTCAGAAATGGTCATTCTTTGGCGTTTTTGGTCGACGTTTATCAAGTGCGGTACACATCGAGCGGAAAGCTTTCTCATACCTAAAACATCGTGTAAAATGCGGTGGACACGGTCTATCGAGATGTTTGCAATTTCAGCAAGTTCACGTATCGGCGATCATTCAATACGGAATTGTGAATTTCTGAGAAATTTTCGTCGGTCTTAGCGGTTTTTGGACGTCCTGAGAGTTCATCATCGTGAATTGATTTCCTACCATGTTTAAATTCAGCACCCACTTTTTTATCCTTGAATATGATAGACAAGAATCCTTTAAGATATCCGCTGTAACTCTTTTTGTATGTTCACGAGGTTAAATATTTTTTAACAAATCATTTTATGCCAGCTCGAATTTCAATTTTTTCCATTTTTCGAAAATGTCCAAACTTGTTACTTTACTTTATCGCCCAGCAATAACGCGTCAGAAACTCGGCGGCATGTCATCTAAAGGATCATAATTTACAAACAATATTGTCATTTGGTTATACTTGTTCCATTTCTGTGTTAAGCCACTACCTCCTTAATACTAAATGCCAATCGTATTCACGTTTTCCCTATACAGAAATTGGAAGTCAATTTTTCCCATAGTACAGTGCCATCTATCGGCAACAACTGACATGATCTTTCAATACATATCTGTATGCTACCTCTGTAATACATTAAAGTATATATTACGGAGGTAGTGATCAGTAAATAACGTAAACAAAGGCTGTATTGAGGATATTTATATGGAAAGTTAAAAAATATAGCTTAAAATATAAACTTTGTAATTAATTTCTAGAATTTCACAAATGTATTTATTATCTTTTCTTTTATAAATAAGAATTTAAATTGCTGTAGTAATTGATATTTTTAATTTAAAATATTTGTTTTTAATATAAAAGTTCATTTTTTAATTAATTATAATATGTAAATTAATAACACTGAATTCTATTTATAAAAAGTTTTCCATAAATAATAACACACACAACGTTTATGGAGTAAAAATATTTATTAGCACTATAAAATTTAATTAATAGATCCAAAACTATGAGTAAGGTTTAAAACGGTCAATGCAAAATACCAAAGTTGTGGATAAAATTTAAATTACTGGTAGCAACTGATAATACATGCCCCAGATGGTAGCGCCTAGGTAGCGCTACTATATGGGACATGCTGACTTCCATTTTTGGGACAAATACGATATGCATTTAGTTATTACTTAAGCAGTGGTTAAGCCAAGAACTTTCTGCCCTCGTATGACCGCCGCATACCACTAAAATTTTATAGTAAATTTTTCCTTATCGAATCTCTAATTCTCACATTCTTATATCTTAATCCCATCGAATCTCTGTGATTCAAGACGTCGACTATTTTTATTTAATTAGTGGTACAATTTGACACTCCTGCTCTATACGATGAAATCCACTGTTCCAGTCAAAAAAATCGTTATAAAGAAAAATTTGTTATGTAGAGAATACCGAAAATATTCCTATTTAATGCGTAAATTTCGAAAAAAAAAAATATTTTGAGGCTTAAGATTTTAAAATGTTTAATTTTAAATATTATTTTGATATTGTATTGTATTTTTTAATTATTTAAACAGTTTCATAACGGAAAATAAACATTTATATGAAAGAGTACTAAAAAAACGCGTAAGGAAAATTTACGTTTGTTTTAGATGAAGAAAGCTGTAATTTTTTATTGTTCTTTTAAATTTTAAGGCTGTTACACCCCGCAAAATTTTTCACACTTTAACAAGAAATGCAGAATTAAATAAGAAAATCACTTATTATCATTACAGTGAAAATGTATATGCTTAGTGTGATAACACTACACATAAAATGTATTACAAATACCTATTAATCACCAACCTATTATCAATCTACCTATTACCAAACTATTACAGGGTGGCTACTGGTCAGGGAAAAACACAGTAAAAAAAGTGATAAACACCAGTATATTCTTTTAGAGCACTAAAAATTCATCCTAAATTCATCCTAATTATTTCGATCAAATAATCGACATGTATTTTTTTATAAGAATATGCTGGTGTTTATCACTTTTTTTCACTGTATTTTTACCTGACCACTAGTCACCCTGTATTACCAACCTATTGTCAACAAGTTTCGTACGTTCAATCGGTGACGTTTACAAGTTCATTAATGATAAATAAACTGAATTCACAAAATTATTGTGACAATGAACGTGGTAAACAAAATTAAGAATGCATTAAATTGTATTTATTAATATAAATGTTATTTTAAATTTGAAAAAAATTAAACAAATTATGAATATTTTAAGTTTTCATCAAGCTTCTCATTCATATCTCCAAGTGTAATTGAAGAAGGAAGCATTGCTATTTTAACTTTCGAATTCCAAAACTTTTGTTATTAAACTTTTCTAAACTGATTGCGATGTCTTTCAATTAATTCCTGAAAAATGCAGATGTCGTTTGCACATTACTACAGCAAGATGCTTGTTAATAAGATTTGATCGAAATAAGCTATTCAGGTTTTAAAAATGTAAAGTCTGAAAATTTTTATATTAATAATATAACTTTAGATATATTAAAAAAACTATTACCGTAAATACTTAAAGATATTTTGTAAATATGTTAAAAAAATTTGTAATTCTCGTTTTGGAATTTTTTTTCAGTCAGTTGAACATATTAAATACGTAATTGAAGCTTTGACGACTTCCTATATGTCATAAAGTAGGTAATCCACTGTTTTGGCAATTTTATAAGCGGATGCCGTCAACAAACAGAGCATATATCACACCCCCTCCAGTGTTGTGGGGTTCTTGATGTACGGTACATACACATACCTGCCAACTTTCAATTAAACTTCCACACAGTGTGAGTTACATTGATCCAGATTAACCCCTTCGCGACGAGCGTCCTTTACGGAATTTTTAATCTTTTACCACTAGTTTTTTAAAACAGAAATTTTGGGCTAATTGAATCGCTGAAATGCTACCATTAAATAAGTCAAAGATTGCACTAAAAAATAACTGGTGCGAATAATCAAGGATTCTGAGCATCTTATGCGTCACGTATGTATACGTGTCGCTCGTCCCCAAAGGGTTAAAGACGTTTCTAACCAGAAAATATATTTGAAAAAATGGCATATATTTAGTTTCATGTTCTTACATGGAACCTATTTCAATACATTTCTTTAAAAAAATTCTGGTTTGAAACGTGTTTAACCTCGGTTAAATTGACCTACATTGTATGAAAGTTTAGTGCGGTGTTAGCAGGTACACCATACCCCGTATTCGATTTATATGTGCTACTATATATGTGATACTATACGAGGGAGTTAGAATGACTGTGGAGTAAGTCAAAAATTTGAAAAATCTAGTTAGCCGTATTTTTATTGAACGTATATAAATTTTTTTTCAGTGTGACAGTCAAATATGTCATAGTTCACTTAGGGAGTAGCTAGAAGGCAAAACACGTTAGACCATTTAATGCAACGGCAATTCGACAAGTTTCAGAAAAACAATCATTTCTCAAATTATTGAATATTGACTAATTCCACTGTCATTATAATCCCCTCATATCCGAATAACAATGTTAACCTTAAATATTCGCTCAAATTCTTCCATTAACTAAGGCAGTGGCGGCTTGTCAGAGGGTTCACAATCACTTTACCACCATTATTTTAATAAAATAAATTTCTCCTTTTTTAATCGTAGAATATTCCCCCGATTAGATAAGATTAAATTTTATATAAAAAAATGGTTATAAAGTGACTGTGAACCCCCTGACTAGCTGCGACTGAGCTAAGGCGAAGATTGCTATTCCGAAATAGTAGTATTCCAAAATACAGTCCGTACGTATCCTACACATATACGTGACGCTCTTAACGAACGGGTCAAGACAAGTCATATAGACTGACTCGTATTCATGTTTATATTCTAAACTAGCTGACACGGCAGGATTCTACGATAATAACAAATAATACTAAAATACGTGATGAAATCGGACATTTTCTCTTGGAGGGATGTTTGCAACTCCGGAGAGGGGGGAGGGCAGTGTCGTAGCCAGGGTGAGAGTCCAGAAGCTCTCTATACCACTAATTTTTTAAGGTTTCTTTGTCTTATGTTATCGGAAACTTCCTGCGATAATCAAAGGCAAGAAAACTTTACAACATTACTGGTATCCAGAGCAATTGAATCCCTCCCTGGCTACCACTGGAGGGATTGCTCTTCTGGTATATTATTAAGCATTAAATCCCAAATGTTTTGGGATGGAGGGTCATTTCTAAACTCCCTGCTAGAAGGGTCTCTCCGGTCCGCTTTCTAAACTTAACACTAATATTATCGTTTTGGGGGGTTTCTTTAAATATATCTCACTGAGCTAGTCTTTGCTTAATCTATAACGTAACTTTATAAAAGTAAATAATTACAAATGTCTTAAAAAAATAAGAGGAAAAGAAAACAAACCAGAAGGCTTCAGCTGCCATTAAGGTCTCATGACTTATCTCGCACTTAGGAAGTATTCAAAACTTCATTAGGTGGTCAAAAATTATCTTTTTTTTAAAGTTTTTAAAAATTTATACGAACCAAACTATTAATGTTCTAGCAAAACCGCGCGGTTGTTGAAAAATGCCAAGAGATATTTGTGTGTCTATTTAAATTAGTGGAAAAGCAACTTCTACGAATAATTTAAATATTACTTATTAAGTCTAATTTTGTGGAAATCTCATTTATTACTGCATTAGGTGAATATGAGACTTGAATTAATGAGAAAATTTTCATTCCAGTCCATTTGCAGCCACCCCCTTTCAAGAAAAATATACAATGCAGTCTACTTTGGAACTCTGCTTATCATGTATCGTTCGGTGAGATAATTTTAAAATTTGGTTCAGCAATCTATTTCCTACAAATATCTTTTTTTACAGTAATAGTATAACATCAATCCCATAAAAATCATAATGTCTTTTAAGTAATAAACGTAATATACAAAAAATATAGATACAACGTGAAAAACATGTTATTCATGCGTTTAATGAAGCAAATATAGAGACGGGAATGCGAATACAACTACTGCAACATATTTTATAAGAAAAACCGAAGAATAATTTTTTTTTTCTATACATGTGTATTTTCTTTAAATATAGTCAACATACCACACGTTTACAATTTTCTTATTACACTCATGTTTGTGAAATTTGAAACACCATGAAGGAATTGTCAGAAATGAATGAAATTTATTCCACATATCCTCTTACACATATGCTCTTAATGATAGTGGTAGAAATAAACAATCAAATTTACAAGACAAAAAAACAAAACATAAAGAACGTCGAAATTAGTACTTTGTGTGTCCGCCACGCTGAGCGATGAGAGCCTGTACACGTCGTGGCATTGAATCATACAGATCCTGAATGTAATCCTGGAGAATGGCATTGCAGATGTCTTCCACTTGAAGCCTAAATTCAGTATGACTGTGTGTCCCACCAGTTGAACGAGCAAGTCGCCGACCAATCAAATCTCAGACATGCTCGATGGGATACATATCCGGGGAATAAGCAGGTCATGGAAGAAGCGAAAACCCCGACCTTGAGATATAAAGTATTTCAGTCAATACATATGGGTTGTCGCATCCAAGAAAACGGGCTTCTAGGCAGCTAATCTGTTCGAAATACATTTGGCCAGGGATAAATAAAGATGTTCCTGTGTGGTGTAGGGCGTGTATACCTTGTCAGACACTAAGGTACACTTACATACTAAGTTACCTTTGGTACGATTTTTGGTTCCAGATGAGGGATTTGCGCATATACACATACACATCATCGGTCCTTTGCCTCTAGTACGTGGATTAAGGTATTGCCTAACCATGATTGATAGGTTTATTCGGTAGCCAAAGGCTGTACGTATTCTGGATATGACTGCTGAAACCGTTTCTCAGGATTTAGTTCAGACATGGGTTTCCCGTTTTGGTACACTTGAGAGGATAACATGCGATAGGGTGTAAACAATTTGAATCTATAATTTTTAAAAGTCTCGCAAGAAGGCTAGGCTATGGTATAGCTAAAACGGCTTCGTATAGACCTCAGACGAATGGTTTGGTGGAGCGTCTTCATCGACCTTTAAGGAAAGCCTCAATGGGCTATAAGATAGTTTCGTTCGAAGATGTCCCTCTTGTTTTGCTAGGTCTACGGACTACACTACGTGAAGACCTAGGTGCATGTACAGCTGAACTGACATATGGAACATCTTTACAGCTTCTAGGTCAGTTGAATGAAGATAGTTCCTAGTCAGACCCACCAATTTACATAGCTAAGCTTCAGAAAAGTATGCATGCTTTGAGACCTTGTCAACCTTTAATGCATGGACAGCAAAAGATCTATGTTCCAATTAGTGATGGGCCGATTCGAGATCTTTTAAGAATCGATACCTTAGTTTTCGAAAACTTTTCTGAATCGAAATCAGAATCGATTCTTTGTATTCAAATGTAGTAGCACTAAAAACTACTCCAGACTTCCTTCAAACTAATAAATGAGGGACGACATTTCGCCTGTTTCACTCTTCGAATGTTTATTCTACGTAAAATCGTTTGACTTTTTTTTATGATCACGTGTCAGATTCACATCAGTCTATTAGAAAAGTATGAGTAGCGCCTCTTTCAGCAAATGAAATGTTTAATTTTCGTACAAACGAAACTCTTATGTTTATGGTAACGTTTTATAATTTACAGCTACAGAACAATTTCTTTTCTTTTTAATGTTTTTGAGTTTTGATATAAATATTACGATTGTTATTAGAAAAAAAAAAAAAAAAAAAAAAAAAAAAACAAGAATTTTTTGTCTGGATGACTCTATCCCATTGAACCCTACACCACCCCCTCCCAGGGTAAGATAATTTTAGGTAGATTTCGTAAGAAATACTACCTATTACATTCTCCCCTAAGTTTGAGTTTTTTAAAATTTTATTGCAGATCTACGCCGATCATGACTCCCAGAACCCAAAATCACCCCCAGTTCAAAACTTTATCTATCTATCTATCTATCTATGTCACTTTTTTATGAACACGATAACTCCCATAATTCTGCACAAATCTCTTCCAAACTAATACATAAAATCAAGGGCATAAAATCTCGGTCAAGTTCGTTAATGGGCAAAATCGAACCAAGGAAGGGGGTGAGGGGGCTTTTTGTGAAAACAGAAAAACCCCCATAATTTCTTAATTATGATACGTATCGAATCCGTTTAAAGTTATTATTACTTCTAGGAAAAGGGCCGAAAATTTATGTTTGACAGATTTTGATATTATTAAAAATGGCCCCAAGGGGGGGGGGAAAGAGGGGGTTTAGAAAAAAAAAATTCGTAACTTCGTCAATTCTGAAGATATCAAATCCGCTTAAATTTATTATAAAAGCTCTTAATATTATCTAAAAACTTTTATATTGACAAGTTTTTTATAGGACCAGCCCTTATGGCAAAAAAAAAAAAAAAAAAAAATCAGACAAAAACAATCTCTGCCGGCTCCGCCTGCAAACGAGTTAGGTTTCGAAGTTGACGTTTCCAAATGCCGCATCATGGCAAAAAGGTCATTTCTTCCGCAATTCCCGACAAACAGGCGCCCCACCGTCTGCGTCTTCGAAATCTACCCGTGCCTGTAGGCCGAGCCATCAGGGATTTTTTAATTTTGTTTTCCTGTTAATGTTCATGTGTTTCAAACTTATCTTAAAAAAAGGATTGAGGGTGGCAAAGCCCTTTGACGGAAAAAAAACTGCTTCAATTTCTTTTTTAAAAACATGTTGGTAAAAAAAAAAAAAAGAAAAAAAAACTTATTTATATTTAGTATTTCTTAATTGATAAATTCTTGTATTGCTTTATACGTTGATATGTTTAAAAATTGTTTTGCATGATAACTCTGACAAAAAAAATCTTAGTTTAGATTATTTCCTGTTTATATTCTGCAATTTTAAAAGCAGACTAGACTGTGGGCCATTGCCACACGTGTTCCAAAATCTTGCCCGTCCCAAAATATAATTCTGCCGACGCCCATGTCTCTCAGTATTGCAAGTTATATCTTATTATTTTCTAAGATTTAGAAGGCGAAGAACCGGCCCTCCCCTGCATACGCCCGTAAAATTCAGCAATTTGTCTTTAATTAGCGAAATCAAATTTTTTTTTTCTTTTTTACGAACGTACAATTTTATTTTCCACTATGAATAATTATTTTAATCGTAAAATTTTTAAAAAATGAAATTAAAAAATTATATTTACGTTTCTTAAATACAAATTCACAGAATGTTATTCATTATAATTGTTTTCTTAAATTAAAATCCATATGATTGATTTAACTAAAAATATATATGTATATTAGTTGAATTGATTGTACATTTGAAAAAACAAAACTAAATATCAAAACTAAAAGAGCGCTGATCATCCTGTTAACCGCCGCAAAATCCCGGAGAAAAAAAGTCTCAAACAGCGCCGAGTATTTGAATACTAGCCTTCGCTGGCGCACCTTATGAAACCACAGAAAACTCCTGATATGAGGACTGAATACTGAATACAGTCGAAAACCGCAGATTTCGTCACCGATACAGATGCCAGGTGACTTGTATTCGAATACTCCTGTCTGAAACCGAGACCACTTGAGAACACAGACATTTTGCATTCGAATACTCCCATCACTAATTTGAATACAAACAATCACTGACGCAGTTTATGAAAACAGAAAACTCGAGCTATGAGAACTGAATGCAGTCGAAAACCGCAGTTTTCGTTTTCGTCTGCGACACAAATGCCAGGTGGCTTGTATTCGAATACTTTTGTCCGAATCGAGATCATTCGAGAACTTGGCTGAATCGAGACCTCAGACATTTTGAATTCGAACACTCCCATCACTAGTTCCAATAGGACTAAATAACTGCCCCCATGTGTTTGTTCGATTTGGTCATTTTAAGAGATATTTACAACCAACTTATGAAGGTCCGTTGAAAATCGTAAAACTGCTAGAGAAAGGTTTCGTAGTTTTCATTAGTAGCATGGAAAAGATCATAAATATTGTTCGATTAAAACCTGCTTCTGTGTTGGGTGAATACAGTGATCCTAATACTGCGACTTACACAAACAGGTCGGAAATAAAGGTTTGTTTTCGTCTCCCACGGGTTGTGTGAGACTGACGGGGGAATTGCGTGGCAACGCTAGTTTGTTTTAGCCGAAAGTGGAAGCTTAAACATAATACATTTCATTCAGCGGAGCAAAAGAGCGTTATTCTGTTTGGCGATATTTTGACGGATTTCGCCAAGTACAGAGACAGACTGAGAGTTCTAAGCAAAAACCTTTACACACTTGCATCATGACAGTCACCGCTGAAACATCGTTTCTGAAATGCTGCTGGTGGCTTTATTTTTAAATACAATATTTAATGTTTTTGCTTAATATTTTACTATGTTGATTTAATTATACATTAGTATATTTTCTGTTTAATAAAGACTAAGTTATACAGTGACAAATGGCTATTACGTAATCGCAGCATAACCTTACATCCTATAAGTTCGATCTTTTTTTTGTGGTAGACCTGTATTGTTATCTCCATTACAGTTCTGCTGGGGTAGGATTGCACCGACCGGAACCTGAAAATTGTAATTTAAGTCAATCCTAAATCTAAAATGAAAGAAGATTAATCCATTTTTTAATGCAATTATGGCAAAATATTCTGTAATTGTATGCATTATATACGTATGGAATTATGTATGACACATAAACTTTTCTCAGTTTTCATGTAAAAGACAATTACCGTAATTTCGCGCGTATGCGCCGCGTCTTAGTTAAGTCTTTCTCAAACCGGAAATTTTATTGACAATAAGAAGTCAAATAAGTGCTAAGCAGAAGTAACTCACATTTTATTTAAGATAAATTCTAGTAGGAAATCGAATTGGCTGAGGTGCGGCGTATACGCGCGAAATTACGGTATAACGATATCGTTGCAATTATAAAAACGTTAAATATCACTGTGTACTTTAAAACGAATACTTGAATTTTGTGACGTTTTGCAAATTTTTACTCAAGTTAAGGCTTATAAAGTGAAAATACTGCATGAAATCAGAGAGACAAACATACTTTTTAGATCCTAATGATATTGAAATGCGACTATCTGCAAATAGAGGTCTTTGAAAGGAAAACTAGTATGTTGTGGCCACCACAAAACTTTCAGTATAAATCAAATCAATTGAACGATTTATATAAATTACAAGAGATTGAAAGACATTACATCGATTTAGAAAATTGATTTTTTAATATACAAAGGGCGTTCCATAAAAACTGAGAGTAAAATCATAAAAAATCAAGAAATATATTTACAGCAAAAAATACATCATTCTTTTTCAAAATACCTTTCCTCAGACGATAAGCAATGGTCCCATCGTTCGTCCCTTTTCCTGGCAGCTGCTTCAAAGAACTCTGCACTGCTGAAATAACTTCAGAATTTGTATTAAATTTTCTGCTACGGAGCTTCTTCTTCAACGTCGGAAACAGCCAGAAATCGTATGGCGCGAGATCTGGACTGCAATTGGGATGTGGCATGATTTTAATATTATATTTACTAAGATATTGCTGAACAGAAGTGGCGATACGCGGACGAGCATTATCCTGACCTAATGTCCAATTACCTACCAATACATGACGCTTTCTCGATATGTGTTGTCGCAAAATTTTCAAAACTGAAACATAATATTCACCATTCACAGTAGTTTTTGCAAGCACAGCATACTGATAGATTACACCTTTATGATCAAATAAAATAATCATCATGACCTTTCCAGCAGATTTGGTTTGTGGGAGTTTTTTGAAGGCGGAGAATCAGTGTGTATCCATACACTTGTTGCGTGCTTGGTAAGGGGATAAAAATGATGCACCCAAGTTTCATCACCTGTTATTACAGTCCTTAGGAAATTAGGATCATTTTGAAGCATATATTTCCACTCATAATATTGGTGATTTCTTGTTCTTTAGTAAAGGTGATGAGGAACTCATCTAGAACAAACATGGCACAGCTGTAAATTGTTGCGTAGAATGCGAAATATCGACGTTTTTGAAATGTTAGTTGATGCAGTTATCTCCTCACGTGTCATTTGCCGATGTGCTTGCAAGATTGCCCACGCAGTGTTGACATTTCGATCATTCACAACACTTTCTGGTCGGCCAGGCTTAGGAGCCAGTTCTGGAGACAAACGTCTTTTTTGTAGTCACCACGCCATCTAAAAATCGTAGACTCACCAAAACGTTTGTTTTTGTAAGTTTCTTTCTTTAACGTAACTGTTTCTGGAGCTGATTTGTCCAAAACGATAGCAAAATTGTACGGCACAACGAATTACGTTTTTTTTTTTTTTAACTCGGAATCACTCACGTCCATTTTTGTAGGGTAAATAAAAACAGATCGTTAAAGAAACACGAAACTAGGAAAATAATATCGTATTATTTATTATATTTTTATCATTTAGAATATTTATAAACGTACAGTTAACAGTTTGAAAAAATCGCCTGCAGTTTTATTTTTTATTTTCAGGGTGTCGCCACTACGTAAAAAAATAACTCTCAGTTTTTATGGAATGTCCTTTGTATAAATGCATAATGTTGTTATGAATCGTGGACATTAAAAACATGTTATGAGTAGATTTTTGTAGAATTCTGTGCATTTAAATCGGTGATATCAGCATCGTATATTTCAAACAAATCTTCGAATTTCTGCATGACCTGGGAGGTGGGGGTTGACCGCAAACAAAATTGTATGGAAACCTATTTCTATCATGGGGATTCCAAATTAAATATTGAATAAGATAGAGATAAATCACATAAATAAATCACTGAATAATTTTTCGATTTGCAGCATTCTCTTTTGGGGGAGTTTTTTCCGAAAATAATCAGCACCAATTCACATAACTTCATATGAAATTTCATCCTATTCTACGCAGTACGTCGTGAGTCAGATCGCCCACAAAATTTATGTCACATTCATACAGAGATGCAGACAGATACTTTGTAAAAATAGTAAAATCGTTTTCAAGATCTGTTAAAAAGAACAAATCCGTCAAAAACCTGAAGTCGAATTTTTCCACGTAATCTAATACTTTCTTCTTGTATAGATAAGAGAAACAAAAAATTATGGCAATCCATGGCTCTCAAATCGTCCGATTTTTGAATATCAGTATTTTCTTTAAAAAAAAAATATTTTTAGATTTTTCTTGCAAATTTTTCAGAAACCACCCTCGTAGGTAAATTTTTGCAGAAATGTTGAAGTAAATTACCATGAAATTTCATTTAAAAATATTGGTATTCAGTTGGGGGACCTTTTTGGAGCCCTGCAATCGGAAACAATTGTACAGACCAGACGTTGATATTTGGATCTATTGTATAATGCAGAGAATTGCATAATGCAGCATAATGTTGTAATAAATAATTGCATAATGTTGTATAAGGCAGAGAATGCAGAGGAGAACATGCAAAAAATTTTATGGCTTTTATTTTGCTATCAACACTTCCAAAACACTATTGCACCTTATTTCATTGCAGACAACTGTTATACATACTGTGATAAATTAAATGAAATATTTTGTTTTTCGTAAAACACTGATGACTAGGGTAGAGCGAAAAAATTATTATTATTTTTTTTTTACAAAAAGCGGGTAGTTGCCAAAAGTTACCTTTATACTAGTACATCAAATCTCTGAAATGTTACCGTTGAAAAAAAAATGGCTTCGGTCTGCGTTTTTGGTCCAAATGTCGAAATTTTGTGTTAAATTTGACAATTCAAAAAAAAATTATCTGTAGAACTGGTTATGATTTAAACCCTTGAAGGGCACCGGTTTATTATATACACCACTTAATTTTAATCCCAAAATGCCACATTGACACCAGAATTTTATAATCAAATTTTGAATTTATAAGGTACATGAGGAAAAGCTTTTACTTATTTTAAAATAAATTCGTCCGTGAATCCTGGTGTCAATCAATCATTTCAATATTTTAGCTACAAGAGTACATTGCCCTGAAGCGGTTAAAAGCGTCATTTGAACTTTTATTAATAAAGATTTAAAATATTGAAACGATAAAACGATATCTTTATTCTATATAACTGCAGCAAAACTGAAAAATTTCGGTAAAAAAGGGGCGATGCCATTCAGGGACAGCATACGACGAATCGTTGTGTTGAATGCAGCTCTTCGCTATTTGCTTTTACAACTACCCAGGACATACCACGTGGAGATGGGTACATATCATGTCCCACCCGTACGCAGCAGAATCACCCTACCATCTGAGCACAATGTTTTATTTATACAATGAATTGTGATTTTTTATCAGACTGGCATGAGTTTTCTGCATATCAACCTAGTCTATTCATCTCTTCTTTCGTATCCACAGACTTTGGATGATGATGGCTGTGACTTCCTTCACATATCTTTCTACTGCTTGAGTATGAGAATGCATGCAAAGTAACTCATTGGGGATCTTATTAATGGAATCTATACAGCCGACTATTATCTTAAACAAAGTTTGCATCCGATAAATGCATAGTGATTGGGGGTCCTATTACCGCAATAGTTTTCCAATCAATTAGATTTATATAATCATCTGCTTCAATATTGATTGTCAGTATTTCAAATTTGCGTATGTCATCATTTATTCTACTTCTTGCATTTATTATGTAATGAGAAACTAGTAGTTTAATGTGATTACAATGCGAATTTGCTCTGAGTGTGTAAAGTAACCAATGTCCTGAATAACTATTTTAACTATTCGTTTTACGACGTTTTCTGTGTTGTTTAGTAACCGAGTAGTTTCCCATAAATATTTAGATATATTCTTTAGCGTTGGATTACAGTTGACGGTAAAAGTAAACTGCGCCGCAGGCGCCCTGAGGGAGCGCCCTGCTCATAAGCGACCACCGAACCCAAGTCCTGAGAGACTTTTATCGTACCAGGAGATTTGTCTCGCTACGGCGCTTCGGCCGGTCAGAGGACCGCCACCTGCGGACCCTCTAACCTTGAAACCATATGTGGACGACGTTAGTCGTTGCGATGCGAGGCGAAATCCAGTAGGGAAATTACCCCGAGACACTTGGAAAAGGGCCGGCTGGAAGCGCAAAAGGAGCTGGAAACCCAAAAGGGAACCAGGCACTAGGCTTTAAGTCGGGATGTTCCGACCCGTACTTGCGCTACCACAATTCGAAGGGTGTGAAAACCTACAGAGGTAGTCACGGTTCCCTCTCGTAGTGGACCTACATTTGATGGTATACCATCCTGGGGCATAAACTTAGATCATATACTTTGCGAGTGAAAATGGAGACTCTGACGCGCAATCAATGCGAATAATTAAGGCGGAGGATTCTTTTCGCCGTTGTGAGCCATCTTGCTTGGGAAAATTTTCCTGGGCTCCTATTCGCTAGTTCTTTTGAGCAATATCCTGATGAAATAGCTTTTCAAATGTCCAGCAGATATTTCTGGTCTGTGCTGAGTGCGTTTTCATTGATTTCAGTAAATATTTCTAAATTAGTTTTTAATGGTTCAAAACCTGAAATAGGGAGTGAATGGCACGTGAACAAGGATTTTTCTATTTGTCCTTTGAATACATGTGGGCCAGAAGTTTTCCCATCGATCATGCCTAACAAATTTGCAGAGGAAATTCATTTAACTGGATCTGGCATATGATCCATTGCAATTGTCTTGCAAGCTTCTCTTTCATTTGATAGATTACTCCAGTATGCTTTCCTGTATTCACAGGACACCGGACACCCATCACAACCCAAGCCTGAGAGGCTGGACAAATCAATATTTTTATCTTCTAAAAACTTTGATACTCATTTAAAAATATCTTTTGATGCTCCAGATGAGGATATATTAGGCAAAATTAGTCCCCAAATATTTGGAGCCAGGATCTTCTAAGTTAGTAACACGTTCTTCTTTCATAATTATACGATACGCATGTTTATCACTTCTCTATTCTATACACATTGTGTCATCTTTTCGGGAGTCAAAATATAAGGCTCTTATTACTGTTTTAGGGTTCTGTTCTTTACGTTGAAACGAACAAGCCGATAGGCGTTCAAGTCTTACCTTGTTTATATATCTAACGGGTACGGGTACGGGTACATTATGTTTTCCAGGGTCATCTGCTGTACGTGCACAATTCTGGAGAACCGTTGAAGCAAGAACTGCAGCAGACTGATCAGAAATTCTATAGCTATCACATTCTCTAGAAAAAGTTTCAAACTTCATTCGAATTTCGGTATAGGAAGATGAAGATGGGAATTCAATTGTATCTACTATTGAATCATTGCATTTTGATTCGTTTCCTTCAATGTCATATGCACCATCTTCTAATTGCGGTTCTTCTTTATTTAATCTTCTTTCTATTTTTTTTCAACGATTCGTTGTATGCTGTACCAGAATAGCAACATTACTTTTTTACCTAAATTTGCCAGTTATACAGAATAAATATATCGTTTTATCGTTTCAATATTTTAAATCTTTATTAATAAAGGTTCAAATGACACTTTTAAATCAAAACCAGTCCTACATATTTATTTATTTATTTATTTATTTGAAAAATTGTCAAATTTTACCCAAAATTTCGACATTTGGACCAAAAGCGCAGCCCCAAGCCATTTTTTCAGCAGTAAAATTTCAGATATTTTATGTACTAGTGTAAAGGCAACTTTTAGCACCTACCCGTCTTTTGTAAAAAAAAATATTTTTTTCACTCCACCCTACTGGTGACATATGTAAGAACCATACGAACACTGATGTGCCAGTGCTCTATGAATTCATCTATCCTTGAAAACTTCAGCCAACACCATTCATTCAAACAAACCTTTAGACAATAAACAATACTCTAAAATAAGGATCGTGATGAGACTGAGATATGAGCGACTGTCAAAGGAATCAAGCTGTCTTTTGTCAGTTTATTTTAGAAAAGCAATTAATACCGTAAAAATTAAGGAGCAAATTATGCTTACAAAAACCGACATAGTAGAACTGTATACTGCTTTCAAACACTGTTCTTGTAACTAAGCATCCCCATTGGGAGGCTTAGATATACCCCAAAGAAAAAATAGCTTTTCCATCTAATCAGGAACTTACTCCTAATTGTTATTTTTTTTAATTTAAGAATTAGTTTAACATTTTCAACGCCGTGAAAGTAAAATGCTGTCTACACCTATACATGGGAATATGAATGAAATAAAAGATATATCATCACCCATCTGTTAAATTATAACATAAAATATTTTCTACAAGTTTACACTGCTCAACAGAATAAACCTCGAGTAAATAAGCTCCATTAAACGATGCGATATACGAAATAAGGTATTTTTTATCTCTGTCATTCTGATTGGTAATAAAATCATTCATATAAAATCACAGGCTAGATGTTATTGCTTTAAAGATTTTCTGAGTGAATGATGTCTGCACAAGTTGTCCAGTATAGAACAGTTGGGAGGACACTGACAAATTAAGCCAGGTGTGTTGGGTTCGATTCCTGGCTTGGATAGTTTTTCACTCAGTTGAAAAGAATATTCTTTTCGTTTGAGTTTCAGATTGTTATTATTATTATTATTATTAATATTATTATTATTATTATTATTTTACCAAATGTTAAACTTTTTATTAAGGCGATGCATAATGTAACAATTAGGCGCTGAAATAAAAGTTCTTTGGTACTTGAGCACAAATACGTACCGTAATTTCCGGCGTATAAGCCGCAGCTCAAAGAGTCGTTTTTCGACCCAGAAATATTATTTTATAAAATGTAACTTAAAAGATCGCTATAAATATTTAACTACAATTATTGAAAAAAATTTCTGGGTCGAAAAACGACTCTTTGAGCTGCGGCTTATACGCCGGAAATTACGGTAATCTTCACATAAAAAATCAATTGTAGATGATGTTAAATATTATTATATTTTTTATGAAAAGTTGTATTTATTTGATTTTTATTTTAATCGTTAATAACAAACAGAACCAACTTTTTAAAATAGGGAAATTAAACTTTTCATCAAGAAGAAATCATTTACATCGTTTAAAATCAGAAAATATAAGAAAACAACATACTGAAATGCTTTTGAATATTTTATATGCTCTTTATTGTTTAGTGATACCTTTATATTAAAAAAATATTTTTACAATTTGAAATATAAATTTATTTATTTATTATTTTAAAACTACATGTATACTGCGGAAATGAAAAATTTAAAACATATTTTTCAAATGCTGAACTTGTATTTATTTCGAGTTTTCATTGTCTAAGAAAAATGTATCGTTTGTTCCTATATTCTTTTTAAATAACCCTAAAAAAATCTTGAGTTTGAAAATCTGTACTTTTCTTTCCACTGCCTATTTGTATGATTTGGCTAGAAAATATAAATTTTATTATAATAAATGAAGTTTAAATCCCACTTTTCGATACATTGTATTTGTTCAAGTTATTTCTCAAAATACTGTGTGTGTTGGTGTTTAGTGATCTTGTTTACGATTAAATTGAATAAAACGAATAAAACTATGATGATGTTCATAGATTGAAATCGACTAGGAACAAACAAGCTGACAAAAAATTCGTTATTTCACTAACGTTCTTATTGATAGGAACTTTATTTTAAATCCACATAGAAGAATTCAGATAATTCATCTGGAAAATCTATTGCTGCACGCCACTTTTTTATAAAGAATATTATATATTGAAATTTTTAATCTTCAGTGACGGTAAACAAATACTTTTGTTTTGGCATAAAGATGTCATTTACATTTACAGAATGCTTTACAACTAACATCAATTTGAATTAAATCTTTTTTAAGCATCATATACTTTTATTGTAAAACATTAAATGGGTGTAATATTATGCTCATAAATGTGTAGTTTTGGTACTTAACGAAAATAACTACGAAAGCTAAAATTAATTCCATGCCAAGTTATCAAAAATTTATTAAAGAGGGCATAAAATAAAGTCCGGAAGAAATCTGTAGGGAAAAAAAAGACACAACACATTTTATGCATAAAAGTCTTGAAAATATTGATATAAATAATACACTTAACAGTAAATGTACCAACAACCGATCATTTGACCAATATCAAATAAAAATATTTCGATTGTAATCAGAAGATTTTTATCAAATAAATAACGTATGTAAGGCATGTAGTAATAATTTAAATTTAAAATTTAAATATTGTTAAATAAAAATTATGGTGTGAAATATTTTTTTTTAAATATGAATGAAATTTCCTGTATGTTTAGTGTGAAGGTGGTTTTAAATTTTTTTTTTCTCGGCTAAATAATGCAAATTTTCGATTGTTGAATGATTTTTTGGACGTAAATTATCATTCTTTGAGGCATGATTATTGAGGTGATTTGTATGCAAACGGTTTTTTCATTTTCCGATAAATTAATTAATTACATCTTTAGCGATTATTGCATCATAAAAGCGAAATTGTATCTACGGCGATTATTGTATCAGTAAGGCAGTGTTTTTCTCCTTATGCTGTCGTGTCCGAAAATGCGGTCCAAAAAGTCCACTTTGACGACATTTTCCGAAAGATTTTCAGACTTTACTGAAAAACGAAAAAAAATAGTTCAATTTCGTAGTTTTTTTAGTTAAAATATCTGCGAATTTGATATGTTTGTAAATAAAAATTAATTAAAAAAATTATCAGAGAATAGCCATTTTAGTTTTGAAAACAGACTTAAGCGTACAGTAGATATTCAAATTCAAGAAAAAAAGAGCAAAATGTCTATTTTGTTTCTTTTTAGAGTGTTTATTACCACAGCTTCCGAATAAAAAAAAAAATACGACTATTGTTACACGAGTTATGCGTATTTTTGTGGAGCAGCAGACAACATGTTGCCGGTAGGCTATATTTTTAAATTCAGATTGTTTGATTCCCACCACCTTTTTAAAGTAATGTAATTGGTCTTCTGTCATTAAAAATCACAAATATTTCTTTTTCAAAAATGTGGTGGCAATGAAGTAATCTGAATTTTTTTTAAAAGAAGCCTACTGGCAGCATTGACAAACAACAGCCGTTTCATCCACGCCCATCTGAACACACTTTGTATAGCTGCCAACATTTTCGATTTCGTCCTACCACTAAAATTTAATAGTAAATATTGCCTTATTTAATCAATGATTTCGAAGATTAAATAAGATAAATTATTTTATTAAGTTTTGATGCTAACTTAAAAGCGTAAATGTTGACTCTTTTTCCGTTGACATGGATGTGCTGATTTATTTCCCATGAGCAGCGTTTATTTTTGCAGGCCGAATGGCCCTTTTTTATGATGAACACTTATTCTGTCACGAAGTATATTATTATTATTAAATATTCAAATTGCAAAGCAAAATATTGTTCCAGTAAAGCAACTGGATAACACTTATAAATGTAAGTTACTTTTTCTATTTTTTTTTTTCACATCAAAGCATTTTAGTAAAACATATTCTGTAATTCCATATTCAGATTTTCTCCAAACATATGCAGATTTTACTTCTTAAAAAAACTACAATCAGGTATTAAGGAAATTCTATTGTGTCATTAAAATAACTTCAAATACTGAATAAAAATAGACAAAGGGTTAATGAAATTATAAATATCACAATTTCCAGAGTTCGTACGCTTTTATCACTTTTTTAATAGAATTTTGTATCTTATTTAAATGCAGAAAAATATTACAAATCCTGCAATTCAACAAAGTGTCTTCAATTTCTGCTATTTAACCCTTTCAGGGACAAAGTACAGGGTGATTTTTTTTTTAAGTTGTGAAAGTAAAACCCTATAACAAAAGAATCACTGATCCAAATGACCTGAAATTTCACCAATATGTTCCAAAGCAATGGGATTTTTTTAGGCGTGGTTAAAAAAAATTTAAATCGCACCGATAGATGGCGCTGTATATGCAGTAAAGTTGGAGACGAGCTTGCGCACGGCACACGCACAGTGGTGATAAAAAAAGGTGAAGCACGCATACACTGCGATTTCTGACTCTGCGGGTATCTAAAGAATACTGTGTATTGTGGTGATGTTACGAACTTAGCTGACCTGAAGACACATATTGTGCACCAAATCCACAACATCCAGCCGGATACTCTTTGCTCTGTTGTGGAACATGCGGCTTCACGTTTCCAACTCATAGCTGAAGACGGTGGACAGCACACTGAAAATCACTTGCGTTAGTTTCGCAGCTGATTTTCGCGCGTACAAATGCTTTATTTCATATTTTTATTTTGTTCTGTTTCTGCGAAAGTGTTCGCTATTCATTTTCGCAATTACTGCATTCTGTATGCTCTTGATATGCGTAATAAAGTTTTATTTTTCTCAAAGCACCGTCAATTGTTTTTCTCCCACTGATGATATTCTTTGTTTCTGTTAACTTACAGCGCCATCTGTCAGTCCAATTTAAAGGGTTTTTTTAACCACGCCTAAAAAATCCCCATTGCTTTGGGAGCATACTGGTGAAATTTCAGGTCATTTAGATCAGTGGTTCTCTTGTTATAGAGTTTTACGAGGGGTGATCCAAAAAAAAGTTTACAAGGCAAAGGAAAAAGTTTTTATTAACAATAGAAACAAGATACAAATGGCAATCAAGAGACACATCTGGCCTTTACTTTTCCACATAGTCGCCAAACCTATTTAGGCATTTGTCAGAACGTTCGACCAACTTATTTATCCCGTCTTGGTAGTAATCAGGGCCCTGCTCATTGAGCCATATCTCGGCAGCTGTTTTCACTGCATCGTCTGAGGTGAACCGTGTTCCGGATAAGTTTCGCTTCAACGCCGGAAAAAGGAAATAGTCACTTGGAGCCAAATCGGGGCTGTATGGGGGCGTGATTCCAGACCTCCCACTTGAACCTTTGCAGCAATTCCTGAGTCATTTCGCTACCTGTTGTCTACTCATTGCTTTGTCCCCGTATACCTCAACGATTTGTCTGTGAATTTCAGATGCGGCCACATTCTTGGCCCATAAGACTCGAATTACGGCTCGCACCTCTATGCGAGACCACTTTTCTAGACGTCGTGCCATTACTGTCACTCTTAAGTGTCTGCGTACTGACGCTACTTACTCGTAGAACCACTGTAGGACAACTAGCGCCATCTGTCAACCACCCTGGGTGGAAATATTCGCTCCACAATTATTACGTTTCAAATGCTTCTGCTTGTAAACTTTTTTTGGATCAATCTGCGTACTTTCACAACTTAAAAAAAAATCACCTTGTACTTTCAGTACTAAAATGTTGAAATAAATGACTGGCACCGGAATCAACGTAGAAATTTATTTGGAAATAAGAAAAAGGCAAAAAAATCATATACATAGTAAATGGGAAAAATTTTAGCAATTTTCTGGTGCCATTGTGGCGTTTGGGTATTAAAATTAAGTGGTTTCATAAACATACCACTGCCCCTGAAAGGGTTAAGGGGTCTTGTACCTTTTAAACACGATGAAAATCAACAAAACATTAAAATTTTAAATTGGCATAGCTGCCAACTTTTATGCTTTTTTGTTACCACTAAATTTAATAGAAATATTTTACTTATATAATCACATGATTTTGGTGATTTAAAAAGATAAAATTTATTCTCAAATTTTAGTGGTAGGGAAAAAGTGTAAAAGTTGGCAGCTATGGTATTAGTGTATCTTCAAGACCGTTTCATGTACAAACATGACATTTAGACTATTAATTAAACATATTGTACTTTTTAATATGCTACCAGTAGAAACTGGCTATCCGTTTAAAGAATTTCTGCATTATTTAAATTAAAATAACTCTTTTTTTGACTCTGTAAGTCATTGCACGCACGATATCTTGAGAACGTATGTATGGATTGTCATTCAATATATTTTAGATAATAAGCTCATATGTGTGTTTAAAATGATCTTCTTTTAAAAATTTACAGTGATAAGTTTTTTTATTCATTAAAACTGTAAAGTGTTGTTTTGTTTTTTTACAAAATTATTTTGTTTTACATGGTTAATGAAAATTTTTTGACCTAAGAGTAAATCATTTTCAAAGTACATATTTCCTTATTATACACATCAAATCTCTTAACAAGCCATACATACGTTCTCAAGATGTCATGCGCGCAGTGATTTACGGAATTAAAAAAAAAGACATATTTTAATTTCAACAAAACACAAATTCTGTAAATAACTAGTCAGTTTCTAAAGTTAGTATATAAAAAAGCACAGTCTGTTTAATCAGCAGTCAAAATTTTATATTTATACATAAAAAGCTTTTGAAAACAACCTATTTCAAACTTTGTATGTTTTTGTGGATTTACGACGCGTTTAAAAGGTACAAGGCCCCTTAACCCTTTGAGGGGCGGTGGTATATATTATATACCACCTAATTTTAATCCGATTCAAACCAGAAACTTTTAATTAAATTTTACTTTTTTAACTTTGACGAGAAAAAGTTGAAAATTGCTTATTCTTATTTTGCATTAAATTCTTTCCTAAATTCCGGTGGGGATTCAACGTTACAGGAGTACAAGTGCTTGCCCGTGAAAGGGTTAAATATTAAATAGAAAATTTTATTAAAAAATTGTGGTAAAACGTACGAAACCTGATTTCTTCTTCATAAAACATATTTTAATTTGAGGTTATTTCATTAATTTGTTTTATCATAATTTATAATATATACATAAATTTAGATTACTAGAAACAAAATTTGTGTGTTTTCATACATTAAAAACACATTTTTGAGTAGTATTGATAAGTATATGTTACATGTAAAAATTTTGATATTTTAAATATTATAGAAAATTGATTAGTATAGTGGAGCTATAAACTGGCTATATGTATCATAAATGCGTAAAACTGTCGGAAAACTCAAATCATAAATAATAATAAATCCTTTACTCATAGTTAAAACTGATAGAAAAATATTAAGAATTTATAGCTCACATGTTAATTAACATCTGTTTTTTTTTTTTTTTTTTTTTTTTTTTTTTTTTTTTTTTTTTTACAGATTGAAGATTTTTATCGTTTTCATGATTTTAAAATGTTAAATGGACATTTATTTATTTATTTATTTCAATTTTATTGAATTCTCTCATAGATGCTCCCTATATAGACATAAACATAAGTTACTAAAAATAATATCATTTAATGTTAATTGAATTAAAAAAAAAGAAAAAAATGTTATGTAAATTGCACATGGAGCGATGCGCATGGAGCATTTTGAAGAAGGTTTATTATTCGGGATTTTAAAATTTAAAATTTTGATTATCACAAGTACCATTAAAATATTATACCTATTATATTATACAATTTGTACACTCATATCTAATAACATTATACACATTTGTTGTAATTTACAAAAGAAAAAATCATCGGTAATTATTTTTATGATATACGATAGTCGTTAAAGGTACCGTATTTAAAAATGATCAAAGCTAGTAAACTTTACGTCTAAACGAAAGTAAACATAACACTTAACGTCTAAACGAAAAATAGGCTATCACTTTATTTCATTTTCATTTACAAATAACTAAAAACAAAATAATTCGAATTTTTTCTAGGTCTTATCTGATAATAAATGCTACTATGATCAATTTTATAAAATAAAGCACAGATCATTTTAAGGAGTAGTAATTGTAGAAAAAAAGATTAAAATTAAAATTTTGATTAAAAAAATATTGTATACCCGTAAAGAAAATTATAATTAAAGAATAATAATAATAATAATAATAAATGGAATACCACTGTGGCGAAAAAATTATTTATTTCACATCAATTTAAAATTTTAAGATACTAAAATATGATTTTTAAAAGAAATATGGGAAAAAAGTATTCTGAATCTCGTGATCAGTTTCCTAATTAATAATAATTTTTCACGCTTTCTTTCACAACTGACGTGGGAGACTGCTTTTAGAATAGTCACATGAGACGTAAGAAAATGTTGAAAATTATTGACTTAAAAAAAGTCTTTGTGAATTCCCAAAATGTTTTCTACAAACTGCCCTCACTTACTTTCGAGACAAGAGGTGGGAAGTAATGCAGTTTTATAAACAACTGTTACAGAAAGACTGGATCTCTTAGGAGCAGTGAGTACTTCGTTAAATAAAGTCAAGCTGGATTTAAATATAAGAAGACACTTTGAAATCTGCAGAGAAATTGTTTGATAAGTGACACTGAAAGTTCTATTCGAAAGGTGGAAAATGCAGACGATGTTAGACGTACTGGGGGAGGGGGTAAAGGTGTCTTCACATATAGAATTTATAACTGTTTAAACTAGAATATTTAACAGTATTTAATTCACGAATCTGAATAGATAAGATTAATAAAAATATATATTGTTTAATTTTTAATTATTTTTTTTGCTGACGTTTCCATTTTTAATGCATTATCTCCATAAATAGATATATATTTATTCATTTCTATACGTACACTGTAAGAAAAAAAAACAAGACACATATTTCGTAATCTACGAAAATATAATATAAGCACGAAAGAAAATATACAATAACCTTATCCGTGTTACTGACTATTCTGAAAAGCATTATTTATATTTAGTAACCTTAGAAACCAATCTATATTCGAGATTTAAAGAAGCCTTTATACAAACAAAGTTTCTTTTGCTGACACTGATTTTCGGAACGTTTCCGAGTAGTTTTTATAGCGTATTGATCAGTTTTCTAAATCCAAAATACAGATTTTTTAGGATGCTATTAATTATCACCTGCATCTTTTCAGCTGCGTAACTGAATTTATACATGCAAGAGTAACAAAATAATGTTAATGTTAATGGTGTTAATTTATCCTGTTTGTCTATAAAACATGCTTGTTGAACATGAAAATGTTTACTTAAGAATGGATAGTATTCCATAAACCTATATTTTGGATTGAGAAAATACATTAATACACTCTAAATACGACTTGGAAACATTTCCGAAATTCAGTTGCATCTAAAGAAATTTTATTTTTATAAATGCTTCTTTAACCCTTTCCGGTCCCACCCCGGGCACACCTAATTTTAATTCCAAGCTTGCATACGGCACCAAGAATATTTTAATAAAATGTTATCTTTATAATGAAAGCTTAAAATAAAGAGTTCTTATTTTCATAAAAAGTCGTTTGTAAATTCCGGTGTCCGTCAGTAATGTCTCATTTTACGAACAGAACTTGTCTGTGCCGGAAAGGGTTAATTTTCTTCTAAAACGTTTCCGAGTCGTTTTTAACGCGTTCGCTGCCAATCTAAAAATGCCGGAATTTTCATTTTATTTGGAAAGTTCGAATTCATACCAGAAAAAAACTAATAGCAATATTTACTTTGTTTTATTACAGACATTTCGTGATTACATAAAATAAAAATTCTTCTTTTGAAATTTCCGGTGGGAATAACTAATTTTAGATTGAAGAATCATAGATAGCACTACGAGTATACTCGTAGTTGGCAGCGAACGTGTTAACCCCTTGAAGGGCAAGCACGTGGTCTAAAAATGCTAAATTTTGCGATGTTTTGAGACCAGTAATTTTAAATAATGAATTTTTACCTTCTCAATCTGCAAAATACAATAATAAATATTTTTATTTAATAATACTGGTGGCAAAGTTATCTATTAAAAAGTGGTATATATTATATACCGGTGCCCCTCAAGGGGTTAATGTGTATTCTTCACCTTTTTTTTTTTTCAATCCAGAATATAGGTTTTTCGAATGCGATTCATTCTCAAATAAACATTTTCATGTTCCACAAACATGTTTTACAGACAAATATGATAAAATGACGATATTGATATTAACATTAAAATTAATATTATTTTGTTACTCTTGCATGTATAAATTCAATTACAAAACTGAAAGTGTTTAATTGAGAATGGATGAAATCCTAAAAACTGATTAATATCCTACACCAATCCCTATTGCACGGAAAAGTTTTCGAAAATCTGTGGCAGCAAACGAAACGTTGTTTTTTAAATGCTTCTTTAAATCTCGAATACATTGGTTTCTAAGTTTCCTAAAGATAAAAAACACGTTTAGGATTTGTGAGTAACTAGGAAGAGGTTATTGCATATTTTTGTTCGTGGTTAAATTATAATATCCCACATAAAGAAACATTTGTCTTTTTTTACAGTGTGTAACAAATTTAGTTAGCTAAATTTTTATTTTTTTTCTTTACGTTACATATTTTTCTAGATTTAAATGCAGATTTCTACTTTTTAATATTTCAATGATCGAGTGATCCAGCAAAAGATAAAAATTCTTAATTATTTTTCTACGAGAGTACAATATTATAAATGATGCTCTTTTTTATTCACTTTTATTCTGCCATAATACACTTTAATATAGGCGATTTTTCTATTTTTTAACGTTTGGTATTATTATATTTAACAACAGAAACATTAAATAAATTAAAATTTTCTCGTAGTCAATGTAAACAATTAATAATAAACACTGGTTAAAAATAAATTTTCCTACAATTATATTTTGAAGCAAATTAAATGTAGTTCGAATTTGAAAAAGAAAGGGTGTCAATATAATTTTAGACATTTCGATTTATCCAAAAGAATTTGCAAAATTAACCTACAGATTATTGAATAATAGGCTTTTTTATCAATATTGATATTTATGTATTTCAGTTTCATGTCAAACTATCGAATATGAAAAAAAAAATCATTACTTTTAAAAATGGGCCGATTGTCACCACCAAATTTTATTAAAATTCAGCGCCTAGTAAAAATACTAAAAAATTTCTGTGAAGAGCAGGGTTGGCAGTTTGGCTTTCTTTTTTTATTCACATATGCCGAATTCATACCGGAATTTTTTATAAAGCAATTTTCACTTTAAGTAATCACGAAATATCTGTCATTAAATAATTAAAAAAAATTGATTTGAAATTTCTGGTACGGATTCGAAATTTCTGAATAAAAAAAGCTAGGCTAAACTCGCAACCCTGTTGAAGAATATCGTTAAAATTTAGTGATGATAATCTGCCCATTTTTAAAAGTAATGAAAAATGCATTTTTCTCATTCGACATGGTAGTTCGATAGTTCGACATGGTAGCGACGTATATATATATATATATATATATATATATAATAAAATAAATCTACCTATATATTATTCAAAACATTTCCTTTAATTTTTTTTTATTCTAGAAATTATTACAATTCTCATATATTAAGGTTGTTCTCAAATCCAAAGGAGCTACTCTCTGACACAATTTTGAATTCATATTTGTTGGGAAACGGATGAAATTGGTAGCTGTTATTATTCAGAAACTATGTCATCAAAATTAGTTTTCCATTTGTTGGTAAAGGGAGAATATCCTTCAGAAAATACTATCAGTTTTGAACTGAATTCCCGAGGTAGGATAGCGAGAAAGAGGAAAATCGTGTCGTCATGTAACACGAATCGCTTCTAAGTCTATAATTAATTTATTTATCAGAAAATAGAAAACTCATTTCGATTCTGAATCACTTCAATATTCAGGCCTGCAAATTTTATGCTTTTGCGTTTAAAAATGAGTCAGAAAATTTTGCGCTGTTGAGCCGGTCATTTGAAAACCACATTAAAGTGTTTTGAATACACACTGAATATCTATAAATCTGATCTATACGGAAAGGCGTTTGGGTTACATCTCCTGCATTCTCATATAAATAGGCCAAAATACGTGATGTTTAAAAATATAATTAAAAAAACATTTAAACTGTTCTAAGGGGTTCCAAAAATAAAATGTTCCTACGATCTCTAAATTAAAAAATAAGTCTCTCAACAAAAATATATTAATACAAAAAGATCAAAATTGTATTGTTTCTCATGATGTTTCCTTATTCTGTGTAGAATAACTATTTTTAAATTATGATTCGAGAAGTGGTCGGATTTTATTTATTAAATTTACTTTTGCTACTGTTTATTTGTTTTTGTTTTAAAGCATATGCTTCTGAAGAGATTTTTAGCCACGCGTGGTCAAAACAAGTTGTAGCTATTTTTAGACAGAATACATTTTCTTTTTTTTTTATGTTTCGCTCTATTCAAATTGTGGAGTATTTTTTGTTTTAAGTTTTAAAACATAAAAATCCGGGCAAAGTTGTTCGACATGATTAGGAAAAAAAAAATTGAAACAACTGAAATCTTATCAATAGTTAATTCTTAATTTTCCCCTTATTTCACAAAATTAATGGAATTTTAAAAAATGTATATATTTTTTAACCCATCTTTGCATTGTGATGGAAATTTCCATCACTATTTATTTAGCTTTTAATAAATAAATCAACTTCCACGCCACCACTCTATTTATATAGAAATATTAATCTAGTAAATTTCTAGGACTATAACAATCTAGAACTATGTTGCTGAACAAAATTAAAAATCTATCTTAAAATTTCTGGTGTCTAATATTTAATATATATATTTAATATCCTCTAAAAAACCAGGGGATTTGTTTCTGATTTTTTTGCAAGTTTAATCAAAGGAGATCAGTAAAAGAAAAACTCATGCAAAGGAGGGTTAAGGATAATAGTCATATTTTAATCGAAATCCTATGAGCATGTATAAGAGAGAGGTGTGTATGCAGGGTGGCTAGTAGTCAGGAAAAAATACAGTCAAAAAAAAGTGATAAACACCAGTATATTCTTATAGAAAAATTTATATTGAATATTCGATCAAATAATCAATTTGAATTTTTCTATAAGAATATACTGGTAATTGCATTTTTTTTTACTCTATTTTTCCCTGACCACTAGCCACCCTGGTGTGTGTGTGTGGGGGGGGGGAGTTAAGAAGGACTGCTTCTCCCCCCAGGAATTTGAATTAACTTTTTGTTGAAGTTAAAAGAGATTCAACGGAGAAAGTTCGTTTATACTAAACAGAACCTGATCATCAACATTTTGTACCTAATCATAGATTATCACGTTTTTTTTTACAAATTTTGTGAATGAGAAGTGCATGAACTCATATTACTGAGTGCATTATCGAAATTTAAGTCCCCCCCCCCCCGAATTTAAATTCTGGGTACGCCACTGGACTCAGGGATATTATTTGTTATCGAAACCCGCTCCAATATAATGTTTAACCCTTTCCGGCACAGACAAATTCTGTTCGTAAAATGCAAAATTACTGACTGACACCGGAATTTACAAACGACTTTTTTAGAAAATAAGAACTCCTTAATTTAAGCTTTCATTGTATAAGCAAAATTTTATTAAAATATTTTTGCTGCCGAATGCAAGTTTGGAATTAAACTTAGGTGTGCCCGGAGTGAGACCACTGTTCCGGAAAGGGTTAAATGTTTAATTTATAAAGTTTTTAAGTTTTCTTGTTAGACTATAATTTTTTTATGCATCAAATTGCATTTCTTCCACATATATAACATTTTTTTTTTTTTAAATAACGTATAAAACACATACCGCGTTGCCTCTTTAATCTGATAAAGATTTATATATCATTTCGATACACTTTTTTCACTGTTAAGTTATTAATAATATCCAACAATTAAAAATGCTCTATGAAATGATAGATTAAAATATATAATATATCTCATTCAAAAAAGTCACTAACCATTCATTCGAAGTTCGTTTTCTTTTCTTTCTTTTTTCTTGTATTTGTCCTAATAGATGATCCACCGGTATTAGGAAGCAGGAGAAGCATTTATTATGATACAATTATCGTTATATCTGCTGACGTATATATTAGATTTTATTAGGATGTTTCAATCACAACAGCTCAGGAAATACATTTCAACCCTTCCATGCAATTTTGTAACAGTAAATAGCTTTGTATGAATCTCAGAATTTCAAATTAAATTGAAACGCGACACATCTTCTTGTTCGTGCATTGGGGCGGAAAACTGAAGGGAAAAGATTCTTTTCAACTTGGCAAACGGAGCGGAAACTACAAAATGATGAAAACATCGAAATATATAAAAAAAGATAAAGATCCAACTGTGATTATTTATAATTTACGTTCTTGGGGGAAATAGTGCTGAAAAATTTAGATTTAATGTTATCCGTTATTATAAAAATAGTAAAAAATCATGCATTGTTAAGGAACCAAAATGTTTTTTGAAAATTTACCGTCCTAAAACTACATTTTTATGTAATATTCATTTAAAAATTTCTGAAGTAAAATTTCTAAAAATATGCATTTGATGAAATATTTTTCGTAATTTGAAATGCAGAAAAGAATGTTAATATTTTTATACGCCGAATAAAAATTAGAAACCTTAAAATATTTTCGGCGTTTCTTTGAAATTTCAGAGAAATTTGTCCTACTTACATATCAACAAAATTTCATTGCTAATTTTTTATTGTGGTGTAGATGGAAAAATTCCGTCTTCAATTTTTACTAAAAATTGTTCGCCAGATAAATGTAATTTTTTACTTTTCAACTTATAACTTAATTTTTTAAACAGTTTTGATGCTCATTACATTTTATCTTCTCATCAAAAATATATAAGCTAGTATTGTACAAATTTGACGTGAGTTTTCTAAAAGGGTAACAAGTCAGACTTAAATTGAAACATGTGATGATATCTACAGTGATGATATCTACAGTGTAAAAAAATCGATATGTTACTTAATGTACCACAATATAATATAATCCCGAAAGAAAATATATAATAACTTCTTCCAAGTTACCCATAACATCGAAAAGCATTCTTAATAGTTAGGTACCTGAGAAAACTTTTTTTGTGAGATTGAAAGAATATTTCTAAAAACAATGTTTCTTTTGCTGCCAATGAAATTCGGAAACGTTTCCGAATAGCTTAATAATGTATCAATCAGTTTTATCGCACAGGAACTTCAGTTTTTATAATGCTATTCATTCTCAAATAAACATTTTCAGCTGCGTAATTGAATTGCAAGAGTAACAAAATAATATTCATTTTGTTACACTTGCAGGCATAAATGTTAATGTTAATTCTGTTAATTTCTCATGTTTGACTGTAAAACATTCTTGTTGAACAGAGAAAGTTTACTTGAGAATTGGTAGTATTTGGAAAACCTATGTTCCGTGTTCAAAATGCTAATTACACTGTAAAATGTAGTCTGAAACTTTTCCGAAAATCAGTGGCAGCAAAAAAAAAATTGTAAATACTTTTTATGTCCCAAACATACACTGGTTTTGGGGGTTTCTAAAGATATAAAAAAAATCATTTCGGAATCATGGGAAACTCATCGTACATCTTTGTTTGAGATTATAAATTATATTTTGCTAGATTAAGAAACATTTGTCTTTTTTACGGTGTGTAACACTATCTTAGATTTCTTTTTTTTTTTTTAGTTACTATTCAATGTATTCTTTTATATCCCATGTGCTTGGTAGGTAATTCTTCTAATGAAGGTAATTCTTCTATACGCTTCAAGATTAACTTCTGAATTACCCAGGAAAGATTTTTAAAAATTGAGATTTCATGTTATTGGGTTTAATAAAATGTAGTTAAAATACATTAAGTACTATTACACAGAAATCTTTATAAAAATTAAACAAAATTCAAACTTCTAAAACTTTACTTATTTAAAAATATCATTAATAATTTAAAGTTGTTGTAATACGCGTCTGATAAAGCATTATTTTTTGTACGTTTTAAATATAGAAACTCATATTTACACTTTTATTCATCGAATAAAATTGAAAAATTTTATTTTTTTTAACTTTCTATTTCAAAGCTATATTTAAAATAATTTTCATACTAATGTATACAATATTTTTGCTTAAAGAGTATTACGAAATAGATGGTAAAATTGTATTGTTTGGTAAACCAAAACTTTTTACACATTTTATACCACTAGTTAAATAGTTCAAACTTTTTTTAAGAGCTATTTTATTTTTTCAACAAAAATATATAAGATTGTGGGCACCCTTTTTCATGATATCTGAAATAATATATTCGAGGAATCAATATCCGGTATTTAATAACAGTTTTAGAAGTCTCCATTCTCTACACGTTTCAACTTCCGGCCGTAATCTCGGAAACAGATTTCAGATTTATATAAGTGCGTTCTATAGTATTATTTGTTTTGCGTCCGTGTTTACAGATTATAGATTACAGAAATATGCAGCTAATAAAATGAGTTAGCTGGTGTGTTTCATTTTTCCATAGTCCTTATCAAAATTTACATTTGTTATTATGTAGTTCGTTTTCAAATATTTCCAATTGCTTGTCTTGTATTTAATTGCTCTATTTAAAATCATTTGCTGTTAACCACGAGTATACTCATTGTTTCCATTCTAAAATTGCGAATTCGTACCGGAAATTTCGAAAGAAGAATTTTTATTTTAAGTAATCACGAAATGTCTGTAATTAAATAAAGTAAATATTGCTATTAGTATTTTCTGGTACGAATTCGAACTTTCTAATTAAAATAAAATACCGGTAATTTTAACCAGGTAGTGAACGTATTAAGAAAATTGCGACATCTGATTTGTGGTGTTAATTCATTACTCTAATCTTTTTACCTGAATCATTTAAAATAATAGCCTCAATAAACATTATATGTGTTTATTTTCCTATCGTTCACAATATTGAATGAATTAATACGTTTTCTAATTTGACTAAATCAGTTAAAATTTAACCTCAATCAATAAATTCAGTTTCGTTGTACCACTATATTTAAATAAATGTATTTCAGTTAAATTATAGAAGTGTACTATTAAATCAAATAAAAAAATATTCTATAAAATTTGTGGTATGTAAATCTGTCAAAAGAAAAAAAACTTTGTGCAGTGTAGGAATAAATAATGTATCCATGACAGAAATTGTAAGACCTCTTTTAACTCTTTGAACGATTTTTTATATTTACATTATATTTCCAGAAGCCCAGAGGCTTAGAGATCAGCACGTCTCAATACCACGCTACAGGTCCAGGGTTCGACCCCGTACTGGGCAATGTTCAACGTTTCATCCCCTCGGGGGCGATAAAATGTGTATCAAGCTTGCTTGGGAACTGAACACTGTGTGTCCTGCGTTAGGTTGACTACTTGGCCGAGGATTATGCTCCATGGTCAAGAAAATAGAATTGGGCTCTGTAAGCCAAGATCCCTAAGAATAGCTCCAGAGAGTTTAATTTTATATTTCCAGCACAAATTGTACATTTTCCTACTTGATTTATACAAAACAGTTATTTTTTAATATAAACAACCAGTTTTATATGATTTTCAATATAAAACATGAAAATATCAGAGATACAATTTTTATACTATTTTTCCATACTTGCATTAAAATGTGAAATAATTTCGTTTCATTTCGGTTTGATGTGCGTTGGGTCTGACAATGAGGAAAAAGAAGGATTAAATTCAGCTTATAACATATTATCTACAATTTCTTAACATGCTACAAATATTTCACCCTTGATCAACGCCAGGGATAGTAAACTTTTTCACACACGCATGCCTATTTTTTTTTTTTTTTTAATATTAGGTGATCATGACGTGACCACCGCCAAAACAGACTGTCAATCAAATAATAATGAATGAAAATTACTTAAAAGTTTCTTTCTAGGATTTAAAAAATATATATGTTTAAAATATAGTGTTTTTTAAGAAAATAAATAAAAGAAAATTGCGATTTGTTTTGTTGTTGTTGTTGCATCTTAGATGCCGAATACTTAATGTCATCTTCGTAATTAGTTATTTTTAAGAATATGCAAGCTGAACTAGAGAAGTTTGATAGAAGGTATATAATCGAGTTTTACATATTATTCATTTTACGAAAATAACGATTCGCAGGAATAATTGTCAAAATGTCAAGCACCAAAATTCTTTAAATAGCTCATAGCGTTTGGAATTGAAGTCCAGGTTATAATTTTATAATCGGCATATTTGCTTATAATGCTTGGTTATATTTCCTTTTGGATAGTTTCCAAATCATATAACAATTTGAAAAAATAAAATGTTGAGCCGATATTGAACTATATTGGAATTCATTAAGTTTCATTTTACTTTCTCCAATCTCCAAACAATCGAATCTTCACAAACTAAATCACTCTGAATTGGTGTTTTTGTGCCATATTCATTTAAAACTTCATTCAATGCCGTGCCGCAAATATTCTACCGCGCGCCATAGGTTCTCTGTCCATGACCTACGCTATGCTCATTCAAGATTTTTCTAGGGTCATTTTTTGGTTAACAAATCACAGAAATATCCATGACAGAATAGGGAAGAAACGTTTAGAAGAACTAATTGATAAAATATTTTCTGTGATGCCTTAAAAGCTCCTGCAACAATTGTTTCATTCAAGTGTAAATTAAGAAACACAATTAAGAATTTATAACTTATGGTGAAGACAGTGAGCTACATGTTGTTTACTTGAAATGCCAATGGTCTAACAGCTTTGACCTCTCTTTTAAAAAAAAACAACTAATAAAATTCAATTATAAATCTAATGATTTAATATTTAAAGACAAAGGAATGTAACGTATGGTTCAAACATAATATAATAAGACCCAGAATACAATATTAAAATAATTTATTTTTAAGTATTAGCTTACAGGGTTGGTTCGTACGGATTAAGGAATTTTCCAGGAGTGATACCAATACTTTTATTTATAGAAAAAAGAAATCTAGGTAAAGCTCGCAAAACTTCACCTTCTTTTAAGGAGAGATTTTCTATAAGAAAATACTGGTACCGAAGAATTGCCTGGTCGCAAAATTCCAGGAGCCGTACGAACCCTGTAGCTATCATACTATCTTCAAGTTCTAAAACTCCGATTTAGAATAACTGGATGAAACAAACTACTGTCCTCTACTTTACTTATAAAATAATGGAGTAATGGAATAACCGAACTGTCAACGTTACAGACATTTCATGTAAAAGTTCCAATAATTTAATATATCGTAAATTAGTTTAAGTTTCGAAAATTCAACAATTATTATAACATCCTTCGATCCTTACGAATAATTCACGTTCGTTTCAGCTCGCAGTTCGTTCTATTCTAAGAGAAGTAGATGTGAAATACAAACATTCAGTTAGACCTTTAATATATAAGATGACTTTATATTTTATATTTTCAATTATACTTAAATTAATTTAGAATCTAAGCAACAGTTTCTGAAACATAATATGAAACTCTTATTGAATTTTGAAACTCATATTCTTAGTCTGTTTATGTAAATGTTTAAATAAAGCATCTTATTTCAATTGTCATTCTGAAATTAATTAATAGCAGTATCTACTCGTTCTACATATTATCAGTTCAGAAGTAAATATAGCATTTGATGTAGTGACTTAAATAATTACGACTTATACAATTTAAATTTCCAGAACACAAGAAATCTGTTAAGACAAGATTATAAGAAATTTCACGTCAGATTTCCTGCTGTCCGAAACTAGATATTGGATTTTGAGAATACATTTCCGTGATTTCATGACACATTTGGAACTTTCTTATCTCGATGTATTACAAAATCTTGGAGTTTCAGAATTAACTAAAATAATTTTCTATTCCCTTTCTACCTTTTCTATGAAGATGCAGTAAATACGGTTTAAATAAAATAATGGGTTAGGTATGTTTATGATTTTTTTTTTTGTCAGTAAATGTATTGTTTTTAAACGCTAAGGTAAATGTTAAAAAATAAATATAATTATTAAGCGACAAATTTGCTTACTTTTCTCTGTCGTCGAAAAAAATGCCGTGTCATTTAAGATAAAAGCTTACCGACCATGAAAAAGAAAATCACAATGGAAGCGATTATTGTCATGTGGTTTAGGATTATGGTAGGTTCCTCATTATACAGGTCGTCCCAAAATATTGATTTTTATTCCTTAAATATTGATCAGAGGCAAAATAGAAAGTTACGTAATAAAAGGTTCAGAACTTTATGAAATCGATTAAAATTTTCAGAGGATTAAATTTGGAGAAATGCAAAAATTAAATTTTTATACGAACCTCGTACAAATAATTTCCCAATGATTAAAATGTGCCGCATACACTAATACGGTCGTGATAAAATTTCAGTATTTTATCATAAAATGTCTTTGAGGTAGGTTTAAACAAAATTGGTGAGGGGTGAATCATAAATTAAAATGTAAATATTTACAGCTACAGTATGTAATCATAGTTTTCTTTGTGTACGACCCCTGAAACGCGATCATCCAAAGAACCATTAACCCCTTCGCGACGAGCGTCCTTTACAGAATTTTAATCTTTTACCATCGGTTTTTCAAAACTGAAAATTTCGCCTAACAGAATCGCAGAAATGCTAAGATTCAGTAAGGCAAAGCTTGCAATAAAAAATAACTGGTGGGAATAATCGAGGATTCTGACCATCTTATGCGTCACGTATCGTATACGTGTCGCTCGTCCCCAAGAGGTTAAATCAATGCAGACACATGATTATTTCCACTTTGCGAACTCTTATCCAACATAGAAAAGTGGTTTAAGTTCACATTTATGTATTTTCATATAACTGCAGTATTTTGTGATAAAATGCTGAAATTTCGTTCATGACCTTATTAGTGTATAGGATATATTTTACTCATTGGGAAATTTTTTGTACGGGGGCCGTAAAAAAAATTTTAAATTTGTATTTCTTCAAATATAATCCCCTGAAACTTTTAATCGATTTCACAAAGTTCTGTACCTTTTTATACGTAGCTTTGTAATTTATAATATATGTCTATGATGTAAGGAACAAAAGGCGACGTCAATATTTTTGGGACATCCTGTATACTTAAATTTATTTGAAGTGTTAAAAGTTTACTCACAGCTCTCGTCAGCATTGCTAGACACATGGATGACTTTTTTTTAGGGTTCCGTACTTAAAGAGTAAAAACGGAACCATTATAAGATCACTTCTGTGTCTGTCCGTCCACTTGTCACAGCCCTTTTTCTCATAAGCTGTGGAACATGGAAAGTTCAAACTAGGGAAAATTATAACGCCTTTTTACCCACATATATTCAAATTATTAGCCATTCACAAATAGGAAAAAAATTAAAGGTGTAATTAAGTTACTTGAAAAAAAAATGTATATTGTGTGGGGTATTGTGTGAAAGAACTCGTAATACAGAATTCAAAAATATGTTTGTTATAATTTTAGGTACTATATTTTCAGAGATATCGTCAAAAATGCACCGCAAAAGTATGTCCCTCCCCCACTCCATTTCCGAATCTACTAAAACTAAAGTTATGAAAAAATTAAGGGTATTAAAATTTTATTTAAACTTTGCAGGAAAACTATAGCGATTATCCTAGGTCGCATAGAAAAAAATCGCATTTTTCCGTTACACACAACCTTTAATTTACAGGCACTCAGCAGGGAAGTTGACGGTTGCGCGAGGTATCTATCGATGAAAAATCATCGAAGATTGTTGATAATGGTTTTTGCAAAAATTGTCTATTAACCAAGATATTAATTAAAAACTTAGCTAGGAAAACATGGCACTGGCCAAGGCGACGTTTCACATTTGTGACCTCCATTCGTAGAGCGCTTGGCACAAAGCCAATTTTAAAATTTACAATATTTTTCAAGTAAGGCGAATCATAGTGATAAATAGTAAAGGATTTTCATTCTGATGAATTCAATTATTCTTTTAGCAAAGTTTTTTGGTACTACTGCAGTTAGTAATTAATAAGTTTAATGTACGGAACCCTTTGAGCGCGAGTAATTCTGACACTTAACCGATTATTTTCTTTTAACGCCGTGTCTCTATTTTTTATACACTGCTATAGCCAAACACTATTTCCAGTTTTCTCTTTTCTCTTGGGTGTAATAATGTATGTGGTGGTTTGCATAACAGTAAAAATAATGGATAAAAATTAATTTAATTCAATAAAGGAATAAGAACATTCATTCACTGTCATTTAATAAGAGATTGAAATATGTTTTGCGTTGAACTATAATAAAATTTGAGGTTGATGAAAAAGTTAAAATAGTTTAAAAGTAGTAAAAGTTAAAATGTTTTAAGAAGTGACCTTGGGAGTGAATACTTTATGTAATTATAACGAATTTTTGCTTTTAAAAGACTAGCTTTCTAAAGTGCAGCGCGTAGGGATATGGAAACAAAGTAACATTTTTGAAATTTATAGATTGGCATGCAAGTTAGTATTAGGACGAGGGGATTCTCCCAAAGAAAAGTTAGCACATAACTGGATGAAAACCTTTCCCCGGTTATTTTTTCGCTATTATCTGTAAAATTGACAGCATAGAAAACCAACTTTTATATAGATATAACTTCTAAGACTTAGATGCGAACGAACTATGTCTTTTTTTTCTAATTATTCTAATAATAATTAAAAAAAAGATAAGAAAAATCTATTATATAACAGTATTTGATACACCTTTCCCGGGCTATGCGTGAGAATACAATTACCAGCAACTACTATAATTAATTAGATAGATATAACTTCTAAGACTTAGATGCGAACGAACTATGTCTTTTTCTTTCTAATTATTCTAATAATAATAAAAAAAGATAAGAAAAATCTATTATATGACAGTATTTGATACACCTATCCCGGGCTATGCGTGAGAATACAATTACCAGCAACTACTATAATTAATTAAAATGATAGTAACAAAAAAAAAAAAAAAAAAAAAAAACATGATTGCCAATTTGGTAAGGAAGTACTTTATATATCCCTTTCAGGGGCAAGCAATTTTGTTCCTGTAACCTCGAACTCACACCGGTATTTACGAAAGAATTTAGTTCAAGATCAGGAAAAGCAATTTTTCAACATCTACCCGTCAAAGTTAAGAAAGTAAAATTTAATTAAAAGTTTCCGGTACGAATTAGATTAAAATTAGGTGGTATATAATATATACCACCGCCCCTCAAAGGGATATAGCGTTTCGTCGTACATAAATGACGGTTCAATATACTAAACCAACTTATTTTTTCAACTCACTACACATCGGTATATTAATTTTTATTGGGATATAAATTGTACTAATACTAATACTGCAAGAAAGAAACAATTATTTGTTTCCAGGAAATAGACTATGAAAGTGCTGGAATGATTTTAAAAGTTATTTAGCTGTACGGCTGCTGATAACAGAGTTCTCAAGTAGATAGCATTTTTCTTTTTTTTTAAAGAAGTGGCTGAAATTGGGTTGAAATGAAAGTTTTTTTCCTTGATTCCATCTCACGTTCATTTAATACCGCCCAATAATGCAGTTTCTTAACAATCTGAGAATTAGCAATACTTAAATTATCAGCATCAGTATAATTTACCCCTCATGTTATTATGCACACAAATAACACTTGGTATATTTTACCCACCACACATGCAAAACCGCGTGATTTGCCAGTATTACACATATTGTCTTGCATCAAATATATAAATATATAATACACCATTCTTTGAATCAATTATGAGATGGGTAATTTTTTATTAAATATGTAAATCATTAATACTCGCACCTGTTGTCGCAATTTATTTGGCATGTTTACTAGAATAATAAATGCCGTTTTGGTTTTAGATACACTAACCTGCACTGTGCTCTTTTTCTTTTAACACCACCTTTCGCTGGGTTACATTCTACATTTGTCTCCTACTTGTCGTCTTTAGAAATTTTCTTTTGTACCACTTGCGTAAACATGTAGAAGCAAATAGATTAATAAGCATTTCAAAATTGTACAGAGCTAATGCATAGAATAATGGGTCTAACTATTTTTCGAATAAATAAAATCAGTGATATTGATGCAAAAGTTTGTCGTATTTTAATACCTAATTTTAATTCCTGTTAATATCGGTAAAATTTTTATACCTGACAAGCTTGCTTTGAACTGATATGTAAAATTTTCAGGTAGTAAAAAATTACCGATATTAAAAGTATTGAAATACGACAGAACTTTTGTATCAACCTAATACAGTTAATAAATTTTAAGTATATTTAAAGGGACCAAAAATATTTGAAAGCACGAAATAATGTATTTTTCGTCATTATTACTTTTATAAAATTTGAACTTAAGAATGTCCTACAGTTGTCAGACCTAGGAAAAGTCCCAAAATTATCGTCGTATGAGCCGTGAACGTTGAAATGAAAACCTGTGCGCGGCGATAACTGCGAAGGGCAAAACTTTAAACTGTTTGTTAGCGGTTTTACTACGATAAGTTTTGAACAAATTGATGGCCAATAAGAAACCAATAAGATGACCAATAGTCGCAACATATCAAAAAAGTTTTCCGTGCCTTCCATGAAGAGAAGAAACATAAGCGATAGTCAGCTCATTTCTTTTTCCATATTTTTAAATTCGCAATGGACGAACGGTCAGAAATAAGGAAAAACCGTCTACATATTCTCGAAGAAAGTACTTTTACGTCTCGAACGATCCGATCGGTTCGAAAAACTATTACTTTTAACCCTTTAACCCTTCTTTGCACGAGTCTTTCTTTTACAATTGTGTTTTTTTATACATATACAAATATTAGACACCAGAAATTTTAAGATAGATTTTTAACTTTGTTCAGCAACATAGTTCACGGGAAATTTACTGGATTAATATTTCTATATAAAAATAGTGGTGGCGAAGAAGTTGATTTATTTATTAAAAATTAAATAAACAGTGATTTTACAGTGAAACAGTGAATTTACATCACTATGCAATTAAGGGTTAAAAAATAATCAAGAAGTATCGAATTCCGGTTTATAATTTTCTCCCGTTTTCGGAGCCCTGGATACGCCGGACTACAAGAAATAAGGAAAAACCGAGTTCACCACATTAAAGATCTAACTTTCCCTTGTCATAGCCACCTTTTGTTCTTAAAAATACGAAAGTTAACCATTCGAAAAAGATTTTCTGTACGCGATTTTCGGGATTTTGCCGATTTTTAAAAATTTCATCAGCGGTTCTGAGCATTTCTCGACATCTGCAAACGTTTTTGAAAAAACACGAATATTAACCATATGAAAAAAATTCGCGCTGAGGACTCATTTGTGTAAATTCCGATTTTCTGCGATATACCGGGTGATTATAATTAAAGTTACGATTTCAAAAATCGATAATTTTAAAACTACTGGTCAGAATGACTTGATATTTTAGCAGAACAATCGTGAGGCAATGGAATTTTGTTTGGCGAAGGAAAAAAATAGTTCCAAATTGTGCTGATAGATGGCGTTGTCAGGGTAATGTCAGGGGAAAGACCAAAAATGTATTCTTGAACCCTTTCCGGCGCGGAGTAAATTTGTTTGCAAAATGATGAAATAATAGACTGACACCGGAATTTACAGACGAATCCATTAGTAAAAAGAAACTTGCTTATTCTTCTGGTTCTTAATGAAAGGAAAATTTTAATTAAATACCGGGTGATTATAATTAAAGTTACGATTTCAAAAATCGATAATTTTAATTAAAACTACTGGTCAGATTGACTTGATATTTTAGCAGAACAATCGTGAGGCAATGGAATTTTGTTTGGCGAAGGAAAAAAATAGTTCCAAATTGTGCTGATAGATGGCGTTGTCAGGGTAATGTCAGGGGAAAGACCAAAAATGTATTCTTGAACCCTTTCCGGCGCGGAGTAAATTTGTTTGCAAAATGATGAAATAATAGACTGACACCGGAATTTACAGACGAATCCATTAGTAAAAAGAAACTTGCTTATTCTTCTGGTTCTTAATGAAAGGAAAATTTTAATTAAATACCGGGTGATTATAATTAAAGTTACGATTTCAAAAATCGATAATTTTAATTAAAACTACTGGTCAGATTGACTTGATATTTTAGCAGAACAATCGTGAGGCAATGCAATTTTGTTTGGCGAAGGAAAAAAAAAGTTTCAAAATGTGCCCATAGATGGCGCTGTCTGGGTTCAGATTGTCTGAAGATATGCAAATTACTAATACGTGACATGCGCACAGCAGACATAGCAACCATAAAAATGCAGAGCAGCAGCTCTTTGCCTGAATGCTTCATCATGACTCTGACTATGAAGGATCGCGCTCTGCTCTTGAAGCTTTTTTATAAGAACGATGACTGTGCACTTACAGCTATTAGGAAGTTTCGGACATTAAAATCCATAAAAAAAGGTCCAATAACAACAAATGGTCTGCAAAAAATGATTGTTAAATTCGAAGAGACCGGTTCATTTGACGTTAAACGGGGTAGAGGAAGGAAACCAGTTTTAGCTGCGGCAGTGGAAGATGTGGCTACAGCATTACAGGAACATACTGACAGTGATGCTGGAATCAGCAGTGCAAGGGGGATTGGCCGAATGCTGGATATGCCGAACAGCACGGTGCGTAAAGTCCTACGGAACGTCTTACGCTGTTATCCGTACAAGATAACTCATGTGCAGGAGTTGCTACCTGCTGACCTGGAAGCACGTCAATCTTTTGCACTACAATTTCTTGCCCGGATGGAAGTGGACAACGGATGGCCATGGAACATTCTGTGGTCTGACGAAGCCCACTTTCATTTGCAAGGTTCTGTAAATACGCAAAATTGCAGGATATGGGCGACCGAGAATCCGTCCCAGCTACAGCCATTACCTCTTCAGTCTGAAAAGGTCACTGTGTGGTGCGGAATAACGGCAGCGTTTATCGTCGGTCCATTTTTCTTCGAGGAGATCACACCTGTGGGTCCCGTTACCTGCACAGTTACTGGCAAGCGGTATGAAGCACTTTTGCGTAACCATGTTCTTCCGGCACTTCAACAGCGTCAGTGTGTGGATCGCATAATATTCATGCAAGATGGCGCTCCTCCGCACATTGCTACTACTGTGAAGCAGCTACTGAGTGATAATTTCGGAGATGATAGGATCATAAGCCGCCATTTTCCAACAACGTGGCCGCCACGTTCCCCCGACTTAACCCGTGTGATTTCTGGCTTTGGGGGTACCTGAAGAATGTTGTTTATAGCGGGCGGATTCAGAATCTAGCCGACTTGAAGGCAAGCATCACACAACACACCCATTGCATTAGTACAGATACCCTCCGATCTGTTGTGGAGCATGCCGTTTTGCGCTTCCAATTAGTAGCGGAACAAGGCGGAGTGCATATTGAGCAACTTATGCCTTAATAATCAGTAAGGTGTTTGTTCCATGAAGCTCTTTTTTTTTTTCATTTTTTGTCATTATCGCTGTCGTCGCTGTAAACACGTAGTTCTTTTCGCTAATAAATTTTTAGTAAATCTCTGAACTCTATTTTTTTCCTTTTGGCAACATCATTCCTATGTTTAACCCTTTAACGGGCGGTAGTCACAAAAAAGGACACCGAATTTTATTTCTAAAACTGACAAACGGCACCAAGAATATTTAATTAAAATTTTCCTTTCATTAAGAACCAGAAAATAAGCAAGTTTCTTTTTACTAATGGATTCGTTTGTAAATTCCGGTGTCAGTCTATTATTTCATCATTTTGCAAACAAATTTATACCGCGCCGGAAATGGTTCAAGAATACATTTTTGGTCTTTCCCCTGACATTACCCTGACAACGCCATCTATCGGCACAATTTGGAACTATTTTTTTCCTTCGCCAAACAAAATTCCATTGCCTCACGATTGTTCTGCTAAAATATCAAGTCATTCTGACCAGTAGTTTTAAAATTATCGATTTTTGAAATCGTAACTTTAATTATAATCACCCGGTATGCAGGGATGAGATTTCTCCGACTTTTTGCATACTAGTATAATCTTAAAGAAGATATTGTTAGGTTAAATTGCAGAATGTTCCGATTAAATAAAAAAAACCTTTTCTCTAAGATTATACTGGTATGTAAAAAGTCGTAGAAATCTCATCCCTGAATATAAAATGGCGCATCAGCTATCTAAAATAATCAAACAAAAAACAAACACACATGAGGACATCTACATTCTATCAGGTTCAGGCAGAAATCTTTAGTTAAAAAAATTAACGTTAACACTTTTGAAAACGTTTTTAACCGTAAGCCAATTTCGCTTTTTTAACGATTTCTCCTATCTTTAAAAAAATTAATCTGCGTTAATAAACAAGACACGAAAAATTAAACATAGCTCGCCTAATCCGTGTTCCTTTTCTTTTTAAAATCCGGTATTCGTTTCGGAAAATTTTAATTTTAACCCTCCGGAAAAAAAAATCCTGTCCAGCAAACAGTTTGAAGCCTCCAATTCTCATAGTTAAAAAAGCTGTCCTATTTATTACATTGAAGTGACGATAAATGAATGATCATTCGTCTGAAGCACCCAACCATTCCAAATTTTCTCTTCTTTTTACGCCCCCCCCCCTCCAGCTCCCACAACACTTTTTTTAGACTATTTAAAATTCTTTGTTGCGTTGCAGAAATGGTTAGTAAATGATCTATCATGCACGAGGATTAGCGTTTGGCGATAGAGCCAAATAATAAAGCATTTTATTGTGTTTCACAAATTTTCCACATGACCTCCTTCACACACGATGACACTTTGCATGTGGCGGATGGTGGATAGCGCTACAGCACGTATCATGGCAATAGGAATCTCTTGAATCGCAGTTCTGATGGCATCTTTCAAATCAGATGCAGTTTGAGGACGAAACTGATACACTTTGGATTTCAGATATCCCCACAGCCAGAAATCCATTGGTGTCAGATAAGGAGACCTCGGTAGCCACGGAAACGGGAAATGACGGGAGATAACTCTGTCACCAAACTTTTTAGTTAAGACACATTTGACTGAAGATCCGACATGTGGAGAAGCGCCATCTTGCATCCACACAACTTCAGATAGAGCAATTTGGCGTTGCAATGCGGGAATCGCGTAATGAGTTAACATGTCCAGATAGCGAGCACTCGTTACTGTACACGTTTGCAGATCACCGGCAGTAACCTCTTCAAAAAAGTAAGGACCGAGGATGAACGTACTCGTTATACCACACCACACAGTCACTTTTTTCTTGTGTAATGGACGTGTATGCACATCATGTGGATTATTCTCTGCCCAGTGCACACAGTTTTTCGAATTCACGTTACCAGTTAACGAGAAATGCGCCTCATCTGTCCACAGAATGCGTAAAGGCCAGCTGCTATCCTCATCGTGCCGGATAAGGAATTGATTTGCAGAATCCAGCCGTAATTGATAGTCTCCCGCTTCCAACACGCTGGAATCGATATGTAAACATGTTTAGAACAAAACGCAGAATCTTGCGCACAGTTGAATTCTTCAGATCCAGAACACGTGAAACACCGCGTGCAGTTACGGGACGAACTGTGCTTATCGTCTTATGGACTTCTGCAACAGCTTTCACAGGAACGGAAGGTCGTCCAGACCGAGGTCGATCGCATTTGCAACCAGTTTCTTCAAATTTATGAATCAAGTCCCATACAGCTTTGACAGTGCACGGGCCTCACCGTAATCCATGGTTTCTGCGGTAAACACGCAATGTCTCTGCAGCATTTTGTCCATTCAGGTAATAAATCTGTACGATTTCCCCACGTTCTTCCCTGAAAGCGGCATCTTGTTCGGAATGGCAGAAAGGAACATACGTGGCTCGCATTTCGCAGTGCCTTTTCTTTCACCTAGCGTAACGATATCAGTCATGACTGTGTCTTACGTAGAACCCGAAATTTGCGTTTCTTGTTTCTTCTTCTCGTTTTGTGGAGAACTAATCAGGCTGGGAAACGGTGTGAAAGAAACGGTGTGACATGTAACGTAAATGAAACGAAAATTAATGCTCTAGTGCAAGGCAAAGTCCTTTTTTACTTTTCCCTTGCCTAGTTCCAGTGATTTTCATGCTACAGTTGCCGTTCCAACGCTATTTAAGGTTTTTCACAATGGAGATCACGTTCCAATACAAAAAACGGGGTGTTGCCATTTGATTTTTTTCGAAATTTTCTCACTGTAACCGTAACTGTTTGAGTTACACTGTTGTATTCCATATCATTCTTGAACGCAAAAAATTAAAGTCGCCAGTAAAAAATAAAATATTTACCCTCCCCCCCCCCTCCAAACACACACACACACCACCATCTCCACCACCACCACCATTCCTTCTGCATTGGTTTTCAAAAAAGCACAAAAGTGTTTTATGGATTAATTGAGAAAAAATAATAACAAGCATAGTTTAGAGATATCAGTTACATAGTTTAAAGAATAAGTTTTCTAACGAAAAGTATCAAAATTATATATATCTGGGGAAAAAGGGGGAAATATTGTACAGACTGAATAAACAGGCATGTTCGAAGAATGGTGATTGCCGAAAGATCTAAATGTCCAGATAGTTCAGCGCTACAAAAATTATTATCTGATGAGAGGGTAATCGATGAAATAGTAAAATATGAAAACATTTTTCTTTTGCCTTTTTTCCAGCCGAAGTCAATCAAATAATTCTGATATTATTATTTTAAAATTTGTATTTAATGAACGTTTTTTTTTCAAAATTAAAAAAATGAAATTAAAGATATTTTTTGTTTGAATATAATTTTGAAGTTTATTTCTTAATATCTTGTAACTTTGTAACTTCTATAATGAGACAACTTATCAAAATTTGAATTTAACATTGTCACTAAGATGAGTAAGAAATGCTGCTTTTAACAGAAATTGTAGGCAAGTAGTTGTAGGCCATAAGCATATTAGTTGTAAAAAACAAAAGCTTATTAAACATAAGCCGGCTGGATTAATAAAAATAATTACATGCTTCCAAAATAAACGCTAATATGAGAAATATCAGAACTAATTACCTTTGGAAAATAACTCAAGAGTTATTATGAATATGCATTAGAGATGAGACGGGCTCAACCGGAGCCCGAAAGCCCAAACCCCGGTCTGACACGGGCTCGGGCTCGATTCTTATACCAGCCTTCGGGCCCGGGTGGGCTCGGGCGGGCTCGGGCTCATTCTTTCTGAAACTGACAATTTTATTTATTCTCATATAGAAAAAATAAAAATAACTTTTCCCTTAAACAATTACATAGTCCATTTCAAGTAATTTTAATGTTATTTTGATCAGAATGAATAGAAAGGGAAACAGAAGTCTTATTTTACTTTTCTAGTATTGGGATGTTACTTTAAAAGAAATTTCACGATATTTGCGACGCGACTGACGACAGGGTGATATGGGCCAATACGAAATGGCGCGAATAATATTTATAGCTAGATTTTCTTTTGAGACAGTAGGATATTTTTTAATTGGAACGTTTATTTTATTTTATTTTTTTGAAGATCTAATGCGAGAAGAATATAATTTTGTGTTTAGTCAATGAGCATTAGCTTAGGTTTGCAAATTTTTAGTCATTGTGAGCGAGTCATATTCGCTCTTCGTATGAAAATAACGTTAGTGATTCTATTTTTAATCATGAATTCTTTCATGCTAAAGCTCTGGTCTGCACATTTACGAAGTCACTTTCATTCGTAAGTTGATATAATTGGCATGTATTCTTGTTCCGATAGAAAGCAATTGAAGAGTGTTTCCAATTTTCCTATAAAAGCACAGGATCTTTCAGATAACGGTGTCAAATTTTTAATTTAAGCTGATTTTCAGGAAAACAAAATGTTGTTTTAATTAAGGAATCAATTAGAAGTTACGATATACACCTTTTATAAGAAATAGAAAACGTTGTTCAATTCGTCGGCATAGAAATAGTATTTTCAGCAAATTGCATGCATTTATTCATAAAACGCACTTCGTTAACGTAGCCATCAAATTTGCTTGTTGGGAGAGAAAAATATTTACATCCTTTTAAGAAAGTATATTTATATTTGATATCAAACATCTCTTTTGATAAGATTGAATGTAAATTTTCATAAAATTAATTATGTGCACGGATTGATAAACATTTATTTTCACATTCGAAGTTTTTTAAAAACGAGATATTCCTTTAAAATAATTTTTAAATATTATGCAATTTTTTTTCGGTATCTGGCTCGTGCTCTGATGACACAAAATGTTTCGGGCTCGGGCGGGCTCGGATTTAAAATCATTGGGCTCGGGCAGGCCCGGGCTCTGAAAAGAGAGATCGAACTCATCTCTAATATGCATTGCCAAAATAAACCATATTCTCGCGCTTGTTTCACGTAATTGGAATCAGCTACCGGTTGGAAGAGAACTTTTTTTTTTATCCAACAATCTACAATAAGAATTTAAGGATAAAAAAAAAATTAAAAAAATGAATAAATTTATCATTTGACTGATTTACCCTGTGCAGTGAATGATTTTTTATATAAATTTATTGCAGATGATAATCCAAACACAAATAATTATACAATTATCTTGAGTAAATAATGTGGTCAAGTTATTAAAAATTCTTTCTCACACAAAATCTCACCAAAATCCTCTGACAAACAAGAAACCGAACCCTCTTACGAAAAACCCTGGTAAACAGCCTAGTACTAGACACTTGTTAACAAATCATGGTGGCGCCGACCTATTGTGCAAGAAATGCGATGCACACAGGTGCCGTGATAATAATTCTAAACGAGGAAGAAATATATAAAAAATATATATTATTTTTAATTTTATTAAAATTAATTATTCTTGGAAATCTAATTAGGTTTTATATATTTGCTTCAAATGAATTACTTATAATCACTTACATGCAATTATTCTTTAAAGTGAATGTGATCGATTAATCAGTTTTAATTCTGAATACAAATATCTACAAAAACAACTTTTCAAAAGTAAAAAAAGGCCAAGCGTAAAAAAAAAAAAAAAAAGTTGTGGCTAAAAAATGGTGTGATATCAAATTTCCAAGCTATTATATTGCTTATTTAACTTTTTTCCATTAAATAAGTTATCATATATATAAGTCGAGTGCCTACGTATATGTTAATAGAAATAGTTTTCTCCTGTACTAAATACATCCTAATGAGTTTCTGAAAATTCAATTTTTTTCAAATTATGCATGATGGGCTTGGCGGCCATCTTTCCATATTTCTAAGCACCGAAATTTCTAAAGTAAAAGCGTAATATGTTTGCAATGTAATATGTTTATAAAAATTTCGAACTTCAGATTCTAACTACGGACAGATAAATTAGATAAGACTGATATTTTGATAAATTGATTTTTACTAGTTTGAAATTAATAATTACTCTAAAAAATAAATCATAAGATGAATCTTTAAGATAAGTCATCATTATCTTAAGACACAATTTTCAGAGCATACAAGTCTATAAATGAAACTCTTAAATATTTGCTTAAATAACAATTTTGAACTTCGGATTTTAACTACGGATTTGGGTGGTTAGAATTTTGTGAATAATATGCAAAGATGGCCGCCAAGCCCATCATGCATCATTTGAAAAAAATTGAATTTTCAGAAACTCATTAGGATGTATTTAGTACAGGAGAAAACGATTTCTATTAACATATACGTAGGCACTCGACTTATATATATGATAACTTATTTAATGGAAACAAGTTAAATAAGCAATATAATAGCTTGGAAATTTGATATCACACCATTTTTTAGCCACAACTTTTTTTTTTTTTTTTACGCTTGGCCTTTTTTTACTTTTGAAAAGTTGTTTTTGTAGATATCATTTCTTTTTTTTAAAATATATTGAACATAATTTAAATAATCTAAACATGAGAATTAATTTAAAAATACATTTTACTTTCAGTCATTGTTTAAAGGGTTAACTAGAAATACCAGTAGATTTTTCAATTAAATTAATTACACTCTTAAAAACAACATACTAAATGTGGCTTGTTATAATACTTGTTATCCTCCGTTAAAAAATATCACTGACTAATCCATTAAATGAATAAAAATGGAATATGTACATAGCGTGTCAGCGCTGCATTTGAAATCAAACGTGATATCACGCTATTTTATTATTAGCACTAGCTGGCTTCGCCCGCTAGCGGGCCCCTAATTTACACCGGGGCCTCAATCCTTTTAAAACCTCGAATAAGATAAACCACGAACCTCCGACCTAGTTCCACGCTGTCTTCGGCACCGGATAATCCCTTAATTTGCACATCGATTTGTATAAACCTGTAAACAAACGAACTTCCGACACGGGTCCCCGCTGCCTTCGGCACCGTATAGCAGTCGTGCTGCGCACGCTCAAGTTCTATCTTCCACCACCAGGTAGCGCAATCTGTTCTATACGAACCTCGGGCACTGAAATCGTTAAGGCTATAGATGTCGAGTCGAATAAGTTATACCACGTCGTGATCTAGCCCATAGCACCAGAACAAGCCCCCAACTGGTAATGTTGTGTGTTGCGTGGCAAATTTTGGCTCTGGTTACAAAGTCTTGTAAAAGCGGTAATTATATATTCAGCGTTATTCAATGACATATAATCTTCTTTCTATTGTTAAGGCTATAATCCTACGTAGTTATTTTCTTGAATTAACATTTTTATTGATTTTATTGAACTTTGAAATTTTTCTTGTGCTAGCGCTCAGTCGAGCAATGGCAAAGGTATTTAAGTAACATGTTTATATGCATTTAACTTAATTAATTGGCTTAATCTTTAGTAATTAACTTACTTACCCTGTAATTGTTCTTTCTGTTGCTTTTGGTTCAGTTATTTTGTGTATTTTTGGAGTTATTAGCAATTTTTTGTGTTTTGGTGGGCGGTTCCCGGTTTTTGTTTTGATAGCCATCTTGTTTTATAGAGCGGAGCTGAGTTGTGGAGCTGCTGTTGTGGCCTAGCTTTTATTATTGAGTTTTAGGGTGCCTTTATTTTGGAGATTTTGCCCCTTTCAGTTGTAGCTGTTTGGTTTTGTTGCACTGCTGTTGCCTTGGCTACAGAATTGGCTTGGATGCATGGTTTTGAGGAGTGTTTTGTTTATCTTTACTGTGTCAGAGTTGCCATAGTAATTTGTGTTTGTCTTTTGGGTGTATTGTAGTTTCTGGGGGTACTCCATGTCTGGTGTTTTTTTTTTTTTTTTTTTTTCTCTTGGACGTAGCATGAGTTGAGTTACTGTGGTCTGTTCAGTCGCCATTTTATTGGATCATTTTGTGCCGCTTTATTAAATCATTTTGTGCCGCTTTATTGGATCATATTATGCCGCTTTGTTGAATCATTTTGTGCCGCTTTATTGGATCATTTTGTGCCGCTTTATTGGGTCATATTGTGCCGCTTTATTGGATCATTTTGCGCCGCTTTATTGGTTCATTGCTGGTTTTGGTTTGTATTTCTGTTTTTGGTGTTTTGTTCTTCGGGTTTACTATTATGTCTACCACGGAGGAGAAATTTGATGAACTTATTGAGAAAGCTGATGAATTGGACTTCATGGAGGCGATGCAGAGTTTGTGTGCCCAGGTGTATGAGGCGTGGGAAGGTATGAGAGTGAGGCAGAACAAGGTGTCCGCGACTATGGTGGCAGCGACAAAGAAAACTCTGGACTACCTGACCTTGAGATCAATCAAAGTTTACAGAGAAAATATAGTTTATGACACTAAAATCAAAGCAATGGAGAGGAATAACATGAACATGGAGGAGCTGGCTGCAAAAATCACGCGATCTTCGTCTAGTGTAGAGGAGGTTTCGGCTAAGAGGGTGGAACCCCGTAGACAGAGACAGGATGAATTTTCTGTGATTGTTTCGACTAAAGATAAGGAAATAGACGTTACCACAGTGAAGAATGCGATAAAAAGAGTATGTAAAGCGGATCCTGACCTGGGAAAGCCCAGTGACATTCTGATAACAAATGTGGGACAGGTTGTTTTAAAAATGAGTAATAAAAGAGACACGGACGCTGCTCGGACTCTATTGCAGGGAGATGAAGACTTGAAGGATAAAATACTGATAAATATACCACGTAGAAGAAGGGAAAGGATCTTGGTTCTTAGTGTGGACCCTGGGGTAGAGGAGGAGGAGATGACAAGTTCTCTGAAGAGAGTTTTGGATGAGATGAAGACTGGTGATGTGGCTATGGATAAAATTCGGGCAAAACTGATTGATCCAGGTCTTTCTGCTGCTACAAAGGAGGCTTTGAAGGAATTGGTGGCGGAGCATTCACATGACTTTGAGATAATTCGCAAGATAAAAACGCGTAATGGTCGAGTTAATTGGCTCATTGATGTAGATAGGAGGGGCAGGGATTATTTAATTAGTCGAAAGAGAATTTGTATTGATTATGAGCGTTATAAGGTGGTTGAACATATAAATATAATTCGTTGCTTCAAATGCCAATCATATGGTCATATTGCTAGTAAATGTGGAGGAGGGTTGAGATGTGCTAAGTGCTCGGATTCGCATCCGACTGTGGATTGTAAATCTAATGACATTGTGTGTGCAAATTGTTATTTTGAAGGGGGTTCGGATGAGGTGAACCACAGAGCAGATAGCTATGATTGTGCGGCTTACCAAGCTTATCGAACCAAGTTGTTAACTTCAAAACGTTTATAAGGGCAGCCCTTTGGTGCGTTCGGCTATTTCTGGGATTAGAGTGCTACAAATTAACTTGAATCACTGCAAACTTGCTAATGAAGAACTGGATAGATATTTAAAAAACTTTTCTTTTGACGTAGTTCTGTGTCAAGACCCGTATGTGGTTTCAGGTCAAATTGCTGGTATTCCTCCGAATTGGAGATCCTTTATCTCTCTCAGACTAACCTCTGCTATTTTAATTATTAATGGTGATTATATTGTCATCGAATCTCTCAAGTTAGATAATGCTGTGTTTGTTAATGTCAATGTCGAGAACAAAGTTATTACTTTGGGTTCACAATACTCTAGGCCGGCTTCGTCGGATGCTTTGGACACTGATTTGGCTTCATGGTCTGACAAATATATAGACTGCTCAAATGTACTAATCGGAGGCGATTTCAATGTGCATATGAGGACTTTAGGCTACAGCCGGGATGATGAAAGAGCAGAAGTCCTGTTGGAGTATCTTTCTTTAAAGAACATGGTATTGGTGAACGATACTGAAGCTCCACCTACATACGCTCAAGATGACCGCCAGGGCAGGCCGGACCTCACTTTGGCCGGAGAGAATATATGTAACTATATCGATACCTGGGAGGTAGATACTGAGTATAACTCGTTTAGTGATCATCGTTATATTCGATATAGGTTGAACTTGAACCCTATCGTAAGACTTATGAAAAGATACAAGACGAAATTTTGTTCGTTCAAGAAGTTCAATAATATTTTTCGTCAGAAGATGCATGAACTATTGGAAACTTTGATTCCTATTAAAAGTGCTGTTCATATGGATGTCTGGATGAACAATTTACAAATATTTCTCCAGGATTTAATGAATCGATGTTTTAGATATAAAAAGCTAGGATATAAACCTAAACATTCTTGGTTTACAGAAGATTTAAGAAGGCAGCGTAATAAACTCAGTGCCCTTTTCAAAAGGTATCGTAGGAATCTAGACGATATTCAGTATAAGGATGCATATTTAAAAGAAAGGAACATCTATAAGAAAAATGTTAAAAAAGCTAAACGTTCGGCATGGATGAATTTTTGTGAAAAAACTAGTGATGCTTATGGTACCTTATTCAAGTATATCGCAGGAAAGAATATTAAACATACGGACATGATCTTCACTACACTAGAAAATAACACAGTCTTTGACTCATACGATGATGTGGCTATGCTGCTTATGCAGGAACATTTTGGTATAGATAATATTCCACAAAACATATTTGAATATACTCCAAATGCAGAAATATTTATAGATCATGGTTTTAAACCTGTTTCATATCGTGAATTGAAATATGCATTGAAAAGTCAGGCAAATAACAAAGCACCTGGCTATGACCTTATGGACCCTCTGGTGGTAAAAAATCTATGCACAACGTTTCCCGCTTTTGTTTTGGGTGTGTTTAATAAGTGTTTAAAATTGGGATTTTTTCCTAGTTGCTGGAAAAAAGGAATAGTTATTTTCTTTCGGAAAAGAAACAAGATTTCATCAAACCCAAGAGCCTACCGCCCAATTACGTTTCTCCCGATTTTGGGAAAAATTTTAGAAAGAGTGATGAAGGTTAGAATTATGTCGAGACTGGAAGGTATTCGATATTTGGATATAGCACAACATGGCTTTCGAGAGGGTAGGTCAACGGTTTCTGCCATTTTGGATTTAAAAAAGAAAGTTAATGAGATTCTTGGTCATGCGAAATATTGTGCTGTAGCATCCATTGACATAGAGGGTGCATTTGATGCGTTACATTGGCATATCTTAGCACGTATAATTGACGATTTGCCTCTTCCATTGTACATGAGATCGGCTTTAAAGAGTTACATAAGTAATAGACTTATAGGTTTTAGTTTTGCATTTGGCACTGAATGGTTTGTGTTATTCCAGGGATGCCCCCAGGGGTCGTGCCTGGGCCCTCTTTTATGGCTTGTGGTGGCAGATCGTCTGTTGAAGTTATATCGACAACATTCGGATCAAGTCATCTCCTACGCAGACGACTTCGTTTTGTTTGCCGAGGGCGACAGCCGCCAACAGTTAGAGGCTAATATGAATGGTCACTTAAATCATTATACAGAAATCTGTGAGTACCTGGGTTTGAAGATAAGTATTACAAAATCTGTTCGGAAAAAATACGTTAGAAAGAAGAAGACCTATTTTTAAAATTAATGGAGAGAGTGTAGTGGTGAGGAATAACTTGCAATACTTGGGCCTTACACTTGATAGTATGTTTAATTGGTTTACTCATCTGGATAATATTAGAGAGAAAATTAAGGATTTTGCTTTAAATATTCGAAAAACGGGAATTAGAGATAATGGTGTTCATGTAATGTATCGCAAGATCTGGTATAGTTCTGTGATAGAGAGGCAAATTATGTATGGATATCAAGCATGGTTTGGAGATTTGAAGACTTTGGCTTTACAGCGACTTAGCTCTTGCCAGAGGATTGGTTTACTTTCAGTAATTAAGACATATAGATCGACTTCAACGGATGCCCTATGTACTCTTGCAGGTGTTCCTCCTTTGAAGATAGAATATCAAGCTTACTACGATAAATTTCTCTTTTTCAGTGGAGATGGGTCAATCATTATCAATAATATAGAGTTTCACGCAGATGAATTCTCGATAAAGAAGAGAACATATGAATTTCCAGTAATAGGTCGTGATAATTTAAAATTAATTCAACCAGTTACAGAGGTGGTTCCAGACTCGGACTTGCCTGTAGTTTATTCAGATGGATCTCGTATGCCCTTGGGCGTGGCAGCAGCCTTCACAGTTTATTGGAAGGGCTCATTTATATATGACTATAGGATCAAACTAAATGATTTGAATTCAATATATCAGGCAGAGTTATCTGCTATTTATCATGCGGTACTGTGGTTGGTTCATTCTGAGTTTAAAAGTGTCATATTATATACTGATAGCTTTTCGTCGGTCTCAGCTCTTGATAATCTGTTTCCCACTAATGAAGTATTGTTTTTAATTTACAAGCTGCTTATGGAACATCCTGAAAAAGTATTATATCTCGGATGGATCAAAGCACATATTGGCTTTGAAGGTAACGAGCGAGCAGACTTTTTAGCGAAATCAGTCATACTGGAGGGTATGTATGATATTGATTATCGGGTTGCGCTTCCACCCTCACTGGTAACAATGTATTTCAAAAAGAAGGTGTTGCAGGCCTGGCAGGAGTACTGGTCTGCCTCTGACAAAGGTAGACAGACTTACGAAATTTTGAAGAAAGTTGAGAGGAAGTTTGTCTGCGCGAAACAACTTCTTGCACATTACTTATCAGGCCATGGGAGTTTTCCGTATTTTTGTGTAAAATAGGTAAAAGACAATCAGATAGATGTGATTGTGGCTCTCGGGGCACAGTTGTGCATTACATTTTTGGTAGGTGCTTTTTAATGAAACATCACTTTAGTTTTGTGAGAAAATATACGCTACGTGAAAACTTGCAAAGAATTCTTCTGGACCCTGCGAACTATTCAAAGCTTGCGGAAAACTATAATATTTTGAATTAATTGTTTTCTATCATAAGATATAGGTTTTGAAAAAAAAAAATGGTGCTGAAGTCAAATGCGTCTGTAACTTTGTTTGAAGAATACAATGGATAATTGTTTATTTGGCTATGTCATTAATCTGGTGGTGAAGCTTAATTTCTCTGCAATTTTGCCTATAAACCTTTAAAGTCATTTATTTGACGGTATTTTGAAAATTTCAAGTAGTGGACTATTATTAAAACTGGCATAGTTTGGATATAAAAGTGACTTGGTGGACATTACCAACTGAATTTGCTGAGTGTTTGTAATCGACAATGTACAAAGTATGTCCCTGAACCTTGTGAATTGTGTTCCATTGTTTATGAACCTTAATTTTACTAGTTATTAGTGTCGACGATGTAACTAAATAAGTCGTTAAATGCTGTTATACATCCTTTTAGTTTATATATTTAAGTTAGTCTTTACGTAGGTTTAGTTCTTATACGACTATGAATTATCATAGTTAGTCATATTTCAGTCTGGTAGACCTGTTGCAGCTTCTTTGTTTTGTTTTGAAGCTTGTTTATTAGTTAGTTAATTTGATTTTAGTAGTTTTTATTTTATTTTGTAGGGGTCTACTGTCATTGTATCAAGTTTGTGCCTTTTCGTTGAAAAGGATTTTGTTTTTCGATTTTTGTTAATTGTCGCCCGTTGTTTAGGGCTTGTTTGGGACTGTCTGCTGGGGATTTTCCCGCCGGAGCATATTTGCCATAAACCTAACGGTTTGGCGCTCCGGCTGGGTGATTAAGCCCATAGAACCAGAGATAAGAAAGTGCCCCCTGGTGGTGAAAAAACGAACTAAAATCGGAAAGCTCTATAGATGTCGAGTCGAATGAGCCATACCCCGTCGTGATCCGACCCATAGAAACAGAGATAGGAAAGCGCCCACTGGTGGTGAAAGCTAATCGCGTTTGGGGGGCAAAGTGGGGGATGAACACCGGAGATGCATAATAAGATTAGGCGGTCACAGATTTTTCCAACGATGTATCACATGAGGGATATGTGCAAAATTCAGAAAATACCCCCCCCCCCACCTGCATAATTTGATTAAGCGTTCACAGACCTTTCCAACGATATATCACATGAGAGGTGTCGGCAAAATTTAAAAAAGTGCCTCCTTTGGGGGGGGGAGGGTGAAAGCGGGAGGATGGACCCCGAAGACACATAATATGAATAAGCGGCCACAGGCCTTTCGAACAATATATCACATGAGTAGTGTCGGGGAGGGCGCAAAATGTGGGGGTTTCACCTGTGGTGCATAACATGAATAAGTGGTCACAGCCCTTTGTAACGATATATGACATTATTATTATTATTATCACCCAACCGGTGAGCCAACCTTATCGGTTTACGGCTTTTTTACCTCCGGCGGAAAACACCCCAACGCACCAACCAACGCACCACCTCCAGGGTACAGGCCTGAAACATCAGACAAATATTTCAAATCAGAATACACAGATCTTATGTACAGACTGTCATACGCAGATGACATGAACTCCGCATTTCGGGGTAAACTTAAAGTTAACTACAAACAAGCAAGGCCTATACAAAAGAGGTATAATATTATACATACTAATAAACACCTAGGCACAAAAATTAAACATAAGATAACAATTTTACAGTAACAAAATTTTGCTGAACAGCACGGCCGGAAATAGCACAAACAACCAGTTTAAGTCAATAATTAATAAAATTGTCCTAAGTTTATCTTGTCCGCTGCAGTCTATGATATTCCCTGCTCACAGTAGTTAGAAATAACTGTCCAAGACACTGTACTAGATATGAAAATGTTGAAGCCCAGCATAAATAACTGAAAATGTAATCATGCCTTAGTTGACTGTTAATTTCGAAGAAGTTATTTAAAATTTATATTTGATAAAAGAAAAATGTTCGTTCAATGCATTGTAATTTTCACAGAGCCTCCTGTAATTACTTCTCACCAACAAAACGTTTCGCATATTCCACCTTAATGTCCTTTCTCTGACAAAAGTAAATCTATTGGGCATCAGAGGACAAACGATATATGACATGACGGATATCGTTAAAATTTAGAAAAGTGTCCCCCCCCCTTGTGTAGGCAAAACGCGCTCCGCCCCGCCCTATAATTTTTGACGCAGCTTTATTTTTAAAATTTATGTTATGTGTTATAAAGTATCGAAAAGTTTCAAACAGATAGCCTTATTATACTTCCTAATTTTTTGCACGCTCCTCCCCATCCTCTCCCCGAACTGTGACGCGCCATTCTTTTTTATAATTTTTTTATCATGTGTTATAAACCATCTTAAAGTTTAAAACAGATCGCATTGGAATTTAATATATTTGCTGAAATTACTATTATATGTAGAATAATATAGAAATAAACCCTCCTTTAGATTGTAATTGAGATATATGAACAATTTTTAGAATTTATGAAAGCTGATTTCTATTTATTTATTTATTTATCTATTTATTTATTTTCTGTTTATTTATTTATTTATTTATTTTGCATTGCCCAGTGCATGTTTGGAATTTCTTAGCAATTTCTTAGATTTACATTATTTTATTCAATTAAACATTGTACTGTTACAATAAATTTAAATGGAAACTTCACTTCTAAAACAAAAATAATTTAACAACTGGATTTCATTAATTTATAGAAAAATGACGTGAAAGGTATTCCTGCGAACGAAATGCCTGTCCTTTACCATTTTTTTTTTTTTTTTTTTTTTTTTTTTTTAGAAATAAATGAATCACCTTTAATTCATTTCAAAAATTTTGTTTACGTTTGGAAAGAAATTTTAAATGCCGATAACTCTTAATGTATACATTTTAGAAGGTACATCTTCCCTCAAAAACTAATTTATTTTTAAAGATCTTTCAAAAACGTATATTATATATTTAAAATATTTTTTAAAGCATAAACACTACGCCTGATTACTTTATTTTACAATATTTTAAGAACACGCATTTTATCAGACAATTAAATGCACTAAACAAACACGAGTGAAAAATTGACCTGGGCCAGGACTCGAACCTGAGACCTTACGTATACCATGCCGACGCTCTGCGACTGAACCACCCAGATCGATACGCTAGACGGGAATTTCTCTTACTTATTCATGTTGGAAACAGTCATCTGCCGCAGTTTGCAGTCATATTTAATTGTTTGATAAAATGTGTGTTCTTATAATTATGAAGTTTTATTTTTTTTTTAAATATCTTCAGAAGAAAATGGCTGACTTGCAGATGAAATTTGATGTTGTTATAACTTGTAACTGCTTTGTGCTATTATAATACAGACTAGCCGCCACTGGCGACCAGTTTGGTCTCCCTTAAATGTATGTTAAGCACTGTAACACGTTACTTTTATTCATAATTTATTTTTTTCCGTAATCCTTCGCCAAACCGGAAGATTCTAATAGGCAAATCAAAAACTTTTTCGATCATGGTAGCATTTCGCATATTTTTTGTTGTTATGTATTTCATCTTTCTTGACAAAACCCGCTTAACCAACTTAAGCATTTATGCTTCATATCCGTTTGCTTATCAGTTGCAATATGCTTGCTAATGAGGAGATTCTTAAACATATTAAGTAGTTTTCCGTAATTGGATCCATTGCCAAATGGCGTATTTTAGTTAATACGATTTGGTGCAATGAAGTCTATTTTGTGAAAGTCTTTAATGATATCCACCATTTACACCGAACCATATAGTTGCCAATATTGTTTTGTTTGTTTGTTTGTTTCTCGCTAACTTTGGCTGTAGACTTGATTACGGGAGAATCAAGAAGAATCATTATTCTCATTTAAAACGTCTTGAATAATGTGACATAATCGGAGTGCATATTATAACACGTAATTTTCGAGTATGGTTTGGTGAAACATAGAACTTTTGGAAGCCAGTTTTGATAATCACGTAAATATGTCACACCAACATTACCGCCTATAATTCTAATTACAGCAACCCGTTTTTTCTCTCTATATTGCAACTCTATAGTTAATATAGTGCCCCAGTGCGTCTACGACAGCTGTTCCATCAGAACATTAGATTTCAAAATAAAAGTATCGTTTCTAATTTGCACACGCGAAAAATAAAAGCTGGTATTGGCGATTTTAAAAATTCTGTTGGCGAGATTTGCGCCCAAATAACACAAAAGTACTTAATGATGTTATGTATTTTGTAAATGTATATTAAATTACTGTTTTGAAAGCGATTGGTCATTAATAATGGTAAATATGATTGGTGATTAACAATCATTTTCGGTGGTCTCTCTTCCTTTCACGTATAATACATAAATACCAAATTAACTGACAATTTGTTTCGAAATTTGATTCATTAAATATCATTACATGAGTTGTATTTGTTTACATTCAGCTTACATCAAGAAAAGATAAAGAATGAAGTTGAGTTGTATAGCACATAATTATGGTAAACTTTGATTGTGTCACTGGTACGAATTATTTTTTTGACACCAGGCAGCGCTCCAAAAAATCTTTCATGGAAAACTAACTTTACGAACGATTATCTCCATGGTTTAATGGTTTAATACTTTAAACCTTCACGACGAATGAATCTTTTTTTTTTTTTTGTTTACTTTCATGGATAGAGAATTTGAACTGCAAAGCTAATTTCAACTGAAGTTATTGGAGAATATATACATAATTGAACGTAAGTCATCTCTCAAATATTAATTTATTTTGAACGATCTTTCTAAAAATGTCACATTTATGAAGTTTTATTCGAAAAAATAATTTTTAATAAAAATGGCCGCCTGGCATATGAAAAAGTGAAACGGACATTCCGGAACTGTTGATGACAGTCACATGACTTACGGTTTTATTATAGAGATGGTACATGGTCGTTGGCATGTTTTATCTCTGTTTTGGCATAATTTTTTAATCGCCAAGTTAATTAACAGTTTTTTGCTAATTAAGGATAGAAAATAATATTTTTTTACACTGAATTTTATAAAAGCACATAGATTACGTAATTACTTGTCCAAAAATGCAATCCTTTTTTTATTCTGCCGGATATTAAGGTCTGTAGGTTGTTTGAAAAAAAAAGTTTGACGAAGAAAAAAGTGATCATTTTAAGTAACTCGACGTTTTTTTAAAAAATCTATATCTCTGTTTATAAATCACTTATGAAGATGAGTTTGGTCTTAAATTGAAGAAATTCTTCATTAGATTCTTCTAGTTTTCGTTTTTTTTTTCTACGACGCTTGGTTTGTTTGATATCTGATATTTTAATCTGGCATGTTTTGTCGATTTAACATTGCGAAGTTGCTTTCTGTATATAAGCATTAGCGGTCTTTATTCCGGTTTTTGGCGTTGTTTGCGTGGCGTTTTTTTTAAGCTTGGCTTGGCAGAGCGACCGCCCTGCTTGATCTTATTTGAAACTTTAAAAAAAAGTGAGCACATTTTAGTATTGTATCCAATTTTAGGTGCTAGATTGACACTCTTTCTTACTGTTTTATTGAACCCTTCCCCCAATTCTTATCACGTGCAAGCTGGCTAGAGCGGAAAAGAATGGCTCTTTTTGTGCATGAGATGAAAATTTTTTTTAACTTGGTTCTTCCATTAAAGGTACAAGAGAAGAGGAAGATCAATTCTTGCCGCACACGAATAAGGTTGCACGAAGAAAAAAAATGCATTTTTTGCTCATTTCTGGGGTCAATTTTTAACCCCCCCCCTCTAAAAAAACGCTACATTAAATAACTTGGATGCTGGTGGCTACCTGCCGACCGCATTTATCAAGTCCTAGTTATGACACTTTTTTTGTTTATTTTATTCTTTCTTAGAAATATTTTTTCTGAAATTAGAAGAATTATTTATTTACGTATTGTATTTTACTTATATATTATTCATCACTTTTTTTATGTACACATGAAAACACGTACACTTTGACCAATCTTCATTTTCCTTTCCTCTTGGAACAGATATAGTTTGAAATGGGATTTCTGTAACACGTTCCTGTTCCTAACTCTGTTTATTTTAGTTCCGTTATTTCAGTTTTGATCGTAATTTGAAGTTTTGTGATTTTCGAATAAAATATGTTCGTAATGAAACTCTGCTGCTTGTTACAGCAATCCTGGTATGGTAAACATACTGGATGAAATGTTTATTAATATTTTATATTTCTGCGTATCGATATATATTTGCCAGCAAATACTTCCAATACTTTATTAATAAATATTCATGCTGGAAACGCAACTTTATAGATATACTGAATTAAAGATTATTTGTTATATTTTAAAATAAATGTGACTCGGTGCAGTCATACTTCATAAACTCAACAAATATCTTAAAATATCACGTTTTTGAAAACATATTTTAACTTCAGTAACTTCAAAATATGTTTTCCTATTTTTTATTTCTTTATAACGTGAAGTAAAGTTCCTTCTTTTTGTGTTGAAATTTAAGCAAAACCTTAATAAGTGTGGAAGTATAAATAATCTTAGAAAAGTAAAACCTATAAAAATTAAATTAGCATGTCTTCAAGCTAATATAAATTCATGTATTTCTTATTTTACTAAATCAATGCTTATCTCTTTTGATAGCAGATTGTTTGTGTGTTTGTTTGTATGTTTGTTTATTGACCACATACATCAGACTATTACAGCAGTTAGGAGAGTGTTTAACTTTTAAAAACACGGACGGCGTATTGAGTGTTCCATTCAGCGAAAAAACAGCTGCGAATTGCAAAATAATTACGTGATTGACACCTGCGTTTCATTTACCCTCTGCTCCAAGATCCTTTAATGTTCAACCAATATTTAAAGTTGGAGTTCTTCAACTTTTATGCTCTTTTTCATTAATTTTGTTGATATGTCAACACTTGTGTAAGAGAAACGCCGCCAGTGTAGTTATATCATTTATTCCAATTTCTTTCTTATTTAAATAGTTTATTTTTTTTAAATTTGATATTTGTTACTTTTCTACTATTACTAAACATAGCATTCAAGAAAATTATCAATTTTCTTTTTAGGATTTAAGAGGCATTGGCGCCTTACAATACGCCGCCCGTGTTTTAATGTTACTATAATCCGTCCATGTTTTTTTAATTATTCTAATTAAAATAGTCTTTATCAATTTAATGCTTAGAACCTTTATGACTATTTGACATTGCATTAAACACGAATGTCATTAACCCTTTCTGGCGCGGAGTAAGTCTGTTTTTAAAATGATGAAATTATCGACTGACACCAGAATTTACAAAAGAATTTATTAGAAAATAAAAACTTGCTTATTTTTCCGTAGTTTATAAAATGAAAAGTTTAATTAAATATTCTTGGTGCCGTTTGCCAGTTTTGTAATTAAAATTAGGTGTCCTTTTTTGTGGACACCGCCCGCTAAAGGGGTAAAAGTTGTTATTTAGACTTAAAAATGTCTTTGCGCATATAGTCTACATCACCCTTGTTTTTTGCTGTTGCAAACAGTTCCTGTTTTATTAACACTAAATATACCATTAGCCGGTTATTTGACAGTTACCAAATGAAAATATTGCTATTCGAACCAGAAATTTCTTTATAAAATAAGTGAATTATAAATTACACAGAGACAAGACAAATGAGTATTTTAAGCCATCACAAAACTTTCTCCTATATAAATCAAATCGTCTATTACCAAAATTAAATGACAATCAATTTATTTGTTCTTAAGATACAGTTATCGCGGAAATCGTGACAAATGCATCCTAGCACCAACTCCTGCTGATCGGTATACAGCCAAACGTAATTATCCTCTATTTTTGCCAAGATCTTACAGAATATGAAGAATATAACTTGGAATGAATTAAATGAAGAATATGAATTGAATATTCAGGGAATTCCGTGCATTAGTTTCTGAGATATAGCTATTGTGGAAATCTTGAAACATGCACTATAGCAGCGCACATTTACGGCGATTTAATCATCTATTACCAAAATTAAATGACAATCAATCTATTTGTTTTTGAGATACAGTTATCGCGGAAATCGTGAAAATTGAATCCTTGGCACCAACTACCTATAACTACCACCAAAACGTACACCTAATTAATATGTATTTTATGCCAAGATCTAACAGAATATGAAGTTTGATTAAATTTTGTGCATTAGTTCTTGAGATATAGCTATAGTGAAATTCATGAAAATACAGCATATTAGCGTCAAATGTAAGGCGATTTACACCAAAACCTAATCAGCACCAATTTATGTTAACGTCTAACTTAAACTGAAGTTTGACAAAAATCCGTACATTAGTTTTTGAGATAGAGCTATCGCGATTAAAGTACTCTTTTTTTATATAAATTCGATTTTATTACTTTTAAGCTACTACTGGACATTGCATTAAAAACGAATATCATTAAAAGTTGCTATTTAGGTTTAAAAAATTTCTTCGGTCAATCAGTCCGTCGTTCTTGTTTTTATATTATTAAAAACCATCCGTGAGTTTTAAAGGTTTTAACAATGTCGGAAGTTTCTTTCGTTCGGCATACATACTTTTTATATGTTTATAAAACTTCTTTATGTAGTTCATTCGAGTCTCTCTATAAAGACTTTCCCTATAATGGATTTCTCTATATGACAAATTTTTAGCAGGAACGGTCACCTTTTCCAATGATTGGAATAAAAATAATCTCATTTTTGCGAAAGATCTACCTCCATACGAGGGTTACTCTGAAATTTTTGAGACAGGGGAAGAGTATATGCGCCAAAAAAGAATTATTGGTCGGATACGTAAATTGGAACACTTTTATGTCCGCAGACAAACATTTGTGGCAACAATTGCAATTTAACTATCGTAGAATAAATTTAGAAAGAAGAGAAAATGGAGATGACGCGAGAGCATTATCGAGCTATGATTTCTTGGATTTTAAAATGGGGCTAAATCAAGCAGAATGCCTTTAACGTCTACAGTTAGCATATGGAAATGAAGTTCGATCTCGTGTCACTGTATTCAGATGGTTTACAGAATTTAGAGAAGGTCAAAATTCTCTTTCGGATGAAAAACAGACGGGAAAACCATTGTAAGCTGTAATCCCCAAAAATATGCTGGTCGTACAAAAAATGTTAATCGATGATAATCGTTTCTCCTACCAAATGACACAGAAGAAACTAAACATTGGATCTGCAGCTATACATAAAATTATTCATGAAGCACTGCATGTGAAAAAATTAGTTTGTCGTTGGTCCCCCATAATTTAAAAGAAACCAAAAAGCCCAGCAAGTGAGAATTTAGTAAAGAAACCCTAAAATTACTTGATGTTGGCAGCCACCACATCATTTATAAACTTATAACTGGTGATGAGACATACATACCTTTTTGATGTTCCAACACCATCAAGAAAGTAAAGTATGAGTCTTCGAAGATCATGTCAAACCAACAATGGTGAAAAGACAATGATCAATGAAAAAAATGATGCATGTCGAATTTTTCAGAAATACAGGTCTGGTCAAAGCCATTAAACTAGAAGGAAAGAAGACAGTTACAACTAACTGGTACACCACTAAGTGTCTTCTAGAAAGTCTTCAAAGAGCATCCACCCTATTGTTCTGTTTTAAAAAGAAACAAAAATGGTTGCAAATGTTTAGATTTCATGATTATCTAAACAAACATAATTGTTCTGATCCAACATTAATAGCACTTAAAATAATCCTTCGATTTCAAAACTGTCTGTTCCAGCAAATTTATCGTACATATCCCTATAAAATGACCAGTTTTCATGATTTATATGCAATCGTTATTTGCAGGATAAGGCGAGAAAAGTAAAAGGACGCAATAGATTCAATAATGACAGTAGCAGCGGCAGCTTTAGTAATTTTTTTAGACTAGACATACATACATTTTAGTATTAAAACTATACAAAAATTACAGAAAAAAAAGAAAAAGAAAATCAAAAATGAACGAAATTAACAAATTTTGCAAAAGTATGAAAAATAAGTATATGTTTCAGTGAGAGAAAATTATATTATTGCTACGTCGTACCTAGTTTATTTAAAAGAATTCTAACTCAAAATATATTTGGTTGAATAGTGTGTTAAACTGCATGAAATGTGTGTGTGAAATGTGATTTTAGAGCGAATGAATCATGAAATGTGTGTTAAATGAATCATGAATTAATCCTGATGTGTGTTTTAAATCAATGAATCATGATGAATCAGGAATGAATTAATCAAATGAAACATGCAGGATAAGCCGAGAAAGGGAAAAGGACACAATACCTTCAATAACGCCACTATCAGCGGCAGCGTTGGTACCTTTTTTTTAAACAGTCATATATTTTAATATTATTGGGTTGTTCCACTTGGGAAAACCAATTTGTACCGGATAATTCTTCCCGTCAATTATTAGACATTAGCAGACCTGCCAAGTCTCCGGCTTTTTGGATACCAGTAATTTAGTACAGAAAATTTTGTTTCATTAAATCAGAGCATTTTGCGATATTAAGAGAAGAACATTTTTTTCTAAAAAATTACTGGTGTGCAAAAATCCGGAGACCTTGGCAACTCCGCATTATATATTGGAATTGATGTATAATAATTAACTGAGATAATTTTCTGGTGAGAACCAACTTTCCCAAACGAAAAGAACTTTCCGAACAACCCAATAAAAGTATACAGAAATGTCAAAAAAGGAAAAAAGAAAAGCGATAATGTAAGAAAATGAATCATGGAATTAATTAATCATGAATGAATTACGTAATAAAATTTCTAACTCTAAATATGTTTGGTTGAGCTATGAAATGTATGTTAAATGAAATAGGTGCGTCAACTGTGTGTGGACTGTGAAATGAGAGTGAATGAATCAGAAAATGTGTGTTAAATATATATGAACGATTCGTCATGCACTATGATTCATATACGATTCGTCCTGAATATATCATGAACGATTTGAAAATAAAATGAATGAATCATGAATGAATCTCGATTGAATGCTTCCGGAATAAATGAATCAGGAATCAATCAGAACTGGATCAAGAATTAAAATTTCTAACTATAAATATACTTGGTTGAACTGTATGTAAAATTACATAAAATGTGTGTTAAATGAGTGTGCGTTAAATGAAATGGGTGTGCCAGATATGTGTGAAATGTGAAATGAGAAGGAATGAATCAAACAATGTGAGTTAAAAGAATTCTAATAAATCAAGACTATATAATGAACGAATCACGAAATAATTATGAATTATTTATGAATGAATCAATGAATAAATCACGAATGAATCATAAGTGAATCGTGAATTAATCACGAGTGAATCGTAAATTATGCACGAATGAATCATGAATAAATGAATGTTGAATGATCACGAATAAATGAATCAAGTATCAATCAGGTATCAATCACGACGAGATCAATAATAAATTTATGAATTATGAATGAATCACGAATGTGAATCCTGAATGAATGAAGCAAATAAATCATGAATGAATGAAATGAATGAATGGAATCATAAAACATGTGTTATATGAAATATTTTGGTCATGTACGACGCAATAGCGAGAGAGAAAAATTAATGCTTTTTAACTCTACTGACAATTTGCCAACTGACACTTCAGATTATGCGCTCAGATTGTCATCGTTTATAAACCATGTTGGATCAGTTGTTGCGGAATCGGCTGCGCTCCAATTAAGTAGATTGAGTTCTCACTACTTGTCGGAAACTTAGAATACAAATGCTAAAAAAAAGCTTTTATTTGCCATCTATTATTATAAATGTTTGGCATCTATTCTTCAATTATTCAGATTTGCATGCCAAGACATTAGAACTGATCCGGATTTTGAGTTAATACAAACGTGTTTTGAATCAGTGATCTATTTATGTAATACGCAAGTGAAGTGACGATTCTGGGCAGAACCCATCCATCTAACAGCAAACATTAAAAATTTTTCGTTATAGCAGCTTCCAACCATTAAAAATTCACAGTAAAAATTTTTCCACAACAATTAATTTTCTGTTGAAAGATTTCGACGTGAAAAATCAAAATTAAATAGAAAGTTTCAAGAATGAAAAAGAAGATGAATGTGACATCATATTGGAAGTATATCAGATTTTCAAAGAGTATAAATACGACTACGAGTATAAATACGAGTAAAATATTATAAGAGTAGTAATAATACTACAAGGAGCATAAATATGAGTAAGTACAGAAAGCAGATGAACATATAACGCCATAAGAGTTTGAGGAACGTACTGATGGAAATATTGGCATATTTTAATATTTTGAGGTTTTCTGAATTTCGCTATTGTAAAATCTATTCTACATACGTATCTACGTGTGTGTATGCATGTATATTATAATTTACACAAATGTCGTCCATGTCCCCAGGGCTCATTTAAAATAAAAAACTGAAATAAATATTTCTTTTTTTTATTTAAATAAAATTCACATGATTTTATTTCTTGCAATACAAGTCAGTAAAACTTATTTGTACTGATATAGCATTCAACCTATGTCTGTTTTTCTTTCTTTAGATAGATCTGTAATTTATCCTCTGTTTTGTCATCTTATTTACATCAGCTAGCAAATGTGTTGTGGCGCATGCATTAATCAGACCCTGAACTTACGGAAAACTGACATGAAACGTTATTGTCGATGAATTGTATATGAATATTTTTATCAATTATTACAAATTTTAAGTGAAAACCATGATTTCTACCCAAAGTCCTAGGACGGACATTTACACAAGTTTTAAAACAAAGTCTAATTGTAAAAGGTAAAAACAAGACACACTTGAACCATGATGACATGATGATATAGAACACATTTTCTGGTTCCAAATATGGTTGACATGGGTCATACTGCGGAAGAATACTAAAGTGGTGTCATATATGAATTAATGGTTTGTTTTATGACTGACACGAAAACTTTACAGTTGGAAACATTATGTGAATGTTCAAGGCACAACAAAACCAAATCTAGTCTTAATTAGACTTTATACAGAAAATAAAGACTAATTGTAATTGTGGAGTGTTGCAAAAAGAGAGGAGAGTTGAAAATAAGTAGAAAATTGAATTGTTATCGCGTTTACATTCTATGCATCTGCCATGGGTGTAAAAATCTGGATTTGTACTGTTTTAACTTTTAAAAGTAGTATTTTAAAATAAAAAATCTTCTCATTATTTATTCGCAGACCAGCAGGGAAGACCGAGCTAGGCTCTGTCAAAATTAGCTTTGAGTTCTAATATCCCATGACCAAAATTACCCACTAATCAAATTTTCTCGAACATGTGACCTAGCCCAAATGTCTTCTCGTGCCCGAAACTCGTAGGATATAAAATATAGTAAAAATGCTCTGAGCCGTTTTTTAGATAAAATTAGCTTGACCCACAGTACCCGAAAATGACCCACGAATAAGATTTCCTCGAGCATGTGACCTAGCTTAACGATTTTCTCGTGCTCAAAAACCGTAGGATACAAAATTTAGTTCAAATCATTTGAGTCGTTTTTAAGATAAAAATAGTTTGACCCATAATGACCCATGACAAAAATTACCCACTAATCGAAATTTCTCGAATATGTGACATAGCCCAATAGTCTTCTCGTTACCTAAAACTGTAGGATACTAAATTTAGTTCAAATACTCTGAGCCATTTTTAAGATGAAAATAGCTTGTCCCATGACCAAATATAATGACCCCTGACCAAAATGACCCACTCTTCCAATTTTTTAGGACATGTGACCTAGCCCAACAGTCTTCTCGTGCCTGAAAACCATATGATGCAAAATTTAGTCTAAATAGTCTGAGCCGTTTTTAGATAAAATTAACTTTACCGGCGTTGACCTAAAAATGACCCACTAATCGAAAGGTCTTGAGCATGTGACCTAACCCAATGGTTTTCTTGTGCCCCAAAACGGTAGACTTCAAAATTTCGTCAAAATCGTTAGAACCGTTTTTAAGATAAAATTTGCATGTATATATAACCACACACAAGATTTGCTCGTATTACAATATAAGATTACTGTATCGAAATAAGTGTAATTTTTCAAAAATTGTGGTAGGAAATCTTACTAAGTTGACCAATCGGGACACGTCCTTTTAGCTTTTCAATGTTCCTCATGCTGTTGCGAAAGGCAGCCCAATTTCATGAATGCGAAAGTATTTTTGGTATACAACCTAATCTGTGCAAGGAATTAGATGTTTAGCATTTGCAACATACTTTTTCCGGTGTAAAACAAAATTTTTAATAAATGTTCTTCAGTGGTACAAATTGATATTCATGTAAATCACAATAAAATAGAAGGGATGGACGTTATTTAACGTATTAGGATGAATTAATAAATTGGTGCGTTACCGAAAAGTCCCTATTAATTAAATTATATATGGAGCTTAAAAGACAGTATCTTCGCTTATTGGCCTTTTGCAAGACATGAAATATGTGCCTCTAAAATAGAGCAATATTCACAAAAAGCGTCCCCAATCACATCTTTTGATGTATGCTCACCTAACCTGTCTTGCGTTCCTTAAATAAAATGGGTGTTAAATAAATGAATTATGAAGTGTGTTAAATCAGTGAATCATGAATGAATCACAAATGAATGAATCAAGATGAATCATGAATTAATGAATCAAATGAAACATGCAGGATAAGCCAAGAAAGGTAAAAGGACACAATAGATTCAATAATGACAGTAGCACAAATTCAGTAATTTTTATTAGAATAGACATGCATTTTAGTAATAAAATTATACAAAAATTACAAAAAAGAAAATAAAAGAAAATGATTTTGAATCGTGAAATGAAATTACTAACTCTAAATATGTTTAATTGAGATGTTTGTAAAATTACATGAAATGCGTGATAAATCAATATGTGTTAAATAATAGGAAAACGCTTTTATTTTTCAGCTATTATAAATGTTTGCCATTTATTCTTCAATTAGTCATAGATGCCAACAATTTGGTACTGATCCGGAGTCTAATTTAATTCAAACGTGTATTGAACCAGTAATTTTAAAATAAAATCTAAATGTAACAGGTAAAAACAAAACACTGTTGAACTGTGATGACATAGAACATATTTTTTAGTTCAAAACATTTTGGCATGGGGGGCACTGTAGAAGAATACCAAAACGGAGCATCTATGACTTATTGGTTTGTTTTGTGACTGACACGAAAGCTTGCCGGTGGGAAACATGATGTGAATGTTCATGGAATAATAACACCAAATCTATTCATTAGACTTTATGCAGAAAACAAAGAATAATTGCAATTGTGGAGTGCTGCAAAAAAGTACTAAATTCAATTGCTGTTGCTTTTACAAACTATGCATCTGACATTTGTGCATATATCTGGATTTTTACTGTTTTAAATTCTGAATACCAGTATTATTACACACATATTACTGTATCTCAATCAGACAAGTGTAGTTCTTGAAAATTAGTTGTAGGAATCCTAAAAATATACGTTGGCAAGAAATAGTATTCAATGGACTTTTAGGATTAAGGACTTTTGTCTTCTCTTTATTCTTCAAGCTGCCGCTAAAGACAGCAATATCTCTCGAACAAGCAAACGACGTTTAAAGCTAGCTAACACCGTTTAAGAAAATCTTTAATATGTTTAATATTTGCTAAATGCTTTTTCTGGTAAATGCCTTAATAAATATTCTTTAGTAATACAAATTGATATTCGTGGAAATCGTAATAATACAATAAGGATGGGCGTTATTTAACGCATTAGGATGAATAACACTGTTACTAAACTAGAGAATTACCGAAAAGTCACTAATAATTAAATAACATATAGTGTTTAAAAGACAGCGTCTTCGCGAATTGACTTTAGGCAAGACTAAAAATATTTTTTTCTAATTATTTATTTAGATATCTAATTTCATTATGTGAAAAAGTGAAGTTTCTTTAAAACATTCCGTTATTGTTGGATGTGTTTAATCTATGCCGAATGCATGATTTTTCGTTCTTTTTTATGTTTTCATCGGATGTACAAAAGGATTTCACACGCGTAGTTACTTTAGAGAGCAATGATCAATAACCATATGTTCTGAATGTGGTAGAAAACATACTGACGTAGAAATTAAAAAGTGTGACAATTATGATTACTCTCATATTTTAAAACTAAACTGTCGCCCGTTGCAGTGCCTTAATTTAAATATTTCTTATTTCTTAAATTTCATTATCATATATTTTAAAATTATTCAAAAAAATACATTTATATACTTTCATAATATTTTTACACATTATAAAACTGTATTTCACACAGCAAAATATGCAAGATAAAAGACTAATTATTCAGTAAAATCTACTAAAACGGTATGTATATACTCGTAAGAGAAGAAATCAGTATTAGATATGTTTTTCGCCTTAGAAGGTACACCAGCTATTGTAAGTTTATTGCATTCCTTACTCAAGGATCGTGATTATTTTTTGTTTACAGGCGCTCAGGCGCTCTCATTCTGACCGGATTTACGAATTATTTTCTTAAACTTTATTAATATAAAGATTTCTTCAGTTAAGGGTCAACAACAATTGTGAAATAAAATATAAAAGAGTTCATATCGATATACAATAGCCCCACTCCCAAAAAGAAAAAAAAATGCGTATTTAATAAAAATTCTTATAAAAGTTCTATGTTACTAAAACAAATTCTAATTAATGTAAAAATAAACGAATGACACATTTTTAATTCATATAAAATACTTTATACTCGCATAGGGTGTATTTTGTCATAAAATGTCGTCTACATATTAAAAATTGCACAAACTTTGATTTTGCAAACAGTTCACTTTTGATAGCCTATTTCAGTTCCTTAGATCCAGGCAGCCGGGGTAAAGGTTTAGTTTATATACTTTGTCGTAAATCTTCATAGCGTTACCTAAGAAAATGTGCCAAGGGTTTATCCATAAATTTTGAAAATATAGAATAGAGATATTAGTTAGAAGAAGAAGTATTGGAAGCATTCAACTAGTTACCAGAAAAGTTACGGAGAGAATCTACAAATGCATACAAATGTCTTCAAAGACAAAGAAAATATATCTTCTCCCGTGTCTTTCGAAATTTTTATTTCTGTTGATACTTTGGTAACAGGTCTGTAAAAATCTCATTGGCTCTAATAGTGCCGAAAAGTAATATTTCTATGCATTGCCAGTGGGCTACTTTTTTCTAAATCAGTTTTCTTGACACCCACCAGTTTTGTAAGAAAATAAAATTCGCCTTATTTAACCCTTTCAGGGGCAAGCACTTGTGTTCCTGTAACGTAGAATTCTCACCGGAATTTAGGAAAAAATTTAGTTCAAAATAAGGAAAAGCAATTTTTCAAATCTTTCCCGTCAAAGTTAAAAAAGTACAATTTAATTAAAAGTTTCTGGTTCGAATCAGATTAAAATTAAGTGGGATATAATATAGATATAATATATCCCACTACCCCTTAAAGGGTTAATGACAGATTAACTAAGGCGAATAGAAAGCATATTATACCATTTAAAAAATGTGGTGCCAATCAAGCAATCTGAATTTTAAAAAAGTAGCCCATTGGCAACACTGTGCATTGCAAGAACTAATGATGGGAATGGGGTGTAAATTTACACACCTATATTTTTGCCGATTTTGGTTCTTTTCATGTAAATTCTAATGAAGGCCATAATTCATATATATTTTTTTTTAATATGAATATATTAATACTTTTCATTTAAATATTAATATGAATATATTAATAATTTTCATTAAAATATGCTTTTCTTCCAAAAAAATGCTTAGAATATGTTTGAGTTGTTTCATTGCATCTCATTAATCAAAGAAAAACTAATTATTTGATTTTTTGGAACGTTATAAATTAAAGTGTGTCACAGGGCTTTAACATTAGCATCTCCAAACTTTGACGTCTATGATGACACTATGATGATTTTAGGAAAAGTATATAAACTATTTCTTCTTATTTTTCGGGTTGTGTTTATCCAAGGAACTGAAATTGGATGTCAAAAGTGGGTTTTACTATTTCAAAAATAAAATTGGATACAATTTGTAATAAATAGACGACCTATTATGACAAAATAAACCACATACGATTAAAAAGAACTTCATACGAGTTAAAACGGTATTTTTCGTTTATTGCTGCATTAATTAGAAATCAATTTATAGCCATCATTCGTATTTTTTTTTTTTTTTTTTTGTGGGAGGACGGAAGGGAGTGTAGTAAAAATAGTTTACTGTGGGGTCTTTTAACGTAAAGCTAGTGACCACTCTAAATTAAGTAAGTAGGGGTATTTTTTTCAATATAAATACCATTTCCTATCTTTCTTTAGTAAATAGTTGAAAATCATATAAATAGGTAAATTCTTCTTACCTTCTGTTTTCAGGATTCTGAAGCAGTGTATCCATTTGCAGTATGTCATTTATTTAATACTTTGATTGATTCACTTCGCTTATTTGTGTCCTTTTTCCACTTTATTTTGTGGCTTATGTAAAGAAGAAAATCATGATTAGAGTGTAAATATTGGTAATTGATATGATTCTTATCTTTGAAAGTTAAGAAGATTTAATATTACAAGTTACATATTTAAAGATATAATATTTTATACGCTTTAGGAGCGATTAAAAGGATAGTCCATTCAGTTCGGAAAAGTCGTGTTACACTGAAGTTGAAGCAGTCTATTTGATACTTAGTTGCTATGGTTGCATGAGGCCCATTTCAGGGTATTCACAGTTTAAGTGTTTACTGAAGTTCATGCACATGGCCATGACGTCACGAACCATAGAGTTTCTCAAGTGCAGTATGTTTTTCGGTTTGATTATTTCTTTCTTTCTGAAAGCTGGGATTACGCATATGGGAGAAGAAGGTTTACAATACACCCCCCTTAATCCCAGGTTGAAGGAAGATCTTGCAGTTTCAGTCTTTCAAGGTTTCTCAGATGTTCAGGCTTGGGAGTGGACTTGGTCAACAGATCTGCGATCATGGATTTGCTGGGACAGTACTTTAGCGCGATTGTCTTTGCTTCTGTTAGGTGTTTGATGACGTGGTACTTCACTTCGATGTGTTTTGTCCTGTTGGAAAGTTTCTCGGATTCTGTCATCTTTATCGCTGAGAGATTGTCCTCGTACAGTGTAATTGGGCAATTTTGCGGTAAATCTAGATCATCTAGAAGTTTTATGAGCCAAACGATTTCATTGGCTGCGCTTGCTGCTGCTACACATTCCGCTTCGGCGGATGATTGAGCGATGCAAGACTGTCGTTTGGATATCCAGTAGATTGGATTCTTGCCTATCATAAAAACATTTTCTGTAGTAGATTTTCGCGTTTCGGGTTCTTGTGCCCAATTTGCATCTGAATATGCTTCTAAGATTGGTGCGTGTTCGATGTTTATAACTAGATTTAAGTTCTTTATGGTATTTAGGTATCTCATTATACGCTTCAGAGCTTTCCAGTCTATTTCGGTTGGTTTTTCATTTTTCCGGCTTAGAATGTTTACAGCCGTTAGTATGTCGGGTCTAGTTGCGGTCGCTAAGTATAATAATGCACCTATTCCTTGTCTATACTTGTGGTTGTTTGGAAGTACGTTTTCGTTATTGTTTATTTTTAGGTAACCTGTGTCCATGGGTGTGCTGTATGGTTTACTTTCTTCAAGATTAAATTTATTTATTTTTTCATTAATTTTCGTTGTTTGGTTTAGAGCGTAGCCGTTGTCTAATTTCTTTATGCTTATTCCTAGGTAATTCGTTACTTTTCCTAGGTCGCTAAGTTTTAATTTGAGTTTTAATTTTTCTACAAATTTTTCAATATTTTCTTTGTTTCCTGCTACTAGCAGATCGTTCACGTATACAATTATGCAGACTGTGTCTTCCTTGTTTTTCTCTTTGCGCATAAATAAACAAGTGTCTGTAGTGCTTTGCACAAATTTCATTTCCTTTAATGTTTCACTGATTTTCGTGTTCCAGGCTCTCGCGGCCTGTTTTAGACCATAAATAGCCTTCGTTAATTTGCACACTTTATTTATTTGGTCTGGTTTCTCATGACCTTCGGGTTGTGTCATGTATATGTCTTCGTCTAGTTCTCCGTGTAGAAAAGCTGTTTTGATGTCAAGATGGTGCACGTTAAATCCGTGGTACGCAGCTGCTGCTAGAAAAGTGCGGATTGTTGTGTGAGACACCACTGGGGCAAAAGTCTCGTCATAATTTTCACCATATTTTTGAAGAAAGCCTTTTGCAACAAGGCGTGCCTTGTATCTCTTTACGTTTCCCGTATCGTCATATTTGACTTTAAAGGTCCATTTACTTCCTATAATTTTTTTTCCCTGTGGAGGTTCGACTAGTTCCCAGGTTTCATTCTCCTTTAGCGAATTTATTTCTTCTTGCGCGGCGTTTATCCAATTTTATCTTTCAATGGGGTTTTTAGTGTTTGTTTATCATTTCTAACCAGTCTTTGGGTTCGTTAATTATGTTTGTTTTCACTGTATATGCGAAGCGATTGGGTGGTACTCCCCTATTTGTTCTCTCTGATCTTCGCGGTTCATTTGTGGATTGTTTGGGCGCGGGTGGTTCGCATTCTTCAGGTGTAATGTCTATCAGTATTTCCTTTGAGTTATTTTCAACTAATTGTTCATTTTCTACGGGTTTTGGTTTCTTCTCTTCCGTGTTACTATTATTTTGAGTTTAAGGAAATTTATTTTCAAGGAATTTGACGGATCTTGAAAGTATGACTCTTCCGTCGTTTGTGTACATTCTATATCCTTTACTTCTGTTATCGTAACCGACAAATTTTCCCTGTTGTGCGGTTTTGTCTAATTTTCCGCGTTTTGATTTATTTATGTGTGCATAGGCTAAGCATCCGAATACTTTTAAGTAATGGATATTGGGCTTCCTATTTGTCCACATTTCGTATGGGGTTTTATCGTTTGATCTTGTCGGTAAGCGATTTTGAATATGGTTGGCAGTGCTTATTGCCTCTCCCCATAAGTTTTTGCGGTAATTGAGCCTCTATCAACATACTGCGGGTCATTTCTAGTAAATATATATTCTTTCTCTCCGCAATTCCATTCTGGCTGAGTGATTGTGGTACTGTGAGTTGGTGTTCTATGACTTTTTCGCTTAGGTATTCTTCCATTTCGGTACTAGTGTATTCGCCACTGTTGTCTGATCTTATACTGTTTGGGTATCTCCCGAATTTATTATGTACTAGAGATATGTAGTCTTTGAATTTGTCGAATACTTCGCTTTTTCTGGACATTAAATAGATTACACAAAATCTTGTTTTGTCGTCGATGAAAGTTACGAAGTATGTTTTTCCACCGATTGTAGGGGTCTGCAACGGACCGCATACGTCGCTGTGTATCAACTCGATTTTACGTGTGGCTCTGTATAACGCTTGTTTGGGGTACGGTGCTTCTGTTGTTTTCGCTCTTATGCATACCTCACATTTGTTTTCATGTCTGCAGTTATTTATCGTTATTCCTGTAACTAGTTGATTTGTTAGCATTTCTTTAATTGTTTGATAACTACGGTGTCCCATTCTGCGGTGCCATAATTCCACGCAATTGGGATTTTGACAGCTGTAGGTCATGTTTACATAATTTGGTTCTCTGGTATCGTTAGTTAAATTTATTTCATACAGATTATTTTTCAACTTTCCTTCTAATATTGTTTTACCGTCATTTATTATGCTGCACTTTTCTTTTTCGAAGATTACTTCACAACCGTTTTGGGTCGCCTTGCTTACGGAAAGTAGGTTGGTTTCTATTTTTGGTATGTATAGGACGTTTTTGAGTGTAATTTCTTGTCTTTTGTTTTCCGTTTGAATTTTTACTTCTCCGGAACCATGTGATATTAATTTGTTTCCGTTTGCGACTGTTATTTCTGTTTCGGCGTCTTCGTTGAAGTTTGAAAGTAATGTTTTGTCGTTGGTTATATGATTTGAGCTGCCACTATCTATTATCCATGTATTTGTTTGAGCTTTGTCCGCTAAAAATGCTACGTTATTTATTTTATCATTCTTTGTTTCGTGTTCCTCATTTTTAGGATTCGGGTTTGTCTTTTCGAAGCATAGTGATGATGAGTATTGCTTTTGTTTATAATGTCTGTTTGGTTGCGGATGGTGGTTAGATGTTTGCTGAGTGTAGTTGTTTTGTCGTTTTACGAACCAGCATTGGGCAGTATGGTGGTTTCTCATTTTGCACTGTGTGCAGTATCTATTCTCTCTTTTGTTGTTGTTTGCGTATGCAGAATTCTTTTGCATTTTGTACGCTTTTGATGTGTTTTGCGGAATATCTGTATTTTCTAATCTTCTCGTGTATTCGTCGATTAACTTCGTTCTCAGGAAATTAGGTGTCAGATCGGTCTCGGGGCGCGATTCAAGTGTGGTGATCAAGACGTCATAAGACCTTGGTAATGAGCATAGCATTATAGCTGAAATATTTGAATCGCTTATGCGTTCACCAATCGCGGCTAATTTATCTATAAGCTCTAGTATATTTGTTATATGCGTTTGCATATTTCCGTTCTCACTTAATTTGGTGTTATATAATTTCCGAAGGAGGAAGAGTTTGCTTGATAGTGATTCGCGTTCGTGGATTTCTTTCAATTTGTCCCACGTTTGGCGAGCAGTTTCGAGATTCTTTATGTGTTATTTGCACGTCTTCGATGCTCAAATTTATCAGAGCACGCGCCATCTTAACCTTTTTGTTCCAAGCGGAAAATGTCTCATCCGTACTAGCCGGAGCTTGCTCCGTTATAGTTTCGATTAAATCATCTTTAGTTAGTATCATTTCGATTTTAAAACGCCAGTTAGCGTAGTTTGTGACATTCAATTTGTCTATCATTTGAGTATCTCTAAATGACGCCATTATTAAGTTTTCTTTTCTTTTTATTTTTATACCCTACTTTTTGTTTTTATTTTATATTTAGCGCAGATTCAGACATTCAGTCTCGAATTCTTTTTCGGTCTCAAAATCTTTTTTATTGTAGTAAAAATAGTTTACTGTGGGGTCTTTCAACGTAAAGTTAGTGACCACTCTAAATTAAGTAAGTAGGGGTAATTTTTTCAATATAAATACAATTTCCTATCTTTCTTTAGTAAATAGTTGAAAATCATATAAATAGGTAAATTCTTCTTACCTTCTATTTTCAGGATTCTGAAGCAGTGTATCCATTTGCAGTATGTCATTTATTTATGACTATGATTGATTCACTTCGCTTATCTGTGTCCTTTTTCCACTTTATTCTGTGGCTTATGTAAAGAAGAAAATCATGATTAGAGTGTAAATATTGGTAATTGATATGATTCTTATCTTTGAAAGTTAAGAAGATTTAATATTACAAGTTACATATTTAAAGATATAATATTTTATACGCTTTAGGAGCGATTAAAAGGATCGTCCATTCAGTTCGGAAAAGTCGTGTTACACTGAAGTTGAAGCAGTCTATTTGATTCTTAGTTGCTATGGTTGCATGAGGCCCATTTCAGGGTATTCACAGTTTAAGTGTTTACTGAAGTTCATGCACATGGCCTTGACGTCACGAGCCATATAGTTTCTCAAGTGCAGAATGTTTTTCGGTTTGATTATTTCTTTCTTTCTGATAGCTGAGATTACGCATATGGGAGAAGAAGGTTTACAATAGGGAGGAGTACTGTACTTTTTTCTTTTTATTTGATGTTTTATATTGAAGCGATTTCAATGATTGTAAAATATTTTCGGAATAAATAAACTATACATTGATCATTCTGTAACAGGGGTGGCCAACCTGTGGCACGTGTGCCATAGAGCTACCACTATATTTTAATAGAATTATTCGCCTTAAATAAAGAATGAAATTGTGTGATAAAATGAGGTTAACATTTTTATTTTAAAAAAATGACGTCGAACGATTTTCAGGAGAAAAGGTTGGCCACCCCTGTATCTATTACAAATAAAAATACAGCAGTTAAAATTTTGAAAAAAAAATTGTGTGCGAAACTGCATAACTATTGTATTTTTATTTTTATTTATTGTCGAACGAGCAATTTGTAGTTTAGTTATTGACACAACTATTAAAAAATCATAGAAATCACTTCATCCGTTCAGGAGAAAAATGTATATCAATGTCAGCTATTGTACGTGTGATTTCACAACTATAGTTGCCCCTTAAAATAAATACTTAAGGACTACGTAAGGACGGATACATTATTACTTAAGTAAGTATTTGGGTACTCGCTTAAGAGGCATCCAATAATAATTAAGTTTTAGACTTTTTTCTGTTTGTTTGCAACCATTGTACGATCAATCTAATGAAAAGATAACAGATTTTCCGAGTTATCCATTAAGTCATTCTGTTGGAAACCGCTTTTAATTAAAATAGGGAGGAAATACTTTTAGCAGCATATAAAACTAAAAGAGTAAAACAAACACGCTGGCATTCTAGTTAATTAAGTAACTAAAAAGTAACTGAATGAAAATATCAAGTGACGTAATGACAAATAATTTTTCTTGAGGTTTGTGCGTACATATACATGTTTTTGATAAAGTTTGGTATTGCATAAATCATGCTTGATAATTTTCCAATAAAAAATGTTACAATTACAAAGAAATGCTTGTCTTTAACAGTTATTGCGTGTTGTGTTTGTTTTATAAATAAAGATATCATTGATGTAATGACGAATAAACATTTCTTGAAGCTTGCATACGTATTTGTTTAACATGGTAAGTTTAAAGTTTGAAGTTTAACATGATTTTTTAATATTACATACGGCATGTTTTATAGTTTGTTAAAACAAAGTAAAAAGTACGAAAAAAGGTATTTTTAGTTAATATTTTATTTTATGAAATATTACTTTTTAAATGTAAAAGTTTTTGGGGTTATATTTATTTTATAAAATATTATTTAAAAATTTTCATACTTAACCCCATATGATGTAATTTGTGAAAAATAATATTTTACGCGTATGATTATATTAATATTTTTTAACTGTAGAAATTTCTTCAAATATTTAGTACTACAGCCGCTAAGTATAATTAGTAATTTTTAAATTCTCTTTATACTGAACACTGCATATTCAATATATTACCTCAATTTTTACTTAATTTCTTTACTCATGTATGTTAAAACACATACATCTAACAGAGTTATTTTCATTGTATTTACTTACATAACTCATTCCGTGTATACTTACGTAAGAGATTTTTCAATACGTACAAAAAGTTTAAAAACTATATTTTTTTCAGCAAGCTATTTTTGTCATACGAGGAATATTCGAAAGAAGTGACTCGAGCAAGCGTAAAAGTGGTCTTGCTATAATTTGGGAAAAAATCATTCGAATGACAGTTTCGAGTTATTCACTAGGGTGATGATTCACTAAGGCGATATCCTATCATTCGGACACCGCCCCCAGAATACTAGGCCTGAGCGCTGGCGAAAAATGACGGATGTCATAGGCGGATTTATTTCAGCGTTTATACAGTCCCTCGAATTTGATCACCAAAAATTTGTGAAAGTTTTCTTCGTTTTATTTTTTTAAGATCAAATACGTTAATGAAAACTTTTAGCAATTACTGGTGTGTAAATTTAGGGGACTTTAGAAACGCTTTAAAATATCCGCCTACCACAGCCACTATTTTTGTGTCAGCGCTCAGGCGCTGTATTCAGAGATTGGTGATTCGGATGACACAAGTGTGATTTTCTCAACGATAAATAATGTAATGGCGCAAAAGCATAGTTTCGGTTTTAACCTTTGCGTTTTTTCTTTAAATCAAATAAAACCAGGAATTTTTATAGAAAGCAGTTTAATTAATTTCCATATTATAAATAAAAAAGGTTTTGAGTTAAATTAAGTTATTTAACTAAAAAAATTAAAAGCGAAACTAACATCATTCGGAAAAAATATTCCCTCGAGTGATTGTTTCGAGTTATATTTCTATAATTGAGTAATTCGAATGATGAGTAATAATAGGAATTCATTCGAGTGATGGCACAACACTAATTGGTATTACATCACTTTCTACTACTAAAGAAATATATCAACAAATTGCTTCTTATCAAGAACAGTTGAAATATGCAAAATATTAAACATTTTAAATCCCTGCTATTTACCTTGCAGCTATATCAAATGAAATATAAAATAAGCGTTGTCATTCAACGTTCGCTACCGCTGCATGTGTTTGTATTTGTCTTAAAATAGGAGAGTAGTGCTATAAAAATTATATATATATGAAACATATATAGAACCCAATTACCCATAGCGCGATTCCCCTCCCACGCTTATTGTTTTATGCGACATAGCTTTCGAAATTTAAATATTCTAAAAAAAAACCCACTAATAATGTTAAATTTATTAACACTTTCCAATATAGTTGAAACGTGTTTATGAATTCGGTTTGTCTACCTGTGTGTCTGTCTGTCCGTACTCTAACTTGCGTAAAAATACTCGGCTTGCTGTACAACTGATATATGATATTGAGGTTTACTATGGCATTTTCGGCATAGAAAATGAAGTTTGTAACTTTTATTATTCGTTTACAGATGCACTCAAGAGAAATCTGTTACGTTACGGTCTGTGTAGAAAATCAATTGCGGTGTATTTTAATGGTGTCACACAATTTCAAACATATTGAAATTCATATGTATGACTGAAGGAAGTTGCAAGATGCTTAGGATGATGGTAAGATTCTTAGGCAAGATTTTAGGATGTACATATCATTAATCTTTCATTTACAGGGACACAAAAGAATTTCGGTTAAAGTTACAGGCAGAGGTGCCAAGCTCCCACTAATTTTACATAATATGTGGATTAATTTCACCCAGTTTAACATCGTTTCGAACCAGAAAATTTATTTGATGAATCTTTATTTACGTAATTTCAAGTTTCTACGTGGATATAATTTACTTTCATTTCTTAAAAAAATTCTGGTGCGAAACATATTAAACTTGGGTTAAATTAACGCACATATTACTGACGATTAGTAGAAACTTGGCACCTCTAGTTACAGGCTATGAAGATATATGGCTGGAAGTGCGTTTTCAGTTGTGGTTCACGTATTTAAATTTAACCGATTTTTTGCATATCATAAATGTGTATAAATGCTATATACGCGGCTGCACCAGAGATCTCGAGTACATTTCCGTTTATTGACGGAAATTGCAGAAGGGATATATTCAACTTTGCTATGGATTGCCTAACTGAATAAAATTTTAGCAAACTATGTAGTATATATACAAAACTATAGATCATGCACAAAGCTGCACAAAACATAAATTGGTATTTTTCCGACTATGAATGGTGATTGCTGAAATGGTATTTTGAGTTTTGGTTATGCGATTTCCATCTTGTTTACTTAGACATCGTTTTTCACCTTATTAGTCTGTAAAATTTTGTTACAATATTCTGAATGTGTTGGTAATAATTTCATAATCTGTGGTTGACACATAAAATTGTCGTTCTTCATTTTAATGTTTTATTTGAACCGGTGTATATCGCCAAGGTATTTTCTTTTATAAAATATAAAAAAATATTTTTTAATTATATTTAAAAACAATCATTTTAAAGATTATTTCATCCGTAGAGATTTTACATTTTCATAAACCAGAAGACAAATAGGTTTTTTTTTCTAAGCAACTACTTTATGACATTCCTTTACAAGAAACGTCAAATTATTTTAATATTCTATTATATATGCACATAAAAAAGGATGTTTTTAAAGGTATGTCTTAAGCTATATAGAATTCAAAAGAGAAAATTTTGCGTTATTAATTTATGTATTGTTAAATATACATGTAAAAATAGGTAATCCCGGTGGGGGGGGGGGGATGGAGGAAGTAATTTCCACTGCTTTCCAGTTTGCTCATACATATTTCTCTAAAGGCCTTTGCAAGAATCTCACGTGACTTAAAGTGTTTCATTGCATAAAACTTTGTTTTTCCTTTTTGTTAACTAAATTGTTTTATTATCGAAATAAAGTATCTTGTTTTTTTTATTATTATTATTGGCTCATTATCTTTAAAACGCGAAAGAAAAATGCTTGAATCAAAATCCTGTGATAAAGTGACTAATTTATGTAACACTGACATGATAAAAAGGTAAAAGGGGACACCCAATCCTTTATTATACACGTGGTAAGAAACTGCAGAAATGGTTTTTGATACAGTAGATACGTTTACAAAATTCATAATTAACCTCCTAGTTATCCACGATTCTGAAAAACATCCTCTTATCTCCAAACAATTTTGACGAACAACCTATCATAAAGTAAACAAAATGTATGTTTCTACGCTATACAAGAAAATAAACTAAGAGAAAAAAATCAATTGTAATTGAGTGTCAAAATGTTTTTATTTATTGTAACAAATCATCCACATATTACAAAATTCTCCCGATAAAATCTCACCCCTCCCTCTTGGATTTCTATCTCAAGGTGAAATGAATAATCCATTATTAAATCTATTACAATTCGTGAAAAATCGTATAAATTGTTTTATCTCTTGGTTGAGTTTGAAAAAAAAAATTATCGTAATTTCCGGCCTATAATCGAACAACTCCGTTTAAACCCAGAAAATTTATTTTATAAAATATAACTTACTAGATCGCTGTAAAAATTATTCAGTTATTGAATAAAATTCCTATTGAATAAAATTTCAAACTGTTTAATTTATTTCTGTGGAAATTATAATTTATTTATTTTACGAAACAATTTCTGGTTCGAATCCAAATACAGTAATCGCGAGGGTTACGTTCGAGGAAAACCTCCCGAATGTTAAATCCACGTTTGTTGAGTCTATCTCTCTGCACTAAAATGGGGTTATGTTCTATAACATTTTAATTAAAGTTACATAGCATTTCAAAGAACAAAATGATATAACATGTATGCAGAAAGTGAATTTACACACATATTCATAAATATGAAATTTATTTATTGAAGACAATTCAAATTAACTGACTGGAGAAATTATCACAGCTAAAAAAGCATCATATATTTTTGTATAAAATAATTTCGACTCTCTATATTTGCAAACAAAAGATAATATATTGGTGAACCAGCATGCGATACAATATAAAATTACGATATTTAAATACAGCTAAATGTTTTTGAAATGCTTTTATTTTCCGTCTAAGTCTAACTTCAGCTCCATCTCTACGAGATCCTGCACGTTTAAAAATTAAAAGATTGAAGATGCCGTTACCTTACCACTACTAATATCCCCATTGCAATAATAATTCTGCTGTTATTATTTTGCTTTCCTACAACACTCGCTCCTGTTTTAGTTGAGCACTGAAAATTGATTTGTAAATAGATACTTAGAAAACAGAGGGGAGATAATCTTTACCCACGACCAATTCTGAAAAAAAGGAGATAATAAAATAAATTTGAAATCAAGTCAGATTCTGGCGAATGTTATGTTTTTCTGCATTTTCATATTCGCGAATAATCAAAACCCGCGAATGTTGCGAGATTACAGTATTTTCATTTGGTACCGGTCAAATGACCGGCTGTTGGTGTATTTAGCGTTAAAAGGAGAAGAATTGCAATTGTTACATTGTTTTGATTTATTGTTGCAAGTGAACATCATCACAAACCCCCAACAGAAAATTATTTTCTCTTCATCTTGAATTTGTACCGATAAAAATTATTATGTACTATTAAATCTTTTAGAACACCTATCACACCTGGCGCCCGCTACGTACCAGAAAATTCTTACAGAAATAACTGACTTATTTAATGTGGATATTCGGAGATTAAAAAAGGCAAATATTTCTGCAAGAATTTTAGGGTGAATAGCGGGCGCCTCTTTGGACAGCCCTGATTTAGAATTTCTAGAAATTTCATTTCATTTGCATTTGCTTCGATGAAAATTATCATATATTATTAAATAGTTTAGAAATTCAATTAAGATATAAATGATTCATTTCATTTACAGATTCAATTCAGATACATTTTCATTTGCCATTTAATGTGTGAGTAATCAATTAATGTGAAGATAAAGTTATAGGTGGAAAATAATAATTATGAATATTAATTTCATATATATATATATATATATATATATATATATATATATATATATATATATATATATATATATATATATATAGTATATATACTGGGTGTACCATAAGTTCGTTAAAACTTTAAAAATTCATTAAAAAGAAACAAATAATGCTAAAAAGTTGCTGTTTGCAGGAATGGGATTAGAGGGAGATCGAATCTGTTCTCATAACAAAAAAAATTGGTTTAAATAATACCAATAGATGGCGCTGCATACACCATATAAAGCATATTTATACAAATCAGGCTGTCAATAAAACCCATCAATGCACACAGATTCTTCATTCGATGCCTACAGTAAGCTCTCGTTACCAGATCAAGCACTGTTGGTTAAACTTTTTTACAAGAAGGGGGAATCAGCAACTGGGGCATTACGAAAATTCTGCACTACAAAATGGCTGAAGTCGAGAAAAGATCTTGTTTCATGTGCTGGCATACTGAATCTTGTTAGACACTTCGCGGAAATGGGTCTTTCACTATAAGCCCAAATTGCATACATCTGCTTCATATTATGTATGCCAACGACATCTATTGGTAATTTTTTAACCACAACTTTTTTTGTTATTAAAAAAATCCTATCTCCCTCTAATCCCATTCCTGCAAATTGCAGTATTTTAGCATCATTTGTTCCTTTTTAATGATTTTAAAATTTTTTAATGAACTTATGGCGATACGCCTCCTTTACGAATGACCCCGTATGATTTCCGAAAATGACCCCGTATATAATGTTAAACTGTCTTTGAAGTCAGGTGAAAATATACGTCTCTTTTCTTGAAGTATTCTTGAATCATATATTTTCCTGATACTTCTAACATCAGCAATTGCCTTGTATATATTTACTAACACTTTCTCAAATTGTTTTAGATACTTTACCTTTGTTTTATAATTATGTTTCTGATTTGAAATTTTATTCTCATTAGTTTTCAGTAGCTGCTTTTCATTAAATGCGTTGTTAAAATGATTTAATTGCGTACATAACTATAAAAAAGATAATAATAGTGAGATTTTACATAAACTCTTTTTAACAATTTAACATTCTCTTCGAAAAGGTTTATGAAGTTTTGTGATTTAATGATAAATGATCATGAAAATAGCATTCAAATGGATATTTAAAAAATCTTTACAGTAATTAATCATAAAGTTTTAAAACACTTGGAAATTTCAAAAGAAAAAATATTTCCCTTTTTTAATTAAAGAAATGTAAAATTTCGTTCACTAAATGTCACTTTGAATAACTGCCTTTCTCATTTTAATTAATACCTGGATTAATTATTCCATTGTCAAATACAAATTTTATCATCGGTGACTTCAGTTTTTTTCCTCAAGTAGAGAATAATCAGACAAAAAGAAAAAAATGGTGAAATAAAAAGTTTTAATAAGCATAAATATTCAAGATTTTAAAAGTAACAATTAGCAATTGAAATTGAAATTCCTTAAAAAGACAATTATCGTTATTGTCGATTTTTTTGGACGAGATTCTAATTACTATTCTTGCATCTCTGAGATACAAGGTTTGGGATTAATGTTACGATAAGTTTATTTTAAGTTTTGTTAGTTATAATTTTTTTTATAAATATCCTCTTGTGACTTGAAGCAAAAGTAATGCTACAAATACGGTCTGCACAAACAAAATGACATCCTAGACGTAGAGTTTTTTATGCTCGAAATACGAATATAACAAAATAAAATCAAGTAGATAAGATGCATAAATTAAAAACTTTCTTTCTAAGATATAATATAACTAATATAACTTTAAATCTTGATTAGATACTGAAAGATGGAAAATATATACAGACTATTAATTATTTAGGTACACTTTAAAAAGATTATTATAGTTAGCTCTCTGCTAACGAGACATATGATACCCTTCGCAGTCCATCCGGTTACTTCAAAATCTACAGGGCGTCTGAGCAATTCTCTTAGTTAACATTGCAAACATCATCATTAATTAAGGTGTCGCTTGCTCGTCTCTCACTTCGAAAGCCTCAGATTAAGGATTTGGGTCGCTCTTCTGTTTAAAGTTCAGCGATAAGGTAAACTTTCGTTCTCACATAGATGACTGAAAAAAGACCCTTTCTGACATTGATACTTTAGGGCTAGGGAACATGTAATTTATTTTTACAAATTTGAATCTAACTTTACTAGCCACCCCCCCCCCAAAAAAAAAAAAAAATCAATTTAATTATCAATAAACTAAATTTAGACAATCATAAACTTAAAGGCTTTAAACAAGGGAATGATCTACAAATCCCCAAAAACCTTTATTGTTACGCATTAAAGTTAAATAATTATGAAAATGACTTACTTTCTTGTCCACGCTGTCTTGAAGGCATTTTGCAAACTCAGATGAAAATAGCATTGATTGTATGAGGAAATCAGCATAGATACTGTCATTTATTGGTTTCATTTTTAAGCCAAAAACATTCAGCTATATAGAAGTGAAGTAAAAATGTAAACAAAATTAACAGTTTACTTTTTATGGGGAAAATAATAGAGATAACCATATTTGTGCACCTCGGGTCTGAAGAGGTTAAATTCACAATTTTTCTTTATTTTGTGGTAAAAAGGCAGGGCCGGCGCAACGTCGCACGAGGCCCTGAAAATACAGATAGTGGAGCCCAACGTATAGTGCAGTACTGGACTAATAAAATTTATTTTTTAATTTTATATATCATAGCATAATATCTAATACAGATAATGATATCTATGAAAAAATACCACTACTTTCACATTTATTGTGCATAATTACTTTTAATTTCGCAAAATTTTCTATCCTTTATAATATTTAAAATATTTATTTTTTGTGCTCACGGTTGCTTTCGAGATCGTCGAATATTATATAAACTTTGCCTGTGTGAAATAAAATTAATACTCACTTTTATTTCCTCACGAAGAAACAATGAAAAACAAATTTAGAGCAAAAATGCTATTAATTTTATACAGGTGAAACGTTATGTCGCTCTTTGGCTCGGGCCCGTTTGCCAGATGGTTGCACCGGCCCTGATTAAAGGGGAAAAAACAAAATATATCTATAGTTATTTACTAATTTTTAAAAGAAATATCGCAGTATAAATTATATAAATATGAAAATTACGTCATGTATCTCACAGGTGCAACGCTAGCAATAACATAGGTTTTTTGCTGATAATAATCGAGTGTTAAGAAAATAACGATCCCGTACTTAAAAAAAAGAAAATAACGAAAAAAAAACAAACATAAATTCGTAAATGACAATTGATGATTGGTGTTTGAAATTTTAAAAAAGATACAAATATCTTTCCAAAGTATACTTAATGGAAGAAATTTTTCTAACATTTTTCAAAATATACCTGCAGAAGGAGGGGGCGGGGGAGTGTTCAAAGCTTTCTTAGATAAGGGAAAATTTTCTTTTGATATTGTTGGGGTCACCACAGAAAAATTATTGGTTCCGTTTTATTATCAAATATATTTTTTAAGACTTTCTAACATTGTTGAAAAGTGCTTAGGAATTCGGTTTGTTTGTTTCTTCGTGCTCTAATTCGCGTTAATAATACTTGAATTCTCATGCAACTGATATACAGTTACAGAAGTTAACTATGGCATGTAAACATATTGAAATTGATATATATCACTGAGGTGCATTACAAGAGGCTTTGATTACAATAGAATATTTTGTGTATAGCATCCATCGTTTATTTACCGAGACACACAAAATAATTCTGTTAAAGTATGTCTGTTAACAATAATTGCTTCAAGTGCGTTTTAGTTGCGGAATGTGCTTTTAAATTTAACTAATATTTTGCCTATTACATGATGCGTATAAACTCTATCGATCCTATACAGGACAGCACAAAATATCTCTAGTGTACTTCCGTTTATTGAAGGAAAATATTAAAGGGGTATTTTAAACTGTGCTATGCGTTTCCTAACTGAACTAAATTTTAGCATACTATGTAGTATATATACAAATTTGTAGATCATATACAGGGCTGCAAAAAATAATTCGGATATTTTTCTGGCTATTGATGGAAATTGCTGAAATCAGGGTTTCAAATGTGTTATGCGTTTTTTTTAAATGTTTACTTCGACATCAACTTCCATCTTATCAAAAGGTAAAGTTTTTTAAAAAATATTCTGGAAATGTTTGAAAGTGTTTCATAATCTATGATTGACGCATGATTTTTCATTCTTGTTTATACCTTATTTTTGTATTGTTATTAAATTTAACAAGTTAGCTTTTGTGGAATTTCTGAAAAGTTTTTTTTTTGTTTTAATCTGACGTGTGATTATTGGTACATTTCGAAATATAAAATTCCTCCAGGAGAGCAATTGCCCCCTAGCCTACCCAAACTACACCCCTATGCACGGGCATGCGGAGCAGTTGACTCAGCCAGTAAGAATTAGTATTTTGGAATAGTAATTGTCACTTTATTTAACTAAAGAATTTCTGTCATAAATAAAATTAAAATTACCTTTCGGAAATGGTAGAGAATGTATGTTCCGGTTCTTAAAAATGCGTAGTCGGGATCTGTTTTTAAGAATTAATAGACCTTTAGAGTAGATTTTTTTCTTTCTGGGAGAATTTGGTGATAAAAATGGGATCGAGTCTACAAACCTCACTCAATACGACATTTTTTTTAAAAAAATTTTAAAATGTCAAACGATCTACTAGATTACTAAACTGGCATGTTAACCAGAACAAAAAATGTTACTGTTCAAATATCTATTTTTTCTTTCTTTTTAATAATTAACTTCTTATTCTTTTTTTTTATTTTATATAAGGGGACATTTAATTATTTAACGTAAAACTACGAAGTCTCTTTAATGAATAAAAGGAAATGTTAAAATTTAACCAAAACGAAAGTATCTTTAAAATATCTTTTATTATATAAACAAAAAGACATCAATTGTCTTTATGAAAAATAAAAGTGTTTTTAATGAAGTATATTGATTAATAAAACCATTAAAAATTAAACTAAAATCTGCGTAGTAAGTATAGTACTGCATTTTATGTAAGTGTAAATAATCGATAACGCTGCACGTTCCAAAATTTTTCCTCTGAGTTCTGACTGTTATTCCTACTTATTAGTCTTTTCAAATAAATACTTTTGTAAATCAAAATTTCTTTTCTGTCTTGTAACTTTAATATTTGAATACTGTATATAGAAGGGTTTTTTTTTTTTTTTTTTAAATAACAATTAATTTTGGAAGACCTAATTTTCTGAATGCCCGTTAATTCATCCAATTAAGAATATAATACATTCTAGTAGACATTTTTTTAAAGACCTCGAAAAGTTCTTAAATTAAGCGCCGTTATCGAATATAAAAGTTAAAAAATATCTTTATACTGCAGAAAAATGGGGCTATTGTGTTGAGGGAATAATCTTTTATTTAACGGGAAAAACTTTCGTCTCTATCATAATACATCATCGAGAATTACGTTAAAACCAACAGAGAGATTAAAACTTTATTGTCTGCCGAGCTAAGAAAAGACAAAGGTCGCTTTAATAGTTTTTTTTAGGAAATCGTACATTAGACTATATGAGCGAAAATCTCATAAGTGTGTTTTCTCAATCCCCAGTATACCTAAATTAATTTTAACACAATTATTCAAATTGGCAAAAGAAAAAAAGCATATGAGTTGTGATTTTCTAGCTGGAAGAAAAATGTCCGATCAGGATTCGAACCTGGGATCTCTTGTCTGAAGCTATCAATGATTTACCAACTGAGCCATCCAGGAAGAATCTGGAGGACCTAATTTATCCAGTTAACCTTATTGATCATAGCATCTGATCTGATATCTAAAGCAACCCAACAGAATAAATCGCAGATACACTGCTCAAAACAATTAAAGGATATTGCAGTTTTAGGTGGATTTTGTATCTGGGAAACTTTTTAGCTGATTGATACATGGTCGACAGACATAGTAGGTTATATGAGAATAAATTACACATGTTTGGCAGAAAAAAATGCATTGTATTGCGCATTTGTGTACAAAAGGAAAAAAACACAATTTGTGCATATGAGAAAAAAAGAATAAGAAAAGGTGTTTTCTTCAAAGAAAATCATTTTCAGTAGGGGGTATGGTTTCCACGGGCGGCCAGCAACGTTGAACACCTTTGAGGCATGGACTCAATGAGGCTATTAATGACGAGTTGTGGTATTCTGCCCCACTCTTCCAGAAGAGCTCTTTCCAGTTCTTGGAGAGTTTGTGGGGGTTGTTGGCGGCCAGAAACTCGTCTTCCTAGAGCGTCCCAAACGTGCTCGATTGGATTCATGTCTGGAGAACACGCTGGCCATTCCATTCGAACGATTCCTTCCTCGAAAAGGAAATCCTCCACCAGGTTTGCACGATGTGGCCTGCAGTTATCGTCCATTAAAATGAAGTTATCTCCGATTGCTGCAGCGTAAGGGACTACAATAGGTCTGAGGATCTCATCCCTATATCGGCGACCAGTCAGAGCTCCATCTCGAATGATGTAGAGGTCAGTGCGCCCGTCAATGGAGATGCCACCATACACCAACACTCCTCCACCGCCAAATCTGACACTTTCGTGCACGAACGCAGGATTATTCCTACTGCCACGGTCCCTCCAGATGAAAATACGCCTATTATCCGGATACACAGAAAAACGGGACTCGTCAGAAAACAGAATATTGCTCCATTCATTTCTCCTCCAGTTGACATGCTCGGTTGCCCACTCCCTGCGGTCGCGACGATGCCTTGATGTTAATCTAACACATACCATCGGTCGGCGAGCATACAGACCTACAGCATGGAGCCGGTTTCGGACAGTCTGAGTTGAAATCGTGGTGCCTGTAGCCGAGCGAAGGTGTTGTTGGAAAAGAGTAGCGTTCATGTTTCGGTGTCTCCGAGCTGTTAACGCTAAATACCGATCTTCATTGGGCGTTGTTGCCCGTCTACGACCTTGCCCTGGTCTTCGGCCTGCACATCCACTCTCCAAAAAACGGTTCCAGATCCTGGAAATGACACTTTGTGACGCTCCAATGGCTTGAGCTACTTCGGCTTGAGTTTGGCCCCCTTCTAACCTACCAACAATTCTCCAAGCTTCTGAATCTGTCAAATGACTTCGTTGAGACATCGTACTCATCGAAACAAAGCAATCACTGAATGCCGATCATCCTTGTCTTCATTCTCTTTTATCCAGTTGAAAGTCAAATTTCATTCGCTGCCGCTGAAGAGACGTTTTTGACGTCGAACTCAAAATTTGCATATTCCACAGTTTGAAAACCAGAAAAATTTGCATTTGTGATTATCTTCTTCTATTTTCGGCAAAAAAAATTTCGTTTATATCTTTATTTTATATAAAACTTCAAATATCCTTTAATTGTTTTGAGCAGTGTAATTTGGAACTCCAGTAAACGCTGGATACATAATTATACTAGATTAATTTTAACACAATTATTCAAATTGGTAAAGAAATCATATGAGTTGTAATTTTCCAACTGTACAAAAATCTTTTTGGTCCAGTTGATCCATTTCATCCAAATGATCTTAATAGAGGATACTATTAAAAATATGTGTAATATCAAATACGTTTCGTTGAAAGTTTTGTGAGTCGGACGCATTCACAAATGTAGTTTACCACATTTGTGGCGTTACCAAACGTTCAACCGTTACAGAGGAGCCAAGCTCTCACTAATCTTCCGTAATATGTGGTTTAATTTAACCCAGGTTTAATGCGTTTCGCACTAGAATTTTTTTTAAGAAATAGAATTAAACATATTTTAAGTAGAAATCTTAAAATAAATAAATAAAGACTTATCAAAGATTTTCGGGTTTGAAATGTTGTTAAACTGGGTTAAATTAATCCACATATTACGGAAGATTAGTGGGAGCTTGGCATCTCTGACAGTTATCTTGTGTGGCTCAGGAATATTTGGGTGTGTCTCAACGCTTCAATGACTTTAATGAAAGATGTTCTTGTGAAGAAATTCTCAATCATAAAAAACTTTTGTGCTTACAAAAATTTCCCTTCCATCTTGCTCCCAATAAACGTTTCTTAAAAGCATTAACATAAACTGGTACTCTAAGATAAAGATTGTAAAGAAACCGAGATCTGGGAGACTGCCAAACTAATGGTGCAGTCTTTTGCGAGTTTATGTTAGACAAGCAATTAATACCGTAAAAATTAAACAGCAAATTTTGGTTAGTAAAAATTGACATAGTCGAAACACGATTATTTTATTGTAATTGAAGTGTGTTCTAGTAACTAAATACCGTAATTTCTGGCGTATACGCCGCAGCTCAAAGAGTCGTTTTTCGACCCAGAAATTTTATTCAATAATTGTAGTTAAATATTTACAGCGATCTTTTAAGTTACATTTTATAAAATAATATTTCTGGGTCGAAAAACGACTCTTTGAGCTGCGGCTTATACGCCGGAAATTACGGTAGTCTCTGTCGGAGGCATAAATAAATTCGAAAGTAAAAAGATCTTTTTTTAATTAGAGGCTAAACTCTATCATAATTTAATCATTAAAAGATGTTAGAAAGTCTTATTTTAATATTTTACTCCTCGTCAAAATAAAATACTGTATACACCTGTATATACAAACATCATCCAAATTAAAAATATATCATCTACTATGCAATAAATTAAATCATAATACATTGTCTACGAGTTCACACAGCTCAGTAGAATAAACCTCGGATAAAGAAACTCCATTGAACGACGGGATATACGTAATTAGTTATTTTTACCCCAATCATACTGATGAATAAATAAATCATTAGCATAAAATCTCAGACGAGATGTTATTGCTTGAAAGGTTTTCTGAGTGAATGGTATCAGGAGGAGTTTTGTAGGATAGCTCTGTTGGGAGAGCATTGGCACATTAAGCCAAGGGTTTCTGGTTCGATTTCTGGTTTTGATAGTTTTTCACTGAGTTGGAAAAAAATCTTCTCGTTTGACAGGGTTCGTACGCTTTTACCACAAATTTTATATAGAATTTTTCTATTTAATATTTAAATAGCAGACGATATAGACGCCACGTTTAAATGTGGGATTTGTAATACTAAATTTAAATAAGGCGGTAAATTCTATTAAAAGGGTGTGGGAAAAGGGTACGAACCCTGTTTGAGTTTCAGGTAGTTTTTTATAACAGTATTATTATTATTATTTTACCAAAACTTTACATTTCTATCCAGGCATACTATTCAAAGTTAGACACTGAAATCACAATTGATTTCGTTTGAGAAGAAATAAATAATCTCACATAAAATCCATTTCAGATCAGGTAAATATTGCTAATTGCTTTAACAAATGTTGCATTTATTCTATTATTATTGTTATCTAATCAGCCGGTTTTTACTTGTCACTTATGGCTAAACTGCTAAACTGGGTTTAAAACTTATTTTTCGTTTAATAGCTCTCGTTCTAATTTCGATGTTTAAAATCTGCCGTGTAATTTAAAAGCATATTATAGATGGCGTTGGTTGTTCCGTAATCGACTGCTGCGGAACATACCCTTTTGCCAAAGTGGAATCTCCTCTTTTCGTATTTCAGACAGTATAAATGCTTTCAACGTTTTGAAGCAGGAGCTACGCTTTGCTTCGCTTTTGTAGCGTGTTTCTTTTAGTTTTGAATTGAATTAGTTATGTTATTTTTGTAAATGGTTTAACTTGAGTTTATAGTAGTTTGATTTAATTTTAAAATGTTTTTAAGTACGTTTTAATTATAATTTAACAGAAAGGTTAAGTTGTTATTATGAGTTAGTTTTATTTCAATACTGTTTCAAAACTCCGTGTTAATCTGTTAAGTTATGCTTGACTAAGATATTTTAACGATGAAGCTCTGTTTTATCCACACGTTTGCTCTGAATAAATCTGAAAGTGTTTTAACAGTTTTAAATGATCAAGTTTACTTTGAATAAAGAACTGTAGTCACCAAGCAAATGATTCTTTATTTGTTCTGACCTCAACACTTAGCTTTCCTTCAGATGTCTTCCAGGGCACTATTTGTACAGCTCTGCTACATGCATTATTAAATATATTAGACCTGTATTAATACAGGGTATTAGATATCAATAGGTTACGGGCGATGCCATATCTGAAGAATAAAGCTTATTGAAGTTCGACAATAAAAGTCATAATTTTTAGCCCCATTTCAGAGACTGTTAAGTTTAATAAGAGGGGGGGGGGGGCTAATAATTCTTTTTGAAAAATGGCGACTACACAAGTACAGATAGATAAACTTGGAGCTTTAAATTATTCAAACTGGCGAATTTATATGAAGTATCTGTTGTTGGAAAGAAACGCATGGGATATAGTAACAGGAGCTGAGAAAGAACCAGAAATTGACACGGAAAAGGGGGTGACAGCAAGGGATGTGAAAGATTTTTATGCTAGAAAGAGACTTGCTTTATCGTCCATATATTTAAATATGGAAAAGGACTTACGTAAAATTATAGAAAATAAGGATAACCCCAAAGATGTATGGGAAACGCTGAAGAAACATTTTGAGCCTGACAACAGATCTCGGCATATGTTCCTGTTTTCTGAATTTATGTCCTGTAAAGTAAAATCTAATGAAAAAGTTGACCTGTTTGCAGCCAGACTTAACCGAATTGCGGATCAGCTAAGCGACCTTGGTCATCCAGTTAAAGAATTTATAAGTCGTTCCAACTTTTGCGCCACTTACCAAGTCAGTTTGATAATGTAGTTCAAGTTATATTACGTTGGGAAGAAAGGAAATTCCTCTTTGACGACATTTTGATGGAGTTAATTGCAGAAGAATCAAGATTAGCCCTGAGAGACCTGGATAAATGTAAAGAACTTTTCGTCGAAACTCAACATACATCAACATACGAGACTCAAAATACCAGATTGAGGTGTTTTCGGTGTGGAAGCATGAATCATTTACAGAGAAATTGTCATCAACGTGGGAGGTACTCCAGAGGCTACAACTATCGAGCCCCAACTATGTCTAGTATATCTGATGTTGCTGAATCTAGTTCTGAACGTATCCCAACTCAAGTGAGAAAGAACAGCAACTGCAAAGGCCGAGGCAAAGCTAAAGAATCACCATCATACTATAATAATGTTAGCCAAAAAGGTAAAAACAATCCTTTTTTGTTTTATATACAGGCAAATTTGACTGGTAGTGAAAGCGAAAATAGCTGGTTGTTTGATACAGCAGCTTCACACCATTTTTGCCGTGATAAGAGTTTGTTTTATAAATTTAAACCCTTAAAAGATGAAAAAATGTTTGTAGCTATAGATGGTGTTACCTTCCCGGTAGAGGGAAAAGGAAATATTAAGTTGAAGTTTGGCCAAAGGATATTTTATTTTTCTGATGTAATGTACTCTCCCAAGTTAAGACGAAATCTTATTTCAGGTCCAAAATTAAATGTAAAAGGGGTAAAATTTATTGGCGAAAGTGGTAAGGTGGAGGTGTTTAAAGACGGCCAATATTTATTTTCTGCTTTCCTTAAAAATGGTACTTATCATCTGTATCCTAAAATCCCAGGTTCAGTTCCTAAAAAGGTTACGTTTGAAACTTCTCATGTATCTAAAGACAACTTTAGAGTTTGGCATCGTAGGTTTGCCCATTTAAGTCCTGATCTGATTGTGAATACATCTAAAAATGAAAGTGTTAAAGGTCTTCCCCGGTTTAAATCGGGACATTTTTTTTTGTGAAATTTGTAAACTTAGTAAACACAGACGTATATCATTTAGATCAATTAATAAAATTAGATCTAAACGTCCCATTGAGTTATTATTCATGGATGCCTGGGGTCCTGTACAACAGAAGGGTAGAAATGGGGAGAGATATTTTCTCTCGATAATCGACGATTGTTCCCGAAAGGCCAGTGTTTTCCCAATGAAGGAAAAATCCGAGGCGTTTAGCATTTTCCGTAATTATGTCTCCCGAGCCGAGAGATTTCTCGAATGTAAGGTGAAATATATTAGAACTGATAATGGGAAAGAGTTTAAGAATGATAACTTTAAGATTTACTGTGAGGGGAAAGGCATTAAACACGAATTCTCAAACGTGTATACCGCAGAACAAAATGGCACGATTGAAAGATACAATCAAACGATTGCTAATGGGATTAGGTCAGTTTTAAATGAAAGTGGTTTGGATTCAAGTTTTTGGCCAGATGCAGCCTTATATTTTACATATACTTGGAACCGTATTTGTCATAAGTCACAGTTGAAGACCCCTTTTGAACTTTATAGTGGGTCTAAACCATCCGTTAAACATTTAAAACCCTTTGGTGCTACTGCATACGTAGGTGTTCCCAAGCAACTTAGGTCGAAACTTGATGCAAGAGCCAAAAAGGGGGTAATGATTGGTTACGCCTTTAGTACAAAAGGTTACCGAATTTGGCTACCCGAAGATGACAAAATCATTGAAACTATTAATGTTTCTTTTAATGAGGAAATCCCCAACAGTGTTAGAGGCAGTGGATTCGTGATGGGCTCAAAAGGCCCTGGATCCTCTAATTTTTGTAAAGAATCTGAAGCAAGTTCTGAAGGTGAGATTGAGGATAATTATACCCCAAATTTAAACTATTTCCCTTCATATAAACCTCCAGATTTATCCTCATCAGAGGAAGACGAAAATCCAGTAGAGGAAATAAAATCAAGTAAAGATGTTTTGAAAGGGGTTCCACTGTCAGATACTGTTTGGTTAAGAAAAGTTGTCCGAGTGCAAACGGTAGTCGTAATTATATTTATTATTACGAACAGGGGAAAACTGAAAGGCTAAGATCCTTAAATGATGTAGAAAAATATTGTAAAAGACATCATCTTAAGTTTGAACCTCACATATTTTGCTTTAAAGGGTCAAATAAATTTAAAGGGATAGTTTCAGGTCAAGAGGGTAGTTCTTGTTCAAATACGGAGACTTCTGATAACAATGATATATGACTAGACAATCTCAAAATGCCCAATACCTATAAACAAGTTTTAAAATCCCCACAAAGAAAGTTTTGGGAGCAGGCCATGAGAGAAGAATTAAATACTATGAATGAAAGGGGGGTTTGGAAATTAGTTAAGTTACCAAACGGCATTAAACCTTTAGGTTGTAGGTGGGTTTTTACATTAAAAAAGGATGACAAGGGTAAAATTGCAAGGTATAAAGCTCGACTAGTGGCGCAAGGGTTTAGACAAGTTAAGGGGGAAACCTACGACGAAACCTTTAGCCCAGTCGTTAATTTTGCTATTATTAGATTTTTCTTTTCCCTTTTAGTCTCCTGTAAAAAATGGACACACCTGCAATGTGATGTGAAGTGTGCTTATTTATATGCACCTCTGGCCGAAAAAATATATATGTCCCAACCCCCAGGATTTGTGAAAAATGAAAATTTAGTATGTAAACTGGAAAAAGCTTTATATGGTTTACATCAGTCAGGTAGAATGTGGTATTTTGAAATAAAATTTTGCATGATATAGGGTTTGTTAAGTTTGAATGGTGCAATTGTGTCTATAGTTTCGAGGACAATATCATCCTGCTTCTTTATGTGGACGATATTGTAATTTTTGGTAAAAGTGATAGAGTGGTGGAGAAAGTGGTTAAACTTTTGAGTGGATACTTTGATCTTAAGATATTAGGTAAAACCAGAAAGCTATTGGGTGTGGAATTCGAGGAGGGGGAGAACTTTCTAGCAATACATCAAATTCCATATATTGATGAGGTTTGTCAAAAATTTAAAAGGTTTAATTTTCCTATTACTTCTCTCCCAATAAGCAAAGGTGTAGTTTATTCAAAGACCCAATCTCCCCAATCTGATAACGAAATATTTGAAATGTCTAAGTACCCATATAGAAGTGTGTTGGGATGTTTGTCATTCCTAGCTAACAGAACAAGGCCCGACATTAGCTATGCAGTAAATATATTCAGTCAATTCCAGAATAATCCGGGATTAGTTCACTGGAATGGATTACTAAAGCTGTTGGGATATGTTCGTTCGACTAAATCTTTGAAATTAAATTTAAATTCTAAAAATGCACACGTAATTGCATATTCAGACGCCGATTTTGCTACCAATAGGGATGATAGAATTTCAATGGGTGGTCAGTTGTTATTGTTAGATAAATCACCAATAATGTGGAGGTCTTTTAAAGAAAAATGTATAAGTTTATCAACCATGGAATCCGAATTCATTGCCATGACAGAAACTGCTAGAGAGCTTTTGTGGTTTGATAGAATAATGGACGAATGCATTAGTCGAAAAATAATTTCTAATGAAAAAGAAAAATCTTTATTGTTGGTTGATAATCAGGTCACCATTAGTTTTGTCAAATCCCCTATTGAAAATCACAGATCTAAACACATAGATGTAAAGTTATTTTTTATCAGATATTTAGTATATAAAAATGTTTTTGAAGTAAAGTATGTTAAAAGTAAAGAAAACTTAGCGGACATATTCACCAAACCACTTACCAAATTTGGTTTAACGGAGTTTAAATTGAAAATGTTTTTGAATAGTTAATTTTGTTCTTAGATTTATTGTTAAAAACCCCTCATTGCATTGAAATGTATATGTAAAATCCTGTGATATTAGATAGTTCAATTGTTTTTGTATCAGGTTATCACTCTTACAGTTTTAAGTATAAGATTATGTATAAGGTCAATTTTTTTATGTAAATGGTTGGTTGGTTTAACCTTGTGAATCAACAGCAAGTCAGTTTTGATTCTTTAAATATTGGAAATACCAGTTTATTGAACCGGTTCACTTGGTAAAGGTTAAATTTTAATGTTTCAATATGTAAGAAGTCGACTTCATCGCGTTAACTTTGATATAGGGTAATTGAAATTTCTGTTTTATCAGTGTAATAGTTTGAAGGTAATGAAAGTTTAATTTTGTTCTGACTGAAATTTGAATATAAAAGCTTGCAGAAATTATTGAATTGAAATATGTTTAATATGAATTTGCATAAATTGTTTGATTATTGTGTGTTATGAAAGAGAATGAAATCTTGGGCCCAAGTATGATGATGGATGAAAGATGATGGATGAATGAAATATTTGTACAAATTTTGATATGCATTAATGTATTGGAAGTTTCTTTTGAAATTGTATCGTTACAGAATTATGAAATTTTGTATTAAAACTATTTGCTTTTCAGGAAATTATGAATTTATATAGTAATGTATTAATACTTATTGAAGCTGATGAACTATTGGGAAAGCCAGAGTTACGTATTAGGTACTTTGGAAATATTGCATTTTTCGATGCATGAGGGTAAATTTTTTTCTTGTTAATGTTAAAATGTTTTTTTGTTAAATCTTGTTATAAATTCTTGTTAATGTTTTATAATGTTTGAAATGTTATAGTTTAAATGGTGACAAGTTTTTGAAGTATTATTGGAATTACTAAGAAGATTGAAGCTGTAATCGTAATTTAATATGAAATCTATTTAAACCTTTGTAAATTCAGAGTGAACTTTTGGATATTTTAGGGGGGGGGGGGTGGTACATGTTTAATATTATCTTTGGATATCTAAATTTGTCCTTCCCATGAGTGACAAGAGGGGGGGCTTTGTTATCTAATCAGCCGGTTTTTACTTGTCACTTATGGCTAAACTGCTAAACTGGGTTTAAAACTTATTTTTCGTTTAATAGCTCTCGTTCTAATTTCGATGTTTAAAATCTGCCGTGTAATTTAAAAGCATATTATAGATGGCGTTGGTTGTTCCGTAATCGACTGCTGCGGAACATACCCTTTTGCCAAAGTGGAATCTCCTCTTTTCGTATTTCAGACAGTATAAATGCTTTCAACGTTTTGAAGCAGGAGCTTCGCTTTGCTTCGCTTTTGTAGCGTGTTTCTTTTAGTTTTGAATTGAATTAGTTATGTTATTTTTGTAAATGGTTTAACTTGAGTTTATAGTAGTTTGATTTAATTTTAAAATGTTTTTAAGTACGTTTTAATTATAATTTAACAGAAAGGTTAAGTTGTTATTATGAGTTAGTTTTATTTCAATACTGTTTCAAAACTCCGTGTTAATCTGTTAAGTTATGCTTGACTAAGATATTTTAACGATGAAGCTCTGTTTTATCCACACGTTTGCTCTGAATAAATCTGAAAGTGTTTTAACAGTTTTAAATGATCAAGTTTACTTTGAATAAAGAACTGTAGTCACCAAGCAAATGATTCTTTATTTGTTCTGACCTCAACACTTAGCTTTCCTTCAGATGTCTTCCAGGGCACTATTTGTACAGCTCTGCTACATGCATTATTAAATATATTAGACCTGTATTAATACAGGGTATTAGATATCAATTATTATGTTAATAGGGAATGTCAAAAGCAACTTTCTAAAGCAGAGAAATTAAAAATTTCGCCAACAAGAAAAAAATTGTATATTTTAAAATCAGAATTATATCGCAAAAACACGTACTCAAACGCTCTTTAATATTTTTATAAACTCATTATTGTATATTGACACAATTTATATTAAAAAATATTTTCGACAATTTGCGATAAAAATTAATTTATAGATTATTTTTAGTTTACATTTACATAGCGAAAACTAAACATTTAAAATATATTTTTCATATGTTAAACTTCTACTTTAAGCATTTATCATTTTATCCGAAGAATATATCTTTTGTACTTACGTTCCTCTGAAATAATCATAAAACAAATCTTGATTTTGAAGTTGTGCGCTTTTCTTTCCATTGCTTATTTGTACGTTTTGGCTAAAAAATATAAATTTTATTCTAAAAATTAAATTTAAATCACACTTTTCGGTACATTGTTCAATTTATTTTTGAAAATATTCTGTGTGTCCACGTTTACTGATCTTGTTTACAATGAAATTTAATAAAAAGAATAAAACTGTGTAAACGGTTATGAATTGGAATCGATTGGGAAAAACCAAAAAGACAAATAATGCGTTATTTTACAAAATATCTTACTGATAAGACGTTATATTTTAGATCCACATATCAGAATTCAGATCATTCATGTGGAAAATCTAATGCTGCACTCCTCGTTTTCAGGAAGAATATTAAATGTTATTTTTTTTTATCTTCAGTGACGATTAACAAACTATTGTAATATTAACACAGACAGATTTCTATTATATTTATAGAATGCCTTTACGATTATAATCAATTTGAATTTAATCTTTTTTAAGCATCATATACTTTTGTTGTAAACATTAAATGGGTGTAATATTATACTCATAAATGTATCCACAAATCACAAGTATAGTTTTGGTACTTAACAAAAATAACTACAAAAGCTAAAATTAATTCCATGCCAAGCTACCAAAAATTTATTAAGCAAGGCATAAAATAAAGTCTGAACGAAATATGGAGGAAAAAAAAAGAATCAGCACTTTTTATGCATAAAAGTTTTGAATATATATATATATACTAGGGGGCCTACCCCCTGCAAGCTACGCTCGCCAACCCCCGCTAAGACTTCGAAGCCTCTAAAAACATGACAGCGTGCTTTGTTTTAAAAATATTGGTAAATCTGTAATTGGGTTGCCATGCTTTTAACGTTTTAATGGGGCATTTTTTGATTACCATGGCTTCATACACAGCTGTTGCGACAACTGACGACTGTTTTCGGAATTGATAAGTAAAATCAATTACAACTTGAAAACCAGCTTGTATAAAATGGTTAGGTTTAAATTGTGGCTACCTCTCGGACTTTTATAACAACGATCTAAAATTCTATTCTTCCTTTGCATTTAAGGATGAGAAAAAAACCATCTGCTTGTGAATAACATTAAAAACCACGGTATTGAAAAGTACTGTTATAGACATTTTCAGTAACAGGTTTTAATTTTCTCTCTATTTTAGTGCACCATCATGCATATTTTCATGTTATTTTAAATATGTCAATTACATATTTTAATTAATATGTATATACGATTTTTCTAATAATTATTTATCATACAAAATTAATTAAATATTTTGTGCATGCATGCCTGCATTTATTCGGCATCAATTGATGACATATTTAAACAAATTTGCTATCCGCGATAATTTTACACCATGTTATGTCACTTGAATATTGTCCATAAGAAAATCGGGTACTTTTCCAGTATAGGATCCTTTGCTTTTAGGTTTGGCGTAATTCGAGCTACGAAAAGGGATAGATTTGTTAATATACATAGATTTGTTGCCAAAAGTTATGAAAACAAACCCAATGAGCTTTTGGTGCTTTCCTATTATAGGGGTCTTAACGCTTTTTTAAAAAGCTTGGCGCAATTCGGGCATCAGAAAGTGAGATTTGGTGCCAAATGACATAAACAGCCATGGAAACAAATTCGACGATTTTTTTGTTTATATGCGTATTTTAATTATACGTATATTATTATTGTTTTTCTATACAAATTACTTCTGATTATATATAAAATAGGATAAATGACATTTTACGCTAAACAAATTGTATAAATATTTTTTTGCTCCTTTCTTTTGCGTTTACATAAATGACGTCATTTGGACGAATTTATTCAAAATATTTTCAGTTTATAAATTAAATGCTGACAGACGATTGAATCCTGACGATAGAAATGTGATTTTTTTTTTTTCAAATTTTCCTGAAAAACATAATTTAATCACAATCTTGTCTTCATTATCGATTGAAATAAAAGATAAATTCAATTTCAATTTGAAAATGACGAATAAAAAGAAATCAATAATCCCTATAGGGATCCTTTTCAATTTTTTCCCTTTTTTGTCACAAAAAAACTGAGTAATTAGTTGCCATCATTACAGAAATGTCATTAAAATTAGAAAAAAATTAATATCTCGAAAACTAATTCCAATTTCAAAATTCTATTACCAGTTTTGACATCCGCGGATTTTTATGGACAATTGGTATTAATTTCACTATCAAGCGTTTAATATTTTATTAAAAATAGCCCTGAAACATAATCAGACGTTTAATCAGTCGTTTCATAAAATCGTTTCAAAAATTCGTTTCATAAAATCGTTTCAAAAATTCGTTTCATAAAATCGTTTCACAAATTCGTTTCATTAGGATTTTATATATATAGGGTAGATAAATGATACACCTAACAGTAAATTTACCAACAACATTTGACCAGTACCAAATAAAAATATTTCGATTGTAATTAGAAAAATTTTCATTGAGTAAGTAACATATTGGTCATGCATAAATAATTTAAATTGTGAAGTTAAATATTTTTAAATTAAAATTCTAGTGTGAAATATTTTTTTATGGAACAGGAATGAAATTCTCGGTATGTTTAGTGTGAAAGTGGTTCTCAAAAATATATATTTCTCCGCTCAATAATGCGAAATTTTCCATTGTTCGACGATTTTTTAAACATAAAAGTATGATTCTTATAGGCATGATTATTGAAGTGATTTGTAATCGAACAGTATTTTCATTTTTCGATAAATAAATTACAACTTCAGTTATAAGCGACTACTGCGTCAGGAAGACAGTTTTTTTCCTTTCTTACGCTGTCGCGTCCAGAAATTTGATTCAAAACGCCCACTTTGACGACGCTTTCTGAAAGATTTTAAGACATTACTGAAAAACGGGAAAAACAGTTCCATTATGTAGTTTTGTAGTTAAAATATGTGAGAATTTGATAAGTTTGCAAATAAAAATGATTTTAAAAATGTGTCAGAAGATAGCCAATTTGGATTTTTGAGGACATCTTTAAAGGTACAGTATTTTAAAGTTCAAGAAAAAAAACCCAATAAAATGTAGATTTTTTCTTTTTAGAAAAAATAATATTTATGACCACAACTTCCGAATGGGAAGAAAAACAACAACAAGAACAACAAACGATTACGATTATCGTTACGAGAGTTTTAAGTATTTTTGTACAGACAACAGTCGTTTAAGCCACGCCCATCTGAAACACACTTTACATAGCTGCCAACATTTGCTCTTTTTTGTTATCACTAAAATATAATAATAAATGTTGCCTTATATAATCACTTATTCCAGATATTAAATAAGGGAAATTTTTCTATGAAGTGCAATTCTAACCTAAAAGCGTAAAAGTCTGTGCTGATTTATTTCTCATGAGAAGGGTTTATTTTTGAAGGATTATTATTATTATTATTATTATTATTATTATTGGTATGAATACTTATTATGTTATTAAGCATCTTATTATTGTTATTAAATAATTTCTTTTAGTAAAGCAGCTGGACACTACACTCATACAGGGTTCATACGCTTTTAACACAACTTTTTAATACGATTTTTCGCCTTATTTAAATGCAGAAAAGATTGAAAATCATACAATGAGACAAGGAGTCTACAATGTCTGCTATTTAAATATTAAATAAAAAAATTCTATTAAAATATTGTGGTAAAAGCGTACGAACCCTGTTATAAATGCAAGTTACTTTTTTCGGTTAGCTGGGCGCCAGTGATATATGTGCATATATAAATAAATACATACACATACATACATATATTGTAATAAAATATACATACATAATATAAAATATACATACATATATTGTATATATATACATACATAACATATATGTATATACACTGCTCAAAACAATTAAAGGATATTGCAGTTTTAGGTGGATTTTGTATCTGGGAAACTTTTAGCTGATTGATACATGGTCGACAGACATAGTAGGTTATATGAGAATAAATTACACATGTTTGGCAGAAAAAAATGCATTTTATTGCGCATTTGTGTACAAAAGGAAAAAAACACAATTTGTGCATATGAGAAAAAAAGAATAAGAAAAGGTGTTTTCTTCAAAGAAAATCATTTTCAGTAGGGGGTATGGTTGCCACGGGCAGCCAGCAACGTTGAACATCTTTGAGGCATGGACTCAATGAGGCTATTAATGACGAGTTGGGGTATTCTGCCCCACTCTTCCAGAAGAGCTCTTTCCAGTTCTTGGAGAGTTTGTGGGGGTTGTTGGCGGCCAGAAACCCGTCTTCCTAGAGCGTCCCAAACGTGCTCGATTGGATTCATGTCTGGAGAACACGCTGGCCATTCCATTCGAACGATTCCTTCCTCGAAAAGGAAATCCTCCACCAGGTTTGCACGATGTGGCCTGCAGTTATCGTCCATTAAAATGAAGTTATCTCCGATTGCTGCAGCGTAAGGGACTACAATAGGTCTGAGGATCTCATCCCTATATCGGCGATCAGTCAGAGCTCCATCTCGAATGATGTAGAGGTCAGTGCGCCCGTCAATGGAGATGCCACCATACACCAACACTCCTCCACCGCCAAATCTGACACTTTCGTGCACGAACGCAGGATTATTCCTACTGCCACGGTCCCTCCAGATGAAAATACGCCTATTATCCGCATGCACAGAAAAACGGGACTCGTCAGAAAACAGAATATTGCTCCATTCATTTCTCCTCCAGTTGACATGCTCGGTTGCCAACTCCCTGCGGTCGCGACGATGCCTTGATGTTAATCTAACACATACCATCAGTCGGCGAGCATACAGACCTACAGCATGGAGCCGGTTTCGGACAGTCTGAGTTGAAATCGTGGTGCCTGTAGCCGAGCGAAGGTGTTGTTGGAGAAGAGTAGCGCTCATGTTTCGGTGTCTCTGAGCTGTTAACGCTAAATACCGATCTTCATTGGGCGTTGTTGCCCATCTACGACCTTGCCCTGGTCTTCGGCCTGCACATCCACTCTCCAAAAAGCGGTTCCAGATCCTGGAAATGATACTTTGTGACACTCCAATGGCTTGCGCTACTTCGGCTTGAGTTTGGCCCCCTTCTAACCTACCAACAATTCTCCAAGCTTCTGAATCTGTCAAATGACTTCGCTGAGACATCGTACTCATCGAAACAAAGCAATCACTGAATGCCGATCATCCTTGTCTTCATTCTCTTTTATCCAGTTGAAAGTCAAATTTCATTCGCTGCCGCTGAAGCGACGTTTTTGGCGTCGAACTCAAAATTTGCATACTCCACAGTTTGAAAACCAGAAAAATTTGCATTTGTGATTCTCTTCTTCTATTTTCGGCAAAAAAATTTCGTTTATATTTTTTTTTATATAAAACTTCAAATATCCTTTAATTGTTTTGAGCAGTGTATATGTATATGTAGGTTTGTGTATATATGTATGTGTATATATATGTATACATGTATGTATATCACTGACGCCCGGCTAACCGAAAAGTACCTTTTTTATATTTTTTTCAGCAACAAAGCATTTTATTAAAACATTTTTTGTAATATTTTCAGATTTTACTTCTTAAAGAAACTATTATCAGGTAATCTGGAAATTTTGTTATGTAGTTAAACTTCAAATACTCAATAAAAATAGAAAAAAGGTTAATGAAATTTTTAATTTCACAATTTCTTTTTCATAAAACATATATTCTAGTTTGAGGTTATTTCAATAAATTCCGTTTTATCATAATTTATAATATAGACATAAATTTAGTTTACGATAAAGAAAATTGGTGTGTTTGCATACATTAAAAACAAATTTTTGAGTAGTATTGGTGAGTATATGTTATATGTTAAAATTTTGATATTTCAAATATTACAGAAAATTGATTAGTGGACCTATAAACTGGGTATATTTATAAAAAATGCGTAAAAGTGTAGGAAATAAGTCCTTATTAACTTTTTTTACCCAAAATCGCGTTTTGAAGAATGCATCAAAATTGTAAATTTTGATTATCAGAAGTACCATTAAAATATTTAAACTGCAATTTGCATACTCATATCCAACAGCATGATCTAACTCATATCTAACAGCAACTAAAAAACAAAATAATTCGGATTTTCTCTTGAACTTATCTGATAACAAATGCTACTATAATGACTTTCATAAAACAAAGCACAGATCAATGAACGACAAGCAACGGTAGAAAAAAAAATTAAATTAAAATTTTGATTTTTAAAATAATGTATCTCCGTAAAGGAAAATATAATAAAAGAAAAAAAAAATTTAATCTTCTAAAATCTAATGTCAAATGCATTTACAATTTCCATGTAATTACACGAAAAATATTTCGTTTATAAATTTTAAGTTTATTTGTTATAAATGCAAAATCGCAAACAAATGTCATTATCACTTTGACTTGAAAATAAAGGTATAAAAAACTACATCTAGATTTTTTTCATCTGAAAGACATAACTATACCTTTCAACTTATAATAAACAGATATAAAGAATTTTTTAAAATGGTTCAATAACAGGATTTGTACGTTTTTACCACAATTTTTAATAGATTTTTTCAGCTTATTTAAATACAGAAAAATATTACAAATCCCGCAATTCAGCGAGGTGTCTGTAACTTGTGCTATTTAAATATAAAGTAGAAAAATTCTATTGAAAAATTGTGGTAAAGCGTACGAACCCTGAAAATGTCCCCCCCCCCCCAGCTATGTTTCCTTTTGTGTAAGTGCAAAAATAGGCTAATAATCTTATGGTTTGTCAAGGAAAAGATGAACTTATGAAGCAGTTGGCACATATATTTAAAAAATATAGACATCATTTAATAAATAAATATATAAATAAAACAGGAAACAAAGAAACATAAAAAGATTATTATATTCTATGATTTCACTGATGACAAGATGATTTAATTAAAGTTATTAATGCCATGTATTATTACAGCAGTTTTAATTTTATAAAATTGTTTAATATACATTATACAGAGAGAAACTGCATTTAAAATAATATTTGCTCCCATATGAATATTAGTTTTGTGACTGTAGATTCAATTATTATTTATATGTTTTTTTAAGAAAATCAATCAGCAGTGTTACACATACTAGTATTATTAAATTATTATTAATAGAATCTTATTGTTTTTTATGTTATTTTTACATGCTCCTCGACAGCATCTGTTTGTCTAGCGACTTAAGTTGCTAACTATTTGTAGAAAAGTTACAAATTTCTTTCTCGGTAATTGCATGTTCGTAGCAGTTTCGACCTAGGATCTAGATGTATTCGTGAAGAACATCCCGTATACGTGCACTATATCACGCGTAAGATCTTTATTTTTGAATACTACTATTTCGGAATAGTAATCATCGCATTTCCTAATCTCAGAATTCCAGCAATTGTATATGAGGTAAATATTACTATTCGGATATAGTGGTACGTAAAAGTCCAATAAGAGACGCTCGTTGTATTGAACAGAAGCCATTAAGAAAATAGCCTGAATACAAGGATGAAGTCAAGTCTTTAGTGGAATTACCTTCATTATGATATACAGGAAGCCGTCGAAGCTTCAAATATGTTTTCAATATGTTCGAAAGCCGTCGAGTAGGGACACACTCAGCTGTTAAATTTTTAAAAGTCTAATATAATATTTAACTTTTAAATATTTTTGGTGTTAATTTAATTAAATATTTATAAAGTTACATTTATTTAATATAAAGATTTTTAGACTTTATCATTTTCAAACTTGAAAAGTAAAATCGTATTAAAAGGCTGGCATAAGGTGCAAACGGAATCTCCATATTTCATGAATTTATTGAAAGAGTTCTTTTTCAGTTTACAAGAGTTTCGCATTTTGCAATTCGAAAATTACGATCACAATGTTGCCTTCATCAAGTGCACTTCCCAGATATGAATGTGAAGCTTTACCAAAACGTAAAATATTCACAATTTGCTTAATTGTTATAACATTTGGGGAAAAATGTTACAACATTTATATTTTTATTTACTTATGCATATGAAGATTTTTATTCATTTCTTATACTCGAAAAAGATTAACTAAACAAAATATAAAAATGAATTTTTATATGTTGAATATCATTACGTTTCTAAACCGTGAGGTGTTTAAATCGTGGTAAACATGTTGGTAATAGGATATGTTTTTGAGTTTTAAAGAATGCATTGTTTTCTTTACTAATTTTGCTGGCTTAACTCAAATTTATAGTTAAAAGTTGGTCACATTTCTTAGGTATGAAATTTTACTTAAAAAGAAGATTATAAACGTGTGGTAAGTAGCCTGTAATTAAAGAAAATACATGTGTATATGCATTAAAAAATTGATTTTGATTCATCGATTTTTCCTTGAAAATATGTTTCAGTAAAACTGTATTTTTATTTTCATCCCTAAATTATATTTACAAAACGCATGAATAACATACTTTAATGATGTGACTTTTTTTTCGTACATTGCTATAGAAAAACATTTCTTTAGACAAATTTTCAAAATATAAATTTTGTTACTAAACGAATTGTATTTCAACTGTATGTAGTTTACGATCGTCGTTACTCGCGGAATAGGCGGAATCGCCCTCCTCACCGCTTGAAACTGCCGAGAAGGGGGCTCTGATCACGGAAGATGTCATCGGAAATATTTAAAAGAGAAATCCAATAGTCTAAAGCCATCGACCAGCGGGTTGGGACGTATAATAATAATGAGTAAATAGACATGTGTTTCCAGAAAGAAAATTAATTTCTTTTATTTGGATTTTGGCAGTTGGTATAACTGCAAGTGCGAATCGAAAAAATCATGACGTCATACTATGCGTTGCCACCGCCCCCTGAATACTGAACCTGCGCGCTGCAACAAAATGGCGGCTGACGTAGGTGAATTTTTCGCAGCGTTTGTAAGGTGTCCTTCGCATTTGAACACCCATTTTAAAACGTGTTCGTAGCCTTATTTTTCTAAGATCAAATAAGTCAAAGAAAACTTTAGAAATTACTGGAAGAGACCGTACAAACACTTAAAAAAAATCCGCCTATGACAGCCGCCATTTTCGTGTCAGTGCTCAGGCGTAGTATTCAGGGGGTGGTGGCGTTTCTAAACACTGCAGCTGAATTGCTGATATTCGCAAATTGTTTCGCAGAACACATTTATCACAAAATAAACAAGTTACGATCACATGACCAGACGAAGGTCCCATTTTGTTTTCTAAAGGGGCATTAAAAGCAGCGTCAGTGTTCGCTACATGCTATGTATCGCGCTAGTCGCCATATTACATGTGTCAAAAGGCAGCACAAAAAGTTAAGCAATTCCGAAAGGGGAAAGTGGTATTAAAACATGAAGCTCTAATAATGAATAAGTTGACAAGTGTTTCCAGAAAAAAAAATAATAATTCAATTGATTTGGATTTTGACGCTTGAATCTACCAGAAAGTGTCAATGGAAAATCCATGACGACAAGTAATGTATTGCTAAACGCTGCAGCTGAGTTGTTGACATTCGCAAGTTGTTGCGAAGAAGATATTTTGCACAAAAGAAGCCAGTTACGATCGCGTGACTGGAAGAATGGCACACTCCCCACCCTGAAGTAGCGCCAGTGTTCCCTAGATATTACTATTTTTTTGCATCGCGCTTACTCGCTACCTTACATTTTTTAAGATGTGGCGCGTTACACTACAAATTGCAGGAAAAAGTAACAACTAGTCTAGTTTTGCTACTCGTCCCGAGGTATTTCCGGCCAATGTATAACACATAAACGAGTGAGTCATTGTAATATGTTGCAAATGAGTTTATCTAAGCTCTGAAAAATTTCTTTTATTTAAATGAAAACAAATCAGTTACTTTTTGTTTTATTAATATTCTGAGCTATATCTAGAAAACTGCGCCTTTAACATACTTTAAAAATTTAATGATGATTGGAAAAAGAAAGAAAATTACAAATATTTTTCTCACGTTTTAAAGGGCAATTAGAAACTTTAAGAACAACCAATTTTGCTTGGAAAATGTATGAAATTTTATATTTCAAATAAATCCCCCCCCCCCCTCTTCTTTTAAACACTTCAGATGAAAAAGGGATCATGCTCTTTGACAATTTTTAATGCATAGATAGTTTGAACTTATAGTGTTTCAAAATTAAGTTAAACGAAATTCTTAAAATTATCATTGAAACATTTTTTTTTGTTGTTGTTTATTATCGCTTCTAATGCTTATTGTGTACTTCACTAAATAATTTAAGGTTTTTCTTTTTCTTTTCTTTTTTTTTCATTTTTAGAGAAAACGTTAACTTTACTTTCCGATTCAAAATTTTTGCTGGCGTTTTTAGGTGCGTTCGTAATTATATAAATACATAGCACCTATTGTCGTCGCCTGGTCCGTCCGTCTGTCTGTCCGTCCGTCCGTATATAACAACGCAAAAACTACCCAACCGAATGGTTTGAAATTTAAGATATATTATCTTTGCTGAATTTTGTCGAGACATTTCAAATTTTATTAAAATCGAATGAAAACTTTAGTCGATATTAATAAAAATATTTATTAAGAAATTTGAATTAAAAAAATTGATTCTTTCTTGTTATAGGAGCTTTCGAGGTTTAACCGTCAAGCAACCGAGATACTTATTTCATGACAGAAATTAATATGCAGACGATATAATTCATTTCACAGAATTAAAAATTATCAAGATCTGAATATTTATATAACTAGCTGTAGTACGAACGCACCTCACGTTTGTCACGTTTGACGTACAATTTCCAACTTGTTTGTGTTGTATAAAAGCCTTCTCTTAAAAAGAGAGAGAGAGAGAGAGAAACAGAAAAAGAAAGAAAGAAAAGAAAAGAAAGAACAAAAGGTTGAAATTAGTAATTTGGTATACATAGGGCTATGACTAAAAACGCACATACAGATATTGTCCATCAAAAGGGAAAAATAATGTTTTGAATAATTTTGCTGAATTTTTAATACATACATTCTCTCTACAACTTATGATTCTGTAGGTTATTATATTTTGATATTAAGAAATAAAATAAAATTGTAAAATCTGTGTAATAGGCGTTTATCTAATAAATATTTTCTGTTTACGAAAACAACATTGAACTTCTTCATTTGTGCGTAAATCTTACGAAAAGAAACTCACTGATAATTAATTAACATTTTACCAAAATAGAAAATTGAATCCCGGGTAAAAACAAGCTTAAACTTAGAGAAAGAGAACATCATTATTTTTTCTTCAAACTTTTAATTTGAAATGCAGGTGCTTATTAAGGGTGAAATGATTTCGTGTTTATTTTTAAGTGTTTCAGAAAAAAAGTTTGTTTTAAAAAATAATTATTTATTTATAGTTGTATGGTTAGCATTTTGGTTTGTTGAAAATATATTTAGATTATTAAAAATAGCTAATAATTTTTGTATTCAAGTTTCGCAATAAAAATAACATGTAGTAGGTATCAGTGGATTTCGTTGGCTATCAAAATATGTAAGCTAGTTAAACGTATGTTATTAAGTTAAATTTATTTTTTAAGGTATAAAAAATAAAATAATAATAAAATGATGATTTTTCCTATTTAATTATCGGTATCTTTAATTATGACATTGATATTTACTTATTGTACGTCGGTATTTTAGTAAGAGTAGAACAGAGTACTTCTTGTGATTATTCTTATGACAAAAATGCTGCCTCTGTGACAATCATCACATTGTTCCTATATTGCTCATTTTTAACGAGCAGCAGACGATTGCATATACAAATTATTGACATTTGTCTAAAGGAAAAAAAACTATACATGATAGGGGAAATATTTTTAAAACGTAACATATACTTTTGAATTATGGATGTTTCGAGATTTAGCAAACATTTACGAAAAAATGATATAATCTCTTCCGAGTTATTTCAGGGTCTTACGCTTTTATCACACTTTTTTAATAGAATTTCTCGCCTTATTTAAATGCAGAAATGTATTACAAATTCTGAAATTAAACGAGGAGTCCGCAATTCCTGCGATTTGAATATTAGATAGAAAAATTCTATTAAAAAATTAGAGATCAACCGAAATTTCGGTTTCCATTTCGGTTTCAGCGCAAAATCGGAATTTCGCCGAATATTCATTTTCGGTGAAACTGCTGCCAAAATTTCGACCTGACCGAAACTATCTATATTTAAAAATCTCGTTCCTTCTTTCGGAAATTTTCAACTTTGCTCATTCATATGAGTTGTATCGGCTCAAATGAGACACTGTTTACTGCAGTGAACTCCAAATGTTTATCATTATCCGTCATGACTGATTCATGATGTAAGTGTAAATTATAAAAATAGGATATATTCATATAAAAATATGAATATATGAATATATTGAACTTAAAAATTAGTATTCATTATTGAATTTGTTTTACATTATTTAACTACATTGTTAATTAATTATTGATAAATGCCTGAAATTATTGATTGTTATAAAATAATAAAATATAAAAGTTGTATTATTTATGTTTCATTTTTGTTTGAAACCTATACTCACACATATATATGTACGTTTGTTTGTTAGAAATGTGGTTCTATACACGTATAATTAATAAATTAATTAGTTATTATTAATTAGTTATTATTATTTCATTAATTAATTAATAATTAAATGATGTTATGTATGAATCAATCAGTTTTATTTTACACTTTCGGTTTCTGTTGAAAGTGGGAAGATCACCGAAATTTGGTTTCGGTTTCTGTCTTAAAAACCTGTTTCGGTTGATATCTATAAACAATTGTGGTAAAGGCGTACGAAGCTTGTATTTTCGAGATTTAAAGAAACATTTATGAAAGAACGGCTTCTTTCTCTGCGTTAAAAAACAAACAAAAACAAAACAAACAAACAAACAAACAACAACAACAACAATAATAATAATAATGAATAAAAAAAAAGAAAAGAAACGTTTTGAAAGGATGCATATATATCCGAGATACACGAGTTTTACTCTATTTTACTTCCATATTAAAAAGAGAGTGTGCATTATACACGAACAAATACGGTATACAGACTTTAACAGAAAAGACGATTATAACTTTAAGCGTCGATAATACAAAAAACAACAACAATTTAGTTTTAACAGTGTACTATCAGTTTTCTTAACACAAAATAAACATTTCCATGTTTAACAAACATATTTAAAAGGTGATTAATTAACATCCTAAATTAACAATCAATAACTATCAATTAACTACCAATGTTAAAATTAACTCGAGTTGTAATTTTTTAACTGAGTGAAAAAGTGTCCGGGTCAGGATTTGAACCAGGGACCTTTTGACTTAAGCTGCCAATGCTCTGCCAGCTGATCTGTCCTGGACAAATTTGGAGGACACAATTCACTAAGATAACCTAATTGATAATGATCAGTTTGCAGAGCATTGTCAGCTTCAGCCAAATGTCCCTGGTTCAAATTCTGCCCTGATTATTTTTTTTCACTAAGTTGAAGGAAAATTGCAACTCGTGTGGCTTATTTATCAATTAGAATATTTGTGTTAAAATTAACGAAATAAATGTAACGTTATTTTGCTACTTTGCATCTATAAATTCTGTTACACAGCTAAAAATGTACATTTGAGAATTGATAGTATATAAAAAAAGATATTTCGTATTATTATTTTTCAAATTCCTGAATTTTCTGACATTAAAAATATCTTGATGTGTATTATACCCGAGATACACGAATTTTATTATTTATTCCCTAATAAAAAGAGAGTGTGCATTATACACGAATAAATACGGTATACTACACATTTTAACAGGAAAGATGATCACAACTTTAAACGTAAAAAAAACACAAAACGAAAACAATTTGATTTATAAAACTACATTTGCAAGATCTTAGAGCTCGCTAGAGATGTTAAATTTCCTATCCAAACACTCAAAATTTAAATTAAACAGAAACAGAAACATTGTATTGTTTCAATGGGATTCCCAGTTGTAAAACAACTCCACTCCCGGTATATGAGTATATCATATCATAGAAAATCCATGAGAAAAAAAGGATAAATCTAACATTTTTGCACTATAAAACAAAAGGAAAGGAAAAGATTCGACTGAAAACTTCATCAGCCAGTGCGAAATAAGTAAGACAGCCAATCAAATTTCATTTGCAAAATAAGGGTGTAAGAAAGGGGAATAAAAATAGAAAATGGAGTAAAAAAGCATTAAAATATAATAATTACGTAGAAAAATATGTAAAGAGATAATGAGAAAATGTTTAACAAAAGGACAATCGTTCATAAAACACGCAAAGTAAAGAAAGAAAGAGCGTAAATCTACTCTGATAAAAATAATAATAATAATAATAAAACGCAGTTTTAATTGCCATACAATGAAATTTTAATAAACTATTCTGGAAGTGTTGTAAAGTGTCTTATAATCTATTTATAATCTATGCTTGACGCATGATTTTTCGTACTTGTTTAAAAATTGAACTAGATAGTTCTCAAAGTATTATCTAAATTATAATTGTTTTGCAGAAAATGACAAACATAAAAAGAATAGTTTTTTGTAAGCGAAAATAATAATAAAGACAAAATAATAAATATAAATTTTGTATTAAAAAATTTATAAAGAAAATAATTTTTTTTAATTTATGTGTAAAATGTATTATCTTAATTGGCACATGTTAAAATTAAACAATTAAAATTGACATAATTTTTTAAAAATACTTTTCCCTTACCCTTCTTTAAGGTAAAAGAATTTTTATTTCTTACTTTTGTTATTAATGACTTACGTTATTTATGATGTGCAATTTTCTGAAAAAAAAGTTTTAATTTTTATGTTTATTTATTAACTTGCATAGCACAAAAACGAAACTACCAGAAAAAAATTGTAATGAGATAAGAAACTCGTTTTGCACTTTCCAACCTAGTTGAAAAGTGCTTATGACTTCGGTTTGTCTGGCCGGATGGCCGGATGGCCGTCTGGCCGTCTGGCCGTCTGTCCGTGCTCTAACTCCCGTAAATAGGCTCGGATTGCTCTGCAATTTTTATATGTTATTGTCGTTATCCATGGCACGTTCCCTATTTCAACTGAAGTGTGTAGCACTTATAGTTTTCTTACAGGGACACTCAAAAGAATTCCGTTACATTGCGGTCTATGGGGAAAAATCATTTGCGGTTTATTTTTAAAATGTTTCACTATTGTAAACGCATTGAAATTTATATAGATCACTAAGATGCATTATAAGAAGCTTAATATGGAATAGTAGGTGTATAGCACTTAGAGTTACTTTACAGGGACAGTCAAAAGAATTCCGTTACATTACGTCTATGGAGAAAAATCGTCTGCGGCTTATTTAAATAATGTTCCACTATTTTAAACGCATTGAAGTTTATATATATTACTAAGGTGCATTACAAGAGGCTTACTACAGAATAGTGTGTGTATAGCAGTCATCGTTCATTTACAGGGACACACAAAAGAATTCTCTACTGTCTGTTAACAATAATTCCTGGAAGTGCGTTTTAAGTTACTGAACGCGATTTTAATCTTAACTAGCTTTTTGTCTATTACGTGGTGTGTATAAATTCTATAGATCCTATACAGGGCAGCACAAAAGTTCGCGAACACATTTCCGTTTATTGACAGAAACTCCCGAAGGAGAATTTAAACTGTGCTACGCGTTTCCTAACTAAACTAAAATTTAGCATCCTATGTAGTATATATACAAATCTATAGATCATATACATGGCTACATAAAAGTATTCGGATATTTTTCCGAATATTGTATATATTGAAAATTCCTGAAATTACGTTTTTAAATATGTTATGCGTTTTCCAAAATGTTTACTTAGATGTCATCTTTCAGCTTATTAAACGGTAATGATTTGTAAAATTATTTTAGAAGCGTTGGAAAGTGCTACATAATCTATGCTTGACGCATGATTTTTCGTTCTTGTTTTTTAAATTGTTTAATAGCAAGTGTTATTTAAATGTTGAACTGTTTGTTCGCTCTCATGTTTTACAAGTTATAACAACTTAAGAAATAAATTCATAATTTCACGTTTATGTTTTTACCTCCATATTTAATTGTGTGCAGCAAAACATATAAAATTATTCATGATAAACTGTCTGTTGAATGTGCATTAAAGCTCTTTTTTAGCAACAAAATTTATTAAAACTTAAAAACGTTACTCGAATGTTATTTTTTAAATAAATAATTGTTTATCTATATTATTATATTTCCAATTCTATTTATCTACGCGATTGTAACTTGAAATGTAATAAAGCGAAAAGTTTGTTTATTCAATTATTTTTAAGTCATTCCTTTCATTGTGAATAAACGGCTTGGCACATCGATTTACTTCAAGTAGAATAATTCTACACCAAATCTGAGTTTATTTTTACTAAGCATGGTTTTAAAGCAGCATGCAAATTAAGTTTTACCTTTCAAATATTTTCAAGAATATTTTTAGCTCAAATTGCAAATGGTGATATTAGGCCGAAAGGATCGCAGATTCTTCTTAGACTTCTGATCAAAAGTTTATCACTATCAACATTGACATCATCTGCTGAACTCTAGCAAAATCCAAGGACCTTGCATGACGTGGATTCGTTCATACCTTCTTCCCTAAATCGATCGTTCAATGAGTGTACATTCGTTCTTCATTTTCTCACATTGAAGGCTGCTTCTCCTAAAAATGATCTTTATTTATTCGTGGATTATGTACGCTAAGTCTGCATCAAATAAGCTGCGAATCAAATCGTCTACACACACTCTAGCGTTGATAATCTGAAGAGGTCTTGATAGCCATTCTTATATTTCTGGATGTGATATTTATTAATCGCATTTATCAAAAACGAGATTGCTCCGAAAATTACAGGTGTCATCCTTAAAACTTCGGATTCAGCGTCCAAAACTTCCTAACTTGTAGAAATCTAACTGCGTCTCTTTCTTCTGGCGCTATAGCCATTTCCAAAAATGCGCTATTTTATATCTGTTTTATGGCAACCTTATTTAGATAGACTCTGCAAAAGATGTACTAAAATATATGGCGTTAAGTTCGGACCTGGACTCAAACGGTCATTGAAAGACGCAAAGTCTACTTTACTTGAAGAGACGTCGAAAATGTTTCTCATCTTTGTCGTTGCCGTTGTTTTTCGCTTATCTTTGCGTAGTACCGTGTAATGTGACATGTAATACATTTTATAATTATCACCACTTTCGTTTTATTAAAACTTTCAGTAATTTCTTAAGTTATGTACCTTGAAATAATGTCCCTATTTGGACTATGGAAATCTCGATTTTTATTAAATCTTTTAACGAGTGTTCGTAAACTGCTGTTAACATTACCATAGTTATCACGCTGTGGCTCAGAATGTTCGCTTCACGATAGGTTAACTTGGTAGCGACATTCGATTGCTTTTATAGAATTCTCAAATTCTTTTATAACTTCGTTGTCTTCGGAATTCAAACTGTTACAACGCAAGATTCACAATCCTTTTAAATGAAGTAACTTTTTCTAGAAGAAGCAAACAAATGTCTGCTTCTGGTTTTGATTACGCACTATAACATTCATTACATCATTCAAAACCCTGCATTTTGATTCAGGACCATTAAATACATAAACTAGTTCAAAAGTTCATTCAAGAGTTTTTATACCTTCTCTAGTCTGTAAATAAAAATTATACAAATAAAAACAACTTGTAAATGTTTTGAAAATGCTTATGGTATGAAGCAAACAATAAGATTGCTTGGTATTAAACATCGAACACTGAAACACTCATTACTTTTAATTTTTCTTCATTTGTACAATTTGTGAAGTAAATATAATGGAAGATCCATTTTATCGTTATTTGTCTGCGAAAAATTTCGATCCTTGCCAAAAAAAACTGGAAAAATAATTGCTTTGAAAAGTATTTATTTTAAAAATATATAGAAATACATCATTCTTTCCATTTATTTTATAGAAATCTTTGAATATAACATTGCAGAAATCGGCATTCGGCATCCATAATTTGAATCTTCATATGAAACTGTTTAGACGCTGTAAGAGGTATATTAAAAAGAGAGTATAGCATACGTAAGCACGGGAATTGCAGATTAAATAATTGGCAACGCAATATTTCCTGTTATTGATGTGTCTTTGGATGCACGTGTATGTAAAAACTTTGGTTATGTAGCTATATATAATTAATTTTAAAAGATTGAATAGATTTCATATCAGCGAGTTTTCGATAGATATGTTGTATTTCTGCAGTCTACATGGTGATCTTAGAATATAGTTTTTTAGAAGTTTTACTGAGACGATATAATTAACACCATTTTCAATTTAGTAAAAATGCAATTTTATGACCACTGTAAATAGTTGTTGATATTAGTATTTCTCACTCATTTCTCGTTAAGCGAGTGACACAGTTCCTATCGGGGCTTTCTTCAATTCCCTCTTTTAACAATCAATATCTTTTTAAATAAAATATTTCTGAAAATTTTGCTTAACTAAATTCATTTATTTCCAAAAATGGACCTCCAAAAATTTCATCTTTACGGACATTTTGTGTGTTATTATGGCATTTTTCAAAGTGAATGTACATCAAATTTATCAATATAATATATACATCAGCCATAATATTTTTTAACCAGAGGACCCGTGGATCTTTGAGATTATTTGTTCATACGTTTTTTCATTAATTTTTAACTAACTGCAATTTTCAATCGAGCAACGTGTTTTAACGAAATGTAAGTGTACAATGTCAAAAGCCTGTTTAAAAACTTTTCGAATAGTATCCTATTCATCTTTGTATGCTGCCTAGAAAAAAGGATGGTGGCATCAGAAATAAGATATATGATTTTTATAAACTTAAAAGAAAAATGAAATACCGTTGATGAATATTGTAAATAAGTTTTCATTGATTTTAAAATTTAACCCTTAATTGCATAGTGATGTAAATTTCCATCACTGTTTATTTAACTTTTAATAAACAAATCAACTTCTGCGCCACCACTATATTTATATAGAAATATTAATCCAATAAATTTCCCGTGAAATATGTTGCTGAACAAAGTTAAAAATCTATCTTAAAATTTCTGGTGTCTAATATTTAATATATGTATAAAAAAACAAAATTGTAAAAGAAAAACACATACAAAGAAGGGTTAAAAAGAAAAACTTAAATTATCCCTGTTATGTTTAATGATAATTTAGTTGCTGTAAAACAATTATTATTTACATAATTGTGCTAAAAAATTATAGCTAAAACTTGTTGCTAGAGAAAATTAGTTTCTATGAAATAAAACTTTGTGCAATGACTAAATACAATGTGAACAGTCATTTTAATAGGGCTTTTACATTTATATATGAATATCTCCATCATTTCAACATGAATAGGAATATCTAAAGGACATATTAACCGTTTTCAAAGACGATACCGATAACATTACTATAATTTATATTGACTACAAATTATAGTAATTTTAATTCTGTTCTACGTCAGTCGATCGGAAATCCAACCTTGTATCGAAATGGGCAAGCATTCAAATGATGCCTTTCTGTCAAAAGATTTTGCAAAACTATTTAAATAGCTGACAGACTTGATACAGAAACTAAGCATTACATTGAGTTAAAATAAGTTTTCATATAAATATCACAGTGTGACATATTATTTTTTAGAATCCGGGGTGGAAACTATTTTAGTTACAAATTAAAACTTGATAACTTCTTCATTGACTAATAAATTTAATATTTACAACGTATTTACATGTTACTATTTACAAAATAACTCAGTTAATTTAACATTACGGCTTAGCTCAGATGCCTTGTCGGCAACAAACTCTGTAACCCTTCTTCTCTTCTTGTAAAGTCTAAATTACTCAGCTTGTCAATTCTTTTGAAAGAAAAAAAAAGAAAAGGAGAGAAAATATGATGGAGTGAGTATAGTTCGAGCGTTACACTCTTCCCCTCACACTGCATTACTGGTCCCTCAGATGCAGTGTGCCTTTCCTGGGTGGATTCCTTCGGGATGCTTTCTGGTGACTAAATACCTCTGTTATTCTCGCGTTTTTTTAACCTTTAGTAAATATTTGCTGGCTGGGCGTCTGACGTTTCCCGGGTCTGCCTCTTGGACGAATGAAGCCTTTAGAACATCCACCATCATCCTGCTTGTAAGGATACAAAGCTGATATATGATAATTTCCTAAGGGAGAAAAAGGGTTTTCTTTAGTAGCAATGGTATAAGAAGTAGGAGATCTTTGTTTTAAAATAACATAGGGGCCATCGCGACGGGGCATGAATTTAGTCGTTTTGTTATTTTTCCTTTGGCTAATGGGATGCAAAGTAACCCAAACATGATCGCCTGGTTGTATTGTTCAGAAGCTTTTAAATGTTTGTCGGCATAATATTTATGCTTATCTTGGCTTTGTTCTATGCGATCTCTTATCTGCATAGTAATTTTAGCAAAGTTTTTAAATAAGGGGTTATTTCCGGTATGAAATTATCATTCGCAATTACAGGGCGTAAATCATGAGCAACATCATCGGAGGTACGTAATTCACGACCGAACATTAAATATGCAGCTCTGTGACCTGTGGAACTACATCTTGCAGTATTGAGGGCAAAATGGATTACTGGTAATTTTTCACTCCAAGTTGTATGATCATCTCCAATTAGCATCGCTAAGCGGGGTTTCAGATCTCGGATTTTTTATTTCAACCGGATTTGCTTGAGGGTGGTACATCTGAGTTAAACTTTGATCTATCTTTAAGAGAAAACAAACTTGTTGCATCACAGCACTGATGAATTACGGACCATTGTCGCTAATGATTTTTCTTGGAAAACCATATCTTAAATACACTTCCTCAATTAAGGTAACAGCACATTCCGTGGCTGTTACGTTATTTAATGCGAAAAGTTCCCATTTAGTGCTACAGTCTTCAATTATAAAAATCCACTTTTTATCATCTGCTGTTTCTGGCAAGGGTCCAAATAAGTCTATTGAGAGGGTCTCAAATCTTTGACTATGGACAGGTGTTTGCAAAAGTCCAGCAGGTTTTTGCTTACTCGCTTTATAACGAATACAGTCTACACAATTTTTAACATAATCTGTGATATCTTTTCTCATTCCAGTCCAGTAATATGTTTGGGATACTCTGTAATAGGTTCCCTCGGCTCCATAATGGCCTGCGGTCGGTGAATCATGGTAATTCTTCAAGACTTCTTTCCGTTCTTTAACAGGAACAACCAATTGGGCTTCTTCTGAATCTGATTCTGGAGAGTAACGATATAGGACTCCTTGATTTAAGAGGTAACCACGTTCAGTCCAATTAGCAAAATCTGTATTATTTTCTTTAGATTCAAACGCTTGAATGATTTTCTTCAAATTTTCATCCTTTAATTGCTCTTCTCGGATATCTTTAGGAGATCTAATAGGCATTTCAATCGAAATTGTGCAAATTTCACAAGAGGGTTCTTCATGACTGCAAATAGAGCGAGCCAACATATCAGCAACAACGTTTGCTTTTCCAGGAATATATTCAATCTTCAGGTTGAAAGATTGTAACTGCAAAGCCCATCGGGCTAGTCTGCCTGACAGTGATTTTAAACTCATCAGCCATTTTAGGGGCTGGTGATCGGAGGCAACTGTTACTTCATGTCCTTCAATGTAGCCACGGAATTTATTTAAAGCCCAAATGACAGCAAGTGCTTCGCGCTCGGTGGTAGAAAAGTTTCTTTCTGGTGCAGTTAACAAACGACTCGCATATTCTATTGGATGCTCTTCTTGTCCCTGGAGGAGGACAGCACCTAGAGCATATCCACTTGCATCTGTACGAAGAAGATAGGGCTTGGTCGGATCATTTTGTTTCAGTACTGGAGGATTGATTAATGAACATTTCAATGTTTCGAAAGCGCTTTGTTCTGCTTCTTCCCACTTCCAAGTTGCATTTTTCTTCGTAAGATTACTTAGAGGTCTAGCTATATCTGAAAATTTGGGAATAAAACGCCTGTACGAGGAGCAGGATTGCAAAAAAGATTGAACTTGTTTAACAGTCTTAGAGCAGGCATTTGTTGAATTGCAGCGGTTCTTCCAGGATCAACTTCGATTCCAGAGCTTGATATCGAATGTCCTAAATATTTAACACGGGGGCAAGCAAAATTGCATTTTTCTTGATTAGCATACAATTTGAATTCCGATAATTTATTAAAAACTGCTTCTAAGTCAGACAAATGTTTCTCAAAACTTTCCGACAAAATTATATCATCTAAATAAGACAATACAAAGATGTTTTTGAGGGACTGTCGAAAGTTATCTATTAATCTCTGAAAGGTTGCTATGGCATTTTTCAATCCGAAAGGCATTCTAATGTACCGAAAAGTTCCAAATGGACAAATAAATGCAGTTTTGTCTCTATCAGCAGCATTTACTTCAATTTGGTGGTATCCAGATTTCAGGTCAATAGTGGTCATATAAGGTGTATGTTTAGCTTCATGGAGCAAATCATTTACCCGCGGTAATGGATAATTATCCGTCTTTGTGATGGCATTTAATTTTCGAAAATCGACGCAAAGGCGAATTTTTCCATTTGGTTTTGGAACCAATACTACTGGCGAGGCATAAGGAGATTCGCACTCTTCTATTATACCTTTAGAGAGTAATTCATCTAATTCTTTACGCAAAATTTCCTTTTTTGCAGATGACATGCGGTAAGGGGGTACTGCTACAGGAGGATGTGATCCAGTATCAATATAATGTTTAACTTTAGGTGTAGCCTCTTACCCTAGTTGGAAGCTACTTGTAAATTTTCCAAGCAGTTCATTCAACCTAACTCGTTGCTCTGAAGTGAGATTTCACCTTCATCTTCTCTAAAAGAAACAGTGTCTAATTCAACGGTTTTTATTGCTAATTCACTGGGAGGTCTATATGTATCTTCGGTGAATCTATACTTCCACCTACATCTATCAGCAAAGAACCATTCTTGATTTACTACATCCAAAACAATTTTTGCTTTGCGTAAAAAATCGATTCCCAAAATTGTACGATTATTTTTGGCATTCGGCAGAGCATAAAGTGTTGTTTTAACATCGCGACCTTCAATTTTAATATGAACTTCTGTTTTATAGACTTCGGTAGTGTTTTGTAGCCCATCCGCTAAGACTACGATCATTTGAGTTTTTTAAAACTTCACACCTGGGTCTTTTAATAAAGAATACAAAACTTCTTCGCAACGCAATGTGTTGCGCCAGTGTCAGCACAAGCTGTGCCAGAGAGACCATTTATACTTATTTTTACCAATAATGTTGGTGATGTTTGCATATTACATGTACGAAATTCTAGAGATTGAAAGTGCGCCGATACATTTTTCGGAGAACAAGTTGGACACTTTGATTTAATAACTCCCGGGTTTCCACATCCATAGCAACTTAACATTGGCCGATTTAAATTTGAAGGATAATTAATTTTATTTCTCTTGGACTCATTTTGATTGCCAAATTTACCAAACTCATTTCTTTTAAAATCTAAAGGCGTGTTTTCAAAGCGATTAGAACTCCCGACCTCACTGATTTTATTTGATCTCTTTATTTCTACTTTGTGTGACCTCAAATTATCATATAAATCTAACTTTTCAGCTAATTCAACAGGATCTGTTAAATTCTCCCATTGGTCTAAATAATGTTCTTTGCAATCAGGGGAAACCTTTTTCATTAATTGATCAGCAATAATTAATTCCGATAGTTTTTCAAAGGAATTTATATTTAATTCGGATAGCCATCCCTCAAAATAGCTTCTAATTTCAAAGTAATATTCTTTCCAGCTAATATCGGTTCTCTTTGGATGTCGATTAAATAAAACTCTAAACCTTCCAGCAGTTAACTTGAACCTCTGCAAAAATATATCTTTAATATAAGAATAATCCTCATATTTTTCTTCCGGTTCACGCGCTATTAATTTACCGATTTCATTTGGAAGAACTCCAATTAAATACGTAATCCAAAGTTCTTTAGAAACCTTTAAAACCTTTTTCATTTGCCTCTCAAAAGTTATTAAAAATAAATTCATATCATCCTTTTCAGGATTGAAATCGGGTAAAACCTTTTTCAAGTCAATGCGGATTGAAGAAGTTTCTAGAGGGTTGCTTGTATTTGCAACAACATCTCTTGTTCCTGTTTCTAACCTGACCTTCTGTAGCTGAAATTCTCTTTCTTCGGCTAAACGCTTCTCTTCCTCAAGTGTCTTTCTTTCTTCTATGATATTTTCTAAAATTCCCTGTACAAAATCTATGTTATCTTTAAATGTCTCACTATTTACAATTTTATCACGTAATTCGAGGACTTTATCATCGCTACTTATTTGTACTTTTAACTCTGAAGCCAAAGTGATTAAATCAATTTTCTTACCCTTAGAAAGAAACGCCATCATTTGAATTAATTATGTTTTAGCTAACTTCAAACTTAATTTGTGTTACGAATAACTCTTAGCAAAATAATTTAAATCAATTCTTCATATAATAAATAAAATAATGCCAAGCACTCATTTATAATAATAACTTCAATAATAATATAGCTCAGTGCAACTATATAAATGTATAAAATAAAGCAAACGAGTTTATTTTTCAATAATAATTATTAGATATATTTCTCTTATGAATATCTTCATTTAATTCAGATACTAAAATACTTGAAGCTGCAGACGATTTTTCGTATTTCAATTCTAAGGAAAATATCATTCAGGTTGAATAGAATAATTCCAAAATATTTCGATTCTGGACGAATCAAATACAATTTTCAAAAATCCTCAGATTACGGATGAATCAAAAGAAATACGTTTTGTACTTTAGTATCTAAATTTTCTTATTAAAACAGTTTAACACAATTTAAAAATAATACTTATCTTCCTATCTTGCTTCTATTCGGGCCCGACGTTGGGGAGCCACATCTTTGTAACATATTATTTTTTAGAATCCGGGGTGGAAACTATTTTAGTTACAAATTAAAACTTGATAACTTCTTCATTGACTAATAAATTTATTATTTACAACGTATTTACATGTTACTATTTACAAAATAACTCACTTAATTTAACATTACGGCTTAGCTCAGATGCCTTGTCGGCAACAAACTCTGTAACCCTTCTTCTCTTCTTGTATACAAGTCTAAATTACTCAGCTTGTCAATTCTTTTGAAAGAAAAAAAAAAGAAAAGGAGAGAAAATATGATGGAGTGAGTATAGTTCGAGCGTTACAACAGAATATTTTCAAATGCAGGTGTATTCAAATATTATGAAATTACTTTAAACTATGTTGAGTATATGAAGCATACACAATCAGCTTTTTTATTTCAAAATCGAATTTCTAAAAGATCATGAAATCCATTGCCGAATGTAATCCTAATTTGTTAGCAGACTTCTCAAAGGAAGATGAAATAATATATGATGTACTTTTTAAACCACAATTGCGTGGGGCACACTACTGCAGACGTTGCACGTCATACACTTGTGTGCAAAACTTAAGCAACAAACACAAAATGCTAATTTCTGAACACGTGAGTACTCAAAAGGAAATTCTATAAAGAGCAAGTGTAGAAAATAGGTAACCCTAACAGCAAACCTAACAGCACAGACTGCCGATGTGAAGTCTTCTTGACATCACAAATGGTCACAATTGTCACAGTCACTACAATGAACAGAAATGTGATATCTTTCATTCGTCTCATTTTTACTCTCATTTGGTCACTCCACTGAACAGTCACCATTACTACTGCTTTTTGACGAGTCACCATGTGACTCATCACAATGCAATGCTCACAATGACTTCAAAGTTCAGTCTTCAACTGATAGGGTCTTGAGAATCACAAGGTGACTTCTCTGTAATGTCACCTGGTGACCCATCACAAAGCGACAGTCACAGTGACTTTTCACTGTTAACAATCATTTGAGAGTAATAATGAGACAGTGAAATATCTCATATTTTGATTCACCGTAGTAATTATGACACTTCTAACCATGTGTGACGTCAAGGGGACTTCACATCGACTGGCCGTGCTGTTAGGGTAGTACCTCTTTTCTACACTTGTTCTTTATAGAGTTTCCTTTTGAGTACTCACATGTTCAAAAATTAGCAGTTTGTGTTTGTTGCTAAAGTTTTGCACACCAGTGTATGATTTCTGGAATTCGTTTCGTATTTAGGTAAATTGCTTGTCACCTAGTACTATTCAGAAATAGATACAGGGTGAATCACTACCAGTGAGACAAGCTTTAAGATGTGATAAATATCGCTGAAAACAATTTTTATGTGGAGGGAAGTCTCTATCCCGTTATTCAGTCATAAATACAGAGTGAAGCCGAAAGTTTATAACTTTAACAATAATGAAAATATTTTATCAATATTTTTAACTTTGCTTTCTATGAAATGTGATGATTTTTGAGAATTGCTGGAAATGGACACGATCTGGATCCAAACAACAGCCATCTAGACGCGTACATATAGGTCATAGAAATAATTACAGTGATATCATCTTATTTCACGCATAGTAAAGCAAGCCTTCTGAAACTATTGATATATGTTAAAGTTGTGAACGAAATACTGGGTTCTACTTCAAGAGGGCACTCTGTATTTATGACTAAGTTATTGGATAGCTGTCCATCTTTCCTAAAGAAACTGATTGTTTCAATGTTTCTTATCACACCTTAAAGTTTGTCACACAGGTAGTGAATCACCCTATATACCAATAGATGCCAACTGCTACATTGTTACGACGACTATTTCTAAATAGTTATTTCATCGCAGATTTCTGTGAGGAAATAAGATGAGGATTACTGTTAGGAAATAGTGTTCAAAATAAATCTTGAAATTGTCGTCTATGTTCTATAAGGCAGTGAAAATGATATACATAAAGATAGGACAAATAAAATCTAGAATAAAGCACTGATAGCGTCCAATGCTGCTTAAAATCGAACGTTCTAATGGGAATCGGTGCTGCAGCGCATCTTCTGCGGTTAGCTATATAAACTATACCAACGTCATTTACTTTTGATCTTTATTATTTTTATATAAGGCATGTTGAAAGTTTAATAGTTAATTATGTATACTGAAATTAAGTACCAAAAATGGAAATATTTATTATTTAAGAAACGAATTTTGAAATTTGGATACAAATTCTGAATAATATTTGTAATGTCGAAAGGTAAACACTGGCTATTTATTTGGTGAATAAGAGTAAATGAACATGAATTATTTATCTATCGCGTATTTATATATTTTTAGGTATTATTACTATTATTATTTAACATAATGAATTAAATGATATTAATTATTATTATTTACTTATCAAAAACAATATTTAACAATAAATATGTAGTTTAATTATTAATTTAATAAAATTATTTTATTTAAAATTTATTTTATATTATCCAAAATTAAATTTATTTGATTATTTTTATATCATTAATATTATTATTTAAATGTTTTTAATACATCTATAATAAAAAAAAATTATTATACAATTTTAATTATACATTGCGATTATAGTAAATTTTGGCCATAAAATAATACATTAACCATTTACGTAAAATGTCGAAAACTAAACTCGTATATATATAACTAAACTCGTATATCTTAATATAATCATCTTTCAGATTTAGAAAAACAATATCCACGATTTAATGGCATTTTGTAAGTTTCTTCATTCTCTTTATTTCCATTGGAAAAATATTTCCGGGTGCACATAATCACATTTTTATGCGCTGTTGTTGCATTCTCATACTTATTCGATCCGGGTAAATAGATGTGTATTTATACTTTAGCCTGCACAGGATAAATTTCCTCAAGTTATTGTTTTCGTTTCCGAAAATATGCTATTGTGTTTCCTGTGCTTGCGAGAGAAAGGGGAAAATGTCAAAGAATTTCAAAATAATGGCTTATAGTTTATTCATTGCTAATCTCAAGATTAAAAAAAAACATTGATACATAAATTATTCAAAAAAATCCTTTTATTTGATAGGTAACAGTTAAACAGAATTCGATGGAGATTATTTCTAAAGTTAATGGGTGTCTTCGTGAAATTAGAAAGGAAATGACTTACTAATATCTGGCATTAATATATTTTACTTTTGTTTTCTTTTATTTATTTGTGATTGTATGTGGTTTATTAAATCGCTATTACGAACGCATTTTTTTATTGCGTAATTTAGTGATTCAATCAAAACAAATCGTTTTTGTCAAAAGTTTATTTCTAGGCCTGCTTCGAAATTGTTATTTATTTGAGATAAAAAAAACACCCACTTATTTAAGTTAGCATCTGTATTGAAATTTCAAATGAGAGAAAAAAAACACGGAATAAATGAAATGGATGTGAGTTCAAGATGAAGGGGATATAACACAAATTTAACGTTCAAGGTAAAGGTACAATAGGAATCGATGAAATGTCTGTCAAGCCGGTGACGTCAGGTTTATGGCAACCCTTTTTTTTCTTTCTTCTACTGCGGAGTAAGGGAGACGGGAACAGTTTTTGGCGGGAGGCCAAAGTGAAAGGTGGTGTGCATGCGGTGGGCATGTTATGTAAATAAATTTAATGGTTTGATAGAAGGAAAAAGGTTATTATAACTACTGCTGCTACTACAAATATTCATCTTTATATATTTATGTGTGTTCTTCATGTTCTGCGTGACGTGGTGCTCCCAATAAACTGGTTTATTGTCAATTAGCTGCATTCTTGTGTGACAGTAGCAATACAAGAACAAAATGGTATTCATAAAATTTTGCCTTTGAATTTACCGTAATTTCCGGCGTATAAGCCGCAGCTCAAAGAGTCGTTTTTCGACCCAGAAATTTTATTCAATAATTGTAGTTAAATATTTACAGCGATCTTTTAAGTTACATTTTATAAAATAATATTTCTGGGTCGAAAAACGACTCTTTGAGCTGCGGCTTATACTCCGGAAATTACGATAAAAGAAATGTGATCGAGTAGAAACCCGAAAGAAAAGGGTTTTTTATTAAATTTGTATTACACGCTCTCGTACGTAGAATCAGAGCTTGGATTTATGATTGAAGTAAGTTGCATGTTTCTGTATGTTTATTCCTGGAGTAAATAAAAAATAACTTGAATAGAATCATATTGAGAACGATTTTATGTTTGGAAACAATGTGTTAATTTTAATATTATGAGCTTTATTTGAAACGAGATAATATAGATATTTATAGAGTATATTTATAGTATTAATAAATAAGTGTTAAGAGTAAAAGTAAAATGTTTAATATTAAAGGGTTAAGGAAAGAAGACCTAGTTGTTGTTGCCACGGAATTGGGCATAAAAGTAGAAAGTGAGCACAGGATAATTGATTTGAAAGCATTAATTGAGGGAAGCGATCAGTATTCAAAAGATAGTGAATTTATAAAGGAATTTTTAAATACAACGGTGTCAGATCGCGTAGAAAGAAAAAAGCATGAAGCAGAAGTCGTGAGATTGGACAAAGAAAAGTCGAAGTCGGAACAAGATACGTTATTGGAAATCGAAAAAACTAAGCTGGAATTAGTTAAAGCTCAGATAGAAATGGCTAAAATGCAAAACGAGTATAGAAATATTGACACAGGGGGGGATGGACCTAAACCTAATTCGTCTGAAGCACTTATCAAAAGCGTCAAAACTTTGACTATTACAGTCCCCAGCAGGCCTGAATCATGGAATTTATTTTTTACTTCGCTAGAGAAAGCATTCGAAATTAAAAATGTCGCAGAGGAATTAAAGGTGGAGATTTTGTTTAATTTGGTAGGAGAACCTTCGGCGCACTTGTTAGTGTACGCAAACACGGAAGAAATGAAAGAGTACCAAAAGGTTAAGGCGTTAATATTAAAAGAATTTCAACCTACACCAGAGGCTTGCCTCGAAAACTTCATTTTTGCCAGATCGAGAAACGAAAATCATATGCAATTCGCGAGTAGGCTCAGAGCCAATTGGGATTTCTATTGTGAACTGAGAAAAGTAAATCATTTTGACAAGCTTAATGAGTTAATTGTCAGCGACAAATTATTAAGTTCACTAGATTCGGAGACGCGAAGTTATGTTAGGATAAAACAATTAGATAATTGATTAAAACCACGACAAATTGCCGAACTATGCGATAATTGGTTTACGTCAAAGGGCAGAATATTTTCGTAATTATATAATAAACCGGTAAAACCCCGCAGTCATGATGAATCTGTAAATTACAATAATGGAAAATATGTACCACCCCATGTTAGAAATAATTTCAATTTTCGCAGCGATAGAAAATTAAACACATCAAAAGAATGTAGACTTTGTAAACAGACGACGCATTTGCGATTTTGTCCGAATAATAGAGAAAAAGATAAAATTGGAAGTTTGCAAAATCAAACGAAAAAAGATTCTTTTAATATAAATGCTGGACGATTACACCATGAAATATTACAACATTAAAGAAGTGAATATAAAACATCTCATATTTTTACTGAATGGTGTATACAAATTTAAAATGGCACTAAAAAGTTTTACATTGGGGTTACAAAACGAAAATTTATTAAACGTCTAAAAGAACATAAAAGGAATATTTCACAATATCAACAGACGACAGCCCTGTCTAACTTCTATTTTAATAATCCTGACAGCCACATAGATTTTGATAACGCTAAAATTAAAATTCCATGTAATAACGTCTTGGAGGGTCTGCGAAAGGAGTCCATTGAAATTATGATTAGGAAAAATGAGGTTTGTAATGATAGCATTTCATTTAATATCCCTAAAATTTGGATGAACATCTTGAAATAGTTAATTCCGCTTTTCTTTATTTTAATATTCTTCATTAATAATACATTTACAGCAGTTAGATTTTTGTCCGTTAGGAGATGCTTCTGCATCGTTTCTACTTGTGGTTGGTTGGTACGATGGTTGAGTGTTACCCTTGTTAATTTTTAATTTGTGGACGGCAATAATATTGTGGCAACGGGCGGATTGTTTTTCGCATTTGAAAATTTTAAAAACAATATAAGAAAATTTTCCTGAAGATGACCATAGATGGTGGTCGAAACGTCGATATTTTTAATATTAATGTATGTATAAAATTTTTAATTTGTATACACCATTCAGTAAAAATATGTGATGTTTTATATTCACTTCTTTAATATTGAAAGATTCTTTTGTCGGAAAAAATAAGCAGGATGATAAAATAATCGCCAAGGATGAAACACTCTGTTTTGGAAACGAGCCAATAAGTACGCAACCACTTCGATTTGAACATTTGTGGATAGGGGGAAAGGAGATCAAATGTATTTTAGATAGTGCTGCAGAAATACCCGTAATAAACTCTAATCAATTACCGGATTCATTTAGAAATAATGAAAATTCAAAAATTCAGTTGATATCGGCTTTTGGAGAAAGAATAATTGCTAATCTTGTGACGTTACCCGTAGCTTTAAAATCCGGAGAGTCAAATTGTATATTTAACAACAGTGTAGACGTACAGTTTGCCGTTACGGATAAATTATATGGGACATGTATTATAACACCGGCAGTTTATGAAATATTACAGTTAGCTAGTAACGAGGGGGGAAAGGAATGTTCTTGGGAAGATGATAGACAGAAATGTTCTTTGGCGCCAGTAAATGAGATGCAATCAGAAAAGGGTAATGAAATTGAAAGGCAAAGGGGGGAACGCAACCAAACAGAGGGGGATGATATAAATATTGAAAATTTATGCTGACGAGGTGAAAATCAAAACGCGGAGAGAGAATTAATGATTAGTTGTATTGAAAAGAAAGATGATAACGGAGATTTGAATGCAGGTCAAGGACGATCAGATGCAAGTATATACACACAGGGAGCGACAGAAGAGTTGCGAAACATTACAGGGAGCTTTCAAAGACGCGGAAAAAGGATAAAAACGGGTTCGTTATATTAGATAATTTGTTTTATCATAGAGAAAGAGTCACGGGGGATTGTGTTACGCAATTAGTTGTACCAAAGGTAAGGAGGGGGAAAATTTTAAAAATTGCTCATGAATCGATTTTTGCTAATCATCTCGGCATGAAAAAAACAAAAGAAAGAATTCGTTATTCATTTTATTGGCCGAATATGTCACGGGATGTAGAGGATTATTGTAAATCTTGTAAAGACTGTCAGTTACAGAGCAGAGAGAGGTCTAGCGATCAGATACCCATTGTCCCAATTGAGAGACCGAAACTTCCGTTCGACGTTGTAAATATTGACATAATTGGGAAAATTGAACCACCTTCAGCGCGGCGACATCAATATGTACTTACCTTAGTGGATCAGCATTCGCGGTGGCCGGAGGCGGTCCCGTTAAGAACAATTACGGCTAAAGCTACGTACGATGCATTATTAGAAATATTTATGCGAACAGGGATACCGCGCGTAATAGCGAGTCACCAGGGCAGGAATTTTGTTTCAGGTTTAATACAGGAGTTTCATGCTAGGTTATGAGCGGCTCCTAGATTTGCGACGCCAGGGCATCCGCAAAGCTCAGGATTAGTGGAGCGGTATAATCAGGTTCTGAAACGCATGTTACACCATATAATTCGGAGCGATTCCAAAAATTGGGATAAACACATTCCTTATTTATTATTTGCATATAAAGAAAATCCGAATAGTACCACGGGAGCATCGCCATTCAAATTAATGTACGGAAGGGAGGCGAGGGGCCCATTAGCAGTATTGAAATCTACATGGTCAGAGGAAATACCACTACCCATAAATCTTGGAAAGAGCGCAACCGAATATCTTCAGGAGTTAAAGATTAATTTAGAAAGGGCGGCGGAGCAAGCAGCAATAGTAGCGGAAGTTAAACAAGGCTCGTATGCGAAGTACGCTAATCGGAGAGCGATTTACAAGGAATTTAGACCACGGGACCAAGTATATCTATTAATCCCGGATTCCACGAACAAACTTTATGCTAGGTGGACTGGACCAGCCGAAATTGTAGCACGCTGTAAGCCTGATTCCTACAAAGTAAAACTAATAAACGGGAATGTTAGGAATATCCATGTAAATAAAATAAGAAAATTTACTCCTAGGGTACGGGCGGTGGGAGTAATCTTCGAAAATGAAGAAGAATTAGGAGAAGTCCATCCCACCCCCAGTGTGAAAGATAACTCAAATTTATTTGACATAGAAGAAGTAGATTTGAAGCATTTAGAAAATACAGAAAGAAAAGAGATGTTAGATTTATTATACAAATATAGAGATTTATTTTCAAAAAAGGTACAAATAGCTAAGGTAGGAGAGCACAAAATTAGAGTAAACGGCGAAAAAATGAAAAAGCCATATATATGTTTATCGAATCCCAGAGGCGTTGAAGCCACAAGTAGATAAACAAATCGAAGAAATGTTAGAGTTAGGACTGATCGAAGAGAGTGATGTGGAGGCGCCACACCCGGTGGTGTGCATGATGAAGAAAGAGGGGGCTCTTCGACTGTGCGTAGATTTTAGAGCATTGAACGCAATCACAAAAACAGACGATTTCCCGATGGAAAACGCAACGGATCTTTTGTTCAATATTGGCAGGGCCAATGAAATAACTGCAATTGATGTATTAAAAGGATATTGGGCCATACCACTGGAAGCAGAAATCCAGTGGTTAGCATGTCTTAAGACTCACAGGGTTCAATATCGTTTCAAAGTGATGGCCTTTGGGCTCCGGAACGCAGCTGCGACCTTTCAGAGAGAAATAAATAAAGCACTTTCAAAATACAGGAACTTTGCTAGAGCGTATATAGATGATATAGCTGTTTTTTCGGAAACATGGTCTGAACACATTACGCATCTGGACACGATATTTTCTAAAATTCGAGAATTACGGTTCTCAGTCAATCTGAAGAAGTGTGCCTTTGCGAAAAGTCAGATTAAGTATTTAGGACATGTCATCAGGTCCGGCAGCCATCGAACCGATCCAGAGAAAGTTGAAGCCATACGAAAGTTAGCCGTTCCACAAACAAAAAAACAACTTAAGAGTGTCCTCGGATTGTGTAATTACTACCGCGATTACCTGCCTAAGTATGCCGAAACAGCATACCCATTGACAGAACTTGCGAAAAAGAACAGTCCTGAGAAATTGTGCTGGTTGGGGGAACATGATAAAGCTTTCAACGAACTAAAGAGGGGTCTCGTAGAGGCACCTAGTCTTTATACACCAGTTATTGGACTTCCTTTTACCATTCAATGTGACGTATCTGCAATAGGCATCGGTGCATGTCTATCTCAACAGAAGGATGAGAGACTATATCCAGTCAGTTATGCCAGTCAAAAGCTCACCAAAACTCAACAGGCTTGGCCGACCATTGAACGGGAGGCCTATGCGGTTATCTGGAGTCTAAAGAAGTTCGAGACTTGGATTTTTGGTTCGCCCGGTGGAACTTATCACCGATCACAACCCACTGACTTTCATCACCAAAAATTCTCCCCAATCTTCCAAACTGCAACGATGGGCATTAGCGTTGCAGAAGTATGACATCATTATTTCACATTGTCCCGGTGCAAAGTTGACGAATGCGGATGCATTGTCTAGACTGGAGACAACGGAATAATAAAATGACAATTAACTTTCGATGAACAATAATTGACTGTTAAAAGCAAAAAACTTTTGATAGTTCACTTTTGTGTATGCTGCAGCTGAAACCTCGTCACCAGAACGTGCAGAACGTCACCAGTCTGGATTTCAGATCGCAAATGTGGCATATCCCTTTTGCAATCTTAGGTGGGGGGTGTCATGCCGGTGACGTCAGGTTTATGGCAACCCTTTTTTTTCTCTCTTCTACTGCGGAGTAAGGGAGACGGGAACAGTTTTTGGCGGGAGGCCAAAGTGGAAGGTGGTGTGCATGCGGTGGGCATGTTATGTAAATAAATTTAATGGTTTGATAGAAGGAATAAGATTATTATAACTACTGCTGCTACTACAAATATTCATCTTTATATATTTATGTGTGTTCTTCATGTTCTGCGTGACGTGGTGTCCCAATAAACTGGTTTATTGTCAATTAGCTGCATTCTTGTGTGACAGTAGCAATACAAGAACAAAATGGTATTCATAAAATTTTGCCCTTGAATTTAAAAGAAATGTGATCGAGTAGAAACCCGAAAGAAAAGGGTTATTTATTAAAGTTGTATTACAATGTCGTTCGCGATAAAGCACGAAGTTTCATGCCGATGTACACATACATATTTGTGTATAAGCATGTGTTTACATGCAGACACACACATACAGATAACACAATACATATTATACATGTACTTGCACATCTGTATAGTTTTAAAACGGAACTTTAGTTCTGTATTGAAAAAGTCGTTACCCGTCTACTTCTCTAAGAATTAGAGCTTTGAATCAAAGGTTTTTCGAGTTGTTTGATTCAAATGTTGTCCGATTTAAATTCTGGCTTTCCTACCTTTCTTAGGGTTTTTTTTTCTTTATTGCGCTCGCTTGAAGCCATCTTAATTAAACTTATTTACACCAGCTCTCATTTTCTTCACAAAGTGAATTAATAATATTTTTGTTTTTGTTTTTAAATTGTTATCGTATCCTCTTACGGCTTGCCTTCACATTGGCTGTAGCGCGTGGATCCATGGCACATTCTAGTGTATTTTTGGTTATGTCGTTTGGCAGCAGTTATTTCTTTCCAGTTGTTTTCTTCTTTGTGACCGGTGATCTACGCGTACCTATGGTGCGTTTGTTGAATACACCTACTTTCAAACAATGTAAAATATGAATCTGTATATAATATTTCGTGCATGTAAATCTTTTTTATCTCGCAATTACTTAGTACTAAGCCGGTGGCCATTCTTATCATCGCATAATGTTACATGTCTTTCTAGAAGCTAACGACTCTGAAAGAGGTGTTAGAAATGGCGCCCGAATAAGTTTCGCGAAAAAAAAAAGATACCTAGAGTTTATTTTGGTGGTGTGGAAGATATAATTGATTTCATAACACACCTGGAAAAGTGTGTACAATAGAACAATGTTCCGGATAAAAGCAAGAAAATGGAATGTAAATTGCAGTGCCGCCCCATCCGGGGCCGTTGATGCGTGGAGTGTATAGTGAAGCGTATATTCAGGGATGTTAATGTTACAGGTAGGGTTCCGAGTTTCTTGGAGAATGATTATGTCGATATGAGGATGGTCAGAGATAAAGATTTTAAGTTCGTTAATTTTATTTTGTAGAGAGTTAGCATTCCAAGTAAGAATAATAAGAGAATTTAAAGAAGAGTAATTATTCATAATCGGGGCTATTGAACTCCGTGGCCAGACTAACAAACTCATTAATGATAATACACATTTTTGCATTGGATTTTTACAATTTTTGGAGAGTTCGGCTATATGATTAAAGCATTGGATAATTTTGTTGTTATTTTAGAATTTCTTTCATTTCTTTGAAAGTTTTGAATGCATCTTGAAAATCAATAGCATAGTTGGTGCTAGGAGCACTATTAGTGGGAGCAGATTGAGGGTTAGCAGAGGGTTACGGAGAAGGGTTCGGATCCGGAAATTTATCAGTCGTTGCTGGGGCAGTTGGGGTTTGAATTGAAAACTAGAGTACTTTTACGTATCAAAATAGCGACATACGTCCAAAACGCATGCTTGTATTTGCAGTTTTTTCCCAAACTATATATACTCGCATTACAGAACTTGGAGATATACGCTTGAACGAGTTTTGGATAAGTAAACAAGCAATTGCTTGGTGATAATGGCAGGTTCGCCAAGTCTAGTTTTGTCAAAACTTGAAATTGCTAAATACAAAAAAGCGACGAATGCGTTCACATTTAGAGGCTATTCTTAGAATTTACTCTGTTAATTCAGACTTAAAACTTATACAGACATGAAGATTTTTAGAGATAGTAGCTCCGCAAACCACATGAAGTCCGGTTCATATAGGGTTGTATTAAGGAGTGTTACTAAAAATTTAAAATAGACATGTACGTTACAATGATAGTACAATTTAATAAGACAGACGAACAGAAATGTAAAAGAGAAAGGGTAGCAGACGGCATCTGCTAAACTTGACTGACCGTGGGATAGAGATAAAACCACAGTTGCTAGGCGAACTAAATAATTTCTTTTCTTCTTTTTTTTTGTAAGAGAAATAAATACAAATGAATTGAAAAGGAGTAAGGTAGGAAAAAGGTAGGGACTAGATACATTTACAGTGTAGAAAATAAAAACATTTAGGATGGTAATTTTGAAAAAACGTTATTTTAGGGGGCTAAGGTGTAAATTAATTAGAAGTAGAATAAGTGAAGTTAATTCCTCTTCACGAGTACATTTTTCATTTGTCCCTTTATTATTCAACTAATATTTTATGAAAATACTTTTGAGGGAAATAGCTAATATAAATCTGTTGTATTAAATTCAAAGAATATTTTGTTTTTTACTAGGCATAATAGCACAAATTTGGATAATAACATACTTGCGGATTTTAATTCGTAAATCAATGATGATTATCAGATTAACAGTTAATTATTGTGGCATTTTTCCAACTGAACTGTGTGTAATTATTGACGTAGGAGTCCGGGTACGAACTGATTATACCCAACTCGAACCCAAAAATGCCATTTTGAATGAACGCAAAACCCGACAAAGTAATTTTTGTACACACGCAACTCGTTCCAAACATCATGCACAAACATCATGTGCAAACATCATGTTCATTTCAAAAGCACGAACATGATCCAAATCCACAAAAGAAAGAAAATAAATGCCACTATTTAATGCAATCAATTCTGATATGCAATTATCTACAGTCACATATCAAATATCAAGTTCAACTCATATAAGGAAAAAATGATGGATGCATATTACGACTTTCAAATATGTAGTTTTTTTTACTTACCCATCATACGTAGTATAGGGTAAGTCTTGTAATCGTTTTGAAAATCGAAAAAATTTTTTTGACGGATTTACACGTTTCAGACACTGGAGATTCCGAAAAACATATTTTTAGAAAAAAAATTTTGCCGTCCGTCTGTGTGTCTGTGTGTGTGTCTGTAAACGCTGTATCTCCCGAAAAAATTGAGATAGAGACTTGAAATTTGGTATGTACTTAGTATGTAATAATGGGAAGAAGCCTATTTCATTTCAATACCCTCGATTAACCGGAACAATTTTTTTCGGACTCTCGAAATATTCGTTCTGATGAAAGGTATATAAAAATTTTCGAAATTGTTTATTTTAAGAAATAAATATAAAAGACAATAAAAAAACATAAATTTTGCATAAAGCATGAAGTCGATCGGATAATGAGTTGCCGAGATATTTGGAATCCTATTTTCCACACTCTTCGATTTTTCATGACCCTGTATTTCATCCAAATTTCACTTCAAAGATATATTGTAATTGGAAATTTGACGCTTAATCAGATGCAATAAACCGCTAGTTAATAGGATTATTATTTGTGGAGTTATAAGGAAAAACCTCTTTCAAGCAATTCAGTAATCGAGCCTTTAAAGTTTGTGACGTCATCAAGCCACGATTTTATTTGAATTGCAATGCATTTTATAAGTAGTTTACACATTTTTATTTTAATATTTTACATTATGCATATCCATGATGGGTAAGTATTACGGTGGCCCCCAACGACTAGTTTCATTTAAAACACTATTATATTATCATTTTTTCTTTTTAAATAATTTGGTATGCTCAAACAACTCAATACCACCCCGTAAAAGTTTAGCAAACACGAACTCAACGCACAATGAAAACAAATTGACCCAATGCTAGATTTATTTCAAATGAACGATATTTTTTTCCTTGGATTTCATGTATTTTTTTCTTTTTCTTTGTCTCCTGCGATCTTTTCTTTTTCTTTTCATTCACAAAATTTATCAAATGAAATCTTAACCCTACCTGTCAAATTCATTATTTTTTAACAAATCCATTTTAATAAAATATCTGTATTTCGCAATTATTCATTTTTTTTCTCTTTTTTTTTCAAACATTTGACAGTGACAAAAAGTTTTTAAAATATCTAAAACATTATCATGCACATATTTTAATAGGGGGAATTTAAATATGTTATGAAAAGCTTTAAAGATCAAATTTTTGGAATAAAAACAATTTGAAAGAAAAATAATTTTTTCTTAAGTTTAAGTCACTGCAGAAAGAAAAAATGTTGTCACTCAAGTTTCATTTTCACCTCCCTTTAACATTTTTTGTTCCAATTTTTTTTCTGCTGATCTTTTAGTCGCACGGGAGAAATTTACAGCTTGTGACATCATGATCGAAAGATTTAAAAGAAATGTGGCAGATACGAGAAATAAATTTCTTAGATAAAGATTTTTGAATAAATTTGACTTTAAAAAGTGTTCTTTTTAAAGGCAGATTTAATAGTGGCGTTCTTTTTATGCTGTCATATTAATTTTTCTCATCACAGCTCAAAAGGGTTAATTGGAGAAATTTATTTATTTTTCATGCATGAGCACATGAAAAAGTTTTATAATAAGCTCGCAATGTCAGATATTGTTAGAGAATTTAATTATTCACTTGGTGCGTAACTATGTTTCCGTTGAAAAAAAAAAAGAAAGGAGTGTCTAAGGTAAAGGTAAACATTTCAAGACAAATTCATTATTATTATACGGAGGTTCTACTTATTCACGTGATTTTTACGATTTGTTTCCGTTACAAAAAAAAAGATATATCAGATTCGTCATTTTTGCATTATATTTATTGACATTTCACTTATATATTTAAATTTTTGTGCATAAAAAATGAATAATATGCTTTCTGCGACGGAGTGCAAGGTCTCGCCGTGAACTTCCAATCAGGCGACCGATTTTCTACGATCATAAGCTCCTGAAATTATGAAAGGACACTAAATTCTTTGGAACTTACACCAACATTTAATTTAAAAAGTTAATTTTTGAGAAAATGGCGGTCATTTAAACAAAAAAGTTAATATTTTAATCTTTGACAAGCTTTAAAAAATAACTAATCAATGAAAATTGTACTTTTCGGTGGTATAAGTCCCAGCAAAAACGATTACCTTTCTTTTTCTTTTTTAAACGAAGGAAATAGGTCAACTAGTTCTCTAGAAAAGTAGTCGCCAGTTTGAAAAACATTACTTCGAGAAAAACGAGTTTAAAAAGTTTACCATAACTTTACGTTGAACGAACAGAAAATATTGTAAGGTGTTGGAATATCACAACACCGATTTAGGGCAACGATATACACATTTCAGGAATGCAAAAAATTCCAAAAATAAAAAAAAAATTGACAAAAGGAGTAGAATTTTTCCTTTAATAACGAAGTTAGTAATTACATTCAATACTGGAAAAACGTCGCGTCATTTATGGCCAAAGGAACCCGATCATGACAAAACTATTGTTGTAGCGATTGCTGCGTTGTAGCGAAGGATATATTATTGATTATTTTCTGTTTGTTATTTATCTGTAATAAAATTTAAATGACGTTCAAGCTAAGCAGCTAATTAGAGTCCAAATTTAAGATTAAACAAAAAACAAGTCATATCGTGAAAAGAATTAAATTACTGTCATGTTAAAGTATTGAATAAACATAAAAAACTTCTTAATAACGCCTTAAAATAAGGAATAAGCAAGACCTTTAGATGAACTTCCTCTTTTTTTCGTAAAGCGCAAAGAAGACGCGCAGCCACTTTGAAAGCAGGAGCAAATGGGAGAAAAGTGTAACACGTTAAGGAGGGAACAGACAATAGGAAAGCAGAAGATATCAGCCAATCACAGAAGAGACTTACGTTGAACTCAGAAGAGAAGGAAAATTATGAAGAAAATTGAAAATAAACAAAGTGAATATATATATATATATATATATATATATATATATATATATATATATATATATATATATATATATAATGCATAAAAAATTAAAGTAATATATAGATTAAAAATTCATAATATAAACAAACATAAATATATACACACGTATATATATATATATTATATGGTTGAGCTGAACAAGTTTTTCCAAGCTGCAGGAAGCATGGTGGAATAATATTTTTCATGTACGAAATAAAACAGAAGTTATACTAGAATATAGAAGTCCAGAATAATCGGAAGTTCGGATTATATATAATGTAATTTAATTTATTTTAATTATTTTGCCTGCTTTACATTGCAAAATGGTAAAGTTTTTGAGAGATAACCATGCATCTTTTAAATAATATTTTCTTTATAATATCAGATGGTTTTGCGTTATGAAAGTCTTCTTTTTATCTGTATAACGAATTTTGAAATAAACAGTAAACATCCCTTTACAACACCAATACAAACTTAAATTATCTAATCAATCTTTATTACTTTAGTATTTTAAACAATTTATGTTAGTTTTCCAAACTAAATACCATTTATTACAACACATCGTGGAATAAATATTCATTTTCAATCGGAATTTTTGGTTTACGGAAAGAAAAAAAAAATGTTATCTGATGTTGTAACAGTCATTGAAATTATCACTGCTTTTCTAATGTACTTCCCAAAGTTATAACCGACCTAAATGATTTTTTTAATTATCTCTTTCAGAAATTCTATTTTGGTAATAAATGAAAGTGATTTTAAATATTTTTGTTTCAAAGCAACTTCCCGATTTTTTTCATACCAGTATTTATATGGAAAAATATTTGTTTTGTATAATCGTGCAATTTCTGCTATTTAATAAATCGAATTTTTTTGTATAATTTTACTGGTATTAAAAAAAATCGGGAGGTTGGCAACTAGGTATATGTATGAATGTTATTTTAGTTTTATCACCTATTATCTTTTTACAGCATTTTTAATGGTACTCTCTTTATTAAGTAAAATGTAAATTTACTTGATTATCTAATACAGCTCGTTTTTAGCTTTACACATTTTTAAATTTCATTTTAATTCACTTAATATAGGAATAATAGCTGCATTTGCGCATTATTTTTGTATTAGCTTTCAATCTTCAATTTGTTTACATGCTGTGGGTGTGGTACCATTATAGCTTTTTTTTTTTTTTTTTCACTTGAAATAAGCATGTGTGTTTTTTTCCTCTCCTTCTAATGTAACATGTCATCTCATTTTTAACTTGGCTTTTTTATTTAAATTATAATCTTATATTTAAATATTTTTATTTATTTCCCTCCATCATCCACAGCATGTTATTTTGCTATTTGAACCTCATGTCGGGTTTTAATTTTCCTGTTTCATTTTACTTTGTCATTTGAACCACATGTCGGTTCTTAATTTTCTTGTTTTATTTATATATGTTATTAGGGCCTTAATATTGTCGATTTTAGGCGTAATGCTGACAATATTTGTTGAAATAACATATACTTACTATGAATATTCTTATAAAGCCCTTCTGAAGATTCTATAAGATATTCATAGTTTCCAATTTTGCTTTTTTAAATTTTTGCTTTTTAAATTTTTGCTTTTTAATTCTTTTAAGTATAATTCATTTAGTGTCCATTCGATTGCTTCTTATGGTGTTTTATCCTTCGTTCTTTACATGTGTATGCACACACACAGACACACATATATATATATATATATATATATATAATTCAAAATGCTTGTTTGGGAATGTCTGTTTCTGTTAAGCAGATTAAAATTTTAACAACTTTTTGTTTAAAAGTGTGTTAAGAAATTGCTTAAAGCAATAACTTGTTTAACATCGTATTGCATAATGTTTTACATTGTTCTGGAAAATGCACTAGATATACTCTGCCAGTAATATAATAATAATAAAAAAATGTTTTGCATTTTTTTTTTCAAGTCGAAAGTTAAAAAAAGAAAGAAATAAAAAAGATGTATGTATTGTTTTTATAGATGTTTCTTTAAGTCATGAAAATATATTGGTTTGTGAGGTTTCTAAAGATAACGAAGGCTTTTCGGAATCTTAGGTAATGTATATACATATATACATCTGACACATTTAATTACAATTCTTGTAGCCCAGTGATTTATCATAGGCGTGTTTGTAGAAACAATGTTATACAGAAGAAAATTTATGTTAAATAGAAGTACATACACATCAAAGTTCGTGCATCATTATAAATACCATTTTTGCTCGATAATCAGAACTTGAGAAGTTCTCATAAATAAGTCGGTTTTGTTTGTTGTTAAGTGCCTTTTTTTTTAACTGTATATGTATATTGTTATAAGACAAGCACGGTGCTTTTAAATTTTAAACTATACTCTAGTTCTTTAAATAAATTACTTTTTATTAAATAAATTACTTTTTGTTGCAATCAATTTCGTTCCGTTCTTATTTTCTTATGGATTAGAATGAAATTAGTGAGGATAGTTTGCCGATAACATTCACTAGACCAAATGTGCTGCTGTGAGATAAGAAAGATAAATTCCAGATTTGTTTATCTTCCATTTACTTCCAATCCGGAATTACTGAAAAGAAATGCAGCAAGAAAAACAGAAAATAATCAAAATAAAAACAACTTTACGCAAATGTATCTAACGCAAATGTAAAATATTTCTTCCTGCATTTAAATGTTAAAAGATCACGTACCTGTAAAATGTAAATGTTAAAGAAAGTTTAAAAAAAATTGTTGTCTTAAGAAATATTAGTACACGTGTACAAAACGTTAAAACATAGCTCAGGGTTCGTACGCTTATACCTCATTTTTTAAATAGAAGTTTTCTTTTTCATATTTAAATAGCAGAAATTGTAGGCGCCTCGTTAAATTCCAGGATTTGTAATACTTCTTTGCATTTAAATAAGGCGAAAAATTCTATTGAAAAATTGTAGTACAGCGTAGCTGCTAGCGTTTACGCTTTTCTATTTCCACTAAAATTTAAAAGAATTTTTTGACTTAATTCAAAGCAGATTTCGTCGATTAAATAAACGAAAATGTACTCGACAACATTTGCTAAAAATTAATTCAAAAATTTCTTTTACATTTTAGTGGTATTAGAAAAGTGTAAATGTTGGCAGCTTTGTTAAAGGAATATTTGAACAAATCTACATTTGTTAAATTTGCCTTTTAAAAAATAAATTATATTTATTTTTTCATTTATTTTGAGTTACAAATATTGCGTATTTTTCCAAGAATTGATGTACTATGTGCAAAATAATTCTCATTAACTTTTGTTTTAACATTTAGACAAATAGTGTCGAATTTTAATATCTACTATTGAAACAAAGCTTGTATTTTTGTTTATGTAAAAACATTTATAAAAGTCGAACGTTCACTTTTAAAAACATAAATATACATATTTTAAGGATATTAACACATGGATCAATATCTTAGTTAATATCTTTATATTAACTTCTAATCCGGGTTGGCTCTTTTTGTGAAAGGATACGCGCACCATAAAAAAAAGCCGTTTCGAATAAAATATATTTAAAAAAATATCGTTCTTTATGTCTTAGAGCAGGGCTGTCCAACGTGGCGCCCGCTATTCACCAGAAAATTCTCACAGAAAAAATTGTCTCTTTCAATCTCTAAATATCTCCGATTAAATAAATCAAATATTTCTGTAATAATTTTTTGGTGAATAGCGGGCGCCAGGTTGGACTGCACTGTCTTAGAGTATCTAAATCTGTTCTGATGCAAATTTTTGAACGTGGTTTTAATTAAAATATTATAACTGAAAATTTTTATCAGGAGTTAATACAAAAATTCGTCGATGAAAAGATATCTGACTTCACACTACAAAGGATGTGAATTTTCTTTTCACTTTTGTCATGTAACTGGGGATGCAATTTAACTTAAGTGGAAAGAAAAAAAAATATATCAAAGGAATTTTCTTCTAAACTAAAGCGGTAAGGGAAAAGATCAAAGAATGAATTTTCTTTTAAAAGGATTCTGTATACAAAGTTAGGATTCGGGAGAGGCAAGAATTTTGTTATTCAAAATATAGGAATTTTAGGGTGAGATGTAACAAAAGCAACAAATGCGTAAACAGAGTCGTAAATTTTAAGATATGAATACATTCAGAGGTGGTTTGAGTCGCCGAAAGAACGGGGTTCAGAGTTTCATAAAAGCGGCTTTATTCACAAATATGAATGTAAGGTTGACGAAGGTGGCGTAATAATGAGGACAGCGGCAAGGTACAGGTGTGACCAAGAGAAGGGTTGGATCAGGGTAGGTTAGAGGAGAAAAATAAGACCCGCTTGAGAAGGGAGAGAAATAAACGTAATTTGTATAGAAGGGTTGGACATGCAACGAAATTGGTAGGAAAATAATAGGAAACTCGATATCCAGTCAGAAAAGTTTATGATATGAATGGAAAGAGAATCGGTCTCCTCGCGTTGGCTAAGAAAGAATTTTGAATGAAAATGGGGGTTACGAATATTAAGTAGTAAGAAAAAAAATACGGTGCGAAGAAGTTCGAGAGACACATTGATAATTTTAGCCATGATGGTGTAACAACACTTTGGAGAGTGAAGAAAAAACTATAGTGAGTGAGTGCGGAAAGCCAAGATATCGAATTGTGAGAGTGCTTGCCAAAGGATTTGAACCTCTTAGCATGGAGCGTCCTATTACAGTTATATGGGGTAAGCAAATCTTCATCATTTCTTTGAGCTAAATAATTAAAGGCATCTTTGTAACGAATAGTTTAAAATTGATACACATTTAAATTCAAACTGAGTTGTGTAATTCAAAGATATATTAAATTGTATTTAAGTAAAAATGATATATTAAATTGTATTTAAGTAAAAATGATATCTGTAATTTTATCTAATACGTTATTAAATATATTTCAACCTATTTAAGTGTTTTAATTTGAGTAAATCTTGTTGTTTACTTTTAAAGTTTGGACTACATGGAACTGCCTGGGTTATATTCACTAACGACACGGGAAAGGAAAATAAATCAAAAGGATTGATGAACAGAATTTATTATTGTTAAATATAATTTATCCAAAATTGAGATTAGTTTGGGTTACAATAATAGTATAGAAGATAAATTCAAGTAATTTAAAGGTATGCAGCACAGTAGTCCAGCACTTTGTGAAACAGCGTACAACTAACCGAGTGAAAAATGTGTACAGACCGGGAATCAAACTTAAATACCTTCATATAGTGAACCAAGGGCTTTACCATTTAAGACACCAGTTAAATGTACAGTAAAGCACTTGGTTCGCTATACCAAAGTATTCGGGTTCGATTCCCGGTCTGTACGCATTGTTCACTCGGTTGGTTGTACTCTGTTTAGTAAAGTGAAAAGAAAATTCACATCCTTTATTGTGTCATTTAAAGATTTACGGCGTAGTTCCAGTCCTGCTGAAAATTTAATTAGAAATTTAGATATCTGACCTCTTCACAAACTCTCATCAAGTTTCATTTTTTTAATTATTTAAAAAAAAAGGTAAAGAAACATACAAATAATGATTTAAAAATTTAAAAAACATGCAAAAATATCTGTTTATTTTTATTAACAAAATAAATAATTTTAAATTTTAATATTCATGCAAAAATTTATCTGTATAATATTATTTGAATTACTTTGAATGAAACAATTTTACTTTCTTACCATCACTTGAATTAAAATTATGTTACTCTTATCTTTAAAAAAAATCTTATACTCTCCCGTTATAGAACGTCTCATAAGATATATCGCTTATTTTTCGTATCGCCCAAATTGAATATAATCTGAAGAGCTTACAATGGTCACGCAAAAACATTCCCAGGCTAATGCTAACACTATGGGAGAGTTCCTTTGAAATTTCTCGTTCGGATTTTGATATTTATAAATGATTATTTTGCATAGGATAGCTGAGGTTGACTGTAACCAGGTTGGTTTTCACTTTTTCGATTTTGGTAGAAAAATACAAACTAACAATTTTAGAGATTGTCCTCAGCTAACCGATTCCAAAAGAAAAATCAGCTATCAATCTTAAAATGCAAGCGGGAAATTTGAAAAGAATGCTCCCATAGGTTTAACATTAGCTTGTGAGTTTCTTCGCGTGTCTTGTGTGTAGGCTCTTATTTCACTTTTTAAGAACCTTTATAAGCACGTTACGATCGATGTCCGAAATCGGACAATTCCAGAATTAGACGGCCGAAACGGGAAAAGGCAAATCTCGCTGTAGATTGATTGGCTGATATACGAACTTTTCCTTGATTCTGAATTTGGATGAGTTTACGAAATGGTACAGGGAGATCGGCTAAAGTTGAAAGGAAAAACCTCTGAGCAGATTTTGAAGGTCTGATAATTTTATGTATTATTAATTAATATTATAATATTCTAATATATCATAATGAAATTAAAACTCAATCAATATTGTAAATAAAACGCAAATTTAGAAAATATAATCAAGCTTAAACAATGAAATAATAAGAATCTAAAAAGCTGCTGTAAATAGCGAAAATTTTGGCGATTTCTTCGTCTATTAACCTCCACAGGTTGCTAAAATGAAACTATATTTTTGACTAAATTTCAAAACTCTATTTGAATACATAATTGATATTTTTCATTAAAAAAAAAATTTTTTTTTGTGTTGTTAGTGGGCAGTTACAAAATAGTTATTAAATGCAACAAATCTATTGCAGTTTTCAATAAAAACAAGTTGGAAACTGTACGTCAAACGTGACAAATGAGGTGTGTTCGTACTATAACTTGTTTTATAAATATTCAGATCTTATTGATCTTTATTTCAGTGAAATGAATTATATCGTCTGTTATTATGATACGATTAATTTCCGGAATAAATTAAGTCTCGCTTAGGCATGTATGCTTCATGTCCGTTTTCAAGTCATGTGCAACACGTTCGCTAATGCACAGATTTTAAAATCTATTATTACAAAGATCACGCTGATGCAAAGAGAATTTGGGTTCAGGATTTGTACTGAATCAGGTTACACTTTTCCGCACTTTTCCGCAGTTGAAAATACTTTTCTCTTATTACCTATGCCACACTTATAGGCGCATTTTTTTATTTTGATACCAGACGTTGCTGCAAAATGTATCATGGAGAACTTGCTTTGTCAATGTTTACCTTCATGGTTTAATATGTTATGGCTCACGATGAACGAATCTCCGGTGTTTGTTTTCTTTAATGAACTGAGATATTGGTCTGTCAACCTAATTTCAACAAAAAGTATCTCAGAATCTATACACATTTGAATGTAGCTCATCTCTCCAACCTATTTTTTGAACGATCTCTGTAAATATGTAACTTTTATGAACTTTTATTAAAAAAAATAGATTAAGTAGGATAAAATTTAACCCTTTCAGGGACAAGCACTTGTGTTCCTGTAACGTTGCTTTCTCACCGGAGTTTACGAAATAACTTAGTTCAAAATAAGTAAAAGCAATTTTTCAACTTTTTCCCGTCAAAGCTAAAAAAGTAAAATTTAATTAAAAGTTTCTGGTTCGAATTGGATTAAAATTAGGTGGGATATAATATACCCCAGTGCCCCTCATAGGGTTAATAGAAGGAAGAAAACTTTTATTAATTTCTTTTTAAGTTCTGATTCGATGATTTTCTTAAAATTTGAAATGGCTCGACAAAATTCTGCAACGATTCAATATATTAAATTTCAAACCATTCGGTTGGGTAGATTTTGCGCTGTTATATGTGGACAGATGGACAGACAGACGGATGTACCACCCGACGACTACCGGTGCTACATACTTATATAATTACGAACGAACCTAAAAATTGTTTTCACCTACGTTCTGTTACCCGGTAAGCAAGGAACGGATCCCATAGTTATAGTAATATTGATACACATTTTATTTAAGAAAATTATTACGGTATCTTCGTATAAAATTAAATAAATAATTGCATTCTCCCTCAAAAATACAATAACAATTCCTGCCTTTTTCACAGAACGTGTATCAAATTATTTACTTAAGAAAATACGATGAAAAACTTCTTATCGTAAAGTAAGCTTGCTCTTCATCACTTTAACTTTTCTGAGGAGAAAACTTGAGTGGAAATGTTTCATTATTTATTCCTCAGCTTTGCTTTATGTCAGTAATTCGAAACGTATTGTCTTTAAAACCCGAACTTGTCAGTCGTTTATACGTTATTCATTTTTATAGAGAGAGTGTTGTGTAATCAATGAAGTTCGTTTCGAGTTTGCATATTGAGATTTGGATATTATTTGTAGTGAAATTTTAATGTCAGACGCATAGGAAGTTAGAAATATATAACAAATTTATAGCATTCAGTTGATCGTACTATTTTGATTTTAAACATATGAGTATCTTTATTTTTATGCTGTAAAAATATACGATTTGAATTACTTTTAGTTAAAATATGTATAGAAAGTACGACACAATAAATGAATTTTGTAGTATGATCAGTTCCATGTATATGTAATCTTACTCAGAATTGTTATTTATTTTTTTTATTTATTATTATTTTTTAAATTTTGCTATATATTAATTTTTTTTAAATATTATTTTTCTTTCATTGATATACAACGGTTCATTTTAATAATACAAACTTTATTTACCAGCAGGGCCTGCCAAAAGTTGCATGTGTTGATTGCAAAAAACCTGGACTTCATGCTTTTAGGAAATTTTGAAGACTATAAAAAAACATTGTTTTTTAAAAGACAAGAAAGAAAAATAATGCATCAAGCATAGACCGAAACATTCAGAATTCTTTACAGATACATCACTGTTTAATACGGCGAAAGATGATGCAAACAATTTGAAAAATGCGCAACACATTTGAAAACCAAATTTCAGCAATTATCATCTATAGTAAAAACAACTATCCGAAATATTTTGTGCAGCCCTGTATATAATCTATAGAATTTATAGACACTAACTAATATAAAAAAAACCGTTTAATTAAAAAACGCATACCGCAATTGAAAACGCACTTAAACAGTTATCACTCCTAGACAATATTGTAAACGAATTCTTTAGTTTGTCTCTGTAAATAAACGATAAATGCCATGCATACAATATTCTGCAATAAGCATCTTGTGGTACTTCTTAGTGCTGTATATCAATTTCACTATATTTGAAATAGTATATCATCAATAAAATACACCGCAGGAAATATTTTTCCCATAGACGGATAATTATAACGTATATCCATAATGTAACGGAATTATTTTGAGTGCCCCCTGTAAACGAACTATTAATGCTACTGACAACATGCCGTAGTAAACTTCAATAACATATACTAATTATGTGACAATCCGTGTATATATACGCGAGTTAGAGTACGGACAGACAGCAGACAGACAAACAGAAATTATAAAGACTTTTAAACTATATTGCTGTTAAAAAAAAAGGTTAAAAAGTACCGAGCTTCACTTTTAGAAGAGGAACCTCCACTGAGACTTAAAAGCTTTCTCTACTTTAGATTAAATACAGGATCCCAAAAATATTTTTTCTACCCTACCTCTTTAAGGAAAACGCCGCCCTGCTTACAAGGCTTTGACCTTTATCATATGTATCCCTAGATATAGTTTAAAAGCAAAATATAAACTCAAAAAATAAAAGAATGTTTATTTTCAAATTCGAAGCTTAAATATTCGTAGCCATTCTCTCTCTCTCTACGCCCAGAACACTCAGAACTGAGTACACTTATTTTTAAGTGTCTATTTTTATTAGTGTTGCATTACTTCATTTTTTTCAAAGTATACGAATGAGTAATTTTATTATTCCGGAAGCGAAATTATCTCGTTCTTGTATGTTGTCTAAAAACAAACTAGTAATGTATTTTCGGAAATAAAAATGTCATATTTGTTTATAGTCAGAATTAGAATATTTTGCTACACGAAGAGAAGTTTATAACTTATGGCATCAGAAGTCAAAGTGCTTTAGGGAACTACGAAATACATGGTGACATGAGTGAACGTTTTTTGGTAAAGCTTTAAAAACTGTTTCGACGTAAGCGATTTTTGTCAAATATGATTTCACTCGAATAAATATTGATTTTAAACCTTCTGAATGACTAGAAAATGCTAAATTTATCTTTAACTAATTTTATTTTCTTACTGAAAAACAAAAATCCTGTTTGATAAACAAATGTACTTTATAAGTCTCCGGAAAATGTTTCTGTGTTGCATGATATATTATAAATATAAAGTATCTGATATTTAAGTGAACAGTATAATACATAAGTTTCACATCTTTAGATTAAGTCATATTCGTGCTGAGATTCTGAATGAACATTTACGCGCGAAAACTATTCTTTACCATGCTAAACCTCAGAATCTAATATATTTTCAACATTTAAATAATCATTTGTAAAAACAAAGTTTATTTTGCTGCCACTGATTTTCGGAAACGTTTTTGAATAGTTTTTATAATCTATTAATTAGTTTTCTAAAACCGCAATATCGGATGCGGTTTTAGAGGTTGGTTTTTTTTGTTTTGTTTTTTGTTCAATTACACACTTTCAGCACCGTAATAGAATTTTTACATTCAACAGCAACATAATAACAGTAATTTTAATGTTAATGCTGTTATTTTATCATGCTTGTCTGTAAAATCTATTTGTTGAACCTTAAAATGTTTACTTGAGAATGGATAGAATCCGAAAAACCGATATTCCGGGTTGAGAAAACTGATGAATACACTATAAAAACTATTCGAAAACGTTAAAGAAAATCAGTGGCAGCAAAAGAAACTTTGTTTTTTATGAATGATTCTTTAAATCTGAAACATATATTAGTTTCTGAGGTTTCGAAAAATAAAAAATGCTTTTCAGAATCGTTAGTAACTCTAAAAAGGTTACTGTATATTTTCGTTCGAGGTTACATTATATTTTCATAGATTAAAAACCATCTATCTTTTTTACATGGTATATACATGAAATTTTACAAGTAAGAGCACTTAAATCAGGAAAACAAAAGATCCATTACGAGCTATCGAAATAAAGGAACAAAGTAAATACTATATTCCATTTGTAAGTGGGACAAATATTGTATAGACATTTTAATGTCGTGTACAAAGTCAACATTTTAAAAATACTTTACAGAGTACAAAGAGCAGTCAATGCATGTCTCTGTTTATTTTTCACTGGTTTTCTAAGAGCGTAAAAATGCTTTTCAGATACCCATATATCTAATTACGTAAACCTCTCGTTAAACTTGAATAACTTACTATTCTAATTAAAATCGAGTACACAACCAATGTGCCTATGTCTATATAATGTGTTTTCATTATAAAAACGAGTTCGTCTAGGAGGTAACTATGTCAAATAGAAAATGAAAATCCTACCTCAGTAACTATTTTCTGATGACCTGTAACACAGAGTGAAGAAATTATTGATTTTATCCCTGCTCAGTAAACTTTTCAAGTGAGTTATGGATATTCATGGTCAGACAATACATACAAAATATTCACTAACGGGATGTTTTTTTTTTTTAAATTGATGGAACAAGAAAGATTGGTGGATTAGGAATTAGGAACCCTGAGATTAGTTGTGATGTGAGATTGAGATGTTGATTAGTGGATTAGGAACCTAGTAATTAAATTTGTTCTACCTCTTTCTAGTTAAACTTTCTCTGTTCCGATATCTATGCATACACACACACACACACACACACACACACACACACATATATATATATATATATATATACAGGGTGTTCCGTTAAAGGGGTCCAATATTAATAGGGGTAATAGAGGAGATCACATGGAGCATAAATCAGTATATAAAGCCTGGTCGGATCTCAATAGTTGTCAAGTTACAGCAAATAGAATGAAAATTCGGAAAATTGTAAAAGAACCCTCATTGCTAAACTATCGATAATGCTACATAAAAACGAAGCACATATTTAGAAAGAACAGAAAAAAAACCTACAAAATGACATCAATTGTATTAAAATAGCAATATTTATTGACAAGTTACAAGCCCTGAAACAGTGAAAAAAGTACGAAATCCAATATACATCAAAATAGTTAATCGTTAATTCCAAAAAGACAACTCTAGCTACAACAAGGAAAATGTAGTAAAATTTGGTCCATTCCGAAAACTTTCGAAAAAGCTTACAATGAACCATATCGGTTTAATTGTGTGAGAGAAATTAATCAGTTTCTTAGTTACAACTCCGCTTTCTTTGACACTAGCAAAGGTTAAACTCCGCCCATCACGATTGGAAACACCGCCTTTTTAATTACTCTCAACTATACATTTTCGATCATGCTTCTTCTGAGATGCAACATTTTTAATTATTCAAGAGTTGAATGAACCAAAATAACTTTACAATAATAGTCTACATTTTAAAGTGGTCTTTTATTGATATAAAGCTTAAGTTAAATTCCTTAAAATTAAACTGGTGGTGAAAATTCGGAAATAATTAAAAATATTGCGATTTGTAACTATGCAAGAAGTTTCAGTACATGTTTTACATGGACAATTATTGTATGTATATGTGCATCATAATTTATGATAGGAAATAATAATAACAAATAGCATAATAATTTTATTAATTATAAATTTAAAAAAGACACTAAATTTTAAATTAATTCATACAAACTTTGTAATTTACAATTTGAGTACACCACAGTCTGTGACTTACAAAATACTGTGCCAAAAAGTGTTGAAAATAAAAGAAAAATGACAAATAAAGAATTACATTCCACGTACTTTATGACATATGTGAAGCATAGTCTTCTGGCCTGCGCTGCACAGTTCAATGTCGGAAGGCAGACGAACGGACATTATTATAATAGGTGTTCGAAGTTGCGCCCATTAACAGAATCGCACAGCCGACAGCGACGTCGTAAAGATTGGCGAACACGCCGAAAAACTCCGACGGAGTTGGGAATGTCTCCTGCAGCGACAACGATTCGCGCTAGTAAATCCTCCGGTGTATCCACAGGCGTTTCATACACCAGCGATTTAAGGTGTCCCCAAACAAAAAAGTCTAACGGATTGAGGTCTGGAGAGCGTGCAGGCCAAGCAACAGGTCCACTGCGTCCAATCCATTTCCCAGGATATGTTGAATTGAGGTGATTGCGAACACCTATGAAAAAATGTGCCGGTGCGCCATCGTGCATAAACCACATATTGTGGCGCAATGTTGCTGGCACATTTTGCAGTAACTGCGGTAAGATATCCCGTAGGAAAACCAAGTACGTACTGCCATTGAGTACATCTGGGAGTAAATATGGTCCTATGAGATAATCGCCAAAAACACCTGCCCATATGTTCACACTGAACTTTTGTTGTGCGTTCGACGGGAAAACAGTGTGGATTTGTATATGACCATGTGTGCATATTGTGCGTGTTTACCACGCCCTCTCTCGTAAATGTTGCTTCATCAGTAAATAAAATATTTTCCAGAAATTGTGGATTATTTTCTGTTACATTAAGCAACCAGCGTACGAATTCTGTCCGCTGAGCACAACCTGTTACTGATAACAGTTGTACCCGCTGCACATGAAAGGGGTGCATGTTTTCTGCACGCAGAACACGCCACACACTTTGGTGAGAAACACCGACTTCAGACGCAGCAGCTCGTGTACTCGTGGAGGGGTTATCTTTAAAAATATTCAGTACATCTTCTTCCATTGCAGGTGTCCGTACATGTCGAGGTTTCCCTGCATCAATGCTTGCTGTATTAAACGATCCAGTCTCCCGTAATCGTCTATCGATTTTTATGAAGAGTTTCGAACTTGGGCAACGTCTCCTTGGAAATTGCTCACGGTACATGCGCTGTGCTAGACATGCATTTCCATGAGCTTGGCCGTACATCAGATGCATGTCCGCATATTCTTCGTTAGAGTATTCCGGCATAATTATTATACATCAACTTACTACAATTCCACTTACAACAGCCTCCCTTTAACATAACGCCCACTGATGACTGCTGTTTTATTACACTTTTCTTCCTATACACATAGAAAATTTGCATAAAAAGTACTTCTTCTTCATCATCCTGAAAGTTCATGGAGGAAACGCAGCAGTCACGGAGTTTGTTTTAAGACAAGGCGAGAGCTGCACAATATGTCATTCACTTGACCAGACTGAATAATGAAAGGGTATTGATAGAGGTTGATCAGAAATGTATAATTAAATGATATTAAAACGGGGTGTTTACAATCGTCATGGGTGGAGTTTCGCTCTTTCCGAGCGTGCAACAGTACAGAGTTGTAACTAGGGAACTGCTTGATTTCTCCCATACAATTAAACTGATATGGTTTATTGTCAGCTTCTTCGAAAGCTTTCGGAATGGATCAAATTTTATAACATTTTCCTTGATGTAGGTAGAGTTGCAGTTTTGGAATTAACGATTAACTATTTTGCTAAATATTTGATTTTGTATTTTTTCACTGTTTCAGAGCTTGTAACTCGCCATTAATTCTCAATATTCTAAAACAACTTATGTCATTTCGTAGGATTTTTTCTGCTCTTTCTAAATATGTGCTTCGTTTTTATGTAGCGTTATCGATAGTTTAGCAATGAGGGTTTTTTTTACAAATTTCCGATTTTTCATTCTATTTGCTGTAACTTGAAAATTATTGAGATCCGGCCAGGCATTATATACTGATTTATGCTCCGTGTGATCTCCTCTATTACCCCTATTAATATTGGACCCCTTTAACGGAACACCCTGTATATATATATATTACCCGCATAGCATGCATGATCGCAGTGACGTCACTGCAAATCAAATGTTTATTGTTTTCTTGAAAAATAATTTAAATTTAATTTTACGCAACAACATTTTAAACATTATAACCAAGAACAAAAATGTACAATAACCTCTTTAGAGCATTCTTTTACTTCTGAAACCTGAGAAACCAATATCTTTTCAAAATTTAATGAAGAATTTATAGAATTCAAAGTTTCTTTTGCTGACACTGATTTAAAAAAAATTCTTTTTCAATAGTTTTATAGTGCTATAATAATAACTTTGCTATAGTGCTAGAATAATAATCCGCCATCTACCGGGCTATGTGAAACTTATTTAATGTTTAAAATGTTGTAACGTAAAACTGTTTTAAATTGTCTTTCCAAGAAAACAATAAACATGTACGTACGTTGTTTTGTTCTTTTGTTTTAATCTGTAAAAAAAATCTGTTGCTTTTACAGAAAAAAAAATGTTAACCAGGACACCAGTAAAAAATGTTTATTTTACAAAATAATCTGTATTTATTGCGCATTTTCTGTTATTTTAACAGATTTTACTATTAAGTTCGTAATAAATACAGATTATTTCTCTAAAATAAACAGTTTCTGGATACTGACAAAGTTACACCACAGCCAAGTTACGAAAACATGAAGCAAACTAGCCTGATGTGCGATTCTCACAACTTTCTTCTTTTTGATACAAGTTAATACTTCAAAATTACCTATCACAACGCTAATAAAATCAATACCTTTCACCATCCAGTTTCACGTCAGCTGTTTGCGAATCGTCAGGTTGCCTGGATGCGATGCACTCTTCACTGCATGAGCAGTCGATGTACAACACAATTACGAAAAATTGAGAAAACCGCAGAAATATCGCTATCATATCGCCAACTTCAAGCGGGATAGTATCGAATTCCACTGGGACCAGCTGTTCATAGCCAAAAACATATATATAAAATTTGGTTCAATTGTGTAGATAATTTCATACACTTTTCGATAATACAATAATGAAAATGGAACAAACTTTACTATCACAGTGCCCCCTTCTGGCGGAATATCTCCAAATTCAACTGGGTCTTACTGACCATAGTCAAAAACATATAAATAAAATTTTGTAGAATTCAATGCATAATGTATAAATCTATGCATACATTCACGGACACACGGATAGGCAAACATTTTGTAAAAACATGGTTTTCGAAATGTCTGGTTCCTAAAATATGTAAATCCGTCTAATACCAGATGTCGTAAATAAATTTTCGATTACAATACTTTCTTCTATTATAGATAGAAGAAAGTAAAAAAAAAACTTTCACCAGCTTTACAATGTCTATCTTATATATAGTGGATGTATAAGAATAAATTTTATAATCTGGGAACAACTTTTAGGACATCCTGTATACTAAAACACAGTACAAATTTACCCCAAAAAACCTATTTTATTCCAATGAAAATTTGGCAAAATAAAGGATCATAATTGAGTATATACAAATTGTTAATATTTGTACATTACATATGTCTTCCTGTCCCCTAAATAAAAAATATTTTCTCATACATAAAAACCAGAAGTAGTTCACGGATGTTATCCAAAGATTAACGTGACATTTTATTTTTTGCAGTAAATAAACCTTTTGAAATCTCAGATTATCAAATCTCAGTTATTCCACGAAAAAAAATTTCATTTTTTATAAACGGAAATCGAAAAAGAGAAAAAAAAATATCGTCGATATATATTAAACGTTCAATCTATGCGCAATTACAGGATTGTAGCAATCATTACTGGAAAATGAAGTTATGTAATCCTCAAATAACTCGATGTTTTTTAGCGGTTTTATTATCTAGCATTTTCAAAATCAGTAAGTAATAAATAAAGAACGGAAACGTCTAAACGCATCATTAGGATCCGGATATTGATTCTGTGAATCAAATATAATTTTCTTCTTCTGGCATTGTGAAAATGGACAGTTAAATATCATTTACCATACTGATGTTTTATAAAATATAAATTACTACTTGATATTGCTTAAATGAAAGTGATATAAACTGGAATATTTAAGTCGTATTTCTATTGAAATGTAGAATAATAAAATGAATTTTGATATTATTTTCGTTTAGAACCTATACTAGTAAATCGAAAAAACTGGCAAGCTAATGGTAAACAAATGGCAGCGTTCTTTTCAAATTTCTCACTTGCAATTCAATATTTTTGAGTTATTTTTTCTGCATAGGATATCTCAGGTCAATACAGAACCTGATAATTTTGTATTTTTTCGATTTTGGTTGCAATTTATTATTTCTTGGCACATTTTCAATTCAGAATCGGTTTAGAAAGGGAAATCAGAGTAGCCCACAACGTTAATAAAACGTTATTAAAACTTTAATAAAACGTTATTAAAACGTTAATAAAGCGCTATTAACCCACTGTATCTAGATTTTGATCGTTTTTTTTTGCTATTATGGAAGTGTGCTTAGAAAAAAGAACTGCAACCAAAATCGAAGAAAAAAAACACAAGAAAAACAAGACAAAAGAATGAAATTTACATGAGAAATTTGAAAAGAACGCTGCCATTTATGTTTAACAACAGCTTGCGATTGTTTCTACGTCACTAGCCTAGACTATTAACCCCTTGGGGACGAGCGATACGCATACGTGACGCATAAGATGCTCAGAATCCTCGATTATTCCCACCAGTTTCCTTTTTTTTTGTAAGTTTTGCCTTATTTAATGTTAGCATTTCTGCGATTCAATTAGGCAAAATTTCTGTTTTGAAAAACCGGTGGTAAAATATTAAAAATTCTGTAAAGGACGCTCGTCGCGAAGGGGTTAAAAGAGTTCGTACGGGTACTGCTACTTTTCCAGGGGAAAAGTTCATCAAGTTCAAACGTGCGAAATTTCACCTTATTTAAGATGAGATTATTTATAAGGAAATAGTGGTACCAAATAATTTCCTGGTTTTAAATTTCCAGGATCCGTACGAACCCCGATTAAGCAGTCCATGTAATAATAACAATAATAATAATTAAAGTAAACTGCATAAGAAACTAGAGGCCTTTGCTCTGCTCCTGATCTGAAAGTGTTTTCGTATATTATTTTATGTAAAATATTTTAATTCGGACGCATGGTAAATCTGTGTCTGCATCTTAATAGTATATTGGATTTATACTCTTTCCTCCGCATAATGATACAGTACTTTTGAAAAATGCTTAGTAAAACAGTTTCTTGTCTCAAGTGCTTTAATAATTGACATTTGCAATAAGTAAACTCTCATATAAGAAAATGATGCAAAACACATAGCGCTCATATCCTAACCCTTACTACATTTTATTTTAAATTTTATGAATCTTCAGTAGTAATGAATAACTGACAGGTTTGTATATTATATTCTTACTTGATTTAGAGCACATTTAAAAGAGATGATTGTCATTCGAAGAAGGCACATGGTCAGCTTCAAAGTACTTTGTCCAAATGATGGCAACCCACATTTTACTGAATAATACTTTCAGGAGCGTTTTTTTATCTCCTATATTTAAAAACGAAATAAAACTTCTGTATACATAGCGTTAAAATCAATAGAGCTGCATTAACAATTAGCTTGTGACGTACGTTCGCGGGCAAGCATCTTGAAAAATAGCCATGGCACAAAATTAACAATAACAACAATCTATATATTTAAAACGCTAAGCGTTTTGTTTCGACAATCCGTGAGAACAAACTACTACATCAAATTACATCATTCTTTTTTTAAATGAAAGATATTTGGACACAGATTTGTTATCGTGCATTCGTTTGTTCGAAAATTTAATTAATTAACCGTAATTTTCAATTAAACTTTTACTTCTGCTAATGACTTCATAATCGGATAACGCCCACTGTTGCGAAGCACAGAGTTTATTCTCTAAACTCTGTGGTTGAATAAAAAAGAAATAATAAATATTAAAAGCACGCGGTTTTAAGGCCGAATTTGTTAATTTGCAAGTTAAATTTCGGTAAAAATACTTATCCGCGTGTTTTATAAGCGAATAAAAATTCATATTTATTGTGACGTCACGGGAATATTGCCCATTGGGTTTATTTTATCATTATGCATTATAACTTTGTTGATGCCATTTTTTCATTACAATTAAATACAAAATATATTTATATTTATGTGCATGGTGTTTAAGCATTAATGTAAGGTATATGAAGTACGTGTGAAAAGTTTGCGCCGGTGAAAATGACGTTATGCTTAGCTTGAAGTGCATTTTAACATTGATAAAGCTAAAGAGAAAAATGTATATGATTGTGTTAACATGACATAATTTTACTGATTTTTGCATTCATAATTATAAAGATTAGAATTGGAGCCGTCATTGATTTCTTCATCTTGATTGCATACCTTCATTACATGTTACCAATTGCTTTTTTTTTAAATTATAGGATAGAAGATTTCCTTTTTTAATAAAAAAAATCACAAAAGTAAAGGATTTCAGGAAATTTAAAGTTATTAAAAATAGTGTTATGGTAGAAAAAAATCTTGAAATAATGATTGTATTTTTAGCTAGAATAAACAATGTAAGACTAATATTTCATAGGAATTATTTTGGTAGATTTATTATAAGTTCATTTAACAGTTCCTTATTAGCGCAAAGTCCTATTTCTTTCACTGTGAATTTCTCTTTCGATGTCAAAAAATGTTTTTCTACTTTTGGACGCCAGCCAAAATACAGTGGCAATTTTAGAAATGTACAACAATTGTGACAACGAACGGCGCTATCGCTTTAGCTTTAATCGCGCTTACATCAATTCGAAATACTACAAATTTCTATTTTTTACTACATTTTACAATTTCAATTCTTACATCATCAATTAGAAAAAAAATTAGCTTTCGATTGAAATTTATTTGAAAACTGCCGCATAATTTAACGACCTTTTAAATAATTTTCAAGCATGAAAAGTTTTTCAATTCTATCTTATCAATGACCACCAGTTTGCTTCAATAATGTAAAATAGCCCCTGGGAAAGTTGTCACAATTGAAAATAGATTTGCCTAACCATCATAAAAAGTGAATAATAATTTTAAAAAAAAAGTGATAAATTATAAGGTCAGATTATCCATAAGATAGAACATTTTGGCGCTAAACAAAATCTGTCAGGAAAAAAAAAAAAAAAAAAAAAAAAAAAAAAAAAAAAAAAAAAGACTATTTTTAGTTTATGTTGAACATAAAATTGATATGTTGAATTCGTTGATGAATATGTTCCATCAGATATCAGGATATGCTAGGAATTGTATTTTTATATTTTTTTTTACATTTGCCAACTGTATAAGAGGAAAAATATCCCCGACTGTGATGGAAAAGGGATAATCATCCTGATTATGTCAAGGAACCGAAGAAACCATACAAATAAATTACACTTGAAAACATTAAAAATCTCCCTCATCTGCAGATAGATTTATTACTGTAAAAAAACTTCTTAATCTTTGCATAAAAATTGATTAGCTTAAAACATTGGATGCGTTTTAGAAGATATGGATTTGAAACGAACAATGATTAAAGAGGACATTTTAAAACTTTTAATTTAATCATTTTAAAACTTTTTTAACGTCGAATTTTGACGGTGCTGTATGTAATGCACATGCGCATAGGAGTTCATTCGGTTGCATTATCACATGGAGGGGGAGGGAGATGTGTGCTTTATTTACTATGTTCTGTTATTTACTGAATATGATATGAACGTAGGAATATACTATTTGTATATACTTCATAGGTCCATGATTTTTAGGTGCGTTCGTAATTATATAAATACGTAGCACCTATAGTCGTCGTTTGGTCCGTCCGTCTGTCCGTCCGTCTGTCTGTCTGTCCGTCCGTCTGTCTGTCCGTCCGCATATAACAACGCAAAAACTACCCAACCAAATGGTTTGCAATTTAAAATATATTATCTTTGCAGAATTTTGTCGAGACATTTCAAATTTTATTAAAATCGAATCAAAACTTTAGGAGATATTAATAAAAATATTTATTAAGAAATTTGATTTTTTTTTTTAAATCGGTGCTTTTTTGTTAGAGGAGCTTCCGATGGATGTTAAATCGTCAAGCGACCGAGATACTTATTTTATTACAGAAATTAATCTGCAGACGATATAATTCATTTCACAGAATTAAAAATCATCAAGATCTGAATATTTATATAACTAGCTGATACATATATATCTGAATATTTATATAACTAGTTAAGATATTTGTATGAACAGTGTCATAAAATATATACTTAACTAGCTGTTTAGCCCGTTCTACGCATGGGATATCATGAATTTAATTCTAAAACGTGCGTACGAACGCACCTCGTTTGTAACGTTTGACGTACAATTTCCAACTTGTTTTTTCTTGCCGTGGGGAATATGGTGGTAATGTCAAACTGATTTGCATTACACAGTTATTTACTGATTGTTTGTTTGGAGCTTGCATCGGAAATAGTACTGTATTTGACTGGGGGAAAAATATTTGAAAGACTGTTTTATACGCACCCCTTCATAAATAATAAAGAAGCTTATTTTACTGATATTGTTATAGTATTTTTTTTTTGCGTCAAGTTTTGACGGGTTCCATCTAGTCTATATATTTAAAACGCTAAGCGTTTTGTTTCGACAATCCGTGAAAACAAACTACTACATCAAATTACATCATTCTTTTTTTAAATGAAAGATATTTGGTCACAGATTTGTTATCGTACATTTGTTTGTTCGAAAATTTAATTAATTAGCCGTAATCTTAAATTAAAATTTTACTTCTGCTTATGACGTCATAAAGTCGACAATCGGATTAACGCCCACTGTTGCGACGTACAGAGTTTATTTTCTGAACTCAATAATTGCAAGCATAAAAAATAAATATCAGATATTAAAAGCACGTGACTTTTAGGCCGAATTTTTTAATTTGTAAGTTAAAATATAGTTAAAATGTTTAAGTATTTCGGTAAAAATATTTATCCGTGTGTTTCATAAGCAAATAAAAATTTATATTTACTGTGACGTCACGGAAATATTGTCCATTGGGTTCATTTTTTTTATCATTAAGCATTACAACTTTGTTGATGCCATTTTTTTCATTACAATTAAATGCAAAATATATTTTTTATTTGTATGCATGGTGCTTAAGCATAAATGTACGTGTGAAAAGTTTGTACCGGTGAAAAAGACGTTATGCTTAGCTTGAAATGCATTTTAACATTGATAAAACTAAAAAGAAAAATTTATATGATTGTGTCAACATGGCGTAATATTAACTGATATTTCAATTTTTTAATTTTAAAGATTAGAACTGGAGCCTTTATTGGTTGCTTCATCTTGATTGCATACCTTGATTACATGTTACCAATTACTTTTTTTTAAAATTATAGGATTAAGTTATAGGAATTATAGGATTTAAATTATTAAGATTTCCTTTTATAATAAAAAAATTCACAAAAGTAAAGAATTTCAGGAAAAAAGAAAACTTGAAATAATGATTGTATTTTTAGCTAGAATAAACAATGTAAGGCTAATATTTTATAGGAATTATTTTGGTAGGTTTGTTATAAGTTCATTTAACAGTTCCTTATTAGCGGCAAAGTCTTATTTCTTTCACTGTGAATTTTTCTTTCGATGTCAAAAAATGGTAGTCTACTTTTGGACGCCAACCAAAACACAGTGGCAATATTTAGAAATGTATAACGGTTGTGACAACAAACGGCACTATCGCTTTAGTTTTCATCGCGCTTACATCACTTCTAAATACTAAAAATTTAATTTTTTTACTACATTTTATAATTTCAATTCTTACATCCTCAATTAGAAAAAAAAATTAGCTTTCGATTGAAATTTATTTCAAATCTGCCGCTTAATTTAACGACTTTTTAAATAATTTTCAAGCATGAAATATTTTTCAATTCTATCTCAACAATGACCATCCGTTTGTTTTAATAATGTAAAATAGCCCCTTGGAAAGTTGCAACAATTGAAAATAGGTATCCCTAACCTTCATGAAAAGTGAAAAAAAAAATAATAATAACCTGATAAATCATAAGATCAGATTATCCATAAGATAGAGTATTTTGGTGCTAATATAAAATCTGTCAAAAGAAAAAAAAACTATTTTGAGTTTATGATTAACATAAAATTGATATGTTGAATTCGTTGATGTATATGTTGAATCAGAATATGCTAGGAACTCTTATCTATTATTTTTTTAAAGATCCATTGGATATTTAACTGTATAAGAGACCGACTGTGTTGTAAAAGGAATAATCATCCTGATTATGTAAAGGAATAGAAGAAACCATACAAATAAATTACACTTGAAAACATTAAAATTCTCCCTCATCTGCATATTAACTTATTATATTTTAACAAAAATTCTTCATTTTTACATAAAAATTGATTAGCTTAAAACAATGGATGCGTTTTAGAAGATATAGATTTGAAACGAACAATGATTAAAGAGGACATTTTAAAACTTTTAATTTAAACATTTTAAAACTTTTTTTAACGTTTAATTTCAACGATGCCTTTGGGCAGATGCAATACATATGCGCATAGGAGCTCATTCGATTGCATTATCATAGGGGGGGGGGGTGCTTATACTATGTTCTTTTATTTACTGAATATGAGATGAAAGTAGGAAATTTGTATGATACTTTATGATAGGACTATTTGTATGATACTTTATAGGTCCATGACTTTTTTTTTTTTTTTTTTTTTTTTTGGTCTTGGAGAATATGGTGGTAATGTCAAACTGATTTGCATTACACATTTGTTTACGGAGTGTTCATTTGGAGTTTGCATCGGACATAGCATTTCACTAGGGGGGGGGTGATTTTTTAAAATAAAATATTTGAAAGACTGTTTCATACGAAGCCCTACTTAAATAATAAAGAAGCTTATTTTACTGATATTGTTATAGTATTTTTTTCCGTCACGTTTTGACGGGTTCCATCTAGTTTATTTTAAAAACTTAAGAGTGATTGGCAGTTGCAGACTTAAATTAAAGAAAATAAAAAAATAATCTCAAAATGCAAGAAAATGTAAGGGGAAATGCTTCCCCCAAAATACTCCCTAAATTCAGCAATTGGCTCAAAACAAAATGGCCTTTTTGATCATTTTCAGGAACCGAATAATAAAGTCACTTGAATTCACTGTAAAAAATATCACTATAAACACTTCAATATCACTAAAAGGAATAACCATGGATTCCAACTGACTTTATTCGCAAACACGAAACTGAATTTCTCCCCACGCGGGCGAAATTCTCAGGCATTGCCTCCGTTCCATTGGAAATTTTCAATGGCTATTCAGCGCGTGAGCACTTCGACGTTCAAATCAGAAAGCAGTGCAAATCCAGACACTACTACTATGGGCGTTATGAGTTACTACTATGGGCGAGATGCGTATAAACACGTCAAACTCCTACCGCAGTATATATATATATATATATACAGGGTCATTCATAATTCCCTCCGGGATTTCGAAACGTTATAGTAAAAAAATGAAGACGAATATGAAAAAAAGAAACATATGAAATTATTCCGAAACTATTCAAGTTTTACTTACATACATTACAGGTGTTCTATGTGTGAACCCTTGGTCACACGGCATACATCCATGCGATAGTCCAGTTCCTGCCATACTCCGTTTCTTTAAATCTGAATCAGTGGTGTCAGTTCAACGGGCCTTTCGTAATAAATATCGAAAACAGGGACCAACTGACAAAACAATTCATGTGTGGTACCGGAAATTTAAAGAAACGGAGTATGGCAGGAACTGGACTATCGCATGGATGTATGCCGTGTGACCAAGGGTTCACACATAGAACACCTGTAATGTATGTAAGTAAAACTTGAATAGTTTCGGAATAATTTCATATGTTTCTTTTTTTCATATTCGTCTTCATTTTTTTACTATAACGTTTCGAAACCCCGGAGGGAATTATGAATGACCCTGTATATATATATAGTGTAAATATATATATATATATATATACTTGCACGCACACTACTGTCTATGCAATGTATGTATTTTTGTGTTTCTTCAATCTAAACTTAAAATAAAGTGGTAAGATTTTTATTGACAATCTTGTATCTCTAAAATTTTAATTGATTGTTCAATATTTAAATAATATGTTAGTTTTATCTTATAAGCATTTTTTTTACTCAAATTCTGAAGCCTAACTGAGTAAATAGTTGTAATGCTAAACAGCATGAGATGGGGCACCATTGAACAATTAAAATTAAGAAATAAAGAGTTGTGGATGTATCTAAACATTATTATTTTTGGATTTTTTTTTAGAAAATGTGAAAATTAAGAGATTATTTAAGAATTATTATATTTAATATGAAAGTTGTACTGATACAGGGGTGCCAACTACTACACATTATGTGTAGAAACAACACTTTTTTGTGTCAAGTGGTTTTTTAATATGACAGATATATGTCATATATTTGGATTCTTTTACATTTGTAAACATATGTAAATATTATTATGATTTAAAATGTATATTATATTGTGCAAGGCTTTGTATACTACATAAAAAATATTTTAAATAAAAATATTCAGTTTAGTTTTGGTTTCAGCCATATTTTTATCTTTTCATGTAGCCTATTTTTATTAAAAAATATCTATTCACCCTACAAGACTAAAAGTTGATTATAAGTTTAAATATGAAAAAAATAAATTTTGAAGCTTTGAATAGTTGTATCAGGGTTATATATTTTTATTAATGAACTTTTCCTTTATGTTGTGTGATATTTTAGTGTGTTTCATAAAAAAAGCTAATAATTAAATAATAAAAAAATAGTAATTTCGGTAAAAATGTAGTTAATTGTATTCTGAATATTTTATATTTCTTAAATATATGCAGTTTTTCATTAAAAATAACTCTTAATAAATTCATATTTTGTTTATTTGTTCAAAGGTGCCCCTAGCTTGACCAAAGGTATACATGGGGCAGGTTTGAACAGAAATCTCTAAGCTTTATAAAGTCTCACAAAGTATTTAATTTATTTGGAAAACTTTAAATTTTTGGCTCATATGATGAAGAAATACTTTGTTTTTCTCATGCAATATTTAAAGGGCAATAATTATAATTCTAATAAGAAATATGTTGATTTTCTAAAAAAATGTTCAAAGATGTTATGTTAGAAACATAAGTACTTTGTCCCTGAAAGGGTAAAATATTTATTACAGTCTAAATGTAGGAAAATACCCAGTCCCCACCCTTTTTTCCTTCAAACTGTCGGAATTACCACAGAAGGTTCTACCGGAAAATTTAAGAGAACAGGCATCCCCCGACTTACGTAATTAATGCGTTCCGCAGACTTTTACGTAACTCGAATTTTACGCAAGTTGAATGTGTAATTTGCTTAAGTAAAATTTCGTAAGAAACTGCAATATTTATTATATATAGAGAGAGATTATTTACACAGTATTAATTTTTAAATAAAGCATCATGCAACAGTATTTACTCGGATATCTACTATATATATAAAACACAAACGGAAATTTCGTTCCGTTCCCTTATAACTCGAGTTCCGCTGAATGGATTTTGATGGAACTTGCACTGTTCGATAGATAATTTTTCAGGGAAGGTTTTAGTATATAACACATTACGTACATTAGTTATAGAATTATGATAAAAAGTCCTGTTATTTTGGCCGAAAAGGTTACCATTGCTAATTTTTTGGCGACCATTATTGTTGCAGAAAGAAATGAAAAGGCTGTACATCTCGAAAAATAAAATAAACACTGTTGCTAATTTTATTTTTAAAAAAATAATGAAAAAAGAAAGAGAAAGAAAAGATTAAAGAAGGAAGAAAGAGTTTTGATGAGAGTTAATATTATAAAACGAAAATATTTAATTTAAACATGATTGGGAATATTCGTATTGCTTAAAAAAATATTTAAGGGGAAAGATTGCTGTTGAAACACGATATTTGGCGGTTTATCATTGGTTTTTGGAGATTTTGATTTTACTTTTGACCTCAAACAATTTGATTTTAAGCCAAAAGGTTTTTTTTTTTTTTTTCAGAAATAATTGAAATGGCTATACAACTGGAAAAATAAAAGAAAAAACTGTTACTAATTTTATTAAAAAAAAGAATGAAAAGAAAAACAGTTTTAATGAGAGATTTTAAGCGTAAAGGTGTTTTTTCAAGTGTACGACAGCATTTTTGCAGTATTTTTTTGGTACTTTTCGGTTAGCCGGGCGTCAGTGATAGATATATACATGTATATATACACACACATATATATATACGCATATATATATATATACATATATCTACACAAATACATATATATACATACATATATATACACTTATATGTATGAATATATACATATCTATATGTATATACATATATATTTGTATATGTACATATATCACTGGCACCCGGCTAACCGAAAAGTACCTTTTTTTTTATTTAAATGCAAACTATATTAATGGCAATATACTTCTATTTACATCTACATATATGAAATTTCGTTCCGGCTGCTTATAACTCGTGTTCTGCTGAAGGGATTTTCGTAGAACTTAAACTGTTAGATAGATAATTTTTCCGGAAAGGTTTTATTGTATAACATATCGCTTTACGTAGCTTTCAGTTATAGAATTATTATGGGAAGTTCTATAATCAGATCAATCCGATTATGAAAGATTAGCCTTTTTAAAAGATTTTGCCGAATGGATTTCGATGGAACCTACACTGTTAGATAATTTTCTAGGGAAGTTTTATTATGTACCATATCATTCTACGTTGCTTCGTTCTAGAATTATAGGGGGAAATTCGAAAATCGGGTGACCATTTTTTTAAACAAATATTAGCCTTTTCAATATTTGATTCTGGTTATGAAAGATTAGCCTTCTGAAAAAGTTCTACTGGACGGATTTTGATGAAAATTGTATTGTTAGTTAGTTAGATGCTATTTCAGGAATAGAGTGTACTACATATTGTTCTACGTTGCTTAGTCAAACAGTTATGTGTGAAGGTTATATAGTCAGGTGAACCCGATTCCGAAAGATTAGCCTTTTTGAAAGTTTTTACTGGGCGTATTTTTTGCGACTTGCATTGTTAAGTAGATAATTTTTAAGTAGATAATTTTTAAGGATGGTTTTAGTATATTTCATATCGTTCTGTTGAGTTTTAGAATTATGTGCAAAAGTTCTATAATCAGATGAACCCGATTATCAAAGATTAGTCTATATAAAAACTTCTACTGAATGGACTTTGTTAGTTAATTTGTTTGCATTGTTAGTTCGAAAATTTTTAGTGATGGTTTTATTATATTGCATACAGTTTTATCATTCTTTAGCAAACCCTAACTGTAAATGACCAAATAAAAGAGTTGGTCCTTAACAGATAAAATTTTGACTGCACTTTAAAAAATATAATAGCACAATGACGTAATTTTTCAGTAATGTGGAAGGATATGCCAGGTAAATATACATATTGCTTTCAAATACAAGGTCAAATAAAACAACATTTCGTTTGATTCAAGGTTCATTTGTAGAAACCGACCAGCGCAGCTGGCGTAGCTTGCTAGAAAATTATACAAGTATGACAAAATATAAAGGTAAACTGAAAAAACACTTTAAAAAATATCTTGTGGAATTTGGGATTTATAAATTTAACTTTGATGGAGTGACTTATAATAATTTTGAGATTACTTCAAACGACTATAAAAATAAGAAATAATTAAAGAGGACCGGCTTACCTCTTCTCCACAAACTTTCGATGACACAAAATGAAATAATTCTTGATAAGCACAAATTGTATTTATTAAGAATTAGATTACAACAATGAATAACGAACATTAAAGATTCGTTGTTATGATAATACTGTATATTCCCAACAAACATATAAGACTCTCTAATACACAAAACTATATTATAATAGCTATAATTTTTATCTACATATTTTATTTATAAATTAATTATCAAAAGTAAGAAAACACGTATCAAATGCGCTAGTGAGTTCATAAATGTAACTTTCAAAAAAAAATTTACGTAACTGCGAATTTACGTAAGTCGCAGTATACGTAAGTCGGGGATGCCTGTAATTTTAATTAAGTTAAGCACACCAATCAGAGGACTCAATCAGGACTAGAGTTTTTAACGCATCAGATAACCCCAGTGGTTTCGAGCTCATTCATTACTTACACACTTGTTCCACTGTGCTCATATCGTACCACTGTTACCAGTTGGCTGCTTTTTTTAATTCAGTTTTCTTGAATGTCACCAGTTTTTTGAGAAAGTCAAATTCACCTTATTTAATGACAGATTAAGTAAACCGAACACAAGGCGAATCATACCATTTTAAAAATTGGTACCAATCAGACAATCTCAATTCTAAAAAAAGTAGCCCATGCGCGACAGTGTATCGTACCCGAACCCTAGATTTCTGCTTAAAGTCAATCTGAAACGCGACTTGAACACGAAGTATCACACCCGAACACAACTCAATCTCGAAGTAAAAGAATACTAATCTATATTTAAAATATATTATTGAAAGGTAGTCTGCAATTAAACCTCTAATATCAATTCTATAATTTTTGCATAAAAACGAACCTATATACACTCAATTATATTAAAATATATAGTTTTTTTCATTTGATAAATATTCATGTCTTTCTTTTGAAAAATCGGTCAACTCAAGCTCGTCCTCAAATAGTAACAACCAAACACAAAATATTTAAAGTCAACCCAATCCACTTGTTGGGTGAGGTAAAATTGTACCCGACCAGATACAGGACTCTGACTGCGAACCCAGGGGATAAAACCAGAAGAAACATGAGAAAAAAACAAAGAAAATAAAAGGGAAAAGCCGGAACAAAACATGACGGTTTTAATCATTAATTAGATTAATCAATTAGATTGAAAATTGATTTAATCGTTAATCGGAAAGAGGAATTAAAATTAAATTACTTAATCATTAATCTATTAGTAGGATTGAAACAAAGTTAAATCGTCAATCTTTAGTCATGATTAAACATTTAATCGTTAGTTTTCAATCGTTAATCAAACTAAAATTTTGCACCACTCTGTAGCAGGAGACTTAATGCATCTCTGGCTGTTTTGTGTGTGTACAGATGAAGGGGCGTTGACAACAGAAATAATATTTATGATCGTAATTAACATAGATTTTGACATAGTTTATAATATGCTACATCAGATATATCCATTGTAAAATCCCAGATGTTCGTAAATGTTCTAATCGAAACCTAATGTTTTTTTTCAAAATTGTACTGATGTAACAAAAATATCTGTTAGAATCTCATTTTAACTGTAGTTCCTTTTGAAGTAAAATTGACCTACGATTTTTGTTTGCTGACAAAACGCTTTTTTAAATGTTAATATTTGTTATCTTTCATAGAGTGTGATAACAGAAAAGATACGTATACACTTTGTGTCAAAAGTTCCAGCGCAAGAGTAATTTTCATAATAAATTTTAATTATTCACTCGAACTTTAATCTGTGTTCATATGAACCAGAAATTGTAGTTTTAAAAAATATTTTTACATGCAATTATGCTTTAAATTTTAAAAGACACCATGGAATTGAACAAAAGAACAAAAAATAGCGTATCAAAAGTTTAAGTGTAGTATTTATTTATTTTTTATAGAACGGTAATAATAAAAAAATAATATTTAATTATTGTTCCATTATATTTAATGAGCTTAAATACGCGGTATATGTCGGTAAAATCAGGTTATTAAATTTTTCCATTCTAAATTCCATTTTTTTAGCACTAAATGTGACATTCAGCCACTTATCACCAAAAAAGGTATGATGCTATTTGCCAACTATGATCGAGCTACTAGAAGGTGTGGTTTTAAGCTTTCAAGCATGATAATCGCGCCATCTTACTGTTTTCACGTATCGCGATTCTAATGTTTTTCTGTTAATATTTTTTTCGATATTTGTCTTCTAACTGTATTTTTAATTTGGGAATGAGAATAATTACCAGTTGAAGTCAAGTTTCTGATGCGTGTGTGTTCGCGGAAGCTGGTCATTAATGGCTCTCCTGAACAGGATTTGAAAACGTCACCAAGATCCAAAATTCGATAAATTCCATGTGTTTTGATTTGATTGTGTTTGATGTGTTTCCATTCCATTTTAATGAAGGTAAAATTTGCGAAACGGTCTTATGTTTTGCTTTCATACAACTCTTCATATGAGAATTCTTTCGACTTTACCATTTTGTATTAACGTAAAAACAACAACATGGCTCTTATAAACACAGATATCATTTGCGTGCGCAATTGCTGACGTCATTTTGAAAAAATGTACATCATAACAATTTTGTGCTTAAACTTTTGACATAGTTATTTTTATTTCTTTCTCCATGATTTGGAATAAAGTTTAAAATATAAATTTGTTGAATATGGTGTTAAGACTGTAGATATTAATACATATAAATATAATACTGGAATAAAGTGAATAGTTAAATTTTTATTTTAAAATTGTTGTTGGGTTTAAACTTTTCACATGCACTGTAGTAAATGAACTCACGCAATTAAATCCCTTCTAATTACTTTTACTTTGAGTCTGGTTAAGTATTCGATTGTTACGTGGACATTTGTGTCGATTCAGTTCAGGCTTCTAAGAATTTAGTTTCTCTGCTAAAACTTTTTCTTTGTTACTTTTCAGGACGTCATTGAGAACGGCAGATTACGTGAACCAGTTATGGCTTTTCGTAAAACAGAACCCATAAATTGAAAAATATTTTAATATATAAAAGTTTTTAAATACTTTTTCCGGTGTCTGCCTGATATATATATATATATATATATATATATATATATATATATATATATATATATATATATATATATATATATATATATATATGTATTGCTTGGTGGTAAATCATCGATTTTCACGCAAATTTCCTTATTCAATTACCTTATACAGGGTGTTTCACTACCAGACCAACAAACTTGCAGGAGGTGTAGAGGGCACAGAGACGACTTGGAATCACATAGGAATGTACGTAGGTAGTTTTCAGCGCTCCCCTCGTTCATGCTAAAGTCTAACGGAATATATTTTTTTAATTTCCGTACGTTAGTTCTTGAGATAGAGCGCCCACAAAATGTCTGTCACATACAGACAAAACGAACAGACGGGAGCGCTGAAAACTACCCCCATGAAAAGTTCCCCCATACGTCATTTTTACGTTACAGCAGATGGGGGCAGATTTCCAGTCCTAGAGAATTTTACTTCGTCGAAAATTGGAAAAGTTCCCCCATGAAAAGTTTCTCCAAACCAGAAGGGGGAAGTTTTCCAGTGCCAGAGAATTTTCTCTTTGCTGAGATCTTGAAAACTTCCCCCATGAAAAGTGTCCCCATACGTCATTTTGATGTCACAGCAGATGGGGGAAGATTTCCAGTCTAGAGAATTTTACTTTCGTCGAAAATTGGAAAACTTCCCCCAAGAAAAGTTCCCCCAAACTAGAAGGGGGAAGTTTTCCAGTACAAGGGAATCTTCTCTTCACTGAGATCTTGAAAACTTCCCCCATAAAAAGTGTCACCATACGTCATTTTGACGTCACTACAGATGGGCGAAGATTTCCAGTCCTAGAGAATTTTACTTTCGTCGAAAATTGGAAAACTTCCCCCATGAAAAGTGTCCCCATACGTCATTCCGACGTCATAGCAGATGGGGATACATATCATGGGGGAACTTTTCCAGTGCTTAGAGAATTTTCTTTTTACTGAGAACCTGAAATCCATCCCCCTGAAAAGTGTCCCCATACTTCATTTTGACGTCACAATATAGGGTCACATGTCTAATGCTAGAATATTTTACTTGTGTCGAGAGCTGAATATCTGGCACTCAGAATGTATTTCTCTTTTATGTCTAGTTATTATTGTTACTGTGAATTATTATTATACGGCCTTGAAGAAATGCGCAGACGAGATTTAGTGCGTAATGTAAAAGTATCTTGCTTACTTTTCATATTCGATTATCAAACACATACTAGGCGGACAAAAAAGGTTTAAGTATTAATGTGATATAATATTGCTCACAGCATAATCTATTAGAAGGTTCATGGAAACTCATTGAAAACAAAGATCTTTGTTATATTAGCGGAAAGTGTGTGCATGTGATATTTGTCGTTGAGTAGAGCATCAAATGTGAATCTTTAATGAAAAATTCACATATTTTTTTGTTAATATTCCCAATGAACTATGCAATATTAATAATTTGACACAAAAACAAATATTTTAAGAATCATAAGATCAGAATTTAAAATTGAAATCTACTATCAACTTCTTTATTATTATCTTTAAAACTGTGTTTTTGAAAAAAAGTAACCTTATTAATTGAAAGGTAAACAAAACTTAAGAACAAACTAAAGAAGATACTATGTCATTGGTGTACAGCAAACTTACAAATAAATAATTATATTGTGGTAAACGAACATTAGCTTAAAAAATATGAATAAAAATTTAACTTTTAGTAAATTATAAGATGCATAAGAAATCTGATTTTTGAACAGAATTTGTAACAAAATTACTATTTTTTTAATTGATTAATATGTGATATCCCATTTATATGAGCAAATAGATAAATAAATAGAATGCTAAAATCATCCTTAAAAGTTTGACTTAAAATTATAGAATGTGCTGAGTACTTAAAAGATGATAAAAATATTTAAAAAAGATTTTAATTAGTTTATTGTATTCTCTGACGGCGGCTATGTTTATGACTGAAAGTACTGAGAATTAAAACAATATAAAATTTTTCTTTCAAAGGGAACATTTTCAGGACTTTGCGTTTTTTCAATTTAAAGTGACTAGGGACAAATCGTTATTATTATTATTTTTTTCATTTTTAACATTTTACGAAAACGAGATCCTGTTCTCAACAGCTGTAATTCTTGGGGGGGAAATCGAGACACATTAAAATGAAATCCTCATAAATACTACAATTTATTGGCAAAGCAGACATTGGATGCAGTACAGCATTAATCGGTTAACAATCGGTGTCTTGGTCCAGGATCCCAACCTCTCACAGTTGTCTGGATCATAATGCATTTTCACGGTTTTGAATTTTTATTTTAAAAGGATAATTTATGTTTCAAACTACTAATAACGCATTGGAACAAATTTAAATAGTAATCTTCTCTTTAATTTTTTTACTATTATATAAAACCAAGTCATTAAATATCCATCATCAATTTATAACATTTATAACTAGAAATTAAATTAGTTTTACTTTACTTTCTTTTATAAGCATAAAATTTTCATCTTGAAAATTATGCCTATTTTTTTAATGTATTTCATGTTTTTCCCAAAAATTTCCATATTAATTTGACATCGAATTCGACTATAAAAAATGTACAGATTTTTTACACTTGGTAGAAAGCGCAAACAAATGAATTTTTTCAAAAATACATAATTTTTTTGTCACCTTTTTTAAGATAAGGCGACTAGAAAGAAAAAAAAAATATATTATTTAAGTTCTTATTTTAGAATTTAAAATTTGATTTCTCAACGCATAATCGTAAATTAATTAAAATTAAATTATTTTTTCATGAAAATTAATTTTTTTATACATAAAACTTTTCATTCCTTTTTATTTCTAATTTATTTTTGAAATTTTAATTTGGTAATAAAAGCTGTTTTCAGAAACAAAAAGTTGAGAAATTATATTTCTAAATTAGATGATGCATTTTTTCATTTCCATATGTTCCTTATCCATCAAATTAAGGTGTTTATGGTTTGGATGTAAATAAATTATGTTATTTGGATATTAGTATAGGTGTCGATTTCCATGATTTTTAAGGAGCCAGTGGCTTCTTAACTTAAACATTCCAGTTGCTACACTGTGAAAGAAACGCATAAAAGCAATAACATTTATGTGTGAAAAAAATTCAGGAATACAAAGTGAAAAATAATTTATTTAATATATACACATGTACAACAAAACACATACAAATTACATCAAATTTGTGTATTTAATGTAATCACATAATTCTTTTAACTTGGATATAAATTAAGTGTAACATTAATCTTGAACTATGTAGGGTCAGAAGATAAAACTGATCAGGATACATTTTACAAAAAATATGCATAAAGTAAGCAATCATGGTAGTGGGGAATATTAGAAAAGCAATATTTCTTTTTCTTCAATTTGTCATACAAGAGTACATATAAAAAATTGTGAATGTGTGATATTATTTTGCATTATAAGAAACAAAATACAGTTTAAACATTTGTTTTTCAAGAACACACAAGAAAAATTATCTTAAAAAAAATCTTATCACCGTCTAATTTCAAAGGTGATTCAGTTCCCATTTTTTTGAAAATTTAAGGCTTTCGGTTGCAAAATTCGGACATTAAAAATGTAACGGAGAAATATCGCGAATTTCGACAAATGGTCACCAAAAACTCTATTTCTTCAATCGTTCGCAGAAAAAATCGCCAATTTCGTCAAAGGATGGGGGGAAAAAAATCGGATTGTAGCAAAAATATTGCAAATAAACGCAAATTTCGTCAAAGAATCGCGAAAAAACGCGAATTTCGTCAAAGAATCGCGGAAAAATGCAAATTTCACCAATTTAGCCTAAGTCACAGAAATAATTTACTTTTAATTAAATTATTTTACTTAGCACATTACATGTTCTCAAATTATAGGCGCAAAACTTAAGAAAATATTAAACATTAGATAAATAATTGGATATATGAAAACGGTGCGAAATCTTAAAGGCAGTATTCACTCTTGGTACTAAAGCCCAATTTCATTCACTCTTAATAATAATGTATAAAAAATAATGTAAATAAGCTTTAAAAAAGATTAATTTAGAATTTGTTCCTATTTCAATGCTCATATTTAGAAGAAATTCTATAAAAAAGAAATATAGCAACATAAGAGAGAAAGACAACAGATGCATCTTTATGGAAGTTAAAATAAATATTTTTAATTGCTAAAGCAAAGAAAACACGTGGTAATTAAAATCAACACCCTTTGGTTCTAAAGAGACTATCACTGGCACAAAATTTGCATAAAAGTTAAGAGTTCTTAATCTGTTTATTATTTTCGGCAACCACGTGGTTAATGAGTTAGTTGAAGCACTCTCTGTTGAAGCACTCTCTTCCACTCTTGATTAATATACCCGTGAATCTGGCACTATCCATAAAGATTACTTAAATTCTCAAAAAAAAAAAAAAGACTTTTTATAAAATAGTAATTTAATTTTAATTAATTTACGATTATGCGTTGAGAAATCAAATTTTAAATTCTAAAATAAGAAATTAAATAATGTTTATTTTTTTCTTTCTAGTTGCCTTATCTTAAAAAAGTGGCACAAAAACTATGTATTTTTGGAAAAAGTTCGTTTGTTTGCGCTTTCTACCAAGCGTAAAAAAATCTGTACATTTTTTATAGTCAAATTCGATGTCAAATTAATACGGAAATTTTGGGGAAAAACATGAAATACATTCAAAAAATTAATTTTTAATTTCTAGTTATTAATGTTATAGATTGATGATGGATATTTAATGACTTGGTTTTATATTAGTAGAAAATTAAAGTGAAGATTACTATCTAAATTCGTTCCAATGCGTTATTTGTAGTTCGAAATAAATTATCCTTTTAAAATAAAAATTCAAAACCGTGGAAATGCATTATGATCCAGACAAATGTGAGATGTGGGGATTAGAGTCCTACGCGGACCCGAGACCGCAAATTCCATTTTAAGTCAACCCGCAAAAATAATTTTCGGCATCCCGCAACTCGACCCGAACCCGGAAAAAAATTTCCGGCAACTCGCAACCTGACCCGAAACCGAGGTATTTCAACCCGAACCCGCAATATTTCAACCCGCAACCCGACCCGAACCCGCAATGTAAGGAAAGCAAATCATGTTTTAATACCATTATGAAAAATAATCTACAATTGTATCTCTAATAGAGGTCTGCATCCTGCCCGCGGGCCGCGCTGGAGCTGCAAAATGAAGGCAAAATTTCAAATGGGCCAGGCCACAGAATCAGGACAGCTTTTTCAACGGGCCGGGATGATAAACAAAATAAACGGGCCGGGCCGGCAAAAAAATTGAACGGCCCTGCCAGGCCGACCGATAACTACAATTAAGCGGGTCTACCGGCCCGATATAAATATTTAGACGAAGCCGATAAAAATATAAACGGTAAGTTTTACATGGGACGGGACGGGGCGGGACTCTCCCGGGATTGGAAACTACGACCCGTGCAGTTCTCTAATTCTCTAATACCATTTTTATGTTTTACATAGAAGAATGAACAAATCTATACTCTTTAATATTCAACTATAGTAAAACCTCTGAGCACCTCGGGATCGTTGAATAGAGTCAAACATCGGGTCGAGTTATTCCGAATTTTGTTTTTTCGGCTTGGAATAAATGTAATTTTCTTTCTGCAGGTCGGGTTCACGCTAGAAGAATTCTTTCGGGTCATATATAGGTTTTTTACCACTCAGGTGGGAGTTTCACAAAAAGATTTGAGCATAACTATGTTTCAGATGAAAATAAATACGTATTTGAATATCTAGGACTATATGTTCAATTTACTACATGAGAAATAAAATGTATATAAGGTGAAGCCAGGAGAGATGGCGCGGTCGGAGAGATTGCGCACATAGAGGTTCGGGGGGAAGGATTAGAGTGAGCGCGCAGCGACTCCAGGTAGTTGTACAACAGCAGTAGTGGAGTGTCTAGTTGAAAGTGCACGTTGATTGTTTTGAGCGTCTAAGATAAAGAATTGTTATTTTGTTTTATTTTCCCAAAGTAAGTGCTTGAATTTTCATAGCTATTCATCAGAATTTCTATACACCGTCAGTAGTACAGAATATTTTAAACTTAAGCGATTTCTCATAAGCTACTAATCTAGACTAATAATGTGAACATCAACCGTTCGTTTTAGTAGCGACCATGTTTAAATAAAAGGCCGCGCAATCTCTCCTACCAAAATTGGAGAGTTTGCGCATCTGCTACTTAGGAGAGATGACGCATTGTTCCCGTTAGTTTCCATGCTAGGAGAGATCACGCAGCTTATTGGTAAATTTGCATACAAAATGAAAAATGAAAATGGACTAATTTTAAGTTAAACGTGTTATGAAGTAACTTAATGTTACTTTGTTATCTTATCTGGACTTGCTTTTTCTAATTCTTTAATTTTTTTGTCCTTTAATTAAAAATTTTTAATCATTTTTAAAATTATTCCCTTTTTCTGATTCTTTAATCATTAGGTTGAAATATTCACTCCTAATACAAAAATATTTGTTCACAAAAACCTTACAACAATGTAATTTAAGTGTAATTATTATTGTTAACAATTTAATTGTAATTATTATTAGTAACAATCTCTCCTACCCATGTGCGCAATCACACCAACCCTATAAGGGCATATTGCACAAAATAACTTCCTTGGTTTTATTACAATTGTTCTATTAAATTGCAACATAACAACAAAATACCAATGGAAATGCATAAAAAACAAATGAAGTAAGAAATATTCATGGATAGTTTAGCAAAAAATTAATATTTAGATTTTTTTTATTATACTTTTGAATTGTGCGAAGACTCTCCTAGCTTTACCTTAAGAAATACGGCCATAGATTAGTTTTTCTTTAGAACCATTTCTTTCGAAGTTTGAAAAATGTTATCAATATTTCGTTTTTGATACACACAAAAACAGAAGCATCATATTACTGATAGTTTATGTACACATACACATGTTACGTGTGTGCATTATAGCTTGAGAGGTGCCCGCTATTCGGAGATATGATATAAACATTCAAATATATAATTTTAGGAATGGTAAAAGTGTCCGCCTTTAGGGAGAAACGCCATTATGGAGGTTTTATTGTACATAGAATTTTAAACAGAAAAAGTGTTTTGAGCATTCTTTAGAAATTTGGGTCAACCCGAACCCGACCCGCTTGAGTCAAAACCCAACCTGAAATAATGAAATTCACCCCGACCCGCAACAAAAAGGTCTAGAACCGTGTGCGGGTAACCCGACCCGCTGCAGGATTCTAAACGGTAAAAAACTAAAAATCTAATCTTTAAATATAGGGTAAATGTACCAATAGTCGGTCACTTAACTGTTTTTTTGTATATAAATCTTAACGTAGACTTTTTAAAAAACGACACAACATTTTTAACAGTGATATATGTTAAAACATACGTTTCTTATTATGTTTCAGCAATTATTTTAAAAAGACACGGTAAAAGTTTTTTTTTTAGACAAAGTTAATTTCAAAAAGGGCTCAAAAATTAAGCTCAAAAAGACAAAGTTAAGTTCAAATTCTCCAATAGTCGGCCACTTTAATACGTCGGCCACTTTAAAAATGTTCGGCCATCACTGCACCAATAGTCGGCCACTTCAGAATTTTTTTTTTTTGAAGTGAAAACTTCTTTAGGCGCGTTGGGCATTTTTTGAGATGGGAAAAAACCTTTGAACTCACGACACTGTTAGTGTAACCGACACTGTTACCGTCACTGTTACCGACACCTCTGTATATTTATATACAGAGGTGTATAGCGCCGCATGCTTGTCTGTGCACTATTGCACCGCGGTATAGTAAGCGCAGAAAAATGTAAGCAGTATAGTAAGCGGTATAGTAACGTAGAAAAATGTAAGCGATATAGTAAGCGGTATAGTAAGCTGTATAGTAAGCGGTATAGAAGCGGTATAGTAAGTGCAGAAAAATGTAAGCGGTATAGTAACGCAGAAAAATGTAAGCGGTATAGTAAGCGGCATAGTAATGCAGAAAAATGTAAGCGGTATAGCAAGCGCAGAAAAACGTACGCGGTATAGTAACGCAGAAAATGTAAGAGGTATAGTAAACGGTATAGTAAGCGCAGAAAACTGTAAGCGGTATAGTAAGCGATATAGTAAACGCAGAAAAATGTAAGCGGTATATTAAGCGATAAAGTAAACGCAGAAAAATGTAAGCGGTATCGTAAGCACAGAAAAATGTATGCGGTATAGTAAGCGCAGAAAAATGTAAGCTGTATAGTACGCGGTATAGTAAGCGGTATAGTAAGCGCAGAAAAATTTGAATGGTACAGTAAGCGGCATAGTAACGCAGAAAAATGTAAGCGGTATAGTAACGCAGAAAATTGTAAGCGGTATAGTAAGCAATATAGTAAACGCAGAAAAATGTAAGCGGTATAGTAAGCACAGAAAAATGTATGTGATATAGTAAGCGCAGAAAAATGTAAGCGGTATAGTAAACCCTGAAAAATGTAAGCGGTATAGTAAGCGTAGAAAAACGTACGCGGTATAGTAACGCAGAAAAATGTAAGCGGTATAGTAAACGGTATAGTAAGCGCAGAAAAATGTAAGCGGTATAGTAAGCGATATAGTAAACGCAGAAAAATGTAAGCGGTATATTAAGCGATAAAGTAAACGCAGAAAAATGTAAGCGGTATCGTAAGCACAGAAAAATGTATGCGGTATAGTAAGCGCAGAAAAATGTAAGCTGTATAGTACGCGGTATAGTAAGCGGTATAGTAAGCGCAGAAAAATTTGAATGGTATAGTAAGCGGCATAGTAACGCAGAAAAATGTAAGCGGTATAGTAACGCAGAAAATTGTAAGCGGTATAGTAAGCAATATAGTAAACGCAGAAAAATGTAAGCGGTATAGTAAGCACAGAAAAATGTATGTGATATAGTAAGCGCAGAAAAATGTAAGCGGTATAGTAAACCCTGAAAAATGTAAGCGGTATAGTAAGCGCAGAAAAATAAAAGCGGTATAGTAAGTGCAGAAAAATGTAAGCGGTATAGTAAGTGGTATAGTAAGCGGTGTAGTAACGCAGAAAATGTAAGCGGTATAGTAAGGGTTATAGTAAACACAGAAAAATGTAAGCGATATAGTAAGCGGTATAGTAAGCTGTATAGTAAGCGGTATAGAAGCGGTATAGTAAGTGCAGAAAAATGTAAGCGGTATAGTAACACAGAAAAAATGTAAGCGGTATAGTAAACGCAGAAAAATGTAAGTGGTATAGTAAGCGGTATAGTAAACTCTGAAAAATGTAAGCGGTATAGTAAGCGGTATAGTAAGCTGTATAGTAAGCTGTATTGTAAACGCAGAAAAATGTAAGCGGTATAGTAAGCGATATAGTAAGCGGTATAGTAAGCGCAGAAAAATGTAAGCAGTATAGTACATGATATAGTAACGCAGAAAAATGTAAGCGGTATAGTAAGCGGCATAGTAACGCAGAAAAATGTAAGCGGTATAGCAAGCGCAGAAAAACGTACGCGGTATAGTAACGCAGAAAAATGTAAGCGGTATAGTAAACGGTATAGTAAGCGCAGAAAAATGTAAGCGGTATAGTAAGCGATATAGTAAACGCAGAAAAATGTAAGCGGTATATTAAGCGATAAAGTAAACGCAGAAAAATGTAAGCGGTATCGTAAGCACAGAAAAATGTATGCGGTATAGTAAGCGCAGAAAAATGTAAGCTGTATAGTACGCGGTATAGTAAGCGGTATAGTAAGCGCAGAAAAATTTGAACGGTATAGTAAGCGGCATAGTAACGCAGAAAAATGTAAGCGGTATAGTAACGCAGAAAATTGTAAGCGGTATAGTAAGCAATATAGTAAACGCAGAAAAATGTAAGCGGTATAGTAAGCACAGAAAAATGTATGTGATATAGTAAGCGCAGAAAAATGCAAGCGGTATAGTAAACCCTGAAAAATGTAAGCGGTATAGTAAGCGCAGAAAAATAAAAGCGGTATAGTAAGTGCAGAAAAATGTAAGCGGTATAGTAAGTGGTATAGTAAGCGGTGTAGTAACGCAGAAAATGTAAGCGGTATAGTAAGGGTTATAGTAAACACAGAAAAATGTAAGCGGTATAGTAACGCCGAAAAATGTAAGCGGTATAGTAACACAGAAAAATGTAAGCGGTATAGTAAGCGGTATAATAACGCAGAAAAATGTAAGCGGTATAGTAAGCGCAGAAAAATGTATGCGGTATAGTAAGCGCAGAAAAATGTAAGCGGTTATAGTAAACCCAGAAAAATGTAAGCGGTATAGTAAGCGCAGAAAAATAAAAGCGGTATAGTAAGTGCAAAAAAACGTAAGCGGTATAGTAAGTGGTATAGTAAGCGGTATAGTAAGCGGTGTAGTAACGCAGAAAATGTAAGCGGTAGAGTAACACAGAAAAATGTAAGCAGTATAGTAAGCGGTATAACAACGCAGAAAAATGTAAGCGGTATAGTAAGCGGTATAGTGCGACTGAAGTCTGGTTCCCGAAATTTTTGTATGTAAAATAATATGCATTATTTTTCATGTACAATAGCGCAATAAATGACAATTGTAATATAATTTTTGTAGTAGTAGTTTATAATAATGAATAAAAAAACACTTCATTTAAAAGTATTTCTTGCACAATAAAACATTTCCTGACGATTAAAAAAATACACACGTAATTGTTTAAGTTTTCACTTCTGTCGGCACTCCCGGAGTGCCATTGTTTTTTTTTTTTTACCTGAAAAATAACTCTAACAAAATTGACTAAATGTTGCATTCTACCATTTTCGGTTATAAGAAGATGATTGAGCTATCTCACATGTTCGAGAAAATTCAATTAGTGGGTTATTTAGGGTCACTGCGGGTAAAGGTAATTTTATTTTATCTTCTAAATGGCTTTAACGATTTTGACTAAGTTTTGTATCCTACATTTTTGGGATACAAGAAGACCATTGGACTGGGTCGCATTTTCGAGAAAATTTCATTAGTGGGTAATATGGGGGTCAATATCGGTCAAATAAATTTTATCTAAAAAACGGCTTTAACGATTTTGACTAAATTTTGTATCCAACCGTTTTGGAGTACGAAAAGACTCTTGGGCTGGGTCACATGTTTGAGAAAATTTGATTAGTGGGTCATTTTGGGGTCACTGCGGGTCAAACTAAATTTATCTAAAAACGACTAAAATGATTTTGACTAAATTTTGTATCCTACCGATTTGGTGTACGAAAAGGCTGGGTCACATGTTAAGGGTCACATGTTAAGGTCCAAGGTAATTTTATCTTATCTAATAACGGTCTTTAATGATTTTGACTAAGTTTTGTGTCCTACCTTTTTGGGATGCAAGAAGACCATTGGACTGGGTCACATGTTCGAGAAAATTTGATTAGTGGGTCATTTGGGGGTCACTATGGGTCAAACAAATCGTATTTAAAAACGGTTTAAGCGATTTTGAATAACTTTTGTATGCTACCATTTTCGGGAACGAGAAGACTATTTGGCTGGATCACATGTTTGAGAAAATTCGATTAGAGGGTCATTTGGAGGTCACTATGGGTCCAGTTAATTATATCTAAAAAACGGCTCTAACGATTTTGACTAAATTTTGTATTCTACCGTTTTGGGGTACGAAAAGACCGTTGGGCTGGGTCACAGGTTTGATAAAATTCGATTAGTGGGTCATTTTGGGGTCACTACGGGTGAATGCATTTCATTGTGAATGAAGGTTGGACAGTTGTTGGACAGTTGACAGTTAACGAAGTTGCAATATTGGCAATGTTTCGCCAACTTCGCTAAGTTTTGTGAAAGTTTTGTGACATTGGCGGGATTTAGCATAAAATCGACTACCAAGATTACTAATGCCAAAGCACATGCTTACCGTCAAATGTAAGAATGTGTCAAATTTCGAATTTTCGCAAAATTATGGCGACATTTGGCGAACAGATTGGTGTTCAGAATCTGAAGGAATTTTCTAGAAATTCCCACTAACATCGAGGATAAATTATTCAACCAATCAGGGTCCATAGAACGTTCTCAAAAACAGAATTTAACCAATCAGGGTACATAGAACTGATTGTTATATGTTGTACGCAGAATTTATTGTTATATCCTGTTGAAAACAAAGATAAATTTAACGAGCATAGCTCGGTCTTCCCAGATGGTTGTAAATAACTTAAAGTAGAACTTTTTAAAAACATCAAAACTTTTTTTAACAGTGCCATTTATAAAGGCATACTTTTGGAAATTCTTCTGGGAATCTCAAAATATTTCTCATTAGTGTTATTTTTCAAAGTTACGTCAATCAAAATCATCAATCATAAACATTTTCTTTAAAATTTTTGATATTATCTCATAAATGATTACTTTATGAGTGTTAAACTACGAGAAATTAATAACCCAATACCTCTTTACATTTCAATCAAATTAATTTGCTGTGTAATGTAAATCTTAGTGTGGCAGTTCAATTAAGAGTGACACATGTAGAAAACTTCATTATTTTATTTTATTTTATTATTTAAGTTTAATAGAGGCTGCGAAAAGGATTCTAAATCCGAGTACTTAGCCTCTTATCAATAGAGCGGCTAACTATTGGATAAAACAATCAGGTAACAAGTTTTTCTTTTATCAAAACCAACGGCTTTGTACGCATGGTTGAAATATGGCAAGTGGTATCTGTGTACCAATTAACATTAGGAGAAATTATGCTTTTCAAATAATTTAAATATTACTGAATTAAGTCACAATTTGAATAAACGTCATTTTTGTACCGCATTAGGTGAATGTGAGACTTGAAATAATGCGCAAATCGTCATTGCGACGCATTTTAATCCACATTCCTCCAAGAAAACAGATACAATGCAATCTATTTGGAAACTCTGTTTATAAGCTATCGTTTAGTGGAAACATTTTTAAAATCAGTTCAGTAGTTTCAGAATTTATTTTCTATAAAAATCAAGCTTTTCTTTTTACAATATTAATGTAGCTTTATGCACCATAAAAATCAAAACACCGAGAAATAATACGTGGGAAAACATTAGTTTACTATATTTAATTGTCATTTGTGTACGGCTAAAGGTTGAATATGAAATACGTCCTTTCCTTGTTGCAAATCATGTTTCTTTATTACTATAATTTGAATTAATTATAATGTTTGCTCGTACCTATGTTTATCCCACTGCTCAGAAAAGTTGTTCCTAACATGCTATTTAAAAGTATTTAATTTTACTTTTCTTTTAAATAAAAAAAATAATTAAAAATACAAATATTGTTCTTGTGCGTCTGTCTTAGTTATTTTTATGCCAAAATTAAAGTTTCTAGGCAGACTTTTTTGAGAAATCATAGTAAAAATATAACTGTAGATCGTTTTCTTCCCATTTCATTTATTTGAAAATCTTTAAAATAGAGGCATCTTTAGGAGCATCACATCCCATAGAAACGTGCATGTCGAATTTAAAATTTCTAGCCTCAACAGTTTGGGAGTAAAATCATAATTATAGATCACTTTCCAATAGTTTCTTTCTTTTAAATATCAGATACTTTGATGAATGTTCTTAATGAGCATTTATGTCTTAAAATCCATTACCATAATGAGTTTCTTGCTCTTAGTCTTAACAAATTCAAAGTAAACGGGACTTTAGAACATTATTCATTTTATCAGGTCGTTTGTACAGAGATAAAATATAGCCTATTTTTAAGTGGAGAACGGCATCATTTTTATCCCAGGACAAGACTTGAAATCGTTTCTGTATTACAAAAGAAATCGTGATTTTAAATCCTATTCTATTCATTGCACTCTTTTAAATTTTGAATATGTTAGAATATGATCTGCCAGTGCATTTACATCTTAAAAGTAAAAGCCATGTCAAATTTCATGTATCTAGCAATCACCCTATCAACTCCTGATAAATCATAATCACAAATCATCATGTGTTTTACGTTCCTGAGTGACAGTGCTATACTGAAAGAAATTTTGGATTTGGTTTAGTGGGTCAAAAATAATTTGGATTTTAGAACTTTTCTATTCATTTCCCCATTTTAAATTTAGATTTTTGTTTAAGAAAAAGCTATATTCTGTGCGAGTATTTACGACTTAAAAGTAACCCCGATATCGAATATTAGTTTTCTATCCCTATTAATTCTAGATAAATCATAATTTAGAATGATAAACAATAATTACTGATAATTTCAATTTTTTAAATATCGAATTTTAAGGATGGGCAAAATTAAATAATGGGTTCGGAAAACTGGGCAAAACTTGGACAAAACTTTTATGTAATTTTTATGGCTATAATCGAATTGGGGCGTGCCAGCTGAACACGTGGTCAAAACCATATTTTTTAATTTACAGCTTTTTAAAAGTCGGGCAGAACTGGGCAAAACTTGGGCAAAATAATGGCACAATTGTTTCTCGACATTTTCAATTGGGGGGTGTCAACTTCACACGTGGTCAACAAACATATCTTTGATTTACAGTGTTATAAAAGGGGGCAGAATTAACTAATGGGTGGGCAAAACTTTGGCAAAATAATGGCACAATAGTTTTTTGATATTTCGAATTGAGGGATGCCAGCCCGAAAAATGGGTCAAATATAAATGTGATTTACAGCATTATAAAGGGTGCGCAAAACTGGGCAAAACTTGGGCAAAACTTCTATGTAATTCATATGTTTTAATTCGTAATGGGGTGCCAACTTCACAAATATCAAAAGTTCCACTTATAACGATACACCTTGTTTTACACAATTAGCCATTTGCCTTTAGTTTATCAGCAGTTATTATTTTGAAAATTTTCCCGTCTAACATAGTGCATCGTGTATCATCACATTTAAATTATTCACTTGATACAAGTGAAGTCTGGAAGTTAATATAAACATACTTTTTCAGCTACTGGTACGATAAGGATTATAACGAATCCTGCACGGCTGAATAGTTAGAAATCTAATGTTTTATAAGTCTTGATACTCCTTACTTTGTTATGACAAACAACTAGTGTGTGATAGACCAGTAAGGACCATTTAGAGTTTTGCTGCGTATTGTATTTTTAAAATACGATAAAAATATCATGCAGTTTGTTATTTCGAAGACTAGTGAAACGATGACTAAACACAAAACAGACAGGCACGCATTTTGCTTTTGTGAAACTTTGATCTGCGGTGTATATAGGCTTTTAACGTGAAAAAATATTTATCCCATTCAATTTAAAAATCGGGTCAACCCGAACCCAACCCGCAAGAGAAAAATATCCAACCCGAAACCGAAGGAATAAAAGCCAACCCGACCCGAAACCGACCCGCAACAAAAAAAATTTAAAGTGGACCTGACACGACACGACCCCCAACGGTAAAATATAGTCGGGTTTGGGTAAAAGCGGGTAACCTGACCCGATGCAGGACTCTAGTTGGGATCCTGGAACAAGACCCCGATGGTTAACCAGTTAATGCGGTACTGCGTCCAATGTCTGCTTTGCCAATAAATTGTAGTATTTATGAGGATTTTATTTTAATGTGTCTCGATTTTTTTTCAAGAATTACATCTGTTGAGAATAGGCTCTTCGTTTTCGTAAATTGTTAAAAATGAAAAAAAAAATAGTAATAACGATTTGTTCCTAGTCGCTTTAAATTGAAACAAGTGGTTAATACGATCGAAGATCGCACAAAGGGTTTCGTTTAATATTCCTTTCAAAAAACTTTATCCTTCCTTTAATAATCCAAATAAATTTCATTTAGCAAAAAAAAAAAAAAAGTCATGTTTTTCATTCAGTTAAAATTTTCCGGTCTATTTTTCTCGTTTTTTCGAATATCTGAACCGGCGAAGGTATTATACTCTGTCATAATAATATCTGTCATGTGGACTAAATGCGATAGTAAAAAAAAAATAGTTTATATAAAATAGATATTTAAACCTATTGTGTAATCCTCTGTAATCCAGGTCCTACTGCCAAATTGCGTATTTTAGAAAGTGAGACTTTTTGTGACAGTTCTTTAAAAATATGTACATAGATTTTAAACTATATTGTTGCTAGCCCATGTTTGGAGCTATCCGTTCCCACAAATTACGGAAGATTAGTTATTTCATATTTTACTAGCTGTTACCCATGACGTCGTTCACGCAACATTAAAAGAAAAATAAATGCATTAATTAAGGAAAACGTTAATTAAAAACATATGTAACGCTCTTTATAACAAAATCCGTTTTTTCGAATATCTGAACAAGCCCGATAGCGGGCGAAGCCCGCTATTATACTCTGTCATAAAAATATCTGTCATGTGGACTAAATGCGATATTAAAAAAATAATTTCAAAATTAAACATGTTGTACAATGTTAAAATATGCGGATATTTCCATAATCGGGTTTTTAGCATGATTCAATACGTTCCTCAAACTCATATATTTACTATTCTCTATTACTCATATTGATACTCGCTTTGTATTATTCTCAAACATTTGAAAAATACATTAAACTTCCAATATGACGTCAGATTAGTTTTCTTTTTAATTCTCTAATGACATAAGTAATCGTTTTCTATTTATGTAGAAACAAAATGGGCATTTTCTTCTTAGAATCACTTCAATTTCGGAAATTAAAAAAGACAGCGAGTGATTCTGAATTTCTATTGGCTTATAAAAAGAAAATAAACATGTTATGATTTCTTTTTAAATTTTTGTGCCGTGTTTTAGTGTCAAAATGTGCAAAAATTGCACATTTAGAATAATGATAAGTGTAAAACTTCTACTTTACAAGATTAGATAAAAAAAAAATTAGTTGAAGCAATTTCAAGTCATTTTTTAGTGCTATGGATTAGCAATAGAGTTATTTTTAACCCCTTCAGGGGCAAAGTACTCTTGTAGTTAAAATATTGAAATGATTGATTGACACCAGGATTCACGAACGAATTTATTTTAAAATAAGTAAAAGATTTTCCTCATATACCTTATAAATTCAAAAATTGATTATAAAATTTTGGTGTCATTGTGGCATTTTAGGATTAAAATTAAGTGGTACATATAATATACCGGTACCCTTCAAGGGGTTAACGGCATTAGACTTTAAGTAGCAGATAAATTAATTATTATAATTAAGTTCCTCCGTTTCATGCACTACACAGTATTATGGTTATTTATTTATTTAAAAAAATCTCTGATGCAAGCTATGAAATTCAGATACAAACGTGTCTGTCGCTCAAACTTGCCCTTTTTTGAAGGCATTTTTACGTAATCATGTATCAAAGCAATGTCAAATAAATCATGTCAGAAAACAGTCTTTGCAAATATGACAGATTTATATTCAGAAATTCGAAATTGCCACCAGGATGCTTGAGTAGTTATTTTTACTTTATGCGATACTAAATATTTCGTTAGTAAAACGAGAGGAAAAAAATATTATGATAAAAATTTGTGGTGTAAATTTGGAATCGCTGAAAAAGAAAAATCTGCCTGTTTTGGAAATGTTTGTCATTACTATATGTGAAATTTCACATGAATGAAAATGTACTAACAAAAGAAAGAATTAAATCAATAAATAAACTTAGATGCCACTTGGATCTGTTTAAATTTGATATATTATTCCTGATCACTCTACTTGAATTTGAACGTAAAAGTAAACATTCATCGCTCAGTAAATATTGACAAATCCAGAATATTCCTACTCGAACTTTGATGAATGATGTTTCCTTTTTATAAAATTTAAAATTTCAATCAGTCACATTCAAACAGCAATCTTGTTTGCTTTCTGCATCAATAGTTATGGAAACGAATTCCAACTGACTAGATAAATGACATCCGATATTCCATTTGTAGTACACCAGATCTATTTATCTTTGTTAAATATTTTTCATGTTTTATTGTGAGGTATAGCTGAAAGAAGATAATAAAACCAAGCATATTCCCACTTTTTAAAAACATTTCTATTTATAGGTAGATCAATGGCAGAAAAATAGAAAAATATTCTAAAAAGACTGGATTTCGGTTAAAGATGTTTTGTCTGCATCGGTGCGCGAAAAATGAACTTCTCGATTTTCTGCCGTCATGACGTGTTTTTCTCCCCATTCGTTAGACCCGGTCGACGTCGCAATGCTTGTTTATTAGTCACGTGCGTAAAGGGCCTTTTTTAAGGCTGAGCCATCCGAGCTGTCTCCGGAAAACTTCTACTGGTCTACTGGTTGCAGGCACTAGGCAAAGGACCTCAAAATTTTATTAGTAAGATATATGGGTGGCCCTCTTTGTTTTATAGTTCTTAAGACTTAGTTGAGTTTTGGACCCCAAGTGTAGCTTATGTAGGAAACCAGTGACGACAATTTTTATATTGTATCCGCACCACTGTTTTTTAAAAGTAACTCTATAGTACTTCTCTTGCACGCGTGTTGAAAGTGTGTATGAAAGATTTTTGCTTTCAAAAAGGTGTGCGAAATAGGTTTACAAAGTAGTCGCCAGTGCAGCCATGCTTATGTTATTGATTTGAAGTGCACCTTTGTACCTCACTGCTTATTCATTTTACGTCTTTACCCAGTCTAGACTTGCTTATCAACAAAGTGTAGAGCATCCAAAATCTTTCGATGCTCTATGCACCCATCTTTTGAGATTATACAGGATAATCGAAAGCTATTGGACATATTTCAAAATTATGTAAAACAAAAAAGAGACAGTATAGAAACAAAATGTGTTTACTAACTTACAAAAGAAATACAAAAATTAATACATATCTATGTGAGATCCCTGGATTATGTGTAATAGCTATGTCCATGCGATACTCCATTTCATTTCATGTATTTGGAAGCATCTGATGAGTTATGGATTGAACAACAGTTGTGATACGCTGCTTCAGTGGCGTAGCGTCAGGGGGGGGGCACGATCATTTTACTACCAGTATAATTATATACTACATTTAGCCTTATTTAATCCTTGAACTGCATGAATTAAATAAGGGCAAATATACCCAGCTAAAAATAAACTGCAGTAAATCTGCAAAAAAAGTACAGTTGGAAAACTGCAGTGATTTGGCCGATTCCACGGCAGAATTTTTGAGGTCGATACAACTTCAAAATTACTGCAGTTTTATAAACTGCAGTAATTTTGCAAAAAATTTATTGCAATTTCTTTCTGTTAGTGGCGCCATCTGTGAGCTAAATTAACAAATTTATTTGTTAATATTTAAAAAAAAATTTTTTTGTCCTTTGCCGAGATGGGATTCGATCTCACAGTCTCACGATTGGCAGCCCAGTGTGTTATCCATTCAGCCGCTGAGTCTTAGTGACAAGTGTATTGCATGGGGTCATAGGGGAGTAGGGGATTAGCTAAGGAGTAATTTTTTAGTTGCTACGTACCTAGGTGGTGAGAGAGATGGGATTTTGAGGTGAATATTTAATAATGTTTAATTAGTTTCTTTTCCATTTTAAACTAGTTATTATTTTCTGTTTTATTTTTAAAAATGTGAAGGGAGCTGTTTATGTTTTTATAGCTTGTAAAAGAATTCCGCGTGTACTTCGAAATTAATTTATTATTTAAATTTGTGGAATAAATACCTTAGCGGATATTATTGAGATAAAGCATTAACTTAGGAAATATATATTTTTTAAATGTGTTATACAATGTTAACTTGAAAAAAAATTTTTTTTTTTAATGAAGAGTATGTTTTTATAAAATTAGACTTTGTGACGAGACCTATTTTACTAAGAGAATTTCGTGAAGGCACCTGTTTTATTAATAGGAATTTTGTACAGGGTCTTATTTCATTAATAATTTCCTGAAGGGTCCTGTTTATATTTTTATGGCTTGTAATAAAAAAAATTAATTTAATTTTTATAATTAATAACTTTTAAATAAAATAAGAAAATTATTTGTTGCTTTTTAAATGAATGCGTAATTTAATAAAATAAGTTGAATTATTTTTCGAAATAGTTTTTTTTTTTTTTTTTTTTTTTTTTTTTTTTTTAAATGTGAAGGGAGCTGTTTATATTTTTATAGCTTGTAAAATAATTTTAATTTAATTTTAATAATTATTAATTTATAATTAAAATAAGAAAATTAATTCTTAATTTGTAAATGAATACATGATTTAAAAAAATAAGCTGAATTAACAATATAATAAATTATAACACCTTGTAATAGTATATTACTTTTATACTTTTTTTTTACTTAGTGAATATTCTCATTTTGTTTTCGAAAATGACTCGGAAAGAGTCGAAACATGTAAAACAACTAATAAAAGTTATTTTAATTTATATTATAGTTGTTAATTTTACACCTTTAGCATTTAAAAGTAAGCTGAATTAATTTGCAAACTAGACTTTTTTCTTTCTACGATTAAGTTTAAAAATGAATAATATTTTAATAAGTGCATCGACAAATTATTTTGTTATAATACATTTATTACTAGTTAAATTTGTGTATGCATGAAATTTTCTGACATTTTCACTTGGAGATATTTAAAAAAAAAAAAAAAAAAGTAATTTCTATATGCACATTGTTCTAGTAATTGTGAATGATATTTAAATAAAATAACGCATGGGAATTTTAGATATTTTTATTAAAATCCTTTTTATTGATTGAAACATTATAAAAGTGATGTTTAATAAAATCTTATATTCATACATATATACATATATATATATATATATATATAATTATTTTATATAATTAAAAGCTTTAATTGATTTTTAAAATATGTTTTGTAATATGTCTATGGCTCATAGCAATTTTATTTTTTTAATTAATGTGTAATATAATGATATAATATTGTAAAAATAGCAAATTAGTATAACAGATGATATGGTTTTAATGCATTAGTTTTGCACTTAAAATGTTACCGAAGACCCTTGTTATGTTTATGCCCAGGACCCCCAAATCTGTAAGTCGGTCTTTGATTAGGTCTGAGTTTTTAACGATAAACAACATTGATTAATTTTTATATGTATATGTATATTTTTTAATTTAAAAGTTTAATTTCTATTAATATTTGTTTTGTTTCACTTAAAGAAGGGTGCGGCGACTTACCCAGGTGTTAAAATTAGGTCATTAAAATAAAAGTCTTGAAAACATTATTAATTATAAAGTAAATAGTAAGCCCTGCAACAATATCAAATACTGAAAAACTTTAACATCTCTTTCAAAACTGCAGATAAACTACAGAAAATATAACACAAGCTTTCTATAAATTAAGTTATGTAAAATTACCTCACTCTAATTATAGTTATACTGCAGATACGTCAGAAAATATACTTATGGGTATGGCTGTAAAATTACTTCACATTTACTGCAGTAATTCTACAAATCTAAACTCTCATTATTTTTTAAATTTATGATTCTAAAATGACTTCACATAAACTACAGTATTTTTGCAGATAATGGCTCACAGTCTTTTTGAAATAAATCACTGCAAAATTACTTCACATTAGCTGCAAAATAACTGAAGTATTTTTACAGTTGAGATTGCACTACAGAAAATCTACAGTTGACTGTAGAAAAACCTCAAAATTACTTTACTTCTGTAGAAAAACTGCAGTTCATTTTTAGCTGGGTAGTACATAAAAATACTGGTAGTAAAGTGATCCGTGCCCCCCTTGACGCTACGCCTCTGCGCTGCTTCAGTTCCTGCAAATTAGTACAAGGCGTCGGATAAACACAATCCTTCATGAAAACATCCAACGGGGTTAAATCTGAAGAACAAGGAAGCCAAGAATCAGACCACCAAAACTAATCTATCTTTTGGGGAAACTTCTAGGAATAACAGCGGAAAAAAACTTTCGGAAAAATGTTATTAATACGTGGCAACAAAAAAAAACACAACATTGTTCATAGTTTTTTTTTTTATAATTCCATAATGTATCCAATAATTCTCGGACTTATATTAGTCTCTTGTGCTCCAAACTCTGCAACAGCCCTGCGGGGTTCTGAACCTGAGTTTACAAAAATGATATTTTTCGACATTTTTTTTCTTTAAAATGTATTTTAATGTTCCGTTTTAAATTTTGATGGAAGTTACGCGTGGAAGCTTTTACGTCCACGTTGGCACTCCTTAAGCACCGCGTCGGATTGGCTGGACAAGATTTATCAACAAATCATATTAATTCAGACATTGACTTACGACTGGGTATATGGGGCTTGGTAAAATATGATAATAAAGAACATGCAGGTAAAGTCTTCTCTTTTGAAGGTTCAGAAGTTGAAGTTTCATTCATTATTCTATCAGGGAGATACTGGAAATGGCCACAAAAGCCAAATATTTTAATGTACACAAATGGCCATATGATGAAGAAATTAAACTTACTAAATGTTGCTAATCATCATGGCGCCGTTTTTAATTCCCATTGTTGTAATTTACATAAAGATTTTTTTTTCTAATAAGAGTCACTTCCTAGCAGAGATTATTTTTTTAAACATGGTACAAAAAAAAGAAAACATAGTCTATTGTGTGTCCATGTGTCCATAGACGTATATGTCTCAATTAGTTTGATAGCATTGCTTTTCCAATAAATGAACATAACTACTACTATAATTATTTTTAAATAACATCTGGGTATCTTTCAATGATTGGGGTCAATGAGTGCAATCAATGCTTTCAATGAGTGGTTTTATTATAAATATATCTGTGATTGAGAATAATAGCTATTCTATCTCTAAATACATGTTCTTTCGGTACACTCTCAGAAATACTTCCTTCAAATCACGAAAATTTTCTTGGCAACAGTGCTGAAGGCATATTTTCGTTATTGGAAGAAGGTCCTAGGGTTCGTACGCATTTAACATAATTTTTAATAGAAATTTTCGCCTTATTTAAATGCAGAAAAGTATTACAAATCTTGCAAATAAAAGAGGTGTCTACAATTTCTGCTATTTAAATAGTAAATAGAAAAAAATCTATTAAAAATTGTGGTAAAAGCGTACGAACCCTGGGTCCGTTTATTTTTTTCTCTGTTACAGGAGGGAAAATAGCCGCCAATTGAAGGAACTTTAGTCCATTTTTCTCTGATATAGGAGAGTAATTTTCCGTTATTTGAAGAAACGTCAGTTTTAAAAAGTTATATCTTTCTTTCTGGTGCCATTTATACAGGGTTTGTACGCTTTTACCACAACCATTTAATAGAATTTGCTTATTTACTATTTAAAAAGCCGAAATTTCAAATGCCTTGTTTATTTGCAGGATTTGTAATACTTTTCTGCATTTAAGAAAGGTTAAAAAGTCTATTAAAAATTGTGGTAAAAGCGTACGAACCCTGTTATAGATTATTACGGAAGCATTTATTTATGATTTGATGCTTTTTAGGAATAATTTTCGGCTGACTTTGGGGTTGATCCTGCCTTGAGTCATAACTGATAGGCCAGCGGACGTTTGCTGGAAGAAAATTTGAAATGACGATAGGGGTTTTGTTCAAATGGGGGCTTGGGGATTAAAAATGTGGCGGTTTAAAAAGCTAGTAATTTCGTAGTTAATTCCGGGAAGATTTCCTAGTTATGAGATGACAGTAGGGATTTTAATACTTTAGAATAAATAGAGGATAAAAACACGAATTATACATATTTTTAATTCGATTGTTAAACGTAATATACGGATATTATATTTAAAATTAAATTCGAGAAGAAATACTTGCTGTTTTGAGTAAAATCAATTTTTTTTTCAACTATTATATGTTTATTAAATGTATTGGTATTCGTTTATAATATATTTTAAGTGCGATTGTTTTTTTATAACTTTAAAAAATAATTTGGGAAGAATTTTAAATGATTGAAAAAATCAATTATTACTTTTTAAAAATTTAAAATCTATTTTTATTTCTTGCTTTTTTCAGTAAAATCGATCTCTTTCATTTCATTTAACTATTATATATATTTATTAAATATGATTGCTAAGAATATATTTTAAGTGCGAATATTTTTTTATAACTTAAAAAAAAAAGAAAAAAAGAAAAAAAATACAAATACAAATAATTTTAAATTAATAAGAAAATTAACTGTAACTTTTTTTTTTAATTTTATTCGAAAGCACCATTTTTGTTTTGCATATTTTAAAATAAGTTAGACATTTTAATTTATTGAATAAATAGTTTTCATTTTTAACACTTTCCAACCTAGTTGAAAAGTGTTTATGACTTCGATTTGTTTGCCGTATGGCCGTCTGGCCGTTCTCTAACTGCCGTAAATATGCTCGGATTGCCCTGCAATATGTTATTGTCGTTATCTATAGCATGTTCCCTATTTCAACTGAAGTGTGTAGCACTTATAGATTTTTTACAGGGACACTCAAAATAATTCCGTTACGTTACGTCTATGGAGAAAAATCGTTTGCGTGTAATTAAATAATGTTTCACTATTTTAAACGCATTGAAATTTATATATATCACTAAGGTGCATTACAAGAGGCTTACTACAGAATAGTGTGTGTATATCAGTCATCGTTCATTTACAGGGACACACAAAAGAAATCTCTACTGTCTGTTAACAATAGTTCCTGAAAATGCGTTTTAAGTTGCTGAACGCGATTTTAAATTTAACTCACTTTTTGTTTATTACGTGATGTGTATAAATTCTGTATTTCATATACAGGGCAGCACATTTCCGCGAACACATTTCCGTTTATTGAAAGAAACTCCAGAAGGAGAATTTTAAACTGTGCTACGCGTTTCCTAACTAAACTAAAATTTAGCATCCTATGTAGCATATATACAAATCTAAAGATCATATACAGAGCTGAAAAAAATATTCGGATATTTATCTGAATATTATATATGTTGGAAATTATTGAAATTACGTTTTTAAATATATTATGCGTTTTCCAAATTGTTTACTTAGATGTTATCTTTCAGCTTATTAAACGGTAATGATTTGTAAAATTATTTTGGAAGCGTTGGAAAGTGTTACATAACCCATGCTTGACGCATAATTTTTCGTTCTTGTTTAAATAAATTCTAACTTTATATTAAAAACCAATACGTATGCGTGCAGGGATTAACCGGAATTTCCCCCTCTTCATCAGACTTTAGGGAAAAATCATGTTTTCTAGGAGTACAGAAATTATTTGTGAAAAACATTGTCTGCTATTGGAGTGTTTACATTTCGCGAATATTTTTCCAATATTCACGAGCATAATGTTTCAAATGCCAATATTTATATTTTTTCTAAGCGTCAGATATGCCTATTGTTTCAATCAAAGAATAATGTCGTATCATTTATAATACAAAATAACCCCAAACAGGAAAAGTAACCATTGTTGCAGCGCTTGCTGCATTGAATCATTTTTCTGATTCATCTCAAATACTACCAAATTTTCCATTAACAGGTATAATATAAATGATTTTTGCAACTGATCAACTCTATTAGCCACGGACAAGCAAGTTATCATATGCAAGGTTTGTGAAAATAGCAAAAAATAAGATGGATAAAAGAACATGTCCTGCCATCTAGAAATGGCATGAATATTGAATAACTTACACTACCTAAAAGGAAAGTCACTTGGTCAAAAATCGACAAATGAAATTACATTATCAAAAATCTATGCGAACGAGGAAGAAGGGAAACGAGGAAAAATAAGTTATATGGTAAAAAATAAAAATAACAACTTTAAAAGAAAAAAATCATTATTATTAACAAATAGATGTAAATTTGCAATAAAGAGTAATTAATTTTTTTTTATTGAAAATGTAATATTAAAATATATATATTAAAAAATATTTATTAAAAATAAAATGTATTAAAATATTTATACAAAGAATTTAAATATTTATACAGTTATTTAACTTTAAAAATCTGTTTGTACTCAAAGTATTTATACATATTCCGGATCAAATATGTGTAAATGCATTTTAATCAAATTAAGAATCTTTTAAAAAACGCCTCACATAAATTGTCATTAAAATTCACTTTTAACACATTGAAATTGATATAAAGTTGTTGTTTAATGTCACAGATGATATATATATTCTATGGAAAGCAGATGAAGGCGCAATCAAGTTGAGAATAAAAATTACATTTTTATCATACAGAATTAAAATTATTTTAATTATAAAATCATTGTGATCAATCGAAACCTTCAAGAAAAGCCGTTTTAAAAAGTATATATATATATATATATATATATATATATATATATATATATATATATATATATATATATATATATATATATATATATATATATATATATATATATATTAATTTTCGAAAGGAATATCAATAGTAATCGATATATTTTTTTTTTACATAAATCGATTTTTAGAAGTTTTAAATATGCGAATGCAAAATTACAACATCTTCCGTCAAGTTGTTTTTAAGTTATGCAAACATTGCAAGCATTGCAGCTTGTTTTGAAACGACTACTAATTAAGTTAATATTAGGTGTATTCTAACATGTGAACCTTTATAACTCCTAAATTACTGGACCAACTGAATTCCTGTTTGAATTCTGAGGTAAAAAGAGCCAAATATGATCTTAAAGTTAGTTTTTCGTATTGAAAATTTCAGAGTTTAGTGCAATTTCACAATTTCACTAATCTTCCTAAGTTTAGTAGTTTGACATAAATTTAAAGAAGACATTATGTATAGTCGAATGGCTATTTCAGTTTTTTCTGTAACAATTGGGAGATTGTAATGTATGTTTTTGTTTGTTTCGCCGGCTGTACTATTTATAAATATCATGTTTTAGTTTGAAGTAATTTCGCCATTTTGTAGCATTTGCGCAGTTCGTCATTTGTGCAGCATTTTGTAATGAAATTTTAAAAGCCTTTCTATTTGTTCAATTTCCTCTAAAAATATCTAATCACATCACCCCAAGTAAATTAAATTAAGTTCTGATTACCGGCTTACGTGTTTACACAAGACCTTTTAAAAGTGTACTTACGCCCTAATTTAAATGTATGTGACGGATGTGCAGAAAAGCGTCTTGTGCCGGTAAATTTAATTAGAAATATTGTTTTATTTAAAAATTCAATGCATTTACAGAGGTGCTAAGTTCCCACTAATCTTCCGTAATATGTGGTTTAATCTGACCCAGTTTAACAACGTTTGAAACCAGAAAAATTATTGGATAAATCTTTATTTAATTAATTTCAGGTTTCTATTTGAAATTCATTTATTTTCATTTCTTAAAAGAATTTCTGGTGCGAAACATGTTAAACCTCGGTCAAATTAGCCTACATATTACGGAATATTAATGAGAGCTTGGCACCTCTGCATTTATTGTATGTAATTCAGTAATTCATTGAGTTATGTTCGTTAAGTATTTCTAATGAATATGTAATGTGCGCTTAAATCTCAATTGCTGCCACTTTTACATAAATTTTTTATTTAATGCGATGGAATTTTTTAGTCTCATTAAATATTTATGTGAATATTTTAATTTACACTTTTTGGAAATATCTTATTGAGTGGTGCACTTTCTCTGTCCGATAATTTCTAACTACTTTCTTCTACTCTAATAATCATGATAGATGTAATCTTTGATAAATGTCATTTTTTATTTCATGCACCGTTTTAATGGTGTTTTGATTACCCAATATTGCATACGCAATCAAATAGATTCAATGGCACTAGCAAATCGCAAAACGCAGTTATCAGATACTAAATAGAGTCAAATGTTTTTGCTGAACTTCCGCTCTCTAAAGAAATGTTCGTAGTAATTTCGTAGTAATAACTGCGCAGTATTCAAAAAATCTTTGAAACATACATAAATATTTATACTTCTATAAATTTATAATACAGTTCTGTAAATACCCTGCTTTTTAAATTAAATGTAACGACAAATTAAAACTATTTTGGTAACGAATGTAAACTTTTGTAATTAATATATTTTTTTATACAAAATTACATTGTGGAAGTTGTAAGCCTGCGTATCTTGCACCTAAACTTATTACAACAATGTGACGTGAATTATACTGGTTATCTGTTCTACAAGTGGAAGACGGAGTTTTTCCTATGTATGAGAAAATTGATAACATCACTACAATTTCTGGAAATTTCACAGTATTTTGGTCAGTGACACTTTATATATTATCATCCACATTTCGAATTATGGAACGTTTAGATCAGTCTCATTGAAAAACAGAGGATATTCACTTCTAATAATTCTAGAGAATACAGTAACGAGACTATTTTCTATATAGATTTAGTGCTATAGATTTCGGAATTGCCTTGATTCATTTCTAAGATCACGACACTGTTCCCACAATTCAAACATATTGCTCATATTACTACATTTTATTAAAATAATTGTGTGTAATAACATTATAGAGGGTCAGTTTAATTATTGAATATTAAATAATTTTAAGCTTAAAATGTTAGATAACAAAAAACATAATTTTGACTTTCGAAAAATACAAATTACAAATGTTTAAAATTAATCAAATATATATATATATATATATATATATATACAGTGGAACCCCGATTTTACGTAACCCGTTTCGTACGTTATCCCGCTTCCTACGTTATTTTTCATCGGTCCCAGAAAATTCCTATTCCGATAATGTTAAAAATACCTCGATTCTACGTTATTTACTCTTCGTGTTTCCCGCTTGGTACGTCATTTTAGTGGAAGTACCTCAGGAAATTTTATCTTTTTTTTCACTCATGGAAAAACTTTCAAAAGAACAAAAATGCTTTCCTCTTGGTCAACTGTTTGATTGTTACCAAAAACAGTTCAAAGTAACGAAGAACTATTATTCGTCTATCAGCGCTTGACCAAACCTGCGTCACGTGATATCGGGGGGGGGGGGGGGTGATTATTTTTCCGTCGTTCATTCATTTCAACCCGCAGTGGAGTAGCTTTATTTTACTACCTCTTAGTGATTGCCAGTCAAAAGTAGGATGTCTAAATGAAACTGTTTCTCTGTAGCCGAAAAGGCAGAAATTATCGAAAAATCCAAAGTTTCCAAAGGAAGTAAAGGTAAAACTCGTAAAATCGTTCGGTATCGCTTATTCCACGTTACAAACTATCCTAAAACAAAAGAGGTCTCTGTGGAATTAAAAACTGAAAAACTGGGAAATTTGTCAAAGAAAAGAAAAACATTGAAAACATCTCATTTTGAGGAAAAGATTTTGTACGAGTGGTTTAAAAAAAGCCCGTGCTGCTAAGATTCCAATCAGTGGCTCAACTTTGTAGGAAAAGGCACTAGTAGGAGAAATTTCTTCTCGACTTCAAATGCCGAATTTCATGGCATCCAACGGTTGGATCGACCGATTCAAAAAGAGAGATAATTTGTCTTACAAATTTATTTGTGGTGAGGCAGATGGAGTAAATACTGCGGTCGTTAAGGAATGGATGGGCAAAAACTTTGCCCATAATTGCTCAAAAAATACATCTTTAACGCAGATGAGACCAGATTGTTTTTTTTTAACTCTTCCCTGATAGAACATACACTGTAAAAGGAGAAACGTGGCACAGTCGGAAGCTATCAAAAGTGCGATTAACAGTTTTGTTTTTACGGAACTGTTAAGCTAACACCCTTTGTGATTGGTAAATCCAAGAAGCCTCGATGCTTCAAAAACATTAAAAGTTTGCCGACAGATTACAATGCCAACCATAATGCTTGGATGAACCTAAATCTTTTCGAAGATTTTGTAAGAAAATTGAATATAAAAATGAGCTTACAAAAGCGAAAAATAATTTTATTCGTAGACCAGTGCACTCATGTTAATCTGAATTTAAAGAATGTGCGTATAGAATTCCCCCCCCCCCCCAACTGTACCAGTTTACTTCAGCTGTGTGACTTGCGAATAAACAAATCCTCCAAAATGCATTATTGAAGAACTGGTAAGAAAAGGCCTTTTTTCACTTGATTCAGTTGAGCTTTAAGATGCTTAGAAAACAAAGCTAAATGTGCTGGAGGCATTTCATTTCATCTCATTGGCGTGGAATGGTGTAGATGAAAAATGCATGTCAAATGCTTTTCTGAAGGGAGAATTTTCAAAATCTGAAATTAACAGAGAAGCGCCGCCGGAAGAGCTCTCTATGGAAGACTACACTAAAGAAGATGAATTTATACTTGCAGACATGTTGGTGAGTACATTGTTTGCTATAAGGATGCTATCGCTACCACAGACATTCAGACTATTTCCGATTTGATTTCGCAATATGGAAGTGAGGATAATATTGATGAAGATCCAGAAGACATCGTGCCCTCATCGGCAGAGGCCATTGCGAGTTTAAAAATTTTAAAGAAATTTTAACCGGACAGAAAAATTAAGAAAAACAAATTGCAAAAACTTGCATCTATTGAAAATAGAGTATATGTGAAATTACACTTAAAAAGAAAACGCAATAAAGAATAACAGACTTTTTAAAATACTAATATGGTATTGGTAAGTTTATTTTTGTATAATTTGTTTTCTTGAAGTGTTTTTCTCTATTTGACCCCGATTTTACGTTTTCCCGTTTCGTACGTTTTTTTCTGCTGGCCCCGTGAAAAACGTAAAATCGGGGTTCCACTGTATATATATATATATATATATATATATATATATATATTGAGAATGTAGAAATTAGTGGCTGGATTATATTAAAAAAATTGCAAAATATGCATTAGAGTTATTTAAAGCATCCACTAAGTATATACACATAAATTTGCATCTACCTCTTATTTTCAGAGGTCATTGTCGCATACTTTTATTTCTGTAGAGATCTGTAAGAAGGTGTATACGAACGTATATCCATCCATTTATGATGCATAAATGGATCATGATACATTGCGGGATATATCATGATACATTGCGGGATATATCATGATACATTGCGGGATATATCATGATACATTAAGGATTAAGGGATGTATTATGATACATAAAGAATTAAGCAATATATCATGACACATTAAAGGTTAAGGGATATATCACAATACATCAAGAATTAAGGGATATATCATGATACATTAAGGGGGATATCATGATACTTTAAGGGGATATCATGATACATTAATGGATATACCATGATACGACAATATATCATAAAGCATTTTTCGAAATGACGCATAATAATTTTTCATATCCGACTTCTTTTTTTAGTTAGGAAAATAGTCTATCCATATGTATCGCCGCAACTATGCAATATTTAAAAACAAATTCTACACTTTCCGATATCACTTTCCTGATGAGCTCAACTACAGCCCCATTATTGAAAGTATTTATCTGTTTCAGTGTAAATAGTTTTAAATTTGTGTTTAAATTTTTTACATTCTTTCTTTTTTCTTTCTCCTGCAGCAAGGATATATGATATAATCTTTTGAAATCGCATAATTTCTAGTTTCTAGTTTTTTATATGACTTTAAGTCATAATAAAAAATTTGCTAATCACATGTAACATTTTATGGATATACACGTTTGATGATATATGTACCATTGAAGAAGAATCTTTAGAAATAAAGTTATCAGAAAGTTTTGAAATCACATATGTGTTAATTACATTTCATTCAGGGTTCGCACGGACTCCTGGAATTTTCAGGGAAATTAGCAGTATTTCCCTTTTTCGAAAAACTAGTAGCGTCTAGTCCCTGCATTTTGGGTACGATTTCAAAAAACGGATCACTCTGCGCGCATGAGTGCTTGTCTGATACTTTAAAATTTTGTTCAAAGCCATTTCAAAATGAGTGCGTATAGCTCTGTGGTATGTCATTTCTCTTCCGTCTTGAGTTCGAATCCCAGCGGCGGAAAGTTTTATTTTTCAGTATTTATTTGAGTTATAAAAAATAATTTGAATAAAAAAAATGTAAAGTTTCTATTTTTCAACATATAAGCGATGGAAAATTTGAAACAAAATTGAAATAAATATGAAATTTGGTTATAAATAAATTTCGTACATTCTAGAGAATGCTGTACAGCGAGTTTCATGCGTCCAGTGATGTTTTTTTTCGGTTTATGTACGCGAAGCGTACACACACAAGTTATTGACCGCGGCTTGAATGAATTTCGTGCATTCTAGAGATTGCTGCAAAGCGAGTTTCGTGTGTCCAGTGATGTTTTTTTTTAATGTTAAAAATTGTTTTTTGGATGTTAAAAATTCGCTTTAAAACGCTATAAAATCGTTAAAAATCCTTAAAAATTGAAAAATCTGGAGGAAAAAAAATGTAAAATCTGAAATTGAATTTCTTTAAGAATGTTAAAATAATAATAATAATAATAATGAAAATTGTGAAAGAAAATATTTAGTTATATTACGCTAAATGTTTTAAATCAAAATCCTTTTACGAATTTAAAAAAACTGCCGCGGAGTGGAATAAAATTAATATGGTTCTCGTTGAAACTGTCTAGAGCAATGCGCATGCACGCAGCACGATCCATTTTTTGAAATCGTACCAAAGTGCAGGGGTTAGACGCTTGTGAAAAACTCGCCTTATGTAATCGTGCGATTACTTAAGGCGAGTATTGCTGTAAGAAAATACTGGTTATTTCCCTGAAACTTCCAGGAGTCCGTACGGACCCTCTCATTTAACATTAAAGTTTTTCCCGGCATGCATTCCATCTCATTAATAAAGATTCCGATGACGGTGCGAGATAAAGATATATTTACTAGTCAATTTTAAATCGCATCGAAGTAAACAGAAAAAAAATGTTTTAGCAAGAAATGGTTATAGTTACTGTTTGATAAAAAAAATAATATACCATTCCATTCATTATCACAACTACAAATTATACAAAAGATCGATTGATGAATCTTGCATTTACTGAATTTTCTGAATTTTCTAGTACTTTCGAGCTGTAGGGTCAAATATAAAAATATTAACAAAAGTAACAACATTGTTCCCACAGCCTCATTTTTAATTAAAAGAACATTTTAAAACCAATATTTGTTTGACACTGGTTTCACTGGTCAAAATAAAGACTGCTTTTTAAAAATATTTATGAATTAAAATAATTTAAAGACCGGAAAAATTTAAGTTGAAAAATATTGAAGTAATAGCTTTTCTAAAGAGATTTTATTGTTTGATGATTCTAATGTAATTTGATCATGATACCCAAGTGACATGTAGCTTGGAAGTGATGGATAAAAATAAATGAATTATAAAATTATCTTCTTCATAGAAACCTTTGTCCACGAATTTCGTTTTAAATCTTTTCATTGTTATTATTTCTTTCAGAATATTTATATATATATGGAATAACACTGGAAGATTATTATGCACCATAACAAATTGTAAATACACATTTTAGAACAAATATTTCAATTTAAGTTGACGAACAAGAATTTTCCTTGTAAACAAAACTTGCTTCCTTAACTAAATACAGGGTGTCCCACAAGGTACGCAGCGTCTAATATGTGCAGATTTGGATAGAGCACGTCAATATGAGTATTTTGAATGGTAACATGTGGGGTCCCCAAATATAGCCGAAAGTTCTCAATAAACATTGATTTTCACTTGGATTTTTCCTCATTTCTTGTGTTTTTCCTATGACAAGCTTCACACCTTACTTACACTATCACGCTATATTCGGGGACCCCACATGTTACCATCCAAAATACTCATATTGACGTGCTCTATCTGAATCTGTACATATTAGATGCTGCGTACCTTGTGGGACACCCTGTACATTTACAAAGTTAATAATAATAGATTGCAAAAAGCACTTTTTTAATAATACCTAATAAAAATAACGCTAATATTTTCTTCAGATTCGACTATACGCTCTTATATTTTTATGAAACTAATAAAATGAGCTGGTGATATTGGGATATGAAAAAAAGAGGAAGTAAAAATAACAGGTTAATTAAACGAAACTATTTGTTGTAAGTTTTATGAAAATACATTGCTAAATATATTGTATATGATCTCACGAAATCTTATAGTACAATTTGGGCTTAACCACTTCGGGGGCAACGTCCCAGATACAAACTTTATTCGGTTTGTACCACTTTTTTTAAGCTATTACATTTACTAACATAATTAAGGAAATTCATTTATACAGAAAATGTATACAGGGTGTCCGAAACGGTCGAATAACTCGAGAAATATACATCGGATTGAAAAAGGGGGAAATGCATGTTCAATATACTTTAAAAATCTATTTAGGGATTTCAAAGAGCACCCCCCTCCCCCAGCGGTTCTCCCTGGATGAAAGGAGAAGTAACTTTGAAATCTTAAATAATACCCTCCACTTTTTTTTTTTTGCAGATTCTTATTCTACGGCGGAAAAATATGTAACTTTTGTATTTAACATTGTCTTCGTAAAATCGAAGATGGTGCTGTAATCGAGTAAAATGCAGTGAGAATCATTTCCATTGAAAAGTCTGGAAATAGTCGAATAACTCGAGAAACATACATCGGACTGAGAAAGGGAAAAAATCGTGTTCAATATTTTAGAAAAATCTATTTAGGGATATCACAGTTCAATTTCTTTTAAATATTGAACACGTATTTTTCAGTTTTTCAATCCGATGTATATTTTTTGAGTAATCCGACTGTTTCCAGACATTTAAATGGAAATGATTCTCACTACATTTTACTCGATTGCAGCGCCATCTACGATTTTCTAAAGAAAATGTTAAATAGAAAATATACGTAATTTTTCCGTAGAATCCAAATCTGAAATAAAAAAGTGGAGTTATCATTTAAGATTTCAAAGTTGCCCCCCTTTACCTCAGGGAGTACAGTTTGGGGGCCAACATTGATATCCTTAAATAGATTTTTCAAAAATATTGAACATGCATTTTTCCATTTTTCAATCCGATGTATATTTCTTGAGTTATTCGACCGTTTCCAGACTTTTCAATGGAAACGATTCTCACTGTATTTTACATTGCAAAATGTTAAATGCAATAGTTGCATTGCAAAATGTTAAATGCAAATGTTGCATTGCAAAATGTTAAATATAAACGTTACGTATTTTCCCATAGAATCCGAATCTGCAATAAAGAAAAGGGTTATCATTTAAGATATCAAAGTTACTTCTCCTTTTCAACAAATTCAAGCGTATACGCTCCCGAATATAGTTGTGCTCACAAAATTAGGCTCGTTTGGAAATTTTTTTGGAAATATAAAGCTTAAATTGATTGGAGCATGCGTAGCATGCCAGTGTACACTGCCGAAGGAAGTGGAGCACTCATATCTAGGTTCGTTTGGATGGCCACTTAATTTTAATGCTCAACCGTCGAAATTGCACCAAAAATTTCCAGAATCATTTGCTTTTCTTATGCACGCGTAGAAAAGTACTTATTTATTTTGAAATCAATCAGTTCATAAATTCTGATGGCAGTCAATCTCTTCAAAAATATATAGCAACAGAATTACGTTTCCCATGTAAGGATTAATAGGTGTTTAAAGCGAACTTTCACATGCATTGGTATCGCTATCTTAGTTGGATATTTTTGCAATATCTTACTTCAAGTGAAGAAACGGCACGAAGCGTTCATACCACTTGAGCGCTCAAGTTTCATAATAATTCTTGGATATTTTTGAAAATATCTTCCTTTAATAAAAGTTATTTTTTACAATATTATTGCAAATCGTAGTGGATAGATAAGGCTCGTTTTTGTTTCCTCGATAGTATCAAAAACACTTCTTTTTCTAAGATATTTTGACTTTTTAATTTGCCGAACAGTTGATGTCGGTTAAGGAGCGATAAAGGAGCGGTTAAGGGGTTGCGATCAACTGCCCAATCTATTTGTGAGTAAAGTGTCTTTTAAATATTGATCCATTGGGAAAAGTTAAATGTAGCATTAACTACATAAGAAAGAACAATTAAAAATAGAAGTAAAATTAAACAATGGGAATAAAAAAGTAAAGCAAAAGAGATTAAGGATAGAGTCTAGCTGAAAAATTTGTCGTCAACTATTGAATAAAATTTCTGGGTTGAAACAGAATTGTTTGATCCGTAGATTATACGCCGGAAATTACGGTAAGTTGAAAAGGATTTTAAATGTAAAGCATTCTGTAATTCGTATAGAAACTTTAAATTAACCACTTGAAGGGCACCGGTATAATATATATACCACTTAAATTTAATCGCAAAATGCCACACTAGCACCAGAATTTTATTATCAAATTTTGAATTTATAAAGTCAATAACAAAATCAGTACACACCGAAAAACACACAACATTTTCAGCCTTAAATTGAACAAATACAATGTTTAAACCCAAGAATTTTGTTTTATAAAATGTAACTTACTAGATCGTTGTAAAAATTTGTGTTCAATTGCTGAATAATATTTCTGGGTTGAAACAGAATTGTTTGATCCGCGTTTGATTTAAAAAGGTACTTTTTTACTGAAAAGCGAGATTTAAAATTCATTTATGATAATAAAATTTATATTTTCTTGTCAGAACATACAAATAAGCAAAGGAAATAAAAGTGAACAATTTCAAAATCAAGATTTTTTTTATTACTTCAGAGGAACGTAAGTGCAAAAGTGCAAAAGATATATATATATATATATATATATATATATATATATATATATATATATATATATTGAGAAAACAAAATTTCGGCATAAAGGAGAAGTTCAACATTTAAAATAATATATTTTAAATGTTCATTTTTCGAAATATAAATGTAGTTTTAAAATCATCTATAAATACATTTGCATTTCGAACCGTAAAAATGATTTTTTTTAATATAAAAGGTATCACTAAACAATAATGTGAAAGAATATATTCAAAAGTATGTGGTTTTGTGATATTATTCTAATTTTAAAAAATATATGTTATTTCTTGTTGAAAATTTTAATTTCCCTATTTAAAAAGTTTTTTTTTCATTCCCGATTAAAATAAAAATAAAATAAATACAACTATGTAAAAAATAGTAATTTTTACTTCATCTGCAAATGATTTTTTATGTGAAGATTATTTATTGGTTCTCCAGTAAAAACAATGGTAATTTTAGTGCCTAATTTTGTCCGAGAAAAATAATTTTGAAAAATTTTGTTTAGCAATAATAATAATAATAATAATAATAATAATTTTTCAAATGAGAAATCTTACCTAGGACATGTGGTCTAATTTGCCAATACTCTCCCAACTGAAGTATCTAGAACAACACATGCCGCCACCGTTCACTCAGAAAATCTTTCAAGAAATAACACCTAGCTTGCTATTTTACACGAATAGTTTTTAATAAAATTCTTAATTACGTATATCGTTTCTTACTCAAGGTTTATTCTGTTGAGCTTCGTAAAATCGTAGACAATATTTCATGTTATATTTTAATGCATAGTAGATAAGATATTTTTAATTTAATTGATGTTTGCATATATATGTGTCGACAGTATTTTATTTTGATGTTTAATAAAATATTAGACCAAGGCATTCTAATATTTTTTAATGATTAAATAATGATAGAGATAGTTTCTGATTCAGGACCAATATCCTCTTGAGACCCAAGCTCATATTTTTTGAGCAAATTTTACAATTTTTGAGATTTATGTTTCTTTTGAGTCTAGAAAGCAATACATATTTTCATTTATTTTAAAAAATTTAAAATACTTTGTTTTTTAGCGTGTCCAATAGCATGGACATTGGGTCTTAGTCCTGTAAAAAACTTGCTATTGAATTAGATCAGCGCTTCCCAACCTTTTTTCTTTCACGTACCCCTTGCTTAGGCTTTTCATTTAGGAGCACCCCCATTTATCATAAACACGCACCCACTCCCCCCCCCCCACATATTATTAAAATTTTCATCTCCCGTGAAAGCAAAATCCATATTTTAAGAATTATTCATTATTATATTTTCTATTCATTGAGGAAGCACTTATGTTTTCAGTACTTCCTCAATTTTATAATTTAAAGTATTATAAATTATAAAGTATTATTATTCAGCATGTATCAGGTTATGAGAACATCCCTATTAACAGCTGCACTCAGGTTCTCTTGTATTTCAAAATAATCAGATTGTTTCGAAGAACTCGTAGGTCCCAAATCATCAGGTTCAATTTCAATCGCAGTTGCAGCAATCTTAAGAGTTCCAGATTTAAACCAGTTATCCATTTTAAATATAAAACCAAATCATTGGAATAATAAGTAAGCACTTCAAATGAAATACTCATAAGAAGGAAGAAAGCTTTCCTATTAGGAGTCATTCCATATAAGAATCACCCAGAATCAGGGGGTCTGTGATTAAATGGTAAGCAGATTCGTGTGATTTTTTTTCTCAGTGAGATGACCATTAGAAAGAAATAAATCCAGAATATTAATGCTGTGGGACCATTGGTTTTAATTTGGTGGGAAGGGGGGGCAAAGGTCAGTGCCCCTCTTGAAAAATTCAAACTTTATGTTTTGCATAGTATTTATCAGAGTATGCATTGAAGTTATCCCACAAAACAAATTACATGGGTGTATTATATAAGGTTGGCCCTTTGCTATTCAAGAATAAAAATTGTGGGATGTGCGTAATGCAATGATCTAGATGGCCGCAAAAATTGAATTTTTTTCGAAATTTCACTATAGTTTTGACACATGTAGCGCTTTGCATTGAAATCATCCCATCATTTTTAACTGCTGTATGCTTCCCTATGGTGAAATAAAACGCAGAAAAGTAGGCCTCACCGCGGACAAACTTTAATGCTATCCAAAATGTTATGCCAAATTTCCAAAAAAACGTACTTTTGCCTATTTTAAGTGAGGTATACCAGACATGCATTAAAGTCAGAAGCCTGTAAAATAATAATAGAAATGTAGAATAACTATTCACCTTTCAAAATCACCTAACAGAATCATGGGCAGTAAAGTAGTTTACATAGGGTAATGAAAATCACATGGTAAAATAATTTGGAACTACGCTTCCCACGACCATATCCTTCAATCATTGCCAAGAATAAAAACACTTCACAATTATTTCTGAAATGCACATATTTTTTATTTCAACGTGAATTTCCACATGTATAACAATAAATATATTTAATATGTTTTTGTTACAGGCAGTGAAGATGTTTTAACACTTTAACAGATAAAGGACCCTCTAGCGGATGAAATAAATGATTGATACCGGAAATTATGAACAAATTTATTTGTCTATAAATATACAAATAAATTTGTTCATAATTTCCGGTGTCAATCATTTATTTCAACATTTTGGCAATTGAAGTGCTTTATCCGTTAAAGGGTTAAAACTTCTTCACTGACCTGTAACAAAAACATATTAAAAATATTTATTGTTATACATGTGGTAATTCATGTTAAAATAAAAAATATATGCATTTCAGAAATAATTGTGAAGTGTTTTTATTCTTGGCAATGATTGAAGGCTATGGTCGTGGGAAGCGTAGTTCCTAATTATATTACAATGCGATTTCCATTACCCTATGTAAAATGCTTTAGTGCCAGGATTCTGTTTGGTGATTTTGAAAGGTGAATAGCTATTCTACATTTCTATTATTATTTTACAGGCTTCTGACTTTAATGCATGTCTGGTATACCTCACTTAAAATAGGCAAAAATACGTTTTTTTGGAAATTTGGCATAAAATTTTGGAATGCATTAAAGTTTGCCCGTGGTGAGGCTTACTTTTCTGTGTTTCATTTCCCCATAGGGAAGCATACAACAGTTAAAAATGATGGGATGATTTCAATGCAAAGAGCTACAGGAGTCAAAACTATAGTGAAATTTCGAAAAAAATTCAATTTTTGTGGCCATCTAGCTCATTGCATTACACATATCCCATAATTTTTATTCTTGAATAGCAAAGGGCCAACCTTATATAATACAGCCATGTAATTTGTTTTGTGGGATAACTTTAATGCATACTGTAAGAAATACTATGCAAAACATACATTTTGAACTTTTCAGGCGGGGCACTGACTTTTGACCCCCCACGAAATCAAAACCAATGGTCCCACAGCATTAATATTCTGGATTTCTTTCTTTCTAATGGTCATCTCACTGAGTAAAAAAAATCACATGAATCTGTTTACCATTTAATCACAGCCTGGGTGACTCTTAAATGGAATGACTCTTAGTATACGTTAATGATATAACTCCGCCTATTCCAAAACGAAAATAAGGGCCTACTTTTCAACACGTTTTAAAATAAAACATTAAAACCAGAAGCTCTGGCGTAATTTAGGCGTTTTGTAATTATTATTGAAAACGGGAATAAAAATAAGTCCTGGGAAAAGAATATTGTACATTGATCAATGGTAGTTTTCACAAAGATTGGGAAAATATATATAACTACTCGTGCAATATGATTAGCAGTGGGCGGAGATAAACACATAGAATAATCAATAGATTACTAAGTCTAAAGGGCTTTTACGCTCATTTTGAGTGTAACATATTGGAGTTACACCTGAGACTAACTTTGTAATCCAAAACTATCAACTTTCTTAATGCATTTTCAATTAAACCTGTTTTGTGATTTCCGCCATTACCGATATTATTTCACGTACCCCCAACAGGCCCGCCACGTACCCCCAGGGGTGCGCATACCCCAGGTTGGGAACCGCTGAATTAGATGAATCCAAATGTAAAATTCTTAATATTTGAGAAAAAACAAAATTGAATTCTACATAAAATAATGATACAAAATTTAATTAGACACCAAATAATATTAATAAAAGTTTTAAAAAGTTAAAAAAAAAAAAAAAAAAAAAAAAAAAAAAAAAACAGTAAAACATAAAAAATAAACAGATCAACCTGAAATTCAGTAGTTTATAAATGTGCTTCTGCAAGTCGATTACTAATTATAGTTAAACGAATATACGAATACAAGTTGCATTTCATGCGCACAACCTTATTTTATATTATAATACTACATAGGCACATAAGATCGCTAGATAGGCTTAAAAACAGATTTTTAAACAAAACACTCAAAAAACAACATCAAGTTCTTATTTTTACAAACTTTTGTATCACCAGAAGTGTGTTTTTATCGCCACTTCTAAATATCGCATAAATTCAATTTTTGCATCATTAAATAGAAAAAGTGTACTTTACGTACGAAACGTGTTGATCAGTGTACTAATTTTCAAAATAATATTAATAATAATAATAATATCTTATTTTGTTTTTTAACTCTCTAATAATTAGTGGCACATCTACCACAATTGACAAGTAAATGCCAAGAAGAAATGTAAAATAAATCAAAATGAGCTTATTTATAATCTTATACTGTTATCTGTAAATATATTGTCTTTAAAATTTTGATATTATTTAAATATGACTAAATTTATTAATTCAATTGTAAATAGCATAGTAACAGAAAAATAATACCAAAAATAGCTACAATGAATAAGACTAACACATAATAAAAGTTTAATTCTAAGTATCTGCATTTACCAAATGATGCAAAAATCTTTCACTAAATATTTTTTATTTATTTATTTAAGAAAATATATTATCTATTTCTGTATCTATTATTTATTTCAATACTGTCTTGATTTTTAAGTAAAAACTAATGCGTTTCTTCAGTATACAACAAGAGTCTAATATGAATAAAAACAACTGATGAAAACCCAACGTCCAATAGAATGGACATTAAACAATTTTTTGTTTATTCTATAAAATATACATTAAATTACTTAAACTGCGATATTATTTCATTGATACAACATTTAAAATTAGATTTGTGTAGTATTAATATCAAAATACTATTTTGATTTTTAAGTAAAAACTAATGCGTTTCTTCAGTATACAACAAGAGTCTAATATGAATAAAAACAACTGATGAAAACCCAACGTCCAATAGAATGGACATTAAAAAGTTTTTTGTTTATTCTATAAAATATACATTAAATTACTTAAACTGCGATATTATTTCATTGATATAACATTTAAAATTAGATTTGTGTAGTATTAATATCAAAATACTTTTTAAAAATATATAAAATTAGAGTTAAAACTGCCTGCTTACCTTCAACAGTCTGTTTCTTGTTCTCTGCCACTTTCAAATGATTAAAATACATATTTAGCTGCAATTTTTTTTATTATATCGGTGCACAGATAGAAGCACTAGACTATCTAGTACAATGGACAGCCAGTATTTACAAGTTCGAACTGAAATTAATTATTTTATATAAAAAATAAAAATGTCCAATAGAATGGACGCGGGGTCTCAAGAGGATATGAGTTGATGGGTTTAATTATATACGTTTTTATATTTAACTGAACTTCATTAAGGAAACTAAGAGTAATTACCACATGTGAAGTGACAGAATAAATTAACACGTGACCTCTATACTAAATATTTTTTATTTTCTTTTGCATTCATCTCAGCGTCCGAAGGGAGCTGCTTAGTTACTCGAACATCAAAAGTTCATGAGAAACCCGAAAATTATTATCTAGCACAGAGGTTCCCAAAGTGTGCTCCGCGGAGCCCTTGGGGCTCCGCCTGTACTTTTCAGGGGCTCCGCGGCGTTCCAGGAAAATAAACAAAACGTGAAAGCATATTGCAAGGGAAAATTTTTCGAAAGTATATAGGAATTTGTGTGCGTGTGTGTGTGTCAAAAATATATACATCTGTTATTGTGTTGAAAAATACTATAATATGTTTCTTAAAATCATATAAAAATTTGCATTATATATATATTAATTTTCTGTATAATATTTTTGGTTTGAACTGCTTTATTTTATGTTTCTGCATTTAATGTGTTTTAAAAATTACTATCGATTCAAAATAAGTTACAAGAAATAATATTCTGAATCGAATGTACAACGTGAATCGAAAGGGCAAATGTGCTGTTCATGTTATTTGTACTAATTTTTAGTTAATTTTCTATACTGTTTTTCATAGGAAAATAATGTTTGTAGCTTAAAACATCTTTTTTATAACATCTTGTACCATTTAAAGCCCTTCATTAGATTCATTTTACATTTGTGTATATTGTGTATATATATTTATCTTTTTAACAACTTTAATTTCTTTAATCAGTTTATGTTATTTGTATATTTAAATTTTCTATGTTGTTTTTCATAGTAAAACAATGTTTGTCGATTAAAACGCCTCTTTTTTGTAATGTATCATTTAATAAAAGCCTCATTAGATTCATTTAATATTTGTATACGTTGTGTATATAGCTTTCTTTTTTCTTTTTGTAACTTTAATTCTTTTAATCTGTTTATTTTATTTTTATTAATTCTTAGTAACTTAAATTTTTTTATACTGTTTTACATAATTGTATTTATAATATTCAAATTTTCTCTGGAAAAATTTCCAAGTATTAGTATGAATTTATTTAATTGTATTTAATTTTTAAAGCAATGTATGTCGCTGAAAACGCATTTTTTTAAACATCTTGTATCACTTAACAATCCCTCTTTAAAATTTTGTTTTATTTGGTCTCAGCATTAGCTAAGATTCTTATGTTATGATGCCACATTTTCCTATCAGAAATAAGGCTGTAGCAATTTAAAAATATACATTGGTTCTTTGCATTTATCATCACACTAACAATCTAAACTTTTGCTCAGCTCCACCCCTTGCTTAGGCTTTTCGTCAATGAGTACCCGCCCTGATATAAATTAAACCCCACCCATATATCCCGTTTTGTTAGTAAAGTTTATCTGCTAGTTGTAGTCGTTTTAACATGGTGTAGCTTTAAGAGTATATCTACTTTGAGGCAAAAGCAATGGTGAAAGAAAGTTTCTTTCAAAACTATAATTAATAGCTGAACCTAACAGTACAGGTTATAGATTTTGCCCTGCCCACTTAAACAATAAAACGATGATCTGCTTCTAAATGTATTTTTAAAAATGGTTCAGAAGAAAAAGCTCAGATGCGATTCGTTTTCGTTGCATATTTAGAAGTACTAGAAACGCAAAGAAGAACGAAAAAGTAATCCATAATCGCATGATCCTACGGGTGGGCGGAACTAGCGAAAACGTGTTATATAATTACTCATGGGTGACTGGGCCTGCGCATTTTCTTTCTTTTCACGAGTATCCTATTGGGATTTTACAGAAGTCTTTCTTTGCAAACGAAAACAGTACAACTTACATTTTTTTCTGTGTGTGTGTGGTTTTCGCCATAAATAATAATAGTTTCAAGGAAGCCCCAATGCAATGCATGGCCCAGACAGGGTAACCATTTTTATCTTTAATTTCGAGTTCATACTGGAAATCCCAAAAGAATATTTTTAATTTTAAAAATTGATGGCATTAACCCCTTAGAAGTATTGCTCGAACTTCACTCGGGTAAGAAGAGTATGTTTTATTCGCCACTAAAAGCTTTTAGAAACCACACATTTTTAACTATAAATTTTGCTGTATTTGGCAGACATATCTCGATTACAAGGTAGATATTTTAATACAAAAAAAGTGGTTTCTTGTCCTTATTTTTAACCCCTTAATCGTCGCACCCGATACAGTCACGGGCAGTGTAGGCTACTTTTTTAAAATTCAGATTGTTTGATTCCCACCAGTTTTTTTAAAATAGTGTAATTGGCTTTATGCTCGCATTAGTTTATCTGCCATTAAGTAATCCGAATATTTTCTACTTAAAAAAATTGGTGCCAATCAAGCAATCTGAATTTTAAAAGAGTAGCCTACGCTTATCGGGCACGACGATTAAGGGGTTAATATATTGTGTCCAATAATATTAATATTAAGTAAGACTGTTAAAGAGTTCAATAATAGAAAATTTGATTTTCAAAATTTCGAGCCTGAATTCAGAATTTCTGTTTCAAGAAAAGGGCCAAACTGAGAACCTTGTCCCCATGTTGGAAACTACTAGTTCGGACGCTTATCCAGCAGATCTATCTCTGCCTCATAGGCATAAAAAAACAATTAGTTTGTAAACCATAGAGTACCGTGGGATTAAGGGGCTCCGCCTTAGAAATTCTTCCCAAAAAGGACTCCGTGAGCCTAAAAGTTTGGGAACCACTGATCTAGCACATTTGTATAACGATAATTTGCTGTTAAATCTTTACGGTATAAATTTATTTTCTAAAATAAACTCATGGAAGACAGCTTCATTACTTTGATGGTCTCTCAGGGTTACACGTAGAATACGTAGTGTGGAAAAGGGTTTTACCATTTTTTAATTCAAAATTTTCGAATTCAAACCGGAAATTCTGAAACAAAAATTGTTAATTTAAGAAGTCACGAAATATCTTTCATTAAGTAAGGAAAAGAACATTATAGGGAATTTCTGTTATGAATGCAAAATTTCGGAATTAAAAAAAAAAAAAAAAAAAAAAAAAAAAAAAAACTCGTCATGCTTTAAAAAGTGCTAAAAAATTGTAGCCGATACACGTGCAACGATGCGGTACAATAATAAGGCGATCGCAGCGACATCTGCTTTAAAAATAGATTTACCTCTAGCAAAAGTAACCGTTTCCACTATTGACAGCATGAGCATAATTTCTGTTAACAAAATCTTCTTGTAAGTGTCTATTTCAGATGTAACTGATTTTGAAGTTAGTTTTTTTATCATATCAGGGAATTAATCTTTTCCACTCTTCTAGTAGAGATTCATCCTGTTGTTGTTTCATATCCTCCATGTCCAGTGACAGATAGACTTGTTCCATGAGGTTATATACTTGTAAGAAGTCCAGAAACAATTGAGGATCTCTATTTATGTAATTTTTGGTGAATTGGAGGCAGTTAAAAATGTAGTCAGGATACGCATTCCCAGAAGCACACTTATTGCAAAACGGGTATCACGTTTTTTGGTCATGATCAATATAATTCATATTTTCAAAGCTTATGAAAATCACTATCCAAGTCAAAGGAAATAGGGTATAATTTAATTATTTAAAATGTTTACCACCAGCTGAAACGTTTTCTCAGTTCGATTCTGTTTGCGTTGAAATGAGCGTGCCGACAGTGACGTAGCCAGAGAGGGGGAGTCCAAATGCTCTGGAAATCAGTAATATTATAAAGTTTTCTTCGCGTTTAATATCGCAGAAAATTCTCTGATTAGATAAGGCAAAAATATTTTTATAAAATTAGTGGTATTCAAACCATCTGGACCTCCACCCTGTCTACGCCACTGCTAGAAGGTGTCGCTGCAATCGACCCGTTATCTTTTCAGCATCGTTCTACATTTATCGGATTCAATTTTTTAGTACTATTTTGTAGCCGTTTTCCACACTATGCATTCGAGGTAAGGTTGCAAAAAGCTGGTTTATTCCCAGGTTTTTTTTCCAATGAACCCGGTTAATTCCCAAAGGACCCGGCTTATTTCCAAAAACCTGGTTTATTCCCAAATAACTCGGTTTATTCCCTGGTTTAAACCGGGTTTTTGCAACTCTAATTCTAGGCGCTGTATCGGGGTTTCTAAGGTTTTTATTTTTGTGTACCATTATTGCATAAAACATTTCTTAAACAAGTGGTGATGGGTGGGGTTTTTCAGGATAGTTCGGTGAGTAGAGCGTTTGCTAAAGGTCAATGTATGACAAACCTAGTGTGCATGCGATTCTTACAATTGTCACAACTAGTTTACGAGAAGTAATCTTTGATTTAATTTATCGCAAAATTGTAATAATAACTGCCTTCTTTTTTTTGGAAAGATTGTTGTCAAAATAAAAACCGTACGCACCTTGGGTATGTGCTCACTGATTAAAACAGGGAACCTTGTTTCTACTCCTGGTCTGAAAACTTTCTCACTCGGAAAATGAATTCTACTCATATGATTTATATCAATCATTTAGCGGAGATGAAAATACTAATATATAATCTGAAACTATAATTCCAATTTTAATGAGATCTTTAGGCAACAAACTATAATATGTTGATAAATGAAAAATGTAAATGCAGTTGTTGAAAAATTAATTTGTATAAACGATATTTCAGTGAATTCTGATGGCAACTTTGGCAAAATTTCTGTTCCCTAAGATTAATGAGGCCCCCAGACCTGATTCTTATTATTATTTCTTTGCTGTTTCGTGCGAAATGGGTTCGTTCCCCTCAACTTCACAATGAAATTTCCTAGTTGTTTTTTTTTATCCGTTGTTAGAAGTAATTAACGTTGTGCTATCTATCTTATTATTGACAATATCTCCTAAATCACTCCTCGATATTGAATACGCGAGTCGGAATAAAAGTGTATCAAATGTTATATGAGACTAGTGCAACTCGTTTCTGTAATTACATATTTTAAAACTGTTACGATAATATTTCAATTGAATATAATGCACAAATGTTTGACTAATCAAGCTTAATACTATATGTACATCTCAATTAAATATTGTTAAACGAAATCTGTTTAATTGAAATAATCATTGCTCACATTCATCTGTAAAGATGTCTCGCGAGAGATGACAGTTTAGAGATTACAGTGCGAGAAAAAAAATTGGTCTATTATTTAAAACACAATAAGTACAAGACTGCAATTAATTGCCAATTGAAACACGTGCTTTTATATACGCAAGTTTGTTGAGAAGTATATTATTCACTCAATGTATCAGCGAGCATGAGGTTCGTTTTCGTTGTCATTTGATAAGGACCAATTCCCACAGAAGAATGACACAATAATATCTAGACAGTGTCTTAACTCCTTAAGGCACAAGTAATTTTGTTTCTACATAAAATGTTAAATACACACTAAAATTTCCGAAAATTTTTATCTGAAAATAGCAAAATTAGATTTTGGTTTGTTGTTTACGAAAGTTATAAATGTACAATGTTGTTCAAAGATTTCGGTAAAAATAGGGATTAAAAAAATGGGGATAAAAAGTGACGTAAAGAATGCCTCACTACCATTCAAAGAGTTTAAGCGAAGTTCTGTCTCATGCATGTTGTATAAAAACAACACATATCAAGAGATTATGCTCAAAACAAAATCCTAAAATTATTATTGCATGTCTCTTGCATACAAAATACATAAAAATAGTCAAATCCGAAATACATTTTGCGAAATAAAATAGTTCATGGAATATAAATTATATGAATTTGTTGCGTTCGCAATTGCAAGCAATTGTCCGCATGGAATCGACAACTTTTGAAATATTATGGATCCATTTCAATTATTAGTCGTCGTTGCCCTTACTTTTCTGCTAATGCATTGTTGTTATTTAAATGTGCGTGTACTGAATCCGCATTGCATAGGTAACTAATAAAAGCACATATTGAAATGCTTTCGAATATTTTTATAGGCTCATTATTGCTTAGGGGTACCTTTTATATTAAAAGATCATTTTTACAATTTGAAATGCAAATGTATTTATATACAATTAATATAGTATTAAAATCTCCCAACTTTATAAATGACAATGCGCGTTTTCTTTCGCACATGTGTAAAAGAAAAATATACGATTTCCTTAACAGAACGAAAAAAATCAACCAAATGACGCAGCAGTTAGCAAAATTCTCTTTCGTATTGCGACTATTTATATTATAAAGCAAAAACATATCCGTGAGTAACGCTGACATCATATTCATGGTGGTTAAATAACCATAAATAATATAATATAACCCTAACCATATACGCAGGGCTCCCACTGGTCCGTTTTTTGTAAACCAGTATTTTTTTAGAATGAAAATTGTGGTAGGTATTTGCAACAATTGCAACTAAATCGAGCTTCCAAGCTAGTTTCTATAAAAAATTATAAAGGGAATTTTTCTTTTTATAAAAGTGGTGTTCAAAAAACGGACCGAGTGAGAGCCTTGTATACGCTGTCGAAATATAAAAAAAAGCACTTTCAAACGCAGTTTGTTTGAAAAATATAACTCAATTTACTGATTTTTTATGGATTTGAATGTAATTTTTAATCATGAATATTTTAAATCTACGTTCAACCGAATTACGAAAGATTAACACATTTGTTCTTAAAGTTGTATTATAAAGCAAAGACATATCCGTGACTAATGCTCACATTATATAGGCGGTGGCAATCACCTCACCAATAAATTTCGCTTTTACTGCATTTTTAACCCGTCAGCACACGCGCCCCTTTCCATTACGTTACTACACGCGCGGGATAAATTTGACCCCAATGGGTTTTCTTGTGTCAATTTCCCCCCGGTTAGATTATAAACAAAAATTTATATTTTGAAATTAACTGTAAATCAATAAAGGACATAATTTAACTTAAAATAAAAAGTTCTTTTATATTTAAAGCAAAAAAATAAAATAAAATAAAAAAATAAAAAAATAAATAAATAATCTCGCACTAAGATTTTTTTCTGCATATCATTACATACAAAGTTTTTTCAATCCAAATTTAGCCATAAAAATACAAAAAAATATAAAACTGATATATAGAAACTGTATGTGCAAGAGTTGTTAACGTTTAAAAGAAAAATTATATTATTATTTGCACACTATATTTTTTACATAAACATTTGCATTAACATTTTCCTATCATTATGGGTTACGTTATAACACGCGTGGGGTAAATTTCCTCCCACGTGACCATTTTTATAACAAAAGAATGGAAAATACACAACCGGAGCTAAATTCTTTTTGGCCACATCTTGATATCATTCAGCTTGAAAGGTACTATAAAGCTCAGAATGATCACGAACTATTTTCGCACATTTTTAAATAATAGTTGTAAGCTGGGGTAGATTTTATCCCAGCGCATGTGCTGACGGGTTAAAAACTTTTAAACATTGCACAGTCGAATAGAAAAAAAAAAGTACTTTCTGTGCTAATTGTTTGAAAAGTGTATTTCATTTTACTGATTGTTTAAATGGGTTTTAAAGTAATTTTTAAGCATTAATATAATTAAATCTGCTTGATTCTGAAAGATTAACCACGTTTACTCTTAAAAAGATAATTATCCATTTGTTTGCTTCGTATGATATTCCATAACTAAATTTCAAAAGTAATTAAATCTTCGCAGAAATAAAAAATAAAGCAACAATTTAAAATATATGTAATCCAACTACGCGCTTAAACACCGAAATTATCAGAATCACAAAAGTTGCTGTAAACAGTAAAAAGTTTCGCGATTAACCCCTAGCTAATACAAAAGTTCCAACAATGCTGCTTAGGGTTTCGTTCATCTGACGAGACCCTACTCGTATCACACCTCTATCAGTCTATCTGTCCGTCGCAGAGTTTGTCTGAAATTTCACGTATTTAATAAAAAGAAACGGAAAAGTTCATTTCTAACTGCTTTCGTACCCCTAGCGAGGCTAGCAACTATCCAATCAAAACGACGGATTCAAATCTCTTAGTAGTTTGAGACCTCGCAGCGAGACTAGCTGTAAATAAATATTTTCACACTCAAAGTAATAAAATAAGAGATAATACCAGTTGTGGCTTATTTTAAGATTTATGAAATTGTGAAAACTATTTTGTTTATCAGTTTGAAAACTATGCATATATACATAAATAATCTGAATCCTAAATTCAAATTGTCCTAAAAATCGGTTTATAACTTGCTGACAAGGAAGATCTCCATAAGCGCATACTCAGAAATTTTTGGAAAAATAACAGAATGTTCTTCTCATGAGGATGTATACGTCTATAAAAAAAATTTTCTCCGGAACCTCGATATAACGTCCGTAAAAAAATATGAAAATTTCGTTTATTTGGCGATTTATCACCGGTTGCCGACGGAATGAAATTAACCCATTCAGGGGCAAAGTACTTATGTTTCTAAAAGGTTGAAATCTTTGATTCACACCGGGAATTAACAACAAATTTATTACCAAATAAGTAAAAGATTTTCTTCACGTATGTTATAAAAGTAAAATTTGTTTCCGAAATTCCGGTGTTATTGTGACATTTAGTAATTAAAATTAAGTGGGATGTATTATATCCCACCACCTTTCAAGGGGTTAAAATAATACGTTTTATGACAAATACTCTTTAAGGAAAAACTTTTTCATACTGAACTTGTTTATGCATGTTTAACTTACATAATAAATAAATTTTTATAACTACAATTTTGTGTACACATTTATATGTACATATAATGGAATTTAACGATTGTATTTTACGATTTAAGGAAAAATTTAAATCGATTAAAATTGTTTCAAGTTTAAAAATATTCTTAATATTTTGAATTCAAGAAAGTTTTTGTTGCTATGGAAACAACGACTTCTTCGATATAGAAATGTATAACGAATCCGTTTGTCATCGGGCTTTTCCTTTTAAAATACATTTAAAAATCACTTGTACAACCGTTGAAGCCATTTAAATTAGAAAAAATCGTCGAATGGAGGATAAAACAAAACGCAAAATTTCATTCAATCGGTAATAAATAGAGAAAAAAACGTGAGTGATTTAATTAATCTGATTTAAAAAAGTATTTTAAATTAATATTAATGCAAACATCCAGAGAGTAGAAAATGTTGAACGCAAAATGCAAACGATTCTGAACAAGAGGGTATGGTATCACGAGCCATAGGATCAACCATTCATATAATTTCTTAAGCTTATGACAATTTTACGCTTTCAAATTTTACAAAAATTTCATAGACAGGTCTCATAACAAGAATTTCTTCAAACTCTACGCTTACTTTAATATGCCTTTCAGATTCATATATTTTAAAAATTTCGATTGTTAACTAAAAGTGAAAAAAAACATAGAGTTTCAATAATTCAATAATACACATAAATGTCAGCTTCGCTATTACATAAAATAGATATTTGCAGCTTCCAAAGCATAGAACATATTTTTTTCAGTTGTAATAATAATTAACTGCAACAACAAGCAGCTTTTACATATCATACAAAAAATAATAAATATTTCATCGTTTAAGTTTAACTTCATTAAATATTGCGCATTCAAATAATCATTTTACAAGCAATTTAAAATGCATTAAAATCGTTTGCGTTTGGCGAAGGAAAAATGTTGCTAGCCAAATCGTGTGTTTTTGCGCCAAATACTCGAAAGTATTTTTTTTTTTTGCAGTATTTCTACTGGGATTCCGCAGCTAAATTTCACTGTTTCTTTATTACATACATGTGTAGCTTCATTAGCATTTTTTTCAAAATTTTCTGAGTATGCGCTTTAAGGAGACCTTCCTTGTGAGTGAAAAACTCTCCAAACCACGAATGGAACCTAAGGGGCTAATTTAATTTGCCAATGCCCTCTTAATTGATCTATCCTGGAAAATTGCTACCGGCACCATTCAGTTAGAAAAGACTTTTGAAGCAATAACATCTAGCCTGGGATTTAAGCGAATGATTTCTTTATCAATCAGTATGACTGCAGGAGTTGTACAAAGTCCTGGAATTTTCAGGAAAGTTACCAATATATTTTTTTAGAAAAACTCGGATTGTATAATCACGCGATTGAAAAAGAGTTTCTCTAAAAGAAAAAACTTATACTTCCTTTGAAAATTCCTGAACCTCGTACGAACCCTAGATTGAGATAAAATTCTAAGGAAATTAAAATAAAAAATAAATATATAAAATAAAATAAAATATAAAAAATTCTAGGCCTAGATGCTGAAAAAAAATGGCGGCTGTCGTAAGCGGATTTTTTCAGCATTTGTAGGGTTCCTTTTAATTTCAACACCAATAATTTTTTTAAGTTTTTTCTGCTTATTCTTCTGATATTAAATAAGCTAAAGAAAACGTTTGTAAAATACCGGTGTCTAAATCCAGGGAACCGTACAAACGCTGAAAAAAAATACACCTAATATAACAGCCTCCATTTTTGTGTATCGTATTCAGTCCGCATGCCTAGGATTTAGTCGTTGGTGAAAAATACCTTATTATGTGGACTGTATGTTATTTGGACGAAAAATAAAAATATTACACAGCTACTTTCTAAAAATTTTGTAACAATTAAAAAATGAGCCAGTTCCTAACTGGAGAAATAAAATATCTTTCATACTTCTGTAATTATCTAAGCCCACGAATAGGATTGCTTAGTTACTACAACAGTTTTCCAGTTACGAAGAATACGAAAGCCTCAACATGCCATTGTTTGGTAAGCATAACTTGCTGCTTAATTTTTACGGTATTAATTGTTTTCCTAAAATAAATTCATTGTTTTGGCAGTCTCCGAGATCTCATCTCTTCACGATCCTTAGTTATGAATGCTTATTTGAGTACTTAGTATTGCCTAACAGATTATCTGAATAAATGATGCTGGTCGGAGGTTTCAAGGATAGTTCGGTTCTTAGAGCATTGACACAAGGTTAGACTATGTCATACATTCTGAGCATATTGATCATACATATGTCACCACGGTTTTACGAAAAGTTTTAAAAGTACCTTGATTTAACTTATCGCAGAATTTGTAACAATTGTCTGAGATTAAATAAGGACAATAGTGTTTTGAAAGTTTCTGTAGCAAAATAAAAACCGTACGAATTCTTGGTATGTTTACCCGCATTGTACTAGAGATTCAAGTTTCGACGCCGGGTCTAGACACATTTTCACTCAGAAAATAAAATTCTAGTCGTCTGATTTATATCAATCAGTTTGACTGAGATGAAAAGAATATTGTGTAATCTGAAACTATTTATTGGCTTTGAGGCAAAAACTTATAATAGGTAGATAAACTAAAAATCTGTATCCAATTCTTGATAAGTTGATTTTATAAACATTATTTCAGTGTACCTTGATAGCGACTTCGGCAAAAATTCTATTCCAAGATTAGAAAGCCTCAAGCGCTGATTCATATTATTCCTTCTTTGGTTCATCATGAATGATGGCCTCGATTCCTTTTGCTTAAAAAAGAAGATACCTGGCTGCTGGTTTTTTTTCGGTTATCTTGGCTAATAAACTCAGTCTCGTTCTTACTATCTATTTATTGACAATATCACCCAAATATATCCTCGATACTAAATACAGGAGTCGAAACGTAAGTGTGTTATTTGTGAAATGAGTCTAGTGCCACTCGTTTCTGTGATTAGATGATTTAAATGTGTTAGGATTATGCTTCAATGGAAAATAGCGTACAAATGTAAAGTAATCAAACTTAATAGTAGCTGATCTCTTCAAGTATAATATTGTTTAACGAAATATGTGCATTTGTTATAATCATTTATCACACTCATCTCTAAAGTTACACAATCCTTAACACAGAGATGATAGTACGTGCAAATCATAAAAAAATCTGAATAAAATGGACAACACAATTACTACCCGAATGCAATTAATTGCCATTTGAACCATGTGATTTCTGGATTATTTTAGGGGAACGTAAGTACAAATGATTTGTTCTTCTTAGGAAATAGGGAACTCGTAAAACACTTCAAAAAATTACTTTAAATTTTCGAATTTTGCAATATAAATGTAGCTTAAAAATAATATATAAATAAATTTAAATTTCTTTATTCATTACATTCATTTACAGTTTCTTTATCCGAGGTTTATTCCGTTTGGTTGTGTAAACTCGTAAACAATTTATTCTGTTATAATTTAATACTTATTAGATGATATATTTTTAATTTAACTGATATTTCCATACATAGGTATACTTGTAGACTGTATTTCAGTTTGATGAAAAATAAAATATTAAAGAAATAATTTCTAAAAATAAAAAAAAAGAGAGAGAGTTTAAATTAAAGAAATAAACCACCTTTTACACTTCTGCATTTATCTAAGCCCCCCGAATAGGATTGCTTAGTTACTAGAAAAAATCACCATTCACCAAGCTTACAATATTCTAAACGTGCCAGTGTTTAGTAAGCATAACTTGCTACTTAATTTTTAGGGTATTAATTGTTTTCCTAAAATAAATTCACTGCTCATTTCTTTGGCAGTCTCTCAGATCTCATCTCTTCACGATCCTTAATTTTGAATGCTTATTTGAGTACTTAAAAATTGTCTGAATAAATGGTGTTAGCCGGAGGTTTTAAGGATAGTTCAGTTTTTAGAGCATTGGCACACAGTTAGTGTATGACATAGCTTGTGTGCGTATCGATCTTACATATGTCAATATGGTTATACTAAAAGTTTTAACAGTACTTTGAATAAATTTATCGCAGAATTTGTAACAATTGTCGGAGAATAAATAAGAGTGTTTTGGAAGTGTTTGCAGCTAAATAAAATCCGTACGAATTCTTCGTATGTTTACCCGCATTATACTAGAGATCCAAGTTTCGACGTCCGGTCTGGGCACCTTTTCGCTCAAAAAAATAAATTCTAGTCGTCTGATTTATATCAATCAGTTTGGCTGAGATGAAAACAATAACGTTTCATCTGAAACTATTTATAATTACAATTTTAATTTGGCTTTGAGTCAAAAACCTATCATAGGTAGATAAACGAAAAATGTATATATAGTTCTTCATATGTTGATTTTATAAACATGATTTCAGTGTACCTTGATAGAGACTTTATCAAACCTTCTCTTTCTAAGATTAGTAAGGCCTCAAGTGCTGATTCATATTATACTCTCTTTCATTCATCATGAATGATGGGCTCGATTCTTTTTGTTTTAAAAAGAAGTTGCCTGGCTGCTGTTTTTTTCTGTTGTCTATGCTAGTAAACTCAGTCTCGTTCTGACTATCTATTTATTGACAATATCACCCACATCAATCCTCGATACTAAACACAGGAGTTGGAACGTAAGTTTATCAAACGTGAAATGAGACTAGTGCAACTCGTTTCTGTGATTAGATGTATTAAATTTTTTAAGATTATGCTTCAATGGAAAATAGCGTACAAATGTAAAGTAATCAAGCTTAAGTAGCAGTTGTCTTCAAGTATAATATTGTTTAACGAAATCTGTGCATATGCTGTAATCATTGATCACACTAATCTGTAACGTTACACAATTCGTAACAAAGAGATAGCAGTACGTGAAAACCATCAGAATTACACGACAAAAAATCAGAATAACACGACAGCAATTAATTGCCATTTGGACCATGTGATTTATGAATTATTTCAAGTTAACGTAAATAGAAAAGATTTGTTAATTGCCGTTTTGTTATTTCTAGATTATTTTAGTGGAACGTAAGTACAAAAGATTTGTTCTTCTTAGAAAATGAAAATCTGCATAAATTTTAACTCGCAAAACACTTGGAAAATTTATTTTAAATATTCAAATTTTACAATATAAATGCAGCCTAAAAATAATATATAAATAAATTTACATTGCAAGTTGTAAAAATGTTTTTAATTTAAAATGTATCCCTAAACAATAATGAGCATGTAAAAATATTCGAAATCATTTCAGTACGAGGTTTTGTGATATTATTCTGATTTTAAGAAATGTGAGTTATTTCTTCTTGCTGAAATTTTTAATTTTCCCGTTTAAAAAAGTTTGTGTTGTCATTCCCGATTTTAAAAAGTAAATACAAATTTTGATAAAACAAATTGACAAGATTTACTAATCAGCAATTGCTTTTTAATTGATGATTATTTATTTCTTTTTTAAGTAAAAGCAACTTTGATTTCATTGTCTCATTTTGAACATTATGCATAAAGTAGAAATTTCACTGTTTTTAATCACAATCTTTGGATTAATTAAAATAATTATTATATGATTCTTCGGGTGTTAAATATTATTAAAAGAGCTTGAATTGAAATGTAATTGAAGATAACTCGCAGTTGTTATTTGACTTTTGCCAATCGTTTTCTTAGTCAACTACTAGTAAATGTGCGCTTACAAGTGAATTAATTAAGAAATTCACGGCAGTGATCAGATGATAACATATATATTATAGACAAACAGTAGAAAATATAGATAATAAACAGAACAAACCATTAGCGATTAATGAAATTACTTAAGCTTATATTCGATAAATAACAGTGGATAATGGAAGAGAGCAAAATGTAGTAAGTATAAGTTGGCAGGCGCCCGACTGAAATTAGTAAAGTTGTTACTGTTCTATAATATTACTATAATTTTGAATAATATCTACAACCAATTCTGCTTATATGGATATTATATTATGGAAATATTAATGTAATAGGAGCTCGCTAAGTGAATCGCTTATTTTATTGAAGTTAAGAGAAATAATTCTCAACTGCTTTTAGAAATAAGTAAAATGAATAAAATAAAACACAGATTTAAAAAATTTGAACATTTTAGACAGTGCATTAAAATGATTTAGACATTAATAATCAGTTTAGATATTAGATTTATTTTTATATTGTGCCCTACAAACCAATGAAATGGAATGATTTTTTTTTTTACTGACGCTAACTACATTATTGTCACATCCCAATACACAAAAACTAAAAAAAAAAAAAAAAAAAAAAAAAATCTATGTGATTTTTTTAAGTTACTCCCACTCCGTTGTCTATCCGTCACAGAGGCGTTCTCAGAAACTATATAACTTACAGGCATGAAAATTTGTGTACTTATAGCTAAATACCGACTATAAAGCTCAAAATATTAAAATTTGAAAAAATCGTATTATTTTAATACAGAGAGATAAAGAAACAAAATTATAAAAGCCTTTTCCTATTAAATTTAAACTTTTTTTTTTTTTTTTTTTTTTTTTTTTTTTTTTTTTTTAAGCAGCTGCCAAAAATTAAAAATCCACAATAAAATTATTTCTACAATAATTAATTTTCTATTGAAAGATTTTCACGTAAAAAATGAAAATGAAATAAAAAGTTTCACCCATTGAAAAAAAGATTAATCTGACGTCATATTGTTAATAAAACGAAAATTTTCAAACATTTCTCAATAATACAAGGAGTACGAGTATGTGTATCTACAGGAAGCAGATTAATATCACGTCATTAGATAATTAAAAAGAAAATTAATCTGACGTCATATAGTAACGGATTTTTCAAATGTTTGAGAATAATACAAGGCGAGTATCAATATGAGTAATAGAGAATAGTAAATACATGAGTTTGAGGAACGTATTGAATCATGATAAAAACCGGATTATGGAAATATTTGCATATTTTAACATTTTGAAGATGCACAACATGTTTAATTTTGAATTTTTTTTTAAATATCACATTTAGTCCACATGACAGATATTATTATCACAGAGTATAATAGCGGGCTTCGCCCGCTATCAAGCCTGTTCAGATGCTCGAAAAAACGAAAAAAATAGACTGTTAAATTTTTACTTTATAAAAAACATTACTTTTTTTTTCCTTGAAAATGAAATTTATTTGGATTTATTAAAGAAAGGATGAAGTGTTTTGAAAATAATATTAAACGAAACCCTTTGTGCGATCTTCGATCACACTTACCCTATTGTTATTCTTGTCAACAGACGGCGCTAATTCTGCAATTGAATGGTAAGAGCTTCAATGTCTTTAACTTACGAAGTTGAATACAAAATTAAGAAAAAAAGGTGTGATAATGATTTCTAGATGTAGCTTTATTGATAGTGTTTTTATTAAACTGATTGATATGATGAAGCTTCAATATGGCAAGTTATGTTTTTATTGCATCGAATTGTTTTGAACAATATGATTAATTAATTATATTTTACTCTTCTAGGAAAAGGGCTGAAAATTTATGTATGACAGATTTTTGATATCAATAAAATTTGCCCCAAGGGGGGGGGGAAAGGGGGGGTTTATAAGAAAAAAATTCATAACCTCGTCTATTCACAAGATATGAAATCCGTTTAAATTTATTATAAATCCTCTTAATATTATCTAAAACTTTTATATTTACAAGTTTTTTATAGGAACAACCCTTATAACAAAAAAAAAAAAAAAAAAAAAAAAAAAAAAGATAAATAAATAAAAAAAAATTATAAAAAAATCCCTGCCGGCTCCGCGCATTATATACAAAAGTGTATTAAAAATAAGAAATTATCTACATTTCCCTAGATGTCAAAAGAACCAGACAAAGATAATGTAACATTGTTTTGCCCAAAGAAAGTAGAATAGAAATAAAATAATAATGATATTTAAAAAGAAAAAATGGCTTTTATCACTACATAGTATAAAACAAAGTCGCTTTTTCTGTCCCTATATCCCTATGTACGCTGAAATCTTTAAAACTACGCAACGGATTTTGATGCGGTTTTTTTTAATAGATAGAGTGATTCAAGAGGAAGGTTTATATGTATAATAACCATATGTTTTGCTTTGTAATCACTACATAGTATAAAACAAAGTCGCTTTTTCTGTCCCTATATCCCTATGTACGCTTAAATCTTTAAAACTACGCAACGGATTTTGATGCGGTTTTTTTTTAATAGATAGAGTGATTCAAGAGGAAGGTTTATATGTATAATAACCATATGTTTTGCTTTGTAATTTCAGATAAATCACTACATAGTATAAAACAAAGTCGCTTTTTCTGTCCCTATATCCCTATGTACGCTTAAATCTTTAAAACTACGCAACGGATTTTGATGCGGTTTTTTTTAATAGATAGAGTGATTCAAGAGGAAGGTTTATATGTATATCCATTAAATAGTGGAGAAATACTGTTATTTTTGAGGTTTTTAATGTGATGTCGTAAATAATTTCATTTTTTCCGCTTATACATTGCAAACGCAGGCTGAACCCTACAAGATTTATCAAAATAATGTACTAATTATTGTACACATTAAAAAGGTCTACAGAAAACACAAAGAGATGAAGGTTTTCAAGGTTAACTCGAAGCAAAGCGAGGGAGGGCCGCTAGTTATATATAAAATCGAAATGGGGGGGACGGGGGGAGAGAATTATCTAAGACAAAATTGTCCTTGAGTCGTGTCTTTACAACAGAAACAGCTGAAGCTGATAGCGGAAATGTCACAGTATAAATGATGGGAAAAAGCGCGGACTTTTTATTATTCTGGTTTCGAGTCAAGTGCGCGCATGCATCACTGCCCCTCAACCCTGTAAATTTAGTTTTGCAGCAACACTTCAGACGGCCGAAACATACGGGTCCCAGTTTTACATTAGCCCTACGGGAGCTGTCTTTCTTCATGCTTCTATTTCTTTGTATTGAATAGTAAATGATCAGTAATGCTTCTTATTTTCGATTTTAAAGTTATTTCAGTGAATAACTTAGACATGACCAACATGTCTGACATTACAACGTATGCAAATCCCAAAGAAGACTTTAAACTTTATCAAAAGAAATTTATTAAATATTTCCGGTGTCAGTTTTTTTTAATTTAATGAAATTTTTTTAAATTTATTTACAATTTGTTTTTGGTAAGATTTCCATCTCAAGTAACGCAAAATAATAACAACTAACTAAATAGATAAATAAATAAAATTAAATAAGTCAGAAAACTGCATACTTTTTCTTCTGTAAGTTTTCCATAGCTGTTTCAGCTATTTTCACCATCTGTGTGGCGCCAAGCTTTCAAAATGTAGGCATACGGTACCGGAGGTGAACTATAGTAAATAACGAATAAACAATTTCAATACTTTTACCGTTTCCAAAATAAATAAAACAATCAAAATAATTATATTTCAAAATAAAGAAATACAAAGAAAAAATAATTTAATTTCAAAATAAATGAAGACAAACAAATAATAATTTCTTTTCAAATGAAAAGAACATGCGCCATGCCTAGATTAGGTACAACCTAGATTATGATCCAATATTTCTAGAATGTTGTTAAAAAATTTCAGCTATTCATATGGTGAAAGTAAATATCTCAATAAGCAATTTAGAAAACGAATAACACAATTGAAAACCTTCTTTTAACAATTACCACGAATAGGATAATTGTAGTATTTTGAAAAATCTTTTGTGCAGACCTACATAGCCTGTAAAGATATTTAAACACACCGCATTGTATTAACCCATTAATGACGGAATTATTTTTCTCTTTAAAATACAAAAATTGCATTTTATACCAGTTTTATAGAATAGGAACGTTGGTCCCTTTTCATTGTGGAATTTCTGTCATCCAATAAAGCGAATATTTCTCTTAAAAAATACTGGTACTTCAACAGCAAACTGATTGGCAGCTATTCCGTTACCATATGGTGCTGCTAGTCCTTAATGGGTTAATTAAATGCATTGAGTTGGAAACGCACAGCACCACTGAAAATGCACATCTGAACATCACCAACCCAATCTCTTCTGAAATATATTTCTGCATCGCTGTATATGAAATTATAAATACACTAGAGATAACAAGGGCTCAAGCTGGATTTTTAATCTTCAAAAAATGGAATAAAGAAATAACTTTTGTCACTTCCTCTAACATGTAACAAGGAAAAAAAGGAAGTGTAAAAGTTAGTGTAAAATTCAGTGAAATGAAAACCCCGTTCGCTATCCCTCATATCTCCTCCATTCTTGTTTCTATTCGGACAATTTCAAAGAAGTAGGGGGATGATTTTATTTTTTAACTTAACTTGGTTTATATACGTAAAGATGGAATTTTGTAACCAATTTGTGCTAGAATGTGCTAGAATTATAAAAATTACGTGCACATGTGTATTTCCGGTGACAATACGATAATGTAATGTTTTAAGAACGCGATTATAAATTAATTTTGATTAAATGATGATAAAACGATGAGATAACTATTTACAAATCCTGATTAGATACACTTTAAACAATGTTTTTTTATTTTCTTTCTTAATGAAACATCTTAACCCTTTCAGGGGCAAGCAATTGTGCTCCTGTAACGTCGAATTCACACCGGTATTTATGAAAGAATTTAGTTCAAAATAAGGAAAAGGAATTTTTCAACCTTTTTCCCGTCAAAGTTCAAAAAGTTAAACTAAGTGTATTAAAATTAGGTGGTATGTAATATATACCACCGCCCCTCAAAGGGTTAAAAGGAATCTGATCTAAAATCAAAAAAAAAATTTTGAACTCAATTATCACGTGACTCTCACATAAATATTTATTTCTTACAATATAATGGAGGTTGCAATAATGTAACATGTGCAGTAACTTCAAAATGCTTTTTTTTTGTGCTGTCCTATATTTAAAAGTAACGGAACAAAAACCTGTATTTTTTAATAAAGTCACCAGTTCGCGCTTTTTACGAAGCATGAATAGACGCCCCAGGCTGCACAGAAATATCGACCAATATCCATCCCAATATTGGCCAATATTTCGAAAGTCGCTGAATGTTGTACCTCAAATTTACAACATCTGCCGATATTCATAGACATAACTTAAAATTAGTTTTACAAAGAAAGCACTCAAAAAAGCTTTTTGCATTACGTATGACATCATAGTACAGAAATAGTATTCTAAACAATAAAATTTAATAATTTTGCCATTTTTAAAAAAATTGACTTTTTAATTGCTTATTTTTTAATATTTGGTTACATCTTACATCGGACAATGTTTTAAAATGATAATACTATTTACAACATTCAGGAATATCTATCGACATTCGTAAAAATTAATATTATTTTTCGGATAGTTGAAGATATCTGTCGACATTCAGCATATCTGACGAAGTTTGCAATCTTGACCGAAGTGAACGAAAAGTTCTAAAAGACCGTCCATTTGTGTAGTTTTCGTTAATGTGCATTTGATGGAGGCATCGGACGTGAAATTTGCACAGTAAGAAAAAGCCTATATAAAATTTTTCTGTAGGAATCTAAAGTAATATTTATACATAAAAAAAGCATGTGAAAATTTGTGTTTTATTAAAAAACAAAAGATTTTTTATACAATTTTTATACTAAGTATTTTATACTATTTTTATTTGTTTATACAGGAAAAAAAATGAATTTATGTAATTTTTAAATCGATGCTTGTTTATCTTTTTAAAATGCTTTCGAATTTCCGCCTTTTATGAGAATTTTATTTTTTATTATTGAAATAATACAAGTTTAGTTTCAAAAGTAGGTCAGTGATTTTTTAATTAGACACTATTAATAATATATAATTTACATAATGCATCTTAGTATATGTTATTATTATTATTAATATTATATAAGCTTTTAAAGCTAATTTATGCGTGTGTTAACTTTTGTGTAGTGCATCTATTTTTTTAAAAATGTACAGATATTTCTCAGTTAATAATTGTTTCTTCAATTCTTGCAGAATTGTATTTATATTATTATGAACGTAACTCTAATATTGCTAATTGTAAAATATACCGTTATATAGATGACATTATTGTCTTCTATTTTAATAGTAATTCAAATTATTTATTACATATAAAATATCATAAAAATTTAACTTATAGTTTCAATGTTATGGCAAATAATGAAATTAATTTTCTTGATCTTAAGATAATTCTTAAAGATAATAAACTTTTGTTTGACATTTATGACAAGCGAAATGATTTTACTTTTAAGGTTAACTTATTTACTAACTATTTGTCATGTATACATAAATCAGTATTTGTAAATATTTTACTAAATTTTGCACATAGAATTAATAATCTTTGTTTAAATAACTTTAAAAATCAAAATTTAAAACATATCCTTCAAATTGCACAAGTTTATGGATATCCTTAGTATTTAGTTAAATCAATTTTACACATATAAATATAGATTTAATTTGGGTTAAATGTCTGTATTTTTTTTTTTTTTTTTTTTTTTTGTTAAAATCTCCTTGATAAAAATGATAATCAACTTTTGATTGTTGATATATTTGGCTTAACTATGAATCCTATTGTGTGCGTTGCTGCATAGGATTATCCTAGTTTAATGTCATTCATATTTTAAAATTTAACGCTAATTTTCAACTCTTGACTGTTGATATATTTCGCTAAATTATAACTCATATTAAGAGCATGTGCTGCATAGGATCATCTTAGTTAAAAGTCATTCATAAATTAAAATTTACATGCGGGCAAATTCTATAATTGTTGTTATGATTATATGGAGTTAATATTATTGGGGTTGTAACAAAAGTTAAAATTATCAAGGATGTTACAATGGGTTAATCAATACAATATAATATTAATATGTTAAACATATTTAATTTTAGTAAATATTAAATATTTATTAAATATAGTACACTAATAAACATATCTCTTAGTTTTATATTATTTATTTTATTTTATTATTAGATCATTTAATTTAATTAATATTTATGTTTTTTATATATTTTTTTTTCATGGTAGATATTATTTAAATAGCTGGATTTAAATTATAATAAGTGCATTACCATATTGAATAATCTATGTTATTTCTAAGTATAATACTAATTTATAAAATGAAAGCATCATATGGATTCTACATTAATGTTTGGGTTAAATTAAGATATATTTTAAATGGGTTAGTTAAAATATAAATTATATTATACTAGTAACTCTTATTCTCTATATATATCATTAATATTAACTAGTAAAATTAATATATTTACACTACATTACAGCTGCATATAAGTAATTATACATACAATATTAAAGTTTTAGTAGAATATCTGTACACCAGATGTCAGCAGCAATGTATTTGATAGTATGCTAAAATAGTCTAATATTTTTACAATAGATAGCAGTAGTATAGCTTATTTAAAATATTAAAACTTGGAAATTTAGTATGGAGGTAATATCTATGAAATACTTTCAAATTATCAAGTAATATTATATATTTTAATTTATTAAATTAAAATTAAAATAAAATAATTAATGGTTTTTATTTATATGTATATCATAATTTTTTTTCTACATTTTTTTAAATGTTGTAATCTATTTAGTTAAATAAAAATAACTGTAACTGTAGGTTACAATTTATGATCTGAAGGATTCTCTATTTAACTGTGAATTTAACCTGTTCTTTTGGATACAACTTTGTACATGTGCTCACAATATACTAAATATCTTGGGATATTATCAATAAAAGTAATATATATATTTTTTAATTTTTTTAATTCTTTTTCACACTCCTTTTCAAATTGTATGTATAATTTATAATATTCCATTGTAAAGGTCTTGTTATTCAATATTGTTTCAGCGATTGTTCGGGCAAGATATGGCACTATATTTAGCAAAAGCTGGTGTCATATACAGAAAACAATCGTTCTTTGCTTATAAATGTGATTTTCTTGCCCTTGAAAAAGTAAATTACTTTATAAGCTTTTATTTGTGTATATACTCGTGTGGTTTATATTTCATTCCTTATTTTCTATTTATTTAATTTTTTTTTTCTTCTTCTTAATTTGAATTAATAATGTTACTTTTATTAGGACTACAATTTTAATTTGTAAATTGACAGGGCTCTTTGGTATCGGGATTTCAGTGTATGTGGTCAGTTTCTTATGTTTCAATGGTTAAATTTTACTTAAAGTTTTATATATATATATATATATATATATATATATATATATATATATATATATATATATATATATATATAATTTCACACAAAGCAAAATTCAAAATATTGGGATTGTTAAAACTTTTTTTTTTTTTTATATAGTTTTGTGCAAAGGCAACACATGATTTTTAAGACAGAAACCTTTAAAATTTCTTATTTCCTTTAAATTTCTAACTTTTTAATTTCTTACGTACTTTAAAATAATTTTTTTACTAAATTTCCAACAAACTCAAAAGTAAAAAGTGATATTTAAATAAATCTTTGCTAAAACACGTAAAAAAAATATGTCGATTGTGATTGAAAAATACGAGATAATTAAATGTTTTTTTTTTTTGTCAGACATTTTTGGCAGTTTGTCAGACCCAGTAGCAGAAACATCTACTCCCACCAGTTTTTGTTAAGCACTTTTTATAACATGTTTTCCCCTTGTTTCCTGTTGCTCATACTCTCACAGCATCAAGGCTTTTCTTTTTCTTGTTACACAACGAGACTAGAATTCCCTTGAGCAGAGATCTCTCGTTTTATGATAAGAGATTTCTGTCCACCACTGAGAAAAAAAGATTGTTGGATATCTAAAGATATTTAGTAATGAAAAGAAAAGTCATTTAATATCCAAAAATGTTATTCAGGTATGTTAGAAAAATATATCGCTCAATATCACATGATGATATTCAGCAGTGACAGAAAAATATATCCCTCAATGTTAAAAAAAAGGCCCCACCAGTGGCTGAGAGGTTGTGCTCTCGAAGCTGGAAGACGGGAGGTGCTGGGTTCGATCTCAATCGCGCCCGTCGGCCTAATCGTTCGGAGTTTTCGTGGTTTTTTTCGAGCCGTGGATTTATCCATGCGTAAATACGGATTAGGTTCCCTTAGAAAGACCCCCACGAAGGGCACTCCCCCCGGGCCTATATCCCATGTGTAGATAATTGGCCGTCAAAAATCAACCCAACCCAACCCAACCCTCAATGTTAAAAAAATATATTCAGAGATGTTGAAAAATATAGGACAACATTCACAGATGTCAAAAACTAATATTCACAAATATTATTTTAGGAGGGGTGGGGGGTAATTTAACGTTGGCCAATATCAAATTTTGATACTGTCCAATATTATATTTTGATATTGGCCAATATCTTTGTGTTGCCTGGGGCAGTACAATTTCCGCCATCGGGGTCGCACACAAAGTCACGTATTTTAATGATAGATTATAGGGACAACTATGTATAGTTATATTACTATATCTATGAGTGTAGAGCGCATGTTTTGGAACAGCATGAATTGCAGTTATGAAATGAAGAGGGATTTTTAAGATGAATATTGAAAGCTTTTAAAAGCTTGTTTTTCTTTAAAAACTATTTTTATTTTTATATTTGTTCTACCACAGTTGTATAATGCTATTTTAAAAGAATAGAAATTGTGATTTTCATAGATTTCTGTTAGTGGCAGTATATATACAATAAATGTGCTATTTTAAACTGATTTACAGTTTCATGAAAGTGACAAAAGATCGTTGTTGGAGAATAATATACTGTAACTGTAATTAAAAATTTATCCATTTTATAGGAAATACTTTGTTTTTTAGGCACATGAACAGTGACGTATGCACTGCGTATTAATAATTATTTCTATATGTGAAGAAATATTTTAAATGATACCATTAATCTTTTAAAAAATTAAATCGCTATTTGCGATTGGTCTCATGTGTAGTTTCGGCAACGGAATCGGGCTTGGGCTTTGATCAAACGAAAAATTGCGTCAAGGACGTTGAAAAGAGAGCCCAAACTCGTTTCTAATACGCATAGTGTAATCATGGTGTACTTACCAATTCATAGTGTACTGAACGAAAAAAAAGTGAAATATGATAGTTGAAACAAATAAATAGTTTTGGTGATGCTTTTTTTTTTCAATTTTATGTAACATGACAAAGTAAATTATTGTTGAAATCAATTTATTCTTATTATTACTATTAAATAATTTATTGATGTGACACGAATATTATTTTCAATACTTGAGTTAGTTTTAATACGAAGCGAAAATTATTGCGACAATGTTTTTCAATCATTTTCATTATTTACTTTTCTGTGAAAACTATTAACGATTGATGCATATGACGGAAAATATTTACTATTGGACTGTTTACCCGTAAAATCGTCCTGGTCTTCTTATTGCATATTATTTATGCAGTTTATTTATAATAGGATTTAAAATATCTATAAAAAATTCCCAATTAACTAATAGTTTCGTAAGATATCAAAGTAAGGAATATTACGTACCGTAATTTCACGCGTATACGCCGCACCTCAGACAATTCGATTTCCTACCAGAATTTATTTTAAATAAAATGTGACTTATTTCTGCTTAGCACTTTTTTGACTTCTTATTTTAATAAAGTTTCCGGTTTGAAAAAGGCTTAACTAAGCCACGGCAGATACGCGCGAAATTACGGTATGTTTGTATACACAAAATGTATTATATACAGATACACATACCATATACACTTTGTGTATCACGTGACTTGCTGCATTTTGATTGGCTGATAAGTACTATTCTAGCTAAGCGCTGTGCATATATATATATATTTTTTTTCCAGAATTTTAAAAAGTTAATATTAAGAAAATGAGTTGGTATACCAAGAAAGGATGAATTTAATTATCACATAATTTGAGAAGCGAAGTTTATCATATCTGTTATCATTCAAAAAAATATGTAAATAAGAGTCTACTTTTATTTTGAAATTGTAACAAAAGTATTAAACACGGTTATTCTCTAAAGAAATACTTTATTCCGCTTGTGTGTTAAAAGTCTACATATTTAAGGCACATCTTAAATAAAATCTATCAAAATGTATATATATATATATAAACAAGACATTCGAAATATCATAATACCATATAAGAAATATATATGCCAATAATTCTTATTTTGCATTTATATATAAATGATGAAGCGCACAATTTTCCAGTATTTAATACTCATAATGCTGTTATATCTAAATATAAATTTTCTTTCTCTGTTAGATGTATCCATTTTGGATGTTCGAAAATTTTTAACTGTTACTTTATCCTTTCTATGGATTTTACACTATTAACACATTATTTGTTGGAAATGCATTGATACTTTTTATTTACATCTGCACTCCATACCTCAATGATTTCTTGTACCTACACTCCGCCCATCAGAAGTGTAAAAGGCATTTGTTTGTAATATCAACGCATTTTAACGTTTGTAATCTACGCGGAAAATCAGTAAAGTGGGCGGAGCATTGTTTCAAATTCCTTTTAAATAGCGGTAAGTTACGTGCATTTACTGAAAGATATTTTAAGGTTGCGATATGTTACAGGTAGTTAAATATTGCCATTTTTATAACTCGTGCCGACATCTGATATTCGAATTTATATTGCATTTTAGCTTTTATAATTTTATTTAAAAAAAATTCCTTATACAGCACACATATGGTACTGTATAAATTCTCAATTTTTTTTTTTCGTCTTGGTGGAAGGGTGAGATCTTCGGATACTAGCAAATGCACACCCTCACATTCAATAACGCAATATGAATCAGATAAAACCGAGATTATAATCGATAATGCATTAAAAATGCTATAAATCTATGAAAATCAAGTATTTGAAATCATATAACACCCTAATAGTTAATTCAAAGAAATTCTGATCATCGTAGACCATACGTTAAAAAAATAATAATAAACTAAAAAATAAAAAGAGTAAAGCTTCTTCAAGTTTCAAATCTGCGAACTGAGTAGCTGCACCCGAAATTTCATCTTTTTTCCCCTCACGATGCATTTTTGTATTTATTTATGTGGATACCGATTGCAACATTTTCATAGCTATATTATGTAATCTTACTTACTGAATATTTGACAAAAATTGCTGATTGCTCCCTGAATATAAAATACTTTAAAGATATATCATTGAACGAAAATTATCAAAAATTTACAATCATAATTTTTTATATTGGAATCTAGCAACACAACCAACTGTACAGAATGAGCGTGGTTTTGATCAGACTTGAAGTATTGTTAAGTAATAGTCTATAATATATCTAAAAGGTTATTCAGAATTCTGTTGTTTTCAAAATTGTGGAAACAAAATTGGAAAACATATTTCCACATTTCTGAAAACTTTCCTAAAGCCTAAATGGAAGAAAGCATTTGAATTTCCCTAGACGTGCCACTATCGAACTCCACGTAAAACGCAAGCCTAACGTTTCTGCTTTACGATATTAAAGTTACTCCAGCGAGTAACTTTTTGACATAAACAATGTGTTCTTGCAGTTGCTATTAGATTCAACAGCATCTGAACACTTTAAAAATATATTTATAATAAACAGTTAAATATTTCCGGTATGAATGGTTTTTTTTAGAAAAATTGAATTCATTTTATTTTTATTTATTTACAATTTGTTTTCTGTAAGATTTCCCTCTCAAACAATGCAAAAAATAACAAAAAAATAGTAAAGTAATAAATAAATAAATTAATTAAATTAAATAAGTCAGGAAACTGCATAGTTGTTCTTCTGGAGATATTTCATCCTCCAGATTTTGCAGCTGTTTCACCATTTGTGTGGCGACAAGGTTCCAATGTGTACGTATATGGTAATGGAGGTAAACTCTAATAAAAAACTAATACAAAATTTCGATATTTTTACAATTTATAAAACAATAGGAATCAAACAAGCAAAAATAATTTTATTACAAAATAAAACGGGGTTCGTACGCTTTTACCACTATTTTAATAGAATTTTTATCTATTTAATATTTTAATTGCGGAAATAGTTGACGCCTTGTTAAATTGCAGGATTTGTAATATTTGTCTGCATTTAAATAAGGTGAAAAATTCTAATAAAAAATATGGTGAAAGCGTACGAACCCTGTAAAAGTAATCTAACAAAAAAATTAGTATCATTTCAAAGTATATATATATATATATATATATAAATCATTATAAAATAAATGAAAACATTCAAAAAATTATCACATTTCAAAATAAACAAAACAAAACAAAAAAAATTATATCAAAGTATGTACAATAAAATTAAAGAATAATTTCATTAAAAAAATTATATTGATAATTTCATTTTAAAATAAAGGATGGCAAAGAAAGTAGAATTTCATTTTAAGATAAAGGTAATCAAACAAATAATATTTTCTTTTCAAATGAAAACAACATGCGCCATGTCTAGATTATGTGCAAACTAGATTATGATCCAACATTACTAGAATGTTGTTACGAAATTTCATCTGTTCATATGATGAAAGTGTATATCTAAATAAGCATATAGAAAATGCATAACACAATTAAAAATTTTCTTTCAACTATTGCCATCCATGGGGTAAATTGTAATATTTTCAAAACTCTTTTGTGCAGCTCTGAATAAACTGTAAAGATACTTATACGCACAGCATAGTATACAAAAATTTCGTTCAGCTGAAAACGCATAACACCACTGAAAATGCACATCTAGCCGCCACCAACACGATCTGCATTGAACTATTTTTCTGTGTCCGTGTATACGGAATTGTTTATTTTACAAACACACTGGAGATTTATTTTACAAACACACTAGTTTCTGGTTCGAATCGGATTAAAATTATGTGGTATATAATATATGCCACCGTCCCTCAAAGGGTTAACCCCTTGGTGACAAGCGACACGTATACGTGACGCATAAGATGCTCAGAATCCTCGAATATTCCCACCAGTTACTTTTTATTGTAAGCTTTGCCTCATTTAACCCCTTCGCGACGAGTGTCCTTTACAGAATTTTTAATCTTTTACCACCGGTTTTTCAAAACAGAAATTTTCGCCTAATTGAATCTTAGAAATGCTATTAAATAAGGCAAAGCTTACAATAAAAAATAACTGGTGGGAATAATCGAGGATTCTGAGCATCTTATCCGTCACGTATGCGTGTCGCTCGTCCCCAAGGGGTTAATGTTAGCATTTTTGCAATTTAATTGGTCGAAAATTTCTGGTTTGAAAAACCGGTGGTAAAAGTTTAAAAATTCTGTAAAGGACGCTCGTCGCGAAAGGGTTAAAAAGAAACTGAACAAAAATATGTTTTTGGCGCTTTGTACCAAGCGTACATAAACTCAGGGAATTTTCCACAACCGGCATCCATGCCAAAGTCGCGTATTGTAATAATAGATATAAGAAAAATAGTTGTATACTTATATGTATAGTTATATGTGTAGGTATTATTATTGTATCTATGGTTGTAGAGTACATGATTTGGTACAGCACGAACTGCAGCCATAAAATAAGGTGGGGTTTTAAAAATAGATACCGAAAGCTTATAAAAACCTGTTTTTATTTATTTTTTCTACTATTTTTCCTTGTATATTTATTCATTTACATTTGTACAATGCTAAAATAGGAATTCGTACATGCATCTTATCTGCTACAGCATTTCAAAAATATCAATATCATCATTTTATTTCTTTAATACCTGGAAAGGTCCAGTTACAGCAATCAGGATAATTATGATAATTTGTCGAAATAATCTGCATGAAAGTATGAAAGACATATGAATACTGTTTGTTAATCGAATGTGTATTCCTTTCTTTGATGAAGATCAAGAATGTTGCAATCGAAATCTTACGTTTGCTATTCTAAGAAAATATAATGTAATCACGAGCTAAAATATATTCCGAGTTACCCATGATTCCGAAAAGCATTCTTTATGTTTAGAAACCCCAAAAACATTTTTATTTTTGAGATTTAAAGAAACATTTATAAAAACAAAATTTCTTTTCCAGTCACTCATTTTCGGAAACGTTTCCGAGTAGTTTTTTCAAAGTATTAATCATTAGTTTCCTCAACTTGGAATGTTGGTTTTTAGGATTATATCGATTCTCAATTATGTGTATTCAGCTGCGTATATATATATATACAGGGTGTAACTGAAATGCTTCAACAAACTTTGAGGGATGATAGTACTCATGAAGATGAACAAAAAATGCAATAGAACACGGGGTCGCAAATGACATTTAACCCTTTCAGGGACAGTGGTACGTCTAAAAACCACTTAATTTTAATTCCAAAACGCCACAATGGCACCAGAATTTTGCTAAAATCTTTTCCATTTAATATTTACGTGAAATATAGCCTTTTTCTTACTTACAAACAAATTTTTTTGTAAATTCCGGTGCCAGTCCATTTTCAGACGCATTTTCTCTATTTTTATCCTTTAAGCCTTTTAGGGGCAAACTACTTTTAGTACTAAAATGTTGAAATAAATGACTGGCACCGGAATTTATAAAAAAAATTTGTTTGTAAATAAGGAAAAGGCTATATTTCACATACATATTAAATGGAAAAGATTTTAGCAAAATTCTGGTGCCATTATGGCGTTTTGGAATTAAAATTAAGCGCTTTCAGAAACATATCACTGCCCCTGAAGGGGTTAAACGTCATTTGCGACCCCATGTTCCATTGCATTTTTTGTTCGTCTTCATGAGTACTATCATTCCTCAAAGTTTGTTGAAGCATTTCAGTTACACCCTGTATATATATATATATATATATATATATATATTTATATATTAATCTTTATGTTAATGCTGTTAATTTATCATGTTTGTCTGAAAATGTTCATGTTTGTTGAACATGAAAATGTTTACTCGAGAAGGGATACTACCCGAAGAAATGTTGAAGCAAGTTTTAGTTGACGTAAGATTGTCACAAGTACATCCCGATTCCAGCTGGGCAGTAGATGGCTCGCATGGCTAAATACCGGGTGAAAAGCATGCTGATTGGACTTTTTGAAGCAAAGAGAGTAATTCATAAGGTGTTGTGCCACCAAGGCTACCCGTAAATACATCCTTTTACGTGGAAGTAATGATACGGTTGAGGAAAAGAGCCATCGGAACTCGACAGCAGATCGCTAGAGATCTTTCACCATGACAACGCGAGGACTCACACCTCTTTATCGCTGAGCTATCCCAACCACCGTACAGTTCTAACTTTGTCTTCTGTGACTTTTTTCTGTCCCCAAAAGTCAATATGGAGTTTAATGAACATCTTTTTGGCACCGTGGCAAACATTCAATAAGTCGAGAAGAGCGGTCTGCAGAGCATTCCAGAATAAGAAGCATTCAGACAATGTTTTGAAAGCTGAAACAACGCCAGACTCGCTGTATCGATGTCCAGTTTCCTATTTCAAGAAATATTAAAAGTATTTAAATTTTGCTTCGCTCTATTTTTTTTTTATAAATTTCTTGACTTATTTTCTCTGAAAGCATTCTGCATAACAGAGTAACCCGTCGTTACATTCCTCTTCTTTAGTGTCTAACGACAAATACATTTTTTTTAATTGGTTGGTTGGTGGATTTAATGACGGCCAATTATCTACATGAGGGATATATGCCCTAGTGGGGAGTGCCCTCCGTGGAGGTCTTTCTAAGGGAACCTAAACCGTATTAACGCAAGCAAGGTTAGAAGAAATCCACGGAAAACTCCGAACGGTTAGGTCGACGAGCGAGACAGGGGTTTGAACCCAGCACCTTTCGTCTACCAGTTTTGAGAACAAAACCTCTCAGCCATTTTTTTAAGTACCTGTGTGTATAATTCAGTTATAAAATATAATTGTCTCTTTAGGAAAAGTACCTTTAATCATTGTTCCTAGGAAAACTTTAATATGCGTATAAAGTACGGTTTTGGAGTCAAATATACACGATTTACTTGAATATTGTCAGCTACTTTAAAATTATACTGTCCTTGCTTATATAGCACATTCGTATATACCGCATTTTCTTCATGTCTCAGGATATACTCGATATAACAAAATACTACTGCATTATACTAATGTTTTATAAATAATCAATGTGATATAAAAAAGTGCATTACTGAAAATTAATTATTTTTTTATCAAGTGTATTTTATTTAAGGACAATTCAAACATGATATCCGAACTTAACATCGTAAACGTAATACTTCCATTGTTTTAATTTGCTAAAATGAAATTAAACAGAGAATCATCATATAAATGACATGACTTAACCGCTGTTACATAAAAGGATATTTTAATCTAAATTAATTAAATTTTATATTTAAATGTAACTTATTTTCAAGCAGGTTAAAATTTAAACAATAAATCCGAATTTAGCTTTTTAGATAAAACTTATTCCTTGTTTAACATTGTAAATCAAATTAAACGTGTCAACATATAATTGACATAAAATATCTAATATCTCACATAACTGAATAAATAACGGTGGTATGAATGAAATAACAACCAGATTGTCAATACTAACTTAGTTATTTCGCAAGATGATTCCAAAAATCGAAGATAATACCAATAATTGAACAGTCAATATCCCAATTCAAGTGTGATATCTATGTCTACAAATAAAATTTCATACTATTTTCTAATTGCACTAAGGAAATAAATAATAATAATAAGCAAATTCAGTATTGTTGTAAGTACGTAATCAAAACCGACATGGAATGATTTTTAACACGTTCCAACATAGTTGAAAAGTGTTTGTGATTTTGGTTTGTCTGTCTGTCTGTTCTTGTTCAAACTCGCGTAAATATACTCGGATTGCCATGCAATTGATATATGTTATTGATGTTTATCCTGGCGTGTTCAGTATTGAATATTGTGTGTTTAGCATTTATATATTTTTTACAGGGACAGTCAAAAGAATTCCGTTATATTATGGTCTGTAGGAAAAAGTCGTTTGCAATGTATTTTAATGACGTTACGCTATTTCAAATATAATGAAATTCATATATATCACTGAGGTGAACTACAAGATTATTATAGAATAGGGTGCGCATCGTTCATTTACAGGTGCACACAAAATAATTAGGTTACAAAACTGTTTATGAACAATAGTTGCTGGAAGTGCATTTTCAGTTGCGTTTGCAGTTGCGTTTTTAAATATAATTAATTTTTTGCATATTACTTGTTGTATATATGTTCTATAGATCATATACAGGGATGGACAAAATAATTCTAGTACATTTCCGCTTATTGACGGAAATTGTTAAAATGGAATTTTCAATTGCGCTATGCGTTTCCTAGGACAAAATTTTAGTATGCTATATAATATATGTAGAAATCTATAGGACATATACAGGACTACACAAAATAAATCGATTATTTTTCAGACTATTGATAGTAATTGCTGAAAGTGGGTTTTCAAATGTGTTATGCATTTGCCAGATTCTTTACTTAGACATCATTTTTCACATTTATTAAACTGTGGACTTTGTTTCGGCAGTCTGAAAGTGTTAGAAAATGTTTCATAATCTATGCTTCAAGCATGACTTTTCGTTCTTGTTTTAATTCATAATTTAAGAAGAACTAACTGGAAATTTCGTTTGAACGATATATCTATATCTATATATATTATTAAAGATATTTTTGTTTATTAATAGACGAATTCAAAGCAAGAAGCAAAGCTGATTTTAGAAATTTCTTAGGGTATATTTTTCAAGTTACGCATTAACAATAAAAAAAATTTCATATAACAGAAACGAAAAAAAAAAAAAAAAAGTTTTATTTTATTTTAACTATAGCCACTGTATTTTCATGAAAAACAGAGCAAAGTAAATAATATATATATATATATATATATATATATATATATATATATATATATAATTATTATGTATTTCCGAAACAATCTCTTTATTATTTCACAAGGAAGTTGTTATACATCGAGATCGGAGACATCTCAGTTTGTCATTAAATCCCGGAAATTTATTCTCCCAACCCAATATCTGGTTTCAGACATCAGGAAAACTGACGTGAAAATTCTTACAAGCCTTATCTAACATCTGTCTTGCGAGACGGAAATTTAAATTGTATCAGTCGAAATTATTTAAACTGTTCTAGCAACTGCTTAGCTGGTTATTTATTTAATGACTGCACGCTGTGAATAATTAAATGAAATCAGAATGAAGATTGAAATGAGATGATTTATTTAAACGGGTCGTATATATATTTTATTAACCCCTTGAGGGGCACCGGTATATAATATATATCACTTTTTAATATATAACTTTGCCACCATAATTATTAAATAAAAATATTTATTATTATTCTTTGCAGATTGATAAGGTAAAAATTCTTTATTTAAAATTACTGGTGTCAAAACATCGCAAAATTCAGATTTTCTAGACCACGTGCTTGCCTTCCAAGGGGTTAAAACAGCTAAAGCAATATTGCAAGACTTGCCACTTGGTAATTTGTGATTTCTAAATCTTATGTATTCCAGGAAAGTATAATAAATTATACTAATAAATAATAAAGTACTTAATGTTCTATCTAAATTGATTATTGATATCCAAATCAGTTTAATGTAATGTCCAAAATGTTGATGCTATTTTTCATTCTCATTTTTTTTTTTTTTGTTAATGACTTACTCCGTTTATTAAGGATATTAGTTAAATTTTTAAAACTTATCACATTTAATCAGCCATTACAAACTAAGAACATACCATTATATAAAACGTTAAAATAGTAAAGCAAACGTTTTAGGCTACGGTCGAGCTTCTCATCAATGCAATGTCGTGCGATAACCAGACTATTCTCAAACGTGTTTACAGTTAAAAGTTTTTTCCAATTGAATTCATGAAAATACACAGAGTTTACATTAGAGTAAGAATGGAATTGCACAAGTATTGTACTCATTAATCGGCGAATTCTGCATTCGTGCGATTTAACTCTCAGGGAAAAACTCTACCCTTAACGTTGTTACACTAGATACTCTTATGTTCCATAAAATTTTAAAAGCCCGATTTCAATACCGGATAAATTTAGACGCTAAATTACAAACATTTAATGCACTGAAAAGAGGTAAGGTATTGGTATCGGGATTCTGAGAATATCTTGACGACCGCTGCGGCTTCCAGCTCTATGTTCTGGTTAGGGGTGGATGGGCTGATAGACTGTCTGATTCACGGATGAGGCGGCGCGCGACCATCCCTACGCCTTTTCCCGACACTTGACAGTCATGACAATTTTAAAAGCCGACTTTCAAAACCAGATAAATTTAATGAACCGAATAGGGTTCGGACGACCACTGCGGCTTCGAGCTCTGTGTTCGACACTATTATGATCTAATTACTGCGATACTTTTAAAATCCGGAGTATGGGCAGTACCTAAAGAATGTTGTACTAATTTCGATTGAAGAATTGCAGTTTATAGGCACGCTTATGTTCGGCAAGATACTGACCATAGAGCATCCCATTCCTATTATTTCTATATATTTTTCAAATTGTAATTTTGAAAGAAATCTCGGTTTTATTTCTAAATGGAAATGGAAACTTTTCGCGATATTTGAAATAGAAAGTGGCAGTACAGGATTCACAATTGTTTTCAAGTCTATATTTTCTGTAAGGAAAATTAAAAAAAGCCTTATAAATATTATGTGTTTACAAATTGTTTTCTGCTTACTGTATATTTTTTAAATCACATAAATAATTAGACTTACAAATTTGTCATAACATGTCTTTCTCTCTCAATATTTTTTAAACAATTTTTATTAATTTATGATTTTTAATTTGCTTTATTCTCCTAAAAATTAATTATATTCCATTTTTTATCACTTCAATTTTCAGCCAATTTAATTTTTAAATAGTTGAACATTTCTATGAACTATTTGAATAAAATATTAAACGGTGTACGGTGTACTCAAAATAAGAAGTTGAAAATGGCACGACGTACTTGAAATATAGCCAACTCAATACAAGAAATGAATGAGTTTTGTTTAGAAAAAGAAAGACGTACCGTAATTTCCGGCGTATAAGCCGCTGCACAAAGAGTCGTTTTTCGACCCAGAAATTTTATTCAATAATTGTAGTTAAATATTTACAGCGATCTTTTAAGTTACATTTTATAAAATAATATTTCTGGGTCGAAAAACGACTCTTTGAGCTGCGGCTTATACGCCGGAAATTACGGTATCTAGTTACTCACAACTAAAGTAACAATCGTGATATCAACTAAGAAAATTTCTCTTGAAATGTTGCAGCTTTTATCATTTTATATTACAACGTTTGTAGAGTGTAACCAAATTAACTATTTTAAAATGTTCCCTCCTATTTAGGATATCCAATTCAGAATGAAATGCTCGTTTAACTGCCATCAAATATTAAAAATAAGATTATTCACCAGCGTTAATAAAACTAATATTTTTTTTAGGTATTTTAGCTTGTAGTCTGGAACTATCACATACTGAATAAATATGTAGATGAATTAAGATTTGTTGAGATTTAAATTCAGAACATGAAAAGGTGGAAATACACATGACAGCAGATATTAGCATTTTTCTCAATTTTGGATGATACCGAGCCTACATTGGTACTATTTCTTGCAGATTTACCGAAAAGAAAATAGATGTGAAGAATTTACGAGCTACTATGATGGCTGTAATATACACGCGAAAAATAAAGATTTATGAAAAATATTTCAGAATTAAATATCAATACAATGTATATCCCATTTGAAAAACTAACATCTAAACCTGATAGATGGCGCTGCGAATATCAGCCATGAAACTAATTGCTTCTTTACTGTAATACAGTTTTTCCTCTTTCTCTTTACAAATGGAATACTTTTGTTATTTATGCAGCTGGATTAACTTAAAATTAGTCATCTGAAACATGAAATGGATCGGAGATACTAAAATACGACGTTGGAAGAATGTTGTTAGTCTCTGTGGCAAATATATTCTGCTTTAGTGTTGTCTCCGACACCAATGCAATTTTCAATTTCAAAGCAGAATCGACAGCTTTAAAAATGATATATATTTAATTAATTTTTCAGTTATAGCGTTTTCTTCTTTAATCAATATAAATAAAATTTATTTCTTAATTGACTTATGAATTCGACGTTTCGAATTGAAAACACTGTGATAAGCTAATTATAAAAAGACACAACACTGCTTTTTTAAGCCCAGGTTTACTTAACACGAAAAACACTGCAGCTGAAAAATGCACACAGTGCATACAAATATTTTAGAGTACAATATATTTTTGTATTTGAGTAGCTCCGTTATGCACCTCATTCATAAAATGAAGAACTTAAAAGGAAATAAATTGTTACACAGAAATAATTTAATGTTACTTTTATGGCATGGAAATGTTAAAAATGTAACTCACAGAACATGAAAAGTAAAATCACTTACAAGCACTTCAAATATTACATAAAACTGATAAATTCTATCATAGAAATACCTGCTTACAACTTTTTTGAAAGGGATAATTTTCAATCGAAACTTGAATTTTAATTTTAAAGAAAAAAAAACCCTATTTTGACGCGAAATTTGATGAAATATATTTCTCTGCTTGTGTCTAGGTGTGCGTGTGTGGGGGGGGGCCTCCAAAGTGCGTGGGGCGAAAACACGTTCCGCGCGACGCAGATACATCACTCAGTTTCCAAGACTCGAGAGTGCCAAGGATATGTGGAACCATCGAAGAAACGGGGCGTTTGCACAGGGCCCCGCGCTAATTGGGCCTTATTAGGGGCCCCTATATCTGTATATTTCCTCTGCATAGAAAAATAATATTTTTGCTCTAGATTTGTTTTTAAATGTTTCTTAGTGAGAAAAAAGTGGATATTAACATTATTTCTTACAGGCAAAGCTTATATAATTATTGTCAGGGATGTGACGATGTTCCAAGAAAGACGCCAATTTGATGTGCCTGAACACGTAGAAATATATTAATAAGAAAAATCAATACTTATATACATCATTGTTTTATTACAATTTGCAATTATTTAAAAATACAGTGTGATTCACAATGTATTTACATTCATTTACAAATAATGTCTGTCATGCGTAAATTAGCCTAACTTGTACGGTCATATAGGTACAGTACAAAGGTTATTCCTTTATGAAAACTTTATAAGACAAACTTTATTTGACATATTTCACGAAATGCGCTTAAACAATTTTTGCATCAATAAATGTGCGTTGCGTACAAAAAGTACTTTTTTACACCAGAAAAAGTTATGCAGTATATAAAAGTTAATATGCCTCAAATATTACACATTTTACAAGAATTCACAAAATTGAACACCAAATAAATCAGCAAAAAACCTTTCGCTCAATGAAGAAGATGCGCCGAATAAGAACAAACGAACAAACGTTATATATAAAATAGAGTTACATCATAGATATTTGTGAATATTTGTTATCAAATACTTTATGACAAACAGCGAAATAGAGTGCAGAGATGAAACTGTCGTTAAGTCTTAGTACGCTTGTTTTCGAATAGTAGTTTTCGTATTACTTAATAACAAGCATTGTGCGATTAATTAGGTGATGTTTCTATTATGAAATAGTAGTACTCAATAGTAGGAAACCTGCGCATAGTTTCCTTTTCTACAGAGTAATTCCAGAAGATAGGCCCAATTTCGTACGTCTACATCTCCGAACCATGAATTGTAAATAACCTACATATGATGTGAAAAAAAAAAAAGTCTTAGAAATTTCTTGTTGCCATCTCTAATTATAGTTGCGATAAATTCAGTTACTCAGTACATCCTTCATCGGGTGTGGACTGAATTCATCTACCATCTGGATGTTATGAATGCATTTGGAGGCAGGTACATTGAACCTGATTAAACTTTAATTAGAGATTAATCCTGGAAGCATGAAATAATTTGAATTAAACAAAATATTTAAATTAGATTTTAAAAAGTAAATTACGTCGAATTTCTAAAAATCTGACATACATTACAAAATTATAAAACAAATATTATACAATTTTTCAAGCAATAAAAAATCAAAAAGGTATTAAATATTTATTCTAATAATTTAAATTTTGGATACGTTAATTGAAGTAGAAAATAAAATCTTTATTCAAGTTACCTTTTCGATCTAAAAACCAAAATTCTTCGAGAAAAAGAAAATCTTCTCCCACACTAAATAAAAGGAAAATATATCTCAAAGTCGGAGTTTACAAGAGAAAATTTAAAAAGAATATAGCTTCGCCATCTATTGCTGCTTACAAAAACTTCCATTGGGGTAATAATAAAATAATCACAGTTTTTCGAGGATTATTTTACAGTACAACCACATACGAGGTTATCTTTCATGACTGGTAATCAAACATGGTTTACATTATTCGCATAGAATGCACGTTTAAAGGAAAACAATCGCATGAAATTGCGATTTAGTGAATTTCGCTCAGCTTGAATCACATTTGTACGCGTGCATACCAAATTAAATGAACATTTTTATTACTCGTGGTTTTTAATTCACTAAATATTTGTGAGGGATTAAATTTTTTCATATAAGTTTACACTGGTGCATCATTCACCAATTCTTCATCAGTCACACATCCGCTGTACCTGCATACGTGCTGCACTGTAAGCTTAGTGGAAGGTGTTGGACTAGGTCTGTATTTGCTGTGGACGCTAAGATTGCTGGTGTATGTGGTGTAGGTATTGCATCGATGCAGAGACGGACTGCTACTGGATCCTTTCGTACAGAACACACGATGGTATATCCGTAGGAATCCTTCTCTGAAACGGTCACTCATCCAGCAGTAGATGATGGGATTGTAAGCCGCGTGACTCATAGCCAACCAGTGGCAAGCAAACCAGACGTAGACGATGTGCTCGTATTGCCAGATGCGCAAGTCTTGGTCGCCAGCAACAATCAAAGCATTCAGGGGAAGCCAGCAGAGAGTGAATGCTGACACTACAGTAATCATCATTCTCACCATCTGCGAAAATGAAAGGAAACATTTAGTTAAAAATTTCAACCATAATACCATAGTCATTCAAATTCAATGTTACTCGACGTAAAAGTCGGTATTTACTAAAAATTGGGTTATAAATAGTTTTTTTTCTGTCGTGATTGTTTTATGACCTTTTGAGGGTGATACAAAACGCATGGGGCAAATTTTAAGAAATAAAAACGTACAATACAACAAACATTTTTTTTATACAAGAGCCATTTTTAGCACTTTTCAACACTGTTGAAAAATGTTTTCGAATCTGGCAGTCTGTCCGAGCTGTAACTTGCGTTATTATACTCGGATTCCCGTGTAATTGATATATTTTATTGGGGTTTTCTGTGGCATGGTCGGTATTGAAAATGAAGTTTGTAGTTTTTATAGTTTGTTTACAGGGAAACTCAAAAGAATTCCGTTACATTAGGGACAATGGAAAAAAATGGTCTGCAATGAATTTAATTGATGTTACTCTATTTCAAATTACACTGAAATCGATACACAACACTAAGGAGCACTACAAGAAGCTTACTGTAGAATAGGCATAGCATTTTATCGTTCATTTACAAAGACACACAAAATATCTCTGTTCAACTACTATCTATGAGCGATAACTGCTGAAAGTGCGTTTTCAGATGCTGTACGCGTTTTTAAATTTAACTAATTTGTTGCATGTGTGTCTAAATTCTATAGTTCATATACAGGACTGCACAAAAGAATACATGAATAATTTCGTTTACTGATGGAAATTCCTGAAAGGAAATTTTCAACTGTGTTGTTCAGATTCTAACTGAAGTAAACTTTAGCATACTGTGCAGTATATATGCAAATCTACAACTAATATACAGAGCTTCGCAAAAGAATTCGAATACTTTTCCGATTATGGACGGTAAGTGTTGAAATTGGGTTTTCAAATGTGTTACGTTTTTATCAATTGTTTTATATAATTTTTCACCTTTTATAATGGTGAAGTTTTGTTACAGTATTCCGAATATGTTGGAAAATGTTTCATAATCTATGCTTGACTCAAGATGTTTATTTCTTGTTCTTTCATATTGTACTTTATAAGTTATTTTCAAGTAAAATCATTGCGGACTATATTGTCGCAAAAAGTTAGGTCATTCCAATTCAGTTAACAGAAATGCCGTTAATGAGTATTCATTTTTGCCGCTCAATGTCACTGTCGATGGGGCCAATTCTGTTTTACTGCTGTTATTTTGCTTAAATTTTTCGTCGTTTGACATTCGATTATGCGAAACTTTCTGTGCTGTTGCATACTTGAATATGCCGTTTGCCGAAATTTGTTAATTCCTTTCTCCGTATAGAAATATTCCTTCCCTTCGTTATCAGGGTTTGGGTAAATTGAAAACTTTGAAATCAACAAACAATCATTTTTAACCTTTTTTTCATGTATGAATACACAATTTTTATGAAACTGGAATTTCTTTTAATAGTTCGTGTTCTTTTCACATTGTTTAATGCCTTGAAATAAGAAGGTTTTAACTTACAAATTCGTCTAAATTAGTTGAGCCATCTACTAAATATTCTTATTCTTTTCTGCAAATTGACCTAACGTACAATGCATAATAAATAGAGAAATAATGTATGGCTCTTGTCGTGGTATTTGGCCTATTCTGCGTTTAGATTATCGCGCAACCGTCTCCCCTAGCAAAGCCTACTGAATATTAGGCCTACGTGCTGACACAAAATTGGCGGCTGTCGTAGGTGTATTTTTTTCATCGTTTGTACGGTGCCTTAAAGATGAGCACCAACAATTTCTATATGTATTTTCCGCCTTATTTTTCTGAAAATAAATAAGTCAAAGAAACATTTTAGGAAATACTGGTGTCTAAGTTCAAGAAGTCGTACAAAGGTTGAAAGAAATCCACCTACGACAGCCGCCATTTTTGTATCAGCCCGTGTACCTAATATACAGAAGGTGTTGACTCAGGTCTACGATGTCTGCGAGGCACAGATTTTCCAGCCAATCAGCGTGTTTCATTGGTTGTTTACGCGCCACCGATTGGTTGGGTCTTGTGATTTAACACCTAAAAAACCCACGTCTAAGACGATAACGATATAACATATTCCGCAAATATAGGAGCTCATTTGAAAGTAAAGTTTGTGGATTATCGTATTCACTTATATACAGACAAATCATGATTACAATACTTTCTTGAGATTTTTTCTTCTGATTTTTTTTCCTTCTAGGCAATTTTATCGATATTAATCCAGCATAATAACAATTTCCTCTTTAGTTTCCTTTAAAAGGATTTTAATGGTCTAAATTTAGAAAAACATAAATTGTAGCTTAAAAATTCATATTTATTTTCATAGGGATCATTATTTTCATAGGGAAATCCTTTAAATCTTATATTATATCGCGGGGCAGTTGTTTTCATAAAATTAAATTTAAATCTACGAAAACGTAGTTAAAGAGATGCGGTATGTATTGAATTAATTTATCGTTTTCTTCTGTAAGTACAGCAATAATGAAAATGTAGTTTCATGAATAAAAATATATTTAAATAGGTTTGTGCTTAGCGGATAAGGGATTTTTGTTTTGGTAAAGAGCTTTTCTAAAGTAAATGCCTTGTAAAGAAAGACATATTAAATGTTATATAGATTAGTTTAATTTTAATGAGCGAGAACATATTTTACATAATACATATGAAAAAATGTGGATTACGTTGACGATTACGTAAACTACCATAAATATATTTTTAAAAATTAAACAATCTTCTATGTACACTGTAAATAATTGCAGAAATATTTAAAGATACAAGCAAAAATGTTTACAAAATTTAAATATAACTTCTTAATTACGGTTCGGGAAACATAAATCTTCAGAAATTAGTTGAAGACGGACTGATGAGAAACCTCTGAAAACAATAAATTTCCGAGGTCTATGGAAACGTTTCGAAATTAAAACTGCACGTTTGCTATACGTAAATAATTCTTTTAATTTTGGAAACCTACTCGTTTAAGATGGTTTTAATTGTTTCTTCACCCAGGTTTCCAAACGCAAATGAAGATTATGCAAAATCCTGCTTTACATTGTAAAATAAAACAAATGTGTCTTAATCTACGAAAATATAATCTAACTACGAACGAAAATATATAATTACTTCTTCCCAGTTACTACCGATTCCGAAAAGAATTCTTTATCATTTGAAATTTCAGAAATCAATACATTTTCGAGATTTAAAGGACCATTTATAAAAACAAAATTTATTTTGCTGCCGCTGATTTTCGGAAATGGTTCTTGGTCGACTTGATAGTGTATCATCAGTTTCTTTAAAATTTCTCTTTTATTGGATTTAGAATACTATTAATTCTCAATTAAACATTTTCAGCTGCATAGTCGAATTTATGCATGCAAAAGTAATAAAATAATATTGATTTTAATGTTAATGTTAATGCTGTTAGTTCATAATGTTTGTCTGTGTATTTCTAGCGCGTTTGTCGGTATATTTGTGTTGTTTTTGTCTGTATATTTGTGTTGTTTTTGTCTGTATACTGTGTCTGTATTATATGTTTGTTGGACACGAAAATATTTACTTCAGAACTGATTGTATCCTACAAGCCTATATTCCGGCTTCAGGAGACTGGTTAATACAGTATAAAAGCTATACGGAAACGTTTCCGAAATTAATGACAGGAAAAGAAACCTTGTTTTTATAAATGTTTCTTTAAATATCGAAAGTATATTGGTTTCTCAGATTTCTAAAGATAAAGAGCGCTTTTCGGAATCGTCAGTAACTCGAATGAGGTTCTTTTATATTTTCGTTTGTAGTTATATTATATTTTACTAGATTAAGAAAGATTTGACTTTTTTTAAAGTGTACAATATTATACAGGGTGTCCCAAAAACACTGACCTCGGCTTTTATTGCTTAAATATTGATCCTAGACATATATTATAAATTACAATGTTACGTAAAAAAAAGTACAGAATTTTATGGAATCGATTAAAGTTTTCAGGTGAAATACGAAAATAAAATTTTTATACGGCACCCATAACAGAAAATTTCCTTAATGAGCAAATGTGTCCATGTACTAATAAGATCCTGTACAAAATTTCAGCATTTTATCATAAAAAGCCGCAGAGATATGTTTAAATAAAGTCAGTGAAAGGTTAATTATAATTAAAATGTAAAGGTATTATTTCTACACAATACTTTTGCACCAATAAATAGCACAATTATTATTTATTTATACAATCATAGTTTTCTTTCGTAATTTGTGTACGACCCAATAAAAACGATCATCCGGCATGATCAATTTGCGAGCTCCTATTCAAGTATCGAAAAGTTGTTTAAATTATGATAAAATGATAAAATGATTATGATAAAATGCTGAAATTTTGTATATGACCTTATTAGTGTATGGGACACATTTTACTCATTGAGAATTTTTTTTTTGTAAAGACGGCCGTATAAAAATTTAAATCTTGAATTTCTTCAAATTTAACCCCTGAAAATTTAATCGATTTCATAAAATTCTGAACCTATTTTTACGTAACTTTGCAATTTATAATATATGTCAATGATCAATATTTGATAAATCGAAGTCAATGTCAATGTTTTTGTTACACTCTGTGTATATACTGAATTTTCTTAAACCTTTCGTCAACATCGGGAAGCATTTCACATATATTTCACATTTTACGAAATAAATATTTAAATCATTTCTTTTAATACATGAAATAGCTTCATCGTTAAATGAAAGAGAAGATATAATGCTGAACGAATTGTTATTTTCTAGGCTATCCTATCAACAGTAATGGAACACGTACATTTTCCTTTAGAAAGAATTTTAATAATCTAAATTTAGATGTGTAATTAAAGAGAATTCAACAGCTTAAAATGTTTATCCGCTTGAGACATTTTTAAAATATGTACTATTATCAGCGGAGAGTTATTTTTGTGAAATTTCATTTAAATGCACGAAGTAGTGTATTAAAACAAGTTAGAAAACGGTTTTTATTTCCTCAACGCAAACGTGTTAAAAAAAGTTTTTATCTTAAAAAAAAAAAAAAAAAAAAAAATTCTTTATTACTGAACTATCAAGAAGAAAATAATAATATTGTATATATATTTATTTGATTACCGGCCATTATTTACGACTTTGTTTATTCACAAACGCACCACAATTTACAAAAATTTTCCAGATTTCTCTTCCAGGAGGGACGTATAAAAATTTAAATCTTGTATTTCTTAATACCCTGAAAATTGTAATCGATTTCATAAAATTCTGTACCAGTTTTTACGTAACTTTGCAATTTATAATATATGTCTATGATCAATATTTAAGAAATAAAATTTGTTGTTAATGTTTCTGGTACACCCTGTATACACTGAACTTTCTGAAATATTTCTTCTACACCAGGAAGCGTTTCTTAAATATTTCACAATGCAAGAAATAAATATTTAAATCATTTCTTTTAATACATTAAATAGCTTCATCATTAAATGAAAGAGAAGATATAATATAATGCTGAACGAATTGTTATTTTTTAGGCTATCCTATCAACAGTAATTGAACATTTTCCTTTTTCTTTAGAAACAATTTTATTAATCTAAATTTAGATGCGTAATTAAAGAGAATTCAACAGCTTAAAACGTTTTATCGCTTCAGAAATTTTCAAAATCTTTTCCATTATCAGCGGAGAGTTGTTTTCGTGAAATTTCGTTTAAATTCACGAAGATAGTGCATTAAAACAAGTTAGAAATAGGTTTTTATTCCCCCAACGCAAACATGTTTAAAAAAGGTTTTTATCTCAAAAGGAAGATTTATCCTTTATTACTGAACTTTTAGGAAGAAAATAATAATATTGCATATAGTATATGTATTTGATTACAGGTCAGGATTTACGACTTTGTTTATATGCAATCGCACCACAATTTACAAAAAAAATTCCAGATTTATCTTCCTATCCTGAAATATCCTGGTAGAAGTATATGGAAAAGATTATTTTTCAAAAAGTGGTGCGAATAGAATAAAAAATAGTTCACTGGGACGTACAGTGGCTATCAAAAATCTGAACCCGCACTCCCCCCCCCAAAAAAAAAAAAAAAACTCGCTTGTTTGTCGTACATTTTGCTACTTGTGTATGAATGGAGTATGATAAAAATAACAAAATATATTGTTTCCGTGCTGATTCAACACGCTGAAGCGATAACAATGTGTAAAAAAATAATAATGAAGACATAATTTCAGCATTGTATATCGTCCGCTTTTCTTGTAGTTGCATGTCTATATTGTCATATAGCGGGAAATCCATCTAAAGTTTTGCATTAGTTGTATCTTTACTATCAAGAACAGTCGTTTAAACCCGTAGTAACGTGTCGTGTAGCAAGGGTTGCCACTTCGATGAAAGCAGACTATGCAAAATTATATAAATAAACTTGCTTAAATGTCAGAACAGTTACTTTTTTTGTTTCTTTATTGTGAAAACATCTGTTTATATTGTAAACAAAGCCATTAAAACAGGTTTTATTTCCTTATTGTACACTACAATTGAAAATTCCGTAGAATATACTGATGTGTTCAGACAAATGACAAGTATACTGTTTATGTCCCCGACCTGTATAGTCAAAGTTTTAAGGGAATAGAGTTTGTTTTAAAAATAATTTATTTAAATTTAACAATAACTATAAAACGACTTATCAGAAAAAAAAAATATTTCTATTAATGTGTGAATTTGTGTTAAAGATCTTTTATACGGTAAAAATTTTGAAAGACTTTTCAGTATTGTACACATTTGATATAGCATTTCATATAAAATTGCCCAGCAAAAATATATTTTATGCAATAAACATGCAAAATATCTACTTTGTTGCATATTAAATGTGCTTTAATATTTTAAAATTTTTGAAAATATTAAAAACTAAATTCTAAGTACAGTGTAAAAAACGGCAAAAAATTTCCCGGATAGAACACAGTCTTTTATAAAAATATAAAACTTCGTAGGTATCCATGATTTCAGAAACCATCCCTATATCTTCAGAAATTAGCAGTAAACCAGAACAATCACAAACATCAGAAAACTACATATTTTTTCGATTGTTTCTGTAGTTTTTGATTGGTTTTTCCATCAAGTTTTCTAAATGTAAGAGTAATTGTTTTCTCAAAATAGTTGACACTGCAGGGATGAGTTTTCTCCGCTTTTTTGCATATCAGTGTAATCTTAGAGAAAACGTTGCTCTGTTAAATTGCAAAATGTTCAGATTAAATAAAAGAACATTGTCTGTAAGATTATACTGGTATGCAAAAAAGCGGATAAATCTCATCCCTGCACACGGCGGTTACACTGAAATTTCCCAACATTTAAGAATTATACCTAAATTAAAGGGAATGCCTTAATAAGGCACTAATTGTTGTTTTCAAGTTTTGTTCATCGAGAGTAATCCAACAAATAATAAATTTTCCTAAATTTATGAGGATTACTATAACTAATTTCCCATTTCCTATATCTAATATTGCAATAGTTAAGTTAAAGACAAGGACTTAATAAGGTAAGAATTGTTGTTTTCTAGGTTTGTTTACCGACAGTAATCCGATAGATAATAAATTTTTCTTAATTATATAGAATTTCAACACCTAATTTTCTATTTTCTATACCTAAGATTCCACGACTTAAAATAAAGAGAAGGCCTTAATAAGGCAAGAATTGCTGTTTTCTACGTTTGTTCAAAGACTGTTATCCAACAAATAATCTTTTTTTTAATTAATGAGGATTCCTATAACTAATTTCCTATACTTAAGATTCCAATAGCTAAATTAAAAAGAATTGTTGTTTTCTAGACTTGTCCACCGACAGTAATCCAACAAATAGTAGATTTTCGTAAATTAAAGAGAATTCCAATACCAAATGTCCTATACCTAAGATTACAATACCTAAATTAAAGAGAAGGCCTTAATATAAGGCAATAATTGTTTTTTTCTAGGTTTGTTCCTCGACAGTAATCCAACAAATAATAAATTTTCTTTTAGTGTCCTCTAAAGGACTTTTAATGATCTAAATATAGCTAGAAGCATAACTAAAGCTAACTCAACGAGCTAAAGCTTATAACTTATATTTGTATCAGAAATTTTCTAAATCCTTTCTTACATCATAAGAGAGTTGTTTTCCGAATATTTCCTTTAAATACCAGAAGATATCAAATAAATACAGATTATTTCCATGCGAGTTTTCTGAAATAAATTTATTATTTTCTTCTGAAAAGTTCAGCAATAAAGAAAAAGCTTCTTTTTTTGAATAAAAACATTTTTAAACACGTTTCTGTTGAGGGTATAAATAAAGTTTTGTAACTCGTTTTGTCGCAATATCTTTTTATAAAAAATATCTTAAAAATAAATATATTTATTGTTATATGCTTTTACCTATGGAATTGTATTGGCTTTTATCGGGTAAAGAACATATTTTCAGTAATAAATATGGAAAACTTTTGAAAGCGTTTCATATACGTTCATGAACAAGCTGAAAATTTAGGGAAATAAATTAAATTTCTAATACAAATATGTTTGAAAATAGATAACATAGGATTTATGCATTATATTTTTCTTACTTATATTTCATATATTATTTTGAAATATTTTGAAGTAGCACAGAAAACTTCGACGTATTTTTCAGAAAAAGAAAGACATTTGTAAACTTTCAAACGTTACATTTTCGGTGTTTTTCGGTTATCGAAACGTCAAAGAACCGAATTAGGATAACTTGGCATGTATATCACCAACTATGATAAACTATTGTTTTGTCGTCCTGTATTGAAAAACATTTATAAATTATTTTCTATTATAAGGTTCAAAGAATTATTGTGTAACTGGGGCATCCAACCCGGGCTTTCTGAGCTACGGAATGTAGGTGATTTTTTTTTTTCGTAAACTGTAATAGAATTTTTAGATTTAAATTAGTACTATTGTTTTGTCGTCATGTATTGAAAAACATTTATAAATTATTTTCTATTATAAGGTTCAAAGAATTATTGTGTAACTGGGGCATCCAACCCGGGCTTTGTGAGCTACGGAATGTAGGTGATTTTTTTTCCGTAAACTGTAATAGATTTTTTAGATTTAATATTTTTTTCAGATTGCATACTAATAACAATAAAAAGTATTTTTACATGAAAAATATCAATTATCCATTCAAACAAAGTTTTGAAATTTATGAAGAGCGATACTTTGATATTATCTGCATGCCAGCAGTTAATAGCCGAAGAAATTGCCAATGATTTTGCTACTTACAGCAGATTTTTTTTCCGCTAACTTAAGTGAATTAAGAGCGTAGTTCGATTACATGCCTGTTAAATTTATGTTTTACATATATTATTTTATTTATTTACATTTATCGATGAAGTTTTAATCTCATCATGGAATATTAGCCGAAAGCAAATGCTGAACGATTTACAGTATTTAATGTGCAAACAGGTTCATCTATCGCGACAGAGCAGTGTTAGTACGCTTTTAATACAATTTTTTAGCCTTTATTTAAATGCAGAAAAGTATAACATATCTTGCAAGTAAACGAAGTGTTTACAATTTCTGCTATTTAAATATCAAATAAAAAAAAATTCTATTAAAAATTCTGATAAAAACGTATAAACGCTGTAGAAATAGTTTTTTTTTTTTTTTTTTTTTTTTTTTTTTTTTTGTAAATCATGCTTGAAAATTATTTTAAAATTCATAAAAAGGCAGTTTGTCATATAAAAGTCAATTGAAATGCAGTTTTGAAACAAATGGCATTTGAAAAATTTTCCTTCCTATTCGATGGTGTAAAAATTTAAATTGTGCGATGTTTAGATGTTGAAAAAATTTGCAGTAAAAGCACAGCTTATGGGTCAGGTGTTGCCACCATGAATAGAACGTCAGCGTTACTCATAGACAATACTTTATTTTATAATATAGAAATTGTATTGTTTTTGTATTGTAATATATACTGATACAGTTTTTATTCTTATATACAAGCAAGAACAATATTTTTCAAAAAACACCGGTAATATTTTATTTTTCCAAAATGGATTCATCTATTTGCGTATATATACAAGTTTTCAAAATCGTGCCAAAAATATTTTAAAGAATGTCTATATACTTTAAAATTATCAGTACTTTTAATTCATTTATCGCTCTGGTCTTTTCGGCAACCCCAAACATTCATTGAAATCAAAGAGCCAGGTGTTCTTTCTTTGTGTCACTATTACTTTGCTGTTAGCGCCATTTTCAGATTAAAAGATCGTATTTTTGTGAGATTTAATGAGTTTTTAATTAATATTTCGTCTAATTTTAAAAATATTGAAATACTGACTCCCCACCTCAATTTTCAGACTTCTGTGTGCACTATATTGTCCTAGCCATCGCATACACACATACATACAGAGCGAAACTTACTTTGTATAGACTAGATGACCAGCCCGGCATTGTAAAATAATAGCCCGGTCTCGTATAATAACTTTAAACCTCTTAAAATACAAAATTCTGGACCGGATAACCCCTGCTTTCGCATCGTATATTGGGCGTGCTGCGTGGAAAATTTCTTAATTCCACCTTTTATCACCAGGGAGCGCATTCTGTTCTAAACAAACCTCTGTCCGAATGAGCCTCGGCACGGGTCCCCGCTGTCTGCGGCACTGTATAGAGATAATAAAACATGAAGATTATTAAATTTTTAGGGTTTTAAAGAACCTCAGAATACGAAAATAAAACCATAAAGCTGTAAGACAAATTATAGGAAAATTGGATTTTATTCGTAAATAGTGGTGATACAGCTTATCTGTAGGCGATCAAATGTGCTGGAATTGAATGGAAATATTATGATGGAGTTATGTACTAATTCTTAGGGAAATCGGAAAATTATTATTGTGAAAAAATATGAAACTGAAATTAAAAGCTCCCTCTAGTAGTAAAAGAGCAGTACTAAAATTAAACGATCACTGGTCTAAATTTTTTTTTAAAAAAATTCCTATGCAACGGAAAAAAACAAAATCGCAAAAGTGTCTCAAAAATGCATCATTCGGAAATAGCGGATTAGAGTACTAATTGATGAACGTAAATTAAATTTTAGATAAATTTATTCGGAAATGACTATCGATACTAAGTTAAATGAGCCAAACCCCATCGTAATCGAGCCCATAGAATTCGAGATATTTTGAAATGAAAGAAAAAAATAAGAAAATTATTATTCGGAAAGAGTGGTATATACAACTGATAAGTTTAATTAAATGTTATAGGGGGTGATTATCATAAGTTTACTTTAATGTTATAGAGGTAGATTATTAAGTTAATTATAATGCTTGGAGTCAGTTGCACTGAAATGAGAAAGTTAGTTGCTGAGATACGGAAGCTGGGCACAGTTAGATGAAACGCCATGAGGGAGGGCCCAGGGGGAGGAGCGGATGTTCAAGAGCTCTTCCTGAAATGAGTAATTAGGAGGACCACTATTGCATCTTTAAAAATGGATTGATTTCGTTAAGCTAGGAACTTAATTTCAAATTTCGTTTATATTATTATTAGAAAATTCCGGTAGCTCTTTTTTAGAAATACTTCCCGAAGTTGTGAATGCTCATTGTTACACTAATTTGGCAAAATGGAACTGGTTTGGAGAATCTCGAAATAATATTAGATGAGTTATACATGAGAACAAGGCACAGTTAGAGAAAAAAAAAAACGTTACGGAAGGGCCGCAATGCGAGGGGCGAGGTCCAGTCGCTGCTCAACAAAGCACTACTTCTGACTTTAGGTATGCATCAACTGAATAGGTGTTGTGTACTTTTATTAGGAACGTATATTTAAGTTTACGAAAATTGTTTTTTGAAAAATCGTGTATTCTCTCTATATAACAGCAATTAAACGATACGGAAGTAGCTAAAAATGTTAAATTTGTTATACACACACATACAGAGTGGAACTTTCTTTTATTAATATAGAGTGCACATTATTTGAAAAAAAAATTACCTGAAAACAAAATAAAATTACTTGAAAAGTGCAGTTAATGTGAAAAATACATTTTCAGAAAACACATTCACATAAAAAAAAAAATAGCGATGTAATATCAGTCACTAGCGCATTATTTACAATAAGAAAAATCTAGAAAATATAAACTTTTCTTGTAACTATTAAATTGCAAAACATTTTTTTCTTTCATATTCATTCATACTTTTCAAACAAGAAAAAACAGCGATTTAACAGCTCTACACATATCTTATTTAAAAATATCCTTTACATTTCTTTGATACAAACATATATAAATAAATGTTCTACTTCTAAAATAAAAGTGTACACAAAAACATGTGATTCACATTACCTAAAAGATGATTAAAACTTTAATTAGATTTTAAATTTTAATACATGAAAATCGAGCACTTTCGGCTGTGAACCCAGCCTTCATCAGGATTTATAAAAACAGATGTGTTTTTATAAATCCTGATGAGACTGGGTTCACAGCCGAAAGTGCTCGAATTTAATGTATTAAAATTTAAAATCTAATAAAAGTTTTAATCATCTTTTAGGTAATGTGAGTCACATGTTTTTGTGTACACTTTTATTTTAATTCGACAAAGATGAATTTAAGCATTCCGAACTTGTTTTATATGTTCTACTTCTGGCATATCCATGTTATTAGACAATGCAATAGCCATTATAACTTTTCAGATTTCGTAGCTGCAGGCGAAAATGCAGTTATTATGTAGTTATTTCATTTCAGTAGCGCCTCTGCATTCTTCAGAAAAGATGCTATTAGAGGCCGATGGCGGTTTATTTTTACCTCATAATGGTAAGAATTCTTCTTTGTTCATCGGATATCACGAAACGATTTAGTAATATTGAGGGGAAAAAAATGTATCTTAATAATTTTATTGAATAGTTTTTTAGTTTTTCACATGTGTTGTTCCAAAAAGTCAAAAACTTTACAAGATCTACAAATACAGATATTCCAATGTATTGTGTAACGTTTGAAAAATATATACACCGACATGTGTAAAATGCATAAAAGTTTATATAAATATGAAATAAAAAAGTATGATCTGTTTTATAATAAAACTAACATAATTTACTTCTGCGTTGAAAGTTCTGTCCCTTTTTATCAATTCTCAAAACGCAGAAAATTCATACAATGCAAAGTTTCATAACGCGGTAAGTTTTTGTGGCATTTTGTTTTACTTCTCAAAACATGGAGAATGTTTACTAAATATAAATTATAGTACCATACGGGAAACCTATGAAGCTTACAAAATTTAAATTTAATAATTTTACAGAAACAATTTTATTAATGCAAATGACTTCTAATAATAGAAAACAGCATTTAAAATGTTTTTGCAATTGGACGTATACATTTAATACTTTATTACTCTATTAATTACATCAACAACATATAACTTATCTTTTTTTCAAACATATTCCTTTCGCAGAAAATTCAAGTTTAATCATTTATTGTTGAAAGCGTTTATCCGATGTATTTTGACGTAATTTCTATGGCGGATGTACCTAAACAAAATCTGAAAAAACATCTGTTGTAAAACCTCTTATAAACAATTCGTCTTTTTCAATTTTCCCCATTTCCAACAATATTCAATTCTTTAATCAATTGTTTTTAAGAGGGTCTGAAAGATTTGAAATGGAGAAAAATATGTAGTTTTTTACTATTTTTATTAATACTGTATGAACCCTTAACAATGTTATACAGTCAGTCGGATAGGAAAATTACTAAAATTACGATTGTATTATCCGTAAACGTTGAGCCGAGCATACCGGCGATATCTGCGAAGGGCAAAACTTTGAACTCAATTATCTTGAAGTACTATTTTCACCCGTTTTACCACAATAGCTTTTGTCAACGGATATGAATTGTTCTTTTAAAAAAGTAAATTAAATTCTACAAACTATACCTGAAAAACAATTATTTATTTATTTATTAGTTTATTTATTTAAGTTATAACAAAAAATATTCTAAATTTTTATGGATTTTGAAATTTTACTATAGTATTTTTAATTGTAAACATTTTTTACACTTTGTAACGTAGTTGAAATGTGTTTATAACTTTTGTCAATGGATATACATGTTTATTTATTTATTGAAAAAACAAGGACGTTAATGTCTCTAAGAACTATACATGAAAAATAACAGAAAAAAACCCAATTTTTTCTTAAGCTATTACAAAAAATGTTATGCATTTTTATGGATTTAAATTTTTTCTATATATATTTTTTTTTTATTGTTAACTTTTGTTTACTCTTTCCGCCATACTTGGAAAGTGTTTATGATTTCCGTTTGTTTGTGTGTTTGTCCACACTAACTCTCGTAAATATACTCGGACTGTCCTGTAATTTTTAGTTCACAGGCTATCAAAGCCTGAGAGCTAAAATGCCTGAGAGCTAATGAGCCCGCTGGGTCTGTATGTACGTAGGTATGTATGTATGTGTGTATGTATGTACGTATGTACGAAACGCGATAACTCTTGATAGAAATAACCGTTTTACTTCAAATTTTGTTTATAGATTCATTGTGATAAGGCGCATCCCAGATTAGTTTTGGGGGTTCATTGGTTACGCATAAAGGGGGAGAACGAGGGACTGACACCTCTTTATTTTAAATAAATGGATTTTTCATGCAGAATTATTCGATTTTCTTCAAAGTTTGTACATAGGTTCATTGTGATAAGACGCTTTCCTGATTAGTTTTGGGGGTTCAATGATTAAGGATAAATGGGATAACGGAGGGATAATCCGCCCCCTTAATTTAGATAAATGGGTTTTTCATGCAGAATTATCCGATTTTCTTCAAATTTTGTAAATAAGTTCATTGTGGTAAGGCGCTTCCCTGATTAGTTTTGGGGGTTCATTGGTTAATTGTAAGGGGGGACGGGAAGACGATCCCCCTTCATAAATTGTCAATTTCTTTATTTTTCGAGGAGCTTATTTCAAATTCTATACGAAATTCTATACAAATTATACGAAATTTAAAAAAGAATTTTAAATAGATGAAAAATTTTTATCAATATAAAGCAAAAAGACTTCGTACTTACTTTTCTTTTAGACGCTGCTAACCTTTGGTCCCTTACATCTTCTGCTTCCCCGGGAGGTCTGTTTCCCCACACAACGACTCCTATCTTGCTGTACGTAAAGAGCAGTACAGTCAGAGGAAAGAAGTACTGAAGCACCATAAGCGCCATGCTGTACTGGTACCTCTCCTGCTGGCTTTCCCATATCTCCATGCAGACGTACCGCACAGTATCGTTGCTATCTACATACGATGGATGGATTTCCAACCTGGACAGCACAGCTGTTGGTAGAGGAGTGATCAATGCTACAATCCATATGATGAAAATAATGAGTTTTGCCTGCAACCTTGTTATCCTTGGGCGCAGAGGGTACAGGATAGCTACGTACCTGTCTATACTAATTGCGATGAGGGTGTAAGCACTGATGAACACAGACACAGCTTGAGCATAAGATACGATGACACACATAACTGCTCCGAACGGCCAGTACTGAAGCAGTAAATTAGACACGAAACCGAATGGGATGCACAAACAGGCCATCAAAATGTCTCCAACGGCTAAATTTAGAATGAAGAAGTTTGTGACTGTCCTCATTCTTTGGTGAGCCATGACAATGTAACACACCATGACGTTTCCACCAACAGCGAGGACTGAGACAGAAATGTACATGATGCACATCAGGACTGCCATGGAGTCGCTAACCTCAAATGACCCTTCAGAATCCATTCCATCGGAAATTTCTGTTACGTTTGGGTCTAGAGCAGGCGTGTTTTTGTCAGAAAGCATGGTTCAGGATATTAGTAACACACAAGTGAATATGCCAGTAAATAATCACACACGTAAAATATGCCTATGTTTACGAATGACAGTTAATGGAATAATATCGCACAGTTTGGGCACTTTGTTGAGCTTTTTAGTTGCAGATAAACTTTATGGCCAGACTGAGTACCATAAAGAAAAGCATTAAGAGAGAAAAATATCATGAAGAAAAACAACATCTATATTATAAATTTCTTATTTTTTTTATTGGTTAAAAAAATATTCTCATATATTAAATTTAACTGGTTTTATGTCATTTATGAAACAGAAATGATTCACAAAAGTTCTTGATAAATATGCTATTAACTTTTCTCGCATTCATATTGTTACCTTATATAAAAATGGGAACTTCTTGTTAAAATGGTATCCGTAAAACTTTAGACATATTTCCAATTCCTTTCATAATACATCTCTTTCAAATAACTGCTGTTTCGAAATACAAATTATTACTGAATAAAATGTCTATAAAACTATTTATCTGCTATTTAATTTTCAAAATGAGACTGTTTACCTTCTAAAATCTTCCTTTATGACATTTTCAAAGCAGTATATATGAAAGCGGTGCCCAACTTTTATATTTGTAAAGAAAAAGTTATTTAAAAGAAAAAAATGAAATTTTTTAACTGAAAAATGTGTTACTTGTAGATTTTTACATTTCCAGATATAAATAATTTGTTTTATTGCTTCTGGAGAACTTTATAAAGCATAATTTTTCCTTAACTATCTAACATTCAAGATTCACTCTAAAAAAATATTCTTCCATAAATATCTGTCTTTCAAAATTTACTCTGAAAAAAATAGTTTAGTATATTCTGTCATAAAACCTTGTAAAAATATACTCACTTTCGAATTTCAATTATTTCTTTTTAAAAACAGGAAATTTCCAATTTTCTTAAAATTTAACTTTTGACTTGAATGCTACATTAAAAACGAACAAATGTTTCAAGTATTTTGACTTTTAGTGTGACATAATATTAATATTCGTATTAATTGGATTAATTGATAATTAATGCAAATTTACATGAACAATGTATTTCATAACATATATAGATCAAAAAATATGTTTTTGAAAAGATACTTGTATATTATTTCGGTGCTTAAAACTGGATGATATCGAGATTTTCAATAATACTATTTATGTGTTGAAATGTAAGAATATACTTTATGACACATTTCTTGATGAAATGACATCATTTCAAAAGTAATAAGAGTGATTTTTCTAGAAATACATTTAACACAAAAAAGCATTAATGCTTTAACCAATAAAATAACTCCATAAATTTTCTAAGTAAATTTAAATACTTTTTATAAAATTACTTAAATTATTTCAAGTAAATGGTTCATCTTACTTTTATTCACTTGGTTAATAATTCCATATATATATATCTTAAAGCTTTTGACATTAATAATTTTAGTTACATTTGAAAAGAAGACAAAACCCTTGCAATGTTAGGTCGCATTGGGCAGTATATCGACATATATCATGATTATTATATGTTCTTGAAATGAATTTTATGTGAATATTCTCCATTGTGATTGTTATATGTTATGTTTATTTCATATTTATTCTATGATGATGAACAATAGAAATATTTCTCTTAATCTTCAACTCAAATGTTTTTGAAGCAATTTTTATATGGTTATTTTACATTTTTACATTCGTACGTTATGAGTTTCTTTACATTTATTCTATATTCTGTAGCATCAGAAATAATACCCGATATATAAATAATGCATTCAGAGATTATCATCGCAAATTTCATCCGACGTTTTCTATAGAAGAAGAATGGGTTGCAAAAAAGACCAATTTGAAAACGGAATATAACTTTGTGTTATTTTATCTAAAGAGAAGTATTATTTTCATCTTCCATTACTTATGTATCAATGAAACATTTCGCACTATAGCTTAATACACAATATAGGAGATACCAAAACATATAAAATTAAACAACTGATGTCGTTCACCAATTTTTCGTTTTGATTTTCCTCTTCATCGTACTGATTCATTATCGTCATACTTATGAACATCATTTAATATACTTCAAATAGTCCAAGGTTTGATCCAAATTAATTGTGATTTTTAGTATCCTGATTTCGTTTTTGCCACAATAACCTAAAAAAGAAGAATAAAAATATATGACTTAGCTAAATATTAAATTACATTTTTACGAAACTACATAATTTAAAAGATATACAATAACTTCTTCCGAGTTACCCATGATTCCCTAAAAGCATTTTTTATCATTAGATGCTTCAGAAACCAATATAATTTCGATATTTAAAGAAAAATTTTGTAAAAATCAAAGTTCTTTTGCTGCCACTGATTTTCGAAAACTTTTTCCGGTAGTTTTTAATGGTGTATTAATCAGTTTTCTAAAACCGGAATATCCCTTTTTAGGAAGCTATCGACTCTCAATGAAATAATTTCAGCTGCGTAATTGAATTTATACATGCAACAGTAATAAAATAATACCAATTTTAACGTTAACGTCAATTGTTGTAACATTAAAGTTAATGTTATTTGATCCTGTTTGTCTGTAAAACATGTTTGTTGGACATGAAAATGTTTACTTGGTAATGCATAGCATCTTAAAAACCGATATTCCGGTTTTAGAAAACTGATGAATACACTATAAAAAGTATTTGGAAACGTTTCCGAAAATCAGTGGCAAAATAAACTTTGCTTTTTTATAAATGTTTCGTTAAATGTCAAAAATATTTTCTTTTCTGAGGTTTCTAAAGATAAAGAACATTTTTTGGAATCATTAGTAATTCGTTGTTATATAATATTTTTCTGTAGTAAGAATCATATATATATATGTATATTTACAATGCTGTCAGGTCTCAAACTAATATCCTAACCAATTTATACATATTACACAATTTCATTCGATAATGATATTTAAAATATATCGTCACCAACGATAATTTAAAAGCTGTGACATGCATTTATTTAAGCAGAACTTTAACAACTTCTTGAATTAAATTACCGATGAGAAAAATGTGAAAGCAATAAAAATAATTTTAATCCTTTTTTTAAAGAAATTTGGTCTATTCAGACCTCTACAGGAAACTACAGTCATGTTCGGGTCGGATTATACTGTACCCGAGCCTTAAATATATATTTAAAGTAATTCAAAACCCAGACAGAAAAGGAGAAAACATTTTTCCTCTAAGTAAAACGTTGTACGAACTCGGCGCACATCTTCACAAAATGAAAAAAATAATAATCCATATTTTAATGCAGTTTTCACAAACAGGTTGTCGCAATTATTTTTTTAATATATCTAATATCAATTTGATCTTTTAGATTAAAAATTAATAAATAAATACATTCATATTTAATTGTGTTTTTTTTAAATTTAAAACAATATTCTGTACTTTTATTTGAAATATCGGGATAACCCGTACTTAAGCAACTGGAGTCAAAATCAACCCGAAGCAATTAGAGTCAACCCGACCCGCAACGTAAGAAACGAGAGTCAATTCTACCGTACCCTCACCGCAAATCGAATTACGCAACCCAATTCAGAACTCTAATCTAAACTTCAGATATCTTTACAATTGTTCGGCAGTCTATGTCGAACATGTTATAATGGTAGAAAACTGTAAGACTTTTCGTGAAACCGTATTCTTTTTTCTGTTGATAATAGAATATGAAGTTTGATGAGATTCCATGTTATTACTTTTAATGCTATAGCCTTTTATTCGACAACGTACCCAGAAACCCATAATTAATAACAATCTAGAACACAGTAATTTAGTGACTCTCACCAAATAGCGTTGCAGCCAATGACACCCAAGGAGCTAGTCAGGTGGATCCCTGCTATGAGGAGATTAGGCGAATTTCGCCCCGCGGTCAGTTACATAAACTCGTTAAGCTGGGCATAATGTCCGGCAGGAGCTTGGTCTGCTGTTTAATAATAATGATAATAATGATATAGCCTTTATAGAAATCGTTAAAAATACAGCATAGCAGTGACACCTGTTGAAAGGTATACTCACAAACTTTATCATCATCTATTTATGGCAAGGTCTAACATATTATCAAGATTCATGAAATTCCGCGCATTAGGTCTTGTGATATAGCTATTTTGGGAATCGTGAAAAAGGCAGAATATCAGCGCGAACTGTTAGGCTCTTTACAACAAAACATTTTCAGCATATATGTATGTCAAGATGTAACATAATATGATGTTTCATGAAATCTCGTGTATTAGTTCTTGTGATAGAGCTATTTTGGAAATCGAGAAAAATGCAGCAAAGCAGCGCCACGTTTTGAGGCGATATATACCAAAACCTAATCAGCACCAATCTATTTCAAGGTCTAAATGAACCTGAAGTTTTATTAAATTCTGTTCTTGAGTTATGGCGCCAACAAAATTTGTATTACATACAGACACAGACACATAGAAAAACAGAGTCACAGGCAGACATTTTCTGAAAACAGGCAAATCGTGTTCAGAACCTGCTAAAACATATAAATCCGTCGAAAACCTGAAGTCGAAATTTTCCATGAATTGAATACTTTCTTCTTGTAAAGGTAGAAGCCAGTAAAAAAGAAAGAAAAAAAGGTTACAGTGTCCACAAAATTTGTGTCACATAAAACAGACAGACTCACGGAAAGACATGTTCTTAAGTCCGTCAAATCATATTCAGGATCTTCTAAAACGTAAAAATCCGTCGAAAACCGGAAGTCTGATTTTTTCTCGAATCGAATATTTTCTTCTTGTATATACAAGAAAGTAAAAAAAAATCTGAAATTATTTTTGCACATTTAAAAAAAACAATATTTGAATGTTCACATATTAATTGCCAGTAGTACTATATTGACCATTTCGATTGAAAACAGTGTTATTATAAAATTTTGTAGAAAATAAAAGATGTAATATAAAACAGATTTATCTGTTTTATATTACATCTTTTATTTTCTAATATAAAAGATAAAGTGCGGAGATTAGGAGCTACAAAACATGGCGGGAGTTGTATAGGCATGTTGGTTTCAGGTATTTTTCTCCGTAAGGAAAGTTTGCAGCTCCTGGGAGGTGAAATTTATGGAGTTCCAGGAGGGAGGGATAATTTTTTTTAAACTATTAGAACATACAAAATAACAAATTTTCTGTGGGAGGCATATTGATGTATCCTTGGGGGGGAGGGGGGGCATTAACTTCATCACTGGTCGAAAGGTTTATTCCAATGGAAATAAATACACGTTACTCTAGTCAAGATGAAATAGATAAAATAAATTTTAGTAGAATTAACCAGGGTTCGTACGGCTCCTGGAATTTTGCGACCAAGAAATTCTTCGGTACCAGTATTTTCTTACAGCAAATCTTTGGTTAAAATCAGGCGAAGTGCTACGAGTTTAACCTAGATTTCTTTTTCTATACAGAAAATACTGGTGATACTCCTGGAAAAATCCCTGATCCGTACGAACCCTGATTAACGGAATGAAACAGGATTATAGATGCTTAAAAAACAAATTTTAACATTTTCGTATTTAGTTCGAAAATCTTGAACTTATTCTTTTAGCGTATTTCAAAGCGTCACCTTGTACAATAGCAGGCACTAATTTTAATTTTAATAATTGGAATTTAATAACAATGAAAATACAGTTCATATAATTCGAATATAAGGAAGAATAAAAATACGTCTCTAATTCAGATTACATTAAAAAATCATTATTTAAAACCCTATAACTCTTAAATAGATACACTGTTTAAAAAATATTTGACTTGTAATTACAGTATTTGTATTTGTATTTCTGATTTTTTATGAAACGTGTGAGCTTTCCATGTGTATGAACGCCCTTCAAAAATCATCTCCTTAAAATTAATTTACAGAAGAACGTTTTTCTTTGAATAAAATAATAAATAATATTTAAAAATATTATTATTTAAAATATAAAACACCGTAATCTATAAAAAATTCAACAATAATTTTATTCAAGGATGCTAATAGTCTTAAATATTTTCATCTAAACTTTCCCGTGTTATACAGGGTGTTCCGTTAAAGGGGTCCAATATTAATAGGGGTAATAGAGGAGATCACATGGAGCATAAATCAGTATATAAAGCCTGGTCGGATCTCAATAGTTTTCAAGTTACAGCAAATAGAATGAAAATTCGGAAAATTGTAAAAGAACCCTCATTGCTAAACTATCGATAATGCTACATAAAAACGAAGCACATATTTAGAAAGAGCAGAAAAAAACCTACAAAATGACATCAATTGTATTAAAATAGCAATATTTATTGACGAGTTACAAGCCCTGAAACAGTGAAAAAAGTACGAAATCCAATATACATCAAAATAGTTAATCGTTAATTCCAAAAAGACAACAAGGAAAATGTAGTAAAATTTGGTCCATTCCGGAAACTTTCGAAAAAGCTCACAATGAACCATATCGGTTTAACTGTGTGAGAGAAATTAATCAGTTTCTTAGTTACAACTCCGCTTTCTTTGACACTAGCAAAGGTTAAACTCCGCCCATCACGATTGGAAACACCGCCTTTTTAATTACTCTCAACTATACATTTTCGATCATGCTTCTTCTGAGATGCAACATTTTTAATTATTCAAGAGTTGAATGAACCAAAATAACTTTACAATAATAGTCTACATTTTAAAGTGGTCTTTTATTGATATAAAGCTTAAGTTAAATTCCTTAAAATTAAACTGGTGGTGAAAATTCGGAAATAATTAAAAATATTGCGATTTGTAACTATGCAAGAAGTTTCAGTACATGTTTTACATGGACAATTATTGTATGTATATGTGCATCATAATTTATGATAGGAAATAATAATAACAAATAGCATAATAATTTTATTAATTATAAATTTAAAAAAGACACTAAATTTTAAATTAATTCATACAAACTTTGTAATTTACAATTTGAGTACACCACAGTCTGTGACTTACAAAATACTGTGCCAAAAAGTGCTGAAAATAAAAGAAAAATGACAAATAAAGAATTACATTCCACGTACTTTATGACATATGTGAAGCATAGTCTTCTGGCCTGCGCTGCACAGTTCAATGTCGGAAGGCAGACGAACGGACATTATTATAATAGGTGTTCGAAGTTGCGCCCATTAACAGAATCGCACAGCCGACAGCGACGTCGTAAAGATTGGCGAACACGCCGAAAAACTCCGACGGAGTTGGGAATGTCTCCTGCAGCGACAACGATTCGCGCTAGTAAATCCTCCGGTGTATCCACAGGCGTTTCATACACCAGCGATTTAAGGTGTCCCCAAACAAAAAAGTCTAACGGATTGAGATCTGGAGAGAGTGCAGGCCAAGCAACAGGTCCACTGCGTCCAATCCATTTCCCAGGATATGTTGAATTGAGGTGATTGCGAACACCTATGAAAAAATGTGCCGGTGCGCCATCGTGCATAAACCACATATTGTGGCGCAATGTTGCTGGCACATTTTGCAGTAACTGCGGTAAGATATCCCGTAGGAAAACCAAGTACGTACTGCCATTGAGTACATCTGGGAGTAAATATGGTCCTATGAGATAATCGCCGAGGACACCTGCCCATATGTTCACACTGAACTTTTGTTGTGCGTTCGACGGGAAAACAGTGTGCGGATTTGTATATGACCATGTGTGCATATTGTGCGTGTTTACCACGCCCTCTCTCGTAAATGTTGCTTCATCAGTAAATAAAATATTTTCCAGAAATTGTGGATTATTTTCTGTTACATTAAGCAACCAGCGTACGAATTCTGTCCGCTGAGCACAATCTGTTACTGATAACAGTTGTACCCGCTGCACATGAAAGGGGTGCATGTTTTCTGCACGCAGAACACGCCACACACTTTGGTGAGAAACACCGACTTCAGACGCAGCAGCTCGTGTACTCGTGGAGGGGTTATCTTTAAAAATATTCAGTACATCTTCTTCCATTGCAGGTGTTCGTACATGTCGAGGTTTCCCTGCATCAATGCTTGCTGTATTAAACGATCCAGTCTCCCGTAATCGTCTATCGATTTTTATGAAGAGTTTCGAACTTGGGCAACGTCTCCTTGGAAATTGCTCACGGTACATGCGCTGTGCTAGACATGCATTTCCATGAGCTTGCCCGTACATCAGATGCATGTCCGCATATTCTTCGTTAGAGTATTCCGGCATAATTATTATACATCAACTTACTACAATCCCACTTACAACAGCCTCCCTTTAACATAACGCCCACTGATGACTGCTGTTTTATTACACTTTTCTTCCTATACACATAGAAAATTTGCATAAAAAGTACTTCTTCTTCATCATCCTGAAAGTTCATGGAGGAAACGCAGCAGTCACGGAGTTTGCTTTAAGACAAGGCGAGAGCTGCACAATATGTCATTCACTTGACCAGACTGAATAATGAAAGGGAATTGATAGAGGTTGATCAGAAATGTATAATTGAAAGATATTAAAACGGGGTGTTTACAATCGTCATGGGTGGAGTTTCGCTCTTTCCGAGCGTGCAACAGTACAGAGTTGTAACTAGGGAACTGCTTGATTTCTCCCATACAATTAAACTGATATGGTTCATTGTCAGCTTCTTCGAAAGCTTTCGGAATGGACCAAATTTTATAACATTTTCCTTGATGTAGGTAGAGTTGCATTTTTGGAATTAACGATTAACTATTTTGCTAAATATTTGGTTTTGTATTTTTTCACTGTTTCAGAGCTTGTAACTCGCCATTAATTCTCAATATTCTAAAACAACTTATGTCATTTCGTAGGATTTTTTCTGCTCTTTCTAAATATGTGCTTCGTTTTTATCTAACATTATCGATAGTTTAGCAATGAGGGTTTTTTTTACAAATTTCCGATTTTTCATTCTATTTGCTGTAACTTGAAAATTATTGAGATCCGGCCAGGCATTATATACTGATTTATGCTCCGTGTGATCTCCTCTATTACCCCTATTAATATTGGACCCCTTTAACGGAACACCCTGTATATACCGTAATTTCCGGCGTATAAGCCGCAGCTCAAAGAGTCGTTTTTCGACCCAGAAATATTATTTTATAAAATGTAACTTAAAAGATCGCTGTAAATATTTAACTACAATTATTGAATAAAATTTCTGGGTCGAAAAACGACTCTTTGAGCTACGGCTTATACGCCGGTAATTACGGTACTTAAATAATTTCTGATAACTTTTAAAAATTTTGTTTATTCCATGTAGATACTCAAGCAATAAAAAAATATTTAATTGTATGGTTCATGTAATATCATCTCTCTACTTGAAACATCAGTTCTAAAAATTATTTTTAAAGATTTTTATGAAAATTATGAATAGGTAATATTTTCTTATTTAAAAAAAAATCTAGTCTCATTTCTCTAAAAATAACGCTTAAAAATATAAACCTTTTTAAATGTATCTATGTTTTTTCTGCAGTTTAACTTCACCCTTCAATTGACTAGTATAGAAACGGTATTTCATCAATATAGACAAAACATAATTCTGATACAGTATATTACATTTTTTTTTTTTTTCAAAATGTATCGTAAAACCTCAAAAAATAATGTGAATTTATTTTTTATTTATTTATTTTGAGTTGAAAAAAGAACTTTATTAGAAGTCTTGATATATATCGATCTTGTCTCGTAACATAGTTCACACTTTACGTACAATACTTTGAAAGATCCAATAATTTAGCACAGCAGAAAGATTTATCGGATTCGAGTTTATTAAATTTTAATCTTTTCTCGGTACCTTTAAAAGCAGGTTTCTAATAATTTCAGTTATTTTTCATTTAGCACTTTCAGTTGACATGGTTATTTAAGATGTGACATTTCTGATCGTATATTTTCATTATTGTATTTTCATTTTACTTTTGTTTAGTATAAGAAGAATGAGAAGGAAAGCCTGATATTATACGTAGGAAGTCCCCCCCCCCCCCCCCGAATACCGAATTCCGATAGACTGCAGCAATAGCTTAAACATAAATTATTTAATTCAGCATTTTACAAAATGAGTTTGGCATCACTTCCATTGTTGTTTTGTTTACCTTTTCGTGCGCGATTTTGCTGTAAGAAACTTTTGATTGGAATAATTATTTACACCTGATGCTGTAAATTGGTAAGTGCATTTTTTGCATTTCTTAATATTTCCTTTTTACAAATCAATAAAATTTATATATATATATATATATATTAATTTGATATTTCAGATTTTACATTGATTTTAGTCACAACAGGCATTTTAATTGCCAATTTGGGAATACGAATATCTCGGGACAAAGGTACCAAAAATTTTGTTTATTTATTATATTTATTTATTTCTGAAAATGTAAGCATAAAAGCAAAAGTTTACTGCAAACATTTACTGCGTGGTAATAATATACATTTATTATTTTTTGTAACCTGGTGTGATAATGCCTTGTACTTGTAAATGTCATGTAAGTATAGTCGATATTACGAAAATTATAATGATAAAACGCTGCAGAAAGTGATAGATGTTACTCTACAACATGTGTTAAGCCAAAGAATCTCCACCGGAAAATATTCAGTCCCAGTCACAATTCCAGTGTATAAATTGATGTTGTAAACATTATTCGATGAAGAAATAAATTAATTAATATTTAAACAGAAAAAATCCTTTACTGAATTTATATTTTTACTAAAAAATCATTGACTTTTAATGTTTTCATTAAGGGAAATTGTCGAATAATTAAAATCGTGCATATAAAGGTGATCTAAATGCATTACACGCTATTAATTTAGTGGTATAGATTTGAATGTCTGTCTTGTCGAGCGTAAGTAATTTAAAAATCTCCAACTTTAGAAATTCGACGTTCCGTAGATGCTGTAAGTGCCAGTAATCGACAATGACGGAAAACAAGAATATGAAGAGCCATTGTAAACTTTCAGTGATTTGTGATTGTATGCGTAAATACCTTGTATTATCTGAGGTACATTATTTACTCGCATATTTTTCGCAATGTTTTCAACTTTTTTCGATAATAAAAGGTGCGAAAAATATACACATTTTTGTTTTAAGTATTCATTCCTAATATATTTTCTCGAAAAAAAGCGTGGAATGAGAAAAATAAATAAATATAACATACAAAATAATATTGTAATAAATAAGTATCTAAAATTAAAGACAGTTTATTATATTTTTAACAATTTTTACATGAGCTTTTAATCATTTATGTCTCGACGGTACTTTAAAATGTCATAAAAAAAGTCGTTGTAAAATTCATTTAAAAGTATTGGCAGTTAGAATGAGTTCTAAATACTTTGTTATATCCTATAAGAGCAAACTCATACCAGCTTTAGTTTTGACTTTTTCTCTTTGAACTACATATTAGAACTAGGACTGGAATAAAATGAAATTTAAAAGAATAAGATTTTCTGATTACTTCTCCAATTAAAGTATTAATTATGAGAGCTATTCTTAAATTTCTTAGTAGATATTTTTTAAAAGAATATAGTTCCATTTCAAAAAGAAAAAGAAATGTATATTACGCTAGCTTACCCGTATTTTTTCTTTTCTATAACTTCACCTTTTTACAATTGTATATAAATCATATTACATGAATGCATGTAGAAAATAATTATACAGTAATATATTACATTTACATAGTAAAATAGTTTCAAAATTCAAAAATATTAAGGAAGAATCATTATACATATCTCGAAATACTAATAGGTTAGAAAACTCATTATCGTTATGGAAAATTCAACTTAGAAAATAATAAAATGATAATAATACTAATAATATATTTTTTATTTTGGCAAAGAGTCCGAAATTGTTTAGAAATATCGAAAAGTCGTATTACGGATGTTCGACTTCTGGAAGAGTAATTGTAATTGCTTTCTTTCTTATTGTTTATTAATGCATATTATAAGATATCGTAAAAGTAAAAATACATGCAAGTTTTATGCTAAACTGAGATAGATATTTAAACTTTTTCCTGCGGAAAGTAATTAGGCTGCTAAAATGCTGAAATGATTGAACATCACTTGAATTTCGAGGCAAGTCGATTTGAAAATAAATAAATTGTTTTCTTCACCTATATTATAAAAGCAAAATATGGATACCTAAAGTAATGAAAACGAAAACAAAAATTTCATGTTTTGTGTCGTGGTTTTTCTAAGAGTGTTATTGTTCGGCGTTATTTCTAAATAAATAACTATGTATTTTTTTTTTTTCATTTTAAATGAATTTTAATTGTAGCGAAGAAAATAATTTTAAATATATTTTCTTAAAACACCCGCCACCCTTAACTAAATATAATTTTTTTTCTATTACATTTTCAGTATTTTTTAATGAAGAAAATACGTTATATATTTCTGTATAGTGACTAATTATGTTACACTATATAATTTTCTTTCAAAATCAAATAACTTCATAACCCATAATCGTTAAAGAACAAATATTGAAAGAACAAGTTTAGTTAATCGTAATAACAAAATAACAGGATCTTATAATGTTATTTTTTTTTAATTCGCTAACTATTTTCCTGTTTTAATTTGAAATAGAAAAGATCCTGATGCGATTTATTTTTCTTCGGACTTTCAAAACACAACTAAATCATCTATAAATTTTCATTTAAGATACACTTCAATTTCTCTTACCATGTATAAATGAAAGAATAGTTACAGACAAACATAATGAATTATAAACATTATTATTAACATTCAAATTATTAGAATTTTGCTGCTATTGTATGTATAAATTTAATTACGCAGCTGAAAATGATAAATTGAGAATTAATACCATGCTAAATACCGATATTCCGGTTTGAAAGAATGGACTGATGCACCATAAAATTTACGCGGAAACATTTCCGAAAATCAGTATCACCAAAAGAAACTTTGTTTTTAGAAATTATTATTTAAAACTGTAAAATATATTGGTTTCTGAGGTTTCTAATGATAAAGAATGATTTTCAGAACCACGGATAACTCGGAAATAGTTATTGTATATGTCGTACGTGGTTATGTTATATTTTCGTAGATTAAAAAAACACTTGTCTTTTTTTTTATCCTGTAACTTTCTGTACAGTAACTAATTATGTTACAATATACATTCTGTCAAAACTAAGTAACTTCAAAAGTCAAAACCGTTAGGGAACCAGTATTGAGAAAACGAGTTTAGTTAACTGTTATTACAAAACAACTTTTTTTAATATTATTTATTAAGTTTCACTAAGTATTTTCCTGTTTTTTTTTTTTTTGTTGGTGTTTTTTTAATTTAAAAGATACTAAAGTGACTTCTTTTTCTCTGAGCGTTCAAAAATACAATTAAATTATGCATAAATTTTCATTTAAAACCGTACTTGTTCAGCCCTGCACTTAAGTATACATTATTTCTAGTCACTTAATATTATTCAGTTTTTTCTTTATGTTTCGATATCTAAACTAATAAAAATGTCACGATTTCATGTTTTGTGGCTTGTTTTTTCAAAGAGTATTATGATTTGGCGTTATTTATAAATAAATAAATACGTATTTTTTTCATTTTGAATGAATCAATGAATTTTAATCGCCGCAAGAAAAATAATTTAAAATATATTTTGAAAAAAAAAAAAGAAAGACTCGTCACCCGTAACGAAATATTCTTCTTTTTTTTTTTACGATTACATTTTCAAGATTTTTTTAATGAAGAAAACACGTTATCGCTTCCGATATACTATCTAATTATTCTAAAATATACAATATTATTTCAAAACTAAATAACTTCAAAACTCAAAACCATTAAAGGATTATTATTAAAAGAACGAGTTTAGTTAACTGTAATAACAAAATAACTTTTTTTTATATTATTTCTTAAAATTCACTCCCTATTTTCCTCTTTTACTTTAATATAAAAAATATACTCAAGTGATTATTTTTTTTCTCTGGACGGTCAAAAACACAACTAAACCATCTATAAATTTTCATCTAAGAAACAATTCAACTCCACTTACCCTCTATAAACGAAAGAATCATCCCACGGTCTGAACTTTCCGTGAACAGATTCACCAATGAGCTGCTACACAAGAGATGAAACTTCTAAAAGTGCGCTCCAACATCCCCAACATAAAGATTTTGAGCGCTTGTTGCGCCCACTGGCGGTTACTGACCCCTCGCAATATCCCTTCCCTTCCCTCTTCGCATTCATTCGGAATCTCCGTAAGATGTATATATGGACTCTTATTTTCTTAGTGTCAGTTGTACAGTCCTGCATCGAGGGAGATAATTTTATTAAAATACAATCTGACGTGTGGGGGAAGGGGAAGTTATAGAGAATAAATGTTGATATAAAATTATCGATTTTTAACACTTTCGAAAATTGTTTAAAAGTGTTTATGAATTCGGTTTATCTGTTCCGTCTGTCTGTCAGTCCGTGCTCTAACTCGTAGCGTAAATATATTTGGATTGTCATGCAGTTGATATAGGTTATGGATGTTTAATAGGATATGTTCGGTATTGAAAATGAATTAACACTTATAGTTCCTTTACTAGGACACTGAAAAAATTCCGTTCAATGACGGTCAGCGGGTAAAAATCATTTGCGATTTATTTTATTGATGTTACACCATTTCAAACATATTGAAATTGATATACACTGAGGTATATCACTGAGGTGTATTACAAGAGGCTTACTGTAGAATACTGTGTACATAGCATTCATCGCTCTTTTACAGCAGGGGTTTCAAACTGTCGCCCGACGGATACCGATACCACTAAAATTTTACAGTAAACTTTGCCTTATCTAATCATCGAACTTCTGAGTTTCAAGAAAACGACTATTTTTTAAAAAATTTAGTGCTATATGGCGGGCCACAGTTTGACACTCCTGACTTACAGGGATACACATAATAATTCGGTCAGAGTACTTTGCTCTACCCGATATGCGGGAGAGCATGTGACATGGAATGGAAGGACAAAGTTTTTAAAGATAATTGTTGATATAAAATTATTGATTGTTTTTAAATTAGCCTTTGAGGTTGTTGGTCAGCGAGATCTCAAATTTCCCTCGCGCGTAAACCTATTAAACCTATGTGCGTGTAATGCATTCTATTTTTAATATAATAAAAACCAATTATAAATTAAACCAATATCTCCTTAGAAAATTTATATTTTTAACTTCTTTTTTACTGTGTATTCTTCTTAAAGGATGTCTCTTTTTTTTTAGTTGTCAAAATATTTCTAAAATATATAGAACATAGAGATCGAAGCCACAGGGGTTCGTCGATAGCTTCAGAGGCCCGGGCCCAACCCTTTCCGCATTTCGAAGTGTTTGTTGTTGGCGTGTCAGAGAAAGTGCCATGGCACTTCTTTGAAAGAAGGGGTGCCAGAACCTTAAGAGAGGTTGGACTTCTAGAGTTGGTCTTCTAATTTTGAACCAATTCCAGATGACAGACCTACACCTGGATTAGCAACCCCAGAAGTATCGTTTTCAAACTATGAGGACATTGGAGCCACGAACAGATTTTACTTGCACCAACACCCAGTAACGTACACGGTCCCACAGCAGCCGCAGTCGAGAGAGGTTATCACCCTCCCAAGCACTGATCATGGTCGATGCTGCTTCACTTTCTGTGATCTTGACGGGAACTGAGCTTAATCACCTGCGCCCCTTTTGGACAAGGTATTTAATTTGTTCCTTTTTCTTTTTAAATTTGTCCTGTTTCCATTTTGATATTTTTTTCCTTTCTTCCTGGCTTGCACAAGTGTCTCGGTATAAAAGGGACGTAGCAAAGAACCATCACGCGAAACGCTACGCTCCGCGAATTCTGCGGCGTTTCTATTAACTATACGATTTTGATTTTCCCTAACAGCTTAGCCAACTGCTTAATTTTTATATTTCTCACCGATGTTCCTGAAGTTTCTATAGGGTTTGTTAAGGTTTACTATACTGTTCTGATTTATTTTTTTAAGGAATTTGTTTCATAAAAATGTATTTAGCGGCTCGAAAACAGCTGAATTAAAGTGAATTAAAGGATAAATGTTGTGCGGATAAAAATTTTTTTAAACGGTATTTATAGATTTTTTTATCAACCGATTATTTACTATTGCTAACCCGAGAGGGACTGCTCAGATGACGATACCCAGTCTGTAGAGCTGTCCCTGCCGGTTCTCTTTATTAAGGTCTTAAAAAATACAATATTCAGCCGCAGCTGTATTTGCCGTTAAACAAAAGAAAATGGTGTATGTCGGCAATATATAAAAGACAATACCCTCCCTACCGGAGAAGATATCTCCCTCATGACAATAGGCCGTGAGGTATCGATGACGAATTGCGTATCAGACACATACTTTCTCGCGACAAGGGGAGCTGTGGCACCGCCTTTACTCGTGACAAGTGCCGATGCCATATGGGTAAATGGGAGTTACTTATTTGGGTACTAATTAGCTAATCAGGTTGAAGATGCGTGCTAGGTGTTTGTAGATATCTTTGAGCTTGTTTAGAAGTAAGGGTTTTGAGAGACTGTTTTGTAGCCTTCCCTTAGGAGGAATGACTGGACGTTTGATGTGCCAGTGTGCAGTGAGTGTGCATGCATGATAGGCGTGGTTGGGATATCCCACTTCGCCGCACTCACATCTATTAGATTCTGCACACCGAAATTTGTGGAGGTACAATTTGAAAAGGCCGCGTCTTGTTAAGAAGCTCGCGGTGTATAGTGTGAGGTGACACATGTGGAGTGAAACTGTGGGAATTAGGTCAAACGTGTGCCTGCCGTTGTCAGTGAGTTCAAAGTACTTCTACTACTCCGAGATGTTCCTGGATTTCAGGACGATTATTTGCTATTATAGGATCGTTCGTTATTTGGAAGTTAAGATTTAAGCAAAACTGCGGTAACTTTGCAAAACTTAATAAGCTGCGGAAGTAAGTCTGCAGTATTTTTTTACGTTCGTTTTCATTCAGGAAAGAGGCAGTAGAAGAGTTAACAATACATACATATCTTATCATAACTTCAAAGCATCACACACGAGTTAATACAAAATTTCTTCTGTCTTAGTTATTATTTTTACATGTTAATTGCAATAAGATTCACTTTCGTGGTTTTTGATTGCTTCCTTATTTGAAACCTAAAAACCGTTTCCTGTCAGTTTTACGTGATGTTAACGAGTAATACAATAAATTTTATGTTGGCTTACATTACGCCAAATGATTGCTTTGAACTTAAGTAATTAATATACAAGGTGGTGCAAAGTATTTTGTTCCTACACCGTAAAAAAAGACATATTTTTCAATCTAGGGAAATGTAATACAACCACAAACGGTAATATACAATACCCACGTCCGAAAACCTTTCTTTATCTTCAGAAACCTCTGAAACCAATATATATTTGAGATTTAACCCTTAATTGCATAGTGATGTAAATTTCCATCACTGTTTATTTAACTTTTAATAAATAAATCAACTTCTTCGTCACCACTATATTTATATAGAAATATTAATCCAGTAAATTTCCCGTGAACTATGTTGCTGAACAAAGTTAAAAATCTATCTTAAAATTTCTGTTGTCTAATATTTAATATATGTATAAAAAAAACACAATTGTAAAAGAAAAACTCATTTAAAGAAGGGTTAAAGAAGCTTTTATAAAAATTAATTTTCTTTTGCTGCCACTGATTTTTAGAAAAGTTCCCAGTCGTTTTTATAACGTATTAATCCGTTTTCTAAAAACATCTGAATATCAGTTTTTATTATGAATACATTCTGCATTAAACATTTTCTGCTACGTAAGTGAATTTATAAATGCAGGAGTAACAAAACAATTTTTAATCACTTTGAACAGCCGGAAATAAAAGTATTTCGGATGCTATCCATTCTCAAGTAAACATTTTCATGTTCAACGAGCATCTTTAATAATGATGAAAAAGGACGATAAGCATGATAAATAAACAGCGTCCACATTAATAATAATATTATTTTCTGGCAACGAGAAAGAAAAATAAGTTTTTATTAATGTTTATCTAAATTTAAAAAATATATATTTGTTTCGGATGTTTCTAAAAATAAAGAACGCTTTTCGGAATCACGGGTAATTCGGAAAAAGTTATTGCACGGTTTCGTTCGGGATTATATTAAATTTCCATAGACAAAAAAATATTTCACATTTTTGTATTATATTTAGCACCACTTATAGAATTTTAATAATAAATACAAAACAAGTTATTTGTGATGCATTTTTTATAGCTATTAGTATTTCCACATAAACTTAGACATCATTAAAAACATCATTTTCAACAGTGAATTTACAAATTTGCTACTCCTTACACGAGTTTTATTCAATATACTCTCAAAAACAGTTTTACACAACGCATCGCCTCGAAACAAACATTTTTTATTAGCGAAGTAGAAGTTTTGTTTTTAATCCACTTAACTTATTAAGAAAAGTCACTTATCTTAAGTATAGTTTTTTAGTACTTTTGCTTGGAACTCTAATTGCAAATTTTTATTTTTATAACGTAAAGATTCTTTCTAAAAATAAATTTTTAATTCCCCTCTATTTGATTTTAGGAATTGGATATTTCTTTCATACAATTTTATTTTTCTTAAAATGCGCTTACAAGTTTTAACTTGGAAAGTGAATTCATTCTCTTCTGAAAAAAAAAATGTTTGACTTAAACCAGTGAATTTTACAAACTAACAAACTTACACTCCGTAAAAAAAAAGAGAAGTGTTTCTTAATCTAGTAATATATAATATAGTAGCACGAACGAAAATATACAATAACTGTTTCACAAGTTGCTGAAATTTGTTCCGGTATGCAGTAAATATCACAAACCAAATATGGCTATGAATGAAATTGTGGTATAGTACTTGAAAATATTCGTATTTATAAAATATATGCAAAAATATGATTAACAAAATGATATACCATTCCATTCATTTTTACATCTACAAATTATTTAGAAGAACGATTGACGAATCTTGCAGTTACTGAACTATCTGCTTTTTCCAGTGCTTTTGAGCTGTGAGATCAAATATGAAAATATTAATCCAATAACTGAAAAAGGACGCTGTTCATATTTCTACAGCGGGGAAAAAGACTAGACTATACCAATATCATATTAACTGTATTCATTCTAGTAGGAACAACGAAGATCTTCCCGAACTCGTGATTAGTTGATTTTATCTTTGTCATTTTTTTATGGCGCGATTATTGAAATTGCTTTTGAAACTACCGCTCAGTAATAGTTTTTTCCTTTCTTCTTCCTTTTTCAAAATCTAATCTTCACTTTTAATGAAATTAAATCATTTACCGCAAAATTAGTTGTAGTAAGTAGCAATGTTGAAAATTTAGAAGACTAAACAATTGTTAGGAAGAATTTGAATAATTGAACTAAGACAAAATAAAAATCAAGTACACCAAAACCTTGTGAGAAATAATTTTAAGATTACTAAATACAAAATGTGTAATAAAAATTTTATTGATAACTAGCTAAACGCCTGCCGTTCATTTAATAACCTGAAATAACCTTAAATATACCTGAAATTATTGTTGAATATTTGAATACTTTTAAATGAATATCTTCCCAAAGGAACTCTTATTTTTAAAGAGGGGGGGGGGGGAGGTGCGTACTGCCTTCACCAACGTACACCATCGAATTTGCATGATTTTATATATTTTTAAGGAAAATCCATCCAAACAAACCAGCCATCTGCAATTTCTTCTATTTAAATATTAAAGAAAGAAAATCTATTTAAAAATTATGGTAAGAGCGTACGAACTTTGTTTTTGTTTTTCAACGAAAATCTATTCAAACTAATCTAGAGTTGGGGACCCCACTGCCTTTGACGGCCTACGGTGGGCGCGCCACGCACCCTCAAGTCTGTTTTGTGAATGAATATCGTATTTGTATTATTGTATTATTTATTAAACGGAATTTTTTCTAAAAGAACTAAGGGGCACACCTTACAATACTAACAGCCCCTACATATTACTTCTATGTTACCTTCAACTGCCCTGAACGGCAGAAACCACTTGATAGGTTTTTCTAATTTTAGTGAGTGGTCCTCGGTAAAGCTATAAAATGATATATTTGTATATTAAAAGACCTTTAAAATAATACCGGTGCAACTTATTAAATGCAAACTTTTTCCTACTGGATAGGTAAGCGTATAATCTCATTCAGATTTAGTATAAAAAATGACTGCCTACTAAAGAAAAGTCTTTTTAAAAATTGTGGTAAAAGAGTACGAACACTGTCAGGGAATTAAATATTAAAACACACACCTACCGTAATTTCCGGCGTATAAGCCGCAGCTCAAAGAGTCGTTTTTCGACCCAGAAATTTTATTCAATAATTGTACTTAAATATTTACAGCGATCTTTTAAGTTACATTTTATAAAATAATATTTCTGGGTCGAAAAACGACTCTTTGAGCTGCGGCTTATACGCCGGAAATTACGGTATTCGAAATTTGCAAAGACGACAGATGAATTCAAAATGAAATAATTTTACATACGTTTCAATTATAGGAAGGGCTTTGTAAATTGATAAAATTTACTATTGCTGTTATGCCTCGCTAAACGCTTCATTCTAAAGCAAATGTTAAAAAAAGAAATAAATGAGAGAGAGAGAGGAAAAAAATATTAAAACTGAAAACAAGTGAAACAGACGCATTTAAGTTTACTTTTGATATATTTTTTTACAAAACACATTTTATTGATTGTCATACATTTTCTGATATTTTTATTGCTATCCCTTTATTTATATTTATTCCATGCATTCACGTACACTTGCTGTATGCGTATTATTATCTCACATCGAGAGATTCAAAATAGAGGTCACGACAATTAATTCTAAAACCTGTATTCATTTTTACAGGTATACTTCGAATTACAAATATTTTTCAAACTTTTTTTCTTCATCATCTTAAAAGCCATTTAAGTAAGAAATTTTTGTAAAAGTTAAGAAATGTAAATTTTCTTACGGCTCCAAAGTTGTAGAGTAAATACGGCTTAGGATCCCTTAGAAAAACTCCCACGGAGGGCATTCCACCCTAGAGCCTATATCCATCATGTAGATATTCGGCCATCATAAAATCAACCAACTAACCAAAGTTGTAGAATTTATGTTAGAAAAACTTTCCCCCATGCTCTAAAAAGACGCGAAGAGACAACAACTCAACTTAAATATTAGTTTTTTACTGATGATGACTGAGTAAGTTTGGTTGAAAACGTTTTGATTTTAAAAGGACTTTAATGTGCTTTTAAATGTTTTTATGTATGTTTTTACACACCATCAAGCAATATATTTACATTTAGTTGTATCTTTATGTATTTTAATTATTAAACAAGGTGAATTTGCATTGAAATTTTAACTTTTTATTGTACATGTTTCATTGAGAAAAGATAGCATCTAAACATTTTATTTTATTTAAAAAAAATGTTCGAATTCATATGCGGAAATACTAATAGCAATATTTACTTTATTTAATTATAGACTTTTCGTGATACATAAAATAAAAATTCTTCTTTCGAAATTTCCGGTATAAATTCGTAATTTTAGATTGAAAAAACATGAATATACTCGTGGTTGGCTGCGAATGGGTTAAAAACCGATATCTTGGTTTAGGAGCACTATTTAACCCCTTCAGGGGCAAAGTACTATTGAAGCTAAAATATTGAAATGATTGGTTGGCACCAAAATTCATGAACTAAGTTATTTTAAAATAAGTAAAAGTTTTCCTTCATGTACCGTATAAATTCAAAATTTGATTATAAAATTCTGGTGTCATTGTGGCATTTTGGGATTAAATTTAAGTGGTATATATAATATACCGGTGCCCTTCAAGGGGTTAATAGACTATACAAACTATTCGGAAAAGTTTTCTAAAATCAGTGGCTGGGAAGAAACTTTGTTTTTCTAAATGCTTCTATAAATCTAAAAAAATATATTGGTTTCCGAGATTTCTAAAAATAAAGAATACTTTTAGGAAACATGACTAACCTAGAAAAATTTGATTGTACATTTGCGTTCGGACTTATACTATACTTTCGTAGATTAAGATAACATTTGTCTTTTTTACAGTGCCGTGTGTTATTTCCGTTGTAAAGATCGCTTTTATCTATGAACAGGCTTTGTCCATACATATGGTTCCAGTCCATATATATGCATGATATATCAACCGAGCTACATTTTTATAAAAATTGAGATTTCTTTTATGGTTATTTTACAGGGACAGACAGCACACCTGAAAAAAAAAACTGGATTCATTACGCTTTATGAACGGTAATTTTGTGCTTTTTGATGACGTATTATCTGAAACTGGTCAAAATTTGTATAGAGATTCGTAGCTTTTACAGTCGTTTTTCAAATTCGAAAACGCAAATGAATTCTTATACAAAGTGATGAAAAAAAAATGGGGAAAACATAAAAAGATGCAGAGGTGCAAAGCTCTCCTTAAGCAATATGTGGATTAATTTGACTCAGTTTAACAACGTTTCAAACCAGGAAAATTATTTGATGGTTCTACATAGAATATTTTTAATATCATTTCTTAAAATAATTTTCTGGTGCGAAACATATTAAACCTGGGTTAAATTAACCCACATATTAAGGAAGATTAGTGTGTGCTTGGCACCTCTGAAGATGATATAGCACACACTACAGCAAACACTTTTTTGTACAATAAGCAAAATGTTCCTAAGCAAAGTGTCTTACTTCAATCCAAAAACGAATTTTCTTTTACAAACTTTGCAATAGGGGACTTTTTATTTTTTGTAAAATGCGATGACTCGACTCCAGATTTAATATCTGGAAATAGGCTTACAACATTTAGTTTTTTTGCACAACTTTTTCCGAATAATACTTTTTCATCATTTAATCGCTGAAATTTTGCGATTAGAAAAGGTGAAGATTTCTGTTTCGAAGTATTATTGTCCAAAATCTAGGATTTTGTGCACCCTAAAGGGCACGAATACGCGGTGCTCGTCACAAGTGTGTTAAAGTCATATCAAATATACAAAATTAATATGCCCTTATAAATTTCCATTTACCTTCTCATGTTTACAGAATATCACTTATTTTTACTGACATGTATATCGTTGAGTACTACTTCGAAGTCAGCTTATTCTTATCTGTTCCGTCCCTGTGCAGAGGTCAAGAAGGTTTTTTTTTTCTTTTGGTCGAATTGAGATTTATGAGATTTGTGGGGTGTTTCAAAATTCTGCGAGGGCGAGACTTTTTCCTTTCTGATTTTCATTTCTCATATAAGGGTTCTAGATTTGTTTTCATATGATTTCCGCGATCTGGATAAGAGTATAAAGACTATTTATTAATGAGATGTATAGAGTAGAATTAGCTCGATTGATTGAAACGATAGTGAATGAGTTTCTTCGTGACCTCGAGTCTGTTTTGGATTATGTTTATTCTGTTTGTTTTGTACCTTCTTTACCAGTGTTTTGAGACACACTGACGTATCTGTGTTGTAAATTTATTCCTATTTAAAACACATTATTACCAAAAAAATTCTTGTAATAAGTCCTTTTTGGCACAGCTGAATTTCACGTTTTAGTGAATATGAAAATGTATATTTGAGACATTTTATGATTCTTAATTTCCTTATTCTTTTTGGAATATCGTAAAATTAAATAAGTATTATAACTAGAGGACTAATTTTGTTTCGGCTATCATCCACAATCTGCACGAATCTTTTTACATATTAAAATATTTCCCTTTTCATAAGAAAAAATGAAATGACCAGGTATTTTTTTTTACATAAATAAAAATAATAATAGTTTCCACGGTTTTTCAAAAAAATAAAAAATAAAAAAACTCTTTAAAGTGCGTTAATTTGCTGGGGGCACCAAACCGAATTATTTATACCTAGTATTTATTTTTTTTTCTTAAAGCAATTTTTCTCTGTTTTATTTTTTAAGATGTAGTTAACAGAAAAGAAAAAGAAGAACATTATTTAAACAACCTTCTGAGGATTTCTAAATTGATTTATCAACATACAATCATAATTTAATTAATATAAAGGTATTAATTGATAAAAGTGCATTATAAAAAATTATATCACCATCTTCACTTTTTATTTATATTTTCTATTTTTTAATGTTTAAAATGTTTTGTTATTGCTGTTTCATACCCAGCTAGATTATTTTGGTGAACATGGTGTGGCGCGTTATTAAAACCATTGCAGCTGTAACTCGTATACAATTATAGCCATAAAGAATACTTTGCCAACTACCACTTGCGGCGGTCTAACAGAAGAAAAAATTAGTTTATTAATGTGTAATCCAGTTCTAAAAATATTAAAATGTTGCATTGTCCTTGGAAACACACCTGTGAAAATCATTTTTATAGGGCTAACTTATCAGGAAGTGAGTAAAAAATATATTACAAAATTCCATCTTTATATATAAAAACCAAGTTGGGTTGTAAAAATAGGCAATTTGTAAGTTCAAAATCAAATTTCTAATTAAGAAAATTATTAAAGAATTCACATTTAAATTATCCCAAAACAAAAGCTGAGGAATAATATATACAGACTAATGTCAGAAATTCCAATCTTTCGTTTACTATGTAATACATAATAAAATCACTTTTATTTTTTTTCCTTCCAGGTCTTGATCCTATTGCGTGGAATTACACATATCGATTTTCAAATAAGGTATTAGTCAACTGACAAACAATCTGTGGTCACATACTGCATTATTCAGTTTTCCATTTCCGTCGATGTTTACATTACAACTAATACTTACGTGTGAGGCATGAGAAAAGGAAAGCTCAAAGTAGCTTCTGTCACAAATGAAAATCTAACAGGAAATAAATGAAAGCTGCACAGATGACGGGAGAAAGTACTCTGTATATATTCAAGAAAACAAAAACAAATGGTTCTGCGTCCTGTTATATACTATTGATTTATTTTTTCATAGCAATTTTTTTTAATAAAAAGTTAACTAAATATTGATTAATAATCATAAAATATAAAATTTTCACATCACTCAAATATTTATTGCGATATTTTGAAAATGGCTTGGACAGTTAAAAATAAATGTATAATGTAATACGCTTTGCATTAATCGTACACTGCATGATGTAGCCATTAGATAACATATTTCGGATTACGAAAACATTTTATCATGCTAGTAAGTGACAATATCTCTTAGGAATTATTTTTATCGGAAAATAGGAAATTCTCTGCCCCAACAGTTTCCGTTACTTATGCTAGAATTAATTTTAAACACAATAAATGGCGAAGTGTCGAAATTGTTGTTTTAATCGAAATTCGTCACTGAAAAGTTATAGAAAAAAAAAAAAAACATTTTTCTATAAAAATATGTCGTTAGTTAAAATGCACGTATGTTTCTCTAGTAGCATTTTGTAACATTAATTTAGGATTCGTAAAAAATATTTTTATCTCGGAAACTACTTGTTGAAATTTAACTACAATATGCTAAAGGCGGCGTCATTCCTGGTTTTACTTATCATTTTAAAATTTATACTGGAGCTTAAAAAATAATAAACTTTTAACCAAAAATAGAACCGACTTCTAAAACTACTACAAAGTAAATAATAATTTTTTTTTACATAATAGTTAATATGAAATTAAATTAAGAGCATTGTATTTACCATGCATATTATTATATTTATGTACCGTAATTTCCGGCGTATAAGCCGCAGCTCAAAGAGTCGTTTTTCGACCCAGAAATTTTATTCAATAATTGTAGTTAAATATTTACAGCGATCTTTTAAGTTACATTTTATGAAATAATATTTCTGGGTCGAAAAACGACTCTTTGAGCTGCGGCTTATACGCCGGAAATTACGGTACATTAATTTGATTTTTTAGAGTCGGTGCCAGCTAAGCCAAGTTTAAAATTCAAAACAAAATTTCCAATATAAATCATTATAGCTACATAAAAAAAAAAAAAAACTGTGTGCGTCATAACCACGCGCGTCAAAAGTTAATTGAAACGTCAAGGATAGAGGGATAGGAAATTTGTAGGGATTATAAATATTTGAAAGACATGTAAGTAAGCTTTTGAAAACAAATCTATCTGTATTACTTTACACAAGATTCAGCTAAAACTTTGTGAAAAGAAATTCCATTCGCAGTCAATCAAATCTGAAAGCCTCCTGCATTTTAAAATATGTCGTTGGCTACATTTTGTTTTAAAGAACTGCCTGAATAAACGCATTGACTTTATATTGACCCGAAGCTTTAATGCTTTTAAATATAATATAAAATCGGCGTTGATAAATACTTTTATTGCATTAAGCTCGAAGCCGAAGCGGTCGTCCGTTGATCTCACAGCCCCGAGCACAACCCTTCCTGCTTATCGAGCATTAATTTTAAAGAATTTACCCTTTACAAGTTTCCGGTATTTAATTCATCTTTTAAAGAGTTCGGTCAAGTTGTCGGGATTAAGGGGTATGGGTACTCACGTTCGCCTTCTCCGCGAATTCGGCGGTAATCCGTTTAAGAAATGGTAATATTAAGATCGCTCAAAATAACTCATCAAATGGTAGAAAATACAATGGTTTAAGTGATTCTCTAGTTTCTAAAGCAATGTTTGTCGACATATAGTTGCTGATCTCATATGAAAATACATATTACATCAGATGAAATGTTTAAAAATGGTAACATGGCTTTAACTTGGCTTGGCTTGCCTGGCACCGATTCTAAAATATCAAATTAATGTACATAAATATAATAATATGCATGGCAAATACTTTGCTCTTAATTTAATTTACTATTATGTAAAAAAAATATTTTTTACTTTGTAGTAGTTTTAGAAGTCGGTTCTATTTTTGGTTAAAAAGTTTATTTTTCGCTTTTTAGTAGATTTGAAGTCGGTTCAGTATTTGGTTAAAAAGTTTATTTTTCGCTTTTTAGTAGTTTTTGAAGTCGGTTCAATTTTTGGTTAAAAAGTTTATTTTGCGCTTTTTAGTAGTTTTTGAAGTCGGTTCTTTTTTGGTTAAAAAGTTTATTTATTGTTATTTATTATTGTTATTTATTGTTATTTATTATTGTTTATTTATTTATTGTTTATTTATTTATTTATTACTTTAGTGATATCCATATTTACATTAAACCATATTTTTGCTAATATCTTTTTTATTTCACGCTAACCTTGACAGTAGATTCGATTACGGAAGATTAAATTTATCATTATTCTCATCTAATGTCTTTAAAGCCTTTAATGATATCAGTATTTACATTAAACCATGTTGTTGCTAATATATTTTTTGTTTCACGCTAACCTTGGCAGTAGACTCGATTACGGAAGATTAGAAAATTTATCATTATTCTCACCTAATCGTCTTGGATAATGTGTCATAATCGGGCTGTATACTACAGTTTTGATAACTGCTTAACTCACTGATTTCGGTGCTTATGCTTAATGTGTACTGATTTTTACGATCTGTACAAGGTAAATACACTGCGCCAACAATGTCGCCACTAATACTATTCGGAGTAACCCCTTTCTTTGTTTCTTTCTATATTGTCACTCTATAGTTAATATTATGTAGTAGAAATATTAAAAGACAATTGCAGAAGCATTTATATGTATTGTATAATATAATATAGATAATTGGATATTTTAAAGGCAGTTTCCAACTAGTGCGCCACAGGTGATAAATCGCCAAATATTTTCTGTAACTCGTACATTTGTAAGGGAGTTGAAACAACAATGTATTTAATTATTCGCCAATAAACGCTCGTCAAAATATGCCAAACCGCTGTGAAACTGCAACAATGGAACTTTTAAAAGATTCAAAAGTAGATTTGTTGTGTCATAATTTTTAGTTTTTATCGGTACGTTGTATTATATTTATCCAATTCACAATTTTATATAATTTTGATTTTCAAATTTGGCAACACTCAAATGTTTTAGTTTTTGTGTGGATCTTAAAAAGTTTGTTCTATGAAAATAAATCCGATAGGTTAAAGCTGATTTAAATATGTCAGTCTTTTTAATATTTTCAACCTGAAAGTCGTCCGCCCAACAACTGGTGACCCGGACGTAATAACCCTTGATAACATCCGTTTTGCTTAAAATTTTGTATATACGTTCATTGTGACAAGGCGCTTCCTAGATTAGTTTTGGGGGTTCATTGGTTAAGTATAAGGGGGGGCAGTGGCTAACACCCCCTTTAATTTATTCATGCAGAATTATAATCCGATCAGTTAAAGATGATTTAAATATGTCAGTGTTTTTATTTGCAAATCCACGTAAAAGAATAATTTGGGACATTAAAGGAAAGTCGTCTGCCCAACAAATTAACTATTTTTAAAATGTTTATTTATTTTTTCGTTTTTGTTGAATTTCTGAAAAATTACTGAACCAATTTTCATAAAATTTAAATGAGGCCAATTCGAGAGTATTCTCTTTCGAATAAAAAAAATCACATAAATAGGACGCATAGTTCCTGAGTAACCGGTGAACATACATAAAAAAAAAAAAAATACATACACGTCGAATTGATAACCTCCTCCTTTTTTGAGTCGGTTAATTAAAAATAGTGGGATGGTTGGTTTTATGAGCACTTCAACTCAAAAATAATAATCAAATAGAATACGTTTGAAATGCATTAAAATTTTCTAAATAAACCTGTATGTTTCTGATCGTCTATAACACATTTAAATAACTGTGAAACAAAAATAAGGCAGAGAAACCGTAAATACAGATGCTAAATTATATTGAACTGTGAAAACATCTTAGAAAAAGATAAATGAGTTTTAGATAATATTGATGGCTCAAAAACGAGCTTTACCTTTACACTGCTATTGGCAGTAATGGTGAAAAAAGAGCTTTTAACAAAGGAAAATATTTTGATAATTTTTTCTACGAGAGCAACTAAGGAACAACAGTGAGTCTGAAAATTAGCTCGAAACACTTGTTAAACGCCATATTTTGATAACCGACCTCATACAAATGTACGAATTGCTCTCAGTTTTCTATGTCGTATCCTGAGATAATTAGTCCAGTTAAATGTAGTAATTTGTTTGTATGTTTTGCGTGTATATGATGATTTCATAATTACATCATCGTATATCTAATATCGTTTGTTGTAGCCAATTGTTTCTGCACTATTAGATTTATTTGACCAGGTTCTTTAAATAACTCTTTGAAACGTTCATGAAGTCTTGGAGAAATAAATGCAAATGGTATGTCCTAATTGAATTGATTTTATTTTCTTTAAAGACAGACATCTTGAGGGTAGATGATTAAGATAGGCGTGACAGAGAAATGTCAGCAGTACCAAATAGGGACACAAATGACCGGATGTTACTTAGACCAGAATCAGAGATCGAATGCCCTGACTGTCCGCTCAAAATAATGAACATCTGTGTACCTTTAAAAAGATGCATCAAGCCAAAAATGGGAAACCTTCTGATAACATAACAGATAACCCTAGCAGATAATGCTTTAAATATTAATTTTGAATTGCGATTCAGTCAGGAAATTGATTTCATGACGTAACGGAAATTTTAACGCGCCAAGCAAACATTGGGAAATCCCATATAACGAACATAATGAGGGCGACAAATTATAATACCATATATATCATATATGCTATCATATTATTATATTATCATAATATATAATAAAATGAATGCATGGATCTACTATTGTAAAGAAGTAGATCATAATTAAGGTCGTATTGCAAGTGTAATAAGTAATTATATTGTTTATAATGTAAACATTAATAATAAGTGTTTAGATTATTGCGGTAAAAGAGAAATTATTGAAATTATATATTTTTATTTATAAATTTTAACGGTCTTATCAACGCGATTGCACTGCTGATAGAAGAGTTGATTTGTTTATTTATTTGTTTATGTATTGTATTAACGGCTGCATATCTGGAAATCATTAAGGAATGATATTTATTAGCTGCAAAAAAGATGGAGATAATAATATTTTTTTAAAGGAAAGAAATTTTGATTAAATATCTTTGTAAAAGTATTATTTTACTTTTAATTTAATTACATTATCATTGCGTGTGTGTGTTTTAACACTTTAAAGCTCAAGATATTTTAAAGTTTGAATTTAAACGACTGCTTAAAATTTTTTTCTCCATTTAACCCTTTCCGGCGCGGAGTAGATCTGTTTGTAAAATGATGAAATAATGGACTGACACCAGAATTTATAAATGAATTCATTAGAGAATAAAAACTTGTTTGTTTTCCTGTACTTTGTAAAAGGAAAATTTTTATTAAAGATTCTTTGTCCATTTTGGAATTAAAATTAGGTGTCCTTTTTTGTGGACACCGCCCGCTAAAGGGTTAACTCTAAACATCAACGAAAGAAGAACTTCTAAAGCAGGAGTGTTAAATTGTGGCCCTACAGATACCACTAACTTTTAAAAGTAATAATCGACTTGTTGAATCGCAGAAATTCTATTAGATAAGGAATGATGATTAGATCAGGAAAAGATTACGATAAAATGTTAGCGGTATCAGGCGGGCCACAGTTTGACACGCCCTGTTCTAAAGCCTTGTATTCCTTAAAATAATCACTCTGCATCTGTCGCAAAGGCTTGATCTACCAGAACGAGATAGTAAGAAAGTTTTCTTTTCGATGTTGTGGTGGTAGTACGTAATACAAGTAGGATGTACAGGCACTTCGTAAGGATATATATTAATTTAATCGAAAAACTGAAAAATGGTGCTGTTCATGTTTCTGCAGTGGGGAAAAAGATCTGGACTATACCAATAGTATATTAACTGGAAATACTCTAATAGGTAAAATGAAGATCTTCCCGAACTCGTGATTAGTTTCGTTTAATTTTGTTTTCGGCAAGTTAATAGTATATTAACTGGAAATACTCTAATAGGTAAAATGAAGATCTTCCCGAACTCGTGATTAGTTTCGTTTAATTTTGTTTTCGGCAAGTTAATAGTATATTAACTGGAAATACTCTAATAGGTAAAATGAAGATCTTCCCGAACTCGTGATCAGTTTCGTTTAATTTTGTTTTCGGCAAGTTAATAGTATATTAACTGGAAATACTCTAATAGGTAAAATGAAGATCTTCCCGAACTCGTGATTAGTTTCGTTTAATTTTGTTTTCGGCACTATTATTGAAATTACTTTTGAAACTACTACTCAGTAATTGTTTTTTCCTCTCTTTTTTTCTGAAATGTTTATTTTTTTCAAAATCGAATCTTAATTTTTGAATGAAATTAAATCATTTACCCAAAAATTAATTGTAGTAAGAAGCAATGTTGAGGAAAAATTTGAATAATTGAACTGATGCAAACTGAAAATTAAGCACACTAAAACCTTGTGGACAAATATTTATTTCCTCGTAAGTAATAATTTTAAGATTACTAAAAACAAAATTTATAATATAAATTTTATTGATAACTATCTGATACGTCAGCCGTTGTCCGGGCACTTAATACCATGAAATAACCTTAAATATACATGAAATTATTGTTAAATATTTTTATACTTGAAAACAAAAATCTTCTCAAATGAACTTAATTTTGGAAGGCGTACTGCCTTCGCCAACGTACACCCTCGAATTTGCATGATTTTTTATTTAATAACGTAAATCCATATAAACGAATCAAGAGACGGGGGCTCCTCTTTCTTCGGCAGCATACACCGAGCGTGGTACGCAGGCGCCAACCAATTTAATCTTAATATTTGTAAATTCGGTAGCGTAGATAATTATTTTTTTTCAACGAAAATCTGTCTAAATATAATAAAACACAGTGTGTTGATTCCAGTACGAACTCATCCGAACAATGGATGGGAAACAACGCGTTACTTTCTGGACGTATTTTTTTAATATGCTGGTTAAGTTTCGGAAAAAAATATTTTTGAACGTGTTAATCTGTTTTAAATTCATATATACTATGACGTCACGAGAATAGCGTGTATTGGGTTTATTTTATATGTATGCATTGTAACTTTGTTGATGCCATTTATTTTTTCATTACAATTAAATAGAAAATATATTTTTATTTGAATTCACATGGTGATAAAGCATAAAAGTACGTATATATAGTACGTTTGAAAAGTTTGCGCCGGTGAAAATGGTTTATGCTTAGCTTAAAATGTATTTTACATTGATAAAACTAAAAATACTCTATGATTGTGCCAACATAACGTAACTTTCTATGATTTTTCAATTTCTATTTATGAAAATTAGAATTGGATCCTTTATTGATTACTTAATTTTGATTATATATCCTAATTATATGTTACCGATTGCTCTCTAGAAACTAAATTATACGTAAAATGAATTTTTTTTTAAATAAAGAATTCAAAAAAGTATATGATTTGAGGAAAAAATAAAATTATTATGAGTAGTGTTATGGTTAAAAAAAAAAACGCTTGAAACGATTTCGGAACATTAACACGTTTGCACTTAACCCTTTCAGGGGCAAGCAATTTTGTTCCTGTAACCTCGAACTCACACCGGTATTTACGAAAGAATTTAGTTCAAAATAAGGACAAGCAATTTTTCAACATCTACAAAGTTAAAAAAGTAAAATTTAATTAAAAGTTTCTGGTTCGAATCAGATTAAAATTAGGTGGTATATAATACATACCACCGCCCCTTAAAGGGTTGAAACAATATAAATAGTTCAGAGTTTGTTTCCGGCTAATATAGCATAAGAAATTTAAGATTTCATAAAAAAACGCAAATTACGGAACAGATGTCACAGACGCACGGGTTTGGCGAAATTTTTGTTCTGTGCCATTTTTGCGAGAAAACCTGTTTTCGGGTACCTGTTAGGGCCTAGCTTACGAAAACATAATGTTAGTTTCATTTTATTATGAAACAGTTTGTTTTACTATGATAAACACATAACTTTATTTAAAAAAACACACACAATTTTTACTATAAACACACACAAATTATTTTATCACACAATGATTAATTTATCGTAAAACACATAATGTTTAATTTAACCCTTTAACGGGCGGTGTCCACAAAAAAGGACACCTAATTTTAATTCCAAAACTGACAAACGGCACCAAGAATATTTAATTAAAATTTTCCTTTTATTAAGTTCCGGAAAAATTAGCAAGTTTATATTTTCTAATGAATTCGTTTGTATGTTCTCGTGTCAGTCCATTATTTCATCATTTTACAAACAGACTTACTCCGCGCCGGAAAGGGTTAATATAAAACACACACAATCTGTTCTACCGGGTTGCCATACAAAGCAAGTTCTCGCCAAAATCACCGCGTTGCGCAGGCATAATATCGCCCTTTCGGCACCAAAAAGATATCCTGGTGCGTCTGTGACATCTGTTTTAAATTAGAACTGTATCTATATCTGTTTCCTTTTACTAAGATCTGTGATTTCTTTTCTGTTCATCAGGGCCTGATTACCGACAGGGTACACTTCCACCAGTAAAATTTAAGAGACATTTTCATCTTATTAAAACCTGTAATAAATCATGTAAAATTACTGCAAGATATGAGGTAAAAATTCTATTATTATTTTACTTCTGGAAGTGTGCCCCGTTGGTAATCAGGCCCTGTTTCTGTTCTGTCATCTTATTTACACAATATTAAAAATTTGTTGTTAAAACTCCAGAGGATCTGAATTTAAAGTTTCAGGAAAGTTTTTCTTATTGGAGCTGAATAGAATCTAAACATGTATGTATATCGTAGAGTACAAGGCAGTCGGTAAAAACTATTTGAACTGATATTGCATTCAATATATATATCTGGTTCATTTTACTAATTAAGATGCATCTCCAATTTCTCCTCATCTTATTTACATCAGATTACAAATTTGTTGTTAAAATCTCAGACGCCCATTAAAAGGCTTTAACCAGGCCCTCAATTTAACGTTTCATGTGAGTTTGCCTTATTGTCGATGAGGAGTATATAAATATTTTCATCGACTATTTCAAATTTTAAGTGAAAGCCAAAATTCTGCACACCGTCCTAAGAGGCGCATTTACACTAGTTCAAAATAACGCAGAGTTGGGAACTCCGCTGCCTTTGACGGCCTACAGTGGGCGTTCTACGCACTCTCAAGTCTATTTTGTAAACGAATACCGAATTTGTATTATTTTATGTTTATTAAACGGATTTTATTTCCAAACGAACTAAGGGACATACATCACAGTATTAAAAGCTCCTCCAACACATACCTTCTACGTTATTTTCAACCACCGCGAAATCCCTTGATAGGTTTTTAGATGTTAAACATGATTTCGCTAAAGCTATAAAATGATATACCTTTATATTACAAGTCCTTTAAAATAATACTGGTGTCACTTATTAAATTCAAACTTTTTCTAACAGGACAGATAAGCGCCAATACGCTCCCTGATTTACTATAACTAACGGCTATCCACTAAAGAAATTTTTTTTTATTCCGTATTAAGAATTAAATTGTGACAATAAAATTTTATAATTAAAATTTTAAAATTATAATTTTACCTTTTGAGATTTTTTTCACAAAAAATATTTTCTGAAATGACGTGTTTATGATTAAATCAAAGTTTAGAAGTGTTTAAAATTATTGTTAAGTGCAATGGATTTTCTCCTTCAAAATCACAATATATATATATATATAGATAGATAGATAGATATAGATATATAAGTCTAAAAATACAGTATAATTTCGGTTTTGAAATGATAGCGCAAATGAAGTATTTAAGATGCGCACAAACCTTACAAATTTCCGTTGAATGTGGCATCACTATTTCAAATTACAAATTTTCTGTTTAATATTTAAATAGCAGACTTAGGATTGCTTAATCGTCTTTCCTTAGTATTAGGACGCAAAGATTTAGAGATTCTTATTTCATTGATGTTCAGAGTTAATTGGAGAAAAAAATCTCGTTTAAAATTCCAACTTTAAAATAGCTGTAAAATCATTTGGGAAGATGTTCATTTAAAAATATAAGACTATTCAATACTGATTTTAGGTATATTTTAGTTTATTTCAGATTATTAAATGTCAGGGCAACGAAGGGCGGGTCAGCTAGTTATCAGTAAAATTTATGTTATTTTTTTTTAGTATTTATATTACAGTTTTTCTTAGTAAGACCTTATTTAACTGCAGAATTTCTAATTTTTTTTCTTTAGTTAAATGAAGCGAAATAATCAAATATTTTGGTAGAACTGTACGAATCCTGAATTTTCACGCTAGTTTTTAAAAGTTTTATTTACATGAAAGAATCTATATGAAAAAAACGTATCGCCATTGAATTGGTAACGGAAGAGAAATGTCACATCAAACAGAGTGATATCGATAACGAATCAAAAGCATGATTTCAGCGAAAATTCCTGTCTTTTTAATTTTTTTCGTTTGCAGTCCCAATAACACTACTCGTCTTTATTTTTAGCGTTAGTTTGTCCTTGCCATTATTATTATATGCATGTACACCGCTCCTTGACACGCTAACACAAAAATGATGGCTGTCGTAGAAGGAATTTTTTCAGCGTTTATACGAATTGTACATAAACTGAATATTCATGCAGTTTTTAGGGGTTTTTTACATAAAAGTCATTTATATGAAAGAAGCCTATCGCCACTGAATTGGTAAAGAAAGAGAAATATCAAGTCAAACAGAGTGTTATTAATAACGAATTAAAATTTTGGTGTCAAGGTACAGTTTAGTATTAAAAAAAGAGGAAATTAAAAAAATTCGGAAAATTCAAAAATAAAATCGAAAAATTTAAATATTTGTAAAAAATAGGGAATTCGAAAATAATTCGATGTTGCAGTCTTAGAAATTTTAAATTTCACATAAAGGTATGTTTTAGGATATAAAGAAGGAATTTTTTTTTTTATCCGGAAATTTAGAAGAAAAATATCCGAAAATCGAAAAATTCGAAAAAAATTTTTTTTGACTTTAGTTTGACTTTTTGGAATTTTCCGGAATTTTCAATTTTGGTTTTCTTTTTATCCTAAACAGTACTTTTATGCCAAATATCAGGTATTTATGGCTGCGAGTAATAACTGAGATAGTAGAGATCTTTCCTCGAACCCATTGAGAATACTTTTGACTCCCCCCCCCCTCTCCCCCAATAACTTAGGGCTTGTCCAGAAACATGAAACTTATTTTTATCTAGTGGACTTTGCAAAAGGAACTAAAGCTCCAAATTTTTGGTACCTCCGAATAATAGAGACAAGGTGTGGGCTTGGCGAAATCTAATGGACCGTGTGCAAAAAGAGCCCAAATTCAAGAAAATGATAATTATTTATACAAAGAAGTGAAATCCCACAAAAACGTCACATAGAAAAAATGCAGCCAAGTCTCTCGTCTTTTTTACCGTAAAAAGTTCTGAGATCGTGTAAAGCCAAGTTTAGCTATCTTATTAACTCTGAAATTTTTATTCAAAAATTACTCCTAGCCTCTACATCTTTAGTTAAGGATTATTTTGTGACTTGGCAATTACGCAGCAGAGGGAATTTATTACACCTTACTATGTTATGGGATAGGATGAGATAATTTGATTAAATTATATAGTCACGTTCTCGTGCTGAATGATTAGATTAATAAATTGCCATATACAGGGGTGCAAAAATCTAGGCGCCAATGGTCTGATTCCCACCACTAAATTTTATTAGTATTCTTCGTCAAATTTTATTAGTATATTTCGCCTATATTTTATCAGTTTTCTTATTAGGTGAAGAATACTAAAAATTTAGTGGTGGGAATCGGCCTATTGGCGCCTAGATTTTTGCACACCTGGCCGTATATTTTCTGTAACGTGTGCAATAATATCAGAGTTGAAAAAACAATGGATTTAATTATGCGTCAACAAACTATCGTCAATATATGCCAAAGGTCTGTCATAAACTGCAACAATAAAATATTTTAACGGCTAAAAATAGAAAATTCATTATAAATAGAAAGTTAAGAATGTGATATTTAAAAAAACTGCTTTTATCAACTAACAGTGTAATATTAAGTAATGGTACAGATGTCGCAGACACACCGAGGTATATTTTTGACGCCAAAATTGCGATTTTATACATGGGCAACACGGCAATTTTCACGAGATTTTGCTTCGTCTGGCTGCCCAGTAGAGCAGATTGCATGTGTTTTATATGAAAATAGCTGATCCGCTCGGCGTTGCCCGGTCCCATAAAAAAGTACTACGAAACGCGAAAACACTCTAAATATCGCTGCATGATTACACGATGCACAATAAAGACGATATTTAATTTAAGTCGTTTCCCCTCCCCGACCCCTACCCATCACAGCAAATATAAACAAAATCTGTTAAAAAAAATTTCTTGATTAATTCCGTCCATTGTCAAATAGCTATTTATTTATTTTTCTATAAAAAGAATAATCAGAATTTACGTTGTTTCACCTTGCTTTGTTATGGGATGGAATGGTATTACCTGATTAAGACTAATTATACACAACTATCACATTCTCGTTCTGCGTAATTTCCAAGTCACAAAATAATAATTAACTAAAGATGTAGATACTAGGAGTGATTTGTGAATGGAAATTTCAGAGTTAGTAAGATAGCTGAACTTCACTTCACACAATCTCAGAACTTTTTACATTAAAAAAGTCAGGAGATATGGCTGCATTTTTTACAAGGCTAACGAAAAAGGAAGGCTACCGCGGTGCTTTACGCGTATATTTTTTTACAGACCGCCGGAGTCACGTGATGCTCGAATGCACCAATGCAGGTTTAAGAAAAGAGCATCACATCACTCTAGCGGTCTGTAAAAAAAGATAAGTGGAATGTACCGCGGTAGCCTGTTTTTTTCGTTAGCCTCGATTTTTTACATGTGACGTTTTTGATGGGATATAATAATTATACACGAGACCAGCATATTATGTGCATTCGTAATTTTATAAATACGTAGCACCTGTTGTCGTCGTCTGGTCCGTCCGTCTGTCTGTCCGTCCGTCCGCATATAACAACGCAAAAACTATACCCAACCGAATGGCTTGAAATTTAAGATATATTATCTTTGCAGAATTTTGTCGAGTCATTTCAAATGTTATGAAAATCGAATCAAAACTTTATGAGATATTAATAAAAATATTTATTAAGAAATTTGATTTTTTTTTAAATCGGTGCTTTTTTGTTATAGGAGCTTCCGATGGATGTTAAATCGTCAAGCGACCGAGATACTTATTTTATTACAGAAATTAATCTGCAGACGATATAATTCATTTAACAGAATAAAAATGATCAAGATCTGAATATCTATATAACTAGCTATAGTACGAACGCACCTCATTTGTCACGTTTGACGTACAATTTCCAACTTGTTTTCTTTTCGCATTTATCTATGCCTGAAAACTGCATACATATTAAGAGTTCAAAGATATATGGCAGAGGTGATCGCCGGGGTCACGTCAATGAAGGTCGTGCGCCACATAGCGGAAGGGGTTCGAAACTACTGGAGGTTAAACACACAGCTTGTGATCGAAATATGGAAATATTAGTTATAACGTAGTGACAGTTTGTGGTAAATGTTGAATTAAATATGTGTAATAAAATCTCAGTATCCATCTATCAAAATACGTGGTTTCTTCAAGCCACCAAAGTTAGCACTTTTTATAAAATAATTTTCACCCCATTTGTTTAAAGTAACGCTGAAATATTTTTATATCGCCTGCAATAAAATTATTTTACGCTATAGTTGTTGAAAGTAGATTGTAATTTTTTTCGTGAATGGCAATGGAACTGTTTGTTGTCATGAGAATGAAACGTCGTTTGGTTTGATACGTGGAATAAAGTTTTAGTTTTGAAATGTCGTTGTTTAATTGGAGTCAGATAAATTAAAATAAAATGAATAAATAAGTTAAGTAAGACTAAATGAAATAACATTTAGGGAGGTTCTTCTGACACTTTTTGATTATTTGTTACAAGCTTTTATCATGTAATTTTAGTTCTTGTGTGTAAAGATGGAATTCTGTAATCAAATTTTCACTCAATTTCTGAGGCGCTAAAATTACAAAAATTAGGTACACAGGTGTTTTTTATGTAACAATACATTTTAATATGCTTAGAGGGCGAGATATCTTTTCAACACAGGAGCATTGGCGAGATAGAAAATTAGATACTTCTAAATCTATAATCTGCGCATTCTCCTGAGTATATTGTGATTCTTTACTCACTCACGTAAGATGCATCTTGTTTACCAGATTTATTGCAAAATATTTTTAATACAGTTTGTTTTCATAAACATATTTATATTTAAAAAACAATCACTATATATTTTAAGTTTCAGGAGAAAAGGCAATAGTGCATATATAATGCTTATATATTATTACTTTTACTACTGAAACTAAAATGATATTGTGAATGTTTTTAAATGTACATATTTTATCGAAACTAACTGTATCAAAAATATTGGCAATAAATCTGGTCATCAAGGTAAATATTCCATGAGTGAGTTTACGATATATGCTCAGGAGAATGCGCAGATTTTAGATTTTGTCATACCTAATGACGTCAACCTAAAAGCACACGCATTGGCATTATGAACCACGTCCACAAGGTAGCGCAGTTGTTTAAATTTTGCGCCCCTATTCTAGTATTAAGTTGGAACACTTAATATGTATGCAGTTTTGGGATGACATAACGTTCCGTAATTCTTCTTGCCGACTTTGAAAACGACAAAATTACATGAACACAGTAAAGTTTTGGACTAGAAAAATGCAATTAGTATTCTAAAATATTTGTATATTAATATTTGTAGAATATTTTTTCCGGTGTTTCTTAGCTTTTCTTTCTCATAAAAAAGAACTTTAGTGATACAAATTTGATTCTTAGAGAAATCGTAATAATATATTCTGGTTCTTAGTTATTTCATTTGCAGTTAATCCGTTATCGACATTTTCTGTTTCAAAACATTCTCTCGCCTGCTTTGTTGTCTGAAAAATTCTGTACGACGAATGTTTTTGTTCTTTTTTTCTATAACTTTTTAGTGTATTCGCATAATTCTTCATTCTGATCTAAGAAAAAAAAAAGTACATGGTGTCCAAAATATTTAAACACGTTTTAGTTTTTACCTGCTGGAGATATATAGGGAATGTAAATTGCAGAAATGTTCAAAATAATGTGGGAATTAAGAGTATATTGATGAAATAATCCTGACATAAAATTTACAATTTAAAAATTTTATTACGATCTCTGGGTGCTGTAAGTTGCAATAATTTTTTTCACTACATACACACGAGTGCAACAATTAAAATTCTATTCTTCATTGAATTTTATGAAAGTTTGGAGCTTTAAGACACTAACAAAGCGTCTGTCAGTTTTTTATGCCGGAAATTTCGATATTTTATATTATTCACGTATCATAGCACACTGAGTTTGGTCGTAGAAAAGTGGAAGTTCAACCGTTGGGTTTGGGGGATCACCTCATAAAATCTGCCTCTGTGGAATTCTTGAACAGATTCCCGCTTTATACACTAGATTAGTTTAACACAATTATTACCATTGGTAAAAAAATCATACGAGTATGATTTACTTATCAATTAGAATCAATGTATACTTATTTTTAATTGCTAAAAGGTGTAAAATAAAAATATCACAAACAGTAAAGTAGGTTTGTTAAACTGTTGACATATGTTTCCGCTCAATCTGAGCCATTATCGGAACCTAGATATCAAGCTCGGGCTGATCTAAAACATATGTCAACAGTCTAAACAAACCTATTTTACTGTTTATAATATTTTTATTTTACACCTGTTAGAAATTAATAAGAAGTATATAATTACAAGGTGTTATCATTTGTTATAGAATCATTGTGCTAAACTAATTAAGTAACCAATGTTAAACTAATTACGTATCCAATATTTCTTCGATTTCCATTACCTGTGATTTATTTTGTTGAGCTATTTCAGATAACAGGTCAGATGCCTTTATTAAATGGATTGTCTGAGTGTATTGTGTTCTCCAGATTTACTCAGGATAGCTCAGTCGGCAGAGCATTGGCAATTCAAGCCAAAGTCCCTGGTTTAAACCCTGTACACCTTTTCACTCAGTTAAAAATTACAACCAATTTTAATACAATCTAATTTTTTTCAACTGCTTAAAGGGTTGTCCAGTAGGGTGGAACGAAAATAGTGGTTATTTTTTTTCAGTTAGAAATTTGTTATAGTCGGCAAAAGTTGCCTTTTGGGATTAGAATGAAGAATATAAAATTTTGTTGCTGTAATAAAATATTTTCAGGTGCCACAAAGAGCTTCAAAAATGACTTTTCTATGAAAAAACGATAAAAATGGCCTTTTTTTAAAAAAGTTATTTTCTTGATTATTATACATACATAATATACATATATTTTGTAAACAGAATATTTAAAATATGATGCTTTTGCAGAAAACTGCACATTCTATGTATTACGAATTTTTAGATGCCATTACAGAAAGAATTATTTTGTAGAACTTAGCGATTTTCACCATATTAATTTTTATTAATTTTATAGTACTACATTGAAATGAAAGAAATGCAATCTTTAATTATCGTATCTTTGTTAAACAAATCACACTTATTTAGAAAAACTTTAAAAGTTTGAAACCTACGCCTACGTGACCAAAAAAAAGTCTAAAAAATTAGGTGACTGCAAGAGATTCATTGTTAGGAGGTTAATGTGCGCTGAGAAATTTTAATTTGGCCGTAAGAGAGGGGTGACCGTATATATACGGGTGTCCGTTAAAAGAGGTTTGACTTTATATTGTTTTTAAAGGCAAAACGTTATTTTTAAGAAACATTAATTTTTCTCTAATGTCCATAGTAATCACACATGGTCCATAATAATCACACTGATACATTGGATTGTTTTTCTTTTTTTGTTTCAAATCTTGGCATGATCTTTTGAAAATGTATTTTGGTTTTTCTCAATGCATCTCTTACAGAAGTGCTGCAAACTGACAAGGATGACGCAGTAACTAATTTAACAATCCTTTTAACTGCTTGTGTGTGACGTAGGGAAAAACTGAAGTTGACTCTCATGATCAGGTTCTTCTGCTTGCTTTATTTATTGCTTTAATCCTTACAGGACCATAAGATGTCCAAGACTAAATATGCCAATACAATACAATATTTTAGCTATTGTGGGTGTAAAGTAAGAGAATATCACCAGAAAAACATAGCAGGGTGTATAGGTTTCCTATAATTTCATGGGAAATATTTTTCCCTATGGACCATAAAAATAAATAAACGAAGTGGTATGTTCATGAAACCACTTAATTTTAATTCCAAAACGCCACAATGGCACCCGAATTTTGCTAAAATCTTTTCCATTTAATATGTATGTGAAATATAGCCTTTTTCTTATTTACAAACAATTTTTTTTGTAAATTCCTGTGCCAATCCATTTTCAGACGCATTTTCTCGATTTTCATTAGAAGGGAAAAATATTTCCCTTGAGCGTGAAAGGGTTAACTTGTCGTCAGAAATATACATCGTCATAGGAGGTTCTGTTTCTTTAACATCATGCTATTGAATCATATCAATATAATCCGTGACATCCAAGTTTATACAGGAATTAAAAAAAATTCTGATGCCAACTTCATTTCCAGCCCCAGCTTTTACAATCCGGCGTAATGCAAACTCCTTAATGACTTCTATAACCTGATAGCATATAATGGAGGACATTTTCATGTGCAGCAAAGTATGCATTTCTTTGACTGATTGAATAAATTACCGTAATTTCCGGCGTATAAGCCGCAGCAAAATCTAAAAGTAGCGAGTTAGTGATTACTTTTGAAAAGTAGTTTGTAGTCGCTACTTTTTAAAACATGTAGTTGTTGTTGTAGTTAACTACATTTTAGATAAAGTAGTTGTAGTTGTAGTTCGCTACAATAAAAAAATAGTTTTTCCGACCCCTGAGTTAAACGGACACACTTCTAAAAAAGAAATGGCGCGCCGTCGTTGACATACCACAGTGCGGTACTATAGTTCGCATTTACAACCCGTAAAGACCGGATATTTAAGATATCTCAGACCATCAAACTCACTGAAAGAATTCCACAAACTCTCTCTCTCAGACCAAATCTCACAAGGAAGGTCTCCTTAAAGCGCATACTCAGAAAATTTTGAAAAAAATGCTGATGAAGCTACTCATGTATGTAATAAAGGAACAGTGAAATTTAGCCGCGGAATCACAGTAGAAAATCTACAAAAAAAAATACTTTCGAGTATTTGGCGCAAAAAGACGCGATTTGGATAGCAACATGTTTTCCTCGACAATCACAAACGATTTTAATGCATTTTAAATACGATTTTAATGCACTTTTGGATAAAATGAAAATTACGTAGAAGTACTTAAACTCTTATGAAAACCATACTCGTTTTGTACAGTTGCTTGACTTGCTAGGTTTAAATATCGAAAATTATAATTGTAATTTATTTCATAATTTTGTTTCAATGACATATTTTTAAGTATATTTTATTCAAAGAACAATCAACATTAAAAAAAAAATATTCAATATATGAGTATATACAAAAGACGAAATGTAGGGTGGAGCCACTCAGCTCCGAAGAGTGCAGCTTAAAGAAACACGGCTCTACACAGAGCCTGTTTTTTTTTTGTTTTTTTTTTCATTTTACATATGGTCTAGCACGATCGGAAATTTTTTGAAGTAATTTGAATGGCGTTATACAATTTTAAATAATCGTTTTTTTATAGATTTCTAGTATGTGTGGACCTTAAACAGGAATTATTAGAAATATTCAGATATACTATTATCTTTGGGGGTTTTCAATGGGTTTTCGATTACATTCTGAGTTTTCCATGTGAATCAAATTGTAGTATTTAATGTGGGGGCCCGCATTAGCCAGTATCCTAGGATCTCCCCGCCCCCGGAAAAAATGTGACTTGCCATATATGGATAGTAAAATAAAATGAAGTATATCTATATATATATTCAAAAGAAAGCTAAAATGAAATATCAGTAGAAACTTAGAAAGTATTTGATATAAAAAGTACGTTGAATAATTCTAGTTTTAAAATATTTTAGTAACTACATTTAGTTTTTATATAAAATAACATTCATAATACTATGCGTATATGCAGCACTGTTATTAGGAAGCTGAGGCTGATATAATTAAAGGAAATCCCATGTGTGAAAGAAAATGAAAAAATATGAAATAATTGATAATGAAGACACACACACATGGCTTACATTACGCCAAATGATTGCTTTAAACTTAACACACACACACACACACACACACACACACACACACACATAAAAAAAAATGATATATAAAATAATTCTAAGCCCAATTCATAGTTAAGATACATCATTTCATCGAGTAGTGTCTGTATGACGCCTATAAATGACAATATAAAGCTTCTTAAAACATATCGAAACCTTAAAATACTTTTTAGTAAATGCACTTAACTTGTCACTATTTGACAGAAACTGGAGAAAAAACCGCCCATTGCAGAGTCTTACATAGTAACTGATTTTCTGTGTAGATTACAAACGTTAAATTGCGTTGCAACTGCGTTAATAATATTGGAAACAAATGTCTTTGAGATTTCTGATAGACGGAGCTTAGGTACAAGGAAACATTGAGGGATGGAGTACAGATATAAAAGAGACGCAATTATGCGTTTCCAGCGATTAATGTGTTAAAAACGTGTACGTGAAATCAGTATGGATAAGTAATTTAAATAATTTATTTTTAATGGGTAAAGTAACATTTTAAAATATTTAGGCATTTATAATGGATGCATCTAACACAGATAGTAAACTGAAATGTAGAAATAATAGTATTATCAGTGATAAAAACTGAAAATTTGTGCACATTACCATTTATATATAAATACATAATAATTAAGCGATTATTATTTATGCTATTTCCGATGACTTGTTTACTTTTTCATAGATTTTATTTACCAGATAGATTTTATTACTCCAGAAAATTACCATGTTTAATACTTCTGTTACGACTTCAGCATAAGATTAGACACTTTTTTACAAATTTTTTGAAAGAAAACAGTCATATTAACTATAATAATATTAATTATCTGTTATATTTCTGTAATATTAATATTTATATTATAATATTAACTTTTTTTAATATTAATTTTATTAAATTTATATATATATATATATATATATATATATATATATATATATATTATTGTTAATGGAAAAAAAATTGATTTTAGATTTAATGCTTCTCCGCTATTTCATAAGAAAGAAACTTTTTTTTTTAACTGGTACTCTGCTACAATGGTTGTATCAGCCAATCAAAGTGCAGCAAGTAACGTGCTTTCATAGCCGTAGCATATAAAAATTTTAATCGCTTAACATTTAAAAAAAAGGAAAGGAAAGAAAAGAAAGAAAGAAAAAAAAGAAAGAATTTGGAACATTTTTTAAATTGGAACAACTCCTCTAAAACACAGGTATGTTTAAACATAATATACTGCTCCAGATCAAAGATAGTAAGAATCGCTTAATAAATATTTGTATAGTCGGCATATTTCGATTCATGTTTGTTTGAGAATTGCATGTTATGAATTTAAAAATCCCAATCAATACTTTCAAACGGCGAAATGTTTTCTTTCTGCAGGAAGATATACAGAAACTTTTCCATCTAGCTGAATAAATTACAGCCAATATTTTATCAGCAGGATAGAATATTTCTGGTAAGAATGTAACACAGAATTGTTTATCTTCGCTAATAGTAAATATGTAAATTTTTTTGTAAGCTATAGCTGAATGTATCTCACAAAATCAAGTTTATTTACTTTTTAGAGAATTTCGATTCATAGAGAACTGGTAGAAAAGAATTAAAAGATTGTAAAAATAATTTTTTGCCAACAATCTACAGAACGTCTCATAAAACATTTATTTATTATAGAAAATATAACATATACTTGTCTTTATTAATGTTTTGAAACAAGTGTTTTTTTTAAGTAAATATTATCAATATTATCATGTTGTATTTAATATTTCAAAATTCATTTTATTAGCACTTTAAAACTTAAGTGTTACAATTTAATTATAAGTTGTTTAAACTTCTGTTTAAGAAATTTTGTTAAATGTAATTTGAATACAGCTTAAGTGTAATTGTATGAGTAAAAGTTCATGGTATATTAATGGATTAGTAAGTAGTGTTATTGAAATTTTATAAACTAAAACATTTTGAAATGTTGAATACTGCTTTGAATGAAATCAGAAAAAATATTTGTATCCAGTAATATAATTCTAAAATGTTGGTAACAAAAGTTAGATTAGCATTTTCGAAGGGTTTTGTTCTGTTGTAACAAAAGCTGCAATCGGAATTTCAATTGTTTTTATATTACATAGTGATCTTTGCACAAATAGTTTATCACTATTGATAGAGTGCCGCGGAATAAATTCTAAGACATCTGAACTGCAAGCCAGGAGTATTCTCTGAAAATGCAAACTAATTGTTATTAGCACTGTACAGTGTACAATAGCCGTATTTATACCAGTGCGGTTTACTTCTATAAACGTTACACTCGTTGACTATTATCTGTAACACACATTTCATTGTGAATTGTGGTAATGATTTGCATCATTTCATATTCTTAGTAAATATATATATATATGTTATATAAAAGTTTATTTTCGCATTATTCATTTAAATTAATCTAAATTCTGACATAGTCATTACTTCCTTAATTCTTAATAATATTTATTCCTATTTAATGTCCTTTTAAAAGTAATAACACGTATATTAATATAATTATCTTATTCCAAATCTTAATCTAAAACTTTAAGTTCATTCTTAACTTTTATCAACTCCCCAATCTATAAAATTCTAAGAGACGCTTGTTGTCATTTCGAATGTTTTTAAAGACCATTTTTTTTAAATTTTTTATTCCATCCTTCGCTTTGCACAATGGGTATTTTTCAAGTCAAAATCAATGCGCAGCTGGGATAGGGGATTCTTTCTTGTTAAATCTTCTCCATCGCACCGCATTCGCTTAGCTTAATTTCGTCTGTCACTCATTGGTTCGTGCATACGTTACGTCGTTTCAGTAACTCTACGTGCCGTTAACAAAACTCGCTTGCAAGATTTTGGAGAGCAGATTTTTGTCGTGTTTTGAAGTGCTGACCAAATTGTTATCTGGGGTTCAACTGACTTAGAATTTCACAACAGTCTCTTAAGATCTATTAAATGATGTAGTGAGTTATCGTCAAGCCTGAGGGCTATAAGTTTATACCTGATGCTGTGGGAACTGTTTCTGGCATCGTTCCTGGTTGTTAATAAAAGATTTATCTGGAAATTGGCTGCACCTTATTGAAGAAATTCTTGTGGTGTTTCATCATTGCCTAACCTGCTCCTCGCCATGATTCTTGATAACGATTACAAACATTCTACATCTGTAACAAACTGCCGTTTTCTCGTGGAATATTAAATCATCTTCGTAAAAAGTTTACATGTATATTGTTTAACCCGTTCTACGCACGGAAGTTCATGAATTTAATTTTAAAACCAAAATGAAAAACAAAAATCTGTACAGCCAAACAAACAACCTTAAAATATCTAAATAAGGAATAAGAATTCCCCTGTTAAAGTGTTGAGTTGTTCAAAAAATATTCTATTTAGAAAAATATTGTTCTACTACTGTGCATTCTTTTAATGAAATTTAATTTATCATGTTGCTATGGCAGCAGACTATAAAACAATATATTTGGATTAAGTGAATAAATAGAATAAAAAGTTTTGTTGATGTTTGTGATAGAATGTTTTTCTTTTAAAAAAGGTAATAATTAAGCGTAATTAAATAATCTCTAATTATTTGCATGCGAGGTAAAATAATTATCGTAATACCCACTGCAGCTGTTTTGTATTGACGCGTGGCGTAAGTAATATGTATATCTCACATTGCAGTAAACATTTAGGAATGGTTAGAACTCGCGCGATTACGGGTTGAACATAAAAAGACAAAAATTCGTCAAAAACATTAAAAAAAAATCTATTTAAAATTTTTCGAATTTTAAGCCCCAATCTTTCATGGGCCCCCTACGAGCAACCCCTATGCCAAATTTCGTAGCCCTGCGCCCTGTGGTTTCCGAGTTTTTCAGGTTACATATAGATAGACACGCTCACGGATTTTAATAGGGTAGATAGAGCATTCTTCGTATGGATACTGGCGAGTGTGAAATACATCGAATTTCTGAAAATATTAATGAAAGTAATAATAATTAAGCAATCTTTTAAAATCATTATTCAACTAATAATGTCGATTCAAAAGGTGGTAGTGTTTATGTTATATATATATAAATATAGTATTAAAGAAAAGAATCATAAAACAATTCTTTTATACAATACAATAATCGCTATGTTAATGGTTTCTCTCTATGATCGGAAAGCTTTTATCGTTATCACATGGCGTTTTTCCACAATTGATAGATAGCAATAAGCAATTCTGACTAGGGTCGGATTATCCAAAAGGCATGTGAATCATTAGCTTCCCGTATAAAATTTAAGAGGAAGCCCAAATATGACTGTAAGGTAAGGCCTCTAATTATGATTTTTATCTTTTTGCATTGCATTTTTATTTTCTTTGAAGGAAAATGTTTGCTTAATGCAAAAGAGAAATCCACAATACTTCAGGAAACTTCTCTAACAGGGAAGTCTGAATGCAATCAATCTGTCTCAATGTACAGTCTGAATGTAACCCTCTTACCCAATCTTCTAGCATCCTGATGCACTAGTTCGAAACCATCCTCGATTGTAAAATTACAGCAACTATAAACTATTTATGGTATATACAGGAAACATAAAAACTGCTCTTTCATGAAATATACGTGTACTCGTCTAAGCCACTCAACGGAATAATATTCGAATAATACACAATCACATAAATACAATATTACTTAATAAAAGTATATGCGATATGTTTATACTTTAATATTTCCAAGTTTTTTATTCTTTTTTACCACATTGAACTTCGAAAATTTAATTCTACGCATAATTTTGTTAGTTTATACATGCCAAATATTTTGCATAGTTATTAGCACTGTAGCTTAATAATTTGCATTTTAACTAATTTATTAATTCACAACGAATAAATCCTGTATCCTTACATCTTTACACAATATTTTAATTCATTCTAAAGTTATTTTAAAATGCATTCTATATTATTATTGCTTTTCAAGTTGAAATCATTCCGCTGCAGTTTGTTTAATGAAATTTTCAAAAAAGCATTCTTTTCTTTTAAATTTCTAAAAATAACTAATCACATTACTCAACCTAAATTAAATTAACTTTCAATTACCTGCTTATGCTTTTATATAAGGCTTTTAAACATGTATATACTTCCTAATTGGAATACATGTGACGGATTTGTAATAGTGAAAAATTTAATTAGAATTAAAGCTTCATTTGAAAAAAAAGTTCAGTCTTTATAATAATAACATCGTTTTCCCCTCACATTTTCATATTCATTGATTAATTTTCCATTAGTATGTAATGTGAGCTTTAATTTTAATAAGTATACAAGGGTGAATAAGGAAATAGGTAAATTCACATTAAAATGTTAATTTCAGCTCCGTTTCAGAGTCTATTTTCATATTTTTAGATGCTTTATTTCGATTATATAATACTGAGAAGAATAATCACTTATTTTCAGCGGTAATAACAAAAAAATACAATTTTCTTCTTTTATAAATATTATTTTTATTTAATACACAGTTATTAAAGTTTTCATTTTTTTAAATTAATCACATTATCTAATATATTTAGCTCAATGTGCAAAAATAGCCCTAATTATTGGAGGGTTGCCGCTGGTCTTACCCAGATTTTAACAGGCAACTCTACGTTTTATTAACGAGAATTGTGAGATCTTCATTTTAACCCTGGTTTCATCTTTAAATTAATAGGCTAAGCAAGTGTCCAAAATAGCCCTTAATTTAGGAGGGGCTATTTAGGGGAGGCCTATATTTCAATAGAGTTAAGTACGCTGTACATTTCAGCGTTGGTTTCAGCTTTTAATTCATAAACTAAGGAATTAGCCTAAAAGCATAAAAATGTTAGTTAAATATATCTTTGTACTTAAATAATACAATAAAATTATTTACGGGGAAAAAGCAATTTATCTCTCCTGTATCTCGAGGAAAAAGCATTTGGTGAAGTATTGATAAATTAATTATTTAGTCTATTTAATTTAATTACGCGTAACTAAAGAATTATCCTTTCTCATTATGTAAATAATTGTAAGAGCGGCAACTCCATATTTCATTCAATAAGAATGAACCAAAAATATTGCCGCTTTTCTAGAAATAATTTCGTTAATATAATGTTTCAGAATATTCTACTACATCCTAACAAACTCAATTATTAGGTGCATTTAGTACGAAGGCAGAATTCATAGTAAAATGCTTTATTAGATTTATTCGCTCGCAGTAATATTATATGACCGTTTAACAAGCATTATTTAACACCACCACACGAGAGATAGCTTGATAATTAGTGAAACTGTTTCCTTCCTTCCATCATGGTTTTTCCAGTCTTTCGTTACACTAAAAGAAATTTCTTAATTTATTGAGAATAGTTTTTATACAGAAAAATAATGGTAAATTATGAAAAATTGCGTTCGGTATTTTCAGATTAAATAAATAATTTCAATGATTTACATAAACTTTTACATAAACTTTTACATAAAGAGAAATATCAGAACTTAAATTCAATAACAGTACCGATATAAAATTGTTTGTATAATTTTTTTTTTTTGCTTGTTTTTTTTCTGTAATTTTGTTTTGTTTATGGTTGATTGTTAAGATATTTATTATTGTGCAAATTTTACAAATGTTAGTAAGAATTATTTTTTGTTTGTCTTTTATTGAAGGGAAGTTCTCAAAAGATGGGAGCAAGACACATACCGTAATTTGCAGCTTTCACAAAAAAAAAATAATTTAATTCTCATTACTTAATTTGTTTCTCAATGAATTTTTACTTCTATTTATATATACAAGATTCGTATGCTGTTATCACAAATTTTTAACAGGATTTTTTGTTTTATTTAAGTGCAGAAAAGTATTACAAATCCTGCAATTAAACGAGACGTTTGTAATTTCTGCTATTTAAATATTGAATAGAAAAATTCTATTAAAAATTGTGGTAAAAGGAATACGAACCCTGATATAGACAAGAATTAACAAAATTTATCAGAAATATTCAATCTAAATATCTTGGAAACACTTAAGAGGCCGATTTTTGGGTATTTATTAACTTAACCGATCCAATGTAACGCCAAGCAAACAATTCTAACTTGTTTCCAGGTTTTTAAAACCAGGTTTGGACGACTGCTCGATAATTTCATCAACAGATGAAATTACTGGTTAAATATTTTTTTTAGATGGAAACCTTTCGTAAAAATTAGTATTTTTTGTTTTGTTATGTTCAAAAGTAATCGACAAGAAGAAGACAACTGTTTGTCCGGGAACATTTTTGAACCATTCGCTCCTTTTCTAATGCCACTGATGAAAATGCCTGTATAGAAACATGTGTTGGACGCAATAAACTCTCGTTGACTCAGTGGCTAAGTGTATTTCCTTTTATTGTAGGACAAGCAACATAGGTAGATATGAGGGGATGTACAGTGTAAGAACGAGTGGTAGAATTAATTTGCGGAACAGAGACCTTTAAATTTTTTTTCGCCTACGAGGAGATGCTCTGGATACCATTAATTTTGTAATGTTTTCTTTGAGTTGTCTAATTCGAAAATTTTCTTCGTTAATCAAGAAAAATAAAACTTTAAAATATTACTGGTATCCAGAGCATTTGGATCCCTTCCTTGGCTACGCCACTGCCTACGTGCCAGATTTGTACCGCTGAGAATTTAAAGATTAGAGCCATACTGTGTTGTAAACATAGGACAAAGAGAATGGTCCCATTCGGAGCTATGCATCACCTATAAAAACAATTGTTATGTCTATAGTTATGTCGTCTTTCTGTCTTGCTTGCCGAGCAGAAATCATCTTGCCGAATTTTGCAAAATATCATGTCCTTTCACACATTTTATTCATGACATTCCTCAAAATATCATGTTTTTTCACAGAAATATCATGAGCGTTGTCTTATGGCAATTTGAATTTTGCGCGTTTGAGGGATGTAAGTCCTCTTCGGATTCGTGTCTGCAGCTAATTTTTTTTATGTAGGTATTGCTTAGCCACTACTATTTATATAACAAATTTAGAGGAAATCGTTGATTGGCACTTCGATGTGTTGCTTGTGAATTTGGAACAAATTTGCTATCTTCATGATAGTAATCATTTTCATGATAGTAATATCGATTTCAATACGATCCACGTGGTTATCTCATTTGCAATTAAGTCTGATATAATCCGAGGTCAGAAACTGCATTAACAAATTGCGAACGGATCACGAGGATTGCCATGTTTACAATGCGTGTTCAGTATCAATCTGTTTTCTCCAATAAATTTTATTTTATGACATTTTCTGGGTTCGTACGCTTTTACCGCAGTTTTTAATACAATTTTTTTATTTTATACAGTGACCTCTCACTTATACGACTCTCAGTTATACGACTTTCTCGGTTATACACCGAATTCTCTTGGTCCCGTCCACGCTTTATGGGAAATAATGCTAAACTTATCTCACTTATACGACGCTTTAAACGGTTCAGGCGATTTTACATTTCTCACTCAAGAATTTATTTTTATAACCTTTAAAGTACAAATCATTCACGTTCTCTTAGTCTTATCCTTTCACTATTGTTAAGGTGTTTATCAATAATGCTGTCTGGCTGTCACCCGCCTTGAGGATCCGCTTTTGGCATATGATCGGGACAAGCCCCAAGCTCAAGGCAGGAAGGTCTCTACCGTCCAAACGACACCACCGTCTCCGGATTAACTAAAATTTCTTATATCATCAATCATAAGTGGCAGCCCTATTTATCAGGGCGTGCCATGGGAAAACATTTACAAATTGAAAAGTGAATGATAGTAAATTATACAAACTCTAATTCACAAATGGCAGCCCTATTTATTCAAGGCGTGCCTGATTTTATACAATGTTTGAATATTATAGATTATATACACAATATTTAAAGCTACAGTTTTTTACAGGTAAGTAGATTTAAAAAAAAATGTATACACAATAATTATATAAGTTACATGTTTTACAGATTTCAATATTTACACATTATACATAATAGCTCTTGGCAAGATGATAACAGTAATTTTCCAAGTTTAACAACATTTTCCATTCTTAAAAAAGACAACCCTAAGAAATGTCTGCCCTCATGATTAACCATGCAAGAAGTAGATGAATGAATATATGAATTGTAGAGTAATAATTATGTATTTACAAGTAGTACACTTGATATATTTACATTTTACTATATAATCAATTATATTGATTATTTTAACTATTTAATTGTTAGCAAGATTTTCTGAACATTTATACACTTAATTATAATGAGTAATGCAATGAATACTACACTCGAATAATATACAAATATACACGATGAATAAAACAATGGAAAATTTATATTTGAATAATAAACACTCATATGCAATGAATAGAACTAGAGTAATATACTTGATTAATAAACACTTATAAACAGAAAATATAGTTGAAGATACATAACACCACAAATTAAGAGGACAACCGTCTCCATGAAGCGAAATAACCTCCACAGGGCGAGCAATAGCAGGATTAAAAAATATTTTAGATTAAAAAATAAATTTTGTATTTTATAAAAGAATATTTCTCATTTAAGATATTATAATTTTGATATAATTTGCCTAGTGATTCATTATTATTAATAATATCCATCATGTCCTCGAGGAGTGTTGGAAATTTCCTATGAAATTTATATTTCATAAATCTACACTTCCCGAAGACATAATGGATAGGATCACCCCTCTGGCCACAAACACATAGATCATTATCCATTTTACCGATTTTATTTAAGAATGTAGGAAAGCTGCCGCAGCCCGTGAAAAGATATATTGAGACTTTATCTTTAGTTATTAATTTATTGTTGACTTTTGGCACAAGCTGATACGTAAATCTGCCGCTCCCTGAGTTATCCCAGTTGTACTGCCACCTTTCCAGTAATTGATCTTTAATACATTTATTCAAATATGAGCCGGGAATTTTATTCCGCGCTGTACTGGAAGGTTGGAGTACTGAGCAGCATCATTAGCCAGCTTGTCCGCCAGTTCGTTGCCTGTTGTACCCGCATGTCCTTTAACCCATGTTATATAAAATATTTTGTTTTTATTTTGATGTATTAGTTGCTGTATATCATAAATTGCTTTAAGTGTTGTAAATTGATTTGTTAATGAAAGGATTGTTGATTGACTATCTGATAAAATTTGAAATTTATTAAAGTTAGAATTTATTGCCCATTCTATTGGTGTTATGGCCGCGTGCAGCTCTGCTTGGTAGACTGTGTTTTCTGGTTGAATTTTAGTAGTTTTTTCGTCTATTTTTATGTTGTTCTGAAAAATCACCAATGAGAAAGCTGTATTAGAATCCACCTTAGAACCGTCTGTGTATATGTGTGTAATATCTGTGTTATTTAAGATTTTGTCTATTGTTATTAGATTATTTAAAAAGTTTTCTGGGTTAATTGTGTATTTGTAAAGCTTTTCTTCTATGTCATTTTTAGTTATTACCTTATTATCTTTTAATAATATCTCTGTGTTGTTTAATATTTTATATTTTAAGTTTTTATGTTCTAAAGTTAGTAATAGTGGTGGAATACCTAGTAGTGTCTGTAATGTGTGAGTTGAAGTATTTTTATATGTTTTTGTTATTGATATTAAACATAATCTTTGTATGCTCTGGAGGTTACGTTTGTCAATAACTCTTAAATCGTCAAATCATACCTCCGAGCCGTAATCTATTATTTTCTCTAAGACTGTGATGTACCAGGTTCTAAGGCGTGATCTATCCACTCCCCATGTGGCTGAAAAAACGCGTTTTATTAAAGATGTTAATAATACTATTTTATTTTTAATTTTTTGGATGTGTTTATCCCATTTAAGATTTGATTGGAATGTTATACCTAAGATATTTAAGTCGGTGACACCTTTTATATTGGATTGTTTTAATTTAAAGGTTGGTGGACGACTCACCAAGGCATTTTTACCCAACAGAATGTACCATGTTTTATCTGATGATATTTTTAGCGAGAGGTCTTCACATAATTGGGCAAAAAGGGCAATTCTTTCATTCGCCTGCGATTCTAAATCTCTTCTATTGTTTGCGCGTATAATACGATTAAAATCATCGCAAAAGGCATAAAGATTAGTAAATTTAGTGTAGAATATTTTTAGTATTTGATTGGCCACAAGCAGCCACAGGAGAGGGCCGAGACACGATCCCTGTGGGCAACCTTGGGAAGTAGGAAGTTTAATGTTATTATTTAGGTAATCGGTAATGATGAGTCTGTCTGAAAGAAAGCTTAGGAGAAAGTTTATAAGATATTTTGGGACTGGCAGGGCTTTGAGAATTCTGCCCAATGTTGTCCAGTCAATATTATCAAACGCCCCCACAATGTCAAATGAGACGAGCGCGCAGTATTTATTTGATTTTAGATAATTATTAATTTTATATTTTAATCTGTTAAGTAATTGTACTGTACTTTTTCCTTCACGGAAGCCAAATTGAGATTTATGTAAGTAGTTATTGTTTTCTAGATAGTAATTTAGTCTACGTTTAAGCATGCGTTCTAGGATTTTGCCCAGCATCGGGAGAAGGCAAATGGGTCTATATGAGGTTGGGAGTTTAGGGTTTTTATTGTCTTTTGTGAAAAATATAACGTTAGCTATTTTCCAATTTTTTGGGAAATAATTTAAATTTAAACATTTATTGAAAAGATCACGAATTAAGTATTTGTATGATTTGAAAAGATTTTTTATGAGGTATGAGTCTATTCTATCGTGACCAGGGGCTTTAAGATTGTTTTGTTCAGTTAATGCTGTTTTTATTTCTTTATTTGAGAAGAGTGGGGGGGAGGGGACTATCTCCCCTGCTGGGGCTAAAAGTAACGGAACAGTTGGAGTTATTGGAAAATGATGTGTTAAAAGATTTTGAAATGTTTCTAGTTTTGTAATGTAAGGTGAAGAACCTTCCAAGGATGTGTGAATAAAGTGTTGGTTTGATAAGTTTTTGTTTGTTGCAATTTTGAACGCCTGCCCAAAGGTGTCTTTTGTATTATTACAGAATTTTTTCCAGGAATTTAATTTTTCGCTTTTTATGTGTTTTTATATAGCGCTCGCTCACTATCTACCTTCGTGTGTTATTAACGATGAAATCTATGGTGGGAGGGTGGTTGTATGGAATTCCCTTGTGCCTGTCATTTAACAAAATCCAAATTACCACCTGTAAAAATGTGACATTGAAGAAAAATAAAAAATGTTTAGGAAATGATGTTTTTCACAAGACCAAAATGCTAGTTCAACAAATAAACCCGATTTTGAGAGCATATGGGAATCCTTTAATGACGAAGACCGGGGTGAAATGTTTATGGACGAAGATATTAATTTCAAAGATTATGTAGAATGTGATGAAAACTTCTTCTGTCAGAGCTGAGAACTGCCGAAGAAATCTTTGAGGATATCAATAAGAAAGACTTGAGCGAAGGGGATGACGAAGATGAGAGCAATGTGATTGTTGGTGTAATTTTTTCAGAAACAAGTGTCACTTTAAATACATCAAGGAATTATGTCGATCAAAATGATTATTCCCAAAATAGCTTATAAGCTTTATTAGACTTAAAAAATACATTTTCTCTTTTCGTCGACGACAGAGACAAACTAACATCACTTCATTTTTTGAGAAAATCTGATTTGTAAATCTTTAAAATAAACATAGTGGTAAGTGAACTATTTTGTGAACATTTTTAAATATATTTTGCATTTTATTTTTTAATATATTTTATAAATTTAATTTTGTTAAAATATGTTCTTAGTACTCAAAACTTATTGTTTTTAATGTAGGTAAAATAATGAATGCATACAAAGATTGAAACTTGTATAATAAGACGGTCTCTCACTTACACGACTCTCTCAGTTATACGACTTTTTTCTACGGTCCCCTGAAAGTCGTATAAGTAAGAGGTCACTGTATTTAAATAGCAGAAATTCGGAAGCCTCGTCTAATTGCAGGGTTTGTAGTATTTTTTGCGTTTAAATAAGTCGAAAAATTCTATTAAAAAATTGTGGTACACTCGTACGAACCTTGGTTTTACTTCTATACTGACAATATGTAATATATATAGTTAAATATAATTTCTGACCAAAAACATATTTATTTTACTTGTCCACTAGATAATGCATATGACTAGTGAGTCATGGATTCCCGCCCAATACTGGGCATTATGGGCTAGAGAAAATACTTCAGACCGGTCGTAGCTCAAGAACCGGAACTTGGTATTCTAGCCCGCAACGACGTGATGCCTTTCCTATTTCACTGACGCTGACTGTGCCGTATGAGAGCAAATTACCCCACGGAAAGTCCTACTGACCTACTCGCCGACCCCTCCCTCATACTGGGGTGAACAGCACGCCCTTTATTGAGTCTTTCACTTAACTCTAATAGGCTACACAAAATATTTCAATTACATATTAAATATTTATAAAACAACTTACATAGTATAACTGGGGAGGTGGTGCCCGCACGATAGTAGGATTTAACTACAATGGAATAACATGTTAGACTAATAATAATAATGAATAAATGAGAAAATATAATGAAAAGTAACAAGTTTTATTTACATATTTACATTCCATAAGTTGACAATAAATCTACCCTTTTTCATCTGTAACCTTCTTCCTAAGCCAAAGAACGACCACAGCACTGGAAGCATACCAAGAAACACTTCAACTTTAATTCTCTTGCCCTCAGAGAAGGGAATTACCATTAATGTTACACACATAAATGGGGTTCCATTTCTTTGAGCAGGGGATTCTCATGTTCGGCTCCAAGAAATAGGAGCGGACTGAGGACAAAACCACTCCCTGAGTGTTTGCGTTCCAACACACTCGCGCAGCAGATGTTCACTGGGATAATGCATAAGACTGGATACGCATAAGTCGAGAATGCTTTTCGACATAAGGCATCGAAACGGAAAATTCACTAAAATTAAATTTGTTTTTAGTTCCAAAAGTGAAGCGAAATAATTTTTCTGTTTCGAAAATAAATCGTAAAAACATTTTTATTTTTTTAGAATTTTATTATGGGACATTAAAAATATTTAAAATACGAATTCGAATACAAACGTATGACATAAGTCACTTCGCATCTCTGACTTTTGATGTCAGTCATGTCGAAAGTTAAACCACAAATTATATAGACTAATCAAACTGTCAAAAAATTCAAATATTTTTTAACTAAGGTAAAGGAATGGACAGTGCCATCTTTACGCACGCGCCTAAATTTGAACCAACTGAGCCGAACCTCAAAATCAGAAATAAAATGTTATCAACAAACACTAAAGCTGAATCGAAACCCGTTATTACGGATGGTATTTAACCGGAATGTTTATGGTTACGTCATGTGATGATCGATTAAAAGAATGTACGCTTGAATTTATATATATACAGTGGTGGCCAAAAGTTTGGACATTTTTTGAAAGTTTCATGTTTTTCAACTTTGTGTGCTTGTAGAATATATTAATTTTCACTTAAATACAAACGTTTATATATCAAATTGAAGGTAATTTAATGTAAAATTTAATAATAAAAACAGTATTACAATATCTGTATTACAAAAAACGTTATGTTCATTTTAGTAGAACAAACAAACACAAATCGTTTTGAATAAGGACGTGTTTTGTAATAAAAGCGTACTAGCCAATCACAAACACTGTTCTGAGGACCAATCAAATGTCTGTAACTATACTTTAGGTTATTTGGATGGTAAAAGAGTTATTGTTGTGGAAATATTTTGCGGAATGATGCATACTAGTACAATTAAATAGAGTATTGCTGTTTTTGAATATTTAAAGTCCTTTTTTTAAAATTAAACTAATTTTAAACAATGTCGTCAACAAGAAGAACTAATTGGACATCTACAAAAAGAAGCCGAATTGTCATATTGAGAGAAAATGGCCTCTCTTATGCTGAAATTGCAAGACAAGTTGGTGGTTCAGTGACTTGTTCTGGTGAACGAAAGTTCCGTTTACGTTATGAAAAAACGAAATCAGTGGAAAATAAGGCCAAATCAGGCCGAAAAAAATGCACAAGCGCTACTGCCGATAGAAATATTAAACGGCTATGCCTTCAAGATAGAAAAATTTCATCAGATGCCATTAGATGCGAATTGAATGCAGCGGGTATTGCAGTAAGTTCAAGAACAATAAGAAGAATGTTATTAGGATTTGGACTACAATCTAGAATTCCAAGGAAAAAACCATATTTAAATCAAAAGCAACGCGAAACACGAGTTAAGTGGGCAAAAGAACACATTAAATGATCAGAAAATCAGTGGAAGCAAGTAATCTGGAGCAATGAGAGTAAAATATCGCTCTTTGGTAGCGATGGTAGAAAATACGTGAGACGTAGAGTAGGAGAAGCACTTCATCCTGATTGCATTGAAGCAACTACAAAAAACCCAACAAATGTCATGATTTGGGCATGTATGTCTGCAGATGGTATGGGCCGAATTCAAGTGATTGGTGGCATCCTGAATGCCAAAAAATACATCGAAACTGTATTGGAACCAAAATTGATACCTTCCATCAGGGATCTCTTCCCCAACAACGCACCATTTATTTTTCAGCAGGATTCAGCTCCATGCCACACAGCAAAAGTATGCAAAGCATGATTTCAAAATAAAGGCATAGATATATTACCATGGCCAGGAAACAGCCCTGATTTCAATACAATTGAAAATTTGTGGCGACGTTTGAAAATTCTTGTACGTAAAAAACGTCCATCCAATAAAAGACAACTTATTGAAGCTATAATTGATTCTTTGCACCATGTGATTACGAAAGATGAACTCCAAACACTCGTTCACTCGATGAAAAGACGCTGTGAAGCAGTCTTAAAAAATAAGGGTTATCCTACTAAGTATTGATTGTGTAAGTATCACTTAAAAAAATGCAAATCTAAAATAGATCTTACTTTTAGTTGCATAACTTTTTTTGTAATACACATATTATAATACTGTTGTTATTATTAAATTCTACATTAAATTACCTTCAATTGGATATATAAACGTTTGTATTTAAGTGAAAATTAATATATTCTACAAGCACACAAAGTTGAAAAACATGAAACTTTCAAAAAATGTCCACCACTGTATATATAAATGTGTATTTAAGTTTTAGTTTTCGGATAAACTATATTTTAAAGAACATTTTTTTTTCAATTACAATGTGTAAAGAATAAATTATACGATAGTTCGATGCGAAAATATAACGCATTCTAAAGCGATAGAGCGTGACGGACACGTTTACGTTTCCGCATAAAAATAGATTAATGACGTACGAAAGTTTCACTTATTTAAATTTATAAAATAAAAATTAGCTTGCTCAAAACGTGTAAGATAAATTGAAATATAAATATGATTTGCGTACATTATTGCGTTAAAACATAATAAAAAGTAGAATATAGAAAGTTTTCAAAAAAGTAAGGAAGGAAAAAAAAGAGGTAAAGAAATACTTTGTAATAATCACATTGCTGCCAACTTTTATGGATTTTTTTTTTTTTTTACCACTAAAATCTTACAGTAAATTTTATCATATTAAAGGAACAATATCTTATTATTACATAAGAAATTTTTTTTTATTAAATTTTAGTGGTAACAAAAAAGCGTAAAAGTTGGCAGCTATGAATAATCATATTTTTGCGTCGTAGATCATTAAAATTAAATTATAGCCTTTTAAATGTAATTTTATTAAGTTATTTATGACTTCAGTTAATTATCACTTCTTGCTCACATGTCATGCCAAATGATTTAACGCATTAAAGTTTTTTGGACGCCCTACAAGAGAAAAAAATCCGGATAGCGTATCATAAATCAAATTTTTTAATGACATTAAAAATATTAAAACTGTAAAAAAAAATATACTACTTTCGTAGTTATTTTCTTTTAAAGCAGATTTCTTAGCGCATATTGTAACAGCCCTTTTTCCAAGAGAAGTCATGATACCAACTTCACAAAAAGCAACAGCTCATTTTAAGACAAGAAGAAGCAGTGGAGGGAATAAATTTAATTGAGATAAGCTCCAAGTAAGCATAAAAAGGGAAACTAACGGGAAAAGTATTTTTTTTCCAAATTTGCTAAAGTTCAAGTACAATATATTCATAATATTTCTAAAATAATTTTAAATAATTTAAAATGCTGTTCTGTTGCTACAAAACGCATCAAAAGAAGAAAAGAGCTTTTAAAATAAAGAAAGAAACCATTGTATAAAAATAATATTAGGCTTTGAAAAATATGTTTTTGTCTTCCATTTTATAGCCTTTAAAATAAAAATTTTTTACTTACATTTTCATCAGCATTTTAAAACAGAGAATTGGAGAGAGCAATAGCAGTCTCCATAATAACCACAATAGTTTTATACAGAAAACTTTCATGCACATCTGTTCCCACAAATATTTGCATTGTGGATGAATTATTCCGTTATGGGGGGTTCAAATGCGCGACAAATCTTTTACCAGTGGCTGTCAAATAAATAAGGATTTCCCTCGGAAAAACATTTGAATTCTATACTTTAACGTTCGTTTGAAGTTTGGAAACTTTCGAAAACTGAAAATTGAGAATGTGTATATACCGGGTGTGCCATAAATTCTTTAAAATTGTGAAAATCTATTAAAAAGGAAAAAATGATAGTAAAAAATTGTGGTTTGCAGTGATGGGATTAGAGCAAGTTCGTTTTTTTTAATTAAAAAGAAGGGTAAAAAAAAAATACCGATAGATGGCTCTGGAATGCATAGCATGAAGCAGATGTATGCAAATTAGGTTTACATTAAAAGACCCGTTTCTTAGAAGCGCATGACAAGCTCTGATATCCCAGTAAAAAGAGCTATTTTCTCCACTTCAGTCCTTTTGTCGTGCGGAATTTTCGAAATGCGCCGCGCCGCACAGTGGGGCGTTTTGAGGATCTAGGTGGACAAAATTATTGCGTTGAAGTTTATAAAAGTTTTGATGGTTTTTCGAATGTATCAGTAATAAAATAATCAAACAGTGATAAATATTTGGCTTATTTAATTATTTATATTATTATTAGTAGTATTTATATTATTATTATTATTTATATTATTAGTAGTAATATTTATATTATTATTATTATTTATATTATTATTATTTATTTATATTATAATACTGAAACTACGCATGTATTCAACGTTTCAGCTCAATGATAATAATTAAAAGTGGTTTAAACTTGACTTGCAAGATTTGAACTAAACGTACATACATACGCTTCCAGTTAATATAACTTAATGGTTCGCAAACTTTCGCAGGAGCTTTCTAAAGTTTCCAATGCTTTAGGAATGGCACTTTGATTTTAAAAAAAATTATTTCTTAATAATGCTTAACACTATATTAAAAGTCAAGATGAAGTTTGAAAACAAGATAGTGCTTATTTTCAAACAACAATAGGTTAAATCTTATGACAAACATGTGACAAATGTCCAGTAAACTTCTGTTTTCAAATAAAACAGAAAAGTCACGACTTGCTTTCGAACTTACAGAAAAATAGTGAAACTATTGAAACTCCCTCAAACCACTGCCTTCTTTACGGTCGTAGTTAATCGACACATCGGATTTTTTCGACAAAACTCGCACGGATCTCGTCAAAAGAGACATTTAGCTACCAGGATACGCGAGTTTGTTAAATTCCGAGGTAATCCGAAAAATGGATTTTGTCTACCTAGATCATCAAAATGTCCCACTGTGCGCCAGTTACTGATTTCTCGTTCTTGTAAAAAAGCTTAACCAACTATGCTTAATCTGGTAACGATAGTATACTGTTGGCACCAAACGAAGAGTGCATGTGCAGCGATGTATTTTATCAACAGACTGATTTCCACAAATCTGCTTCATATTAGGCACGACAGCGCCATCTAACGGTAATTATTTGAACCACAACTTTGTTTCGTTATTTAAAAAAAAGAAAAATCCGATCTCTCTCTAATCCCATTCGTGGAAACTGCATTTGTTCTTTTATAATGATTTTTTAAAATGTTAACGATCTATACCGGTATTTCGAATCATATTATTCTTTTGTTGTATTTTTTAAGGAATTTATTCCATAAATACATTTTAAAGCAATTTTAACCACGATATGCGTAAATTAATTTTCAGTGTTGTGTAATTTTAACCAGATATTCAATATCAGAAATTTATTAGACATTAATATTACGAATAAAGAATATTTTCTTACTGTTCACAACTCAATTACAACTTTGTACAGATTTAAATTGTTATTATATTTATAATTTTTAATTTACTATTAGTATTACTAGCTAATTTTAGAGAAGATTTTATTTTTGTTTACTGAAAAAACATCTTTTTTCAAAAAATTGTAGGAGACACAGATTATGTAAAATTCCCTAATTTAAAAGTATATTTAGGAGAATGAAGATTGGGGAAACTTCCTCAATGTCTCTTTAGATCAAAGCCATTAAATAATAAGCCCAGTCAGATAAATGGGAAACTTTTCGCAAGTTGAAAATAGCGCCATCTAGCGGTTGGGAGTGCTGCATTCGGCACCAAGAATATTTTAATAAAATTTTGCTTCTAAAATTAAAGCTTAAAATAAGGAGTTCATATTTTCTAAGAAAGTCGTTTGTAAATTCCGGTGTCAGTCAGTAATTTCACATTTTACGAACATAATTTGTCTGTGCCGGAAAGGGTTAATTGCATAGTGATGTAGATTTCCATCACTTTTTATTTAACTTTTAATAAATAAATCAACTTCTTCGCCACCACTATATTTATATAGAAATATTAATCCAGTAAATTTCCACCATTTTTTTTTTCATTATAGTTTTAGCTTTAATGTAAAAGGTCCCAATAATTAGCAAGCTTTTAAAGGAAGTGCAAAAACAAAACATCGATAAAAATCGTATAAAATATCGATATAAATAAATCGTATCGTTTCTCTGCGACCCACTTCTGTTTCGTCCTCCTTCCGCAGCAGAGGTTTGGCGCTAGTGTGTCGCTAACAAATTTAACACTATCTGACTGGGCTTATTATTTAATGGCTTTGCTTTAGATGAATGAAAATTAGGGAAAAATCTTCATCAGCGAAATAGTGGTAGCTATTAATTTCCCTAGTTGTATGCATTGTACGTATGGTATGCATTCTAACTATATTGTATGTTATGTACCGTAATCTGTATTACATGAGTATGTATATATATTGTATGATAAATGTAAATATGTAACACTGATGTATGTATACGGTATGTGTATGTATATGTCTGTATGTTGTATGGTATAATATGGATGAATTTTGACGCAGTCTTTTTGCATTATTGATACATTTGTTCGCAACGTCGCGTCATAAGAAAATATGCCTAGCATATAAATGACATTTTGGAAAGTTTTTTTATAAAATAAATTTTAATTTTTTTTTTGGCTACTTTTAGGCAACATATAAATTTCAGAATTGACAAAATATGTCAGCTTTTCTCAATGATTATTTATATTTCATGTTATAATTTAAAAAAAAAACTAATTAAAGTCATTTAATTTCTTCAAAATTTGAAAGTCATAATTTAAAATTTTTAAATTTATGAAACAACATTCATAATTTAAAATTTTAAATTATCTTAAAATTGTTTTGAAAGATTAAATTAGTCATAGAATTGTCATCAAAAGTAAATTAGTCAGTTTATCCTTTAAAATGACTTTTCACTTTAATATTTAATTTGTCGTTAGTATAAAATTTCATTTAAAAATGAAGCTAATTTTTCAAGAAATAATTGATTTAAAATCTAGTTTTAAGGATAAAAAGGAGATAAAATTTTGAAAAAATACGTAAATATAGTCTCTTTTTAGAGTTAGAAAACCGTCATCTCATACTTAATTTAAAAATACAACTCCAATACCTTATCAGAAAATTAAGCTTCTGTCATCTTTTGAAAAGTTATATATATTTTTTACCAGTTAGTGGGATAATTAATAATACAGATTAAAAATTTTACTTTACTTATTAAAATAAAATCTTCGACTACTATATTTATTATGAAAGTATTTATTTAACAAAATAACCCCGGGAAAATATTAGTAAGTATTTATGATCTCCCAATGCAAAAATTTAAAAAATATATATCACAAAAGCTAAAACTAAGAAACAATATCTATTTAAAAAAACAATTATATCTGAAGAAGTGTAACAAATTTCAGAGGATCTTTTCAAACCATGCTTATTTTTACAAAAAGAAAAAAAAACCCTTTATACTTTTAATTTGAAATGCTTTTATCTTCCTACAAACATATCAAAAGAAAAGAGCTTTTATAATGAAGAAAAACAGTTATGTAAAAATATTTTCTTGAGAAATTTTACTTTAGCACTTTGATGTCAGAAATAAAATTAGTGTTATGTTACAGACTTTTTCTTTTTTATATGTTAATGCTGTAATTTTTAAGTAGTCTGCTTTTTTAAAATATTGACAATTTTTCGCGACCTCTCTCAATTTTCTACACTGTAAAAATAAATGTTTCCTAATACATGAAAATATAAAATAACCACGGACGACGAAAATATACAATAACCTCTTTCGAGTTACACACTGCTCCGAAAAGCGCTCTTTGTTTTTAGAAATTTTTGAAACAAATATTTTTTTAAGATTTAAAGAAGTAGTTATAAAAACAAAGTTTCTTTTGTTGCCACTGATTTTCGGAAACACTTCTAAGTAGTTTTAGAGTGTATTAATCCGTTTTCACAAACCGGGTTATTGGTTTTATTATGCAATTTACTCTCCATTAAACATTTTTAGCAGTGAAATTGAATTTAAACATGCAAAAGTAACAAAATAATAATTTTCTGGAAAATTAGCATTCGAAAATCCTATATTCTGGGTTAAAAAAACGAAGTAATATACTATAGACCCTGAGGCGGCAGGACAGATAATCACCTCATCGAGTTCACGGCTGAAATTCCAGAATTAGTTAAAACTCGATTCGCATATTAAAACGCAATCGGTCTGCCAAGTCATATCTTGGTGGAAAACACCCGAAAATCCGATTTTAGTGGTTGGCTCGTAGATTTACCATTGTGTGTTCCTGCTCCCAGTCCTCCATGTTTTCATACCTTTGGGTGCAGGAAAACACAATGGTAAACCTACGAGTTAACCGTTAAAATCGGGTTTTAAGGTGTGTTCCACCAAGATATGACTTGGCAGACCGATTGCGTTTTAATATGCGAATCGAGTTTTAACTAATTCTGGAATTTCAGTCGTGAACTCGATGAGGTGATTGTCTGTGCTGCCGCCTCACGGTCTACTATAAAAACGACTCAGAAACGTTTCCGTGAATCCGGGGCACCGAAAGAAACTTTGTTTTTATGAATGTTTCCTTAAATCTCGAAATTATTAGGGTTTTTGAGATTATTATTTAATTATTTTATATCATACCGTCATGGTAAAATAAATTTTGTCGCACATCCTTTCGAATATATTTCGAATACACTAATGACCCAAGCGTCTTTGAGGACGCATTTAAACAGATGAAAGTTCATCTTAAGCACATTTTGTTCCCCAAAAGACAGCCGTGATGGAAGAGCTCTTGTTCAACACCGAAGTGTACAATGGCAGATTTCGCCGGATGAAACATTCACAATTATTAAAAACATAAAGATAAACGAAAAGAGAGAAATTATAATTGAAATTTATTATATTTTTTAAATGTTTAACACTAGATCGACGGTGAGGGGCCCTACCAAAAGAAAAAATGGCGATTCGAACCGGATATTTCTTCATACAATAAGTTAAATATACACAGCACAAAAATAAGTAAAATAAATAAGTTAAAAGTCCTAAATAAAAATTCTGGTGTGAAATATTTTTATGAAACTTGTGTAAAATTTCCTCTTGTTCTAGTGTTAATTATATAATGTGCATTTAATTATCTTGAATGTTCAGAAAATCACATGAAACACTGACCGCATACCTAGGAACCAAGATTTTTATCACCAATTAGGTGAAATTAGGTCACATGTACAGTGAATTTTCACTTATACGCGATGTACGATAATTAAGTATCACTATTTCTGAATATGAAATTTCCCAGAATTTAAAATTTAATATTCAGAAAAAGTGGTACTGAAAAACAAATTCCGTACATTGCGTATAAGTGAAAGGTTAAAGTATGATGCATACATTCAATAAAATGTTCATAAAATAACACAGACGAACAATGAGGTTTTATTTTTATTTATATTTTTTTTTATGAACGGTGTATGTATTTTCTTGCGTATTTCCTTTTTATGGAAAAGTTATACAAAAATTTCACCATGAATAATTTTGACACAAGCGAAAATTTCTGTCTTGTTTGGCAATTTATACATTTAGTCATAAAGACGCCAGGATTTTTAATTGGGAAATTGGAAATTTAATGATAAATACCTCAGACACCGATTTGCTTTATAGCAGACTACTGATGGTTTCTGCATAGTAACAGCGGTGCCATTTGTGGGAGGCTAGGGACAGGAATTGCCCCCCCCCCACCCCTTCGAGGAATTTGATCTTTCATAGTGCATCATACGTCAGAATCAAAACAAATTTTCTGAAATCACTCAAATACTAAAATAACATTACAAATTTCATTAAAATAGAAATAGTAGTATTAGTAAAACACTTTATCCTACATTGTCAGCGATGCGTATATGAATCAAATAAAATTTAATCTTCAATAAATAAATTCCGTTCCCAGATACCAATATATTTAACTAAAAATATATGTCTTATGTAATCGCAGAAGACTGTTGATAAATGATGTTCATTAAAATTTGCGGTGTCTAACCCTAAATATGAGTATAAAAAACAAACTTTCAGAAGAAACAAATTCGTGTAGTGTAGGGTTAAGCACATAAATTAATAATTATCTATAATATTTTCTAAAACCTTCTCATTAAATCTTTCTGAAAATGAGACACGTGTAGCATTAATGAGTACTTTGTGTAATTTTAAAAATATATAAATCCCCTTCCCCCAAACCAAACAAATTTAAATGGCAATTTTGAATAGGAAGAGGCCACGAGCAGTGCCGTGCACAAGACACAAAATTCTAAAAATCGAAGAGGACTAAGACATCTTCCAGAAAAAAGAAGCTATAATGATTTTGGATTTTGTAGTATCTATGGCAAATGTGGCAATTAAGTAAAAATATCGTCTACGGCAGGGGTTCTCAAACTTTTAGATCGACGTACCACTAAATCGAAGTTCATACTTCCGCGTACCACCAGATAACAAACGTAAATCTAATATAGAAAAACCTGTCTAAAGCGAAATATCTCTCTTTTTTTTTGTATTTCCTTCATAGCAGATTTTATTGCATTTAAAAATGAATGATCACATTACTAAATTGACAGCTTTATAATAAAATTCAAGTAAAAAGTAGTATCATCATTAAATTTTAATAATGCATACAATATCAAAAGACAATATTTCGGTATAGTAAAAAAGCTACAATATGTAATTAATGACATATTGGTGCACACTGATTCATATACTGTTGTAGTAAGCTACTGAAAAGGTGCTTGTTTCGTCAAGCACAACTTCCTCATGTCTGGCTCAATATTAGGAAGTTTTAGTCATAAGTCAGATTCGATGTTTAGTTTATTCCTGTATTTGTTTTTCATATAACAAAGGGCGGAAAAGAACATTCAGAGATATGTTGTGCTAAACACAAACAGACTTTGACGATATTAGACGGTACTCTGATATTCTCGTCAGCGAAAATTCTGTTGCATTCATCCTTTTGAATGTGGACTCCAGTAATCCATTACAGGAGAGGAGAGCTGAATAAGTTTACTTTTTTCCTCTCTCGTGAGATACAGTGGCAGGGTATCTGAAATGAGAAACAAATTTCCAGAGCCCGGTTAAGGTCATGCCCGGTTAAGGTCAAGCGCAAGGCCCAGTTCCTTTTCGAAACCAGTCTCAAACCAAGATAATAGCTATAAATATTTTGAAGGAGTATTCGGTGGTTATCCTTAGATATTGTGATATGGTTACCAAGTAAAACCAAAATCTTTTTTGGTTTTGGGGGAAGTATATGCAAAAAACTGCATTTTTAATAAACTTTTTGCAACAATTTTATTTATTTTGGGAGGCCCCAACAGTGGTGGGCCCTAAGCCACGGCCTAGTCGGCCTCTGCATTAATCCGGCACTACGAATTTCTTATCCAAAGCATAGTTAGCGCATTTAATATAGGCTCAATACAACCGTATTAATAATCTGCAGACCTTTAAATGCGACAATAATGTGGCTCAACAGGCAAACACTTGCAAGTTTCTTCATACATTTATGTATATACCATCTCAATATAATGTACAATGCTTTACCTAAAATCCGCACTGTAAATGACTACAGTTTTTGTTTGATTTAAATAATCTTACACTCTTGACCATTTTAAATAATTTTACTCTCTTAAAAACCGATTTTCATGGAATAGAAGGAAACTACAACACTTTTTGTACAAGAGCAGAAAACTATTTCAATCAACACAATGAATCAATTTATGAATTATGTATGAAATAAGACTTTTATTTCAACACCTCCTAGAAACTCTTCTAGTACAAAGAGAACAATGGGTTATAAATTACACTTGGAATGTGTACTCCTCCTTATACAAGCTCCTCCTACTTGCAAGCATTCCGACAATTAAATTTATAAAGCATGTTTAAAAACAGTTCTTCCGCTAATTAAAAATACTTCATTCATTCATTCATTTTAAAATTAGGTCTTTATTACAAAATTCCACTTCGATCTATATCCAATAAGTCTAATAATTGTGTTTTTAATTCTGGAAAACTGATTGTATCAGAAGCATTGTGTGCGAATTTCAGCAAGTCTACTAAAACAAACATTTCTGGTAACAAAAAAAATAGAAAAAGCGTTTACAGATCCTAAATCGCGTTCGATTTTTTTTTTTTTTTTAAATTTACAAGCTACTAAAGACAAGCCGTTTTCGATTCCATAATAATATGCTGCATTTTGTATTTTATTTCACGTACCATTAACGGACTTCTGCGTACCAGTAACCAGAATTTCACGTACCAGTACTGGTACGCGTACCATAGTTTGAGAACCCCTGGTCTACGGTTGAATAATAAGTGTTTCTGAAAAAGGTTTCTGGCTATGCAGCTATCTTCCTGGTGATTTCCCTGGATCTCCGTCCTTACTTTCTGGAAAAATCTTACGTATTAGAGGAAAATGATAGAGAGCATTTTTTATGTCAGCGTATCGAGAAACACTCTAACACCTTAAAAGGAGTAGAAAAAATCAAAAAGTTTTATTTTGAGTCATTTTGTAACATAATTGTGCTATATATCCTCACATATCCTTAAGCTTCCTTAACTTGAGGAAATTTGATATAGGATAAAAGCACCAGTTGTCGAACACTTATTCAAAAAAGAAAGAAAGAAAGAAAGAAATTGCTAATGGAAACTAATAGGAAAAAATACTTACAATTATTTGCTGATGGCTGACGACTTGTGAAAAATGGCTATACATAGGGAAATTCTAATATTTGATTTGAAACGAAAAGTAAACTATTTAAAATAATTTTAACTCATTACTGGAGGGTGACCCACCATTGGAGCACTTTATATTATTACCTTTCAATTTTGATGAGAAAATCATATCAATACACTATATCATATCAATAATCATATTCTCTCAATTGCCACTATTTGATTTTATAATAAAGTTAATTACAAATTTTAGAACAATAATAACACAGTAAAACCTGCGAAAAAAAAGAATCTTTAGCGATTGGGAAGTATTCCAATTTAGACAGGTTTCCGTCTTATCGGATGTAATGTATTATTATTCCTTTCTGCATCACCGTGAAATATTTCCAGTGAAAATAAATTCATGTGATTCACATACGGACTCAAAAATGTATGATGAATGGATTCTATTCATGCTTACCAATGCCTGAGAGGGATTACCTCAAGCAATATCGAAAAATATTTCACTATAATACCGCACTAAAATGCCTGAATAATACTGGAAAGCGGAGAGAAATCTTTTTCTGATATTTTAGGCCATAAATCCTATACCATATATAAAACTTTAAAATGCTGAAATGCAAAAACATGTCTGACTTCTTTGGTGAAGATGATGGACCTCTAGTTCAGTCTGACTCAGCATTTAGAAAGGAATTTTATACTTGTTGCATTTCTGAGGAATTGATTTTAATACATCTAAAACGAATTTTATTGATGAGAATTTCTTATTGAAAATTCATGAAAAAATTCATGAGGGAAATAAACATTAAATGTATTTGAATATAGTTTACAGCATAATCATCCGTATTAACAATTTCCTAGCAAAGTGATTCATTTCCTAGCAGGTCTTTTTCATTCAAAAAATATTTTCAGCTATTTAAGGCATTTTAAGGGGTTTCTAATTTGATTGAAGTAGTTATATTTCTCGTGCTACGGGAACCCTAAAAGGAAACCTAATATATGCATTTAGTGTAATAATTATTCCTTACAAGTACTTCTAATTTTAAGTTAAATAACGGAAAGCATTTAAGAGTGTTGGTCATTTAGCACTCTAATTCCCCTGATTGATGTTAAACCTATGTTCGAGGAATACATTTTTTTTATATATTTTTTCTCAGAAAATTAATATTGGGTTGTTCGGAAAGTTCCTTCTGTTTGGGAAAACCAATTCGTACCATAAAATTTTGTCCGTTAATTATTAATAGGTAAGACATCGGAATTTGAAATTTCAACCCTCATGTCCACTTTTTCATGGAAATGCCTTTCTATATTATTCTATATTATAATGAATTTTATCATATAACTCATTAAATACTTTGTCAATTAAAAAAATAAAAAGAGGCATAATTTAAGAAATGTACACAGGAAAAAAAGGTTAAAAATATTAATTTTACGAAGAAATATTTAAAAAATAAGAATGCATTCAACGCATATAGATTTAACATAAGAGGGGTAAATTTGAGTTATATGATAAAATTCATTATAATGTTTAATAATTAAATGATAGAATTTTCCGGTACGAACTAATTTTCTCAAACAAAAGGAACTTTCCGAACCGCCCAATATCTTTAATTTCCTTTTTTTCTGTGCTCTATTCTTAAAATATGTCTCTTTGGTTAAGTTAATATTTTATATTTTTATACCTTAGCGAAACTGACAAGCTGTGAGTAAGATTTTCAAACTTAAAAAAAAGTGTAGACTTTAAATACTTTGTCAATTAAAAAAATAAAAAGAGGCATAATTTAAGAAATGTACACAGGAAAAAAAGGTTAAAAATATTAATTTTACGAAGAAATATTTAAAAAATAAGAATGCATTCAACGCATATAGATTTAACATAAGAGGGGTAAATTTGAGTTATATGATAAAATTCATTATAATATAGAATAATATAGAAAGGCATTTCCATGAAAAAGTGGACATGAGGGTTGAAATTTCAAATGTCTTTTATTACTACAAATAATATATCAAATTAAAGGTAAAAATATGACGCATATGAAATTACAGAGAACTAAGCTCTAAAAATATTTTTTTATAATTTATCTAGGCTCAAAGTTGGAAAAATTTGAAAAACTTTCAGCCTGTAAAATAAGGTATTTTCATTCTGCCAGAAGCAATATTTAAAACAGCAGCATTTCCCATATATGTGCATATATTACTATTTGTGACCTTCGTGTATCTTTTGAAACACTTAATTTTTCAAAAAAAAATTTAAAAGACCCGATTTTTAATACAAATATATTTACACTGTCTCTCTGTCACACCCGTCACAAAAAAGATGCTTAAGTTATTGTACCCATGAAAATACATGAAACTTTCGGAAAGTCTAACTATTGCTGAATAACTACAAAACTAAGTCTGAATAACTACAAAAGTTGGAAATTCATTAAATTTTTATTTTGTGTGAAATTTTAGTGTGACGGGTGTGACAAAATCCTTGTGACGGGTGTGACAAAATTCTTGTGACAGGTATGACAACATTTTAAATTGCTTTAAAATATATTTAAATATTTTTTAAATGAAGTGTAAGGTTGAATCATTCTTGTTTCTGAACATATTAAAGCCAATTTGCCAAAAAAGAGAAGATAAATCATGAAATATATATTCGAATTACTTTAGCAAATTGTGAGTTGGTAGCAATTTACTTAGTTTTAAGTTAATTCTGCTTTGGATTTTTTTTAAATGTGCTCAGGAGAATGGTGCAATAAAGGCATTGTATGTCTCAGCAGTAAAAATACTAGAAACTAAACAAATACTAACAGAAAATGGGAAGGCATCAAGTCCGTCGAAGGCATCAAGTCTTATCACCACTTTAAAGTAAGTAGTGATAGTACTATCCTTTGATGGGAAAGACTGCCAAATCAACACTGAGGGAAGTGGCCGTCACTGCTAATTGTGATTCCCCCCCCCCCAGGAAGATTTTGAAAATATCAGATTTAAATATTGATGATTATCTTTTGGTTTCCCTGGCCAGTAGCAAAAAGCGCAATAGCCTGTACTATGCTAATGTCTTGAATATCAACTTCCGTAAGGAAGAAATAAGCTTAAAATACATGCAAGCCAGTGGGCCACACTGGATTTGGCCAGAGGAAGATGACATCTCAATTAAAAAAATTTCTGCTATTGTAAAAAAAAAGTACCCCCCCCCCCTCACTTATAACGAGTAGGGGGCACAACAAATTTTAAACTAACTGCATAAATATGTTAGTTTTATTAAATTTCTTTTGTATATTTACTATTGCTGAGTTTACTGTCTATACTGATCACAGTATTTTTTTGGTAAACAACTTTCAAATTGTACACTTTGCACAATGTCACACCCGTCACTTCTTTGTCACACCCGTCGCAGCAGGAAAAAAATTCTTATACATTAAAATAATTAAAATTTATTATGAAAATTACGTATTAAGTTTAATATGAATCTCTTTCATTAGAAAAAAATTGTTTTAATAATGACACAGTTAAATATTCACAGGAATTTTAACAAATGTGTATGCAAGGAAAAACTCTTGTTCCGAGAGAGTCACACCCGTCACAAGTTAAAAATTATTTTTTTAAAAATATTGAAAGCTATTGAAGTGATATATTTGCTCAATTATCCAAGCATATGCATGGAAAAACATAATTAAAAATACTTTTCAGGGATTTCTTAGCTAATTTATTTCCCAAAATATAGATATAAACTCTTAAAATGTTGTCTGGATGTCACACCCGTCACAATGGAATGGCCCAGAAGTTATAATAAGAGAAACAGTTCAGCTATTGCTATGTCTTTAAATCACAATATAGCAGAGTGATTTGGAAAGTCTAAAAAAGAAAAAAAATGCAACCTAATGCAAATAGAAATACTTTGAGAATATAAGGGAAGTCGTAGGTCGAATTTCCCCCTCTATGAAATCTAAGCGGTCAGATACCTTTAAACATCTTTCTCTTAACATGTTCACGGCCAGGTTAAAATTACCGCAATTTTATTTTATTTAAAAAGTTCAATTTCATGCAAAAAAATACTAATAGCAATATTTATTTTATTTTATTACAGACATTTCGCGATTACATAAAATAACAATTTTTCCTTCGAAATTTCCTGTGCGAATTCGTAATTTTAGACTGAAAAACCACGAGTATACTCGGAGTTGGCAGCGAATGGGTTAAATTTAATTAAAATTTAATTAGTTTATAGTAATAATACATTATGCAAGACTGCATTCAAAATTTTGCATTAGACGTAACGTTTATCTATTGTTATGCCTTTAAAGCACAATATAGCAGAGTCATTTAGAAAAAATTAAGAAAAAGAAAAAAAATGTAACCTAGTACATATAAAATTTTTTGGAGAACATAAGGGAACTACTGTTGTAGGTCGAACTTCTCCCTCTATGAAATTTAAGCGGTCGGATACTTTTAAATAGACGAAAAAATAATTTTTTTAATTTACTCGAGATAAAATTTAATAAGTTTATAGTAATAATACATTATACAAGACTGCATTCAAAATTTTGCATTAGACCAAAAGTTTACCTATTGCTATGCCTGTAAATGACAATATAGCAGAGTGATTTAGAAAAACTAAAAAAAAATTGCAACCTAGTGCAAATAGGAATATTTGGATAATATAAGGGGACTACTGTTGTACAGGGTTCGTACGGCTCCTGGAATGTTGCGATCAGGAAATTTTTTGGTACCAGTATTTTCTTACAGAAAATCTCTGCTTAAAAGAAGCTGAAGTTTCGCGAGTTTAACCTAGATTTGTTTTTCTATAAATAAAATACTGGTGACACTCCTGGAAAATTCCCTGATCCGTACGAACCCTGTTGTAGGTCGAACATCGGTCTGTATGAAATTTAAACGGTCAGATACCTTTAAAGAGACGAAAAGAATCCTCTTTTTTAAATTTGTTTAAGTTAAAATTTAATTACTTTATAATAATACATTATACAAGAGTTCATTCAAAATTTTGCTTTAGATCAAAAGTTATCCTTCAAGTCCTTTTAATCAACTTAGTTTTTTTTTTTTTTTTTTTTTTTTTTTTAACATCCGGAGTGCATGGTTTCTTAAAAAATTAAGGAAATTTTAGCACATTGTATGTAATGAGAATGTACTATAATTTTGATCTTTCAGTTATATTTTTTAAAACATGATTTTTCATGTTTTTTTAATGTCTCCGAATTTCGAACTTTTGTGAATTTTTTATATTCTATTATTGAAAGAATGCGATATTTTTAGGTAATTAGTGATTTTAATCACACGAAAATTATCTCAATATTAAGGAAAAAATAGCCCATAAGATTGATCATATAAAATTAGTGGTATATAATATGATTAATATGAATGCGTGTTTATATCTCAGTAATGAATTTAAACTTCGCAATTTTAAGAGTTATCATAACAGCCTCATAAGTAGAAATACGTATCAGCTCAGCCCGCAGTTCATATCCTATTCTTCCACTATAGAGAATCCCTAACCCTTTGACTATGAATTGGAACATGTACGTCCCAGTGGACTATTGTTTTATTCTATTTATACCACTTTTTAAACAATAACTTCTGATATACACTTATAATAGGCTATTTTCATTATTATTTAGAAAAATATAATGCAGAGTTATTCTAAATGATGGACCCAGTTTCACAAAAATTGCATTTATTAAAGTACAAATCCAAAATGATCAATATTTTTATACCAATGAAGAGAGGAAGTTTCAAAGTTTTTTAAGACATTATAAATGTTCAATGTGTCAACCGTTTGCTGCACGGCAAACATCTACGCGATAGCCAAACTTGTTCCACACACGAGAAAGCATATCTGCTGTTACGGAGTGCACGGCAGCAGCGGCTTATTGCCGCGCGACCTCTACCGCCCGCCTCTGGAACCATCCCCACTTTGAAAGACTTGCACTCAGTAACAGCAGATACGCTTTCTCGTGTGTGGGACGAGTTTGGATATCGTGTAGATGTTTGCCGTGCAGCCAACGGTGGACACATTGAACATTTATAATGCTTTAAAAAATTTTTTGAAACTTCCTCTTTTCATTGGTATAAAGATGGCTCATTTTGGATTTGTACTTTAATAAATGCAATTTTTTGAAACTGGGTCCGTCATTTAGAATAACCCTGTATAATCACGAACGTAAATATACAATAACTTCTTCTGAGTTATTCACGATTCTGAGAAGCTCTCTTTATCTTTAAAAATCTCAGAAGCCAATGTATTTTCGATATTTAGTGAAGCATTTATCAGAACAAAGTTTCTTTAGCTACTACTGATTTTCAGAAACGTTTCTTAGTCTTTTTATAGTGTATTAATGATTCGTTGAAGTAATTAGTCAGTCAGTAGTTAGTCAGTAATTAATTGTTTCTCAATCTGGAATATAGGTTTTTTGGAAGGTATCCATTCTCGAGTAAATATTTTCATGTTCAACAAACAAATTTTACAGACAAACATGATATATTAGGAGCATTAACATTAATTTTAAAATTATTATTATTTTGTTACCCTTGGTTGTATAAAGTAAATTATGAGCTGAAAATCTTTTTCATTGAGAATAGATAGCATCTTAAAAACCTATAATTTGATTTAAAAAAATGGATTAATGCACTCTTAAAATTTACTCGGACACGTTTCCGAAATCCGTGGCAGGAAAAAAACTCTTCTTTAAATCTGGAAAATTTATTGGTTTCTGAGGTATCTAAATACAATAAACGCTTCTTGGAATCTTGGGGGATTCGGAAAAATCCGTTATTTGTTGTAAAATTAAAAAAATAATTATTTTTAAAAAGAAATAAATTTATATGAAACGGAAGAATTTATTGCATATTTTTGTTTGGGGTTTATACTATATTTCCGTTTATTAATAAATGTAGAACACAAATATACAATCAGCTTTTAATATGCATTTCTTTTTTCCAAGTTCCGAAATCCATTTCAATTCCCAACTTTATTGAGCAAACATCTGACTTTCGTAGACTCGTATCACCTTTGACATAAAATGTAATTTTTAATATCAACATCAATGTGTTAAAAATGAATGCTATTGACATTCAATAGGTGCCGTTTCATAAAAGTTTCTCCCTATTACATTTTTGAGCGGGAATAAGTCATATTAATATTTCTACTGCAAACAGATTTTGAAAGGTACCCAACAGCATAAATATTTATATTTCAAATAAAAGTATTTCCTTTGGAAAAAAAGTATCAATGACAAAAATTTCTTGAAACTCCTTTGTGAGGAATTTCGCATATTTGTTCAATCGAAGACAGAAATGATTTGATATTCTAAAAGGCGTCTTTCGTAAACGTTAATACAAAAGAAAATTTCTTTTTCCCTCAAACAATTGAGACGTTCATTTCAAAAGTGAGGCGAGTCAATTTTGCTTGAAAAAAAAAAGTTAAAGCTAAATCTTATTACAAACTAACATAATATTTGTGTTTTTAATCCATTCGCAATGACTATCTTTTAATATAGTATAAATGTGTTACTATAGCAATTTATTAGGTCAACAAAATTTCAAATGCGTTGCTATTAAAAGTGAGGTAAGTCCATTTTTAATAGAATTATTTTTTATGTTGCATACTATTAACTAGTAATGGGCAGAATGAATTATTTTGATATTCGAATGTATCATTCGGGCATGCGGAGAAGGATATTGCCAAACTTCAATATTTTTTTTATTCAATTGCTACCAGAAATTTTAACGAGTGAGATAAAAATATAAAATATCTTTCGTTTTGGAAAATTTTTGGTGGAAATTGAGTAAAAGGAATACGAATTTTGGCAACTATGCTTTTTGGTCTTTATGATTTACAAAATCTCTGGTAGTGATTGATTAAAAAAAATACGAATGTTGGCAAGTATACCCGAATGAAAAAATCATTCATTATGCCAATCACTACTACAGGGTTCGTACCGAGGCTAACGAACAAGACAGGCTACAGCGGTGCATTCCACTTATCTTTTTTTCACAGACCGCTAGAGTGACGTGATTCTCTTTTCGTACATCTGCATTGGTGCATTCGAGCATCACGTGACACCCGCGGTCTGTAAAAAAAGATACGCGTAAAGCACCGCGTTAGCCTTTTTTTTTTCGTTAGCCTCGGTTCGTACGGATCAGGGAATTTCGAGGAGTGTTACCTGTATTTTTTATAGAAAAATAAATCTTGGTTAAACTCGCGAAACTTCACCCTCTTTTAAGGAGAGATTTTCTGTAAGAAAATACTGGTACCGAAGAATTTCCTGGTCGCAAAATTCCAGAAGCCGTACGAACCCTGCTACTATTATCAAGAACAGTCCGTATTTCATCGTCAATGCTTTAAAATATAAATACATAGCTACAATTTGTTACTGAATACTTTTTTCTAATTTTTCTCACTTTTGCCTATAAATTTAGATTTATTTTTCGTTTTACTGCAAATTTTTTAAAAGAAGAATGAAATATTGAAACAAAATAAATATGCAAATAAAATAAAATATAAATTTTTTTGTTATTATAACTGTATTCCTTTCAGAGGAACAAAAAAAAAACGTTTGCCAACTAATGCCTATATTTACCCCAGTTCGCAGAGCATTGACAGCTTAAGTCAAAAGGTGAATGGTTTGAATCATGGACTGGGCACTTTTTCACTGAGTCGGAAAATTACAACTCATATGATTTCTTTACCAATTCGAATGATTGTGTTAAAATGAATCTAGTGTAATTACGTATTCAGCGTTTACTGGAGTGTCTATTCTGTTGAGCGGATTCATATATCAGATCAGATGTTATAATAAACAAGATTAACTGGATGAATTAGGTCCTCCAGATTCGACCGGGATGGCTCAGTTGGTAGTGCATGGCAGCTTCAGCCAAGATATGCCAGGTTCGAATCCTGGCCCTGATATTTTTTCGTCCAGTTGAAAAATTACAACTCATATGATTTCTTTACCAATTTGAAAATAATTGTTAATTTCCAAAGTTAGGGTAAGTCAATTTTGCTTGAAAAAAAAAGTTAAAGTTGCAATAGTTAACTTATTACATATTAACATAAAATTCGTATTTTTAATCCATTCACAATGAATATCTTTTAAGTATAAATGTGTTACTAAAAATGTATTGAGCAAACGCTATTTTTAATGCGTTGCTAGTAACCCCTTGAAGGGCACCGGTATATTATATATACCTCTTAATTTTAATCACAAAAGGCCACAATAACACCAGAAATTTATAATCAATTTTTGAATTTATAAGGTACATGAGGAAAATCTTTTACTTATTTTAAAATAAATTCGTTCGTGAATCTTGGTGTCAATCAGTCATTTCAATATTTTAGCTACAAGAGTACTTTGCCCCTGAAGGGGTTAAAAGTGAGGTAAGCCCATTTTTAATAGAATTATTTTGCATGTTGCATACTATTAACAAGCGCAATCAGCATTTCTTCATCAATGCTTTAAAATATAATTATATTACCTACAACTGGTTACTGAATATTTTTTCTAATATATATTCCAATTTTGCCTATAAATTTATACTCATTTTCCGCTTTTTTTTTAACTTTTCTAAAGAAGGGTGAAATATTGAAACAAAATAAATATTTGAAAAAAAAAATAAATGTTTAAATTAAAAAAAATATTTAAATAAAAAATAATATTTATTTTTTAATTAAATTGTTTTTCCATTAAAAGAAAATTAACGTTTTCAACAAATCATTCACTTTAAAAATGAGGCAAGACCGCGGACGTATACCAAGACCATGATTTATTTCAGCTAACACGATTAACGATTACTGCTTACTAAATTGACGTGCAATAAGACCTCAAAATATACAGGGTGTCCGAAAAGTCTAGAAACGGTTGAATAACTCTAGAAATATACATCGGACTGAAAAACGAAAAAATGCATGTTGAATATTTTTTAAAAATTTATTTATTGATATCAAAGTTGTCCCCCCAACTCTACCCCCTGAGGGGGAAATGGGGGCAATTTTGAAATCTTCAATCATAACCCCCCATTTTTATTGCAGATTTCGATTCTGCGGGGGAAAAAGTACATAACTTTTGTATTGAACATTTTCTTCGAAAAATCGTAGATGGCGCTGTAATCGAGTAAAATGTAGAGATCCTACATAAGAGAGAGATTGGACATTGACGGACTGTCCGCCATGTAAGTTCCAAAGCAGGTGGAACGCAGTAGAACACAATGTATTTTTACCACCGTCTAACACTTTTTATTTCAGTAAAATCATGGGAAATTTGTTTTATATGCATTCAGAGAGTGATGAAAATACATTGCGTTCTACTGTATTCCACCTGCATTGGAACTTACATGGCGGACATTTCGTCAATGTCCAATCTCTGTCTAATACAGGATCTCTAGTAAAATGCAGTGAGAATAGTTTCCTTTGAAAAGTCTGGAAATAGTCGAATAATTCGAGAAATATACATCGAGAAATATACATCCTGCAAAAATGCATGAATACAAGAATTAGTTTAGGTGCAGATTTTTTTATTACAGATGATAATTTCATTTTATAAAATTAAGTTTCAATACATATTTACTATTTAATAGCCATTTAACACCCTTTTACCATTTAATAGTTTAATATTAACTAAATTAGGATTATACGTTGAGATAATAAATTAGAAATCCTGAATGGATAGTTTAAACAATGCTTTTCTTTTTCCTTCCTGTTGCCGTATCATAAAACAGAAACAGGACAAAAATTGTATTTTTTTTTAAATTCATTTCTTTTTATTAAGGATAAATCAAAGTGACGAATTTTCAATAATTATGTCCCACGCGAAATTAACATATTGTATCGAAAATATTTTGTAAATACCTGAGATGCAGTCATGAATGTAGGCGTGTTTTTCAAGACAAACATTCATTGCTTATAAAAAAGTAGGGTTTTGTTTAACTATTTTAACTTTTATATTATTATTTTTATTATTATTATTTGCCCCTCCTCCCCTATGTCACTTAGCATTAAAAATGTATGTTTGATGAATTTAATTATACTTACAACATCTCATTTAAAATTCTTATTCATTTTATGCAAATTACAACCATTAAAACAGGTCACAAGTTTTCTTAAAAGCATTTATGTAAAACAGGTGTTTAATGCGACGTAATGGGAAATATATGTTAAAGTCCATTAGTCTCTTCTGAAAATTATAAAAGGAGATAAATAGAGTGGGAGTGAGGAAATATTCCAGTCTTTTAAATAAAGTTATGTCATTACGTCCGCTAAATGGCTAATCCTCAAAGTCAATATATAACAAGAACGAAAAATCTGCATTATGGCATAGATTTTAATACGCTTTTTAACATTATCGGAATGATGTTAAGAAATTTCATTTTTTCCGTACAATGAAAAGAATATATCGAAATAAACATAAAACAAAAACAAAAAAGCATGCGTCAAGCATAGATTATGTAACACTTTCCAACTTTTTCGAAATAATTGGACAATTTTTTACAGTTTCAGAAGGTGAAAGATGATATATAAGTAAACAAGATCAAGGTCAAACAGAGATGGGAGGTCAACATTTCGGCTTAAGCTCAACTAGTGCCGCCCAGTATATGTAAATAATTTGGAAAATGCATTTCATATTTAAAAACCTAATTTCACGAATCACCAACAATATTCGGAAAAATATCCAATTTCTTTTGTACAGCCCTGTATAGGATCTGTATATTTCTATATATACTACATAAAATGCAAAGTTTTAGTTCAGTTACGAAACGCGTTACACAGTTTAAAATCCTCCTTAGGGAATTTCCGTCAATAAACGGAAATGTACTCGAGGACATTTGTGCTGCCCTGTTTATTATCTATAGAATTTATACACACCAAGTAATAGACGAAATGGGAGTTAAATTTACAAACGCGTACCGCAACTGAAAACGCACTTCCAGCAATTATTGTTAACAGACAGTACTGAATTGTTTTGTGTATTCCTGTAAATGAGCGATGTACCTACAATATTCTATAGTAAGCCTCTTGTAATGCACCTTAGTGATATATATATGAATTTCAATAGGTTTGAAATAGAGAAACGTTATTAAAATAAACCGCAAACGATTTTTCTCCATAGACACGCATGTAACGGAATTATTTTGAGTGTCCCTGTGAAGGAACTATAAGTTCTATGCACACCCTATTATATAGTAAGCTTCTTCTAGTGCACCTCAATGATAAATATCCCCTTCAACGTGTTTGAAATTGTGTAACAGCATGAAAATAAACCGAAAGTAATATTTCCTCATAGACCGTAATGCAGTGGTATTCTTTTGAGTGCCCCTGTAAAAAAACTAAACACACTTCATTTTCAATACCGAATATGTCATAGTAAACTTCAATAACATATATCAATTATATTTCAATCCGAATATATGTACGCGAGTTAGAGCAAGGATTGACAGACTGTCAGACAGACGGCAGACAGACAGATAAACCGAATTCATGAACACTTTTGACCTATGTTGGAAAATGTTCAAAAAGAAATTTAACAAAACAATGTTTAAATTAATTCTCTGTTAGCAACAAGTTTTATACTTCAAATTGTTTTCTTTTTCATGCTTTCAAAAAGATGAATAGACGAATAAAACGAAACTGCTACTAGGATTTCCACTTTTATTGCAAGCTGAAGTCTTAAATTCAGAAAATTGCAGATTTCAAGACTTTATGATCACAGTTTTTATGTCATCTTGGGGGTTGTTAAACAGAAAACACGACGCTCATAAATTATCATTACACGTTTTATATGCCTGAGACAAACATTTAATTATCGTGGGAATTCCTGATTTAATAATTATTTTCCCCAAATTTTTATTTTAAAATATGTATTGACAATTTTATCTTAATTTATTTTCTGTTCTTAGAAATTGTATTCTTTCAGTGAAATAATTTAACAAGTGTAATTTAGGTGCGTTTGTAATTATATAAATACCTAGCACCTATAGTTGTCGTTAGGTCCGTCCGTCTGTCCACATGTAACAGCGCAAAAACTATCAAACCGAATGGTTTGAAATTTAATAATATAGAATCGTTTCAGAGCTTTGTCGAGTCATTTCAAATTTAATGAAAATCGAATCAAAACTTTAAAAGATATTAATAAAAGTTTTCTTCATTCTATTAAATCCTATCATATGTAATCAATATAATAATGAAAACGCAAATCATGTGACTGAGGAAAGCAAATACGGGCAGACCATTTATTTTTTCTTATGCCAGGAGGACATTTTTATTCAAAAATGTTTTTTCGAATAAAATTGCATTAAAGTTACATTTTTAAACTAAAATTATAGTACATGTTGATAAATTTTAAACACTTCTGTTAAGGGCAGTGGGATGTTTCAGAGAATAAAATCTTTTAGTTCATAAATGTATAATGTAAAAAATTCAACATTTCAGAAAATATGGCGTTTTTCAGATTATTTTTAAAATAAAAATAATATATTTTTTTCTGAAGTAGGGTTAATTCTGTATGCAGTAAACATTTTAACAAAGCAACCGTTTCCCTCGCTTTAATATCAGGATGCTAGTAATATTCAAACTTTTATTATGTATTTTATATAACATAGCATGCCTTGCATACACGCGAAAACCTTTTCTGAAACTTTTATAGCGTATATCTATCTAAGTAAAAGATCAGATATGCCTAAAGTAGATGTTTTAAAGTAAAATAAATTTCAACTTTCACCCTGTCTAAGCATAGGAATATCTGAAGACCTCTGACTTTTCCCCACGTCGTAAAAGAACATTTTATCGCTTTCAAAGTTTTATACTCTATCTTTAAATACGTTTCAAAACTTTATTTGCAGATAAATGCAAAAACTCCGTTCAGAACTAAAATAGTTTTACTTGTATTCACAATTTCGTTAAGAAATGAAAAACAGCTATATCAAGACTAAAGATGTGAAAAACGTTTTCTTTTTATTTAGGTCTTTACCTGCATGATAAACTAGCGTGGATGTTATTTTAAGGGAAATGTATGAGCAGATTAAAATAGCAGGCTCCCAAATGGTCAACTTTTTGTATACAGGTATTTTCTTATAGAAGTTTTAATTTTAGATTGTTTTTAAATAATTTTACAAAAACCCCCTTCGGAGGTAGTTTCTTTCGTAAATGTTGTAGAAACCTACCATGAATCTTTTTGTTAAAAAATATTGGTATACAATTAGAGGACCATTTGGGAGCCGTGAAATATGAAATTAATAAAGAAACATCGAAACGTTTATCTGATCGACCAGTTTTAATCTGCAAAGAAACCTACAAAACATTTTATTTTATTTTGTTACATAGCGTAGCCAATTGGCTACACTCTCTATTTAACTTTTAATAAATAAATCAAGTTCTTTGCAACCACTATATTTATATAGAAATATTAATCCTGTAAAAATAACATAAGTATGCTACTAAATAAAGATAAAAATCTATGTTAAAATTTCTGGTGTCGAATTCTTAATATAAGTGTAAAAAAATATAATTCTAAAAGAAAATTTCATGCACTGTAGGGTTAAAGGTAAATAAAGTTAAAGGTAAGTAACAAAATTAAATGTAGTTATTGTAAACAAAATTATGAATGCATTAAGAACTATTACATAAGATAAAAGTCAATTCCATTTTCGAGCCATGGTTTTTAATCAGTTAGTTCATTTATATCATATATCCTGCTATTTTGACCAATGTTCTTGAGTTATAAGCGACTGTTGTCTGATAGCGACTTTCTCTGTGTGTCACGACCAAAACTTCGCCAGGTGGACAAAAATATGAAAACACCTTGCAAAAAAAAAAAAAGATTGCCTAAAATACATGCTTGCTAGCGCAAAGTTTGTAGGCGGTGCTCCAGTTTTTGCATAATGCAATAATTGCATTTGACAACTTTTACAACTTTGACTTATTTGTCGTTATGACAGCGTTCTGTGCAGGTATGAGTGAATTTACTCTTTTCAGGTATTTTCTAATTACGAGTGAAATTCATTAAGTAAGTCAAAAAAGATAATTAAGTAATAACTTACAATGATATTCACTTCAAAACTATTTTTATTTCTCAACATATTCTTCACCAATATTTATACACTTATATTACCGTTTTATCAGTGCCCCAACACCAGCTGCATAACATTCTTTGTGTTGCTGTCTCAGCCACATTAGGACTTCAAGTTGAACCTTTTCATCCTCTGTGAACATCCTCTTGCTTCCAAGATGGTTTTTTAGTGGACTAAACAGAGGAAAATCGCTTGGGGCTAAGTCGAAGCTGTATGGTGGATGTTGAAGAAGTTGCCAACCAAACTTCTGAATTGTTTCCTGTGTTCAACTTGAAGTCCTAATGTGGCTGAGACAGCAACCCAAAGAATGTTATGCAGCTGGTATTGGGGTACTGATAAAACGGTGATATATGTGCATAAATATTGGTGAAGAATAGGTTGAGAAAATACCATTGTAAGTTATTATTTAAATATCTTTTGTGACTTACTTAATGACCTTCCCTCGTACTTTCTTTAATACCTTTTGTTATATTACAATTATTTTAAAAATATTTCTCGCAGTCTGATATGATGCTTGTATTGTTTTAAGTATTTTGCTTAGGAGCTTTCAAGGTTGCAGAAATGTCTGTACCATGTTTACTTTTTACTGATCAGAAATGTTGTGATACTGAACTAGTATTGTAAAAACTAATTTTGTACTACTTTTATTTTAAAATCTGTATTCTAATACATACATCTTCAATAAACATTTCCACTAGAAGAGAAAAGTTCCTATGCTTAACGGCAAGGGTGATGAGAGGGCTCCACGAGAGGGCCATTTCATTTTATTTCAGTTATGAGTTAATAATATCCGAGCTGCCGGCTAAATTGTTCGGGTTCGCATGGGGTTTTGTTCCAGTAATCAAGGCAGCGTCAATGTTTGGTGTATCACCAGACCCATTGTCCAGGAGTATGAAAGCCTGAGAAAAATGAATCTGACAAACATGACCAGAGACGGAAAGAAGTGTTGACTGACGGTGACAGACAAGCATTGTATATTTAAAATGGGAAGGTTGAACTTTGTGTCGTTATATTAAAAATAAACGAACAACCTAAAAATAGCACAAATGAAATACACATGTAAATACAGCTGTTTCGAAGCTTCTAAAGCTCCATCATCAGTGCCAAGGTTAAAAACAGATGTAAGTGTTTAGGCCATATTAGTACGCAATCGTCACCGCGCGCTGCCAAGACGGAATCCATATCAGTATGCAAGCGTGTCCCCTCGTTGTCAATGTAGAATGGCCATTTCACATTGGCAGCGAGCGGAATGGCCATTCCACCGCATCCAAATGCGCATTTTACAATGATGTCACTACATTTACAATAATATATTTTTAAACTGTCAATCTTTGCCTTAATTTTCTATGGCTAGGCTAATACTGGCACATTAAGTGTTATTATATGCCACGTCACTCTAAATGGGGCTTCATTGCATTGCTGGCTGCAACATGTCTTTTTCAGAAATTGACCAGATGCTCACCGATTCTTTATACTAGAACACGTTGTAACAATGAAATCATCTTTCAACAATGAGTGACAACATTTTCTTTTAAATTGCTACATTAATATTTTTGCAAAAATGTTTTTTCGCAAACAATCATTGTTAACGACAAAGCATTGTTAACGACATCTGCAACAAAGCTTCCTGTGAAACAGTTCCTCACTCTACTAAAAAATAGCAATAGCTAAGTAACTCAAAATTCATTTACTAAGATTTTTTTATAATAAAATTGAAATAGTACTGCATCATTTTTAAAAATGAAGATTTTAAAAAGATTTCGCGGTTTTCTGCAGCGTAGAATGTAAGTTTATTTTCTATTAACATAATTCACTAATGTTTACAACTCATGTGAAATAATACACATTGGCTACTCATGTGCGGTGAAACATGTTTGCGTAATCTGATTTTAATTTTTTTTTTGTTGTTTTAAGTTTTAACAGATATATATATATTTCATTTGAATTTACAGTAAACTCTCGGTTATCCGTTATTCACTGAATTAATTGTAAATTGGAAAATGAAAATCGTCGGATAATCGAAAAAAGAGCATTATAAGATGCATTTTCTAACTATACAAATATGAACTGCAATTAAATGAATAGCTACTCTCATGAAATAAAATACTAAAAATGAGACACAAAACAGTTACACTTGTCAAGACAGAGCCTGTCTATAGGCGAATATTTCATTAAACTTAGAGTTTTCGTGTTCTGACTTAAATAATGCTATATCTGCTAAGATAGAAATCTGTCTAACACGTGTGAATTTTTCCGGTCCCTACACTGTTTAAAAAAAACTTCCGCAAACTGCCTAGTCAACCGAGCGTTTTTAATGATAACGCTTACTTGACCATATTAGAAAGCGTATCTGACCACATTATTGATCGTATTATGGTCAGGAAAAAGTTAAATTACGGTTATGTAAACATTTTCTATAAAACGGTCAAATGAATATAGATTTTTTTTACAGTGTAGCGATTCCGTCTTAGGAGATTTTGTTGTATTATTACATGAGATAAAAGATAATATTTATAGTTAGGTCAGGTAAGATTTGTATCAGTGCCTAGTTACTCTCTTATGAAGGTAATCTAGGATCAAAAGGATTGGTGAGTTTGGTGTGTGAACGTGCCGTTCACTTTCTAACATTTTTTTGTCTGAACAAGCTATCGACTCTGCCATTGCTTTTACTATCGCCTGGTGTGATTACGAGCGTGTTCAGCAGACCTAACCAAAGTGACCAATGTGACCGGTTACTTGCCGGGGCGGTAAGTAACAGATTTCTAACCGGTCGACAAACCTACTGGACGAACTGGTGTTATTTACTAGCAGTACCATCTGTATTACAACATCGTACTTATAGTTGCCAATTCATTTGAGATATTTTTTCATGTAATCGATCACGTGACCCACCTAACCAAGATTTTTCTTCGATTAGTTCGATCCCTTACCGGTCACTTCGGTTACTTCCGCTGAACGACTTTGGTTGCGTATCGGTTAGTAGCACTGAACGCCTTGGTAACTAACCGACCTTACCGGTTACGTACCGGTGACATTGCTGGACGCACTCTAAATCTCCAGGTATAGGTTGTGGTATAGCGTATTGGCTTGAAAATAGTGTAGTGTAATCAAGTCAAGCGCATCCTTAAAATAAATAACAGATTTATTAATAAATGCAAATCTACACTGATGCTGTATCATCTGTTAATACTAAAATTTGGTACGGATTGATTGTGGCAAAATACAGAGGAATTTATTTCAACAATTAATGAGATAATAGTCTTTAAAATATAGTTTTGGATGTAGAATTGCAAAAAAACCCTGTTTAAACCTGGGAATTAATCGGGATTTTTTGGGAATAAACCTGGAAATAAACTGGGTCTATTGAAAATAAACCTGGCGATAAACCGGTTCTTTGCAACTCTACCTGGATGACTAGCGGGCGGAGTCCTCAAATCTAGCTTTTCTTTTGATCACTACAAGAACGATATCAACTTTTCACACATACGTTCTGGGTATACTTTCGGGTCTTCTACAGTTATACAGATCAGCTTGTCCATTTAATCAAGGAGTTGGACTTAATGTCTGTTCTGAAATAGTTCAAAGAGATTCACAGAAAGTAACTATTTCTATATTTCACTACAAATGTTGTAGTTACTTGAAGAATGACTATTCTTCTCATTTTGTTCAGGGTGAACCGACTCCGTAACAAGTCAATACTGAAATTAAATATCCGGCAGAAAAAAGGGCTGCTCAAAATAATTATGTCCATTGAAATCTTCATCAGAAAAAACCTTCCTCTGCAAGTCAGAATCACTAACTGTCTATTTTTCTTTCATTTTCATGTCTTCCTATTTTCGGAAGGGTCGCACTCGGGTTCTGTTCTTCCTTACTCACCTAGGAGGGACTTCCGCTGTACGTGTTCTCATTGGAGTCTGGAGTTTCTCACGTATTCTTCGAAGTGAATCAACCTGTCCATCCCATGCTGGCTAACGTATTTCAGGAGGGCGATTCTCAGACCATCAAGGGAAATTACCAGGTCTCCGCTCTTTTCTCTGGTAACGTTAAGATAGTGTCAAAATTATGCTGATCTTTCTCTTTAATGACACCAGCGTGAGAACCAAAACTTTGAACAATTCTGGGCCAATTCTTCTTATACACTTTGCCTATAAGAAACTTCACTCTGCCGAAAATTCGGCATTTTAGGCAAAATTTTACAGCGGTTATTTTATGCAGTAATATATTAATTAGGTTATTGTGGTCGACTAGCTCGTATAAAGAAGGCGGGATTAGTAAGTATCGTCGGATTTTGTCGAATCTCGTCTCTTGACTAACAAGATCATTTTTAACACTTTCCAACCTAGTTGAAAAGTGTTTATTACTTCGGTTTGTCGGGCCGTCTGCCGTCTGGCCGTCTGCCGTCTGGCCGTCTGCCGTCTGCCGTCTGGCCGTCTGGCCGTCTGGCCGTGCTCTAACTCCCGTAAATATGCTCGGATTGCTCTGCAATTTTTATATGTTATTGTCGTTATCTATAGCATGTTCCCTATTTCAACGGAAGTGTGTAGCACTTATAGTTTTTTTACAGGGGCACTCAAAAGAATTCCATTACATTGCGGTCTATGGGGAAAAATCATTTGCGGATTATTTAAATAATGTTTCACTATTTTAAACGCAATGAAATTTATGTATATCACTAAGGTGCATTAGAAAAAGCTTAATATGGAATAGGTTGTGCATAGCACTTATAGTTACTTTACAGGGACAGTCAAAAGAATTCCGTTACATTACGTCTATGGAGAAAAATCGTCTGCGGTTTATTTAAATAATGTTTCTCTATTTTAAATGCATTGAAATTTATATATATCACTAAGGTGCATTACAAGAGGCTTACTACAGAATACTGTGTATATAGCAGTCATCGTTCATTTACAGGGACACACAAAAGAATTCTTTACTGTCTGTTAACAATAATTCCTGAAAGTGCGTTTTAAGTTACTGAACGCGATTTTAATTTTAACTCGCTTTTTTTCTATTACGTGGTGTGTATAAATTCTGTAGATCCTATACAGGGAAGCACAAAAGTTCGCGAACAGATTTCCGTCTATTGACAGAAACTCCAGATGGAGATTTTTAAACTGCGCTACGCGTTTCCTAACTGAACTAAAATTTAGCATCCTATGTAGTATATATACAAATCTATAGATCCTATACAAGGCTGAATAAAAGTATTCGGATATTTTCCGAATATTGTATATGTTGGAAATTCCTGAAATTATGTTTTTAAATATGTTATGCGTTTTCCAAATTGTTTACTTAGATGTTATCTTTTAGCTTATTAAACGGTATGATTTGTAAGATTATTTTGGAAGCGTTGGAAAGTGTTACATAATCTATGCTTGACGCATGATTTTTCGTTCTTGTTGAGATTTGATCGAGCCTCCTGTCGTTAGCAGTGAAGTTAACTTCGATCGAGTTTAGAGTAACATTCTCCATCTCAGTATTAAACAGAGTAGTTTAAAATTTTCCTAATTAAGTACTTTATTATGAAAATAAATAAGACAATTTATAGGGAAACAGTTATTTTTTGTTGTTGTTTGTTCTTTTTAATTGATTTGCTTGTGGGAAAATTTCGTATTCAATATAATAAAAGTCACTCCGGCCAGTACCGGGAGGAAAAGGTAGCTTTTATAGTCCATGTTTTTAAAAATTCAACACATTTTACCCCGAATCTAAAATGCTTGGAACCCGGTTATAGAAGATTCAATCCCGGTTTTAGTTAATACTGAATTTGAATGCGAATTTCAGCATGAGAGTTACAGCATAACAAAATTCAGATTGTTTCAAAATGTCAGTCACCCTAGAATTTCAAACTGCCATATCTCAGCCATTTTTTGAGATTAAGCCAAAACAAAAATGTTCCGGAATCCTGGTATCACGATCTAACACTTAACGGAAACAATTTTTTTAATTCATAATATTTTCGTACATCTTTTTGAATTTTTAAAAAATTTTAAATTTTTAACTAGCCGCCATTTTGAAACAAGATGGCGGTTGAAGCGGGCCAACGAACTCGGGTGAGACCTTGGTATGACCTATACACATACTGAGTCAAATCCAAATCGGTTCACAAATAAGAGAGTTACAGCATGACAAATATCAGATATATATAGATATATATATATTAATCAACATTTGAACAGAGGGTGGTTTTGGGGTCTGAGGGTCATGATCGATGAAAATATATAAAAAGTTTTTAGAATTGTTTTCCTCCGAAAGGCTGCAATAGGTATCTTTTTGTAGTGAATGCTACATGAAAACAGATGGGCCTTATCTGCTGGTCTCTGTTTTTCAACTTGCTCAGGATAGCATATTACATTCTGCATTTGTATCACATTTTATTTTTTTTTTCTATCAGTATAATTAGATTGATTTATATCAGATTTAATTAATTATATTTTTAACTTTGTATAAATGATAATAAATGAAGAAAATAATAAAATTTCTTCTCAATTTTAAAATACAGCCAGAAACATCGGTAAATATGTCCGTCCATTTCGGATGATAAAATATTTGATAAACGTCGATTAACCGTTTGTGTCATAGAATCGAATGTTGGATGATCGGGTGTCTACCGTAATTATTTTTTGAAGTGTATAATGTTCCCTTTATCGTACAGAATAAGTGATTTTGTTATATAATTATGTGTATTTAAAGAGTTTTAATCAAAATGCGTATATAAACTTGTAGTCATGTAGTTTTAAAAAAATTAATAGAATTGAAAAACTATATCAAAAATTGCTATGCACTCAAAATTTTAACATTCATGTTATGTATAGTAACTGAACATTGCTTTCTTGCAGCCCCTTTCTTCACAGTAAAAAGAAAGATAAGTCTCTTAAGATAATTGAAGGATTTCAATATTTGAATGAAAATGAAATAGCTAACGAGGTGGGTGAATTTGCCGAAGAAGTAGCTGTTGATGTGGATGAGCCATTGCCTTTGGAACAGTCGAGTGAAGAGTTAGAAAATGATAATGGAATAACACCGAATAGAGATGAAGTTACAGTAAATAAAGAAAAATCCGAAGAAAGTGTTAAATTTCCTCCACAAAAAGCTACAATTTCGAATAGGATATTTCTTCCAGATAGGTTCAAGGAGGCTTATGAAAATGAGAATATGAAAATGACACCAAAGATACGGAAATTTAATGAAAATAACAAAGAAACATCCAACGAAGGTGCTGCGTTCTCACCAAATAAGATTGGAATTTTGGACGGACCATTGCCTCCACATAGGCTGAAGAGGGATTGCATAAATGAAAAGATAATGACATCGAATAAAGATGACGTTATTAATAAAGAAAAATCTGAAAGAGGTAGTCCATGTCCTTTAGAAAAATTTGTGCTGTGGGATGGTCCAATGGTTCAAGAAAAGGCGGATGAGTCCCTCCATGATGACAAATTGGAAACCAAAGATAAATTGACACTTCGTGACGGCGAGAAGGAAAAAGGTATAGAAAAGTTGCCTGCAGAAAGGAGTGAGGTATTAGATGTCTCGTGGAATCCAGAAAATAATTCAGACTTTGAGGTAGATTTCCAATTTGCCTTTGGAATGAACAAAAGCGAATCTGATGCCGAAGAACCATGGTATAGTGTATCATCTACAAAAATGGAAAATGTATGCCATAGATCAAAAGAAACATCCGATCGAGTGCTGGCTTTGGAAAAGGACTACAATATAGATGAACAATTTGACGCTGTCTTCGAGATTGGAGCAAACAAATATGAGGACAATTATTTTAACAATGTATCTGTCGATGTGGTCCTCTATTCTGATGAAATAAAAGATACTCTGGTGAGTATCGTATTTATTTGTTCTTAATTTACTCTGTTACAACCAGGGATGAGATTTCTCCGCTTTTTTGCAGACCAGTATAATCTTACAGAAAATGTTTTTTTATTTAATCGAAACATTCTGTAATTTAACACAACAACGTTTTCTCCAAGATTATACTGGTATGCAAAAAAGCGGAGAAATCTGATCCCAGGTTACAACCTCGAACTGAGATCCCTCGATTGAAGTAAAAAAAATTATATATTTTAAATTAAAAACGAAATTATTGAGTTGTGATTTTCTTTATTTGTAAAAAGATATACAAAAATTTTAATTTTTAAAACGCTTTTTCTCACTTTTTGTTACATTCTATACTAGCTGATCCGCCCCGGTTCAGTCAAAAAATAATATGAAATGCGAAATCACTGTAAAAATCGCTGCACGAAACCGTTCCTCTGGTAACTCTTTTGTCATTAGTAAAGTAAATAGAGAGACGGGCCACAAAGCGGAAGTAAATTCAATACCACCCCCTCAGATGTCTCGATCATTTTATTTAAAACGGGTCAGTTCTTGGTAAAAAAAATTTAAAGTTACCGTCCGATTTTCACAAAATTTACATTTTTGGAATCAGAAAAATAAACTACGTACAGACTGTGGGTTTCGAATGGATACCTCCAATACTTTTTTTAATACTGAAGGATGAGTGAAAATGAGAATATTTCGTTGTCTGGGATTATCAAATCGGTAACTTTCTTTTTCGGTTTCAATAAAAACAGCCATTCTCAGTTCTAAACGAATTTCAGACATGTGTTCCCTCTGCCTACTGTACAGTGTATAGCAGACATGCTGCGCACGCGCTGCGAAATATTTTAGTTCCAGTTTCCAACACCAGGTGGAGCATTCCGTTCTAAATAAACCTCTTTCCGAACAAAACTCCTGCACTCGTCCCCGCTCTCCAAGATAAAAAGAGAAAAAATTTCGATTTTGAGCATAAATGATGTCGAAATGGAGGAAACTAACGAACCAATCAAGCATTCTGAAAACATTTTGTTAGTGGCAAAGGTAAAAAATCGTCAAAAGTTCAAAAATATCTGTACGATTTCCGAATAAATTTTATTGAAAAGAGGACAAAATTTACTATGTTTGGCCAAAAGATTGCAACCGAATTCTTGCTACTAATGTGGAAAATTTACAGCAAAACTTGAAAAATGCTAAAAATCGCATAAAAATTAAATTAAAAAAATCTGTTTAAAAATTCCAAAATCGGGCTTCGAGGTGCAAAAGTACATACATAGATGTACTTATCAATCACGTTTTATAGCACTGTGTGTAGCGGTCTCTTCAGAACACAGTCGACAAATACACAAACTTCTTTCTTTGCCGTGTTTAGAGATTGTAACAAATGTTACCATTATGCGAGAAACTGCCTTCCGATTGTGTTAGTTTGTGAAATATAAGAGCTTGTAAATTAAGCTTGCTTACATTGAGTACATTGGATAAAGGTTTTTCCAAATTCGATAAAATTCATTACGTGACCACTATCGTGATACACATCTTTCAAATATAAAAATTATTCATATGTTCATTTTGTTATATTTTGTATGGTAAAACTAGAACAAATCAAGAAAATTATATCCTGAAATAAAAAAGTTACAAAATTTGAAAATATAAAAATAATAAATTTTATTTCTTTTATTTTCTTTTTTTCAAATAAAATTTTAAAAAACAGAAAAATGTGAAGAATCTTCTTTTGTTTTAGTAGACATATTAAGGTCCGTTGCACAGTAGGGGAAAATATGGGCCTAACTTTAGTTGTAATTATTGAAAGTGCCTTTTGAATTTAAAAAAAATCTTTATAATTTCATGTGGTTTATTTTTTATAAAGTGTCGTTTACATGTTTGAACTAAATATTAATGCGTTATTCTGAACAGTGGCAAGCAGTGTGTGCTAATTTCAGTGGTTTCCGAATTTACAGCAACTTGATTTGCAGTCTGTAAATGAAATGTCTCCATTTTATTTTGAGACAGAGATGAACCGAACTTCTGATAGCAATATCGTGATTGTATTAAATTTTTATTTTCATCATACTAAAAAATGTGGAAATGCAAATTTTCTTAAATTTAAAAGAATTAGTTAACCCTACAGTGCAGAGCGTAGCCAATTGGTTACACTTTCTATTTAACTTTTAATAAATAAATCAAGTTCTTTGCAACCACTATATTTGTATAGAAATATTAGTGCTGTAAAAATAACATACATATGCTACTAAATAAAGTTAAAAATCTGTCTTAAAATTTCTGATGTCGAATTCTTAATATAAGTACAAAAAAACACAATTCTAAAAGAAAAATTCATGCACTCTAGAACCCTACAGTGCATGAATTTTTCTTTTAGAATTGTGTTCATAGTGTGACATAGAATACTGAAAAATAAGCTAATAACTAATATTTATTTAAAGAAAAACACTTGTTATTTTGATAATATGAACACTAATTTGTATTTCTTTACCTCTTTTTTTATATGATAACTTTTCTGTAAGTTGATCATTAGCTGTCAAGTTGATAGCAAACATTTAAATTAGCATCATTAAGGTATCGCATTTTAGATTAAAGTTGGAAATGACTTTCTTGTTACTTTTTTTATTCTAAGTACTAGTTACACAAATCAGAGATATATTGGATTTCTAGATGAATACTGTTACTTCTTTAATAAATAATTGTTAGGCCATTATGTTAACAGTTTTAGCGGCAACGTTATCAAATATTCAGAATGAATTTATCTATATTAACACACTCTCCAAAATCATTTTATTTTCTATTTAGCGTGTTCTTTGAAAATTAAGCAATGAAAATATTTACTTATAGTAGGACTGTTTACATATTGGTCAGCATGACACATAGAATGGAAGACGAATATAGAGATGTTCGCGCCGATATTTTCCAAATTTGTATTAAAATAAATATGTACACGATCTCGCCAGACAATTTTGTTATTAATTAAATTACACATTTAATTAAATACTAAAAGTGTGCAACGACTGTATAAAACACACTTTTAGGCTATTTTGGAACGAATGTGGCAATAGACGCTCATATTTAAGCTTCAAATGGTTCAACAGCCAGCCTTTTCCTAAAAGAAAAATAGCCTAAAAAAACTCGAAATAACGTTTTTAAACGAAACGTCGCTCGCATGATACTCATTCCAGACTCCACTTAATCTACACAGAACGATGGACGGACACAATTCCTTAACGTTCCGTCTTCCAGGAATGGTGCCATCCCGTTTATTGGAAAAATATCACTCTTCCGAAAAAATTAACATTCATAATATAGGTGTTCTCCGAAAACGTTCAGATTGTATGCAAAGAAATTAACTTTTGATATGATGGGATATCTACATAACAATGTTAACGTCCACTTCACAATTTGAATACAGTAGATAAATTATTCCAAGTTTTTAGAAACATGCTTTGCATTTTCTTGGTTACATGACATTAAATTACATTTATAGATATTCTATGTGTTTCCCATGTGTTTATATTAGATAATCGAGAATCTGTTAACTCCTTTGCAACGAGCGTCTTTTATAGAATTTTTAATCTTTTGGCCTCGGTTTCTAACAAAATAGAAATTTTAGTCAAACATTATCCCAGACAGCACAAAAAGCTTGCATCAGGCTATCTGCGAGCTTGATTCGTCAAGTCAACAAGCTTGCATTAAACTTGACAGATCAAGCTTAATGCAAGTTTTAATCAAGAATTCGAGTTTCCACTTGTCAAGCTTCTTTTTAACTTGGCATGGCACACATACATCAAATTTGCAGTGTCAAACTTAAAGCAAGCTACGCAAACAAGCATGAATCAAGTTTGTCATGTCAAGTTAAAAACAAGCTGGGCAAGTGGAAACTCGAATGCTTGAATCAAACTTGCATTAAGCTTGCAAGCTTGATCTATCATGTTTAATGAAAGTTTGTTGTTTAAAGCGAGTTGATCTAGTGTAAACTTAAACGATTGATCTTGACTTGCAGCAAACTTGCACTGTGATGTTTTATGCAAGTTTGTTGACTTGACAAATCAAGCTTACAGATATAATACAAGCTTTTCCACCATTTCTTTTCTTCGGATGTTTCTATTTAGCTAACAAATTCTGAAAAATATTATTTTATAAATATTAATATTAGATAAGAAAAATCATTTTAAATTTTGGAACGCTTATAATAAAATTTAGCATTTGAAATTTTAAAAGGTTTCTTTTATCCAATATTAACATTTATAAAATATTTCTGAGAATTTGTTAGCTATTTCAGCAATGCTCTGATTGAATGCGACAAAATTTACAGTAAAAAATTACTAGCAAGAATAATCAAGGATTATAAGCCCCTTATGCGTCACGTATACCTGGTGTTCGTCTAGAATGGGTGAAGTATGCTGTTTTAAATATTTCATTATTTAAGTACTTTTATAAAATATAGCTTTTTTCTAGATCTGAAATGAGAAACTTTTAAAATATTAAAACAATTTTCATTATGAATTCGTCTCTAATTTCGATTTTATTATTTCATTTTCCTAGAAGAGAAAACATGAAGTTCGCAGCGACCTCATGAGATTCAAGAATGTTCCATCCTGGAATTCAAGCTACGTAAGTCATGCATGGCGCTCTTTACCTCTATATTCTTGTCTTCTTAATCGTTAACAGTAACCTAAAGGTATAAACTCTAATTCCTATACTAGCACTCCTTAGCTATACTAGCATTCCTATACTAGCACTCCTGCATCTTACATCTTGAAAATTTTAAAGCATGAAAGTAAATATCTTCCTAAAAAATTCCCGGAATTTAAAATAGTTTTAAAGGAAACAATTTACTTCCACCCTTATAGGAATTGTTGCAATCCTCAGCTAAAGAATATTCCTCAGACATTGAAACAAATTCCCTCCCTCGCAGATTTAATTGAAACCTCCCCAAAATTACACAACCTATATCATTAATATAGTGTAGATTGTCCTGCCGTGATTAAATATAATAAATAAACAACAAGCAATAATCGACATATTCTGCCGTTAACTTTGAGAGAACTTACATATATAAAATACGAAATTTAAAAAAATAAAATTTTGTTTTCTTTAAATAAAATAAACAAAATGATAAAAAATGAAAAAAGAATTGGAGTTATATCTAAGAATGTATTATCGTTTCCCTCTAATGAAATACCCTAAAAAATGTACTTTAGACTGGATAGTAATAATATAAGGAGTTATAATGTGACTAATAATAGTATATAAATAATTATAATATAAACAGCTTCAGACGGGAAATATTTTCAATAAAGCGACAATATTGTACAAATGTATGCTTTACATTGTAAATATGTTTAATAAAACGCCAATATTGTCCTGGGCTCGTACGCCTCCTGTAATTTTGCGACCAGGAAATTCTTCGGTACCAGTATTTTCTTTCAGAAAATCTCCCTTAAAAGAAGGTGAACTTTCGGGATTTTAATCTAGATTTCTTTTTCTATAAAGAAAATACTGATGAAACTGCTGGAAAATTCTCGGATCCGTACGAACCCTGATTGCCCTAAAATTGTCATTATTGTTTTTTTCATTTGCGAAATACTTTCTTGCCGACATTGTCGCACGATTGGCTAAACATAAACACCAGACAGTTTGGGTAATATTTTATGCTCAATATTTTCCTAACATTCGTTTGTTACAAAGACAAGAGTTGCCTCTATGATTAACGGATCAGGTTATGAATATGGTTAACGGATATAAGTTTTGAATTGCAGTTTTAAAATCTGTCATCTCAGTAATAAGTGAATGCATTCCATATATCAATAATATTTATGTCCATTATGAAAATTAGATTGAAGATATGAGCTGATGCATTTTTTAAAAACTTTTCGAATGAAGTATGATTATCGCAAAAATGTAAAGAATCTCTCTGTTGTTATTTCACAATGTTAAGAAACATAAATATGAGACTATATGCGTACAACAAACAATATTGAGCATGAAAAGGACATCTCAATCACTGGGTGCTGTGATTTCCATGGTTGCCATGGAAGAATCCATGATTTTAAATGCCACCCATTTTCTTCTTGGACGTTTTAATATTAAATATTACGCATCTACGAAATAATTATGTGTGAAATAACATGAGGGACAGTTATTTTATAGGGACATGTTATTATGTGTTGATATAAAGGATGTGCTAAAATACTATGAAGGATTTCGAAATTCAGTTGTAAGCAAACGGTTTGAGATACTGAAGTTATTCTGTTAGAGGTTTATTGTATAATGTTAGGAATGTCTTTATTCCGTTTCCTTGTTTTACTTACAAATAACACCAATAAACATGTTGCACTGTCTAAATCTGTAACAACGCTCAATAAACCTTGACAATTCAAAACACGATCCGGTTTTTGACTTTGCAAACAGCTAAACAGGGTAAAGGTTAAAATTTTATGAGAGAACCTTGATCTTTTTTAACACTTTACAACAAAGTTCGAAAGTGTTTATTAATTCGGTTTGTCTATCTGTCTGTTCGTGCTTTAACACACGTAACTACACTAGGATTCCTACTCAATTGATATATGTTTTTGAGGTTTACTATGGCTTGTTTGGTATTCAAAATGAAGTGTGTAGCATTTATAGTTCATTTACAGGAACATTCAAAATAATTATGTTTGATTACGGTGTATGGGGAATTTTGTTTTTGGTGTATTTAAATAATGTTATATAATTTAAAACATATTGAAATTGATATATACATATCACTCAGATGTACAAGAAGATAGGCTTAATATAGAATAAAGTGCGCATAGCATTCATCGTTCATTTACAGGGACACACTAAAGAATTCGGTTACAGTGGTATCTATTTACAATAAATGCTGGAAGCGCATTTTAAGATCTTGTATGCGTTTTTAAGTTAAAGTAATATTTTTACCTATTAATTGGTGTATGTACATTCTATAGATCATATTTGAGGCAGCACAAAACATCTCGAGTACATTTCCATTTGTAGACAAAAATTGCTGAAGGAGAATTTACAACTGTACTAGAACTGTATCGAATTTTAGTAAACTACGTAGTATATACAAATCTATACAAGTATATATAAATCTATACACGTATATACAAATCTGTACAAGTATATACAAATCTATAGAACCTATTTTGATCTGCACAAGCTAATTCGGATATTATTCGGACTATTGATGGTAATTTTTGAAATTGGATTTTCAAATATGTTATTCGTTTTCAAAATTTTTTGTTTAGACATGATCTTTCACGTTATAAAACAGTGAAGTTTTGTTAAAGTAGTCTGGAAGTGTTGGAAAGCGTTTCATAATCTACGCTTGACTAATGATTTCTCGTTCTTGTTATATATTTGTTGGGGCATTCTTACAGTTAGAGAGATCGCAGCGCTATCTATCAGATTTTTAAAAAATTAAAACAAGGGTGGCTAAATAAAAATATTCCTGGCTTCACATAATCATCTCCTGCAAGAATGATTTAGATATAATTATTACAGTTGACTTCTTTTTGAAAATATTATATATTTTCCATATTGGTGCTTTCTGTATTGGTACGTTCCATATTGGTGTTCTCTGTAACTAGCATGAAATATGGACAAAGTGATTGCAGAAGAGCTTTAATATCTCTTCTGCAAAAAGTTGTCTGCTTTAATATCTTTTCCCCATACCAGTGGTCGCTCGTGACTGGCGTTATTTGGGGCACTAAATGGTTGGATGCGAAATTTATTCTTTTCTTTTACCACTATTTTTTTGAAGAAATCTTTGCCTTATTTAATGATAAAAAGTTCTGCAAATAAACAAGGAAAAAATTCCTTAAAAAAAAGACACTTATTATTTTCCTTAAGAAAAGAATAAGTGTTTCAGCCATCCATTTAGTGCCCCCCAAAAAAGCCAGTGACACTGCCCCATACCCTCATTTTGTTTTATCAATTCTTATAAATATGTAACACGTAAATAATATATCAGTGTTTGTAACTCATATGTTATTTTTTTTTCAGATAAAAAAATCATACAGTGACAGGGACTTGAGCAAATCAAGAGCTGATTTTTCCACGGCCTTCACTTATCCAAAAGAATGAAAGCTACCGGCGCATCTGTTCCAAAAAAGAAAAAAAATGTGGATATACTTTCTATAATTACATATAAATGAATAAAGATTTGGAAAATTCATTTTTAATGAGCATTTCTATTTTTTTTTTTTTTAATAATATAAATTTACTTTTTACTACGTAAAATATCTAGAGAAAAAAAGCGGAGGCAAATCCGTTGCATTTTAGTAGATTTTTCTGTATTATTTCTATAATTCCTAAGGTAAATCTCAGCTAAGACTGTTTAATTTGAATACAAATTAAGAAACACTAAGAAAAAATTGTCACTGATGGTGAATCGTATGTTATACAATTGTGCCATAAGTGATACGATTGGTTGCTGACTTATGATGGCCGATTATCTACACGAGGTATATAGTCCCGAGAGGGGTCTTTCTAAGGGAACCTAACCCGGATTTACGCAAGGTTATCCACGGTTCGAAGAAAACTACGAAATACTCCGAACGATTAGGCCGTCCGGCGGGATTGGGTTCTAACCCAGCACATGTTTTAAGAGCAGAATATCTCGGCCAGTGGTGGGACATAAGTAATACGAATGTATTTTATAGAAACAAAGCTCCATGTTTAACCTAATACGTTCAGTCATGCTGTAAAAACGGAAAACAATGACCTTCCATCTGCGCGATCTGTATTAATACTTCAAAGATTTATATATGATGAATTATTCTGCAGAGAACAATCAAGCCGTCCCTTGGCCAAGTTGTGCAAAAAGTATGCGGCTGTTCAGGCGAGACGGCTTAAGGATTTTAGGTATAGCTAGAATCCTTAAGCCAGTGAATCTTTAACCAGTGGCGTACAATTGGTTTTAAGCTCCAGACACAATTCAAAATATTGAGCCCCTTCTCAGTGTCTATTGGAGTTTTTTATGTTAGAATTTTTAATGCAGGGATTTTTCAGCGCCCTTTAAAAATTTGAGCCCGGTGCAATCACTCTTCTACAATTTCCTATGCTATGCCACTGCCTGGAACACAAAACTGGTTCTCTGCACTATGCATTAACAAAATTGTAAGGCGATAAATCTAAAACACGCATTTTGTTATTTTTTAGATCCAAAACATAGTAAACTTAAGTACCGGAAAAAATGTATGCAAAAAAAGTTGTTATTTATTACCTTGTAAATAGTATTAACCCTTTCACGCTCAAGGGAAATATTTTTCCCTTCTACAAAAATGTTGAAATAAATGATTGACACCGGAAATTATGAACAAATTTATTTGTATACTAGCTGACCCGCCCGGCGTTGCCCGAGCCCTTGTAATAAACTTAAATCTCTTAAAAAACGGAACTCTGGCTACGGTCTACGATGGCTTCGGAACCGTATACCCGGCTTGCTTGTACGCTCTAGAAAATCTTTTATTTCCCCCTACCACCGCCAGGGGAGCATTCTGTTCTAAACAAACCTCTTTCCGAACGAACTTCTGAGACAGGTCCCCGCTGCCTACGTTACTGTATAGTAGGCGCACTACAAAATTGAGCTGGTTTTGAGAAGATTGGAACATTATTAGCCCAGGTATTGCAATAAGGCACAGTTAGAGAAAATAACATTGAGTGAGGTGCCGAAGGGAGGAGATGTTCGAGTGTCCTTCAGAAAATGACTAATTAGGAGGCCCACTATGCATGCATAAATATTCGTTCGTTTTGTTAAGCTAGGAACTTAATTACAAAGTTGGCTTAAACTCTTATTTGTAAATAGTGGCAACCGCTACTCATAAATTTAATTTAATGTTATAAAGGGTGACTATTAAGTTAAATATAATGTTTGGAATCACTTGCGTTGAAATCGGAAAGATAGTTGCTGATATATAGAAACGGGGCATAGTTAGAGAAACACCTTGAATGAGGGGCCGGGGGGAGGGTTGTTCAAGTATCCTTCAGCAAATGACTAATTAAGAGGAGCACTATGCATCTTTCGAAATTCGTTCGTTTGTTTAAGCTAGAAACTTAATTACAAATTTGGCTTACCCAATTATTCGGAAATAGTGGTAACCGCTACTCATAAATTTAGTTTAATGTTATAAAGAGTGACATTTAAGTTAATTATAATGTTTGGAATCACTTGTGTTGAAATCGGAAAAATAGTTGCTGAGATATGGAAACGGAGCATAGTTAGAGAAAAAAACCTTGAAAGGAGTGCTGGGGGGGGGGGAGGGGTTGTTCAAGTGTCCTACGGCAAATGACTAATTAGGAGGACCACTATGCATCTTTCAAAAATCGTTCGTTTGCTTAAGCTTTGAACTTAATTGCAAATTTGGCTTAAACTGTTTTTGTAAATAGTGGTAACCGCTACTCATAATTTTAGTTTAATGTTATAAAGAGTGACAATTAAGTTAATTATAATGTTTGGAATCACTTGTATTGAAATCGGAGAGATAGATGCTGAGATATGGAAACGGAGTAGAGTTAGAGAAAAAACCTTGAAGGACGGGACGGGGGGGAGGGTTGTTCAAGTGTCCTTCGGCAAATGACTAATTAGGAGGACCACTATGCATCTTTCAAAATTCGTTCGTTTGCTTAAGCTTGGAACGTAATTACAAATTTGGCTTAAACTATTATTCGGAAATAGTGGTAACCGCTACTCATAAATTTAGTTTAATGTTATAAAGAGTGACTATTAAGTTAATTATAATGTTTGGAACCACTTGCGTTGAAATCGGAAAAATAGTTGCTGAGATATGGAAACGGAGCATAGTTAGAGAAAAAACCTTGAAGGACGGTCCGGGAGGGGTGGGGGGGGGGGTGTTCAAGTGGCCTTCAGCAAATAACTAATTAGGAGGATCACAATACATCTTTAATGATTGATTCATTTGGTTAAGCTAGGAACTTAATTTGAAATTTGGCTTACTATTTTTACACTACTATTCGGAAATTCTGGTAACTGCTTTCTAGAAATACACCTTGAAGCTTAAATGTAATTAGACCCTTGCCCCTCTTAATTCCCGCAAATATAAAAAAGAATCTGTCAAATAAAGTTTTCTGTATTAACAATCTCCATCATAATAATAAATGTCATGTAAAAAAAAACTTAAACCCGACTAATTGTCATGAAGAAAAATATGCCTGCAAAATATTTCAATCAGTGGGACGTATGTGTAATTTGTCATGCACAGGTGGCGCGACAATCGCATGGCTCCTCTACGTTGATAACTTCAATCCATGTTCACACTATTTAGTTATAAATCCTTATTTATGCCTCGCTACTCTGGTTTATTTAATTACTTCTGTGAAGAATCGATGCAACCAACCAGTGAACCAAAAATAAAAGCGTATTTTTAATGAGAGTTCTTTGTGCATTTTAATTAATATTTCAGAAAGTAATTAAAATATTAAAATTCTGAAGTAATGGTGCAACAGGAGAGGGTTTGGACTACCTATATCTAAATTTCCAGCCTTCTAGGTGGGCCAGATTTTCCTAGCCATCGCCAACAGACACACACACACACAGACACACAGAGCGAAACTTTCTTTTATTAGTTTAGATAAGAAAAAAGCGATATTTCACATTCATAATAAATGGAAAACATATTAAAATTCTGCTGTCATTGTTGAATTTCGTAATTAAAATTTTGTGGTAAAATTTTGTGGTTTCATAGGGAAACCAATGTCCGTTAAAGGGTTAAAGCGTATCACAGAGACATGGTGATATTCTCATACTTTACACCCACAATAGCTAAAATATTGTGTTGTATTGGCATATTTAGTCTTGGACATCTTATGGTCCTGTAAGGGTTAAATTTGCAATCGAGCTACCTCACATAGTGCTTTTAAAACCTTTCAGAAAGTCCAAATTATTGAAACAAACAGTCTACAATCTACAACATTAAGCTATATCCAAATTGTAATTAACGTCAGAATCTAAGTTTATTTCATAGTTGGAAATTAAAAAGACTGTTCGCAGAGATGTCAAAGAGATTTCGGGCCGTCGTCGTCGAAGTTTCGGATTTCTGCTAAACAATGCCAAACAACTATTCAATTTCTCTAAATAATTGCAGTGGCTAAAACTTCATATTGTGCCATCTAGATTATGCCGAGGTGCGCACATTCCTTAGAATTCTCGAAGAGTCTTGCACCACTCTTTTCAAGTTAGAAATTTTTTTTTCTTTTTTTAAAGTAATTCATAAATGTTGACATGAATGAATATTGTTTTCAATTGAAGCAATAGCTAAAACATTGGATTCTCATACTTTATTTCAAATAATTTTGAATTAATTTTAATTTTAAAACATTCCTCTCTTTTAAAACAAATATAGTAACAGGAATTCTTAATGCTATCTCAGGATTTAAAAATAAACTGTTTGAAGATGCTTTTATTATTGTACTTTAGACCTGCCTCTGGTTTATTTTCGTCCAAAATGTGTTTTAAACGGCAATTTAACTTGTCTTGAAGTTTTTTTGTTTCAATTCCTTTATATCCTGCATAATTTAGTGTTTTTTAATGTTTCCTTTTAGCTCTTCAGTCTTTTATTTTTCACATTAATTGTTTAAAAAAATTATTTTAAAATCTGAAAAAAAAAATTTGAAAAAAATAAAAAATCTAACAAAATATATTAACATTGCTCTTTTACTAATGAAATTACTGTTGGAAATAAAGTTAAAAAAATAATATTTCTTTTTTTTTTCTTTCCATTTAAGCTGCTCTAATTTTTTTTTAAAGCTTGTCCAAAATTTAGTTTTTTTTTCCTGATTACAGAAACGAATCAATTGCCAAGTCTGCATTCTCTACAAAGATTTTACTATTTGAATTTCTTTAGTTTTTTTAAACAATTTTCATTATTATGAGTAATAAGAATATGTGTTCTTTTGTTATTGAAGTTAGCTATCCTGGACAAATTTGGCGGACACAATTCCCTCACACAATCTTTTTGATATAATGGCATCTGGTTTGTTATCTTAAACAGAACAACAGAATAAATCGCAGCTTTCATTAACTGGAAGATTATCATTACAGATTTCATCGAATTACTTTCATTAGTATCTCTTGCCAGAATACTAGTTTGTAAAGGTATTTAAAATTAGTAAATTTTAGAATCACATCAAAACCATGGTCATAGCCTCATTCACTTAAAACGTATTTTTAAAAAAATCAACATTTTCCCCCAAAAAGTCATCATTTAATCATTTATATATATATATATTCAAATTTTAATTGCTTAATAGGCGTATAGCCAACATAGTGAAAAAGTGCCCAAGCCGGGACTCGAAACCTGGTCATCAGTATAGCGCACAGATGTTCTACCAACTGAACCACTTGGGAACGATACTCAGCCAGGAACTTTCTCACTATAACATGTTGGCAAGGCTACAAACGCAGCTCTAGTTAAAATATTTTCCGTGAGCCACCAACCCTGGGGCAAACACGAAATCAAAGAAAATCCAGCATCGATAATTGAAATAAATTAATATTTAATACATGGAATTTTTTCCATAGAAAATTTCTCACACCTTGTGTAATATAATTGTATCCATGACAACGTCCATTTAACTGTAACCGCTCGTGCCCGTTCTAACTGTCTTCTATTCTTGTTTGTGTGTAACTTGTCCTCATTAAACGTATGTATGTTAACAAATGTAAATGCGTATTAATTTCAACATATATCGTCACATGGTGTCAGAAGTTGTGTCAAAAAGTAATATTTACTTTAAATTTCGTTAACGACAACCTAAATTAAATACAAATGGGTGAAAACGGGATACGTCCTCCAAAACCATTACTTATGGCGGATTCCAAAGAAAAATGGGAAGATTGGATTCAAAGTTTTGATTGGTATGCTGCTGCTGTTCAACTTGACAAGAAAGAGAAAAAAGTTCAAGTTGCGACATTTATGGCCGTTATTGGAAGAGAAGCACAACAAATCTATAAAACCTTCAGTTTAAGTACCGATCAACAAGAAGATTTGGAGATTATTAGAGGTAAGTTCACAGAATATTTCACTCCTAAAGTCAATTATACTTTTGAACGTTACAAATTCAACCAGATTAAACAAAAGCAGGATGAAGCTTTTAAAGATTTTTTAACAAGGCTTAAAATACAAGCTTCTAGATGTAAGCTAGGAATTATGGAGGAGGAATTAATTCGCGATAGAATTGTTGTCGGAATTGAAAATAATGACGTTCGGGAAAAGCTTTTAAGCGATGCTGAGTTAAGCTTAGATAAAACTGTGCAGATTTGTCTTGCTTCTGAAAGTGCTGCACAGCAATTGAAAAATATTTCTGATGATAATAAACCCATAATTTCTACAATATCGAAGAAATTTACTCAGTCGCATAAAAATGTTCCTTCGAAAGATAAGCCTAATTCTAATACCAAATTCTCTAAAATGATAAACGATTGTAGAAATTGTGGTAATACACATAAAATTAATGATTGCCCCGCTTTTGGCAAAAAATGTAAAATTTGCCAAAGGCAAAACCATTTCGCAAAAAAATGTAGATCCAGAAACCAGAAAAAATACAGAGTGCAAGATATTGAAAATGTAGATACGATTACGGATGATAGTTTTCTGATAGCAAGTATCGACGCTAATAAATCAGATTGGTGCGAGACTGTCATAATTAACAATAAAGCTATTCCAATGAAACTTGATACCGGTGCCCAGTGCAATGTCATACCATTTCGCCTAGCAGAGGAATTACGTCTAATAATAAAACCTACAAATGTCCGTAAACTCCTCTCATATTCTGGTCATGCTATTGAGGTGGCAGGAGAATCTATTGTTCACTGTCAAATTAAAGATAAGCATATACAGCTTAAATTAATAATTGCACATGGAGGAATTAGTCCAATCCTAGGTCGATTAACCTGCATGGAGGCCGGATTAATTCAAAGAATTGAAGTAGTTAATTTACTGCAAGATGAATTTCAAGACCTGTTTCAAGGAATGGGATGTATAAAAAATTTCGAATATACAGCAGATTTTTCCACAGAGTGTCCCCAAACTGACATTAAGCCCCCCAGAAGAATTCCATTTTCTCTTCGACCGTTAGTAAAGAAGGAACTTGACAAAATGGTCCAGGATAAAATTATAAAGAAAGTAGAGGAACCAACACCCATAGCTAGTCCAATGGTCGTAGCAAAACAAAAAGGAAAAATAAGGATTTGCATCGATCCGTCGGAAGTTAATAAAATTCTGCTGCGAAGGCATTATCCTTTAAAAACGCTTGAAGAAGTCACTGCTAATGTGAAAGGCTCCAAATACTTCACAAAATTAGATCTGAAGAAAGGCTTCTGGCAACTAAGAGTTTCACCCGCCACACAACCTTTTTTCACGTTCACAACACCCTGGGGAAGATATTCTTTTCTGAGAGTCCCGTTTGGCATAAAGACAGCTCCAGAAATATTTCAAAATCATATGACTAAAATTCTACAAGGCATTCCAGGTGTTGAAAATTCAATGGACGATATATTGATTTATGCGCCTGATATTAATACTCTTCGATCAAATACTCGATTAGTCCTACAAGCATTAAGAAATGCTGGAGCAAAACTAAATAAAGACAAATGTGAATTTGAAGTTCAGAAAGTTAAATATTTAGGACATATCCTCTCTGGTGATGGTATCATGATCGATCCTGAGAAAGTTGAAACCATAGATAGAATTAAAGCACCAACTAGCAAAAAAGAGCTACAAAGATTACTTGGCATGATTCAGTACCTACACAAGTTCATCCCTAATCTCTCAGACAAAACACATAATATGAGATTGTTATTGAAGAAAAATGAAGAGTGGAATTGGAATAAGGAATTAGATAAAGAATTAGCTGAAATCAAGAAATTATTGAAGGAAGCTCCGTCACTTAAATACTATAATCCCAACAAAAGTATTACAATTTCAGTGGATGCTAGTTCCTTCGCATTAGGTGCGGTACTGCTCCAAGAAGGAAGACCGATAGCATTCTCATCCACAGCGATGAATGACGCCCAAAGATCTTATCCCCAGATAGAAAAGGAAGCCCTGGCAATGAAATTCGGATGCCAAAAATTTCATCAATATATATATGGAAATGAAGTAACCATTGAGACGGATCACAAACCTTTAGAATCTATTTTTAAGAAACAAATAGATCGAATTCCACCACGACTCCGTAAAATCTTCTTAGAGGTTCAGCAGTATGCTCCAAGAGTTTGTTATAAGAGAGGTAAGGAAATGTATGTAGCTGACTTGCTGAGCAGAGACTGTCATAATGAAGATTTGTTACAGGAGAGTAACTACCAAATTCTCTTTTCAATTCCAACCACAGACGTAGGGTTTAAAATTTTACAAGATCTCACAAATACGGATCCAGATCTAATACAACTGAAACATTTCATTTTTACTGGTTGGCCCAAAAACAAAGATGTAGTTCCAGATTCGTGTAAGAAGTACTTACCATTCTTGGATGAACTATCGATTCAAAAAGATGTAATTTTAAAGGGATTAACAATAATTATACCCGAAAAATACAGACGACGTGCATTGGAGAATCTTCATAAAGGTCACTTAGGCATTACAAGTTGTCTTAGAAGAGCTCGTGAGTGTATGTTTTGGCCAGGAATGTCTGGAGATATAATTTCGATGATCGAAAATTGTGTAGTTTGCCAGAAAACTCAGAAGAATCCTCCGAGAGAACCATTAATTTCTAAGGAGATCCCTAAACTACCATGGGAAATTCTTGCATCTGATGTATTTACCTATCAGGATGTTGACTATCTACTTATTACAGATAGTTACTCTGGTTTCATTGATTTCAAACCATTAAAAGATTTATCTAGTAAGTCTACAATACAAATCCTCAAAGACTGGTTTAGTGTCCATGGAATTCCTAGAATTTTAGAAACTGACAATGCTAAAAATTATGATTCTTCTGAATTTAAGGAATTTGCTGAAGAATGGATGTTTACCCGTCAAACTTCAAGTCCCCTCTATCCAAAAGGCAATGGTCTAGCAGAGAGAGCTGTCCAAACAGCGAAGAATTTGCTAAGAAAATGTAAGATATCAGGTCAAGATATACAATTAGCATTACTAAATTTGAGAAATACGCCAAGAGAAAATTTAGGATCACCAGCTCAACGTCTCTTCAGTAGACGCATGCGCACTACAGTTCCAGTTGCTGAAGAATTGCTAAAGCCTAAAGTTATGACCCAAACTACAGAACATCTAGCGGATGCTAGATTAAAGCAAAAATACTACCATGATCTTCATACTAAACCATCATTCAGCACTCCATTACAACCAATCCAAAATGTGATGCTGAAACAAGCACCAAGGAATTGGATACCAGCAACAATAACATCTCAAGCTGCTCCTAGATCATACAATGTGCTGACTCCTAAAGGTGAATATAGAAGGAACACTATCCAAATCAAGCCAACTAAGTTGAAGTTCCAAATTGAAAGGAAAAGGAAGTTACCGTTAGAAATTGACCATCAACCTTCTAGTGCTGATAACAATTCCAACGTATCTCCGGCGAAAAATCTAAATGTGTCTGCCCCCAGCGTTACTGACAAGAAACCCATCGTTACCAGGTCTGGAAGAGTCGTAAAGCCAATAAAGAGACTTGATCTTTAACATAATTCAAATAGAACTTAAATAACATTTTGAAAGGGGAGATGTAATATAATTGTATCCATGACAACGTCCATTTAACTGTAACCGCTCGTGCCCGTTCTAACTGTCTTCTATTCTTGTTTGTGTGTAACTTGTCCTCATTAAACGTATGTATGTTAACAAATGTAAATGCGTATTAATTTCAACATATATCGTCACACCTTGCATTCATAATTAATATATATTTTTTGTATGTAAAAAAAAAAATCCATGTATTAAATATGAATTTATTTCAATTATCGATGCTGGATTTTCTTTGATTTCGTGTTTGCCCCTGTGTTTTTTTTTTTTTTATACCGCTAACCAGGCCCCTACCTGCCCGGCATGAATGCCTAGCTTAACGGGTTAGTACCTGGGTGCGGGGCGGAAATCGCCTGATCACAGCATGGCTGTGATCCACCTGACTATTGATTTGTTCACATCGCTGCTGTGCTTGCTCTCTTGTGATTTTCTACCGTTATCTTTGTTTGCCGGTTCAAGGTTTCTGTTTAACTTTGTTGAATTGACAGATTTAATAGGTCTCGTAATTTAGAACCTTGATCAGGTGACGAGACCCTCACCTGACTAGGCACCCCCAGAGGTATTATTCACAGGTAATTGCCCCTGTGTTCGTGGCTCACGGAAAAATATTCCATCTAGTGCTGCGTTTGTAGCCTTGCCAACATGTTATAGTGAGAAAGTTCTAGGCTGATTATCGTTCCCAAGTGATTCAGTTAGTAGAACATCTGTGCGCTATACTGATGACCCAGGTTCGAGTCCCGGCTTGGGTACTTTTTCACTATGTTGGCTATACGCTTATTAAGCAATTAAAATTTGAATATTATGAATGCAAGGCGTGAGAAATGTTCTATGGAAAAAAATTCCATGTGTTAAATATGAATTAAGTAAAATGTTCAATAAGAATTTATGTTCTTTCACACTCTTTTCTATGTCGCTCTGAATTCATTCCGCTATTTGCAAAACCAAAATTATCACGACAAAGTAATTGCAAAGAAAAAACAAAATTCTTAATCGAATTAACTTAAATATAATTTACATAAATTTATATCACCGTCCACAAGAAAGGAATCGCATTTCGCTGATTAAATTCCCCTTTTCGTAGGGTTAGGTTCCCTTAGAATGACTCCCACGGACGATATCCCCCTCCCGGCCTATGTCCCTCAAGTAGATAATAGGCCGCAAAAAAAAAAAAAAAAAAAAAAAAAAAAAAAAAACCTTTTCCGTAGATAAATATTGAATTTGACATAATGGATAGAGGAAAGTATATTCAACTAGGCCAATTATATCCAATCCGAGCTATAGTTATAGCTCGGATGAATGAAATTAGCGCTGCAGTTCGCAGCCTTGGCCAACAAATAAAAGTGAAATATGCCAGTCCAGGATATCGTCGGGATAGCTCAGTAGGGAGAGCGTTGGTACGGCAAACCAAAGTACCCAGGTTCGAGTTCTGGTCCCGGCATATTTTCGCTCTGTTGGAAAAATTCTCAACTATGGTTGAATTTGACTTTTAGAATATTAATATACTTATATCTTAGGTGGTCTTAACAGTATAAGTTAGTTTTTGTTCAAATGAATATATTTGCATATTTCACAGTGAAAATATCATATCTGTGGACGGTTAAAAGAATGTAAGTCAAGTTGGTAGGTTTTAGCTAATGATCATAAAAGTAAAAGATATGAATGTTCGCTATTATATAAATTACAGTACTCACTGCCCAAAACCAAACAGTAATAGCAATTATTATTTTACAATATCGCATCACATTTCACGGTTAAATACATTCGTATTAACTGAAATAGACTGTTTTCAGTTAAACCAAAAAAAACAAACGTACACAATTTTTTAATTTTCCTGTAAAATTTCTATTTCGGACTTGTACGGTTAAGACCGCCCATGTAAGATATTATATGTTCCAGATTTAAAATTTTCTTAAGTTTTCCTAATGTTCGGAATTTAAAGTATGTTCCCCTTTAATAAAAATCTAGAGATACAATTTGTAACAAGGCGACTGGGTCGACAGGGGGGCGACAAGGTTCCACATACCGGATATCCTAAAAATGACTGATGAATTTTAAAAATCAATAACTTGCAGACGGTGACAGATATTTAAAAAATTCTTGCAGGAGGGTAATGTACGATGTCAGGAATTTTCTTATTGTGATTCTTGATTTTAGTTCGAATTTCGAACAACAGATGGCGCTGACAGCGAATGCACCGCCCCCTGAATACTAAGCCTGCGCACTGATAAAAATGGCGGCTGTCGCAGGCGGATTTTTTTTTCAGCATTTGAACGGTCCTCGTTCTTTAACACCAATAATTTCTAAAAGTTTTTTTCGCCTAGTTTTTCTGAGATCAAATAAGTCAAAGAAAACTTTTAGATATTATTGGTGTTAAAGTTCGAGGAGCAGTACAAACGCTGAAAAAAAAAAAAAATCCGCTTACCATAGCCGCCATTTGTGTCAGCGCTCAGGACAAGCATTTAGGGGGCGGTGCATCAATGCTGAGTGGCGTCAGTATCAGCCTCGACTGAGCACCAATCGCTGTCAGTGCCATCTATTGTTTGAAATTCGAACTAAAATAAAGAATCACAGTAAAAATCTCCTGACATCATACATAACCCTCCAGCAAGAATTTTTTTAAATATCTGTCACCGTCTGCAAGTTATTGATTTTTAAAATCCATCAGCCACTTTTGGGACACCCGGTATTTCGTACATGCTACGCACTGGGCTTGGATTCGTGCATCATACATCCATTAATAATAATTCACAAAGCTCCAGAAGATTTCCGAAGATGTTTTTTTTTTCTGTGTGTGTGTTACATTTTTTTTTTTTTTTTTACTTTGATATTCAGATTTTCCAGTATCCATTGACAGCGGGTTAAAAAAACAATATATGTATTAGATTACTGTAATAATTAATGTAAAGTATATGTATATGCCACATCTTTAAATAAGATATTCGGCCATTTTTGCTGTACGAATTTGTTAATTATTTTTTTAGGTATATTTATCAAAGGTATATTTATGTAGCTAGCTATATATATACAGGGTGTCCACGTATAACCTGACCGACCTTTATTTTCACAAACGTTGGTCCTAGATGCATACTTCTAATTACAAAAATGGTTTAAATAAGGTAAAGTATTATTTTTAAAGCGATTTGGGTCAAGAAAAACATTTATTAAAAAATTACGAAATTTAAATTTTTATACGGTCCCCCGGTCCTATAAGTAATATTTAGTAAAAATTTACTGTGGCACTAACAAGTAAGATAAAAAAAAGTCCCATTCACCTACGATTAAAACTGACCGAGTAATAGCTGTTTAAAGTTGGAGTATATTTTATGTCGCGAAATAGGGGTCATTCACAAATGTAGTAGAAATATAAATAATCGTCAGATATATCAAAAAAATAGTTGAGAGCAAAATTAACATTGCAATCTAATATAAATGTGAAATCTATAATCATTCTGACATATTAATGCAAAATATACAATTTGTACTGAACATATAAGAGGATAAAAATAACAGAATTTTTGTTAAATAAAAGGATGAAAAACAACAGCCTCAATTAAGATTTTAAAATGCTGTTAGATTACACTGTCTTTCAAATTTTGGGTTGTGCCATGTTTTTTAGCTTTTGAAAATTGATTCTAGTGTATTTTTTAGCACTGAATCCGAAAATGACCTTCATTTTAAACCATCACGTCAGGATTTTTCTCAAATTGAAAATTTCAAAGTTAAAAAGCTCAAAGTTAAAATTGATCCCCCTTCCCCTCCCAACTCCATCGGACGCCTGAGCTATTTAGTTGTAGAAAAGACAGTATAAGCCAAAAAATTGATTAAATTATTGAATTAAATAAAATTAAACTGAATAAAAAAGTCTTACATCTATTTTATAGTATCAGATTTTTCGCTATTTTTTAACCTTGAAATTTACGATTTGCGAAAAATCTTGACATGATGGTTAAAAGTGAAGGTAATTTTTTTTATTCAGCGTTAAAAATACATAAAATGTAATTATAAAAGTTAAAAAACACAACCATCGCAGGTTTATGTTATCTAATCTAAAACTTTTTCTTAAACTTTTTGACGGTAATCTATCCGAATTTTTTTTGTGTTATCCTCTATTATGAGTATTATTAAGATGGTAAGCGTCGAAAATCATAATAATATTACATTGTCATCGGATTTAAGTCAATATATAAAATTTAACTTCGATCAGACATTTGAAAGTGAGTTAAAGTTCCAGTACAAATTTTAAACTGGAAAGACGATCGTTGCAAGTTAAATAAAACCTTATGAAAATAATATAATTTTCGTTAAAATAAATCATAGCCTCAAATCTTTACAAAATAAAACATATGATAAATTACAATTATTTTAACTAATCTGAAACTTAACTAATAAAATTTAAGTCAACCGTAATAGTTGTACGATTTCTTTCAAAGCAGAGATACCGTGAAATAAGTTTAAGTACTTTATATACGACCCCTGAAAGCACGGCCCAAAATCATCTGTTTTGAGATGCAAAAAAGTGGTATAAGTCATGCATTTCAAAGTTTCATAATTCGGTCAATTTTAATTTTAGATGAGTGGGACTTTTTTTATCTTACTTGTTAGTGTCACAGTAAATTTTTACTAAATATCACTTATAGGACCGGGGGACTGTATAAAAATTTAAATTTCGCAATTTTTTAATAAATATTTTTCTTGACCCAAATAGCTTTAAAAATAATTGTTTACCATATTTAAACAATTTTTGTAATTGGAAGTATGCATCTAGGACCAACGGTTGCGAAAATAAAGGTCGGTCAGGTTATACGTGGACACCTTGTATATACGTGTGTGACCCTCTAAGATTTCAATTAATCTCAACAGACAAAGATAAAAGCATACGTTAAATCGAACATTCTGGTGCGATACTTGGATAAAACACGGCAGAGAATGACGAAAAGAAGAGTGTAAACTCGACAGTACGATGTTACGGAGACGTGATAATGAACTAGAACTGTTCTTTTATAAGACGTGCTGCTTGTCTGTATCAAAAGATCCATTTTATCTATGATTTTTTAAGATGTGGAGCCTCGTGTACATATTTTTACCTACTTAATATAAAACTTGAATAATTTAAAAGGTGTCTTATTCTTTGTAATGTGAGTGTCAGTTACTATAAAAAATATAAGTATATTTGAGCCTGTGAGCGTGCTAAAAGTAATATGCAATCGATACACGTTTTATCCTCCATATAAAGCCTATTTTTTGGTACTATAATTTATGTTAATTAAATTTAAGATACATAATTTCATTGCTGCACTATGCGCATTTAGTTCTGTATTTGATTTTCAATATTTTTTTGACCTCACTTCTATTTTTTATTTTCCAATTGCAGCTTTTTTCTAACTTACTGTTTAGAGTGTTTACTATTGAATCAAACATTTGAAGCACTGTAATTTCGGTCATTGTCTTACATTGTTAAATATATTATGCTTCTGAATTTCTTGTTATAATTTGAAATATGTATATGTACAGGTGTGATTGTGTTCCGGTATTTTGTACACCACTAAAAACTAAATATATATAGCAATCTCTTTCTTCCTTAATCGATAAATTATGCGATGACGTACTAAAAATATTGCTATATAAATTTAGTGGTGTACAAAATACTGGAACACAATCACCCCTGTATATAGTTACCCGTTAACATAAAAAAATTAATGTATTAATAAAGCAACATAAACAATTAACTCTTTATCATATTTTTTAGCAGAAAATATTTTTAATAATCACAATTTGCTAATTTAAATAATGATGTTCATTTAACACATTAAAAATTTTGAGATCTTCTGAAATTTTCTCTAAAATGCGTAATTTATTCCATTTGAAATGAAAGTTAAATATGATATATGATTAATATAATTGATATGATTGATATAATATATGATTCAAATTATGCATTTTAAGAAATTTTCACAAATCTTTTGTACCAAGCTGTAAGTTAAAAAGTCACATTATCTTCTCACAATGACGCCAGTTTCGAATTTTAAATAATAGTGAGTGAATCTGAATTTTTATTGGTTTATATTAATATTGTCCATAAGCAGTTTCTTTTAATGGCAACGGGAAAGAAACTGTATTAGAAATTGCAAAAAAAAAAAAAAAAATAGATAGTTTGTTTAAATACAAAGAGCTAATGAAATGAAATAGTAATTCCCTTTTTTCTAACTGTCGAATGAACGGAACGTTTTATGAAAATTTGCATATCAAGAAACTGGACATATCAAGCTGAAGAAAATTGGAACGTTCTACAATTCTAGTTCTGTTAATGATAATTTTTATAGCTAATATCAAAACCTCCACATTTCAAATTTGAATAACTGCTTTACTTTTTGACTGATTATGCAACAGCGTGTCCATATTAGAAAGTATTTTTACGAAATATGTATCACTTTTTCCAAGTACTAATCTTCGCTTTATTTAATCACGGAATGCATGTCATTCAATATAGCAAAGATTACTATTCCGAAATAGTAGTAGATATTTCAAATAAAAAAATCCCCCCAACTTCATAATCCTGTGATGCAATTACAGCTATTTCTGAAGTGACGAGAAATGACAGTGTAGGAAAACCAAAGCTGGAATTTAATAATTCATTTCACTGAAATAATAAGGATGATTTTTTTTACATTGTGAAACTAGTTATAAAACGAACGTACCTCATTTGTCACGTTTAACGTAAAATTTCCAACTTTTTAACATTGTTGGAAAACAATTATACCTGCTTTAGCGTATTTCGACATTGTTAAACTTTTATAAATTTTCAATTTATTCGAAAACATCAAGTATATCATTATTTCAGACTTTTTAAATTTGTTCTTGTCTCTCTACTAAGTCACTACTTTAATCGCATCTCTTTCAGCATATTTATTTCTAAAGAATAACACAAAATCATCCTCACGTGCCATAAGAAAGTTTTAAGCACTTTATTCAACAGCAAGAATTCAGCTTAGGGATAAAGAAAGTGAATTTCCTTTCTAGGCTAGCCCGTAGTTTCTTTAACTAGGAGCTTTACTCGAAGTGAATACCTCGTAGTTCTCGTTATAATGAAACATCTTTCTAATAATACTCGATAAAAATGAAACTAATACGCAGAGTTTCCAACTTTCTGCTATTTTTATAGAGTTTGGTCAAAGTCAGATAAACTATAAGCAAAAAAAAAAAAAAAAAAAACTATAAAGACAAGCTTTTATTATATTGTACTAAAAAAAAAATATATATATATACAGGGTGTTTCACAAAGGACCCCTAACTTTAAAAATCAATAACCCGGAAACGGTGATAGATAGAAAAACGAAACCAGTGGTATGTTTATTAAAAAAATCGTAAGAATCTTATACGTAAATCTCAAAATTTAGTTAAAAATAGCACCGATAGATGGCGCTGAGAACGTTAAGAATCCTTCTAAAGATAGTTCAGAAGCATAGAAAAACTAGCCGTCGAAGATTTCGCCATTGAAATCTGACCGCTATTTTCGTATAGTGAAAAATTTTCGCATCGGCCACGTTGCCTGTTTGTTGAATTTTTTTGAAAAGCTCACGAATTGTTTTTCCATCTGGGCCTTTTGCGATTTGAAATCGCGTTTGAAAACTTCTCCTTGTGGCAGTAGGGCTCTGATTTAATCGGTGGTACTTCAACACAATAAACACACGTTCCTCCACGGTATACACCACTTTCGGAATTATTTTCACTATACGCTAATAGCAGCCAGATTTCAATGACGAAATCTTCGACGACTAGTCTTTCTGTGCTTCTGAACTCTCTTTAGAAGGATTCTTAGCGCTCTCAGCGCCATCTATCGGTGTTATTTTTAACTAAATTTTGAGATTTACGTATAAGATTCTTACGATTTTTTTAATAAACATACCATTGGTTTCATGTATCTATCTATCACCGTTTCCGGGATATGGACTTTTAAAGTTAGGGGTCCTTTGTGAAACACCCTGTATATATATATGTTGAAGAACAATTGATTGGTATAAATATCTTTTTACAAGAAATAAATGAAGTTGCGAGTGATTTTTATTTATCAGTTTGTTTGCTTGAGTTTTAAATAAAATTGATACACAATTTTAAATCCAGCTTGAAACAAAAAAAAAATCGATCAACGTCCTGCTGGGAATCGAACTCACATTCATTCATATACGGCGCGTATTTGAAAGAATGCTCATTTATCAACCATGCTGCAGTTCAATCGATGTCTATCAGCTGATTTATGAAGCAATGAATGGTATTCACATCATACATACAAAAGAACATTTACATACTCTTATTGGACAAATGTTTTTGCCCCCTGAAGGGTGAGGAAGGCAAATTTTAAATATATATATTACAGAATAATGTATTGTTACGTGAAATACATTGCAAGATTTGAGCCGAACGGTCATACAAAACATGTTAAATAAAAACTTGTAATAAATCAGTTTTGTACCAGAAAATTTATGTATATGTTACTTCTTTCTTTGTGGTGTGTACTTGAATTCCCTTATAAAATAATTTTTCTGGTCCAAAACAAATTTATTAGCCTGCAGAAGAATAGAAAAAAGTTTGAAACTTTGAAGACGTTATACTTGGGATAAGATTAATTTTCGATTTTATTTTAATGGAACATTTAGTATACCCTATTTCTATTAGGATATTGAAAAAAGAGTATGACAATGAATATTTTTATTCAAAAGAAACTAATTGTCATAGGTTTTGTGAAGTTTTTTAAATGAATGTATTTGATGTTTTAAACTAAAGCCTTATACACATTTTCTTTAATTTGATTCGTAAATTCCGTTTTTGAAGATATTTTGTATAAAAGTTTTGATATTATAATTTTTTGAAGAAGATAAAATAAAATTCCATTCTTTGATGTTAAAGTAATAATTCTTAATGACAAAGGTCCTATTTTCTCATTACACGGTTACAGAATCGTAGACGGTACGGTAAACGTAATATGGATACTTTTATGTCATAACGACGCTGACAACGATTTGCGATATCGACTTCACTTCTATCGATCACACATTCACTTCTAAATATCAGGTAATTTCATCAATTAGTAAAAAATGTTAATTTCCAAATAAAAATTGTTTAAAAAATGTGTCTCAATTAACTGATTTTTTTACTTTTTAAATTATTTTTCAAGCACGAATTTTTTAAATACGTCTCAACAATGGATATATATTTGATCGCTACATCAATTTAAAGTAATTCAGCAGAACGTGGTGAAGTTACCACATTAGACAAATAATTGCCCATGAGAGCAATAAATAAATAAATAAATAAATAAATAAAAAGAAGGCATTTTTTCTTTTATTTTCACATAAAAAAATGATTGATTAATATTCCTTAATTGGGTACACTCCCATGCGTTACTGCCAACCCATGTCTTTTAAAGTGAATGTGAATACCATTAAAGGTTTTAAATAAATTGTGCCAAATCACATTTGCTGAAATAAGTGTAAATGGGATGTAGTCTTAATTGTTAATAGTTTTTTTCTTAGCTAGAAAAAGCGTAAAAATCTTCTCTCCCTCAGAACATGAATTAGATAACTACTACATATCTGGCTATGGACATTATTGCGAAAAATTAATCATAAAATCCTGTCTTAGCTTATTTTATTTTATTTTAATTCTTTGTTTATTTTAGCGACATATTACTAAAATCTAAAATTTACACTCTTGGAATATAAACTAGATGCAATTTCGCATGCAACTCTACTACATTTAAATATACTTTGAAAATTAGAAGTATAAATAATTTTCAATTGAATGCTCAACGCATGAATTCTTTTTGTTGAGTGACATTAAAAATTTCTTTTAATTTTAATGCCTGAGGAAGACCGCTCGGCTGAGGGCGAACCCAGCCGTTGAGCGTTTAATGTCTTCCCCGGCTAGCTCCCCGGCACGCAGGGATTAAACGTGGCAGTACAGACTTCGCCATGGCGGGTCCTGCCGGGCAAAGCCCCACGCGACAGGTGGCAGGAACTAAAGACACACAAAAAAAAAAAAAAATTACAGGGTCTGTCGCTGGAACCAGCGTTCCTACGCGACAAGGAGCGACAGACAGGATGGACGAGGTCCACAGGTGCGCCTGCACCAGTTGTACAGTCCGCTTATTTAGTAGAAGGGTGCAGTTCTTAGGTAAGACTGTACCATTTGTACAGTTCGTAAATGACGGCACTTGAGATGTGGAGGTGCCAGTGTGAGATTCCCACGCGACAAGGAGCGCCACACAATTGCGCTGAAACCGTCACACTGGATGGAGGCTGGATGCACTTTGTGTTAGAGGTGACGATGCGTTGCTTGCTGACCAGACTTGCGGTTCCCGATAAGAATAGATAATTAATGGGGACTCAGCCCCTGCTAGGAAGAGAACATTACTTGCGGATGAGAGAAACAATTAAGCTGCAAAATAGCTAAAGGAGAAAGCTAAGCAGATAAAAAATGATGGAATGATTACGTTAATGACTAAAATAAGCGATTTATTATTAATTTATGGAGAAAGAAAACTGCTTTGAATGATTAAGTTCTGTTAGATAGGTCTAATAGTAATTTGTAAATTTCTGAAAGTTTATGAGTTAAGATGGGACGCGTAATTATGTTCAGCAGCCAAGAAGGAGGTGGGTTAGAAGGAGCAGGCCTAAGATGCCAAGCAACAGTCAGTGGGCAGGAGAAGTAATAATGCATGGGGGTACCGCTATCGCCGCACTCGCACACATTGGTTCGTGAAATTTTAAATTTGAAGAGGTAATTTTTAAACGGGCCATGCCCGGATATAAGAAAGCACTTGTATAGGGAGTGAGGTTAAGTAGCTCTCTGGAAACTTTTGGAGTTAGGTTGTAAGTGTGTCTACCTTTTGTGGAGGTGTCCCAGTAGATTTGCCAGTTGGGGAGTATTTTAGATTTGAGTTCTCTGCGAATAAAAGATGGGGGTACCGGAAGAGAGAAGTCTATTGATTGGCGTTTGGTGGCTTCTTTTGCAAGGCTGTCCGCCAGCTCATTGCCTGCGATACCAATGTGTGCAGTGACGTGGCCAAGGGTAACTTTTTTGTACAGTTGGTGAAGTTTGATTTTAATTTCCAGTATGAGAGGGTGTTTTGTCCGTAAGGCAAAAATTGCTTGAAGTCCAGAAAGACTATCACTGAAAATTTTAAAATTTTCCTGCGTGGGGGAGGCAGCAATCCATTCCAAAGCCTTCAGAATTGCAAACAGTTCAGCTTGATATACTGAGTTATCGTCTCCAATTCTGGAGGCCCACTCATAGGTCGGCACTCCATTTACCATGGCGCAGAAGGCTGCGGACACGCCAGTTTCAGTGCGCGACCCATCAGTGTAGATGGTTGGATGCTGCGAGGGTCTGTGACTGTTCTTGGCGATGCATACCTGTAATTGTGATGTCTCCTCCGCGGGGTGCAGGTGCCAACTTGGAACTTTTCTCTGAATAGTTGTTTGTGGAAAGTATTGCGTGGTTGTTGGTTCAAATTCTAGGTGTAGGATTCTGTTTTTCTGATACTCGTATTCTAGTGATATTAGGATTGGAGGGATCCCCGTTAGTACTGTGAGTGCGTCCGTTGAGATAGTCCTATACCCTCTCACCATTTGCAGCAAGAACATCCTTTGAATCGAAACCAACTTTTCCTTGACTGCCTTGGTGAGATTTCCTCCCCAGACGCCCACACCGTAAAAGAGGATCCGTTCTATGATTGCGTGGTACCAGATTTTTAACATTGCAGGTTTAATTCCCCAAGACTTAGAAGTTAATCTGCGTGCATTGTGTTGATACTTAGTTAATTTTGTCTTGAGGGTGTTGATGTGTTCCGTCCAGCTCCTGTGTTCGTCTATGACGATTCCTAGTAATTTAAGGTGTGTGACATGTGAAACGCTTTTCCCATAAATTCTCATTATGGGTTTGCGCTTAAGCTTCTTGGGTTTTGCGAATTGAAAATAATCTTATTAAAACTAATTATTTTGTAACATCTACTGGGAACGCACTTTGCCGCTAACCTGACATCGTTCAAGGAAAAGGCGGATTTTAAATCAAAGTTTTATTTCTATCGCCACAATCACTATATAACATTTTTATTTGATATATTTTATGAATATATAAACCAAAATGTCAGCCAACATTTATTACTCCATAATATTTTTTTATAAAGCAATCTAAGGATACTAGATTACTTTTAACACAAGTATTCAAATTGGTAAATAAATCATATGAGTTTTAATTTCCCAACTGGGCGAAAAGTGTCCGGTCCAGGATTCGAACTAGGGATCTCTTAGCTGAAGTCGCCAGTAATCTGCCAACTGTGCCATGTCGGAAGAATCTGGAGGACCTAATTCACCCAGTTAACCTATTTGATGATAACTTCTAGTTTGATATTTCAATCGGCTCAACAGAATAAATCGCAGGTCATGGATCTCCAGTAAACGCAGGATACGTAATTACACTAGATTAATTTTAACACAATTATTCAAGTAATTGTGTGCTGAATTTGGATAATTGTGTTAAAATTAATCTTGTGTAATTATGTATCCAGCTACAGCGTTTACTGGAGTTCCATTACCTACGATTTATTCTGTTGAGCTGATTAAGATATCAGACAAGATGCTATGATCAATAAGGTTAACTGGGTGAATTAGGTCCTCCAAATTCCTCCGGGATGGCTCAGTTGGTAGAACATTGGCAGCTTCAGCCAAGAGATCCCCCGTTCGAATCCTGGCCCTGTCATGTTTTTCGCCCAGTTAAGAAATTACAAGTCATATAACATAAGAATATGTTTATTAAGATTCTCCACGTAATTACACGGATTACCATGTGGATTCCGCATCTAAATAACATTCTTGATCTCACGGCGTCATTTGTAATTAAATGTATAGATTGTAAATAAAGTTTGCTTGATACTGGTTTCGCTTAAAGATTACAAAAAATTATGAAAATTTTATCCTTTTCTATACAGTGATACTTTGGTTCTCAAACAAAATTCGTTCCTAAGAATTGTTCGAGAACTGTATGAAATGTTCTCGAAAATTTTAAGTCATTTTGCAAAATCTCAGCAGCAGTTTTAAGTAAGAGCATAAAATTCAGCATAACAAATCTCCTAAAAATTAGTTAAACACGCATTTTAGCGATTTTAGAAATTCACCCACTAAGAGGATTAAATGGGGAAGGGGGTCGAAAGTTTTAGGGGATTTCACCATATCTTAGGAGCAGTTTTAGGTAGGAGCGTGAAATTCAACATAACAAATCTACTAAAAAATAGTTAAAAGCGTTTTTCAAAGATTTTAGAAATTCAACCACCAAGGAGGTTAAATGGAGGGTCAAGAATTTTAGGTCATTTCGTCATGTGACAGCAGTAGTTTATGGTAGGAGCGTAAAATGCAGACAAAACAAGCTGCTAAAAAAGTTAAACACGTATTTCAGTGATTTTGGAGCTATTTTAGCGATTTCATCTCCATCATCAAGACAACTATTACGGATTTTTGATTAGATATTTTGCGTAAGAAAATTTTCCAAGGAATTTTATTTTTAATTTCATAATATAAATAGATGCCATGCGAAATAAAGTTTCGCTAAATGCCACGCCATTTGGTTGATTTTCTTTTGTGTTTTTAGGGAAATCATATATTTTTCTGTACATCTACCAAAGAAAATGCACATTCTCATTTACAAAACCGAGGTTTTTTTTTCTGTGATTGTCTCAAAGTAACTTAATTTTTTTTTCCCTGATTGTCTTTTAACGATTTATGTGCGAGAATGTACAAAGCTCAGTTATTGTGATTGTCATATCATTGCATTTGTATTTGCTTTACCTGTAAGGCTTTATTGGTTAAAATGGGCAAAGCCAGGTGGTTCTGCGAGTATTAATTTAAAGCGATGAGAAATAAAACCGATACCGGAAAAAATAGTACAGAAAAATTTTTAATTGAAACTTTTTCCTACATTGTTAAACAATTCGGTTCATTGGAAACTTAATCACGTGGTCCGAGCCCGAGTTACTGTAACAACAGTAGCTTGGTAGTGAAAAGTTAACATAAGTCGATAAACAACAAATTCGTTTCCTTTCAAAACTGTGCAATGTCGTCTATTGTTATTTGCCCACGATTTTCGTTTTGAATATTTTCACTATCTATCATTTATTTTAACATTTTTGTTAAAAAAATAAACACGGGCCAAACTAGCGTATGATAAAAAAATTTTAAGTACTTATTCAACACCAAACATTCTGCTTCAGCTGACGAAAATGCGTTTCCTTTGTGGATTTAGCTAAAAGGTTTATTCAAAGTGAATAAGTACCAGCTTATTACAATGAAACATTTTTTTAATAATACTTGATAGAAACTAAGCTAATGCTTCCCAATTTTTATACGATTAACGTATATTTAGCTTCCATTTTCATTTAACCATCAGTATAAGCTACTGATTTTGATACAGAAAGAGTACGACAAAGTAATTTAAACGGAACTTATTTCATAAGTTTTGTGTAGGTTTATTACTGAATATTTATGGTAATTTTAAAACTTATACAAACTTTATTTAATTTGCTCGTAAATTGAATTTACGAAGATAATTTTTTTCAAAGTGTTGATACGTAGATTTGTAGAAGATATAATAAAATTCTGTTGTTTAAAGTTAAAATAGTAGTAACTTTTTATACATTCTAATGTCTTTTTCGTGAAGTTTTTTTTAATGTTTTTAAAATTTTTATTTAAAAAAATGATAGTATATATAATGAAACTGTCGTTTCAACTTCGTTCAGGTCACTGCTAAGGGTTTTGAAAAGCGTGGAAATTTCCAAACGGTACAATCATTGAAGCTACAGCATGACTACTACAACAAGAACATGTCTTGTGCTCAGAGCAAAGATACCAGTAGAGACCAAATTCCATTGTTATTTGCTCGAAAAGCTTGTCCCAAGATCAGCTCGGATTTGGCGCTTTAGAGGCTGTCTGTTTTGGCGGTAATCGCTTTCTTGGCAACTACGATTTCATTCTCGCAATAAAATAAACGTAAATAACAGAAATACGGAAATTCCAAGCAGGTTATGGCAGGAGAAAAGCCGGTTTGGCACACTAAATTAGGTGGGAATAAAGTTTGGTGGTAGATGATCTTGAAGCCCAGAAAAGGTTACCAATTTGGTGTCTAGTTTATTAGAAGATCTGTGGTCTTGTGTCAAGAACATGACCATGACCTTGGATGGCTTTACTACGCTAAGAAAATACGGTGACAAACATAATACAGATACTGAAAATGATGCATTTCGCAATGAAAAACAATTTAACTTGTCATCTTGTTCATTAACTTGACTCCTCTATTGCCACGTGGCTCAAATGCCCACTAATCGTGAATGAATAAAGCAAAGAGACATTCTGAATAATTGATTTTGAAAAGCTTGATTAGGAAAGCTTTCACAAAGTATGCGAATTTTTTAACATTTATATGAGGGGATTAGAATGACAGTGGAGTAAGTCAAAAATTTGAAAAATCTAGATAACTTTATTTTCACTGAATGTATGTCAATTTCTGTTCTGTGCGACAGTCAAATAAGTCATAGTTCACATAGGGAGTCACTAGAGGGCAAAACAAGTTGGACCACTTAATGCAAAGGCAATACGACAAGTTAAAAAAAAAACACCTTAATTTCTCACATTATTAAATATTGACTTACTCCACTGTCCTTCTAACCCCCTCATATGTTGACGGAATCTTAAATCTTCTTTAAAAATAATTTGATATAAAATATACTTAATCTGTCAATAATAAGAGCGTATTTTATTTATATTTCATGAAAATTACTTTGCAGTAGTGAAGCACAATTAATTTTATGAAGCAGATATTTTTAAATGGATATATTCTCACTCATTTTTCCATTTTCTCTTAAATGGTTGAGATACTTATGAATAACCTTTAATAACCTGAAAGACATTACATTTTTAAAAATCTCATTAACAGATAAAACAAAATATACAGATGAAATCACAGTGTATGTAAATTTTGTATAAGAATTAACAGATTTGAAAACAATATTAGTTGTTAAATTTCCTATTTTTATTTATGTTTTTAACAAAAAGTCAGTTTTAAAGAACAAATCTTGTCTAAAATTCAAAGTATTTTTACTTTTTTATAAGAAAAAAGTATTGGAATCGTGAGAATTTCCGACTGCCGTTTTATGATGTCTTAAACAGGATTCGATTATTTCTTCAATGTCAGTCTATCCGGCCACAAAAACTGTGTGGGACACAATTTTTGTAGCCGCTCAATCTCAAGAACTAACTTTACATTCTCTTAACTATACATCATATCCTGTTATACCTTCACATGATCTGGTGCTTATTAGACTTTGCCCCAACACTGCATCGTCCAGCAGGTGCTGCATCTTTCAAGAGTTCCTTGTTTACTATGTCTCAAGAACTAGTACACGGATTAGGCCTTGATATGTATAGATGTTCAGTAGGTTTCAGTGTATATAGCCCAACAGGGGCGCTGCTGTGTTTTTCACTATTTCTGTCATACCTATAATAATCATACCTAATTCTGTCGTATCTATAATACCTATATAATCTCGACATTTATTGGGTGGAATTTCATCAAACTTTATACTCAGACCTTGACATAAGTCGAAACTGAAACGTTTTGGTGTATATAGCCTAATAGTTAGTGCTGCTGTGCTGTATTTCCTACTATTTCTATCATAGTTATATCTATTGGATTGAATTTCTTCAAACTTGGCATTCAGTTAAACCTTCACATAAATTATTACTGATTAGGTTTAGATGTATTTTACTCAACAGGTGGCGCTGCTGGGCTCTGCTTTTAACGAATTCCGTGATAGCTATATCTCGGATTATATGGAATGGAATTTCACCAAATTTAATATCTAAGACATTTATTAAAATTATGCTATTTCAGTTTTGTTTTTGTTCAACCAACAGGAAGAGTTTTACTACTATTTTGAGTTTTTGCCGATTTCCGTGATGGTTATATATCGATATTCAAGACATGGAATTTCACGATGTTTAATAAATAAGACATTTATTAAAAATTACGTTGAATCGATTTTGACTTTGTTCTCAAAAGGGGGCGCTGCTATGATATATATATATATATATTACGATGAACATTATAGCGAAATTTCAGTTTCTAGTCGGTAGAAATGTACTAAATTTTATATTTGAAGTTATTCATTAAAAATATGTATGCTGGCCCATTTTTGTACTTGAATGTCCCCCAGGGGGCGTTATTTAACTGCGTTTTTTTTATTTATTCATCACAGTAACTCAGAGTTAAATTGAGTGAAATGCACTTCGTAATTGTTGGTGTTTAAAAATGATATTTAAATTAATACGAGTGCAAACCCGTCGAATTCGACGGATGAGAATATTTAAACACTTAACAGTTACGTTTCTTGTTACACAATAAACTAAAAATAGAGACTGAACACCACTTTTTCGTAATAAAATATTTATCTTATATAATCGAAAGATAATAAATAAAATTTCAATCGTCAATAAATAAAATTTAATTTTTTAAATAATTTCAATAGTTAAAAATTAGTGGTATCCCAAAGCTTTTAGTAACGAAACAAGCAAACTGTTCTTGACCGAACGGCGCTCATGCAAAACTGTTAAGTGGTTGAGCCCTTTAAGGGCGGTGGGATATTATACCGGGTGATTATAATTAAAGTTACGATTTCAAAAATCGATAATTTTAAAACTACTGGTCAGAATGACTTGATATTTTAGCAGAACCATCGTGAGGCAATGGAATTTTGTTTAGCAAAGGAAAAAAAAGAGTTCCAAATTGTGCCGATAGATGGCGTTGTCAGGGTACTGTCAGGGGAAAGACCAAAAATGTATTCTTGAACCCTTTCCGGCACGGTGTAAATTTGTTTGCAAAATGATGAAATAATAGACTGACACCGGAATTTACAAACGAATCCATTACTAAAAAGAAACTTGCTTATTTTCTGGTTCTTAATGAAAGGAAAATTTTAATTAAATATTCTTGGTGCCGTTTGTCAGTTTTAGAATTAAAATTGGGTGTCCTTTTTTGTGACCACCGCCCGTTAAAGGGTTAAACATAGGAATGATGTTGCCAAAAGGAAAAAAATAGAGTTCAGAGATTTACTAAAAATTTATTAGCGAAAAGACAAGACTACGTGTTTACAGCGACGACAGCGATAATGACAAAAAATGAAAAAAAAAAGAGCTTCATGGAACAAACACCTTACTGATTATTAAGGCATAAGTTGCTCAATATGCCCTCCGCCTTGTTCCGCTACTAATTGGAAGCGCAAAACGGCATGCTCCACAACAGATCGGAGGGTATCTGTACTAATGCAATGGGTGTGTTGTGTGATGCTTGCCTTCAAGTCGGCTAGATTCTGAATCCGCCCGCTATAAACAACATTCTTCAGGTACCCCCAAAGCCAGAAATCACACGGGTTTAAGTCGGGGGAACGTGGCGGCCACGTTGTTGGAAAATGGCGGCTTATGATCCTATCTTCTCCGAAATTATCACTCAGTAGCTGCTTCACAGTAGTAGCAATGTGCGGAGGAGCGCCATCTTGCATGAATATTATGCGATCCACACACTGACGCTGTTGAAGTGCCGGAAGAACATGGTTACGCAAAAGTGCTTCATACCGCTTGCCAGTAACTGTGCAGGTAACGGGACCCGCAGGTGTGATCTCCTTGAAGAAAAATGGACCGACGATAAACGCTGCCGTTATTCCGCACCACACAGTGACCTTTTCAGACTGAAGAGGTAATGGCTGTAGCTGGGACGGATTCTCGGTCGCCCATATCCTGCAATTTTGCGTATTTACAGAACCTTGCAAATGAAAGTGGGCTTCGTCAGACCACAGAATGTTCCATGGCCATCCTTTGTCCACTTCCATCCGGGCAAGAAATTGTAGTGCAAAAGATTGACGTGCTTCCAGGTCAGCAGGTAGCAACTCCTGCACATGAGTTATCTTGTACGGATAACAGCGTAAGACGTTCCGTAGAACTTTACGCACCGTGCTGTTCGGCATATCCAGCCTTCGGCCAATCCCCCTTGCACTGCTGATTCCAGCATCACTGTCAGTATGTTCCTGTAATGCTGTAGCCACATCTTCCACTGCCGCAGCTGAAACTGGTTTCCTTCCTCTACCCCGTTTAACGTCAAATGAACCGGTCTCTTCGAATTTAGCAATCATTTTTTGCAGACCATTTGTTGTTATTGGACCTTTTTTATGGATTTTAATGTCCGAAACTTCCTAATAGCTTTAAGTGCACAGTCATCGTTCTTATAAAAAAGCTTCAAGAGCAGAGCGCGATCCTTCATAGTCAGAGTCATGATGAAGCATTCAGGCAAAGAGCTGCTGCTCTGCATTTTTATGGTTGCTATGTCTGCGGTGCGCATGTCACGTATTAGTAATTTGCATATCTTCAGACAATGTGAACCCGGACAGCGCCATCTATGGGCACATTTTGAAACTTTTTTTTTCCTTCGCCAAACAAAATTCCATTGCCTCACGATTGTTCTGCTAAAATATCAAGTCAATCTGACCAGTAGTTTTAATTAAAATTATCGATTTTTGAAATCGTAACTTTAATTATAATCACCCGGTATTTAATTAAAATTTTCCTTTCATTAAGAACCAGAAAAATAAGCAAGTATCTTTTTACTAATGGATTCGTTTGTAAATTCCGGTGTCAGTCTATTATTTCATCATTTTGCAAACAAATTTACTCCGCGCCGGAAAGAGTTCAAGAATACATTTTTGGTCTTTCCCCTGACATTACCCTGACAACGCCATCTATCGGCACAATTTGGAACTATTTTTTTTTCTTTCGCCAAACAAAATTCCATTGCCTCACGATTGATCTGCTAAAATAGCAAGTCATTCTGACCAGTAGTGTTAAAATTATCGATTTTTGAAATCGTAACTTTAATTATAATCACCCGGTATATCCCACTTAATTTTAATCTCTAAAGTTCCCAATGGCACCAGAATTTTTGAATAAAATTTTGTTATTATAATGTACGTGAAGAAAAGCTTTTACTTATTTTCAAATAAATTTGTTCTTAAATCCTGGTGTCATTCAATCACTTCAACATTTCAGCAACAGAGTACTTTGCCCCTGAAAGGGTTAAAAGAACTGTTAGATTCAATTTATAAAAAACTTGCACAAATAATAGCAGAAAAAAAACTATCTTACAATGGCGGGCCTAACTCTTGTAATAAATATTATTTTAAAGTAAAGTTACCAAACTGCTGTTTACATTAACTTCAACTTTTCAAAGTTATTGAAAAATTAAACTTTATTCCTATAAGTAATCAGTAACATGTAATCAAGTTAACTACCTATGAAGTTATCAATTGAGGCTTTGATATTTGGTATTACCGAATGAAAAATCAGTAAGAACTGCGCCATTTTGTCACGATCATACTTTTTTTTTCAACGAAATATAAACATGACGTCATTTTACTGAATAAAATCTTGTGTGGGTAAATACACACTAAATATCAACGTTTCAACACACAATATCAAACTGCAGCACAATGAACAGACGTACGTTTCGTGAGTAACTTGGACTCACATCATCAGTGTCAGTAAAAACAAAAAATCACATCCGCCAAAAACATGAAACAAAGTCGAAAACCGAAATGACAGCAAACAACAAACCGAAAGCCCATCACGTACGAGTAACCAATAAGATTAAGCCTGAAGTGATGCACTGTGACACAAAAAGGTGAGATGTAATGTACACTCAAAAAATTGACTAGGAAGTTATCAAATTTATAAATATGAACTGCTTCATAAAAGTCTAAATCTAAAGGAGTATTGCATTTCTTAAAAATAGTGGCCTAATCAAAGTTGAAATTATGTCCCTCACTCCAACAATGACAAGCAATAGGGTATTTTTGTAATTCATTTTTCTTAACATACTTTCTGTGTTCATTGATTCTGTAACGGAGTTGTCGTTTACTCTGTCCTATATAGGACAAACCACATTGACATTGGATATTGTAAATACCCCAAAAGTTTGTATGTGGAATTTTATCTTTTAACGGTAATTTTAATAACAATTAACGGTAAAAAATTTACTTTATTAACTGGCTTAAAACAGCTTTAAAATCATAATTTCTTAAAGTATTAGCTATTTTGAAGCTAATGCTATTATAAAATGGTAAAATAATGAGGTTAGAAAAAGAAACAGGTAAAAAAGAAGAATAAGGACTTTGTTGATGGAATAAATGAGACGATATTCTGGCTTGACTAATATTGTTTGCTGATATTTTTATCTTTAATTTTTCTTTACAAATTCTTTACTTTTCTTTAGAAGTTTAAACCTTTATCTAAAAATATTAGATATTGCTAAACATTATTAGACTGCAGTGCGAAATCCTTGCACGCGTCCACTTTTTTGAAAATTAACTCACTAACTAGGGAAGATCCCAAACTGTCAGATCGGGATTTTGTCTAGAGGAGTGTCGTTGGAAAACTCTTAACATGGGGATCAAGGAAATGTATACTACTACCCGTTCAAATGCAAATGGTGAAGAGCTATAGGCCGATGTATTTCTGTCAATTATATATTCCTCCAGGTCGCTAGCTATGCAGGAAAGACACTCTGTGTGGTAGAAAAAGACAACTTACAGTACAGTTATGTAACCTGTTGTTGCCAGTGTAAAGTTATTGAAGGTTCCATGTTCTCTCTAATAAGAAACAGAAGATTGTGACCACATTTTGTCGACATGACCACTAGAGAAAGCATAATAAATTGCATAAGTTGGCCTATAACCAATTCTTTTCGCCCACCTTCGATGACAGGCGTCAGTATGCCTTTCAAATGGCTTTAATCAGAGACACAGATCCCGTCTTTCGATCAGTTAAACAGGCATGCTTTAACTTAACTAATAAAACCTGTGATAACTGCGAAACACCCCATTTCATTGTGTGTACCTGGTGTTGGAAACAATCGTGCTTCAACCATTTCTATTCAGAAATTCACTACCCCCCATGAAGTTACTTTTTTCACCAAGAATACACTGTCTTCTCTGTAATCTCTGTAATCCGTCAACTCTCTTTTCTACCACACAGAGTGGCTTTTCTGCATAGCTAGCGACATGGAGAAATCAATAAATGACAGAAATACATCGGCCTATAACTCTTTCTCAGTTGCATTCGGACAGGTACTTGTATACATTTCCTTGATCCCCATGGTAAGAACTTTCCAACGACACCACTCTCGACAAAATCCCGATCTGACAATTGGGGACCTTCCCTAGTAACACAACTATTATTAATGTCACCCAAGTGAATGGCCTTTTATATTCCTTGATCATTAAGTAAACTCCTATTAAATGTGTAACTATGATTATTTTTAAACTAATAAATTTTAAATCATCATCATTATGCGATAAAATATAATTGAAATAAAACTAAAAAGTGTTTTCTCCTGTACAAAAACAGTCTTTTTATGAACATGCACTCTTTATCTTTAAAAGTACGCCTAATTTCATGACTACAATTCATATACTTTAAAAAAATTCGGTTGCGATACGTTAATTTGGAAGGAGCCCCGATTATTGAAAATTCAACGCTTTGATGTACTATTGAAAGAAAGTGCGAATTTATATTTAAGATGTGTTATGTTTCTTTTTAGTTCATATAGCAACAGGAAAAGAAATAAAGCAATATTTTAACCAATATCTCCTTGTCATATTATCAAAGAAGGTCTTCATTTTAGCTATCTCTTCAGGAGTTCTAAATTTTCTTAACGTATGATCGTAATTTAAGTACTATTGAGCTATTAACTCATTAACTGCCAAAACTATGTGGCCAGAGTCTTCGATATGTTTACTGAAATTCGTTTCCCACCAAAAATTCTGAAAGATAATATTTGGTAACTTTAGTAGCATTTTTTTTTTGTCATTAAATAAAGTATTTTTTAACATATTAAAATAGTGGTTGCTAGGCAGGTTTTTTTTTTTTTTTTTTTTTTTTTTTTTTTTTTTTTTTTTTTTTTTTCATACACTTTTATTTTGAATGTTGACAACCTCGCGTATACTCGTGGTTCGCAGCAAATGGGTTGAATGATAAAACACCCTTCTATTAAAAACTATTAAAAAAACGCCTGTCATTTTTCTTTTATATTTCCTACATTTTAGTGCTTAAAATATAGGGTGTCCCAAAAGTCTCCGTACAACTTCAAAAATTTATTACAAAAAAAAAAAATAATATGCCTACAGCAAAAATAATTACAACAGTACATAGAGTAACTTAAAAGTTTTTGTTTTACTACCTTAGTATACTTGTACATGAGATCCTTTAGTTGCACGAAGAATATCAAGTCGATATTCCAATTCCATCCACGTGCGTTTCAGCATGCTACCATCAACAGTAGTTACAACTGTTTGATGCAATCTGAACAAAAGTTAATAGTCTCATGGAATTGAAACAAAAGAGACAAAAAACAGTAGTAGCTACTGTTGATGTTAGCATGAAAAACTTTCGTGGATTGAATCGGAATATCGTCTTAATATTCTTCATGCTACGAAAGGATCTCATATTTAAGTTGACTTTTGGGATACCGTGTATTTCAATGCTGCAGCTTCACAGCCCTTTGGACTATTTTGGCGAGGGTGGTTTGGTGCATCATTAACGCCACTGTTGTTATAACTGTTATACTCATTTACAGTTGTAACTATAAAGAATATTTGGCGATTTATCACCTGCGGCCAGCTAATGAGAAAAGTTTTAATGTTCATTTATTAATTTATAATTCTGTTCTAAAAATATTCAAATATTGTTTTGTCATTGTAAATACATTCGAGTACACTGTAAAAAATTGCTGCAGTAAAATTACTGCAACAGAGATTCCTGGCAATGTCCATCAGAAAACAGGTTTTGTCACTGATAAACGAGCTTTGTTCTTACATAAACTGTTTTTGCCCGCAAAAACATGAAATTTACGGAAATTGGCCGTTTACCTTGAATAAGGAGCATTTCCCGTAAAATTACAGCAGCAATTCACGGAGAATGCCCGTGAATTTACATTTTTTTTTTTTACAGTGTACATAATTTTTATAATTCTCGCCTATCAGAAAGTGAGTGAAAAATCGATTACAAATTTCCATCTTTACATACAAAAACCAAATTACGTTAAATAAAAGAGTGTAATAATTATGTGTGTGTGTGTGTGTGTGTGTGTGTGTGAATGCTTAATACAATGAACTCATTCATAATTCACCTTAAATTTTATTTACCTTTCAGGAAACGAACCAGAAATGAGTTCTGGATTTTAACTCACTCGCCGTTAATTTTTGAAGATGAGATTTAAAGAATGGTGATTAAAGATAATATAGTGGAGGTGTTTTCAAGAACCATAAAGGCTTTCATCAAGAAAAATTAATTCTGTATGATGCTGTGAGATTTTTCATCTAATAAAATAATTCTGTTGGCACATTTCAACCCTCTTTATTAAACTGCTTTTCTTACGCCGCAAAGTGTGATAACCTGTTTATTTCCTTTCATGAATTGCTTTGCAGTGACGAAATGACGTCATTTATCCACCATTATATAGTATAACATATAATATTATTCTTAATATTATGTATATAATTAATGCATGTTGACACTGATACTACAACATATACGTATTTTATAAAGAATGAATATATATATATTTTTTTAAATACACTATTTTATTTTACTCTTAGAGATGATAATAAAACCATTACTATTGATAATAAAATAAAAACAGGATGTACGAATCTATTAACAAAAGATTTTGTTTCTTGTTCTATTTATTTTTGTATATTTTGTGATTAATTAATCATAAAACGTGCAAAATTTTCAGCATTACATTGTATATGTCCTATAAGTATTGTACTTACAGTTAAGTTCTCAAATTAGATTTCGTATTAAACGTGACACGAAGTGACGTCACAATAACCCAAATATATGAATCTCTGTTTTTAAGAGAGAGACATGTCCAATTTTTTGAAAAAAAATAGTTAAAGCTAAATCTTATTTGAAATTCACATAAAATTTATGTTTTTAATTAATTTACGATATACTATATTTCTTAATATTGGAATAAATTTGTTGCTATTCATTTATTGCGTCAAAGCTATTCCACATGCCGTAATTTCCGGCGTATAAGCCGCGGCTCAAAAAAATCTGTTTCGGACCGGAAATTGTATTTAATGAAATGTAACGTGTTACATCTTAGCACTTATTTGAATTTATTTCTTTAAAAATATTTCTGGTTTGAAACAGACTTATTTTACCCGCGGCTTATACACCGGAAATTACGGTACGTTGATTTTGAAAGTAAAGCAAGTGCACTTTGAATAGAATTATTATTTAGGTTGCATAATATTCACAAGAACAATCAGAATTTCATCGTGAATATTTTAAAAATCACCACTTTCTAAATTAAGAAATACAGGGTTATCGAAAAAGGTTGGACGAAAGAATAATAACCAGAGGTGCCAAGCTCTCACTAATCTTCCGTAATATGTGGGTTAATTTGACCCAGGTTTAATATGTTTCACACCAGAAATTTTTTAAAGAAATTAAATTAAATATATTCCACGTGAACAGGTGAACAGTTTAGCTTTTTAATGAAGTTCCATGTTTTCGAGAAACAACCCCCTGGAGATAATTATTTGTATATCAAAACATGAGGGAGCCATAAAGAAAAGTTTAAAAATTTTAAAGTATTGATAAAGCAAAAGAAAAATGTTAAAAAACAGTCTAAAGTATGAAGATCAATTTAAAATAGAAAAAGTACTTAATAGTAATGAAAATGTAAGAGAGGAATGATAGATAATAGTCTATTGTATGAGGAAGAGTATAAAATAAATTTAAAGTTGTAAGAGAATGTAAAAGAATGCAAAAAAATGCGATAAAAATGGTCTAATACGATAAACTGAAAGAAAAGTGAGAGAAAAATGCATTTAACTTGCAATAGATGGCGCAATGAGTCCGTAAACGGAGAAATATGAAATTATATAAATAAAGATTCATTAAATAAATTTTCTGGTTTGAAACATTGTTAAACTATGTCAAATTAATCCACATATTACAGAAGATTAGTGGGACTTTGGCAACTCTGATCATAACTCATGAAAGAATCATAACTCTAAACGTAATTGAGTAAACACAATTATTTTCTTTCCAAAGTACTCGGCAACTATCCAAGATTTGTTAGATGTAGCTGTTTTAATGTCATGACATTCATTCGATCCGCAGAATCGATGATCTGAAAATGCAAATCGGACAATTGCAATTTTCAAATTTTGCTTAGGCTGTTCGTGTACAGTGGATCCTTTTCTACTAAATCGACGATGCTGAAGAACTTTCTAATTGAAATTCCCCCCCCCCCCCTTACCTTCAATATTTTTAGACTTTTCCAATCCGTAATCGTCGAAAAAGGTAGGAAAGCACGAAGGACTCGTGCACCGTGCAATTGCTCATTCGCTTCTTCTGAATGTCACGACTTTAAAACAGCTACATCTAACAAATCTTGTATAATTGACGAGTATTTTGGATAGAAAATAATTAAATTTACTCAATTACTTTTAGAGTTATGATTCTTTCAAATCTCTGCAACATTTTTCGATGACCCTCAATAATAATAGGCATTCCCACTTATTACTGAATATTTTTCTACATATTTCCCCTTTTTCATGTAAAATTTAATTACTTTTTTTTTTGTTTTATTCGAATTTTTCCAAAGAAAAATGAAATATTGAAATAAAATAAATAATAGGGTTCGTACACTTTTACCACGATTTTTTAATAGAATTTTTCTATTTAACCTTTAAATAGCAGAAATTGCAGACGATTCGTTTAATTGCAGTATTTTCAATAATTTTTTGAATTTAAATAAGGCGAAAAATTCTATTAAAAAATCGTGGTAAAAGCGTACAAACACTGAATAAGTAAAGAAAATAAAATATTCAATTTATTGTTATTATTATAATTGTATTCATTTCAAAGGATATCAACGTTTTCAGCAAATCGCTGTTTTTTTTTAAAGTGGGACAGGTCTATTGGCTCATATAGCCATGATTTATTTCACCTAATACGAATAACGATTATTGCATATTAAATTTACATAAAAAAAGACCATACAAAATATAAAATAAGTCTATTACTGCTTGCGAATATTACTGCTGCTTTAAACCCATGCAAATGCAAGCCATTAAATATCTAGCAATATCTTAAAACGGACTTGTATGGTGCAAGTCCATTTTATGAAATCTTCCCAAATCCACGGCTCATCGTCATCACCATGTCAAACTATCGAATGTGAAAAAATGCATTTTTCATTACTTTTAAAAAAGGGCCGATTGTTACCACTCAATTTTAATAGTGTTCTTCCGCACGGTTGCCAGTTTGGCCTTATTTTTTATTCAGAAATTTCGAATTCATACCAACCCATTTATGCCTAGCTTCCCAATTTCGGGACACTTCAGTAAAATGAAAGAAAAAATGCATTTCACACCACTTTTTTTTTACAGAAATTCGGTGCCTCATTTTATCGAGGAGTCTTTGATAAAATAAGGCACCAAATTTCTATTAAAAAAACGTGGTGTGAATGCACTTTTCCCATTTTACTAAAGCATCGATGCTAGGCATAAATCGGTTAAATTTCAAATAGAAATTTTTGTTTTTTTTAACGACAGACATTTCGCGATTACTTAAAGTAAAAATGTTTCTTTTCCGGTATAAATTCGGCATCCCTGAATGAAAAAGGAAGGGCAAATTGGCGACCCTGAGTTCCATCCCAGTCACAGAAATTTTATTAGTATTTTTACTAGGCGAAGAATTCTAATAAAACTTAGTGCTGACGATCGGCCCATTTTTCAAAGTAATGAAAAATGCATATTTTCCTATTCGATAGTTTGACATAGTAGCGACGAATCATCCAGTAATTTTAGAGAATGGAAACCTAAATAATAAAAAAAAATCTTCTACAACAACTCTGAACATAGCAAACATTTAATTCCGTGTCATTACAAAGCTGAGTCACTGACAAGGTCATCATCCATGAATGACCCATCGTACTTGCAGATGTGCTGGACGGGCACCTTGAGAGTCTGATCTGCATTGGGACAACCATTCCGCAACCTGCTGTCATTCGTCTTTGCCGCGTAAGCTGTGTAGGTTTTACATCGGTGCAAAGTCGTGTTGGTCTGGGTAGTTCTGTGATAGCACAGCATCCGCTTGAAACTGCGTCTGAAGCCTTCTCTAAAACGATCACTCATCCAGGAGTAGATGACCGGATTGTAGGCCGCGTGGCTCATTGCTAACCAGTGGCAGGTGAACCAGACGTAAACGATGTTTTCGTACCTCCAGATGCGGTCGTCTTGATCTCCGGCTACGATGAGAACATTTAATGGCAGCCAGCACAGGGCGAATGCGGTGACTACGACGATCATCATGTGAGTCATCTAGAAAAAAAACGTAGAATATCAGAGGAAAGGTGTAAATAAACTGTTGATACATACATAAATGAATTATTTGAATTTAATGTAGAGTTGCAAAATATTGATTTATTCCCAGGTTTAAACCCAAAAGATCCGGTTTGCTCTTAGATTTATTCCCAAAACACTCGATTTATTCACAAAAAATCCTGTTTATTCCGAAAAAACTAGGCTTATTTTCGTGTTCAAACTGTTTTTTTTTTTTCACTTTTTGCAACTCTAATTCAAAGACTTTCCCATAGTACGCGATCTTTAATCAAAAGCATGATTTAATTGAAATAAAGAAGAACGAATCATTTGATATTTTAAAAAACTTATCACAAATTTATAAGTAAACAGTGACAAATTTCAACGATAAAACACATAATCACTAAAATATAATGATGTGTGGAAACTTTACTGATATGCTTTGGGGATACATTAATATATGTTGTACAATAATTATTTTCTTCATCTTCAACAATTTTCAGAAGACAAAGGAGAATCATTATTTGCCTCTCGTGTGTGTGCATATACACTAGGTATTTTATGATAATAATCCAAATAGGTTTTTTCAAATATAATATTAAAAAAAAAAAAAAAAAAAAAGAAATCCTATTTGGAAAAGTAAAGTAAAATAGGTAAAACTACCAGCGGAAAATTTGAAATTAATGTATTTTATTAATGAATTTAATTTTAAGAACTATATAAAAATTGGAGACATTTACCATTGATTACGTTTAATTTTTAGACTCAACCATAAGACCCTAGTTACATACAATTCAAATTTAACTAAAAGTATTGTTTTTTTAGTCCTTCAGACTACGCTGTTGTCTAGTTTTGAACGTCTAAATTCAACATAAAATTTGGGGAGAAAGGGAATGAATGCGATAAAAGTCTGCGTTTCAAATTATACGAAACTGTTTTTTTTTTAGGTGCGTTCGTAATTATATAAATACGGTAGCATCTATAGTCGTCGTCTGGTCCACCGTCTGTCCGTCTGTCCGCATATAATAGCGCAAAAACTACCCAAACGAATGGTATCTTAAGTTGAAATTTAATATATATTGTCGTTTCAGAATTTTGTCGAGTCATTTCAAATTTTATGAAAATCGAATCAAAACTTAAAAAGATATTAATAAAAGTTTTCTTTATTCTATTGAATCCTATATTTCGTAATCTATATAATAAAAACACAAGTCATGTGACTGAGGAAAACAAATACGGACAAACCACTTCTTTTCTTCATATGCCAGGCTTCAATTTTTATTTAAAATTATTTTTTCGAATAAAATTGCACAAAAGTTACATTTTTAGGAAGATTGTTGAAAAATTGTTTGTTAGAGAGATGAGTTGCGTTAAAAAATTTATAGATTCTGTGATAACCTCAGTAGAAATTACGTTAACAGCCGAATATCGCAATTCATTAGAGTCAATAAACACAGAAGATTCGTTCATTATGAGTCATAAAAATATATTAAACCCTGGTTGTAATCATTCGCAAAGCAAGATCTCCTGGGTGAATTTTACAGTGCTGCCTGGTGTGGAAAAAAGATCGCATTTGTAAACGTGGCATACGTAATAAGAAAAAAGAAAGGCATATTCATTTCGCTCCTAGCAGACGATATAATTCATTTCACTGAAATAATAAGGATGATTTTTTTACATTGTGAAACTAGGTATAAAACGAACGCACCTCCTATGCTACGCTTAACGTTTAATTTCCAACTTGTATTTCTAGTTTTTTTTTTCAGTTCTTTTAATTTTTCATTTCATGGCTTTGAAGAACAAATAAAGTAAACAAATTTCACAAAAGTTTCCATTACATAATTGTAGCATTGTGAGAAGATCTTCGTTACTGAATATTATTGGTATATAATGCAATAGAAATTCAATGTCCAATGTGATTCTCAAGTAGTTCAACAAATTCCTCATTATTTCCGAAAATCAAAGTGCAGCATCAGTAGTGATATAAAATGTTTGATGTATACAGTATACAACTATTTTCTTTTATTTGCAAAGTAAGATAAAAATACAGTCATAATTTCAAAGGAAAAGAAAAATGTACACTGCGTACCGTTGGAAATAACTCCGTAATTTGCCGACCCCTGATTTAGACTATTAAAATTACGGAAATTGTGTTTTTTACATGATTAATAATGTTTCAATGTCAGAAATAACTCTATGTATGTTCGTACGAAAATGTATCTATTTTTCATGAAACATCCTATATTTAGAATCACGATATGGTAGAAATAGGGAGCACGGTAAATTCATTATGTACGTAAGCATCTACAAAATTTAAGCATTTACAAAAACTTGTTGATTTTAATGAATCATTAAGTTGAATTTAAAATCGATTCTTTTAAATTGTATTTTCTCCAAAAGAAATGCATTTTAAATATCTTCAAAATACTTTTTTTTTATCTTCTGTCATATTAAATATTCAATTCACAAAATCTTCATAATTGTTTTCATTTTCTGAAATCCCCTTCAAGTCTTTCCTTAATTAACTTTTGCATATTATAAAATGTAATTTTGCTACTCAAGATGAAATTTCACTGCCACTTAACTGAAAGAAAAATTTATTTTCGTTCCTTAAATAATTCCTTCAAAATCTATTATTTGCTTATAAAATTTTAAATATATTTAATTAATTCCTGGTAAAAGAAAAATTTTACATTACCATTAGCAGTGCTTGACAAATTCGGTCGCCAGCTGGCGACCAAATTATTTAATCTGACGCTTTTTGTTTTCTCTTTCGCACAAAAATTGACATAGGAAATGAACACAATGACATCCCCCCCATCCCCGCCGAACTCTACTACTGCCCGGCGAGCAGTAACGTTCTTCTTTCGTACTTTTATGACGCTTTTCGTACTTCAATGGACTAATTAAAAAAGTATTTTCCGAGCAGTAACGTTCTTCTTTCGTACTTTTATGACGCTTTTCGTACTTCAATGGACTAATTAAAAAAGTATTTTCCATCTCACGCACCTAAAATGCCTTTCTTTTCCGCGCTAGCCATAGAGGATTTGACGTAATTAGAATGTGGGTTGAAGTGGGAGGGTTCAATAAAACAGTAAGAAATACTGCCAATCCAGCCTCTGGGGCATCTAAAATTGGATATAATGCTAAAAAAAGTTTAATTTTTGTTTTGTAAGTTCCAAATCAGATTTTTGTGTTCAGAATTAAAACTGATTAATCTATTACGTATAAGTGTTTATAAATAATTAATTTGAAAAAAAAGTCTATAAAACCTAATTAAACTTTCAAGATTAATTAATTATTCTTTATTAATTAATTAATAAGGGGTGAAGGGGGGTGGGAGTAGATTTTATTTGCTGTCTACCAGATTTTATCAAATTTGTAAAGCCCTGCTCATGTGACAAATTAATTCAACGATATATGTTTCGTTAAAATCCATTTTTCCGTCCAGCCACTAGTTTCAGCTAAATGCTTGGTTCATTTCAACAATCATTTGTTCAGTCACGGTAACAAACCAAATTTAAGTTGAAACAAGAACGAAAAATCATGCGTCAAGCATAGATTATGTAACACTTTCCAACACTTACAAAATAATTTTGCAAATCTTTACCGTAAGGTGATATATAACTGAACAATTTTGAAAACGCATAACATATGTAAAAATCCAATTTCAGGAATTACCAACAATATTCGGAAAAATATCTCCGCTCTTTTGTGCAGCCCTGTATAGGATCTATAGATTTGTTTATATACTAAATAGAATGCTAAATTTTAGTTCAGTTATAGGAAACGCGTAGCACAGTTTAAAATTTCCCTTCTGCAATTTCCGACAATAAAGGGAAATGTGCTCGAGAACTTTTGTGCTGCCCTGTATACAATCTATAGAATTTATACACACCAATTAATAGACAAAAAATGAGTTAAATTTAAAAACGCGTTCAGCAACTGAAAAAGCATTCCCAGAAATTATTATTAATAAGCAGTCTGCAAATGAACGATGAAAGCTATACACACAATATTCTCTAGTAAGGCTCTTGTAATCCACGTTAGTGATATATATGAATTTCAATATGTTTGAAATAGTGAAATATTATTAAAATAAACTGCAAACGACTTTTCTGCATAGACCGTAATGTAACGGCATTCTTTTGAGTATCCCTGTAAAGGAACTATAAGTGCTATGCACACCACATTCTATAATTAGTCTCTTGTAGTGCACCTCAGTGATATATATCCATTTCAATATGTTTGAAATTGTGTAACATCATTAAAAGAAACCACAAAAGATATTTCCCTAAAGACCGCAATGTAAAGGAATTCTTTTGAGTGTCCCTGTAAAAAACTATAAGTGCTGCACACTTCATTATCAATGCCGAACATGCCACAGTAAACCTCAATAACATATATCAATTGCATGACGATCCGAGTATATTTACGCGAGTTAGAACACGGACAGACAGACAGACAAACCGAATTCATAAACACTTTTCGACTACGTTGGAAAGTGTTAAAAAAGCACGGATAAGAAAATAGAGCCGTGCAGGAACTTGCAGAAGTGTCTAACGATAGTGAAGGGATTAATGATTATTTTTTATGATACACTAGCTAAAATACCCGGCGTTGCCCGGGATTTTAAGAATGTTTGTTTAGAAAAATAAATTTCAATATTAAACATACAGTATAAAATAAACAATAAAAGAAAGCAGTCGAAATATTATACACACGAATCAAATGAAAACCAGATATAGAAATACATAAATTTATATAATAGACATCAGAATTGCGTTATAAATGAGCTTCTTTCATGCAGAATGGTTTCAGGCACAATGGGGTCTTTCATGACTCTTGGGTCAACGCTGCCTGTGGTAGCATATATCAGGCGTATTCCGCACGCGCCGGAGACAATCGAAAACCAAGTTGGTTGCGCCAAACTCCGTAGTAATCGGGCCATAGTAACCGAGATAGTAACCCCCCTGGCGGTGGGTGTTGGAACTAAAATCTGTAAGACAATCGAAAATAGTGCTCGCGGATATACGTTTATATTCGTTTAAACATATACGTAATTAATCCTTTTTCTATATTATACCTATCTAAAATCGTTACCGGTTACAATACGTTTAAACGTATATAAACGTATATTCGCGAGCACTAATCGAAATCCAAGTTGAATGAGCCAAACCCCGTTGTAATCGGGTTCACAAAACCCGAAATAAGAATGCACCACCTGGCGGCGGAAGGTGGAACTAAAATCCGTAAGTCAATCGTAGCTAAGTTGAATGGACCAATTCCAGTTGAAATCGGGCCCATAGAAACTTTTACTTTAAATGTGACATTATATTCTTCTGCTAACTATCCATCTATGCTTACGTATACTATCGCCTGTTTGTTATTGAAAATGAAGTGTTTAGCACTTATATAGTTCCTTTACAGGGGCACTCAAAAGAATTCCGTTACATTGCGGTCTATGGGGAAAAATCATTTGCGGTTTATTTTAATGTTGTTACACAATTCCAAAAGTACTAAATTGATATATATTACTGAGGTGCACTACAGGAGGCTTACTATAGAATATTGTGTGTATAGTCTGGCCGAAAACAAGATACCTAAATTTAAATAAAATTCATTTTTGCATGTTTCATTCCTTAGATTTTTTTTTGTTGTTTTTGCTCATTGAATGCGACGCTGCTCGTTGGATGTAAACGCTATTGTAAAATTTTTAACTTGTTTATCTCGAAACCATGTTTTTTAAACTGGGCGACCCTTTCTCTCGAAAACTATTCGACCGAAGAAAGCTAATCGTTTTTTCTGGAGCTTATACCACCAAAAATTATAATTTTCATTGATTAAGTTTTTTTTTTTTTTTTTTTTTTTTTTTTTTTTTTTCAGTTCGCAGAAAGTTAAAATTTTTTTTTAAAAAAGGTGAAAAAAAAGAACTTTCATGTTTAAATGACCACCATTTTGTCAAAAATCAACTTTTCAAACTAAATGTTGGCCTAAGCTCCAAAGAATTTAATTGCGATTTCATAAATCACAATACATGTTTTAACGAAATGTGAGTGTACTATGTCAGAAGCCGGTTCAAAATAATTTCGTATGGTATCTTATTTATCGCCCTGCTTTTTAACACTTTGTAACCTAGTTGAAAAGTGTTTATGATTTCGGTTTGTCTGCCGTATGGCCGTCTGGCCGTCTGGCCGTCTGCCGACTGTCCGTGCTCTAACTCCCGTAAATATGCTCGGACTGCCCTGCAATTTTTATATGTTATTGTCGTTAACTATAGCATGTTACCTATTTCAACTGAAGTGTGTAGCACTTATAGTTTTTTTACAGGGACACACAAAAGAATTCCGTTACATTACGGTCTATGGGGAAAAATCATTTGCGGTTTATTTTAATGATGTTACACAATTTTAAATACATTGTAATTGATATATATCACTAAGGTGCATTACAAGAAGCTTAATATGGAATAGGGTGAGCATAGCACTTATAGTTACTTTACAGGGACAGTCAACAGAATTCCGTTACATTACGTCTATGGAGAAAAATCGTTTGCGATTTAATTAAATAATGTTTCACTATTTTAAACGCATTGAAATTTATATATATCACTAAGGTGCGTTACAAGAGGTTTACTACAGAATATTGTGTGCATAGCAGTCATCGTTCATTGACAGGGACACACAAAATAATTCTTTACTGTCTGTTAACAATAATTCCTGGAAGTGCGTTTTAAGTTGCTGAACGCGATTTTAAATTTAACTCACTGTTTGTTTATTACTTGGTGTGTATAAATTCTGTAGATCATTTACAGGGCTGCACAAAAATTCGGGAACACATTTCCGTTTATTGACAGAAACTCCAGAAGGAGAATTTTAAACTGTGCTACGCGTTTCCTAACTAAACTCAAATTTAGCATCCTATGTAGTATATATACAAATCTATAGATCCTATACAGGGCTGAATAAAAGTATTCGGATATTTTTCCGAATATTGTATAGGTTGGAAATTTCTGAAATTACGTTTTTAAATATGTTATGGGTTTTCCAAATTGTTTATTTAGATGTAATCTTTCAGCTTATTGAACGATAATGATTTGTAAAATTATTTTGGAAGCGTTGGAAAGTGTTACATAATCTATGCTTGACGCATGATTTTTCATTCTTGTTTTATTTGCTTAGAAAAAGGGATGTTCACAACAGAAATAATGTGTACGATAAAACAAAAATTAATACAAAAATTGTGGTAAGATTGAAAGTCTTTTTGAATAAAAAGGGAGACTAAATAGGCAACACTGCAAGAAAATTTGTACAATCGGAAATAATCTATTAAAAAGGTCAATCATCCCCCTTTATCATCCAATGTTCTTTATCTCCTTTTTAAAGTCTGAAACTGCGATAAAAGCGATGACTAAAAGAGAGACACATTGGTACAGGTGTCTGCAGTGCCGTCTTAATTCGGTTCTCAAAAAATATTTTCCACTGCTCAATAACGCGAAACTTTGACACATTTTCTCGCTCATTTCTAAACATGAAAACATGCAGGCATGATTATTGAAGTGATTTTGTTCATCTAACTGCTTTTAGGTCGATTACATATACCCTTAAGTTGGAATTTTTAGAAAATTTTTGCAGATCTACGCCGATCATGACTTCCAGAACCCAAAACCACCCCCAGTTCAAAACTTCATCTATCTATTTATCTATGTCACTTTTTTATGGACACGATAACTCGAAAAATTCTGCACAAACCTCTTCCAAACCGATACATAAAATCAAGGAACATAAAATCTCGGTCAAGTTCGTGAATGGGCAAAATAGAACCAAGGGGGGGGGGGGGGGCGTTTTGTGAAAACAGAAAAAAACACATAATTTCTTAATTATGATGCGTATCGAATCCGTTTAAAGTTATTATTACTTCTAGGAAAAGAGCCGAAAATTTATGTATGACAGATTTTTTATATCATTAAAAATGGACCCAAGGGGGGGGGGGGGGCAAGGGGGTTTTTTTGAAGAAAAAAATTCATAACTTCGTCCATTCACAAGATATCAAATCCGCTTAAATTTATTATAAATCTTCTTAATATTATCTAAAACTTATATATTGACAAGTTTTTTATAGAACCAACCCTTATAGCAAAAAAAAAAAAATAATAATAATAAATAAAATAAATAAAAAAGTAAAACATAACAATCCCTGCCGGCTCCGCCTGTAAACAAGGTAGGTTTCGAAGTGGGCGGTTCCCACTATCGCATCATGGCAAAAAGGTCATTTCTTCCGCAATTCCTAATAAAAAGGCGCCCCACGGTCTGCGTCTTAAAACTCTACTTGTGCCTGTAGGCCGAGCCATCAGGGATTTTTTTTTAATTTTTGGATAAAGGAATTACATTTTGAGTTATAAGCAAATTTTTGCATAAGAACGGCAGCTTTTTCGCCCCTTTTCCTGCGCTGTCGCGTCCGGAAATTCTGTTCAAAACGCCATCTTTGATAGTATTTTCTGAAAAATCTTGTATCTTTATCGAAAAAAACAGTTGCAATTTTTCTTAATCAGCCAATTTGATAAGTTTGTGAACAGATGAATTAAAAATGTATCAGAAAGTAGCCAGTTTTGATTTGAGAATCGACTTAAGGAATTTAGGAGGCCGTTTTTCCGATTTTATTTTTATTTTATTTTTTTGTGCGTGTGCTTGTGTGTGGGGGGGGGGAGAGGGGGAGGGGGGGTTAGGGTCATTCATTAATTATGTTACACTTCAAGAGTGGGAGGGGGGAGTCTACAAAGTGCGACAGGGGAAAGGAAGGGGTTGATATTTTGTGACGTCATTGAAATATGAAAACAATATTAGGTAGGCATTACTTTCAAGCATTATAATAATGTTCATTAAAAAAAGAATATGTATCTTTATCCTAATATTATGAGGTATATTTTGCCCTTTTCTTTGAATTTCAACAGCTTGAAGCAAAAACACACAAGATCTTAACCCTTTATGCTCCAACAAATTTGATATACTTTATTTAACACACGTCTATTAACCCCTTAAGCGTCGTGCCCGAGACATTCACGGGCAGTGTTGGCTACTTTTTTTAAATTTAGAAAGTTTGATTTAGACCAGTTTTTTTCAATAGTGTATGGCTTTATTCTCGCACTATTTTATTTGCCTTTAAATAAGGCGAATATTTCTACTTCGGAAAACTGGTGGTAATTAAGCAATCTGAATTTTAAAAAAGTAGCCTACACATATCGGACGCGACGATTAAGGGGTTAATAAAAATTAGATTTCACAATATAATAATATAATATAATATTTCTTTTAAATGCTAAAAGGCGTAAATTAACAACATAATATACACTAAAATAACTTTTATTAGGTTGTTTTCAAAAACAAATTAAAATATTCTATAATTGCACACGGTGTTAATTGAAATATATTAGATTTCACTTTTCACACAAAATATTTCCCTCTATCACATTTAGAAAGCTTAGCGAAACAATCTACGTTAACACTTAACTGCTGTTAGCGGTCTAACAGACCGCTGCTTTTTTCAATCGCCACAGTTCGTTAACCCTTAGTAACTGTTGTAACAGAAATTGTCGCCTAGCTACTGTTAGCGGTCTCTGAGACCGCTTTATGGAATGAGGAATAAAAAGGCTAGATAAATTCACAGGATAGTATTTATGTACTAATATTTATGTAACAGGACAATTATAATTAAAATTCATCTAATCAGAAGTCTGTATAGTGATAGTACTAGGGGTCCAAACGAAGCACAATTCCACTAGTATGTAAGTTAAACTGAAAAGTTACAAATTAAACTGTGAAAGATTGAAAAAAAGCAGCAATTTGTAAGACCACTAACAGCATTTGAAAGTTAAAAGATCTTTCGAGGTTTAATTTTTTTTTTTTTGTGTGTGTGTGTGTGGGGGGGGGGGGGGGATATCTTCCAATCCCGTTTTTCAAATTAAAATGAACAAGTCATAATCTAAGATTATAATTATCATTTATAAATCTTAGATTTTTCGATCGCCGTCAGATTTCTTAAAATTCACCAATTAGTTCCTGAATGTATTGAAAGAGTGGTTGATTCTCCCTGTTTTTCGCTGTTTTCTCAAAAACTATTGTAGATATCGGAATATGACAAACTTCAGATTGTAGCCAGAATTCTCATTTATAAATTTTAAACCTAGAAGACTTAGACAGTCTCGTAATAATTACGTATATGTTTTTATGACTAGCGGGGGGGGGGGGGGGAGTAATTAATTATAAGCAGGGCTTTACAAATTTGATGAAATCTAGTAGCCAAACAAAGAAAAGAAATCTAGTCAATAAAAGAATATTTAACTCGACCATCTCCTATCTCGTCATTGATTTTCGAAAAACACATTTTTTAAAAAAAAATTCCTACTATTAGCTCACACTCTCTATATATATATCTTGTTGGAATTTTCAATCGTTAATAAAATATTTTCTATTCATCCATTCAAGTTCAAATACATTTTTTTAAACTTGCACTGGATGACAATTGATGTTAATACAGTTTTTTCAAATATTAATTCATTAATTAAATTTAATTAATTAATTTTAATTTTATATTTCATTTCTGTTCAAAAGTATAGACTCACTCCATATTTATAGTCTCACCTTCACACGTAAAAAGATAATGGGGCTGTTCACGGACGAAGATCAGGCGGCTCGCGGGCGAAGGAGACTATAAATGTGGAGTGAGTCTATACTTTTGAACAGAAATGAAGTATAAAACTAAAATTAAATAATAAAATTTAATTAATTAATTAATATTTGAAAAAACTGTATTATCGCTAACTGTAACATCGCTATGGCACTTTATTGTGAAGTTTGGTAATTTTTGAAATTCAATATTTGAAAAACGGCATAATAATTAGATTTTAAATTTATATCAAGAAAAATACAATTTTTTTACCTTTCTAACGCAGTTTGTCCAACTATTTTGTGAGAAATACTTTTAGAGCTATTAATTTTTGGTATTTTAGCTATATATTTTTTATTTAATTTTTAATACATTTCAAAAATTTCTCTTATGTAAGATATTTAGCAGGATATAAATTTAGGAATAAATACCATCAGTGGCGAAGCGTGTAGATCGCTGGAAAAAAAATTCTATTTAACCTAAGTAGGAATTGACTTAAAAAAAAAGTTTTTATATTACTTGTTATGAATAAATTGAGAAAAAAATAGTAACGAGCATAGTTTAGAATTATTAGTTACATACTTCACAGAATAGTACATAAGTAATGACCATACATGTAGTACATAAATCATTAAGTTTTCTAATGAAAGTTACCAAAATTCTATATCTCTGGAAAAAAGAAAGAAAGAAATAGTGTTAAGGCAGAATTACTCAGCATGTTTCGGAAATGCTGATTGTCGAATGCTTCAAATGTCCGGAAAGTTGAGTGCTATAAATCTATATCTGATGATGGGGCATCCATGAAATAGTGAAGCAGGAAGATAATTCTTTGCCTATTTTCCTGTCGAAGTCTCTCAAATAATTCTGATTTTATTATTTTAAAATTTGCTATTGATGAACTTATTTTTGCCAAATCAAAAATTAAAGTTAAATATAGTTTTTGTTTGAATATAATTTCTAAGTTTATTTCTGAATATTTTGAAACTTTGCAACATCTATAAATGAGACATCTTATGAGAATGTTTATTTATCATTGTGACTAAGATGAGTAACAGATGTTGCTCTTGATAAAAATTGTAGGCAAGTAATTTCCGTAAACATAGTGATTGTAAAAAAAAAATAATAATAATAATCTTCCATTTAATACTTGGAAATATTTCATAGAAAATTTCTCACGCCTTGCATTCATAATATGCCGTCAGTGCGCTATGCTGATGACCCGGGTTCAAGTCCCGGCTTGGATAGTTTTTCAATCTGTTGGCTATACGCCTTTTAAGCAATTTTTAAAAATTTGGAAAATAATCTTTTTTTTCTATACATAATCCGTCTCTAATAATAAAACAAGAACGAAAAATCATGCGTTAAGCATAGATTATGTAACACTTTCCAATGCTTCCAAAATAATTTTACAAATCATTACCGTTTAATAAGTTGAAAGATAACATCGAAGTAAACAATTTGGAAAACGCATAACATATTTAAAAACGTAATTTCAGGAATTTCCAACATTTATTTCCAACATTTATTTCCAACATTTATTTCCAACGTATACAATATTCGGAAAAATATCCGAATATTTTTATTCAGCCCTGTATATGATCTATAGATTTGTATATATACTACATAGGATGCTAAATTTGAGTTCAGTTAAGAAACGCGTAGCACAGTTTAAAATTCTCCTTCTGGAGTTTCTGTCAATAAACGGAAATGTGTTCGCGAACTTTTGTGCTTCCCTGTATGGGATCTACAGAATTTATACACACCGCGTAATAAACAAAAAGTGAGTTAAATTTAAAATCGCGTTCAGTAACTTAAAACGCACTTCCAGGAATTATTGTTAACAGACAGTAGATAATTCTTTTGTGTGTTCCTGTAAATGAACGATGACTGCTATACACACAATATTCTATAATAAGCCTCTTGTAATGCCCCTTAGTGATATATATAAATTTCAATGCGTTTAAAATAGGGAAACATTATTTAAATAAACCGCAGACGATTTTTCTCCATAGACGTAATGTAACGGAATTCTTTTGACTGTCCCTGTAAAGTAACTAAGTGCTTTGCACACGCTATTCCATATTAAGGTTCTTATAATGCACCTTAGTGATATATATCAATTACGATGTGTTTGAAATTGTGTAACATCATTAAAATGAGCAGCAAATGATTTTTCCCAATAGACCGTAATGTAACGGAACTCTTTTGAGTGTCCCTGTAAAAAAACTATAAGTGCTACACACTTCCGTTGAAATAGGGAACATGCTACAGATAACGACAATAACATATAAAAATTGCAGAGCAATCCGAGCATATTTACGGGAGTTAGAGCACGGCCAGACGGCAGACGGCCATACGGCCAGACAAACCGAAGTCATAAACACTTTTCAACTAGGTTGGTAAGTGTTAAAAATGAGCAATAAATGGCGCTAGACTACCATTATTATATTCGTCATCCTGCTGGGCATCTGTACAAAGGCTGTCATTTTGGGCGTATATATCGGAAAAACAAAATGAAGAAGAGATATGTAAAAAGGGACAAATTTGTAACTTGTATGTGTTCAAAGATTCTCTTTATTCTTAAAAAGAAGAAAAGTTACTAACGCTGTCGCTGTTGCTGCCATTTTTTAATTCACCATGTCCTTTTTACTTTCTCAGTTCACATTACAAAAATTATTGCATATAAAAACATGAAAACGTGGAATTTTGAAGAAAATCCATCATAAACATGCGAAAAACTGTTTTTAAATCGAAGAACTTTTTAAGTGCGTATTTAATAATCGAGCAATTGTTCGGTTACATAAGTTTTAAAGGATCAAAAACTATACATAGCAGTTTGTCCATCTTTTGCAGACAGGTACATGACTAGACTATGGTGTTCAGTCTCCAATCATTTTTTAATTTTCACTATTTTTAGAAGAATTTTCGAATTTTTTATACGAAATGTACGAGTAGACAATTAATTCATATTTTTTTTCAAAAAGCCGTATTTTATGTAAGATTAATAAGCCCGAATAATAATATATGCAAACAATGTATTTTCAATTATATATATTTACACATGAATATTGAAAATGAAAGAAAACTTTAAATTAAATAAATTATTACATCAGAAAAGCATTGACTGGTGAAAATGACGTGATACTTAAAGCGAATTGTGCATTTTCAAGCGAAGTTGAAGTCATTTTTTATGATATCTGCAGCACAATTTCATAAGACATGGATAACGATATATAAAGAAAAGTTTTTGTCGTCATGGTTAACAATATATATTTTAATGTAATTTTGAATTTTAAGTCAATTTGAAACCTTTTTTTAAACAAACATAAATTTATAAACATAACTTTTATTATAAATAATATTTTGTTTTTGCATTATTTTAGAAAGAAACTGAGCAAGATTAAAAATATTTTCATATTAATAAATTAGCAATAAATGTGGGTATTTAATTATGAAAGAAAGTCGCACAATGTTTAGCACATCACGTACTTTCACATTCATAAATCATGAACTTTTACCTTCTTCCGCTGAAAATGACGTCCTATTTAAAATGTAAAATTCCAGTTTTATTCAGAAAACTTAAATATTTTATTAAGCATACACAAAGTGTCGTGATTTCCACAAACTTTTATGTTCATAAATATTGTTCAACATATTTTCTTTATTATTATTTTTTTTTTCATTTATTTATTTATTTATTTTTTATTTATTTTATTTATTCATTTATTTATTTTCTGAGTATAGACAGCAAACTATGATATTTTATTAAATTATAAATGCTTTGAAAGCTTATTTTGCTTACTGAATACATTACTTAAAATAATATTTATCTTCAAATTTTTACTAGGTTTCGACAGTTGCAAAAAATGTTTCATTTTTTTTAAAACGGAGCAAAATACCGTGTTTTCAGAGAGCACGGATTTGAATGAGGGGTTGATGAGAGTACCTCGTCGAAGTTCCAAATTATGTGCTCATGTAGTCCCCTAGTATGTCATAAAAATATCATTGGATACAACAGCCATAGTAGCAAAGGGTCTCAAAGAGACCTCCTACAACTGTCTAAAAGGCCTGTGAATTTGGGTGAAATGTACAATTAACTTTATCTGAAGTCACTCTCTACATAAAGCTTTTTATCGAAGTTGTTTATCCATATTTCTTCACGACTTTTCCCTTTTAAAATGAAACATATGGTGTCCTTTTTGTTTTTACAGTAGATAAATTAATTAATAATAGATTAATAATAGATTTTTTTGGACATTTAATAATTATATTATTTTTAATATTTGTGAACAACTGATCGTTCGTGACAATCGCTGCAGTAGAAAATTTGCAAAATAACACATTTTGCATTCAATTTTCGTGCAAAATTAAACTAAATTGTAAAAAATAAAGTCTAGCTTTCAAAAATAGAGAGCCTCTAAAGGAGAGTGACGACATAAGTTTAATAAATTTAAATTGGTTGAGAGAATTTTTAATACAAACTTGCTAAACTTTACATTTGTTGTGCTTTGGCGAGAATGCCAGACTACTTCAACTATGAAGAAGAAATCGTGCAACAGATGTCACAGACGCACAAGATTAATGTGATTTTTTTTCGCCATTTTGGCGAGAAAACGCTGCTTTCGGATATTTGTTAGGTCTATTATGCCGTTCATGTTAGTTTTATTTTATTGAGAAGTAGTTTATTTTATTGTCACACGCAATTTTATTATAAAACATACATATATGTTATTAAAAACACACACATAGTTTTTCTTATAAACATGCATAAGTTATTTTATTATAAAACCCACACAATATTTAATGCATTAAAAACAAACACAGAGTTTTATTTATCATAATATTTACATAATGTTTAATTTTTTATAAAACACACACAATGTGAAATATACAACTGACTCGGCTATTAACACTAGAGAGCTTAAAATCACCGGGTTGTCACTCTAAGCAAAAAAAATCTCCATTTTGTCGCTAAAAAGAAATCCCGGTGCGTCTGTGACGTCTGTAAGGAAATCGTGAACATAAAGTGAACACATCCCTTCCAAGTTAAAGATAAAAGAAATATCCAAATTACGTGCTCATATAGCAAATGCATCAGATGCAGACACTTGTGAACGTCGAATAATCAAACAAAGGTTGAAAATTCAAATCTATATCTATATTTGTCTTATGTGGCGCGGAAATAGGGCTGAATTTCTAGCTTAACGTTGGCAACAACCGTAGTTTCCAGAGCTCAGACCAATGAACAGACTAGATTGTGTTAGATAGATCAGCTTCGCCTCCACTATGGCAGTCAGTGTCGGAGCAGTGAAAATAAAACGAGCAAATATTAAAAATAAAATAACATTTATGTAATCCAAAGCGTCTGAGATGATTCCTCATTTTAATTATGAGTAATATTGTTAATTTCAAATGAATTCTCAACTCCTATTTTGAATTTATATACGAATTTCACTCACATAAAAAATTGGAGATAGTAAAAATATCAACTGTCTAGGTTACACCTGCTGCCATCTGCTGCTGTCGTAATGAAGTAAAAATAATTTATTTTGCAGAAATCTATAATCAATTAGAATAGTAAAATGTCGAACGAAATTTAAACAATCATTGATGATAAACTATCTTCCTTTTCTTCGTGTTTTTTTTTCTTTTAATGAATTTAAGCCGTGCGGTACAATATTATAGGTGCAATAAGTTTTAAGCAAATTATGTTTCCAAGATCCTTTTTTCATAGTATTTAAATGATTTATATGCCCATTAGTAGCTCCAACTAAATGCATTTTTAGTTGTGTTTTCAACGGAGTTTTCAATTACTTTTTTACATTAACAAAAATTGCCAATTTCATGTGTTCAAAGGATTTATGGTAGGGAAGAGTTAGCGAGTAGGGGGCTGAGCCCCCTAGTTATATCGATTCTTTCACGTTGTTTTCAACTTAACTCTCAAAGAAAATAAATAGTATCAGCGTTAGTAGGCAGTTACCACAATTATTTAATATAATTTTTCGACTTATTTAAATGCAGAAAAGTGTTACAAATCCTACAATTAAACGAGGTGTCTACAATTTCTGTTATTTAAATATTAAATCGAAAAACTCTTTTAAAAATTGTGGTAAAAGCCTACGAACCCTGAGTATTCATAATTATTTAAGTCCAGGTGATTCGACTGAATGCGCATACTGTAAAAACATTAAAGAACAAAAAAATGGAGCAGTATAGTATTATTTTCTTTTAATTATAAGTTTATACCAAAATTACTCTTAAATCTTATCTCTGATATCTGATGTATCTATCCACAAAAGCTAACACAGTTTTATCGAATCATTCATGTAGTATTACAGTTTGCTATTCTGTTTAAGAAAAAGACCCACACTCTCTATACCCGGAAAGCTGTAAATCTAAAAGGAGGGGGGGGGGGGGGGGTACCGAGGGACAAATCATGTAAAATATCTTTACAAACATTCGCTACGCAAGATTTAATTAAAGTATTAAAAAAAACTTCCATATGTAATATTCAATATGTATTCTCCTTACGAAAGAATATTAACTGCCATTAAACGTCTGTTATAAATTTAATAAAAGACGTAGTTATTTCAAAACTTTCATTTCGCAGAAAAAGAGGAGATATATCCATAATTCATAAGCATTGTGTGAAGAACAAACTACGAACAGTCTCTTGCAGATTCAATTCATAAGCTATGAGAGTTTGGTACGGGAAAAAGTTTAGTAACACTTCATAAAGATTTATTTTATGCATCTAACCGCATTTTAACAATGTCTCTAAAAATGAACTTAAAAATGTTATATCAACGTGAAGATTATTTTAATAGAGAATTCAGAAAAAGGTTAATATATAAAATTACAAAGCTATTGCGCATTTTGTGCAAGATGAAATGGAAAGAAAGTGTGAAGCTAGTCTTTTAACTTCAAATACTTTTTTAATTTAAAGGAAACTTATAATACTGAACAACATCGAACAATTTCAATTAATAAATGAATTTTATTAAAGATTCAGTTTAAAATTTTTGTTGGTTAGTTGTACTTTTTTATGTATCATCGTTAATTTAGTAACTTCTGGACACTTTCAGGGGCAATGTACATATTTTTATACAATACTGAAATGACTGAATGTCACCAAAATTTATGAACAAACTGATTTTCCTGTGTTGGTAATTTAGCGAGAATTTTTTTTCATATAGCTACCACTATTTCCGATTAGTGATATTCGTCTTAATTAATCTGCCATTCAATAAAACGAATACTACTAATAGGAAATAGTGGTACATATCTGAACAAAAAATTCCAACTAAATTGGCAACAGTGGAAAAGAGAGAAGAAACTCGCATATTAATCTATGAATGGGCGTATTAAGCGACATTTTTTGTCTCAGAAGATCTAAATTTTATCGCGTATTTCGCGGGATCGTGTATTAACCGTGAGCGTGTTAACCGGGTCCGACTGTATTACAGTTTGTTATCGTAATTAAGAAAAAGATCCACACTCTCTATACCCGGAAAAATAGAAATCTAACAGGAGGAGGGGTTGTGCAGAGGGAAATATCTTTACAAACATTCGTTACTCAAGATTTAATTAAAGTATATAAAAAAAAACTTAAATATACACTATTCAATATATATTCTCCTTATGAAAGAATATTAACTTACATCAAACGTTCGTTCTAAATGTAATAAAAGACGAATTTATTTCAAAACTTTCATTTTGCAAGAAAAGAGAAGATATATCCATAATTCATATGTATTGTGTGAAGAACAAACTACGAACAGTCTCTTGCAAATTCTATTCATAAGTTATGGCAATTTGTTACGGGAAAAAGTTTATTAACACTTCATAAAGATTTATTTTATGCATCTAACCGCTTTTTAACAACGACTCTAAAAATGAATTTAAAAATGTTATATCAACGTGAAGAAAATTTTATAGAGAATTCCAAAGTTTAAGAATTTAAATTACGAAATTATTGCTCATTTTGTGCCCGATAAAATGGAAAGAAAGTGTAAAGCTAGTTTAAAGTATTTTAATAATTTTTGTAAACTTCAAATACTTTTTTTAAATTCAAAGGAAACTAATAAGGCTGATTTCAAAAACATAAAACAGTAGATAGCTCAGTAGGGAGAGCGTTGGCACGGCAAGCCAAAGTACCCAGGTTCCAGTCCTGGTCCCGGCATATTTTCGCTCTGTTAGAAAAATCTCTACTATGATACCCCAACCATTGGATATAATTTACCTAGTTGAATATACTTTCCTCTGTTCATTATAGAACATTAAACAATTTCATTTAATCCATGAATTTTATTAAAGATTCGGTTTAAAAAATTGTTGTTCAGTTGCGCTTTTTCGTGTATCATCGTTAATATCCTAACTTCTGGACCTTTTCAGAGGCAATGTATGTCTTTTTATAAAATGCTGAAATGACTGAATTTCACCAGAATTTATGAACAAACTAATTTTTCAGAGTTGTTAATTTAGCGAGCCTTTTTATTCAGATAGCTACCACTATTTCCAATTAGCAATATTCGTCTTAATTAATCTGTCATTCAATAAACGGAATACTACTAATCGTAAATAGTGGTAGATATGCGAACAAAAAATTCCAACTAAATTGGCAACACTGGAAAAGAGAGAAGAAATTCGCATATTAATCTATAAATTCGTGTATTAAGCGAGATTGTTTGTCTCAAAAGATCGAAATTTTATCGAGCATTAAGCGGGATCGCGTAATAACCGTTCGCGTATTAGACGTTATATTTATGCGTTAGCCTTATGGGCAATGTTCAAGGAACCCGAAAAATCCGCGTATTAAGCGGGATCGCGTGTTAACCGTGAGCGTGTTAACCGGGTCCGACTGTATTACAGTTTGCTATTGTGTTTAAGAAAAAGATCCAACTCTCTATACCCGGAAAAATTTAAATCTAAAAAGAGGATGGAGTGTGCGGAGGGAAATATCATGTAAAATATTTTTACAAACATTCGTTACTCAAGATTTAATTAAAGTATAAAAAAAACTTAAATGTACATTATTCAATATGTATTCTCCTTATGAAAGAATATTAACTTGCATCAAACGTTCGTTATAAATGTAATAAAAGACGTAGTTATTTCAAAACTTTCATTTCGCAAGAAAAGATAAGATATATCCATAATTCATATGCATTGTGTGAAGAACAAACTATAAACAGTCTGTAGCAGATTCTACTGATAAGTTATGGCAGTTTGGTGCGGGAAAAAGTTTATTAACACTTCATAAAGATTTATTTTATGCATCTAGCCGCATTTTAACAACGGCTCCAAAAATGAATTTATAAATGATGTATCAATGTGAAGATAATTTTATAGAGAATTCAAAAAGTTTAAGAATTTAAATTACAAAGTTATTGCACATTTTGTGCAGAATAAAATGGAACTTCAAATATTTTTTTAATTCAAAGAAAACTAATAAGACTGAATTAAACAACCTAAAACAATTTCAATTAAACCCTGAATATTATTAAAGAATTGGTTTAAATTTTTTATTGATTAGTTGTGCTTTATTATGAGTCATTGTTTCTATCGTAACTTCTGGGCACTTTCAACAGCAAAGTATTTCTTATTATAAAATGTTGAAACAATTGAATATCACCAGAATTTACGAACAAATGGATTAAAAATAATCATTTCTTTGCGCACAATATAAAAACAAAATTAAAAAATATATATTCTGTGTACCGTTTAGGAATTTGTAATTAAAAGTAAGTGGTAGAAAAAAATATATCTTAAACCCTTCAAAAGGTTACATGTTGCAATCCTTTTAAAATGGTAAAAAGGTGTAATTTCTATATACAGTAAAACCCGCTTAAGAAGTTTCCCAAGGGAATGGAAGGCAAAAACGTCTTAAACGGGAAAACTTCTTAAACGGGAAATTAAGAATGTTTGAAACAATCATTAGTTTAAGTTTTCATAGTCAGGAGAGGTCTTTTACATTGTTAAAATAATACATAAATTTATATAAAGTTGAGTTTTACTTAAGAAATTTAAACTGATTTGCACATTTTAAAAAATCTGTCAATCAAGTAAAAATGCATAAATACCGTAGAAACTCTTTATTTAATCCAATGTTTGAAGACAGAGAGGGGACATTTCTCTTTAAGCATCATTTGATATGCTTTTACAGAATAAATCGGTTATAGATTTTCGTTTTTTTTTTTTTTCTCGGCAATTTTTAGTTGATAACAGTCCAGTTGTCTTAAAGTTTTTAAACATTTCCTCAGGCACATTTTCAACACTTTTGATAAAACGGCGAAATGTTTCTAGTCCTTTCACAGCATCCGAAAAACTAGGAATTTCCACGTGCTCTTCCTCAGTGTCACTCATTTCTTCATCTTCTGTAACCTCACAAATATCATCTACTGTAAGCATTTCACATGGCAATATCTCGTCATCTACTGACACATACTCTTCAAACGATGCTGTGAAATCCATCCTTCTTTGTAACGTCTTCCAATCATCTTCAATGTCCAATTCATATTCTTCTGTTTATTCTCCTTCCAAAAATCCTGCTTTCTGGAAACAATTGGCAATTACAGATGGCGTTATTAACTCCCATGCAGATAAAATAAAATGAATAGATTGCAAAACGTTCACTTTTCCTATCTCTCCAGTATTGTGCAGTTTTTCAATCATCCAATTCACAAGCCGTTTTCTACAGTGCTGCTTAAACACTTTAATAACTCCCTGATCCATCGGTTGCAAAACCGAAGTCGAGTTCGGTGGTAGGAAATACACTTTTATGTTAGTAAAGTTACTCGTGTCTTTGGAATGAGCGGCGCAATTGTCTACAAAGATGATGATGTTCCGTTTAGCTCTCTCATTTTAACATTTAATCTTTTCAAATAGGCTTCATAAATTGTAATCGTCATCCACGCAGTTTTGTTATTTTCATAATCACAAGGCAGTGATTTCACATTTTGAAAACATCTGGGTTTCTTGGATTTCCCAACAACCAAAATTGACAATTTCTCGGAACCGTCCATGTTTGCACCCAATAAAACTGTAAGTCGTTCCTTATTTTTTTTACCTCCGTGACAATTTTCACCTTTATATGCATACGTTTTATCCGGTGAAAAATTATAGAAAAGCCCACACTTATCCATGTTAAATACATCTTTAGGATGATAGCCGGTTATCAAATCTGGCAAGATTTGTTTCCATTCTTCGATTTCTTATGGATCGACGCTTTTACTCTCACCTTTTATAGAATTGTAACTTAAACCAGTTCTTTTTTTTCATTCTATCAATCCATCCATTTGAAGGTGCAAATTCAATCTCCATTTTTTTGGCAATTTCCTCAGCCTTTTCTCTAAGAATAGGTCCACTTATAGGAATATTGGCGGATCTAGCTTGCTTGAACCAAAGTAATAATTTTTCTTCCATAACTTCATATTTTCCTTTTTTCACTTTTTTAATTTTTCGAGATTTATCAGAGGAGTCGTTTAATATAAGATTGCGTTTGGCTACAATTCCATTCAGAGTAGTCACCGGCATATTCAATCTCTTAGCAATTTCAACTCTTGTTACGTTTGGGTTGCTATCAACTTCTTTCAAAATTTTGATTTTGTCTTCAATTGACAAGGCCTTTCTTTTAATTCCCTTGTCCGACATTTTGAAGAGAAAAAAATAAATAAGAATTTTTTTCGTGAATTTTCCAAGAGAGATTTGACGCTTACACTCACTCAAAAACAGATTGAATGAGCCAAACTGAACACAGCTTTGGTTTGGAATGAACCAAACATAGCTTTGGTTCATTCATACCTGGAAAGGGGTGAAAGAGACTCTATTCTAAGAGAAAGCAACTGGTTAACTTAAAGAACTACCCCTGAGTAGGAGCAAACCATTTCTCTTTAATCTCTTATCAGTCACTATTGTTGCAGCCATAAGGGACTCGGACTTACCCTCTCTATACATTTCATCAGACAAACTGATATGAAGGTGAAATAAAGGTGACGACAATCCTTTTCAATCTTAAATGTGCCCTTTTGAATAGCGAAGAATATAGAGAAATGCTTTTCCAGTACAGAATGGGGGAAAAATCCCTCAAAAGACTGAAGTAAACGTGTTTTGAAAGTAAAATTAAGGGGAGAAAAAACTTCTTAAGCGGGAAAAAGTTTGGAACTAAACTTTTTAAACGGGTTATTTTAAGATTGTAAGAATAGAAAAAAAATGGGAATCGAAAATATAAACTTCTTAAACGGGAAAACTTCTTAAGCGGGAACTTCTTAAACGGGTTTTACTGTAAACATATCTGTTTAAAATAATGCATAATTTTTTTAATTTGTAACTGAAGGTAATTTTGTTTTTGAAAAAAATTATTTACGCTCAAAATACGATTTGTGACGGCTTGCATAACTTGTACACCAAGTTGCAGTTCTTTTAACATTTTTTTTGTTGTTGTTGTAACAAATGTAGTGCTACCATATTTAATTTTTCTTAGTTACCAATTACAATATTATTGATTCATTTAATTACTGAAGCGAACTCTTCTCTGCTATTTTTTTTTTCAAAACATTTAATTGCGAATTAGTAAATAGAAAGTAAATATCAAACTAACAGTGACATTCATTTTAATTTTTTTTTAATTCTTGTAAACTATAAATTATTTTTGGATTCAAAATAAAATATATAAAAACATTACATAACAAACACCTTTTTATGGATCAATGAATTTTATTAGCTTTAATTTTACAGTGATTAGTTGTGCTTTTCACTAGTCACATTTTCTTTCCTATTTTTTTTTAAATGCTAACAATTTAAAGATGGTTTCATTCTGTTCAATTATTGTCTTTAAAATTCTGTGTAGATTATTAAATTTGGAATGGAAGGTGATTTGAAAATATGGATTATTTATCAAAAAGTTTCAAGAATTGTAGTCGTACTGTAAAATAATGCATATATTTTTTTTAATTTGGAACTGAAGCTAATTTAAAATATATATTTACGCTCAAAGTTTTGCATAGCTTTGGTCCCAAGTTTCAATTCTTTTAACATTTTTTTAAACAAATGTAGCGCTAGCATGTTTTATTTCCCGTAATTACTGGTACTCGTAATTAATTAATTACGTACTACTACGTACTAACATACGTACTAACTACTCGTAATTAATTAGTTTTTTTCGTTTACAACAATTTGTATTTCTATATCTTATAAATGTGTGAGTACTGAAATTTACACAAACGCGAAGCCTTTATCAGTTTTAGGGCGTAGAATGCTGTACTATCAAGAATTTTCACCTTTATTAAAAAAAATTCCAATAAAATCCTGTGATATCCAATATTTAACAATTTCTTCACAAAATCTACTACAAGGTTATTCATATTGTACCTGGCTTTTGCGTTTAGCAAAAAATTCCACCATTTTTGTGTTACAAAAATTGTTAAGTATAGAAGCGAGAACAGAATCTTGTAAGAAATATCTTTGCAAAAACTCGCTTCTCAAGATTTAATTAAAATCTCTGAAAAACCTGAATAGAATATCCAATAAACATTCTTTTTAGGAAAAATATTAACTTCTATTAAACTTCCAATATAAATTTAAATATAAAAGTCAAAGTTATTTCAAAACTTATATTACGCAAGTAAGTGGAAGAAAACGTTAGATAGATCCATAATTCATAAGCATTGTGTTATAGAAAAAACTTGGAACAATCCCTAGCAGATTTTTCTTTTTTAATATATCGACTTGGTGGAAAATAATGCTCAGCAAAACTTCTTAAAAAGCCTTTTTTCGTATAATTATGTTTTACAAATTACATTAATGCTAAAGTAAATCAACAATAAATAAATATGATGAAAATTTTATGGAGAATTAAAAATAAATGTTAGAACTGTAAATTTATTGCAAACGTAGTAGAAGAAAAAATGTGCAAAGCTTATATCAATATTTTTTATTGTTCTTCTTAATGTTTTGATTGAAAAGAGAAATAAGATAAAATTATGAAATGCCAAATATTTTATATGAAACAATGAATTTTATTGAAGAATTGGTTTCAATTTTTATTGCTTAGTTGGGTTTTTTATAAATAACTCTTTCTTTCATAATGTTTTCAAATAATGTGGTACATTTTAAAATGGTGAAAAGTTTTGTACTCTATATACAATAGATTCCCGACTATCTGACATTTACGGAACTAATATTAAATTTGTATCATCTCATAAATCAGACGACGCATTAAGAATGGCACTTTACGAGTATTCAAAATCAATGTAAATTAAATAAATAAAGTAAAAGGTTAGTTTTAAAAAGGAGAAAACTTTAAAATCAAGACAAAGTAAATAGACGAAATATTTAATTACATTTTTAATTTTTATGCACTGTTATCCACTATAAATCTCTTTTGCTGCCACTTGTTGTCGGAAACGTTTCCGAGTAGTTTTCATAGACTATTAGTCAGTTTTTTCACACTGAAATATTGGTTTTTAGGATGCTATACATTCTCAATTAAACATTTTGGTACTTTACCGTTATACCAACACCATGCCAAAATGTATGTTAATGCGCCATTTATTTCAACCCTGACCGTGCAAAGGATTTTTATTGCGAAACGTGCCAAACATTCGGATTTCTTATTTTTTTAACATTAATCATTCTATTATTATTATTATGTAATCGTAACTTCGCAAAAATCTTAATTTGCTATTTTTCAAATAGAAAATATTTATTATTAAGTTATAACTTACATTTATTATTAACGCGCTGAGATGGATTTTACTATTTGGCAGTTACCTGATGTTGATGCAGCTGCAATAAAAAATTTTCAGGACTTTAGAAATATAAAAAAAGTTTAAAAAAAAGAAATATGAACGTCTTCATTCAAAAAAATGAAATGTTTACTGCAATGATAAGAGACATTTACAATTTCATACCTACAATTTAAATTGTGTTTTATTTTATTACTTTATTTTATAATATTTATTTGTATTTTTATTTTAATTATATATTTAATAAAATAGTTCGTGAAAGTCTGTAATTTTTCCACATGTTTCATTTTTAAATGCTCATTTTCGTGCCTACAATGTTATTCATATTTTCAAGCGACTCATTTCACCCGAATATCATTTTGCGCCACCCATTACCTTTGGCGACAATGGTATTGGTATAATGGAAAAGTACCAACATTTTCGGCTGCGTGATTGAATTTCTACATGCAAGAATAACAAAATAATATTAATTTTAATGTTAATGTTAATCCTATTATATTTCAAATAAAGTGGAGAGTCGAAATACGTCCATTAAAATATACACTAAAACACTTTTTATTTTGCTTAAAAGACGTCAACATATCAATATAAACATTAAAGATGTTAAAATTTAAAATTTACATGTTTCGATTTGTTCATCAAATCTTCATCAGAATATCGTCATCAGATGGAGCTAAGAGCGGTGTTAAAATTAAAAGTATACAGGGCGTTGTACCTTCTTTCACATAGTGACTGTTCAGACTCTCTGGTTTTTATGTACATTGTATTTGTGGTTTGTGTATATTCTGATGACGATTTGATGAACAAATCGAAACATGTAAATTTTAAATTATAACATCTTTATTGTTTATATTGATATGTTGACGTCTTTTAAGCAAAATAAAAAGTGTTTTAGTGTAATTTTAATCCTGTTAATGTATCACATTTACCTGCTAAACCTATTAATTGAACATGAGAATGTTTACTTGAGAATGAATAGCATCCGTAAAACCTTCATTACTAGTTGAGAAAACGCATTAATACGCTATAAAAACGAGTCAGAATTTTTCTGAAAATCCCTGGTAGCAAAAGAAACTTTGTTTTTATAAATGCTTCATTAAATCTGTAAAATCTATTTTTTTTAAAGGTAAAGAGCGTTTTTCAGAATCGTGGGTAACTCGGAAGATGTTACTATCTATTTTCGTTGGAGGTTATATTATATTTTTCTAGATTAAAGAATGCCTGTCTTTTTTAAAAGTGTATTCAGAGATACGTAAATCTAGAAGCGGAAAAACAGAGCTCGTTAGAAATATCGCGGCAAAAGCTATTCAATATTTAAACAAAATTTACGAAAAAATCTGCCTAGAATATAGAATAAACATTCTTTTTTCACAAAACTTCCATTAAATCTCCGAAATAGCTTAAATATAAAAGAAAGAGAGTTATATAACGATAGTTACGAAAACTCTGAATAGAATAGCCAATTAACAATCCTTTTATGACAAACATTAACTTCTATTAAATTTCCGAAATTAATTTAAATATAAAATAGAAAGAATTATATAACAATAATTATGAAAAATGTGCATAGAATAGCTAATAAACATTAATTTTAAGAAAAACATTATTTCTGTTAGATTTCCGAAACAATTTGTGTATAAAAAAGAGAGAATTATATAACAATAATTACGAAATATCTCAATAGAATATCCAATAAACATTCCTTTAAAGTTATCGGTGTTAAAGTTATCGTTACGACAAACATTAACGTCTATTAAATTTCCGAAATTAATTTAAATATAAAATAGAGAGAATTATGTAACAGTAATTATGAAAAATGTGCATAGAATAGCTAATAAACATTCATTTTAAGAAAAACGTTATTTCTATTAGATTTCCGAAACTATTTGTGTATAAAAAAGAGAGAATTATATAACAATAATTACGAAATATCTCAATAGAATATCCAATAAACATTCCTTTAAAGTTATCGGTGTTAAAGTTATCGTTACAACAAACATTAACTTCTATTAAATTTCCGAAATTAATTTAAATATAAAATAGAGAGAATTATGTAACAGTAATTATGAAAAATGTGCATAGAATAGCTAATAAACGTTCATTTTAAGAAAAACATTATTTCTATTAGATTTCCGAAACAATTTGTGTACAAAAAAGAGAGAATTATATAACAGTAGTTACGAAATATCTCAATAGAATATCCAATAAACATCCCTTTAAAGTTATCGGTGTTAAAGTTATCGCTACGACAAACATTAACTTCTATTAAATTTCCGAAATTAATTTAAATATAAAATAGAGAGAATTATGTAACGGTAATTATGAAAAATGTGCATAGAATAGCTAATAAACATTCATTTTAAGAAAACATTATTTCTATTAGATTTCCGAAACAATTTGTGTATAAAAAAGAGAGAATTATATAACAATAATTACGAAATATCTCAATAGAATATCCAATAAACATTCCTTTAAAGTTATCGGTGTTAAAGTTATCGTTACGACAAACACTAACTTCTATTAAATTTCCGAAATTAATTTAAATATAAAATAGAGAGAATTATGTAACGATAATTATGAAAAATGTGCATAGAATAGCTAATAAACATTCATTTTAAGAAAAACATTATTTCTATTAGATTTCCGAAACAATTTGTGTATAAAAAAAGAGAGAATTATATAACAATAATTACGAAATATCTCAATAGAATATCCAATAAACATTCCTTTAAAGTTATCGGTGTTAAAGTTATCGTTACGACAAACATTAACTTCTATTAAATTTCCGAAATTAATTTAAATATAAAATAGGGAGAATTATGTAACAATAATTACGAAAAATGTGCATAGAATAGCTAATAAACATTCATTTTACGAACAACATTATTTCTATTAGATTTCCGAAAAAATTTGTGCGTAAAAGAGAGAGAATTATATAACAATAATTACGAAATATCTCAATAGAATATCCAATAAACATTCCTTTAAAGTTATCGGTGTTAAAGTTATCGTTACGACAAACATTAACGTCTATTAAATTTCCGAAATTAATTTAAATATAAAATAGAGAGAATTATATAACAATAATTACGAAATATCTGAATAGAATATCGAATTAACATTGCTTTTATGAAAAACATTAACATCTATTAAATTTCCGAAATAATTCATATATAAAAGAGAGAAACTATATATAAATAATTGCGAAAAATCCGAATAGCATATCCAATAAACATTCCATTTACGACAACATTAACTTCTATTAAATTTTCGAGATAATTTAAATACAAAAGAGAGAGAATTATATAACAATAATTACGAAAAATCTGAATACAATATCCAATAAACTTTCCTTTTATAAAAAACATTATTTCTATTAAATTTCCGAAACAATTTATGTATAAAAGAGAGAGAATTATATAACAATAATTACGAAATATCTGAATAGAATATCCAATAAACATTCCGTTTACGACAAACATTAACTGTTATAATCTTTCCGAAATAATTTATATATAAAAGTGAGAAACTATATATAAATTATTACGAAAAATCCGAATGGCATATCCAATAAACATTCCATTTACGACAACATTAACTTCTATTAAATTTTCGAAATAATTTAAATACAAAAGAGAGAGAATTATATAACAATAATTACGAAAAATCTGAATACAATATCCAATAAACTTTCCTTTTATAAAAAACATTAACTTTTATTACATTTCCGAACTAATTTAAATATAAAAGACATAGCTATTCTCATACTTTTATTATGTAAGAAAAGGAAATATCTTATATACATAATTCATAAGCATTATGTTAACTTGCAACAATCCCTTGCACATTTTATTAAATGAAAATCTCGGAGAAAAAAAAAATTCTGCAGCACTTTAACCACATTTTAAAAATTATGTTAAATTTAAAGTAATAAATTATATCTGAATGAGTAGATAATTTTATAAAAAAAAAACTTTTGGAATAAAATACAAACGTAATTTTAAATAAGCATAGGAAATGGAAAAAGAAGCTAGTTTTAACAATTTCTTTTATTAGATAATCCTTGTAAACTACAAATAGTGGTAAAGTATCAATTTGAATATCTTTAAAATAGTGTAACATTATTAAAATACTCTGAATTTTTTCCCGTATAGACCGCAATGTAACAGAATTCTTTTGAGTGTCCCTGTAGACAAACCATACATGCTGCACTTTTCATTTTCAATATAAAACATGCCAGAGTAAACCCCAATAACATATATAATTTTTATGGCAATCCGAGTATATTTATACGAGTCAGAGCACGGACAGACGGCAGATAGACAAACCGAATTCATAAACACTTTTCAACTATGTTCGATATTATAAAAAAAAAAAACATTTGTTTTTATAAATGATTCTTTAAATCTCGAAAGTATATTGGTTTCTGGGGTTTCTGATGATAAAGAACGTTTTTTGGAATCATGTATGTCTGGGAAGAGGTTATTGTATATTTTCGTACGTGGTTATATTGTATTTTCTTGGATTAAAAAAAAAATTAACTGTTTTTTCTTCCAGATAGATAGATGTGTTGAATTGATCTCATAAGGTCAACTTCTAAGACTAAATCCTAAATTTTTATATTCAGAACTTCATAAATTTAGATAAGGAGGCTTGTTAAATATATCGCTACAAAAAATCGCTTATCATGCTTTGTTAAATTTTCAGAAAAACCTGAACAAAATGTCTAATAAACACTTTTTACGAAAAACTCATATTAAACTTTCCATATAAATTTTAATATAAAAGACCTATTAATAAGCTAAATATAAAATATTTACCTAAGAGATATTATATTTATTTAAGAGAAGAGGTATCAATAACTCCTAAATATTGCTTTAATAAACAAACTTGGAACAAGCTTTTGAAATTGAGTTACTCAATTGGAAAGGCATTATATAGCTTGGTTCGAAAAAAAATTTGCAGCACATCATAATGTCTTGTGTTTTGTGTATACAGCCACATTTTATAAATTAATCTATAGATGAAGTTAATAAACGATATACCAATGCTATAAACGTTCTGTTTATGAAACATATTATTTGCTATTTAACTTTCCATATAAATTTAAATGTCAGCGGCCGAGATATTTCCAAACTTTTATTATGCAAAAACAGACGACATATCAATAATTCATTAATAGTTTATTAATAAATAAACTTAGAACAAGTCTGTTGTCTGTTTTATGAAAAGAGATTATAGTTTACAGTGAGAAAAAAAAATCTGCTAAACATAAAAGCTTGTTTTTTGTGCATCCAACCGCATATTAAAAATTAATTCATGGATGCAGTTAACAAACGATGCATCAACAGCGACAAATTTTATAAATAATTTGAAGTGCAGGATTTAAAATGCCAATATTTTAATAATTTTTATCATAAGAAAATGGAACAAAACGAAACTAACTTAAGAAATTTTTAGAATTCTTTCGAAACTACAAAGATCTTTTATTTTAAAGGAAATAACGAAGCAAAATTATAAAAAAATATTTATGAAATATTTTTCATACACCGCTGAATTTTAATAAAGAAAAACGATTTTTTTTTTTTTTTTTTTTTTTTTTAAAGAAGAATGTATTGGATTCATGAAAAATTTTGACTTCCGATTTTTGGCGGATTTATAAGTTTTAGAAAGTTCTGAATTCGATTTGACTGTTTGTAGAAAATGTCTGTCTGTGAGTCTGTCTGTCTATGTATCTGTATGTGACAAAACTTTTGTGGGCGCTCTATCTTCAGAACGCTCCATGAAATTTTAAATTCAATTAGACGTTGATATAAATTGGTGGTGCTGATCAGTTTTTGGCGTAAATCGCCCAACAGGTGGCACTGCTATGCTGCACTTTTCACGATTTCCGCAATAGCTCTATTTCAAGAACTAGTACACGGATTTTCATCAAACTTCGGATTCAGCTAGATGTTGACATAAGTTGTTGCTCATTACATTTTAGTGTAAATCTTCCAACAGGTGGCGCCGCTATACAACATTGCTCCCGATTTTTGCAATAGCAATAACTCAAGAACTAATGCATGGAATTTCATCAAACTTCATATTATGTTAGACCTTGCAGTATATAGATCCTTATTATACTTGGATGTATACCGCCTAATAGGTGGCGCTGCTATGCTCTGTTTTTTACGATTTCTAAGATAGCTGTATCTCAAGAACGAATTGATTGTCATTTATTTTATTTTCAGACGATTTGATTGATATAGAAGAAAGTCTTGTGATGGCCTCAACATACTAGTTTTGATTGGTGATATGCGTTTTTTTAGGTGCGTTCGTAATTATATAAACACGTATTACCTATTGTCGTCGTCTGGTCCGTCCGTCTGTCTGCCCTTCCTCCGTCTGTCTGTCTGTCCGTCCGCATATAACAACGCAAAAACTACCCAACCGAATGGTTTGAAATTTAAGATATATTATCGTTGTAGAATTTTGTCGAGGCATTTCAAATTGTATGAAAATCGAATCAAAACTTTAGAAAATATTAATAAAAACCTTTATTAAGAAATTTGATTTTTTTTTAATCGGTGCTTCCTTGTTATAGGAGCTTAATCGTAAAGCGACCGAGATACTTATTTTATTACAAAAATTAATCTGTAGACGATATATTTCATTTCACAGAATTAAAAATCATCAAGATCTGTATATTTATATAACTAGCTATCGTACGAACGCACCTCATTTGTCACGTGTGACGTAATACAATTTCCAACTTGTTTTAAGAGTCAATGTTTCATTCAGAATTTTCGAACAGTGGTGGTACACTAAAAAGGCAAACCAAAATGCTTGTAATTAGCAAGTAATTTCTAAGACTGAAAATAAAAGCAACTTCAACGGATTACTTTGTATCCTATTGTACTAATATTTACTTATTGCAAGCCAGCTGTCATATTTTAGTTAGAAAGGCTTAATACAACAAGCCAAATTCAAGTGTGTCACAAAAGTGGAAAATGATCTGCTAAAAAGATCATCTGTTCAAGAAGCGCAAAGTAAAGTGAGAGATTACTTTAATTAAAGTTAAATTAGATAAGTACGTCAATTTCTTTGTATATTCTGTTACTCCTAAATAATTTATTCTTTTGGTTTAACAAACAAATCGTCTCTAACTTTCGTTTAAACTAAAATTACAAGAGGAAAGTAGTTTAGAGTTCCTCAAAAAAATTTTTGAGAAATTCAGGGCAAACAAAATTTTCTTTTGTACTAAAAAATATTTCCTTGTTATTACAAAATCTTTGTACTTGTATAAATTTATTGTACTTTGCAATTGTATAAAACTTTATTAATACAAAATTATTTTGTATTAAAAATTGTAATGATTTTTTTTTTTCTAAAATCATTCATCTAAAGAAAAAGCAGAAAGTTCTTTTAGCAAAAAGTTCGTATTCTATCTAATTTTTGTCAAAAACTAAATTCGATTGATTCGACGCAAGGCATTATTATACTCATTACAAATGCTTACATTGTTTACAAGCGGACTTCGGTTAGTGCAGAAAACGGCCTCCCTTGGAAGTCCGCAATAACGGGAATTCACTTTATAATATATATATAGATATGTAGATAGATAGATAGATAGATAGATATAGATATATACAGGGTGTTCTAGAAAGGACTCCCCAACTTTGAAATGACATAACTTCGAAACAGAAAGAGATAGAAATGTGAAACAAGTTAAATGTTAGACAGATAGGTCTGGAATTTTTTATACATCAATTTAAAGAAATAGTTCCAATATTGCACACGAGAGGGCGCTGCAATCACATAACTGTGTCTTTGAAATAATTCCTGAAAGTGAGCTGTTTGAACTGAGATAAAAAATCACATTACAATGGTTTCGATATGGTTACCTTTTTCAGCAACAACATGAACTTTACCTAAAGGTAAAGTTCGAAATCACTTGTTGCAATACTTCTATTGAAATGGATGCACATGCCTCACAGATGAATTGTTCAAGCTGTTCCAATGTTTGGAGATTCTTATAATAAACAGCGTCCTTCAAATAACCCCACAAAAAGAAGTCGCATTGATTCAGATCCGGGGAATATGGTGGCCAATCCATATCAATACCTGTCACTTTGAGATAATTTAAAGCAATGACTCTCTCACTGAAGTATTCCTCGAGGAACTCAAACACTGCAGTAGTACGGTGCGGTCGGGCCCCATCCTGCATAAACCATGAAATCTCTGGTGCATCCTCTAGAGCTTGAAATGTTCCAATAAACTGCTGTAAAATTTCAATATATCGAGATGCGTTAATCGTTTCCCTCCTGAAAAAGAGCCCAATGATTCCTTTACTGGACAGTCCTGCCCACACTGTAATTTTTGCTGAGTGCAGTGGTTTTGAAAAACACACAAACGGGTTTTCAGTGCCCCATATTTGCCAGTTTTGTTTGTTCACATATCCCTCTAAATGAAAATGGGCCTCGTCGGTGAACCATACATGACCGACATCAATTTTATTTTCATCAATCATCTGCAGTAACTCATTTGCAAAAACTTCTCTTTGTTGTAGAGCTGTATTTGTGATCGCTTGATGGCACTGTATTTTATATGGAAACAGCTTCAGGCCTTTTCGCATTATACTGTGCGTAGTGGTGTTTGACAATCCTGCTTCTGCAGCGACTCGCCTTATGGATTTTCGAGGACAACGTCTAACAATTTCTTCGACTGCCTGCACATTTTCAGGTGTCATGACTGATCGACTGCATCCCACATTTCCGCCTAAATCATCGGCCACACTGCCCGTCCGTTCAAACTTGTTGAATAAATTGCGAATTGTTTTCAAGTCTGGACCTTTATTGACATTATTATTTTTTTTAAACTCCCTTTGTCATCGTCGGACTTCGATTTAATCGATGGTATTCAAGCACAATAAAAATTCGTTGTTCCAAGGAATACGGCATGATATTCTTGAATTCCGAATTATTCTCTAATTCTATACAACTTTTTTACACGTGCCAGCAATGAAACAGACGCACGAATGAAATTTCTGTACTTCTGAGTCCAATTTAAAGTTCCATGTGCTTGTGCTGCCACCTATTATCCAATATTGGAACTATTTATTCAAATTCGCGTATAACAGATTCCAGACCTATCTGTTTAACATTCAACTTGTTTCACATTTCTATCTCTCACTGTTTCGAAGTTTGTCATTTCAAAGTTGAGGAGTCCTTTCTAGAACAACTTGTATATATGGTCGCAATAGTTCTGCATCTGAACTTCGAACTGCAAGGCACAGCACATATTTAACTGAGGCTTGTGATTTGGGATCTAAGTTCGATGATTCCCGCATAATAGAAATTTGACGAGATATGCATTTTCCTCGTGAGAGGATAGCATATGAACGAGAGCTTCCGGCCCGGTCAGGCGGACCGAAGGATGGCCTCTCTTTGTAATTTTTATGCCGGTCGGTGGATCGCTGAATTAACTAATTTTTTACCGGACAGGCGGTCAGACAATGTTATACCAGTTTAAATTATTATTGTAAATAATTTTATATAGTTATATTCTAACCAAGACATTAAATCTCAACGTAATTAACTTTGAAAACAGTCTGAATTTATTAATTGTTGAACCTAGACACCGACTAATTTATTACTTGAATATACTGTTATACTTTCGCATTCACACGAAGGAAACATAACAAATTTTCCTACACTTATATATATATATACCTATTTCTTTGGAAGTCAGTTAAAAATATAAAAGTTAAGTCCTATATAAATTCTTCTTTACAATGATGCATGACTCTTTAAACTTGTTGTTAAAATTAATTTTAAAAAAAGATTATAATTATGCGCTCAAAAAATATGTTACAACATGTGTTGCAGAACGTTTGCAAAACGTTGTAGATGCTTTTAATCATCTTTCCTCGAAAAATGCAACACAATTAAATTATTGTTTTCATTTAGTAAAAAATTTCCAGTAAAATCCTACGGCATCCGATATTTAAGCATTTCTTCACAAAATCTAGCGGGATATTATTCTTAATTGCATTTCGCTTTTGTGTTTAAAGAAAACACATACATTTTCTATTTCGGACAATATTGTCTAGAATGTGGGAAGGAAAAAACCGTTATAAAATATAGCTAGTCATCGTTTAATTAAAGTTTCAGAAAAATCTGAGTGGAATATCCAATAAACATTCTTTCTACAAGAAAAAAGTTATCAACTTGCATTAAACTTGGAATATAAATTTAACAGAGGACAAGGTAATTTCAGAACTTTTATCACCCAAGAAAAAAGGAGCTATATTCATAATTCATAAGTATTATATTAGGAAAAGAACTTAGAACAGTTTCTAGCAGTTTTTATTGAAACAAGATTATGTTAGCGTTTAATATATTATCGTCACTAAATTTGTTACTACCATGGCAAGAAAATTTTAAGAAATATTCTTGAAAAATGAATTTCTAAAGAACTCTGCTCTTCTAAAGAAATATACTCTAAGTTTACATTTGTATGAATTACACCTTTTCGAAGTTCGAAAGAATTCAACATAGAAAATTTTCTTTGTAAAGATTACAGAAAAGTATTAAAAAAGTCCTTCCGGCCTGTACCGAGAGGAAAACGTAGCTTTCCTATATCTTCGTTGAAAAAATTTAGCTAATCTTCTCGAAACAGCAAACTAAAATGCAAAGAACCCGATTACAGAAGATTCGTTAACACTGAAATTTGCTCAGTTAGTCAGCTATAGCCAAATTGGCTTCATTTATAAAGACTTAATTTGGTCACCAAATTTGGCGATATTTCACCAAGTGTCGCGAAGTTTGGCCATAATTTGGCGCTAACAGATATGAATACATAGTTTTATGCGTATGATTGGGAAAATGATTACAACAATGAAAGATAATAATTTGCGAGAAATCGCGTTCGCCCAAAACTCGTTAATCGTTGTTTTTTTTTTGTAGTGTGCCGTCTTATTTCAAAATGTCAGCCACCCTAGAATTTCAAACTGCTCTATCTCAGCCATTTTTTAAGATAGAGGTAAAACAAAAAATGCTGCGGAATTCTTGTACCAAGGCCTAATATGTAAACAAAAAATAAATTTGAATTTTTAATTTTTTGTATATTTATTTTAGTTTTAAATATTTCAGTGTCCGCCATTTTGAAACAAGACGCGGACCAAGCTGGCCAACGAACTCGGTCGAGACATTGGTGAGCTTAATACACGCAATTCGTTTCATCCAAATTGATTTATAAATGCGAGTGATATCGTATGGCATAGATCAGATATATGTAAACTATCTCAATTGGAGATTAGGTTAGCAGAGTTGCTAAGTCTCCGGCTTTTTGCACACCAGTAATTTTTTAGAGAAAAATGTTGTTTTTTCAAATCACAGAATGCTACAATTAAATAAAACAAAATTTTTTGTACTAAAATACTGCTATCCAAAAAGCCGGAGACTTGGCAGGTCTGGGTTATTAATGTTGAAAGAACTTGATTAATGTATTTTGAAATTCAAAGGTATTATAACTATATATATATATATATATATATATATATATATATATATATATAGATAGATAGATAGATAGATAGATAGAGATATAGATATAGATATATATAGATAGATAGATATAAATCAACATTTGAACAGAGGGTGGTTTTGGGGTCTGGGGGTCATGATCGGTGAACATATATCGCAATTTTCCGGAATTGCTTTCCTCCGAACGGCTGCAATAGGTAGCTTTATACTTTTTTGCATTGAAAGCTACCTAATATATTTTTTTTTCTGCAGTTCATGAATGAGTATTAGCTATGAGGCAAGTGAAAAAGATAATATTGCATAGAAATAATAAAAACAAGACAAAACCCAATAAAACTTTTGATGGCTAAAATGATGCAATTTTGACACAAAGTTTAAGAGTGTGAGTTTCATAAAAAAATATATTTATAAACCTTCAGCTTTTATCTCTTAAAGTATGCATATTGTAGCATATATATAACGGGAAAAATAATTATTATTTACCTATGTTTATTAAATACAATATATACCTTTCTTCTCTGATTTTCACACTGTTTCCGTTTGGTATACTTCGCTCAAAAATTACAGAACCTATCACTTTCGAATTATTTAAGGTTATTAGAAATATGCCATTTAAAAATAATTAGGTACCAGTATAGTAATATTTAAATTATAAAACATATATATTATCTAATTTTTCTTATTTGCAAAATATTTTATTAAAAAAGGTTTACTTTATTCCTTTTTTACACAAAACATAAACTGTTTCCTATTTTTATTAATTGGCATATTGCTCATGAACATTAAAAAAATTAAAGTGATAGATTTTGTAGTTTTTGAGTTCAGTGTACTAAACGGATACACTGTGAAATCAATGAATCGAAGTTATGCATTGTATTTAATAAACATATGCAAATAAAAATCATGTTTCATGTTATATATGTCCTGGCATATGTATACTTTAAGGGGTAAAATATTTAAGTTTACAGATTTGGTTTTTCAGAAAACAATACTCTCAAACTTTGCTTTAAAATTCTTTCATTTTATCCATAGAGATGTGTGAAGTTATGTTACCCTACTTAATATAGATCGAAAACCATAAAACAAAACAACTGGTTTTCTGAAGGTTATCATTATGTTAGTGAAACAAATATATATTCCCGCATAAAAATAACTAGAGCTAGACAAAACCTAATAATTTATATTAGTCAGAACATTTCTTTTGTTGCATTGGGTTTTCCTGAAAATTCGAGCCGTTTGGGAAATATAATTTGTACCCCAAAATTCTGTCCTTTAACCCTTTCCGGCACAGTGGTCCCACTCCGGGCACACCTAATTTTAATTTCAAACTTGCATTCGGCACCAAGAATATTTTACTAAAATTTTGCTTCTAGAATTAAAGCTTAAATTAAGGAGTTCTTATTTTCTAAAAAAGTCGTTCGTAAAATCCGGTGTCAGTCAGTAATTGCACATTTTTCGAACAGAATTTGTCCGTGCCGGAAAGGGTTAGTTATTAGACATTAGCTATCAGAATTAGTGTCTAATAATTAACTAATAGAATTTTCCGGTAGGAATTAATTTTTCAAAACGGCACGTAGTTTACTGACAACCCAAGCAAGCTTAAGACAAAACTTTGCAATATATTTATCCTTGAAACAAAGTTAAACTACAGTACACTCAGTTTAGTGGCTATATTTGATTTCGATAAACAACTAGGAACAAAAGTCCAATAATCCTAAACACTAAAGAAATGGAACTGATTACCTGGAAAATTATTATTATAGCAATATTCAAAAGTTTCATTAAATCGCGGATAAGTAAACTTAAAAATTAAAAAGTTTTTGGAAGGGAACTAAAACTCATTAATTGGAATTTCTGGGACTGAAGTAATGATTCTTTAAAAGTTTGTGCCAGCTAGAAACTTTTGCGCATGCATTTTTATGGTTCTGCAGACGGCTTTGCGGGAAAGATTAATTACTGCTTTGTCCTCTTCATCCTAATTACTATCATCTTAATGATTATCCTAATGTAATAATTTCTAGATTACGATGTACTGTATTCTCGTAAAGAAGTACAGTAAATTTAAGATTTTTACCACTTTACATAATTTTAAAACTTTTGGAAGTGTTTAAATATTAGACATAAAAGTGAACTTTTTTAACACCTTCCAACATAGCTGAAAAGGTTTATAAATTCGGTTTCTCTGTCTGTCTGTCTACCGTCTGTCTATACTCTAACTCTCGTGAATATATTCGGATTGGCATGAAATTTTTATATGTTTTATGTACATACAATAGAACATTTGGTAGTGAAAATGAAGTGTGTAGAATTTACTGATACATTATAATAGGAAAAGGGACACACATAATTTACAGGGACACACAAAAGAATCCCGTTACATTATGCTCTACGCTGAAAGATCATTTCCTATGCATTTTAATGATGTTATGATACTTAAAACGTAATGAAATAAAAAACGATCACTGAGTTACATTACATCATGATTTTTATAGATTAACTCTTTAAATTCCAAGTTTTAAGAAACTGAATGACCTTAGAATCCCAACAAAATATTCCAAAATGCTGGTTTTTTCGTTCCCCCTATTTTCATTAAGTAAGTAGTGGAAATGACCCTACTGCCTTCTAAATTTATTCAAATTTCGACAGGTGTTACACCTCTCTGTTTATCATTACTCCAGTTACTTGAAAAAAAATCTTGTTTTTCTTTCTGTACTGTCAAGAAATACCAACACATTACCCCATCCATCACTGAAAGAGACCACTCTCTTGGCAGCACCCCGACCCATTTAAGGGGAAGGAAAATCCTTTCAGCTATCTTGGGCTATTGTGAGTTTCACAGGATTGGGATGATTTCAGCTATTACGGGATTCAAAAGGTTAAAGAGTGCGTAGCATTTATCTTCATTTAAAGAGACGCACAAAAAAATTCGGTTGCAGGACAGACTATGATCGATTTCATTGTGTGAAAAAAATGACATTTGTTAATAATATTCTGTTAGCGTTTGAAAGAATTTCATAATCTATGCCCGATGCATGATTTTTCTTTCTTCTTTAATTTATACTAGATATTCTACTGTTCGACAACCACAGAACAGGGAGTGTGTCGAATGATTGAGATCGTCTGTACTCTAACTCTCGTGAATATATTCGGATTGCCATGAAATTTTTATATGTTCAAAATATTTCATTATATGTTCAAGATTTTATATTCAAGAGGCCTAAACGTTTAGGAAATATTCTATAAAGATATGTTTCTTCATTGTATACCGCTCTTTTATATATATACTAGCACAGGCTTCGCCCAATACGCTCGCTGGTCGGTTTCTCTTGAATCAAACAAAATATATCGGTGAATTTGACATTGTGTTTTAAAGCCATTGAACTATTATATTTTCTAATGGCTCAGACAAAATATGGTCTGTTTAGGACAAACTCTTTTGGCTGTTCATTTACAGTAGGATTTGTTAAAGAACGATATATCCAATATACTAAACCAACCTTGAAAAATTATCTTCTTAACAATGCAAGTCTCATGAAAATTCGTTCAGTAGAACGTTTAAAAAAAGTTTATTTTTTCGTAATCGTGTTCACCTGGTTATAGAGCTTTCCCCAATAATTCTATAACTAAGCAACGTAGAACGATGTGTTATAAACTAAAACCCGCCCTGAAAAATTCTCTAATTAACACTGCACAGTTCACTAAAATCCATTCAACAAAGTCTTTAAAAAGGCTAATCTTTCATAATCGGGTTCTTCTGATTATAAAATTTTCCACCATAATTCTATAACTAAGTAACGTAGAACGATATGTTATATATTAAAATCTTCTCTGAACAACCATTTAATTAAAAATGAAAGTTCCATCAAAATTCATTCAGCAGAACCCAAGTTATGAGCGACCGGAACGAAATTCCCTTTTGAATTTTATATATATAGTACATATTGTAAGTTTAAAACATTTATGCAATACTCTTTTCATAAGTTTGTAAGTATTCAACATATAAATTATCAGTATTCAACATATAAATTATCAGTATTCAACATATAAATTATAAGAACTTCCAGTATTTCCAGTGTGACATAATGAAAACTAGGCAAAGATCAATATTGTACACTAGACAGAACACTTGTTTTCTTGTGTAATTATTTCAGATGTCCAAAGTCACACTGGATTCAGCGCATGAAACATTATCCAGATATATCTGGGAAGTAAAGTTATAGACTATAATGTATTTCATTCCGAATGATACGACGCTGGCGCCATTTGTTCTTGCCATTTTCAACCCAGAACTTCGTATGTTATGGCAAGAAACAAATTATTGTACTATAGACCATGGATTTCGGTTTAACGTAAAAATGGACTCGTTTCATTTAGGTTCTGAATGCTTCATAATGCTTTTTTCTAAGGAAATATATTGTAAATTTCACATTTTTAACTATTACACCTTTTGAAAGTTTGTAAGAATTCAAAATAAAAATTTCCATAATTAACATAATTAATCAAAAATATGAAATAAATAAAAAATAAATAAGGGTTATAGATGAGTTCATATTTAGTTACTAATCATTCCATTCAAATTTTTATCAGTAGTCCATAAAAATAATAATAACTAGAAAATGCCCAATAATTTATACTAAGCAGGCATTTTCTTTCTATTTTTAATTATTCTTGAAGTAGATAAAAGCATCATTTTCTACTCAGTAGAAAATTATTATACAGCAAAACATTGCAATAAATTTCAAATTTCTCCTTAAAAACCCTATTGGACGTTAAATTAATGTTCAGACAAAAGTCTTCAGCGGCTTTATTTTATTCCGATAAATATTTAAGAAGAAAAGACCAACATTCCAAAACTAAATGTATGAACCTAATTACATGAAAAACTATTATTATAGCAAAATTCAAAAGTTTCATTACATCGTAGAGAAGAAAACTTAGAAACTAATAGGTTTTTTAAAGGAATATTGATGAAACACATTAATGGAGATTTCTGAGACTTATGTAATGATTCTTTAAAAGTTTGTGCAAGCTAGAAACTTCCGAGAATCCATTGAGGAAAATAATGATTATTGCTGTGTTTTCTTCATTGTATTTACAATGACCTTAATGATCACTCAAACACAATAAATTCTGGATTATGTAAGGATATACTTGTAATAAAATGCTGTAAGTACAAGATTTTCCCTCCTTCACAAGGTTTTAAAATTTTTGAAAATGTTTAAGAATTGATAAAAATTATCTTTCTTTAATTTATACCGGTGCGTGTCAGTGGTGTCCCGCTCCTGGGTGCAGAATTGCAGTTCGCGCTCCCTATCACCTCTATAAAAAAATATATATAAAAACTTATTAGTGGGTGAAAATGAAATATGGAAAGTATTAATATTAATCATAAGTTTATTGAACAGTAAACTGAAATTACTTAAAGAATATGAGGGGAAAAAAAGAAGAATACATACAAGGAAAATACAAAAACAACAGAATAACTTAAACATATATATATATATATATATATATAGTGGGTGTACCAAAAGTTCGTTAAGACTTTAAAAATTCATAAAAAAGGAAGTAATTATGATAAAGAAGTGCAGTTTGCAATAAAGAGCTCACAAAGTAGTCGGATTTTTTTTAGCAGCAACAAAATTTTTAGTTAAAAAAGTCACCTGTAGCTGGCACTAACATGCGAGAGATTCAGCAGAATTATGCAAATTAATCCTGCAATAAAAGACCGGGATACACGAGGATTTCTCATTCGCTCTCAGAATGGAATCATTACCCGATCGAGCGTTGTTCGTGAAGTTGTTCTATTATATATTCTATATTTGAACGGAGAGTTTCTGCAATTCATTCCGACATGTTGCATTCAGCTGTAACTGGCGTTGTGAGTCTTCTTAGTTGTGTCGTACAATGTTCTGGAGATCATGTTGAACAATTGTTATTGCAAGAGTAAATCAATGGAGCGAAATTACTGTTGTCCTTTTCATTGTATTTTGGGTCGTCAGCGCCCTCTACCAGTGACATTTTTAACTAAAAATGTTTTTGCTGCTAAAAAAAATCCGACTACCTTGCAAACTCTTTCTTGCAAACCGCACTTCTGTGTCATAATTTTTTACTTTTTTTTTTTTTTTTTTTTTTTTTTTTTTAAGTTTTAACGAACTTTTGGTTTACCCGGTATATATATATATATATATATATATATATATATATATAATGTATTAAAAAATCACTTATGAATTGCTCCATAAACAGGGATACGTAAATAATTGTATTTCGAAAGCAAAAATACTATATATTTTTATCATATAACTAACTTATATTTTATTTGATCAAGTAAATCGCTTTTAATAATTTTTAATTTGTACAAATTACTAAAAGACAAATTGACAAGAGAATTACAAATATATTCAAAGGTATATAAAGTATGATCCATATTCGAAAAAGAATCGCTTAGTGAATTAAACTTTTCTGTCTTTCATTAATGACAATTCTGGAATAAATAATATGCATCAAGTTGGTCCAAGATATCTTACTCTATAAAAAAAATGCGAAAGTCTGTTTCGAAACACTGTGTACCGTATGTAGTTTTTAATACTGTTAAGTTTAGAAAAAAGCCATTCTTTAAATAACACAATTACCAGGAATGACTTTTAAAAAAAGACCGAAGAGCAATTGTAACAGAAAGATAATGGTCGAAAATATAATGTGCATAAAGTTGGTCAAAAATATCTTACTCTAATGTGAAAGTCTGTTTCAAACCACTGTGTACCGCATGTAGTTTTTAATACTGTTAAGTTTAGAAAAATTCCATTCTTGAAGTACCACAATTATCAGCCATGACTTTCAAAAGAAGTCCGAAGAGCAATTGTAACAGTAAGATAATGGTCGAAAATATAATATGCATCAAGTAGGTCCAAAATGTCTTACTGTATGAAAAAATGTGAAAGTCTGTTTCAAACCACTGTGTACCGTATGTAGTTTTTAATACTGTTAAGTATAGAAAAAAGCCATTCCTGAAATACCACAATTACCAGCAATGACTTTAAAAAGAAGTCCGAAGAGCAATTGTAACAGAAAGATAATGGTCGAAAATATAATAAGCATCAAGTTGGTCCAAAATGTCTTACTCTATTAAAATATGAGAAAGTCTGTTTCAAACCATTGTGTACCGTATGTAGTTTTTAATACTGTTAAGTATAGAAAAAAGCCATTCCTCAAATAGCACAATTACCAGCAATGACTTTAAAAAGAAGTCCGAAGAGCAATTGTAACAGAAAGATAATGGTGGAAAATATAATAAGAATCAAGTTGGTCCAAAATGTCTTACTCTATGAAAAAATGTGAAAGTCTGTTTCAAACCACTTTGTACCATATGTAGTTTTTAATACTGTTAAGTATAGAAAAAAGCCATTCTTCAAATACCACAATTACCAGCAATGACTTTAAAAGGAAATCCGAAGAGCAATTGTAACAGAAAGATAATGGTGGAAAATATAATAAGCATCAAGTTGGTCCAAAATGTTTTACTGTATGAAAAAATGTGCAAGTCTGTTTCAAACCACTGTGTACCGTATGTAGTTTTTAATACTGTTAAGTATAGAAAAAAGCCATTCTTCAAATACCACAATTACCAGCAATGACTTTAAAAGGAAGTCCGAAGAGCAATTGTAACAGAAAGATAATGGTGGAAAATATAATAAGCATCAAGTTGGTCCAAAATGTCTTACTCTATGAAAAAATGTGAAAGTCTGTTTCAAACCACTGTGTACCGTATGTAGTTTTTAATACTGTTAAGTATAGAAAAAAGCCATTCCTGAAATAGCACAATTACCAGCAATGACTTTAAAAAGAAGTCCGAAGAGCAATTGTAACAGAAAGATAATGGTGGAAAATATAATAAGCATCAAGTTGGTCCAAAATGTCTTACTCTATGGAAAAATGTAAAAGTCTGTTTCAAACCACTGTGTACCGTATGTAGTTTTTAATACTGTTAAGTATAGAAAAAAGCCATTCCTCAAAATAGCACAATTATCAGCAATGACTTTAAAAAGAAATCCGAAGAGCAATTGTAACAGAAAGATAATGGTGGAAAATATAATAAGCATCAAGTTGGTCCAAAATGTCTTACCCTATGAAAAAATGTGAAAGTCTGTTTCAAACCACTGTGTACCGTATGTAGTTTTTAATACTGTTAAGTATAGAAAAAAGCCATTCCTCAAATAGCACAATTACCAGCAATGACTTTAAAAAGAAGTCCGAAGAGCAATTGTAACAGAAAGATAATGGTGGAAAATATAATAAGCATCAAGTTGGTCCAAAATGTTTTACTGTATGAAAAAATGTGCAAGTCTGTTTCAAACCACTGTGTACCGTATGTAGTTTTTAATACTGTTAAGTATAGAAAAAAGCCATTCTTCAAATACCACAATTACCAGCAATGACTTTAAAAGGAAGTCCGAAGAGCAATTGTAACAGAAAGATAATGGTGGAAAATATAATAAGCATCAAGTTGGTCCAAAATGTCTTACTCTATGAAAAAATGTGAAAGTCTGTTTCAAACCACTGTGTACCGTATGTAGTTTTTAATACTGTTAAGTATAGAAAAAAGCCATTCCTGAAATAGCACAATTACCAGCAATGACTTTAAAAAGAAGTCCGAAGAGCAATTGTAACAGAAAGATAATGGTGGAAAATATAATAAGCATCAAGTTGGTCCAAAATGTCTTACTCTATGAAAAAATGTGAAAGTCTGTTTCAAACCACTGTGTACCGTATGTAGTTTTTAATACTGTTAAGTATAGAAAAAAGCCATTCCTCAAATAGCACAATTACCAAGAATGACTTTAAAAAGTCCGAAGAGCAATTGTAACAGAAAGGTAATGGTCGAAAATATAAAACCTATTTGCATAAATTGCAAATGTCAATGTTTGTTTGATTCTGATGTCTTTAATTTCGAATGTAATTCGTCATAACAAGATAATAAATATTCTTTATTTTATGAAGTATGTTTGGGTGTAATATCAGTTCTTTATGCATGCTATAATCATTTATTTGTTTATAATTTGATTCTCATCATAATCAAGCATAAACATAGAAACAATCCAGCAGTTGTTCATAGTTTATTTACAGAAAATGATGCAATTTTTGATTATGATGGGCAAAACATGATGTAATTACATTCTGAACTAATAAGAGATAAATTATTATCTTATAATGAGTTTCGGATAATATATTGTCTTATAATGAGTTTCAGATAAAGTATTATAAGGATTTTCATGTAATTTATTATCTTATAATGATTTTCATCTAATTTATTGTTTATAATGATTTTGATATAATTTAATGTTTATTATTGGCAATAAGTATATTATGTCAACATTACGTTTCAATTTTTTAGATTGATGATATCATTTGTTTTTTAAATATGAAACTTTATGACAGTTTTTAGTCTTCTCCTGACGTTCTTGAGTGAAGTATGTAAAAATGAATACGGAAATTTCAGCACTTGAAGATGAACTAATTAAATCAAATAGTTAATCATGAAAATTAAAATAATTCCTAATTCTTTATATGTTTAATAATAAACTATATTAATAATCTAATTATGCTCCTGACTTTGTGGACTTATTTCTAATGGATGCACGAATAATTTTTTTTTCTCAAAGTACTAACAAATACGTTCCCACGTTCTTTAAATAAATAGTTAGTGTAAAAAAGCTACTTTTTGATCAATTACTCTAAGTAAAAAAATTACGGTAACACTAAATATAGCAACAGTCCGTCGTTTGACCAGTAACTAGTAAAATATTTCCATTCGAGCAATAAATTTTTTCACAAAGTGAATTAGAATAGAAGTCCTGCAAAAATAAGTCTAATAAAAAAGTTAAAAAACTTTAAATAAAAATTCTGGTGTGTATATGTTTTTCGTCTTTGGAAAGTTTCAGGAGATAATTTTTAAATATCTGTTATTCATTATTAGAAGTAATATTTTTACATGGAAATTAACCATAATGCACACCGAAGTACTAACAGTTTATGAAGTAATACTCGATTTTCAGCTTGCGATTCACACCCATACATATAGAGTAATTTTTTTTCCGAACAGGCGGTTTCAGGTTATATAGAATACCAATATCTCATAATACTCCATGATTATAGTGGTGCAAAGACCAGATCCTTATAGTCTTGATTTCTGCAAATCTTAAGTATCGTAATTTCCGGCGTATAATCCGCAGCTCAAAGAGTCGTTTTTCGACCCAGAAATTTTATTTTATAAAATGTAACTTAAAAGATCGCTGTAAATATTTAACTACAATTATTGAATAAAATTTCTGGGTCGAAAAACGACTCTTTGAGCTGCGGATTATACGCCGGAAATTACGGTATGAATTGAAGTATATGGCTGACTAGGGACTATATTTTGATCATGCTCTCTTGATACCATTACGCACACACACACACATATATATATATATATTTGTACCATTTTGTCCGTTTTTTTCTTTCATTTTTAATCCCCTATTCCATTCTTTCCGACTATCTCATAATACCCTCCAAAATAGTTTTTCATTATTATTATTTGTTGCATGGGATGAAAGTTCGTTAAATTATTTTTGTCTACAAATAACTAATCACAGATAGTTGAAATTTGTGAATGTATTTGGTTTTCGGGTTTTAAACAATATCGATCAGTGAGCTGTGACATTGCCTTAACCGTAAATGATATTCCATAATAACCGAAGTTCCTCTATGTTTATGTTTAGTGTTAAATGACATAGACAAATAAGGGTCGCCCAAATGAAAGTGGCACTGCTATAATAACTCCGCCATTTCAAGAGAAACATGACTGCGCATGCTCCTATCGAGGGCGAAGAGTGCGGGGAATGCATGCGATATCGTCAGATCCCGCCAGATGCGCATGTGATAGCGTGGGAGCACGTTAAAAGGCATCGTTTGCATCATGGATGCCTCCAAACGGTGTCAACGCGCGGTCATCAAGTTTTAAGATCGGAAAATGTGAGTACTAGTGAAATCTATCGTCGAACGCAAAATGTGTATGGCACGATGTGTATGCCACCCAGATCGATATTCCGATGGTGTAGGCAGGGGGTGCAAAAATCTAGGCGCCAGTGGGCCGACTCCTACCACTAAATTTTGAGTATTCTTCGCCTAATACGACTACTGAGAAAATTTAGGCGAAGTATATTAATAAAATTTCACGAAGAATACTATTAAAATTTAGTGGTGGGAATCAGCCCTTTGGCGCCTAGATTTTTGCACCCCTGGTTGTAGGGATTTTCGTAGTGGAAGAAAAAGTACTGACGACAGGTTACGACCTGGTCAAGCGCATGTGGTTATCTCCCAAGCTCCTACAAGATGACTTTGTGTAGCCTATCTGTTACGTCTGTATTATTTCTTTCTCTTGTATACTAATTTATATTAATACCATTAAACCATTTCTCAAACCGACTGTAATGCCACTTTCATTTGGGTGACCCATATACTGCAGGATTTACTACATTCATCTCCGTGATCGTAATCAAATGGCGTTGATTTTTTACGTCGGCCCAATAATCTATTAAAAAATACTAAATCTGCTCAAAATTTTCTGTAATTAATTTTGAACATACGAGTAGTAATTTTCCAACTGGACGAAAAATGTCCGGGCCAGGATTCGAACCTGGGATCGCTTGGCTGAAGCCGCCACGCTCTACCACTGAGCTATCCCGGTCGAATCTGGAGGGCATAATTCATCCAGTTAACCTTATTGATCAGAGAATCTGGTCTGATATTCTGATTGTCAGATTCTCTGATCAATAAGGTTAACTGGATGAATTAATTTTGAACAATCTAGAAATTATACGAAAATTTCCTTTGACGTATAATCATTTATATACGGATTTTAATCATTCAGTACACCAAAAGTAAATTGAATACAGGGATGAGATTTCTCCGCTTTTTTGCACACCAGTATAATTTTACAGAAAATGTTTTTTTAATTAATCGGAACATTATGCGATTTAAGAGAACAGAGTTTTCTCTAAGATTATACTGGTATTCAAAAAAGGCGGAGAAATCTCATCCCTGATTGAATATTCATAAAGAAAGACTGGTGTATTTTATTGGTACAGTTCACTTTATATATAAAATATCATGAAAATTCTAATAAGTAAAATAAAATTGAAATAAATAGTAATTTTCCAATTAAATATTTTGCATGGTATTTGAATTGTTTTGCCATACAGAAAGAAGAAAATTATAACTGTTGTATTATATTAAAGCTAGTATATTGTTAAGTTCATAACTTGTTCCTTTTGAAAATATGGATTATACGGTCAGAAAAAGTTTTAACAAGTTTTACAGAAATCTAGAGTAGACGTTTTTGTCCCCTTTTTCTTCGAAATACATAATACTAAAAAGTATTACTGAAATTCCTTTTCACTGAAATTCCACGAAATTCTGTGAATCGGATATTTAATAAGTACTTCACAAAAGCTATCATCCTTTTAATCATATATTGCATCTCGCATTAGAGTTTAGAAAGAAAAAGTTCAGTCGAAAGAGTTCGGGCAAGAGAAAAATCGCTGTTTCAATTCCGTGAAGCCCGAACTCAGTTCTTCCAGTGTATAATATATAATTTACCATTTTCCCAACAGATGGCGATACTTTCCCGCAAAAAGTTCGTCAGTTTCGCGCCATTTGTCGGACTTTTGTAATTTTGCAGTTCTTCCCAAATTTCATTCAAACCACATTATGTTTGACTGCCAGGTATATAAATTTTTCGCAAGTTAAAAGTTTCTTTGCATTATTTTTAGAGAAAAAAAACCGATTTTTGCACGTTTTTCTCAAATATGTTCCACAGGCAAGGAGATAAGTAACATACATCTGATTTAATACAAATTAAAGAGATAAGTCTATTTCCTTCTAAGTTCACTATTTTGGCAAGAAAGGTAATTTGCAGGGGAAATTCAAACTAGACATACAAAATATATTTTAATGGAAATGAGGCAATTATATCAAAAGGGATAAAAATTCGTCTAAATCAAAGTTTGAAAAGCTCCTGAATGCTGTAATATATTTCCGGCACTTAACCGAGGTTCAAATCCAAACCATTCAACGGATGGCATCTAATATTTTTGTGTAAAATCAAAGTTTGAAAAGCTCCCGAAGGCTATAATATATTCCAGGTATTTAACCGGCGGGGAGACCTACCTTTCGGCTTAAGGTCAACTAGCCCTGCTCAGTTACTAAGTAAACAAAGTCAAAGTCAAACCGGGTGTGGAGGCTTACCTTTCACCTTAAGCTCAACTATCCCCGCCCAGTTACTAAGTAAACAAAGTCAAATTCAAACCGGGCGGGGAGGCCTATCTTTCGGCTTAAACTCAACTAGCCCCGCCCAGTTACTAAATAAACAAAGTCAAAGTCAAACCGGGCAGGGAGGCATACCTTTCGACTTAAGCTCAACTAGCCACGCCCAGTTACTAAGTAAACAAAGTCAAAGTCAAACCGGGTGTGGAGGCCTACCTTTCGGCTCAAGCTCAACTAGCACCACCCAGTTACTAAGTAATCAAAATCAAAATCAAACCGGATGGGGAAGCCTACCTTTCGGCTTAATCTCAACTAGCTTCGAGTAAACAAAATCAAACCAGGCGAGGAGGCCTACTTTTCAATTTAAGCTCAACTACTAAGTAAACAAGATCACCCAGCCGGAGCACCAACCTGTGAGGGTTTGCGGCGTAAAACCTCCGGCGGTAGAATCCCCTTCACCACCCAGCAATATCACAGCTCAAAGACGAACCCGAAACAAGGGTTGCTGGAATTAAATCAAAACAAAACAACAACACCCCACCAACTTAGTGAGAAAACGCTGCTTCACGCAGGGAACTAAAAAAAAAATAAACGAAGCGAACCGAAAACAGAATACTACTAAAGCTAATTTACAAACTAAGAATTACAAGAGACTCTAAAAATAGATTGGTTACAATTGTCTCACTAAACCTAATTCTAAATCTAAAATAAACCAAAAACAAGTACATAGCCTCCCATACAATGCAATTACTCTAAAATACAATTACCAATTATATAGCTACTGAAATCACAAAATTTACAGCAAAACAAAAAAACAAAAAAAAAAACAATAAAATTACAGAGCATCTCACCACGGAGAGTTACAGTATATTACAAATGAAACATGAGATGTGAGCAGATAACTTGCTACCCATATACATACACAACTTAAAATGCAAAAGCCAATGTAGATCAGCAGAATTTACAACATCCAGTTTGATATAGTTTAGTTCACCTCTGCAGAAACCAAGCTATCAAATGAGGTCTCTTTAAAAATCACTCATCAGCCATTCACTGACCAAGATCTAATGAAAGCACCACAGCTTACAAGATAGCAATAGTCCATAACTGTAGTTAAAGTAGCAGCCAGAATTGAATGTCAATGTTATTTAACAAGTAAAGTCCATATATGCCACAAAAGTCAATTGCAGGAATTAATTCCAGCATTAAAATCACACTGAAAAGTATGAAACAGGAATAAAAGCATTAAAAGAATCATTCACAGTTAACGTTCCAGAATATACCAGCAAACCGACTGCAACAGTGACAGCTGAAGAAGAGCCAACTCAGTAAAGCAATACTCTAACTAAAGAGTAGTCGCACAACTTTAACTAAGTAGAAACATTATCACTGCAACTTGCAAGGATTTAAAACAAGTACCACTGAAAAGCTATGACAACTAATTAGTCTTGGAAAACTGAAGAGCAGGTGCATAAAAGAGAACAGTCCAACGCATTACAAAAGCTCATTCTATCAAATGGCTGAAGTAAATGAGTGAAGTCCGTCATGTCCATAGTCTTAACCGCATAGTCTTAGTCGCATTAACATGTGTAAATGATGAAGGATACTACATGTAATGATTTATACTGCAACATCACTGCAACTTGTTGAAGAAGAAAACCAGCTGAAAGAACATTGATATAAAGATAAACATGAAAGTCATACTTGAACACCGCTTTAGCAAAGCCTTAACAAAATAAAACTAAATCTATGAACTCGATAATGATTAACGTGCAAAGGTTGGAAATGGCAACGTCCCAATTCACAACTAACTTATAGTTCATAAACAGTAGTTACACCATGACTCAATTAAAACTTATATCTAATAAAATAATATAAATCATTCAACTTATTATAGTTTAAAGTCAGACGAGCAAAATATTGAGGATTTAAGATGACATTTTTTGAGTTCCACCTTACAGATTTATCTCTGTCAAAAGTGAAGTGTTCTGGCATTAAAGAGCATTTACCAAAAATGAAATGAAAAACATCTCCTTTCTTGCCACAGTCACAGAGGTCATTTCTACGTTTTCCTATTTTATAGAGGAAACTTGGAAAACTGCCATGACTAGAAAGATAATAAACTAAAATTTGTTTTCTACAGATAAATTCAGTGTTAACCTTCTTTAAGACATTATAGGTATCCCTACCATCCGCTGAAGCTATCCAGGACTGCTGCCAGGTATCAATCAACTTATCCCGATAATACGGTTTCAGCAAAGAGACTGGATATAAAATTTCAAGTAACGGAGCATGAGAGTCAGCAGAAGTGGCCCGCTTTGCTAAATCATCTGCCCTTTCATTACCATGTAACCCGGCGTGGGCCTTTATCCATCCAATATAGATTTGTCTGCTACCAGCGGCCAGAAACTTTTTATAAATAGAGTGTTCTAATTGATTGTTGGGAAAAGCCCTAAATATTGATTTAACAGAGGAACTACTATCCGAATAGATACGAACTGAGTTATGAACTGAATTTACAAACCATTGTAATGCATTATCCAGGGCCGTTAACTCGGCCTGATAAACAGAATTCAGACTTCTTAACTTCACTTGATGATCATATATGTAATCGCCCTTGTGAAAGACTGTAAAGGCCGAGCCCACGCCATTGTTCATCTTCGAGCCATCTGTGAAAATTATAGGATCAAACGAAAAAGGAACTTTATCAGTTACTGGATCCAGCTGGTAGACGTTCTTTATGTTCAGATATTCAGTAAAGTCAAAGGTATGCATTCGTGGCATAAAATCCGTATTCTTCAACGTAGTGTCACCAATTTTAATACTACCCGTGCCTTGCATAAATGCGAGTTTCTCTGCCTTATTTTTCAAATTATAATAAATAGGAGGTATACCAGATAGTACACAAAGCGCTTCAGTTGATGTTGATCTATAAGGTTTTAAAATCGACAGTAGGCCCATACGTTGGCACGAACTCAGTCTTTTCTTAGCCGGGATATGTAAATCATTAATCCATACTTCGTAACCATATGAGATCTGTTTTTCAATAACACCAATGTACCATAATTTTAGATATTGCGCTTCCAAACCTCTATGACGACAGCCAACTTTCTTCATGTTAATAGTAAACTCTAGAATCCTTTCTCTAACATATTCCAGGTGACATAACCAATTAAATCTGCTATCAAGGACCAAACCAAGATACATTACCGAGTCCTCCACTGGGACAGAAACGCCATTCAATTTAAAGATTGGACGTCTATTTTCTAAATTAAAACTTCCAAAAAGCATGGCTTTCGATTTTTGGGGACTTAGATTTAAATGTAAACTTACCGCCACATCACTGAATCTCTCAAGACAGCTGTTTATCCTATGTTCTGGCTGAGCCCTCGTATCTGCTCCCTCCAGGATCACAGAATCATCTGCGTATGACACAATGTAACGTTGATGAACCCTGTAAGTCTTGATTATATTATCAGCTACAATAGACCAGAGGAGTGGCCCGAGGCACGAACCCTGCGGACACCCTTGAAAGGCAATAAACCATCGTATACCATTTGAATAGTCAAAACCGATGAGGCGATGACTTATATAATTCTTTAAAATGTCTTTCAAATAGTTTTCTATAGGTAACTGAGTGATCAGTGTGGCAAGAACTGCCCATTGCATAGCATCAAAGGCGCCCTCGACATCTAGGGACACCATTGCACAATATTTGTAATCCAACAGTATTTCTTTGACATACTTCTTGACCTGCATGACTGCACTCACCGTGCTTTTGCTTTCCCTAAATCCGTACTGATTCTGTGCTAGAAAGCCCAAGAACTCCAGCTTAGTTATTATCCTCGTCTTAATCAGTCTTTCCAAAATTTATCCTAGAATCGGAAGCAAAGTAATGGGTCTGTAGGCCCGCTGTGAATGAGGCGGTTTATTTCGATTACGAAAAAACAACACTATTCCCTTTTTCCAGCAGTTCGGGAAATAACCTAGAGCCAAGCATCTTGAATACAATCTGCACATCGGGACTGTGAAGCCGCGGCAAAGTTCTCTAACCACTAAGCCATCTATCAAATCGTATCCGGGAGCCTTACTAGTTGACTGTTGAGACAAGACGTGAAACAATTCTCGACGTGTAACAGCCGAGAATTCAGGGTCATTATCGTATACTGTATTAGGATTAAATTCATGAATAACATCCGGTTGACTATCTATCTTGAAATGTTCATTCATTAGACTATTGGCAACATCATCAAATGAATCAAATACAGTAGCGTTCTCAAGTGTGGTGAAAATTAGATCAGAAAATTTAAGGTTTTTCCCTCTTATATACTTATACAACGTTCCATATGTATCAGAAGTTTTTTCGCAAAAACTGAACCATGATTTCGTTTTAGCCTCTCTTACATGTTTTTTATTGAGATTCCTTGAAGTTACTAAGTAAACAATTTAAATAACGCATAACACATTTCAAAATCCAATTTTAACAATTACTACCAATAGTCGAGCAAAATATCTAAATTCTTTTCTGCAGCCCTGTATATGATCTATAGAGATGTATGATTTACTTCATTTACGATATGCATAGTACAACTGAAAATTCTCCTTCAGCAATTTCCGTCAATAAACGGAAATGTACGTGAGATCTTTTGAACAGCCCTGTATAGGATCTATAGATTTTATATATACCAATTAATATAAAAGAAATAAGTTGCATTTAAAAACGCGTGCCACAACAGAAAACGAGCTACAAGCAATTATTGTTCATAGGTAGTAATTTAACTAAATTCGTTTGAGTGTCACTGTAAATAGACGATACATTCTATTGAAACCATATTACACAATAAGCGCCTCGTTGTGCACCTCAGTTATTTGTATTAATTTGAATATCTTTAAAATAGTGTAACATCACTAAAATACTCTGCAAACTTTTTTTCCGAATAGACCGTAGTGTAACAGAATTCTTTTGAGTGTCCCTGTAGACAAAACATACATGCCGCACACTTCATTTTCAATACCAAACATGTCATAATAAACACCAATAATATATATCATTTTCATGGCAATCCCAGTATATTTACGGGAGTTAGAGCACGGACAGACGGCAGACAGACGAATCGAATTCATAAACACTTTTGAACTATGTAAGAAACTTAAAAAAGAAACTTTTGTTTTTATAAATTCTTCTTTAGATCTCAAAAATAAATTAGTTTATCAAGTTTCTAATGGTAAAGAACATGTTTCGGAACTGTAGGTAACTCGGAAAAGATTATTGTACATCTCCATTCGTGGTTATACAAGGTGCGTCTAAAAAGTTCGGTGAATGGAAGGATATCTCATAAACAACGCGAGTTAAAAAGGCGTCCCTGCGCATGCACAGGTAAAGACTAATGGAGACACAGAATGTAGTAAGAAGTGCAAGAAACTAGGCAGAATAGTCTGCTGTCGGCAGTCGAACGGTGTATGTTTGAGTACTCGCGTCATATTGAAATGGAGCAACGGATAAACATCACGTTTTGCTGCAAATTGGGAAAGACCGCGACAGAAACCCGTGCAATATTGATCCAGGTGTACGGAACAGACGCAGCGAGCAAAAAATGCGTGTACGACTGGTTTAAACGTTTTCGGGAGGGAAAGGCAACCGTGGACGACGAACCATGTCCAGGTCGACCATCAACAAGTGTGACGAGACGACAGACAACATCGAGCGGGTACGACAGATACTGTTAAACAATCGCCGACTGTCTTTAAGATGGATATCGTAGGAATTGGGAATCAGCAAGGACAGTGTTAGCACCAACATTCACGAAGAATTAGGTCACTTACCAATTCCAGAAGCTTTATCAACGATGTCATAAGTGTAATGCGGCCAACGGATGTTACTTTGAGGATGATTAACCACTTGGGGACGAGCGACACGTATACGTGACGCATAAGATGCTCAGAATCCTCGATTATTCCCACCAGTTACTTTTTATTGGAAGCTTTGCCTTATGTAATCCTAGCATTTCTGCGATTCAATTAGGCGAAATTTTCTGTTTTGGAAAACTAGTGGTAAAAGATTAAAAATTCTGTAAAGGACGCTCGTCGCGAAGGGGTTAATCCTGTCAGGGGCAAGCAATTGTGTTCCTGTAACGTCGAATTCACACCGGTATTTACGAAAGAATTTAGTTCAAAATAAGGAAAAGCAATTTTTCAACTTTTTCCTGTCAAAGTTAAAATAGTAAAATATTATTAAAAGTTTCTCGTTTGAATCGGATTAAAATTAGGTGGTATATAATATATACCACCGCCCCTCAAAGGGTTAAAGGTATTTTGTTTCCATGTTTTATTTTATTTGTTTGATGATTCCATTCACCGAACTTTTTAGACGCACCTTGTATTATATTTTCCTAGATTAATAAACATTTACCTTTTTTAACAGATAGCTAGATAAGAGAATTGACAGGATAAGGACGACTTTTAATACATCTAATTAAAATTCAATTTCTTTATATTCAGAAATTTATAAATCTAATTAGAGAGGATTGTCAAAAATATCGGTACTAAAAGTCTCTTATCGCGCTTTATTAAATGTTCAGAAGAACCTGAACAAAATATCTAATAAAGAATAGTTTTACGAAAAACTTATATTAAACTTTCCATATAAATTTAAATATAAAAGAGCTATTAATAAGCTAAATATAAAAGCGTTACTTCAAAACTTTTATTGAATAAGAATGTAGAATATCTATCAATAATTCATAAATATTGCATTGATAAACAAACTTGGAACAAGCTTTAGAAATTGTGTTCCTCAATTGAAAAGACATTATATAGTTTGGCCAGAAAGAAAAAAATACGCAATACATCATAAACTCTTATGTTTCGTGTATAGAGCCCTATTTTATAAATCAATCTATTGATGAAGTTAATAAACAATATAGCAATGTCATATATAAACATTTCGTTTATAAAATATATTGCCTTCCATTAAACTTTCCATATAAATTTAAATGTAAGAGGTCGAGTATTTCCAACTTTTTATTACGCAAGAACAGACGATATATCAATAATTCATGAGTATTTTAATAATAAACAAACTTAGAACAAGTCTATTGTCTTTTTTACTAAAAGGAGAGAATAGTTTAGAAGGAGGGAAAAATCTGCTAAACATAAAAGATTGTATTTTGTGCATCCAACCACATATTAAAAATTAATTCATAGATGACATTAACAAACAATGGCATCAACAGAGAGCAATTTTATAAAGAATTTAAAATACCAACATTTTAATAATTTTTATATAAGAAAATAGAACAAAATAAAACTGACTTAAGAAATTTTTAGAATTCTTTCTTAACTACAAAGATCTTTTATTTTAAAGGAGATAACAAAGTGAAATGATAAAAAATAGGAAATATTTTTCAACCAACGATGCAGTTTAACGAAGAAGCAGGATCATTTTTTGATGGGTGAAATGTGTTATTTAAGATTCAATGTTTCTTTCAGAAGTTTCAAACAATGGCGTTAAATTAAAAAGGCAAACAATTTCTGTAGGTAACAAGTCATTTTTAAGATAAAAATAAAACCGACTTCAAGGGATTATTTCTTATTTTATTGTACTAATCAATGTTTGTAAATATCAAAATATCCCTTTTATATATATACAGGGTCATTCATAATTCCCTCCGGGATTTCGAAACGTTATAGTAAAAAAACGAAGACGAATATGAAAAAAAGAAACATATGAAATTATTCCGAAACTATTCAAGTTTTACTTACATACATTACAGGTGTTCTATGTGTGAACCCTTGGTCACACGGGATACATCCATGCGATAGTCCAGTTCCTGCCATACTCCGTTTCTTTAAATTTCCGGTACCACACATGAATTGTTTTGTCAGTTGGTCCCTGTTTTCGATATTTATTACGAAAGGCCCGTTGAACTGACACCACTGATTCAGATTTAAAGAAACGGAGTATGGCAGGAACTGGACTATCGCATGGATGTATGCCGCGTGACCAAGGGTTCACACATAGAACACCTGTAATGTATGTAAGTAAAACTTGAATAGTTTCGGTATAATTTCATATGTTTCTTTTTTTCATATTCGTCTTCGTTTTTTTACTATAACGTTTCGAAACCCCGGAGGGAATGATGAATGACCCTGTATATTGGATTAAGTAAAAAGTTTGTGGCGTTTTTTCACAAAAAGCCAAACACACTTTTTTTTTTAAATGAAATTTATTAAACCAAATATAAACCGTTTTGATTGATAACATTTTCCCATTTTTCTGATAAAATCATTTTTCATCACTCTATGTACCATTCTGATATTCTGATATTCTGATATTCTGATATTCTGATATTCTGATATTTCTGGACGAAAAATTTAATCAACTGATTTTCACAGGACTCTTTTAAAGCCAGCTTTACACCATTAAGAGAGTTTTCCAGAGAGCGAAACGAAATGGTAGTCGGATGGGGCACGGTCCGATCCATACGGTGGATGCATCAAAACTTCCCAGCCAAGATCTTTCAATTTTTGCAGAGTCATTGAAGATGTGTGTTGTCTGGCATTGTTGTGATGGAAGACAAAACGCCTTTCCTATTGATCAATTCTGGCCTCTTTAGCTCAATTGCGCGTTTTAATCGCATTAGTTGTTGGCAGTAGAGAGTGTAAAAAATCGCCTAATCAGGTTTCAGCTGCTCATTATGCACGATTCCCGACCTATCCCACCAAACACAAAGCATTTGTTTACCTGTCGTCAATCCGGGCACTGCAACAATTTAGGCAGCTTCATCCTTCTTGGACCGTGATCTTTTTAGAAAATTATTGCCGTATGTGATCCAATTTTTATCGCCATTAATAATCTCTTCAAAAATGACTCGATTTCATTTCGTTTGAGCAGCGATTCACAGTATTCGCCTAGTAATATCCAAATGGTTCAAAGATGTTTCTTGATCGATCTTCAGTTCCGCATCGATGTCATAAGATGTCATGTACCGGTCTTTCTCTTTTTTTTTTCTTTGGTGAATTTCATCGAATTTTTCAACGATTATTCGACCAGCGTACGGCACATTTTAACATCGAAATTTCCAGACCGGAAACGAGCAAACCATTTGCGTGCTGCTGATTTCTATTAAACACCTTCACCGTAAACACCAAATATTTTTTCACAAGCCTGCGAAGCATTATCGACTTAGTCGAAGTAATATTGTAAAATATAGCGATTTTTTTTTTCAGAACATTGGCTCATTTTTAAAATGTAATAAATTTTGATTAAATAAACAAATGTCACAATTTTTTTTGTAAAATGATCTATGGATTGTCACCTTTAAAACGCAGTATAGTACGGATTGATTGGATTAGTGTTACCAAAGTTACGCGACTGTAATGCCATCTATTGCAAAAATTGCCACGAACTTTCCTTGGCATCCGATATTTTGAAAATAGTTAACTTACTGCTATTTATAAAAAAATTTCAGACTTAACAATAAATTAGAAACTAAAACATATTCCACCTAACATGAAAACTTAATAAAACACTATTCTAAATGTATTTTTATTTTTTCTTTCAACAAAAATGAACACCAACAGAAACAATTTGTTTTTTACACGCATCAAAAACAAACTAAAGGATTTAGTATCAAATACCAAGAAATATTTTATGTTTTATACAATAAAAGTTAATATACAAAATATTTTTTTTTCAATCGACAAACTTTAACATAAATGTAATCTTGTCTGCTTTTTTATTCCCTAACGCGTTGTATAATTTATACTAAATAAACCAAAACAACAAAAGATTATTTCTAGTGAAGTTCTAAATAACTGATTATATAAATTATACGGTTTATCTTTTAATGGTTGTTCTAAGTTAGTACTGTCCCACATAAATATTGGCTCGACATTTAAAAATTTAGCTACAAACATAAAGCTTGCATTTTTATTTTTTTATCTTTTTACGGGGATGGGGGAATGTGTAAACACAATTTACAAGAAACAGAATTGTCTGAAATTTTAGTTACTGCATGACCTCTAAAGATACCATTAGAGTTGTTTTCGAGAAAATTAATCATCTAGTCACAATTTATGCACTGCACCTGTATAATCTGAATAAATACACTTAAAAAAAATCTTTAAAATACGGAAATTATATTGACAATCGTGACGCCGGTACTCTTTCTGTATTTTATCGGATTTGTGTTCCTATGAATTTCAGTCATTACTTTTCAAAGACACATTTACATCAAGAGGAGAAATTCTCTACTTAATCCCAACTACACTAAACAGGCAATATTCCGGGATGAAATACGAACTAGGGAACTGTGTCTTTCCAGAGCACCACCTTGACCATTCAGATATATTACACAAGCCATGATTTCAAGTATAGTTATTTTTTGAGTGCACATGAGTACAGGCACTTCTGTTTAATATCCTGATGTTATACATATTTTATCATCAGTATTTGAAATTTCCACTAAACAGTTGGTTTTTTCGACACATAAAATTATCGAAAAAGGTGGATAAAAATTTTTTCCGTTATATTAACCTTGTTATTATCGTTTACGACCTTGAATTTTGGGAGGCTTATAATATATGGCAACTTATATATGCACTCAGGCAGCTTAGTTAATGATATGTCCAGTACACCAAATTTTTCAAATGTCTGGCTACCTTTCACTTAATTCATTCTCTTCGTCCCACCCTTTTTTTCTCCTCCGTACCAAATTTTTCAAATGTCTGGCTACCTGTCACTTAATTCATTCTCTCCCCACCCCCTTTTTTTTCTCCCTTGTACTTAAACTCACCCGGTCTGGCAGGGCGTTCCTATTGGTCTCTGCTTCACATGTGCTTCCTGACTCCGCTGTTGTTTTTGAAAAGGTCACCGCCATTCAATCTTAGCGCGTGCGAAAGACGCAAGCATATTTTACATGGCTTAAACTTTTAAATCGGTTTTAATCTTTTGAATTGGCACTGATGATGGAGCTTTAGGGTCTCCGAAACAGCTGTTTGCCAATTTATATATTTTTATTTGTGCTATTTCACGTTGTTCATTTATTTTTAACATAAACGTATTTTTGAGCGTTCTATTCCATTTCTCTCTGTCAAGCGTAATAACATAATTTAACTTATAAGCCTTCAATGACTCTTGAATAGAATTTTTCCAGGTCATCCTTGGTCTGCCCCTCCTTCAACTCCTTTTTGGGCTCCATTCTGAAAGGATTTTTGGAAAGTGCTCTTTTTACTTACCCATCATACGTAGTATAGGGGAAGTCTTGTAATCGTTTTGAAAATCGAACATTTTTTTGACGGATTTACACGTTTCAGACACTGGAGATTCCGAAAAACATATTTTTAGAAAAAAATTTTTGGCGTCCGTCTGTGTGTCTGTGTGTCTGTGTGTGGGTGTGTGTGTGTGAGTGTCTGTGTGTCTGTAAACGCTCTATCTCCCGACAAAATTGAGATAGAGACTTGCAATTTGGTATGTATTTAGTATGTAATAATGGGAAGAAGCCTATTTCATTTCAATAACCTCGATTAACCGGAACTATTTTTTTCGGACTCTCGAAATATTCGTTCTGATGAAAGGTATATAAAAATTTTCGAAATTGTTTATTTGAAGAAATGAATATAAAAGACAATAAAAAAACATAAATTTTACATAAAGCATGAAGTCGATCGGATAATTAGTTGCCGAGATATTTGGAATCCTATTTTGCACACTCTTCGATTTTTCATGACCCTGTATTTCATCCAAATTTCACTTTAAAGATATATTTTAATTGGAAATTTGACGCTTAATCAAATGCAATAAACCGCTAGTTAATAGGATTATTATTTTTGGAGTTATAAGGAAAAACCTCTTTCAAGCAATTCAGTAATCGAGCCTTTAAAGTTTATGACGTCATCAAGCCACGATTTTATTTGAATTGCAATGCATTTTATAAGTAGTTTACACATTTTAATGTTAATATTTTACATTATGCATACCCATGATGGGTAAGTATTACGGTGACCCCCAACGACTAGTTTCAGTCTGCGAAACATGTACATACTATCTAAGCTTATTATGTTCGACTGTATGTACAACATCCTTTCTGAATTGCATGATTTCACGTATTCTTGAATTTTTAACTTTTTCCAACATTGATATTCTTGCTGAACTTTGCCAAAAGTCCATTTAGGTTGAAAGGAGTTTGTTTTTCGGGGAGAGACTTAAGGTCCATATCAGTAAAATGCTTTTTACGATTGCACTATAAATTAATCGTTTAGTTTTAAGAAGAATATTATATTACTCCACAAAACAGAATTCAACACAACAATTGAGGGAGTTGGGGCAAAAAAGCGCTAAGCCACATTTGTAAACTTGTGAGATTTGAAAGTTAGATCAAAAACTGAAATCCAGATATATAGCATAAAGTTTATTTGCCAATATCTTAGTAACATTTGAGATATTCTGAATAACATTATGGCATTACTTTAATGACATTATTATTACGTGCTTTGTAAACTAGCTATCTTCATTGGGGGCACAAAAGTATGGGGCGAAAACGAAACATGGGATATATGCTGCCATTAAGCAGATGTGCCAAGCTCCCACTAATCTTCCGTAATATGTGGATTAAGTTGACCCAGTTTAACAACGTTTCGAACAAGATAATGTATTTGATGAATTTTTATTTATTTAATTTTAGATTTCTACGTGGAATATATTTAATTTCATTTCTTAAAAAAATTTCTGGTGTAAAACGTATTCAATCTGGGTCAAATTAATCCACATATTATGGAAGATTAGTGAGAGCTTGTCACCTCTGATTGAGTGACATTAGAAACAAACAATATGTAGGATATTATACTTTGTAATAATAAGCAGCATATTACAGTGTTAGATTTAATTCACCAAAAATGTGACTTGGCACTTTGTTGTCCTGATCCCTTCAATTGCTTTGCTGCTTTCATTAATTATTTTTTCAATATCTTTTTGGCATGATTCATCTGGATGAATGATCGATCCAAGGTATTTGAATTCTTCAACAGTTTTTATATTTATATCATTTAATAAAATATCAGTTTTCCTTAGACATTACTTATTCATATTTCTGTGCAGTATTCTTCCACATATTTCTGTATAATAATCTATTCTTACACATATTTCTATACAATATTTTGTTCTTACACATATTTATAAGAAATACTCTGTTCTTACGCATACTTTCGCGTAATATGCAATATAAGCAGATTTCTGTGTAACATGTAATATCTGTAAATTTACAATAGCACGTGAATTTTGATAAATTCATACATTTTTCTACATTTACACACTTGTATGAATTTTTGAGGGGTAACAAATTACAAACTTCCATTAAGCTGATTAACACACATAAATACAGGTAAATATTTATGCAAGAGAATGAATTTTATGACAAATGTATAATTTTATAAATTTGCACATATAGTTATTCAAAAATGACTAATTTACACATTTACTTTTGAGAGTACAAACAAACATTTTATTTCTGAATACCGGTAAAATTTATAGACAACCAACGAAACTCGTTTATTCGAATACAGAAAAAAAAAGTTAGAACAGAAACAGAGGGAAATCTGCTATGCAAATTTCGGACAAAAAGAAAAGGTGTCCCTTGGAAGTCCATACTAACGAGAATTTACTGTATTATTAAATATATAACCTCCTTCGTCTGAAGTCCGTTAAAAATGTAAAAGTTAACTCCTATTCGTCTTTACAATGAAGCATGAATATTAAATTTGCCGTCAAAATTAATTTAAGAATAAGATTATACTAATACGCTCAAAAAATATGCTGCAACATGTGTTCCACGCCGTTTGTAAAGTATTGTAGATGCTTTTAACGATATTTCCTGCAAAATTGTAACACTATCAAAGTATTATTTTTCACAAATACCTTTCCAGTAAAATCCTATGGCATCCAATATTTAATCATTTCTTCACAAAACCTAACGTAATATTATTTGCATGTAGCATCTCGCTTCAGTATTAAAAAAAAAGACACACATTTTGTATTCCGAAAAATATAGTCTAGAATTTGAGAAGGAAAAAAGCCTCTTTAAAATATAGCTAGTCATGGTTTAATTAAAGTTTCAGAAAAACCTGAATGTAATATTCAATAAGCACTCTTTCTACAAGAAAAAATTATTAACTTACATTAAACTTCGAATATAAATTTAACAAAAGACAGAGTTATTTCAAAACTTTTATCAACCATGAAAAAAGGAGCGATATCCATAATTCATAAGTATTATATTAAGAAACAAACTTAAAACAGTTTTTAGCAGTTTTTATTGAAAAGAGATTATGGTAGCGTTTGATATCTTATCGTTACTAAATTAGTTATTACAATGGCAAGAAACACGAATAAAAATGATAAAGCATGTTTCAAAAATTTTAAGAAATACTCTAGAAAGATGTATTTGTAACAAATGCTGCTCTTCTAAATAAACATACTGTAAGTTTACATTTGTATGCATTACACCTTTTGAAAGTTCGAAAGAATTCAACATAGAAATTCTCTTTCTAAAGATTATTGAAAACTATTAAAAAGAAAAAGAAAAGTGGCCAATTAAACTGATGGCATTGAACTCAGAGGTTATTCACACTAATTGTATATTATACTTTTATTTCAAAGAATAATGTCCCTCAAAAAAAAAAATCAACAATGAATAAAGAGGGTATCAGTACACATTTTCTCCTTTATACTTGGCCAATAAACTTCCAAACTAATCAGGGAAGCACCTTAGTAACAAAGAACCTATATACAAAATTTTAAGCAAACCGAGTAACTCTGAAAGAATAAGTTAAGGTGGGATTAGCCCCTCGCCCTCCTTTATACTTAATGAATGAGCTGCCAAAACTAATCAGGGAAGCACCTTATCAAAATGAGCGTATTTACAAAATTTGAAGCAAATCAGATAATTCTGCAAAAAAAAAAAAAAAAAAAAAAAAAAAAAAAAAAAAAAAAAAACATTTATTTAAATTAAAGAAGGGGGGGGGGGGGGCAGATTAACCCCCGTCCCTCCCTTTATACTTAACCAATGAACCCCAAAACTAATAAGGGAAGTGCCTTATGACATTGAACCTATATAAGAAATTTGAAGCAAATCGGATAATTCTGAAGGAAAAAGCCATTTATCCAAATTAAGGAGGAATTAGTCCTCCTCCTTCCCCTTTATCCTTAACCAGTGAACCACCGAAAGGGGAAAGCCTTATCAGAATGAACTTATATACAAATTTTGAAGCAAATCGGACATTTCTATCAAGAGTTATCGCGTTACGTACATACATAGTACTTATATACAGAATCTGCGGGACTATTAGCTCTCAGGCTTTGATAGCCTGCGAGCTAAAAAAAATTGATTTTCAGCAGTTTATAGTGGAGCATCAGTCCTTATGGCTAGTGAAAACGATATTACAATATTATTGCATAAAAATAATAAAAACTAGTCGGATGTGCCAGTCCAAAACTTTCTTCTATATCATATAGGTTTAACATACACCAATATGCTGCATTTTTTGCGATTTCCGCAATATTTCTGTCTCAATAACTAATGCACTTATTTTCATCAAACTTCAGATTCAGTTAGACCTTGACATAAAAAGACGCTGATTACGTTTTGGTGTAGATATCCCAACAGGTGGCGCTGCTACGCTATTTTTTTCATTATTTATACGATAGTTTTTATCTCAAAAACTAATGCATGGTATTTCATCAAACTTCAGATTCTGTTAGACCTTGAAATGATTAGATGCTTCTTACATTTTGGTGTAAATTGCCCGACAGGTGGCGCTGCTGTTCTACTTTTTTCATTATTAACACGATAACTATACTTCAATAAATAATGCACGGATTTTCATCCAACTTCAGATTCCGTTAGACGTTGACATAAGTTGCTGTTGAATAGGTTTTGGTGTAAATCTCTCAAGAGCTATGCTGCACATTGTAGGATTTATTCAATTTTTGCAATAGTCATATCTCAAGAACTAATACACGGAATTTATTAAAACTTTAGATTCCGTTAAACCTTGAAACAAATGGGTGCTGATTATTTTTATATAATACTACTTTTATAAAGGACTATATTGTAAATTTAAAATTTTATGCGTTAAAGCTTTTAAAATTTTGTAATAATTCAACATTGAAATTATCTTCTGGACTTTCTATGTTTACCCACTTTTCGTACATTTTACAACAATTTTTTAATAGAATTTTTCACCTTATTCAAATGAAAAGAAGTATTACAAATCCTACAATCAAACGCTGCGTCTACATTTTCTGCTATTTAAATAATAAATAGAAAAATTCTATTAAAAAATTGTGGTAAAAGCGTGCGAACCCTAGTTTAGTTATCGAAAACCATAAAATAAGTGAATTTTCTTAAGCTTATAGACTAACATCACCCATAAGTTAGTGAAAAGAAAATTAAGTGTTTCCAGTATAACATAGAAATAATAAAATCTAGACAATATCTAATATTTCATACTACACATACTTTTCTTTTCTTCTACAATTATTGTTGAAGTAAATAAGTAAATACTCTTTCTTATGCTTTCAGCAAAACAAAAACAGCATAAAACAAAAATTTGCTATAAACTTCAAATTCTTTCCTGAAAATCCCATTGGATCTTAAATTGAAGTTCAGACAAAAGCCTTTAGTGACTTTATGTGATTTCGATAAACATTTAAGAAGAACCATTAGCCAAAACTAAATATATAAATCTAATTACATAGAAAATTATTATTGTAGCAAAATTCAAAAGTTTCATCACATTGTGGAAGATAAAATTTAGAATCTAATAGGTTTTTGGAAGGTAAACTAAAACTCATTAATGGTGTTTTCTGTAAGTTGAGTAATGATTCTTTAAAAATTCGAGCAAGCTTATGCGTTTTTATTTTTATAATTTCCTCAAAAGGCTTAACAGAAGAGAATAATTATTACTGTAATGTTTCGTTCATTGTAATTAAAATGATCGTAAGGGTACATGTGACATCTTGATGAGCAAAATAAAGCATTTTAGCACAAAGTTTAAGAGTATGTGTTTCATAAAAATACATATTTGTAAACCTTCAGCTTTTACCTCTGAAAGTATGTATATTGAGCATATATATAACATGAAAAATAATTATTATTTAGCTAAGTTTATTAAATACAATTGCTTAACTTCTATACAGGTGTCCAGAAAGTAAGAGGCAGTGACCAATTTCAGACGTTTCGTCGAATATCTTACTGAAACTCGTGAGGAAATGTCCGGAATGCCCTTGAACTTTGAGGATATAAAGAACATGTCTGACTTCATGTTTTTCCGTAAATATTTTGTCTCGAAGACAATTAGGGAAGCAATAATAATTTTAATAATATAATAATATTTTCGATCACCCAAGTAACAAAGAATTCTAAAAATGGTTTGTCACTGTAGCAAATGACTATGCAGGTTCTGTTCAACATTTGTGTGCATTTGTGTAAGCATAGCACGTATATTCGTGAAGATGTTAGTTAACGTTTCTGTGAAAAATTTAAGTTTTTTTTTTTTTTTTTTTTTTTTTTTTTTTTTAGCATGCAGAGTTTTCAGCCGAATTTAACACCGCTTTACAAAAACGTGACAAAAAATTGTAGAATTAGTATACTGTGATTAAAATATTAATATATTGATAGTCAATACTATAGGTCAACTCATATAAAAAGACCCGTGAAATATCATGAAAACTCAAAAAGTTACAGCAGTAATTGTAAAATTGAGGAGAACATCCCATAGGGTTATATGGGATTTCCTCTTCAATTTTTCAAAGAAATTGGTCGCTGCCCCTTAATTTCTGGACACCAGTATATTTTCCTTTTATTTACGGATTTTCACACTGTGTCCTAGACTGGGAGGCGGCAGCACAGACAAACACCTCATCGAGTTCACGGCTGAAATTCCAGAATTAGTTAAAACTCGATTCGCATATTAAAACGCAATCGGTCTGTCAAGTCATATCTTGGTGGAAAATACCCGAAAACCCGATTTTAGCGGATGGCTCGTAGGTTTACCATTGTGTGTTCCTGCACCCAGTCCTCCATGTTTTCATACCTTTGGGTGCAGGAAAACATAATGGTAAACCTACGCTTCAACCGCTAAAATCAGGTTTTAAGGTGTTTTCCACCAAGGTATGACTAGGCAGACCGATTGCATTTTAATATGCGAATCGAGTTTTAACCAATTCTGGAATTTCAGCCGTGAACTCGATGAGGTGTTTGTCTGTGCTGCCGCCTCCCGGTCTATCCGTTTGGTATACTTCACACAAAAATAACGGAACCGATCACTTTCGAATTTTTTAGGGTCATTAGAAATTTGCCATTTAAAAATAATAGATGTCAGTACAGTCATATTTAAATTGTAAAAAATATATATTATGTGATTTTTCTTATTTTAAAAATATTTTACTTTTTCATTATTATTATTATTCCTTTTTATACAAAACAAAAAATTTATCGTATTACAGTAATCTCTCACTTATACGCGATGTTCAGTAATTACTTTTTCATACCACTATTTTAAAACATTAAAATTAGATTTATAAATTCTGCGATTTAAGAAGCCGAAAATTACCTTATAAAAAAACTGGTACGGAAAAATGATTTCTGTGTATCGCGCATAAGTGAAAAGTGAGAGATCACTGTATTATTAAATGGCTTATTTTTCATGAACGTTAAATAAATTAAAGTGATCGGTTTTGGAGTTTTTGGGTCTAGTGTATCAAACGAACACGCAGTGAAAATCAATTAATCGAAGCCAAACATTGTATTTAAAAAACATATGTAAAAAAAACTCATTTTTCATTTTATATAGAATATATACTGGCATATGTATACTTTAAGTGGTAAAAGATTAAAATTTACAGATTTCTTTTTTTCAGAAAACGATAATCTTAAACATTGCTTTAAAATTCTTTCATTTTATGCATCAAGATGTGTCAAATATGACATGTACCTTTGTACAATAGTTTCTACAATGTGTTATGAAACATAAATATACTATATGTTATTTTTTTTTTTGTATTACACCATTTGAAAAATTGTAAGAATTCAAACTAGAAGTTATCTTTTTATATAGATTTTCATACTTAATGTAGGTCGAAAACTATTAAAATAAAACTAATTTTCTGAAGGTTATCACTAAGTTAGTGAAAAATATATATATATCCGAATAAAGATAACAAAAACTAGACAAAACCCAATAATTTATATTAGACAGATCACTTCTTTTGTTGTACAAATATTTATGAATAAAGCATAAAACGAAACTTTACTATAAAATTTTCCTTCAAACAATGTTAAACTGCATTACACTCTTTAGTGTGTTTATTTGATTCCGATAAACAACTACGAATAAAATACCGATAAACTTAAACACTAAAGATATGGATCTAATTACCTAAAAAATTATTATTACAGCAAAATTAAAAAATTTCATTAAATCGCAGAGGAGAAAATTTAGAAACAAATATGTTTGTAGAAGAGAAAATATAACACATTAATGGGAATGACTGGGGTGGGGGGGTAAGTAATGATTATTTAAAAGTTTGTGCCAACTAGAAACTTCCGCGCATCCATTTTTGTGATTCTACAAGCACCTTGGCAAGAAAGATTGATTACTGCTGTGTTTCCTTCATCGTAATTACAATGATCTTAATGATTATCCTAATGCAATAATTTCTCAATTATGTAATGTATTCTCGTAAAGAAATACAGTAAATTTAAGATTTTTAAGCTTTACAACATTTTAAAACTTTTGGAAATGTTTAAAAATAACTCTTAAAAATTACCTTATTAATAGTTTTCAACATAGTTGAAAATTGTTAATAGTTTTCAACATAGTTGAAAATTGTTAATAGTTTTCAACATAGTTGAATATTGTTTATGGAAACGGTTTGTCTGGTTGTCTGTCTGGCCGTTGGGCCGTGCTTATGTACTCACGTAAATACTAATATACTCACGTAAATGCTATATACTCATGTGCTTAAATACTAAAGTAAATATAAGCGGACTTCAATGTAAAAAAGTAAAATTTCAGTAGATTTACCGTAAATTAACGGTACTTGTACCGTTTGAACTCTTTACGGTATGAGTACCGTACTTCTAAGGTATATTAAGCGTAAAAAAACCGTATATGTGCCATATCGATTATAAACGGTAGTTATACCGTAAAAAAAATCACTATTTATACCGTAAAATATTTATTTTTCAGTAAGGAAAAAGCTAGTAGCCCCCGCCTCGGTGTACGGCCATACCTGAAGTGATGCTCTTGCTCTTGTTACGTAATGCGTGCAGGCCTTAGGAGAGGGGAGGGGGTGCAGCCGGTACATATATTTTATATGTTTTACGGTACATATACTGGTCACAAAGTTGCCAGCATATGTACCGTAATTTCTAAGCAGACTTTTTTACACTGTAATTAATATAAGTTAACCATGGCATGTTATATGAAACCTTTATAGTTTGTTCAGAAAGGCAATCAAAGAATGCCGTTATATTGTGGTCTATGGGTAAAAGTCGTTTGCAAAGTATTTTAATGTTGGTACATTATTTCAAACATCTTGAAATTCATATAGATCATTGAGGTGCATTACAAGATGCTTAATATAGAATAAGGTGTGCATATCAATTATTGTTCATTTAAAGAGCTGCATAATTCGGTTACAGGATTTTCTAAGAACAATTATTGTTGCCAGTACGTTATTATTATACTTTAACTATTTTTACTTTCTTGTATCTTTACAAGAAGAAAGTTTTCGATTCGTGAAAAAATTCGACTTCCGGTTTTCAACGGATTTATACGTTTTAGGGGGTCCTGAACACGGTTTGACTATTTTCAGAAAATGTCTGTCTATGAGTCTGTCTGTCTGTCTTTATGTGACAAACATTTTGTGCGCGCTCTATCTCAATAACTAATGCAGGGAATTTAATAAAACTTTTGATTGTGTTAGTCCCTGATATAAATTGGTGCTGATTAGTTTTTGGTGTAAATCACCCAACAGGTGGCGCTGCTATGCTACATTTTCAGTATTTTCATGATAGCTCTATCTCAAGCACTAATGCACGGAATTTCATCAAACTTCAGATTCTGTTAGACCTTGACATAAATAGACGGTGATTATATTTTGGTGTAAATAACCCAACAGGTAGCGCTTCTGTGCTACTTTTTCATGATTTTTACGATAGCTATATCTTAAGAACTAATGCCCAAAATTTCATCAAACTTCAGATTCTGTTACACATAGACATAAATAGATGCTGGTTACGTTGTGGTGTAAACAGCCCAACAGGTGGCACTGCTATGCTACATTTTTCATGATTTTCACGATAGCTTTATCTCAAGAACTAATGCACAGAATTTCATCAAACTTCAGATCCAGTTAGACGTTTACATAAGCTGTTATTGATTAGGTTTTTGTGTAAATCTCCCAACAGATGGCAGTGCTATTGTGCATTTTTCAGAATTTACATGATTTTAGAGATAGTCATATCTCAAGAACTAATGCACAGAATTTAATAAAACTTTAGATTCAGTTAGACCTTGACATAAATTGGTGCTGATTCGTTTTTGGTGTATGTGAAACCTGTATGAGAGAGAAGAAAAATTTGGGATTGGCAAACCCGAGTAGTTTTGCATATTACTTGGTGTGTATACATTTTATAGATCACATACAGGGCCGCAGAAAAGAAATAATTTACGCTTTTTGACGTAAATTGCTGAGGTGGAATTTTAAAAGCGTTATTCTTTTCCTAACTCAGCTAAATTTTGACATGAAGTATATTTACAAATATACATTTACTATATACAGTCAGTACAAGCTAATTGGTCACCCGCTTGTAAGGTCACCCCGCTTATATAGTCATTTTATTTTCCTTGTTATCGGTTATATGATCTTTTTTTAAATCTTATCAATGAGGTTTTCGGCTATTTTTTAAAAAAATAGCAACTTTTGTAACATTTTTTGAGATGGGGAGAAATAGGGTATGACTAAAAGTAAAAAAGTCTGTGCAACGCTGGAGAGGACTTGAAATCATGCCTTTACGTCCCTCCCCCTCAATTCTCTTCCTCCCTGAAGACAGCAGGTCGATATCTGCAATAATTCAGGGTTCGTACTTTCAGGTTCGTACTCAGGGTTCGTACTTCAAGGACTTTCAAGCACCTTTTACCAGAATTTTCGTAAAGTAATATTTGGCGTATTTAATGAAAAAATATTCTATCTTCATATATAACGACCAGTACTCTATGAAATTTCTGGTACTAAAACACTTAAAATCTCCTGATGCGTACGAACGCTGTAATTAAATAGTGGAATAATTGTAAGCTTATTCCGCATGAATGGTCACCGCGCTTATATGGTCAAATTTTTCTGGACCGCTGAGCTGACCATATAACCGATACTGACTGTATACAAATAGATCATGTATAGGGCTGAACAAAAAAATTCTGATATTTTTTCGGCTATAGATGATAATTGCTGAAATTATAATTTAAGAAGTGCTATGCATTTTCCATAGGCTGTTCCGCCCGGTTTGACTTTGACCTTGTTTAGTGGGATATCATCTTTCATATTAAACCGTGAAGCTTTGTTACAATATTCTGAATGTGTTTGAAAGTGTTTTATAATCTATGCTTGACGCATGATTTTCCTTCTTGTTTTAATTAATTCATACTACATAATATGATATCCGACAATCACAGAATTAGTGTGTATTGAACGATTGAGATCGTCGATTTAATCAAGAGGCCTAAAATTTTAAGAAGTATTCTAGAAAGATATGTTTCTTGGTTATATAACATTGCTCTTTTATAGAAATATATTGTAAGTTTAGCATTTCTATACAATACACCTTTCAAAAGTTAGTTAGCATTAAATTTACAAATTATAATTTTATAGGTTATCAAAAATCATAATAATAATAATAATAATAATAAGATTATGGTGAAATGGTTGGTACGATTTTACCACAATTTTGTAATAACATTTTTCGCCTTATTTAGATGCAGAAATATATTACAAATCCTATAATTAAACGGAACGTCTACAATTTCTGCTATTTAAATATTAAATAGAAATTTTCTATTAAAAATTTGTGGTAAAAGCGTATGAGCCCTGAATGAACATCACCCATTAAGTTATTTATTTATTTTTTTTTAAACACGCAAATTTTTCTACTATGGCCACAAGAACAATAATAATCAGACAAAAACCAATAATCTACACTAGGCATTCTTTTCTTGTACAATTATTTCATGCATTCAAAATCACAGTGCATGTGTACCGTGAAACACTGTTATGGAATAGGGATTGGAAATAAAAATTATAGACTCCATTCAGGGCTTTTGAGTAATCTTAGAAATTTGAATTAACATCTATCGTTATCATTTTCTTCTATGCCAAATCAAAACTAGTCCGATGTGTCAATCCCAAAACTTTCTTCTATATCACACAAGTTTCGCATACACTAAAAAGAATCAGCACTCATTTATATCAAGGTCTAACTGAAACTCAAGTTTTATTAAATTCCGTGCATTAGTTCTTGAGATATGACTATCGCTAAAATCGTGTAAATGCTGCATAGCAGCGCCACCTGCTGGGCGATTTTTACCAAAAACTAATCAGCACCAACTTATATCAGAGACTAACTGAATATAAAGTTTTATTAAATTCCGAGCATTAGTTCTTGAGATAGAGCACCCACAAAATTTTCGCCAAATACAGACAGACAGACAGAGTCACAGACAGACATTTTCTAAAAGTAGTCAAATCGTGTTCAGGACCTTCTCAAACGTATGAATCCGTCGAAAACCGGAAGCCGAAAATGGTCATGAATCCAATACTTTCTTCTTGTAAAGATAGAAGAAAGTAATAATATCAGCAACAGATTTGTTTTGAAACACAGATTCTGAAATCTTCTTTAAACACACAAAATTAGCCTTTTTTTCCTTTTCAATATGTGTTTCACTTTTTTAACCCTCTGAGCGATTTGAAAAAGGGTAAAATTGTAATGTTGTATTCTCTGAATTTTGTTTTAAATGCTAAAAAAATATCATTCTTTCAGCATTATAAATAAAACTTAATTACAAATATAAATGTAACCCTTGAGAGTATTAATCATTCTTCAATGATTTGAAAATTCAATAAATCTATAGAAGTATATTACCTTAAACATTGCATATATTGCAGTGAAACCTGGAGCTTAGTGAACAGGATATTACGTTCCACACGCTTAGAGGGTTAAATTGTATTTAGAGCAATTATTGATCTATATTGACCTTTTGGCTTTAGAAAGTAATAAAAGAAATGTATTATAAATTATTTTTAAAGTGTGGGAAAAAATTCTAGACTAATTTATTTCAACATTGTTTTATGAAAAAAAACTGGAGTTAATTCGGAATTTGGGATGGCATGTTAGTGGGTTTCATGAACAAAAATAATAAAACATATTCTTTAAAAAAATATGAGTGTGAGTTCTCAAAAATATCAAAACACAAATAACTTTCAGTCGTACGATGACATCATTAAGGGTGTCGCCAAAAGGTATAATAAAAAAAAATCCTTCCGGCCGGTATCGGGAGGAAAAGGTAGCTTTCCTATATCTTCGTTTTAAAATTTAAGCTAATGTTACTCGAAAGCAGCGAACTAAAATGCAATGAATCCGATTTCAAAAGATTCGTTAATACTGAATTTGAATAAGAAATTCAGCAAATTAGTTAACTACAGCCAAGTTGGCTTCATATGTAGAGACTTGTTTTTGGTCGCCAAATTTAGCAATATTTCACCAAGTGTCGCCAAGTTTGGCAAGATATTGTCACTTGCGGATGTGAATATAGTTTTATGCGTATGATTGGGAAAATGATTACAACAATGAAAGATAATAATTGGCGAGAAATAAATTAATAAATTTTGATTTGTTTTAATCTGATGTCTTGTTTAAAAATGTCAGCCACCCTAGAAATTCAAACTGCGATATCTCAGCCATTTTTTAAGATAGAGGCAAAACAAAAAATGCTCCGGAATCCTTGTATCAAGGACTAACACTTAACAAAAAAATAAATTTCAATTTCAATTTTTTTCGTATATATTTTTTTTTAGTTTTAAATATTTTAGTGGCCTTCATTTTGAAACAAGATGGTAAACCAAGCTGGCTAACGAACTCGGTAGAGATATTCATGAGCGTAATACACACGCTTAGTTTGCTATCGTATGAAATAGATCATATATATATATATATATATATATATATATATCAACCTTTTAAACTAGGGTGATTTTGCGGTCTGGGGGTCATGATCGGTGAAAACATACCGAAATTTTACGAAATTGATTTTCTCCGAACGGCTGCAATAGGTTGCTTTTTACTTTTTGTAATAAAAGCTACCTAAAATTCAATTCTTTCAATTTGACGATTTCCTTCTTTAGTTTTCTCGCCAAATGAAAAATTTTGACGCAGTTTCAATCGGCAGTGAGAATCGTGAAATGTATTTCATTCAGAATCATATGTTACCATTGGTTGCTCACATTTTCCACCCAGAACTTGGTATGTTATGGCACCGATTAAATTACGAAGAATTCGGTTTAACAAAAAAATGAATTTGATTCATTTTGATTCATAATGCTTCATATAATGTTGCTTATCTAAAGAAATGTATCGTATATTTAACATTTTTAACCATTATACCTTTTGAAAGTTTGTAAGAACTCAACATAAAAAATTTCTTTATCTAAGTAATTGAAGACTATAAAATAAATCGATTTTTTGAAGCTTAAGGATAATGAGCATCACACATTTAATTATTAGAGAAAACATTTAAATTTTTCAAGAATTGCATAAAAATAATAAAAACTAGATAATGCCGAATAATTCATACAAAGTATGAATTATATAAGTTTTCTTTAAAAGAAAATATTAAATATGAAATATTCTTCAATCAACGATGAATTTTTACGAAGAAAATGGATTATTTTTTATTGATGAAATGGGCTTTTTAAGAGACAATGTTTCTTTCAGAAGCTTCGAATAATGGCGTTACTTTAAAAAAGCAAAAACATTCTGTAGATAACAAGTATACATTTTAAAATAAAAAATAAAACCGACTACAACGGATTATTTCTTTTCATAGTGCAGTGATATTTCCTTATTACATCACCGCTGTCGTATTTTAGAGAGAATGGCTTGATATAAAAAAGGGGTTTTACTGGCAACTCTTTATTGTTATGCACATTTATTTTAAACTCCATTGTTGGCAAGATTGTGCATTTCGAAACACAATAGACAATCCTATATTAAAGATTTTGACTCTCCCTGCAGGTAAAAAAAGCTATATACAAAATGAGAATTTTTTTGCAAACATAGAACAGTTTTGTGTGCCTTAATAACATACTGAAATTTTCTGGTCAATTTTTAGGAAAGCTGCAGCCTATAAATACATAGAAAAACATAGGAAAATGGACAAGCAGACAAACATATTATTTTTGTATACTGATGAAATTTACAGAAACCAGCGAACTCACTCTTCCGTATAAAAAAAGAAAAAGAAAAATTATGAAAATTTGAGAATCAGTTAAAAAAGTATACATCAATGTACATTTAAAACAAATCATACAAAGAGAAATGATATATATTGCAATATATAAATGGATAGATAGATAGATAGATGGATAAGTATAGATAAGTATATATATATATAGAGAGAGAGAGACTCTTGTTAATGCGTCTCCGCTTGTGTACTTTTGTATATCCAGTTAATGAGGATAATTATGTTTTCTCCATCAATTTCTATTTGTTATTAATGTTAAAGGAGTTATCACTTGCATAATATGGAATCATTTTCCACAAATTTATCTGCAGAGAGCGAAAGCTGGTTTTGTACATTATTTGTTCAAAAGCAAATACGGTACAACTGGTTACTGAGAGATCAAGTAATTGCTAGTGATAGTGATGAAGAGAATGGAAAGATTCCACCACCAAAAACGTGAGCTGGTCAAAAAATTGCTAACGGCTGTTCAGCCATCAAAAAATTGCTAACGGCTGTTCGGCCATATATACTCATCAAAATGCGATCAAACAGACCAAATTTTCCTGTGTATCGCAAAACTGAAAAATAGTAGTCATGTACGCTAATGGCACCTGGTGCATGTAAAATCCGTCGTGGGTGCAAAGTCCTCCAAGTTTCCTATGAATTATACCTCTGGAGGTGCCTAGTCAGGTAAAGGTCTCGTCACCTGATCAAGTTTCTAAATTACAAGACCAATTCCTTTCTCTTTCTTTTTTTTTTTTTTTTTTTTTTTGCGTTTTTGTTTTTTAATCTGCCAGTTAAATAGAAACCATGAACCGTCAAACAAAGAAACTGTAGGAAACTACTAGAGAACACAACAGCCAATATGTAATACACAGTGGACACACAAAGATTTAAGCTGAATTATGTTAACTTGTCATAATCTATATTAGCAACCATAGTCATTGTGAAAACGGCCTGGAAGCAAGCCTTTTTTTCCCCTTTCCTTATTTGACAAAGTACCCATAAACCCATAATTAATAACAATCTAAACAAAAGTGACTCTCACCAAATAGCGGTGCAGCCAATGACACTCAAGGAGTGCTGTTTTTCGTCTGCACTAACCGATGTTCGCATTACACTATGTAAAAATTTATAAACGTATAAAATAATACCTAGGCATAATGCCTGGCAAGTAGGGGCCTGGTCTGCAGTTTAATAGTAATAATAATAACTGAAAAATAGTGTGGTAAAAAGATTTTAACCCCTTGGAGGGCAAGCACGTGGTCTAAAAATGCTACATTTTGCGATGTTTTGACACCAGTAAATTTAAATAATGAATTTTTACCTTCTCAATCTGCAAACAACAATAATAAATATTTTTATTTAATAATACTGGTGGCAAAGTTATATATTAAAAAGTGGTATATATTATATACCGGTGCCTATCGCAACTATCGCAATGAGAATTACACTAATTTAAATTAAATCATTTAAGTATGCTAATTTATTTGTATATATTGCTTGTCTTGAGAAATTCATTCTTTTGCATAACACATTTTCAAGAATTGGCTTTTTACACTAAAATCACTAAATTAAAAAAAAAAAATGTTAGTTTCTTTTCGCATAAAGTTTGTATTCAATCTAATTTTGCCTAAAAATCGAATAAAGGTATTATTTTATACGTTTATAAATTTTTACATAGTGTAATACGAACATCGGTTAGTGCGGACGAAAAACCACACTAGGTTTGGAAATCCGCACTAGCGGGAGTTCACTGTATTTATATATATATAATATCCCTTGTTGGAAGTCGGTTAAAAATATAAAAGTAAAGTCCTATATGCAGTCGTCATTACAATGAGGGATAAATTATTAAATCTGGATTCAATCGGGTTTTTTAAACACAAAAGCGAGATGAATAATAAAATCATCGCACGGGTTCCCTGGTTATTTAATGTTTTTCAATAATCTATATGAGGAAAATCTCTGATACTTCCAAACTTTGAGAAGGTGCAATACATACTTCCGTTATACTTCTTTAGAACAGCAGCGTTATATAATCAAAAAATATATTTTTCTAAAAATTTTATTTTTCGATTCTAGCATGATTTTTAACTTTTATTCCTGTTTCTTAAATGCCCTGGTAATAGGGAATTCAGTGACTATAATATATCAAACGCTAACATAATCACGTCTCAATAAAAACTTTTAGAAACAGTTCTATATAATACTTATGAAACATGGATACAGCTCCTTTTTTTGTTGGGTGATGAAAGTCTTGAAATCTTTTGTTAAGTGTGTATTCGAAGTTTAATATATGTTCAATTTTTCTTGTAGAAAGAATGTTTATTGGAGGGTATTCCATTCAGATTTTCTGAAACTTTAATTAAACGATGACTAGCTATATTTTATACAGCCTTTTTCTTACATTTTCTGGAATATAGTATGTGTTTTTTAGGGTTTTTTAAACATAAAAGCGATATGAATAATATTGCGAATAATATTACGTTAGATTTTTTGAATAAATTATTAAATATCGAATGCCATAGTATTTTTTTTAATTTAGTAATAAATAAAAGACAATACGTTAATAATGTTAAACTTTTCGAGGAAAGATTATTAACATGGTTCCTACAGGTAACGGAATTTCCCTGACTTTTAGCCAGATAGACACCAGTATTTACTTAGAGAAAAACTCGTCGTGTGGAATCGCACGATTTCATAAGTCGAGTTTTTCTATAATAAAATACTGGTATTTACGCTGAAAGTGTAGGAACCCTGGTTAAAAGTATCTACAATGTTTTGCAAATGTTGTGCAACACAAGTTGAAACATATTTTTTAAGCGTATAATTATAATCTCATTTTTAAAATACTTTTAACAATCCATTTAACATACCCATCATAAGTAGTATAGGGTAAGTCTTGTAATCGTTTTGAAAATCGGAAATTTTTTTTGACGGATTTTCACGTTTCAGACACTGGAGATTCCGAAACACATATTTTTAGAAAAAAAAATTTGCCGTCTGTCTGTCTGTGTGTCTGTAAACCCTCTATATCCAGAACAAATCAAGATAGAGACTTGAAATTTGGTGTGTACTTAGTATGTAATAATGGAAAGAAGCTTATTGAATTTCAGTAACCTCGATTATCCGGAACATTTTTTTTTGGACTTTCGAAATATTCGTTCTGATAACAGGTATATAAAGATTTTCGAAATTGTTTTTTTTTTAATAGCAAATATAAAAGACAATAAAAAACACAAATTTTGCATAAAAAATGAAGTCGAACGGATAATTAGTTGCCGAGATATTTGTAATCCTATTTACCACACTCTTCGATTTTTCCTGACCCTGTATTTCATTCAAATTTCAATTCAAAGATATACTTTAATTGGAAATGAGACGCTTAATCCGACGCAGTAAACCATTAGTTAATATGATTATCAATTTTGGAGTAATAGAGCATTTAAAGTTTATGACGGCATAAGGGCACGATTTTATTCGAATTGCAATGCATTTTATAAATAGTTTACACATGTTTTATTTTCATATTTTATATTATGCATATCTATGACTGGTAAGTATTACGGTGGCCCCCAACAACTAGTTTTAAATTAATTTTAATTAATTTTAACGATAGATATAAAATAAACTCGTGCGGAGACGCCTCACTTTATATTTTTGAACTACTTATTTTTTTATAATCTTTTCTGAGTACGGTATAATGCGGTATTACTTACCCATCATACGTAGTATAGGGTAAATCTTGTAATCGTTTTCAAAATCGAAAAAAAAAATTAACGGATTTACACGTTTCAGACATTGGAGATTCCGAAAAACATATTTTTAGAAAAAAAAAATTTGCCGTCCGTCTGTCTGTGTGTCTGTAAACGCTCTATCTCCCGAAGAAATTGAGATAAAGGCTTGAAATTTGGTATTACTTAGTATGTAATAATTGGAAGAAGCTTATTGAATCTCAGTAACCTCGATTATCCGGAACTATTTTTTCGGACTCTCGACATATTCGTTCTGATAAAAGGTATATAAAAATGTTCGAAATTGTTTATTTTAAGGAGTGATCATAAAATACATTAAAAAAACATAAATTTTGCATAAATAATTAAGTCGATCGGATTAGGAGTTACCAAGATATTTGTCATCCTGTTTCCACACTCTTCGATTTTTCATGACCCTGTATTTCATTCAAATTTCAATTCAAAGATCTATTTTAATTAGAAATGAGACGCTTCATCCAACGCAGTAAACCGTTAGTTAATAGGATTATCATTTTTGGAGTTATAAGGAGTTTCGTTAACGCAATTCAGTAATAGAACATTTAAAGTTTAAGCCGTCATGAAGCCACGATTCTATTCGAATTGCAATGCATTTTATAAATAGTTTACACTTGTATTTTCATACTATATTACGCATATCCATGATGGGTAAGTATTACGGTGGTCCCCTAGCGACTAGTTTTATTTTTGTGGTAACACTGATTTGAGGAAAACCTTTCATTTCATTTATAAAAACAATGCCGATTTAATTTTTAATGAACTGCAATTTTTAATCAAAAAAGTTATTTTAACGAAATGTGATTGTACTATGTCAGAAGCCAGTTTAAAATCCTTTCACAGGGTATCTCATTTATCGTTCTGCGTTTTGTATTTGCTTAGAAAAAGAGATGTTGACAACAGAAATATTATATATGATCAATTTTCTGCAGCTTACGGATGAGCATCAGCCATTCAGTTAGTGAAAAGATTATTCAAAGATTATTACAAAAAGATAATAAAAACTAAACACCCAATACTTTATACGAGACGGAACATTTCTTTTCTTTCAAAATTTTTAGATGTGTTTGGAAAGAATGTGGATCAAGTTTCTAAATCATTATTTGGAGGTAAATTTTAAAGGCTCTATTACACTTCATTCAGAATCAATGGAGATTACAACTGTCTGTAGCTCTCATTTCCAGGCTACGACTTGTTTTTTTATGGCAGCAAACAAATTATACAAACTATTGTCTAGCCACCAAGAATTTCTCTCAAATTTGCTTTAACCCCTTGGGGACGAGCGACACGTATACGTGACGCAAAAGATGCTCAGAATCCTCGATTATTCTCACCTGTTACCTTTTATTGTAAGCTTTGACTTATTTAATAATAGCATTTCTGCGATTCAATTAGGCGAAAATTTCTGTTTTGAAAAACCGGTGATACAAGATTAAAAATTCTGTAAAGAACGCTCGTCGCGAAAGGGTGTCTTTGTCTTAAAATTCCCGTGATTTTTATGATTTGTTTAGGTTACACATTAAAGAGATATCACCATTATCACTTTTTGCCTTATATTTATTGACATTTCTCTTATATATTTAAATTTTTGTAAAAAATGTATAATGCGCCTTTTGTGCGAGGGGAGTATACCTACTGGTGAACGTAACGAACTTCCTATCTTGCGGTCGTTTTTCTCCTGTCAAAAGCATCTGAAACAAATTGGGTCGTCAAATTATGAATGGGCATGGAGTCTTCTCTGAAACAAAAACAAAAACTTAGTTTAAAGAGTTGATTTTTGATAAAATGGCTGTCATTTGAAACACAAAAATAAATGAATATTTTTCGTTTTTTTTTTTCCTTTTGCGAGCTTGAAAAAATAATCAATAAAAGTTATACGTGTCGGTGGTATAAGCTCCAGCCAAAGCGATTACCTTTTCACAAATAATAAAGGAAATCGGTCGAATATTTCTCGAGTAAAGGGTTTTAAGATGCATTTTCCACGTGGTTCCGAGATGGTTTTCTTTTACATTGTTTCAAGATGGGTTTCTTTGAGATGGTTTTCTTAGACATGGTTTTGAGACGCAATAAACTTCGAGTGTAGAGATGCACATAGAAAGCCGTATAATGTCTACTGCGGCGTTACCTTCAACGAGCAAAAGTATTGTACGAAATAGGAATATCACGAAACCGCTTAAAAGCAACCTGAGGGGGGAATATATATATATATATATATATATATATATATATATATTGATCAAAGAATTAATCTTCTCTGAAGGAAAAAATGGACTTGATCTATTTTGACCTGAAAATCTTAGAGAAAAAAACATATTTAATTAAAAAAATTCAAAATAGAAATCGTTGTATAGGTTAGCGTACTTAATATCGAAAATCATAAAAACATTCACTTTCTGTAGCTTATCGTTAAGTTAGTAAACAAAAATAAAATATTTACGCTTAAAAATAACAAGAACTAGACAAAACCCAATAATTTATATTAGACACGGCATGCCTTTTGTTGTACAACTATTTCTGAATAAATCTTAAAACAACTGCTTGAAACAATCTACACTCTCTAGTGTGTTTATTTGATTCCGATAAACAAGTACGAACAAAAGACCCATAATCCTAAGACTAAAGATATGGATCTAATAATCTAGAAAATTATTATTACAGTAAAATTCAAAAGTTTCATTAAATCGCGGAGAAAACAATTTAGAAACTAATAGGTTTTTCGAAATGTAACTAAAACTCATTAATGGGAATTTCTGGGAGGTAAGTAATGATTGTATAAAAGTTTGTGCCAGCTGGAAACTTCCGCGGATCCATTTTTGTGATTCTGCATTTTCGGAAAAGATTGATTACTGCTATGTTTTCTTCATCGTAATAACAATGATCTTAATGATTATTCTAATACAATTATTTCTCAATTATGTGATGTGTTCTCATAAAGAAACACAGTAAATTTAATATTTTTATGCTTTACAGCATTTTAAAACTTTTGGAAATGTTTAAAAAGAAGTAATGAAAATTACGTTTTTAACATTTTCCGACATAGTTGAAAACTGTTTTTAAACCCGGTTTGTCTCACTGTCTGGCCGTTTGTCTGTCTGGCTATCGAAGCGTGCTCTAAATCATGTAAATATAATAATATAATCGGACTGTGATTGATATATGTTATTTATTTTTACCGAGGATGTTGCGTGTAACATTTATAGATCGTTTACCAGAGGCACTCAAAAGAATGCCCTTGTATTGTAGAGTATGGACAAAAATGGTTTGCATTATATTTTAATTATGTTACACTACTTCAAACATATTGAAATTGATATACATCACTGAAGTTCACTACAAGATGCTTACTGCATAACAAGGTGAGTGTAGCATTTATCATTCATATACAGGGGCACGTAAAAGCATTCGGTTAGAGTACTGTCTAAAACAATAATTAATGGAAGAGCGTTTTAAGTTGTGTTACGTTTTTAAATTAAACTAATTTTTTGCCTATTACTTTGTGTGTATAAATTGTATAGATACTTTACAGGGCTGCACAAAATAATTTGAGTTAATTACCGCTTATTGACGGAAATTGTTTCATAGGGCATTTTCAGTTGCGTTATGCGTTTCCTAACTGAGCTAAATGTTGGCATAGTATGAAGTATACATATAAATGTAGATCTAATATATATATATATATATATATATATATATATATATAGATCTAATATTTATATATATAAATGTAGATATAATACATTTATATACAAATAGATCATGCACGGAGCTGCAGAAAATAATTCGGATAATTTTACGGGTAAAGATGGTTATTGCTGAAGTTACGTTTTTAAACGTTCTATGCATTTTCCATATTGTTTACTCAGACATGGGTGGGGCTAGTTGAGCTTAAGCCGAAATGTAGGCCTCCCCACCCGGTTTGACTTCGACTTTGTTTACTCAGACATCATCTTTTATCTTATAAAACCATGAAGTTTCCTTACAATAATCTGAATGTGTTGGAAAGTGTTTCATAATCTATGCTTGACGCATGATTTTTCTTTCTTGTTTTAATTCATACAAGATAATCTATTATCCGACAATCACAGAACTAGAAGTGTATCGAACGATAGAGATCGTCTGTTATTCAAGAATCTAAAATTTAATAGAATATTCTAGAAAGATATTTTTCTATGGATTATATAACAGATTATATATGCTGCTCTTTTAAAGTATAAGTATATTATAAGTATAAAAGTTTTACATATTACACCTTTTGAGTGTTTGTTAGAATTCGACATAGAAATTATCATTTTATAGGTTATCGAAAACTATAAAAAATTAGGTTATGTATGAGAATTACCCATTATATTAATGAAAAACATTCAACTATTTCCACTGTGGCATAAAGAATAATCGACTCGACAAAACATTTATTTTCGTCAGCAATTATTTCAGATGTTCAAAATCAAAGTAGATCTAATCATAAAACATTATCTAGAGATATTTGGAAATAAAAATTATAGTCTCAAAGCAGGGTTTCTTGACTAATCTAAGCAGTTTGGCTAATCAACGAAAAACTATAACCAAATCAAAATAATGTTAGCAACAGATTCGTCGTGAAAATCTGATTCTAAAACCGTTTCTTAAACACTCTAACGTTATTACACTAAGTTATTAACGTTTATTATTCTCGCGTTATAGAAAGTAATAAAAATAGTGTATTATACATGCTTTCCAAAGTCTAGAAAATATTCTATCCTAATTTATTTCTACATAGTGTTATGAAACATAATAGGAGTTAACCTGGGATTTGGGATAGCATGTTAACGGTTGAAATAGTTTTTTTTTTTTTTTTTAACTGATAGTGAGTTCTGAAAAATATTAAAACACAAATAATGCGTCAAATAACTTTCAAATACAATAACATCACACAAAAAAATAAAATAATAAAATAAATAAAATAAAATTCTCGCAATCAGGTGATTTTAATCTGTCATTTTCTCACCAAATAAAACATTTTGTCGCGTTTTGGCACAGAGGTGATCGGCAACGAGAACCCTGAAATGTATTTCACTCAGAACCATAGGACACTAGCGCCATTTATAGCACACATTTTCACCCTAGGACTTGGTACTTTATGGCACCGAACAAATCATTGTAGTTATAGACCATGGATTCGGTTTAACAAAAAAATGGACTTGAATCACTTTGACTCTGAATGCTTCTTTTCTAAAGAAATATATTGTAAAGTTAACATTTTGAACCGTTACACTTTTTGAAAGTTTGTAAGAATTCCACACAGAAGTTTTCTTTTCATAAGTAACCTAAAATCATAGAATAAATCGTTTTACTAAAGGTTATAGATTATCATTACCCATTTAACTAGTAAACTAATTATTCACATTTTTCCTATATTGCATAAAAATAATACAAACTAGAAAATTCCCAATAATTCATACAATGCAGGCATTCCTTCCTATTTTTAATTATCCCTGAAGTAAATAGATAAAAGCATCCTTTTGTACTAAGCAGAAAATTATTATAAAACAAAAACATTGAAGTAAATTTCAAATTTCTCCTTAAAATTCCTATTGAACGTTAAATTAAAGTTCAGACAAAATCCTATGGTGGGTGGTTTATCAGATTCCGATAAACATTTAAGAATGAAAAAACAATATTCCAAAACTATGTAAATATATAAATCTAATTACCCAAAAAAAAATATTATTATAGCAAAATTCAAAAGTTTCATTACATCGTGGAGAATAGAATTCAGAAACTAATAGGTTTTTGAAAGGAAAATGAAAACACATTAAAAGGGGATTTCTGTGAGTTAATTAATGATGCTTTAAAAGTTTGTACAAGTTAGAAACTGTCGGGTATCCATTTTTGCCATTCTGCAGGCGGCTTAGCGTAAAAGATTGATTACCGCTGAATTTCTTCATTGTAATTTTAATGATTTTAATTATCACCCTAGCACAATAATTTCTGGATTATATATGAGGGTATAATTGTAAAACAAATGCTGTAAGTATAAGATTGTTCTCCTTGACACCGTTTTAAAACCTTTGAAAATGTTTAAAAATTAAACATAGAAATGATCTTTCTTTAATTTATAATTTATACGGGACACTCCATTATCTGATATTCACTGAACTAGGAGTATGTTCCACAACTGAGATCACCTACTAATCAAGAGGTAGATAATTATAAGGAATGATATATTTCTTCATTATATAATGTTACTCTTGAGCAATTATTTTGGTAACGGAATTACGGTTCAGAGCAAATTTGTAAAAATGTATTGGAATTACATAAAGTCAATTATTTTGTACAAGTTTTGTTTACTGGGACAATTAGTGCACAATGGAAAGCAATCAAAATAAAAACTTACAATATAGTAGTGACATTTTTGACATTTTTAATATTAGCCCTAAGATTGGAACTGAAGCGAAACATTTAGTGTATCATATCATTAGAGTAAATCTTGCGTAATATATTTATAAAACTACTATTAACATTATTTACGTTTTTCATAAAACAAAATGAATTCAGCGTAACCTCGAAATTTGTCACTACTAACCCCCGCTACGGGGCAAGTTGTGACATGCTTAGGGCACATTGTGACACGTAAATGACACATACAAGTACATTGCAACATATACAAATTATGTAAGAAAGGCGATTAAATGGGATATGTTAAATCAAGAATGAGAAATTTATTCATTCATAACGTTCTTAACACAATAAAACATTTTCATGTTTTAATAATATTGTAAATCAAATGAAAATAAAATTGTTAAATTGTTAACACTTGTAAAATCTTAGACATTTATAAAGATACTTTTAGAGACACTTAGCAATAAAAAGAAAAAAACTGTCTTAATCAGGAAAGAAACAAAAAGGTAAGCCAACACTGATCTTTGGCCATATTGATCTTTGACTCGGTAGCCTACTACAACGTGTAGGCCTATATCCTATATTTTTAATTACTCATTGTCATCGCTTGTTTCAGCGTCTGATTTGCAGTTAATACAAATATAATAACGTTCATTTTTGGTACATTTGACATCCGCCCATATTTTACATGTCATGCATTGCACCCAGTCTTCTCCGGGTATAGAAATTTTGTATTGCTCCAAGCAAACTTGACATAAGAAATTTTCGTCATCTTCAGAGCTATCCAATACTTGCTTCTCCCCTTTTTTTTCAATAACCTAGGTGCGAGTTGGGCAAATTTGCAATCTGATTAATCTGTAATCTGATTACAATATAATTGCATGTAACAGATTATAATTTCAATTACATGTAATCATAATCTGAATTTGAAATTCAATTAGGATTGTAATTGTAATTATTAATGCTATGATTATGATTACACAGAGTTGGGAAAATTCAAATCTGATTAACATGTAATCTGATTACAATATAATTGCATGTAACAGATTATAATTTAAATTACATGTAATCATAATCTGAATTTGAAATTCAATTAGGATTGTAATTGTAATTATAAATGCCATGATTATGATTACACAGAGTTGGGAAAAATCTGATTAATCTGTAATCTGATTACAATATAATTGCATGAATCAGATTATAATTTCAATTACATGTAATCATAATCTGAATTTGAAATTTAATTAGGATTTTAATCATAACTATAATGCTATGATTATGATTATGGTGAAATTATAATTATAATTGAGAACTTATAGTTACAATTACGTGTAATTTCAATGGCACATTTTCAATATGTACCATAAAAGACAATTTTTATCAGACACAGTAGAAATTTGATACAACAAGAACGAAAAATCATGCATCCTGCATCGATTATAAAACACTTTCTGGCATGAACAGAATATTATTCAGAAATTTTAAATTTTATTTAATACCCGCAACCCTAAATATGTACGATGAAAGACAGTTTTTATCACACACAATAAGAACGAAAAATTATGCAGCTGGCATATATTATGAAACATTTTCTACCAACCTAATTGAAAAGTATTTATGACTTCGGTTTGTTTGGCCGTCTGCCGTCTGCCGCATGGCCGTCTGGCCGTCTGCCGTCTGTCCGTCTGCCGTCTGGCCGTCTGCAGTCTGTCCGTACTCTAACTTAAGTAAATATGCTCGGATTGCCCTACAATTTTTATATGTTATTGTCGTAATCTGTAGCATGTTCCATATTTCATCTGAAGTGTGTAGCACTTATAGTTTTTTTATAGGGACACTCAAAAGAATTCCGTTACATTACGGTCTATGGGGAAAAATCATTTGCGGTTTATTTTAATGATGTTACACAATTCCAAACACAGTGTAATTGATATATATCACTAAGGTGCATTACAAGAAGCTTAATATGGAATAGGGTGTGCATAGCACTTATAGTTACTTTACAGAGACAGTCAAAAGAAATCCGTTATATTACGTCTATGAAGAAAAATCGTTTGCGGTTTAATTAAAGAATGTTTCACTATTTTAAACGCATTGAAATTTATATCTATCACTAAGGTGCATTACAAAAGGCTTACTACAGAATATTGTGTGTATAGCAGTCATCGTTCATTTACATGGACGCACAAAAGAATTCTCTACTGTCTGTTAACAATAATTCCTGGAAGTGCGTTTTAAGTTGCTGAACGCGATTTTGAATTTAACTCACTTTTTGTCTATTACTTGGTGTGTATAAATTCTGTAGATCATATACAGGGCAGCACAAAAGTTCGCGAACACATTTCCGTTTATTGACAGAAACTCCAGAAGGAGAATTTTAAACTGTGCTACGCGTTTCCTAACTAAACTAAAATTTAGCATCCTATGTAGTATATATACAAATCTATGGATCATATACAGGGCTGAATAAAAGTATTCGGATATTTTTCCGAATATTGTATATGTTGGAAATATATGTTGGAAATTCCTGAAATTATGTTTCTTAAATATGTTATGCGTTTTCCAAATTGTTCATTTAAATGTTATCATTCAGCTTATTAAACGGTAATGATTAGTAAAATTATTTTGGAAGCGTTGGAAAGTGTTACATAATTTATGCTTGACGCATGATTTTTCGTTCTTGTTAACATTTCATAATAGTTTAAAACTCATCTATTTACTTTTTGGGGGGTAAAAACCCTAAGAAAAAAAACCCCTATCTCTTTGTAAAATTATGGAGTATTCACAATAACGAACAGGCTGAAATCGGTATATCAGACTCAGTACAGAATTTGGAAAATGCATAGCATATTTGAAAACCCAATTGCAGTAAATACCATTAATAATCGAAAAAATATCCGATTTTTTTTCTGAAGCTCTGCATATTATCAATAGATTTGTATATATACTACATAGCAGTATGCTAAAATTTAATTCGGTTATTAACACGGTTGAAAATTCCCATTCGGGAATTTCCGTCTATAAACATCAGCGTACTGAAGAACTTTTGTGCAGTCCTGTATATGATTTATAGAATTTATACAAACCAAGCAAAATAAAAAAAATAGTTACATTCAAAAACGCGTGCAACAACTGAAAAAAAAAGTATTTCTAGCAATTATTGTTCATAGTCAGTACTGTAACCGAAATTTGTTTGTCTCTGTAAATGAACGGTGAATGCTATGTACTCCATAATCTGTAGTAAACATTTTGTAATGCACCTCAGCGATATATATGAAATTCAATATGTTTGAAGTACAGTAACATCATTAAAATACACCGCAAACGATTTTTCCTAATAGGCTGTAATATAAAAGAATTCTTTTGAGTGGCTCTGTAAATTACATGCTACCCCCCTCCATACTTCATTTTCTATACCAATTATACCACAGTAAACCTCAATAACATACATATCAATTGCATGGAAATCCGAGTATATTTACGCGCATTAGAGTACTGATAGACAGACAAACTAAATTGATAAACACGTTTCAACTTTGTTGGAAAGTGTTAAAAATGCAATTAGAATTACCTCGTAATAGATTGCAGTTTAATTTAAATACATTTTATAGAATTTAATTAAGATTTAGTTGCATTACATTACACGTTAACCAAATTGTATTCTAAACAAACATAACTGACATTAACTTGTAACACATTGCAATTTAATCTAAATTATATTCTTAAAAATGTAATTAGAATCCACCTATAATCCATTACAGATTAATTGTATTATACAATTAAAAACGTAATCGGAATCCTCCTATAATGCTTTACAGGTTAATTGGATTATACAATTAAAAACGTAATCGGAATCCACCTATAATCCATTACAGGTTAATTGGATTATACAACTAAAAACGTAATCGGAATCATCTTGTAATTTATTACAGGTTAATTGGATTATACAATTGAAAACTTAATCGGAATTGCCTTGTAATCTAATTACAAATTAATCTAATTACAGATTAATCTAATTATATTTTAAAAGAGAAACTGAGAATTGTCTTGTAATCCATTACACGGTAATCAGATTATGCGATAATCAGATTATATTCAAATTATTTTGTAATGCATTACATGATAATCGATTGCATAGTGAGGAGATTATAATATATTTTAATCTGTAATTTGATTACTTTGTAATCAGATTCTGCCCAACACTGCCTAGGTGTAATTTTTTTATGCACTGCTTCGCCTTTCTATAGAGTTTCTGTTTTGCTTTTTCTTCTTCAATTTGTTTTCTGCGTTGCGGTCTTTTGTTCTTTTGTTTTGCTCGAATTTTCTCTTTTACAGGTGTGCTTGTTAGAATGGCAGATTTCAAACATTGACGAATAGATCGCTTGCCTTTTCGAGGTCCTGCTTTAGGGAGTGGTCTTATTTCTGTAAGACTTACCACTGACGTATTGCTATTATTAATTGTCATAGAATTATCTAATTCAATGAGATTTCGTACTTCTGAAGACGGTCCTGCAATCTCATCATCATTGATTAAAGTTATTGTTGAAGTGCTTGGTTTATTTTAACAGTTTCATATTTACTAATTTTTTTTATTGTCATTCTGGTCTTTCACCCTTTCAGGGGCAAGCACTTGTGCTCCTGTAACGTTGAATTCCCACCGGAATTTAGGAAAGAATTTGGTTCAAAATAAGAATAAGCAATTTTTCAACATTATTTCGTCAAAGTTAAAAAAGTAAAACTTAATTAAAAGTTTCTGGTTTGAATCGGATTAAAATTAGGTGGTATATAATATTAATCACCGCCCCTCAAAGGGTTAACGCTCTCATCTCTGATGGATAACGGTCGATCAGTTACTGAGAAACATAGGAAGTCTTCCTCTGTAAAAATGTTCCTATTAAATTCCCAAATTCCACTACAACGAAATCCACTACTACGAACTTTAGCTCTTTCAGTACGCCTCTTGTAATTTCGCATCATTTATCTGAAATATAAAAACCTCCATTAAAAATTATGCTGGGGTACGTAGTGACACTGTCACAACGTGCCTCTTAGACATCGTTACAACTAGCCCCGCGTTACGCCATTTTGAACTTTATTCATTAGTTTCCGAAATGTTGGCATGATTAACAAATGAAATACATAGAATAACAGCTCAAAATATAAGCATTTAAATAATGTTAGGGAAGTTTACATACCTCAGTATCACTAGTGGCAATGACGATTCCAACGTAGGTCGCAAAATTTACTTTTACGATAGAAAACAAGATAAATATTTTTATCTTCAAAACATACGCAGTACATTGAGACAATCAACCTCTTCACTCACATGACGCGACAGGTGCTGCAACCTATTGGCTCAGTCAGGCAGCTCGATGGCACAACTTGCCCCTGGCACAACTAACGCCGGTCTCCCCTACTGAATTTAGTAATGGGCATAACGATTATTTTGATTATTCGAATGAATCATTCAGGTATGCGTAGAAGCATATCTGTCAAACTTCATTTTTTTTTATTCAATTACTACCAGAAATTTTAAAAAGACAAAAGAAATTTCAAATTTTAATTAGAATAAGATGTTAAAAATTAAAAATATGTTTCGCTTTACAAAATTGCTGGCAGAAATCGATTAAAAGGAATACGAATTTTGGCAACTATGCTTTTCCTTCGTTTTTGTTTACAAAATCTCTGGCAGTGATTAATAAGAAAATACGAAGGTTAGCAACTATGCTGTTGCGCATGCCCGAATGATGCATTCGAATGAAAAAATCATTCATTATTCCCGTCACTATTGACAGGTATGTATTCTAGTGATGGACATAATGAATGATTTTTCTGTTGTACGTCGACGGCTTGCAAATAGCCGGGTTACCTGGATGCGAAGCTACCTTCGCTGCACGAACGGCCGATGTACAACACAACTACGAAAAATCGAAAAAAAACCTATCACAGAGCCCCTTTCCGTCGGAATAGCCCCAAATTCAGCTGTTACCTGCAGGAAAGAGTCAAATACATCTACATAAAATTTGGTTCAAATCTATGCATATCTTCAGACACTTTTTGATGATACAATAATGAGAATGGAACAAAAATGCTATCACAGTGCCCCCTGCCGGCGGAATATCCTCAAATTCAACTGGGACCTGCAGGCCATAGTCAAAATAAAAATTGTTCAATTCTAAGCATAATTTCATACAGTTTTTGATGATACAAAGAGGACACAGACACGCGGACAAACAGATATTTTGTAGAAACAATTTTTTCGGAATCTCTGATCCCTAAAACATGTAAATCCATCAAAAACTGGAAGTCCAAAGAAAATTTCGATTCCAATACGTTCTTCTAATATAGGTAGAAGAAAATTTTCCAAAATTTATTTGAGGAATTCTTTAAAACTATTTTGGAGTCGTTAAAATGTCTCGTAAAAATATTTAAATCAGTAATTTAATATTCCGGATGGTTACAATATAAGTATCTCTATTTGGAAATGTGTGTAGCTTGAAGGAATGACCGGAATGAAACCAAAATGGGTACACTTACTATTCGAGAAGGGGGAAGAAGAATGGAACAATAGAAAAAATAATTGAAAAAATCGCCCAAAAGATGGCGCTTTTGACTGTGAAATGAAATGTGTAATATTGTGTACAGTGGAGGTGTCGCAAACCTCAATGACTTTACCGCATATCACAACATGTGCGAAACATCACTCCTGATGCGTTACATTCCGCAGCTGAGGCCGTCGTGCATCGCCTGGAATGTGTCCTCTAGCACAGTGGCCATGTGGAACCTGAACATGATCGGCACCGCCATGCGAAAGCGTCACATTCACTGTGACATTTTCCAATAAATTAGAATAAATTAGGTGTGCCATCCGGTTTGACACCTTAATTCTTTGTTCTTGTATTGCACATTACATTTCACACTCAGTAGCGCCATTTGTCGGTGATTATTACAATTAATTTTTTTATTGTTCCATTCTTCTTCCCCCTTCTCGAATACTAAGTGTACCGATTTTGGTGTCATTCGGGTTATTCTTTTTTGAGCAACAGACAGCTCCAAATAGAGATGTGGGAATTGAACTGTTTTCCTGCTTGAACTAAAACGACAGAGTCAAAGCCAATCAGCGACTTCATCTTGATATTGCGTCATATAATCTATGTTGAAGCATGCAAGCTCCAAACCACACTTCAAAAGGAAGTCAAAAGAGGTGTTTTGGGATCGAAGGGAAGCTTTGGAGAGTCGATGAAGTTGGTGAGTTAAGACGGTCGTTTTTGAACTATACTGAAGACGTCGACACTGAGATGTTTTAGGTTAAATAAGATGTAATGCAGATAATCCAGATGGTTCATTAATATTCATATTCTAACATGTATTTTTTAACTTTCTTTGTAGTTAGTTTTATTAATATAGAGTTCGAGTTTAACTTGATGTTTTCTAGTTTATTTGAAGTAAATTGAGTGAATTATTTTTTGAGTTGGTGTCAGAGAAAACTAAACCCCATACAGATACTTATATTATAAGCACCCTGTATTCTGGTGTTACTTCCTTTTTCTATTTACATTCTTCAGTAACATTGGAGAGAGAGATAAAATAATTTTTCTTTAGATGTAATGTCAAAAGATCATACAAAATGTCAAAAATGGCACTTTGCAAAACAAATAAAACTTAAATACAATAGCATGTTTAATATTTATATTCATATTTTAAAAAGAGAGATCGGAAATAAGCTAAGCGCAAGGAAAAAAGGTCTGAAACTTCCTCATATGCTTGAACAATAGTTTGAAAGAGAGTGCATACTTTTTTCTTGCAGTTTATTGCGCCGATTTCTAAAGAATAGTTAAGTATGCGATAAAGCTAAAAATAACAGTTTCAGGAAACTTTACACTGAAAAAAATGACACTTTCAAATATAAGTAAATTGATGTTTTCATTTCGTTATGAAATTTTTGTTTCAAATAGGACGATCCAATGCTTTCAATTCTGATATACAAGAAATACTCAGAATATTGAAACATGGACATACTCAAAACTGAGAACATAGAGGTCATTTCATAATCACTTTTAAAACAGGGACATGTTTAACAAGTGGGTAAGTGTGATCGAAGATCACTCAAAGGGTTTCGTTTAATATTCCTTTCAAAACACTTTATCCTTTCTTTAATAAATTGAAACAAATTTCATTTAGCAACAACAACAAAAAAAAAGTCATGTTTTTTATAAAGTAAAAATTTACCGGTCTATTTTTTTGTTTTTTCGAATATCTAAACAAGCCGGATAGCGGGCAAAGCCCGCTATTATATTCTGTCATAATAATATCCGTCATACGGACTAAATGCAATATTTAAAAAAATAATTTCAAAATTAAAGAAATTGTACACCTTCAAAATGTTAAAATATGCGAATATTTCCATAATCGGATTTTTATCACGATTCAATATGTTTTTCAAACTCATATATTTACTATTTTCTATTATTTATATTGATACTCGCTTTGTATTATTCTCAAACATTTGAAAAATTCGTTAAACTTCCCTTATGACGTCAGATTTTCTTTTTAATTTTCTAATGACGTGATATTAATCTGCTTTGTGTACTTACACATACTCATACTCATTGTATTATTGAGAAATCTTAGACATTTTCCGTTTTATTACGACTATGACGTCAATCAATTTTATTTCATATTTATCTTTTTTTCAATTGGTGAAACTTTTTATTTCATTTTCATTTGTCACGTGAAAATTGTCTGATAGAAAATTAATTATTGTAGAAAGAATGTCATCGTGGACTTTTAATTGTTGGCATCTGCTATAACGAAAAATGTTTAAATTTAATAGGAAAAGGCTGTTAGAATTTTGGTTTTTTTTATCTCTATTTATTAAAATAATACGAATTTTTCAAATTTTAATATTTTGAGCTCTTTACAGATGGTATTCATCTATATACACGAAGTTTCAACTCTGTAAGTTATATAGTTTTCGAGAATGGCTCTGTGACGGACAGACAACGGAGCGGGAGTAATAGGGTTTCGTGAGGTGAACGAAACCCTAAAAATGATTAAAATCAGTTCAAACTCATTTTTGAAACATGGAAATACTCAAATATGAGCACACGAAATTTGATTCTTGAGTGTGTGCATGTTTTCAAAAATGAGTATATACATGCTTCAAACTTGAGTAATTTTGATTCGGAGTCATTTTGACTATGCGACCTACTCAGATTTGAGTATTTTTTGCTCCATTTTGAAAATGTCGCTTTTAGAATGTACCCTTTAAATATTTTATACCTTTTTGACATAATATGATATGGTTTTGAAAAGAAGAATTGTTTAATAAAGAAAACATTTAATCCCTTAAAAAAAAAAATTTAAATTAAGAAAATGTTTAAGTTTCACTTATGCTACAATTTTCAACTTTTTAAGACATTTTTTGCATGCTTTTCTTACAAGTGTGTTCTATAACGGTAGAGATCGGATTTCCAAAAAAGTTAATTAGTTTAAGAAATAAATCTGGAATGACTCCATTCCCTTTTCCAAACACTGAAGAGAATACTATACGTTCAAACAAACAATAATCTATACTAATAAAACAATGTTTCGTTCTGTGTGTGTGTGTGTCTGTTGGCGATGGCTAGAAAAATCTACCGCGGCAGAAGTATGAAAATTTGTATTTGGATAGTCCAAGGCAGATCCTGATGCATTTGAGGCTCAGATATTTTAATTTTTTTATAATTAGCCGAGAATTTAACTAAAAAGTCATCAAAAATGCGATTTTGTTTTCTTTGCAGATCGACGGAAGCAAGCACGAGCACGATCAGTCCTTGCTTTCCGGAGCACATAGAAAAGACGAACCAAATGCTGCTTTCATGGGGCAATCATTTGTCTTAATGCCCATCCGTCGAACCGTTCGGAATACGGATAAAGGGAAGGCCTATTCTTAAATTTGGTAGTTTTAAGTTTTAAATGGCGCAATCTTTTCAAAAAACCCTTTGAGGCTACTCGAATGTGCCAATCCCAAAACTTTCTGCTATCTCACACATGTTTCGCATACACTAAAAACGAATCAGCACCAATTTATATCAAGGTCTAACTGAATCTAAAATTTTATTGAATTACGTGCATTAGTTCTTGAGATATGAACATCGCTAAGAACGTGTAAATCATTAAAATTGCAGCATAGTAGCGCCAGCTGTTTTGAGATTTACACCAAAACCTAATCAATAACTTAAGTCAACTAAATCTTGTATTTTATTTTATATTTTATTTTCTTTGTCATTTATAAAACATCTTTCGATTTCTGTAACGCTCAAAATCAGGCTTTCGACAAAAAATTGCACTTTACAATATACATGAAAATAAAATGGAAGAGCACAATTATTTTTTTTAAATCAATGTTCAAAAAATGAGTTCAGGACTGAGCTAAGCATAAATAAAAAAGGTTTGAAATTTTCTCATTCTTTTGAATTGCTGAACAATGTTTTAAAAGAAAGTGAATTTTTGTATCCTTGCAATTGTCTGCGTCGATTTCTAAAGAATATTTTTAACTGAAATATGTGAAAAAGTTAAAAGAAATAGTTTAGCGTATTTATTGAATTTTATTTACTCAATTATGCAACGAGATGTGTGAGAAACATAGATGCTGAATAACTGGTATTATTATATCGGAATAAAACTTTTACATCGGAATTAAAAATTTACAACAACAAAAAAAAAATAGAATGTCGTTTGAAATGCATTATATATTTTTAAAATGATACTTTTACAAAATGTTTATTTATTTTTCTTTCCCAGAAGAGAAAATAGTACACACATAGTTATGCTTTGTTAAACATGAATTGTTATCAAGTACAAAGTAAATTATTATTATCTGAAAAAAAAGAGCATCATGAAATTAAAAATATTCTTTAATCGAGTTATATTAGTTTAAAATGATATTTAGAAATATAAAAATTTGAAATTTCTCTTAAAAAGTAATTTGTAGGGGAAGGCCGGACAAAGTGGTCACTCTAAGGTTTTGTGATTTTTTGTTACCCCTTCAAATACATACACATAACTGAAAATTTGCATTGAACTAGCGTGACTGCTTAGAAGTGTAAGGGTATTTATAATTTTTACGAAATAATAAAGTGGAAGGAAAAATTTGGTCAAAATGACCACTTTACCCGTCTGGGTCCAGGCAAAGTGGTCACTCCATAGCCACTTTGCCCTACAGTTGTAAAAAGAATGAAAATACTATTTTAATTATTGGAACATTTTTATTGTCATAACAAATGGTATGAAACATAATGAAAGATTGAAAATGGTATGAAAATCCAATAAGAGTTTTACAAACCCATATAAAAAAATTATAAATCGGAATCAGACACTGCATTTTTCGCAAATGAACTCCACGTCATCGTCTTCGCAAAGTGAACAGGTCTCATGAGCCCAGAAATGACAAACATTGCACCTGATCCAACCTTCATCACTTGATCCAATCAACGGTCACTACCCTGACCACTTTGCCCGTTTGGGAACCATGACAGAAAATACGTTCTACAGTGGAAACTAATAAACAGTCAGCGACCACTATCCCACCAATGTGAAGCTGAAAATATGCTCTTTCCTTACATATTCAATAAATAAATGCAAGTACAACTGGTTATTGTTAATTATAGGTAATATAGGTCACATACCTTAGATCACGAACTTCAAAAACTAGAAAAACCGCTCTAAAATTATAAAACATGGAACCACCTTGTTTAACGATTGTCTGGTTACTCAAGGCCATCAAACGAAATAGCTTGACCACAAACCACGCAATGCCAGCGCCCTGGTGACGTCATTATATTGGGTGACCACTTTGCCTACCATGGCCACTTTGCCCGTCCTTCCCCTGTATAATTCTGTGCTATACTAACCAGACTTTCGGATTTAGTATTATTTTTTCCGCCTATCTTATTTAATTAATCTGTCTGCCTAAGAATTGGCGAAGATTATTCGGAAGTAGCAGTACTCAAAAATATGTTTCCATGCACTTTGTCTTCAATCAAACTCGCTACTTTCTAATACATTGACAAAGTAATTTTTATTCGAAACTTTTACGAAATACGTAGATATTATTACTTAGATGCTAAGAAGTCGACCAGTGTTTCTGTTTTTCCTAAAAAATCATGGAAACTTTCAGTGAAAGGTATCAAAGGTGGCGATTTAAGCGAGATATACGATACACGAGAGTGTGGTAAATGCCGTCAATAGAAGAGCAATAGATTGTAATTCAAAATGTAAAACATTTACTATAACACAAATAATGTTGATTTCAAATCACATTAATAGTCCTACCTGCAAATTTCACGATTTTATATAGGAAAAGCTCGGATGTAAAAGATGGAAACTGACATTTTAAAAAAAAAATTCTTATTTTTATTTAAAATCGGTGATAAAAAAACTACTTTTTTTTTACTGTAGCAAACAGCAACTATAACTACTTTATCGAAAATGTAGTTACCTACAATTACAACTAGTTGTTTTAAAACTAACGACTACAAACTACTTTTCAAAAGTAGTCACTACTTTGATGCTTTCAGGTTTTATCAAAGGATCTAATCTAAATTCAAAATTGAGAACACGGATTAAATAATACAGCAATCCCTCGTTAAAGTCCGCCAATCGGGATGCAATAAAATAAGTACGATATAACTGAGGGTATTAAAAAAATCAGAGATAACATGCAAGGAAATGTTTTCGTTTGGTCTCCAGAATGTTAATTTATACGCATATTAAAATTTTTTCAGCAAAACTAAAAGAGACACACGTAATATAATAAACATTTAAATGCAGTTGCATAATAGATGTGATTAAACTACAGCATTTTTTATCAAAAGACAAATCTTCGTAAAAGACAAATTTTTGTTTCGAAAACGGAGTTATACCGGGTGATTATAATTAAAGTTACGATTTCAAAAATCGATAATTTTAAAACTACTGGTCAGAATGACTTGATATTTTAGCAGAACAATCGTGAGGCAATGGAATTTTGTTTGGCAAAGGAAAAAAAATAGTTCCAAATTCTGCCGATAGATGGCGTTGTCAGGGTAATGTCAGGAGAAAGACCAAAAATGTATTCTTGAACCCTTTCCGGCGCGGTGTAAATTTGTCTGCAAAATGATGAAATAATAGACTGACACCGGAATTTACAAACGAATCCATTAGTAAAAAGAAACTTGCTTATTTTCTGGTTCTTAATGGAAGGAAAATTTTAATTAAATATTCTTGGTGCCGTTTGTCAGTTTTAGAATTAAAATTGGGTGTCCTTTTTTGTGACCACCGCCCGTTAAAGGGTTAAACATAGGAATGATGTTGCCAAAAGGAAAAAAATAGAGTTCAGAGATTTACTAAAAATTTATTAGCGAAAAGACAAGACTACGTGTTTACAGCGACGACAGCAATAATGACAAAAAATGAAAAAAAAAAGAGCTTCATGGAACAAACACCTTACTGATTATTAAGGCATAAGTTGCTCAATATGCCCTCCGCCTTGTTCCGCTACTAATTGGAAGCGCAAAACGGCATGCTCCACAACAGATCAGAGGGTATCTGTACTAATGCAATGGGTGTGTTGTGTGATGCTTGCCTTCAAGTAGGCTAGATTCTGAATCCGCCCGCTATAAACAACATTCTTCAGGTACCCCCAAAGCCAGAAATCACACGGGTTTAAGTCGGGGGAACGTGGCGGCCACGTTGTTGGAAAATGGCGGCTTATGATCCTATCATCTCCGAAATTATCACTCAGTAGCTGCTTCACAGTAGTAGCAATGTGCGGAGGAGCGCCATCTTGCATGAATATTATGCGATCCACACACTGACGCAGTTGAAGTGCCGGAAGAACATGGTTACGCAAAAGTGCTTCATACCGCTTGCCAGTAACTGTGCAGGTAACGGGACCCGCAGGTGTGATCTCCTCGAAGAAAAATGGACCGACGATAAACGCTGCCGTTATTCCGCACCACACAGTGACCTTTTCAGACTGAAGAGGTAATGGCTGTAGCTGGGACGGATTCTCGGTCGCCCATATCCTGCAATTTTGCGTATTTACAGAACCTTGCAAATGAAAGTGGGCTTCGTCAGACAACAGAATGTGCCATGGCCATCCGTTGTCCATTTCCATCCGGGCAAGAAATTGTAGTGCAAAAGATTGACGTGCTTCCAGGTCAGCAGGTAGCAACTCCTGCACATGAGTTATCTTGTACGGATAACAGCGTAAGACGTTCCGTAGGACTTTACGCACCGTGCTGTTCGGCATATCCAGCATTCGGCCAATCCCCCTTGCACTGCTGATTCCAGCATCACTGTCTGTATGTTCCTGTAATGCTGTAGCCACATCTTCCACTGCCGCAGCTGAAACTGGTTTCCTTCCTCTACCCCGTTTAACGTCAAATGAACCGGTCTCTTCGAATTTAGCAATCATTTTTTGCAGACCATTTGTTGTTATTGGACCTTTTTTTATGGATTTTAATGTCCGAAACTTCCTAATAGCTGCAAGTGCACAGTCATCGTTCTTATAAAAAAAGCTTCAAGAGCAGAGCGCGATCCTTCCTAATCAGAGTCATGATGAAGCATTCAGGCAAAGAGCTGCTACTCTGCATTTTTTTGGTTGCTATGTCTGCGGTGCGCATGTCACGTATTAGTAATTTGCATATCTTCAGACAATGTGAACCCAGACAGCGCCATCTATGGGCACATTTTGAAACGTTTTTTTTTCCTTCGCCAAACAAAATTCCATTGCCTCACGATTGTTCTGCTAAAATATCAAGTCAATCTGACCAGTAGTTTTAATTAAAATTATCGATTTTTGAAATCGTAACTTTAATTATAATCACCCGGTATTTAATTAAAATTTTCCTTTCATTAAGAACCAGAAAAATAAGCAAGTTTCTTTTTACTAATGGATTCGTTTGTAAATTCCGGTGTCAGTCTATTATTTCATCATTTTGCAAACAAATTTACTCCGCGCCGGAAAGGGTTCAAGAATACATTTTTGGTCTTTCCCCTGACATTACCCTGACAACGCCATCTATCGGCACAATTTGGAACTATTTTTTTTTCTTTCGTCAAACAAAATTCCATTGCCTCACGATTGTTCTGCTAAAATATCAAGTCATTCTGACCAGTAGTTTTATAATTATCGATTTTTGAAATCGTAACTTTAATTATAATCACCCGGTATATCTGAACGAGTGGTATTGAACTGACACAATGATCTGAACTATTGAACGAGGGGCTACTATTGCATACAAACATACATACATAACCATGAATTGCATACATTTTACTATTCTTACAGCGTTGGAGTATGAAATCACCGTTAACTCATGTATTTACCAATAGATTTGTTTACGTAACTCTCCAACACACTCTTAATGTATTAATTGTACTGAATTTTGTTGATAGTTAATTATTTTTAGTTGTCTAATTTTATAATCTAGAAAAGTTTGCAAAACAACTCGAAAAGCAAACAAAGAATAAATCTGTAACTAATGCAATTCCAAATGAAGAAGCGTAGCATTAAAACATGAAGATCTAATAACGAGTAAGAAGACAACTATTGCCAACAAGAAAATTAATTTATTTGGCAGGTCAGCACTTGGTTTTATCTAGACCCTAGGTTTTACCAGCAAGTGTCAATGGAAAAATCTATGTCTTCATGCAGTGGCGTAGCAGGGTGGGTGTCCAAATGGTCTGGATACCACTACTTTTGTACAGTTTTTTTGCCTTGTTTAATCGCTGAAATTTTTACGATTACGTATGGCGAAAAATATGTTTTTAAAATAGTGGTATCCAGAGCCTCTGGACCTTCACACTGGCTACGCCACTTACATTATGCTATGTGTTATTAAACACTGCAGTTTAGATTTGCTGCTGGTATTAGCAAATTGTTGAGAAGAATATCTATTGCATAAAAGAAGCAAATTTATAGTACACGTGATTTGTAGAATAGCACTTTAATTTTCCTGAAGTAGCGTTAAAAATAGCACTGGTGCTCGCTAAATACTACTGATTTTTTTGTATCGCTCTAATCGCTACATTACATTGTTCAAAGTGTAGCTGGCTACACTACATACTATTGTTAAAAAATAGCGATGCTGTAGTTTCGCTACTTATAGCGCGCTACTTACGATCACTGTGTAAAATTATTTAACTGCTTAACTGACAATCTATTGAATGTACAAGGTTTACTTTTTACTTAATGTATGCTATAATAGTCAAAGATAAATTTTAGATATAAATTTTAATAACGAAGAGTCTTTGGACGTAAGTCCAATAAAATAAAATATTGTATACGAAAAAATGTTGCCCATAAGTTAACAGATGGCCCAGTCTTAACAAAGCAGTTGTTATAAATAATATAATACAATCAACTATACTATACTATACTATACAATATGTACAATATATACTGTACAATGCTATATAGGAATGACAAACAGAAAATTTAAAACAAGAATAAATGAACATATGGCAGATATCAAACATGACAGAAGAACCACTGCTTTAGCCAGACAATATAGAAATGAGCAGTTACAGATTGATTTCAAGAATAGTAAAAGAATTTTTCAATCAAGAGCTTATTTCCCATCCACCGTGAATCTATAGAAATATATTTCTAAAAAGATTGCATTTGCAACGAAGCCGCTTCTTTTGAATTAGCTAAAATTAGGCACGCGATGATCGATAGATTGAAAAAGCAATAAAAATAAAAACAAATAATAATTTTCACGTTTCCCAGTTTGGCCAATTTAAGCACCTGCTAGCCTTGGGCATGCGATCTCGTGGTTTATGTTTACCATTTTCGAAAATGTGCGAGAACATTATATTTATCATTTACATCCGAAGATGTCACCGATAGTGTGAACGAAACATATGTAATCTACATTAAAAAGGTATTTTAAATATTCCGTGTTATTTTTTATCACTTTAAGCATTATTAGACTTAAATTTAAAGCAGTTGTTTTTGAGAAAGCAATCACAATGGATTTGTTTGTAACTTTCTTTAGAAAACTTGAATCTTGAAAGCTTGAAACTGCCATTTTGTTAGCTTTATCAACATTTACACTCCAGCCCTGTATACGATGGCATTCGTTGGTGTTCGTAGGGGTTCGATTGCGTGCATTGATTTTGAAAGTGGGGTAAGTCCACTTTGTGAAACAAATGAGTTAAAGCTAAATCTTATTACAAATTAACATAAAATTTAGTTTTTTAATCAAGAAGTATCGTTTAATATCAGATTTATGCCCGTACGTGATTTACAAAGTTGTAAAATGCAAAATGAAAGATTTAGACTTTATATTCCAAATATATTTTATTCATCAGAAAGTTTGGGGGCAAACCATGAATATCCAAACAAACCCAGAAAAAAGTTTTGTTGAATCAACAAAAATTTGGTTACCCAACAAAACTTTTTGTTTAAATATAGGTCAATAGAAATTTTGTTTGAATCAACAAAACATTTTTTTTTTTTTTTTTCAATTACAAAAAAAATTCTTGTATCGTCCGCAAAAAATGTTTTGTTAGTTCAAGTAAAATGGTTCAATTTTACTTTAATTTTGCTAAAACAACCAAAATGTACTCAACAAAACATGTTTTGTAGTTTTAATCAATTCCTTTTTCTAGGTGCATCTCTGAAAATGTGTGTGCTGCTATTTGTTGATAAATATCAAAATGAATTATCGGTATTTTATATTTTACTTCTTATAGAGTCTTCGTACACTAATGATTTAAAAAACTCATGCAATACGCCTTTCATTTTCAAAATAATTCACAGTTGTACACTGCGTACCCTGAATGTATACTACGAAGTACTTCATAAACAAATATCCTGAGAAATTAGCAACTGCGTATTTAAGAATGCTTAAATCATAAAATCCCTATTTTATACTCCTTTCCAAAATTTAAATACATTTTATAATACTACAACGAAACTAAATGTAGCAGCGTTGCAATGTAAAATATTTTTATTATATTGTTGTAAATCTTATTAAAATATCTCCTCTCATTAAAGTACTTACTTTTTTTTCATATACACTCTAGCAACCAATTTACCGGTTATGCCACCTGTGCCTGTCCAAACATCCCTATTTCTGTTACATTTCGGATCTCATAAATGACTTCTTTATACAATGTATCAAACAGTGCAACTGTGAATTTTCATTAGACATTCATTCTCATCATTTTTTGTCATATAATTTCAATTCAAAGAAACTGCGACTTGTCTGAAAGCACTTTTTCACCTCTGTCTGGAAGAAATCTTTGTAATTTCTCGAACTACACGATAAACTACAACATCATTTCCGGCGTTAAATAAATTCTGGACATTGGTATATGTTTGGTAAGACAGAGGTCACGGCTGCCGAAGGCAGTCGCGCATCATCCGCCGATTCCAGGCTCTTGGAGAGCCCATACGAGCCACGACCAGGAGGGATCCAGTTTACCCGGGGACCCTCTAGGTGGTGCTCTTCGGCCGGGGGAGAAGCGGGGGCGTGAGTCTACCTGCACTTCATCACCCTTTCCCAAATGAAAGAGACGACAAGGTCGAAGCGACATTAGTGGCACCTTATAAAAGGGCCACTAGGTTCACACTTGGACGGATAGCGAGAGTGAGCCACGGCTTCGTAGCCGGGATCCCAAAAGGGAACCGGGTCCTAGGCATAATGTGAAACACTCACACTACCCCATTGCTGTACCGCACCTTCCGAATATCAAATCCTAGGTGAGGAGGAAGCGACTAGTTCATTTGGTGCGGCTGTATATGGTTGGTAAGACAGAGGTCGCGGCTGCCGAAGGCAGTCGTGCATCATCCGCCGATTCCAGGCTCTTGAAGAGCCCATGCGAGACACGACCAGGAGGGTTCCAGTTTACCCGGGGACCCTCTAGGTAGTGCTCTTCGGCCGGAGAGCGAAGCGGGGGCGTACGCCTACCTGCGCTTCAAACTCTCTTTCCCAAGTGGGTTGATGACAAAGGTCGAAGCGACATTAGTGGCACCTTATAAAAGGGCCACTAGGTTCACACTCGGGCGGATAGCGAGAATGAGCCACAGCTTCGTTGCCGGAATCCCAAAAGGGAACCGAGTCCTAGGCCTGATGTGAAACACTCACACTACCCCATTGCTGTACCGCACCTTCCGATTATCAAGTATATGGTTGGTAAAATGAACTTTCTCTTATTATATTTTGGCTTCTCTAACAGGCACAATGGCACAGTTAGGCAGCTTGATTAAGCAGAACAACGATATTAATACACATCTAAACAGACATTCATTTTGATTTAATTTAATATTTACTGTCATATTTTTTCTGGTACATATATTTTTTTTAGTATTTTTTGCAATATATAACGGCTCTGATATCTGCTTTTTATTTTAGTGTGGCAAATTTGTCGTAATTCCTGTAAGCAGAGGTCACTTTTGTGGTTTTGCTTGGAAACAATGGCATTGAAAAAAATTAGCACTTCGAGATCTGGTGTAAGGAATTTACTCTTTTGTTCTGGAATAAAACGTTAACTATTGCATGTTATTTGAAGATTATTGCTCATTGGGTCTTTTGTCACCACTCACAGTATCTTAGCTAAAGGTTGGGAAAATGGGCAAGTTGTCCCCTTTTTACTCAAAATACCTATTAGAATATTATAATCTTTGATTTATCTAATGACACACATTCCGTGATTAAGAAAAAATTGCTTTACAGAAATTTTGATGGATATTTTGAATATAAAATGGGGCTAAATTCGAAACAAAGAGGGACATATGTCACAGGTGCATTTTATAAATGATTAATTTAGGATACACTAGACTCTCGGTTATCTCGGTTAATGTGACGGATGTACAGGCCGGATAGGCCAAAGTTCTATAAATATTTACTTCCTGCCCACATCCTATACCATTAAAAACACGCTTCTAACACAACCCTCTCTATTAATATTTTCTGTCATCTTGGCACAAGATAACACTTTATAAATATATGTATGCACTGCACTGTACTTTTAAAAATGTATTATGGTAAAAGCAAGTCTCAGAACAAAAATTTTGTACGCAATTTCAGATAAATTTTATAATGTCTAATGTCTATTCATTTCAAAAAATTTCAACGATATATTTGAAGCAGAAGACGCAGGAAAAATATTCAAGTTTGAAAATTTGATTCTTTGAAGTTATATAACCTGAATAAATGCCGACCAAATAGCCGCAGGAGTGCGCGAGGTAGATAAAATAAGCTTTAAAATACCCGAATATTTCTTCTGGAAGATTTATTTCAAATAGATATTTCAATTTTCGAACAGGTATAAAAATTTATTCTTTTTCTGAAATATCTATACGCACGAGCATTACAGTTTATATTGAGTGTAAGTATGATTTTTATCTGTTTATTAGAGCTGAAAACAGAGTATTAAGAACACTGTTAAAAGCCGTGTAAAAGTTTTGTATTACTCTCCAAGAGGTTTTATTAAAATTTATATTATAAAATATTTTTACTTTCTTCTAAAATACTAGACACACTACTTAATGGGATATTTTATAAAACTATTAACTCTTTAAGTTTTTAGCGACAAGGTGTTATTTCTTTCATTACACAGTATACTCATCTGAAACGTCGTCAACAGAAATGTGTAGACAATATAATGTTAGAAATTTATTCTACAAAGTATTACAGTACGCTGATGTCATAATGATCATTTATCGCTTTCGCTTACATCGCTCATATCTTCGCTTCACAATATCAAGGTACGTACACGCTTTGGAATTAGACGTAAGAGCATTATATTTTATACTGAGTGTAAGTGTAATTTTTACCTGTTTACCAGAGCTGAAAACAGAGTTTTAAGATCACTGTTAAAAGCTGTGTAAAAGTTTTGTATTACTCTCCAAGAAGTTTTATTAAAATTTATATTAAATATTTATACTTTTCTTCTAAACTACTAGATACACTACCTAATAGGACATTTTATAAAATTATTAACTCTTTAACCCTTTGAGGGGCGGTGGTATATATTATATACCACCTAATTTTAATCTGATTCGAACCAGAAACTTTTAATTAAATTTTACTTTTTTAACTTTGACGGGTAAACGTTGAAAAATTGCTTTTCCTTATTTTGAACTAAATTCTTTCGTAAATACCGGTGTGAGTTTGAGGTTACAGGAACAAAATTGCTTGCCCCTCAAAGGGTTAAGTTTTTAGTGACAAGGTGCTTTTTCTTTCATTACACAGTATACTCATCTGAAACGTCGTCGCCCTACCAGTGGCTGAGAGGTTCTGCTGTCAAAGCTGGTGGATGGGAGGGGCTGGGTTCAAACCCTGTCTCGAGCGTCGACCTAACCGTTCGGAGTTTTCCGTGGTTCTCTTCGAACCTTGCCGTAAATACGTGTTAGTATCCCTTAGAAAGACACCCTCCCCCCTACGGAGAACACTCCCGGGCCAATATCCTCGTGTAGATAATCGGCCGTCATAAACCAACCAACCAACTGAAACGTCGTCATCAGAAATGTGTAGACCATATAATATTATAAATTTATTTTACAAAGTATCACAGTACGCTGATGTCATAATGATCATTTATCGCTTTCGCTTACATCGCTCATATATTCGCTTCCCACTATCAAGGTACGTACACGCCTTGGAATTAGACGTAAGAGCATTACGGTTTATATTGAGTGTAAGTGTGATTTTTATCTGTTTACCAGAGCTGAAAACAGAATTTTAAGATCACTGTTAAAAGTTGTGTAAAAGTTTTGTATTACTCTCCAAAAAGTTTTATTAAAAATTATATTATAAAATAGTTTTACGTTTTTTCTAAAATACTAGACACACTACGTAATAGGACATTTTATAAAAATATTAACTCTTTTAGTTTTTAGCGACAAGTTGCTATTTCTTTCATTACACAGTATACTCATCTGAAACGTCGTCATCAGAAATGTTTAGACCATATAATATTAGAAATTTATTCTACAAAGTATCACAGTACGCAGATGTCATAACGATCATTTATCGCTTTCGCTTACATCGCTCATATAATCGATTCTCAATATGAAGGTTCGTACATGCCTTGGAATTTCCAAACAGTCTGGCTCCATTATTTAAGATTACAAAATTCCTATTTAATATTTAAATAATATAATTTGTAATCCCGTCCCCTTCAAATTAGAATTTGGAATATTATTCTTCAATTAAATTAGGCAAAAAACACTATATTAAAAAAATATTGTAGAACTGTACGTACTTTGCTATATTGCATAATTTCCATTTTTACATCACCCTTTTTTACAATCCCTTTCAAATGAAATTTGTTGGAAAACTGTAGCTCTATTCACTGATTTATTGTTAGGATTTTTTTAATAATTTTCAAGCATTTAAAAATAAATTATCCCAACATTAAACATTTGCTTACTACAATAATCTAAAACAAGTAAGGAGAAACTGTCAGAGTTACTAGTAACCCGCGGACTCCACACTTTAGTCCAGCACCAGCGCATTCCTCACTAATGCGATTTTGAGATTCCGTAACTTCAACTGCACGTAACTTTGTTGGCAATAGAGTGATAATAACACATGATTACAATGCGAAATTTGATAAGGAATTGAATTGTGATATTTACTTATGAAAAACGTGATGACTTCCCCCTCTATGCTGGTTGGTTTCTCCAAACGAACCTTGATTCAAACGAAATATATCAGGGAATTTCACCTTATGTTTTAAAGCAATATGGACCTGACCTGGAATGTTTTCCGCGTTGCTGAAAAAATACGAACGTCATTGCGCTATTATATATTCTTATGGCTCAGAGAAAATTTGGGCTTCTAACAACAAACTGTTTTAGTTTATCATTTACAGTAATATTTTCTAAAAAACGATAGCATGATATGCAATATAGTAAAACTATTAATGAGAACTTATCTGACTTACAAGTCTCATCAAAATTTGTCCAGAAGAACTTTTAAAAAAAGGAAATATTTTATAATCCGATTCATCTGATTATAGAACTTCCCCCCAAAATTCTATAATTAAGCAACAATATGCAACAGTACACTAAAACCAACCCTGAAAAATTATCTAACTAGCAATGCAAATCTCATCAAAATTCGTTTAGTAGAATTTTTTGTATCTAATCTTTCATAATCGGGTGCACCTGAATTTTCCCTTATAATTCTATAACTAAGCAACGTAGAGAAATACGCAATATATTAAAAACCTCCCGGAAAAATTATCTAACTTACAGTGCAACTCCCATCAAAATCCATTGAGCAGAACTCGTGTTATAAGAAGCCGGAGTGAAATTCCTTTTTGCATATTATATATGTACATATCTGCCAAATTTTCCGCTTGTTTGCTACCACTAAAAATTAATAGAAATTTTTCCCTTCTTGAATCGCGTGATTTCGGCGATTTAATAAATTTAAATTTACTATAAAATTTTATCCTTAGGAAAAATGCGTAAAAGTTGGCAGCTATGTATATAGTAGATATCATTTTGTTGCATAAAAATGCAAATAAATAAAAGGATGTGTTCAAAAAATGCCGACACTAGAAATTTTCGTCTGTGCGAATTTGCACTAGGGTGGACTTCACGACTTAATAGCCGGACGAGTGTGCAAGGTTCTTAGAATACCTTTTAACCCTTTAACGGATAAAGCACTTCAATCGCTAAGATGTTGAAATAAATGATTGACACCGGAAATTATAAACAAATACATTTTTATATAATTTTTAAAAAAAGCGATGTTTTACATACTTAATAAATGGAAAACATTTTTATTAAAATTCTGCTGTCATTGTTGAATTTCGTAATTAAAATTTTGTGGTTTCATAGGGAAACCAATGTCCGTTAAATAGGGTTAAAATACCCGAGTATTTCTTCTAGAAGAGCTATTTCAAATAGAAACTTCCCCTTTCAAACTGGCACAGTCACTATTAACTGAGGATTCAACACTTCAGTTCAGCACCTGCGCACTCTGCACTAGTGCGATTTGAGATTTCGAAAGTTCAACTGCGTAAAACTTTGTTGGAAATAGCGTGATAATGAAACATAGCGCATGATTCCTATAAGAAATTTAATAAGGAATCGAAGGGGATATTTATTTATCATACATTTCATTCTGTTACATGAAAAATGCAGATTCATGAAAGCATGTTTTAAAAAAATAACGACATTTTAAATTTTCTCGGTGCGAATTCGCACTTGTGTTAGGTTTACGGATTAATAGCAGGAGGAGTGTGCGAGGTTAATAGAATTCGTTTTAAAATATCCGAATATTTATTGCGAATATATCTGTAAGAGCTATTTCAAATAGATATTTCCACTTTCGGACTGGCAGAATTATTATTAACACCCGTAGACTCGACACTTTGGTTCAGCACCCGCGGACGATTCGAGTGCGATTTCGGATTTCGTAATTTCAACTGCTTTGTTAGCAATATGGTAATAATGAAATATAACACATGATTCCTATGCGAAATTTAGTAAGGAATTGGATTGTGATATTTATCAAAAATTTCATTTTGTTACATAAAAAATGCAAATTAATTAAAGCATGTTTTAAAAAAATGCCAACATTTGAAATTTTTGTCGGTGCGAATTCGCCCTACTGTGGAGTTCACGGGTTAATAGACGAAAGATTGTTCGGGGTTAATATTGGGTTGTTCGGAAAGTTGTTTCGTACCGGAAAATTCTATCATTTAATTATTAGAGATTAATTCTGATGTCTACCGTCTAATAATAGACGAGCAGAATTTTCCGGTAAAAATTAGTTTCCCCAAATGAAAGGAACTTTCCGAACAACCCAATAGAATTCCTTTTAAAATATCCGAATATTTCTTGTAAAAAGTTATTTCAAATAAGTATTTTCAATTTCGGAAAAATATAAAATTTTATTCTTAAAGTGCGTAACCTAGATGTAACAGTTGAAACTGAGTGTAAGAAAAAAATTTATTTGTTTGTCCGTATAATATACAGGGTGTTCAATTGATTTGTCATCAACATAGAATAGATGTATCAAACTTTTATATTTTGAAGGTTTGCCAATAAATTATTTTTAATTTTCTGTAAGAGGATACTGCACCGATACAAATTTTCCTCGTGGCTATCATAAAATCCCATTTCAACCAAAGAGAAAATTTAAATAGGTGGTTATTCATCACTTAATTTAATTGTCAAATTATGGTTTCCACAATCAGAAAATGGACGATCGATGCCAACATAATGCATTTTCAAAAAATATTTTCCTACTTTTTAAATGCAGAAAACTTAAAAATTTTTAGTTGAACGATTTTTGTAATTTCCCATTCTCTTAAAGATGCTTTATTTTTAAGAGAAAACAAATAAAAAACGCACTACGTCGAAATCATCATTTGCTTTCCGATGGTGAAAACCGCCTATCGATAGTTTAATTACGTAAAGGGTCATAATCTAATTCATTTCTCCCACTGGTTGCGAGAAATGGTGAATTCTCCCCTTAAGGGGCCGCTTCACTGAAATTTCCCGATTGCGAAATCCTATGTTAACCTATGGGAAAACTTAGAAGTAGTTAACCTATTTTTGTATAATCGCGACTACTCATTACCTAATGTAATTATTAAAATACGGTTTTCACCATCAGATGCCGAAGTTGTGAGTTTCTAAAAATCATCTCCTTAAATTTTATGTATTTCTAAGAAGATGATAAAATTTCATCAAGTGGAATTTTCAAAGTTTATAGGAAATTTTTAAATATTTAAAATTTAAGGAGACAATTTTTAAAAATGCACACAACTTCGGCATCTGATGTCTACTTTCTGACGGTGAAAACTGAATTTTAATAATTATATTGGGTAATGAGTCATCGCGCTTCTAAGTTTTCCCATAGGTTAACATGGGATTTCACGATAGGGGATTTTCAGTGAAGTGGTCCCTTAAAGGCCTAGTAAGTGAGATCTAAAATTCCCCTCGCGCATATAAAACCTATAGGCGTGGAATACATCCATATATTGAAAATATCTCGTCAGGAAATCAATATTAACTAACTTCCTTTTCTGTGTACTCTTCTTAAAAGTTCTCTCTTTTTACTTTCTTCCATCTATAATAGAAGAAAGTATTGTAATCGAAATTTTTTCCAACTTCCGATTTTGGACGGATTTATACCTTTTAGGGGTCAGAGATCACGAAAAAATTTTTTTTAAATGTCTGTTTATCCGTCTGCGTGTCCGTGTGTTTGTTGTCATTGTATCATCGAAAAGTGTATAAAGTTATGGATAGAATTGAACCAAAATTTTTTTTATGCATTTGTGACTATGGTAGGGTGGCTACAAATCAGGGAAAAAAAACAGTCGAAAAAAAGGGAATGTACCAGTATTTTCTTATGGGAAAATTCAAATTGTTTATCGTTCAAATAAACAATCAGAATTCTGTTTTTGACTGTGTTTTTCCCTGATCTGTGGCCACATTGTATGGCCAACAGATCCTTCTTGAATTTGGAAATATTCAGCTGGAACGGGACACTGTAATAACGATTTTTGTGCTATTTTCATTGTTGTACCATCGAAGAGTGTATAAAGTTATTCATAGAGCTGAACCAAATTTTATGTGTACGTATTTGATTATTGCAAACGGGTTCCAGATGCGTTTTAGACTATTCCGACGGAAGGAAATGTTGTGATAGCGATTTTTGTGCGATTTCCTCGATTTTTCGTAGTTTTGTTGTAAATCGTCTGCTCGTGCAGCGAAGGTAATCTGGCGTTTCGCAAGCAGCTGAAGTACAAAATAATGACGAAAAATATTGATTTTATTGGCGCTGAGATAGCGAATTTTGTATTAAATTCTGTATTAACATGTATGAGATTAAAGAAGAATTTGGGATTGGCACAACCGACTAGTTTTCTTAGTTGCAAAATATTTCTGAATTGTATGCTTAAATTAATATTTTGTGATTTAGAAGCTGACAAGTTGTAAAATTTTAATAAGACAGTTTACGTCTATTTCATATCTTTAAATCATTTTTAAATAACTTACTTACTAAAAATTTTTAGCATATAAAAAACTCTGACATTGTGACTGATGTAGATTTGTGCTGAATAATATTTTTTTAATTAGAGCATTCATCTAAAAGTTATGCGTGGATATCTATAAGCAAGAACGACAAATCATGTGTGAAGCATAGATTATGAAACACTTCCTAACATATCCAGAATACTGTAACAAAAGACTAAGTAAACAATTTGCAAAACGCATAACACACTTGAAAATCTAATTTCAGCAATTACCATTTATAGTCGGAAAATATCCTATATCTTTTTTGGGCAGTCCTTTATATGATCTATAGATTTATATGTATACTGCATATAGTTTTAAAAAATTATTTCAGTTAGGAAACGCATAAAAAAGTTCAAAATTTCCCGTCAGCAATTTCCGTCTATAAAACGGAAAATGCACTCGAATTCTTCTGTGTTGCCTTTTATAGGATCTAAAGAATTTACACACACCAGGTAATATGCACCAAATTAGTTAACTTTTAAAAACGCATACCACTATTGAAAATCCACTTCCAGCAATTGTTGCTCATTTATAGTACTACTGTTACCGAATATTTTTGTGGGTCCGTGTAATTGAACGATAAATGCTATACCCACCAGTGATGTATATCAAATTCAATACGTTCGAAATAGTGTAACATCATTAAAACACATTGCAAACGCTTTTTCACCATAGACCGTAGCGTAACGAAATTCTTTTGAGCGTCCCTGTAAGCGAAATAGTAAAGCTACACACTTCATTTTCAATACGGAACATGTCATAATAAACCTCAGTAACATATATTAATTGCATTACAATCCGAGTAAATTTCCGTGAGTTAGAACACCCGGACAGTTAGAACACCCCACAGCAGACAGACAGACAAACCGAATTCATAAACACATTTCAACTACATTGGAAAGTGTTAAAAATGTCGAATTAAGCAATTTTCTTTCTTTAACCCTTAAATGCATAATGTAAGCACCCTTAAATTCATAATGTATGCATTTAAGTAATGTATTGCATATATGCAAAACTTTTTATTTAACTTTTAATAAATAAATGAAGTTCTTTGCAACCACTGTATTTACACAGAAATATTAAAAATTTGTATAAAAAAAAAATTATGCTCCTAAATAATATTAAAAATTTGACTTAAAATTTCTGGTGTAAACTCTTTAATATAACTATTAAACTAGTCGGATGTGCCAATCCCAAAACTTTCTTCTATCTCAGTCATGTTAATACTTCAAAATTCGTTATCATATCCCCAATAAAATCAATATTTTTCGTTATTCCGTTCTACGTCAGCTGCTTTCGAATCGTCGGGTTACCGGGATGCGATCAACTGATGTATAATACTAAACTACGAAAAGTCTTTCAGGTCTGAACCGACAGGAACAGATAGCCTCCCTATTTCTTGGTTTTTCGATTTTAGCTAATTTTACTGGAAAACACGAAGGTAAAATGCGTGGAACCTAATTAAAAAAGATTCAATCCCAGTTCTCGTCAACATTGAATTTGAATGAGAATATCGCCACATTAGTCCTCTACAGACAAGTTGGCTTCATTTATGACAACCTATTTTGGTCGCCAAATTCGGCGATATTTCGCCAACTGTCGTCAAGTTTGGCGAGAATTTGACGTTGGCGAATATAAATATATAGTGATAAGCATATAATAGGATTAATTGTTACAACAATGAAAGAAAATTTGCCAAAACCATGTTAACTATAACTCATAAGTTAAACCCGTTTATGGATGAATTTTGCTGTCTTGTTTGAAAATGTCAGCCACCCTAAAATTTCAAACCGCTATATCTCAGGCATTTTTTAAGATAGAGGCAAAAAAAAATTGTTCCGGATTCTCTGAACATTTAACGAAAAAAAATTGTAGGATTTCTAATTTTTTTGCACATCTTTTTGAATTTGAAATTGAGTTTGGCTATTTTGACCTTTTGAATTTGGCTATCACAGCACCCCCTTTCGTCGAAATATCCCCAAATTCTGATAGAACCTGCTTGCCATAGCCAAAAACATAGAAAAAAAATGTGGTTCAATTTGAAGCATAACTTCATACACTTTTCGATGAAACAATAGTGAAAATGGAACAAAAATATCGATCGCAGCGCGCCCTTTCGTCGAAATATCCCCAAATTCTGATAGAACCTGCTTGCCATAGCCAAAAACACAGAAAAAAATCTGGTTCAATTTGAAGCATAACTTCATACACTCTTAGATGGTACAATAGAGAAAATGGAACAAAAATATCGATCGCAGCGCCCCCTTTCGTCGAAATATCCCCAAATTCTGACAGAACCTGCACTGTAAAAAATAATCCTGTAAAATAACAGAAAATTTCTGGCAGCAAAAGTTGCCAGAAAATTTCTGTATGTACAAGAAATATCTGTACATACAGAAAAAGTTCGTATACTTCAATCCTTTCTGTACATACAGAAATTTCTCGTACCTACAGAAAATTTCTGTATGTACGGAAAAGGATTGGCGTCTACGAACTTTTACTGTATGTACAGATATTTTTGGTACATACAGAAATTTTCTGGCAACTTTTGCTGCCAGAAATTTTCTGTATGTACAAAAAATGTCTGTGAGCAAGCACTGTATTATTTTTTTTTCTGTAGCAGCTAAAGAAAAATCTGTACCATACAGAATTTTTTTATCAATTACTGTATCCCTATACTTCCAACCTATGCTTCTTTTAAATAAAAATATACTTTGAAAATTTAATTAATAAAATGTGTTTGCTTCTATGTGATAGTCATTTGAAATCTATTTGATTTCAATCATTAAACAGAACTTCTGTTCAATTTGTTTTCTTTTTTTATGGGAGGTTGGTAATGAATATGACATGGAATATATTACTTGTAACAAATTTATTTTACTTACATCATAGATTTTTAAAAATTATTACTGCCCCACATATCATTTTACAAGTAAAATAATTTCCAACACATTAAATATATATACATATACACTTTGATAGTATATCATTAGAGTAAGATACCGTTAGTGATAAAAAAAAGAAAAAAGATATTGTTGAAAAGAGTATTCTTTTCAAAGAGTAAGTTTCTTTGTTATCATACCAGAAACTTGCCAAATTCCACATATTGAATGAATTCTGCAAACTTTGTTTAATTTCGTGAAAATATTAGTTAGCCCTTATTTTAATATTACCTTATTTTTAAATTTTAAAACTGGTTTAAAACTTGTAACATTTCATCCAATAAAAGAATTGAATTATTAAAGGTGCCATAATTATGTTATACTCTTTGTTGAGAATGACATAGTTAACATTTTAAAAACAGCTTTCATGTATAGGTTTTTTATTTTTTTTTATTTAAGCTGCTTTTGGATATATGATTGTCTATTACATATTAAACATCAGTGATGCTGGAAATAATGTAGTTTAATTTCATTAATTTGAATCATTCATTCATTCAATAAACTCAATGTAGAAGCCTGTTGCAGGGAAGAAAAGAAAAACTAAAAAAATTTGTAACAATAAAATAAAGTTGTAATGAATAAAATTTCATAACAAAAAAAAAAAAAAAAAAAAAAAAAAAACCTAGTTGCTCAAATCCAAACTGTTTTCTCAAACGGTGAGCTTATTTTGTTTGCAAATTTTACATTTCAAATGTAATAGTAACAAAAATAAAATAAATATAAAACTAAATAAAGAGTTCACTTTATTATGGATCGAATTATGCGAAAAGGTCCTGTATTATTAAGATGAGTTTTGTGAAGGGGTGACTGGAATGTGGAAACAAATAGTTGCCAGAAAATACTCTGTTGAACCAAAGTACACTTGCTGTTAAAAGAATCAAAGGGCAAACACACAAAGTCCATTTTATAGTTTTAAAAAAAATTGTTCTGATTAAACATAGTTATTTAAAGCAATATATAAAAGTAAAAAATATACTACAACAATGCATTTCTATTTTCCTAAACTTTAATATGATAAAATTAAATTAAAAATTCTATATAAGAAAAAAAAAGGATTCATACTATTTGAAATATTGTAAGTTTATTTTCAACGTACATTTGATTATTTTTATACCCCCCCCCCTTCCACAAAATGCAACCACATACTGCTAAATAACAAAATAACAAGCACTATAAAAAATGCTAATACGTTGACACAGAGTGCACGAATTTCAATAAAAAACACACACACAAAATAATAATAATAAACACAGTAACTTACAGAAAACAATTTTATTCTTCTCAAATACAGCAGAATTCAATAAATCCTTTTCTGAAACTATGTTTTTTTTTTTTTTTTTTTTTTTTTTTTTTTTTTTTTAATAAAAAATTGGGAAATATTAACTCAAAAGATATAATGTAACACAATTTTTAAATTATTGAAATACCGAAGAGAAATTTGTTAATTACTTACTAGATATGTGGAAATTTAAATAGATTTATTCAAAAATAGATACAATTCAATAATGGATACAATTATCTTCCTGAGATTCTCCATATGTTTTTAATGTTACAAAGATTTTTTGCAGACTTTAAACTCTCGTTAATCACATGTTTGATACTTAATGAGTCTGGAGGAATGCCCATCAAGCCCCTGTAAGTGAAAGAAAAAAAATACATAACATTTAAATTGAGCTTCACCCATTCTATATTTTGGAATACAATTTCAATGTTATGTAGGAGGGATTTGTAAAGGTAATTTGTTCGAGTTTGGGTAAATTTTCATAGAATTATTATCCACTTATAATTATTTTACCTATTTCATAACAGTTTAAATATTTATAAATGCTAATTTCAATACTACTACTAAAACTTAAAACACGAGACTTTACCAAATGGAAATATTGTTCAATGTTATAGAAATACTACAAAAATTTGTATCATATAGGGTTGGGAAGTTTTTGCCAAAGTTGGAAAAATAACGGTAAAAACAGTCCTAGCAATATTTTTTGCCAAAGTGGTAAAATAGATGCAGATATTTTATTTACGGGAATATAAGTTCAATTTTACTAATTTTAACTTGAACAATATGTAACTTTGAATTTTTTAACTCTAAATATTAAAACAGTTAATCTATCATATTTGCATGTTTTTTCATAAAATATTTTATGTTAATGGGAAATGGGAGAGTAAATAATGATAAAGTAAATCCCTGGTTTTGGTTTAAACAGTCAAAATTATTGAGCAGCTAATTTTAATGCTTTAATTAATTTTTAACAAAGTCTAAGAAATATTAACTGATTTGCTGTGCTAGCAGAATAGTAAATTGAAGTTACAAAGTATAATTCGTATAGAATCATAATCCCTCTCCCCTCATTAATTGTTTTATCCGGTCCATGTTTTTAAAATTTAAAAAGAATACTTTTGTAGGAATTTTTTTTTATAAATGTTAATTGTAAAAGATACAGGGGTTCAGATAAAGAAAACATGTAGACAGATTTTGGTCGTTACAAATCAGACATATGTATTATATATGTTGCAAGCAGGGTTGCGAGTATTTTTTTTTTTTTTTTCTAATTCAAAGAGTTCTTAAATTACACTTTTTAAAGTAAAATAACCACTACTAAACCATTAACATTAACAAGTAGAAAAGCTCATTTAAATTTATTTCAAATTAAAAACTCATTTACTTGGTTAATATAATTTGAAATATTTTAATCATATTAACAATTAAATATATACATTTAAAAAATGGAACAATAGAACACAGATTTAATTTGAAAATGTGAATTCTCTTTTACTTTTGAAAGCATACGATAAATAAAACAAATTGTCTTGTGTTATATGAGCAGTTACTTACACTAACTGCAATTTAACAAATATCCTATTCTACATAAAAATATATATACCACCTTAAATTAGCCTTTGAAAAAATAAAAATAATTTGCACCCTTCATTACTAAATGCTGAACTTTTTATTTTAACCACATTTCTTTATTGTGATTTCATTCCTTTCTTAAAATGTAAAAGATAATAAGCATTTTATTGAGAAAAAAAGAAAACAATTATCAATTAAATTTTAAACATACTATTCTGGATTACATACAATATTCTGAAATACATAAAATATTCATTTAATGAATTTGGAGCAGGTATTATATGTACATAAAGATGAACACAATTATATGTTATAAATTTCAATGCCCCCCCCCCAAAAAAAAAAAAAATGTTATTAAAATGTTTAAAAAGAAACACCAAGCTACACCAGCTTTATGAATTACTAAGCGATTATCGAGTTTAGAGTGAATAGTGAATCGAAGTTGGATTTATTTGATTTAAATTAAAAAATACATTAAATCAGTTTTTTTTAAGACTAAAAACTTTAGTTGTTAATTAGCTTACATTTATAAGTAGTTAAAATTTAAATTATATATAAAAGCATTTTAGATAATGTTTAACCATGAAATCATTATTTTTATTTTCCAAATTTTTCCATAAATAAACTGTATATTGGTTAATTTAATGTGCACAAGGAAGTAATGAGATCTCTGCATAAATATCAATAAAAATACTTTAGAATGACATATATTTATTTATTCTAATGTTTTCTACACCTTTGCAGAAAGTCTCCATGTATTAAAAAATTTACAAAAGATATAAAACTTAATTTTAATAGGTTATATGCATTTTTCATACCTTCAAATACATGCATGGCATGTATTATCATTTAACATTTTGCAGTTGAGAATCTCTATTTTAAAATGTCATATGTGATTTTTAAAAAATTAAAAAAGTATAGATTTTTTGAGTTCTCAGTTTCTACCACTCCTTAAATTTACAATGTATTTTTGTCAAAACTAATATTTATTACAAAATAGCTTGACCAAAACTTGAAATATTTTTTTTAAGTTGATTTAAATCAACAAACCCTGGTGCAAGGCAGTTTTTAATATAGTAATGTTGTCTTTAATATTTACAAGTTTCTTGAATATATAAATTGTGGATTCAAAGGTTATTAATATTTATATAACTATTACTATTCAAGATCACATTTATATATTAAAATTGGAAAGAAAAAACAGTTTTATCTCCACCAAACTTGGAAATTTATTTACAAAGTAGATGTCTTTATTTATACTAATATTTATAATTAATATCAATGAAATACAAATTAATATTCAAATAATAAATTAATTTAATAAATATTATAATACAAAATATTAATTTTATAAATTAATGAACAATTCATAAATTAATTAAATTAATATTCTTAGTTATAGTATGCAAGCAATTAGGTACTTTTCCACTATGGGAGACTAAGCTTGGCCCATTTTATGTATCAGAATGCGAGTTTCCAAGTAAATGTAAATGCATGTAAAAAATGATGCAACTACTGACAAAAACCGTTTATATAGGGATTTATATATCAGAGTTTCCCCAAGACAGTATCAGAAGGGTGCTGCACTCTGCCTGCCCCTGCTCTGTTTTACAAAATATTATACTTCTTGTCCCTCATAAAAAATAATTAGCACCCTTCTTGACCCCCCTCCCCCCCAGTAAAATAATTAGCACCTTTCTTGCCCCTCAGTAAAAAACTGTCCTTTCTCCTTTTCACATTAAAAAATTTGCTTTCATAGTAAATTTTTTAATGTGAAAAGGAGAAAGGACAGTTTTTTACTGAGGGGCAAGAAAGGTGCTAATAATTTTACTGGGGGGACAGGGGGTCAAGAAGGGTGCTAATTATTTTATAAGAGACAAGAAGGGTGCTATTTTGTAAAACAAAGGGCAGGCAGAGTGCAGCAACCTCCTGAAACTGTTTTGAGTTCTGGATTTCATAGTAAAAATTGACTCAATGTTGTCTTGAAGAGAGTGCCTTAACTTTTAAATATCAAAAGTGGTTTTAAAAACCAAAAGAATACCTTTAACAATTAAAAAAAATTCTTCTTAAGAATCTTAAAAGTGCCCTTTTCTCACCAGCAGCACCCTGACCTTTTTTAAACCTGAGTGAAACTCTGTATATATATTTTTTAAAGTATACACTAACATATACACAATTTACTTCTGTTTGTATATAAAAATAGATAGCTTATTTATATTAAATTATATAAATAGTGAAAAAAGTGCTTGTGTATATAAAACAGTGAATTGTTGAGCCAGAAAATGTGTTGAAAAAGCCAGAATTATTTTCTCACTAAGGTCATTTTCTGCATTTCGCCTAATTTAAAAATTAGTTATGAATTTTTAAAAAGCACAAATGTTTTTTCTGAACTGATTGAAAAAATAATCACAAGCATAGTAATAATACATTTTGATAAATTAATTTAAAACTTATAAAAATTTTATAAATTGAAAAAAAAAAAACTAAATAAATTTAAAATTTGAATGAACACAGAAGGCATATCACAAGAAACAAATAATAGTTCAAATAGAAAACAAATAATAGTTCATATTTCTGATTAAATTTCATACTTGCCTTGCACTCTTCTGGATAAACTGGGAACTGGCAAATCATACTTCATATTTATTTCGATTTTCATATTTATTTTTTGAAGTCACTTTTCTATGAAAACTACTGTTGAATTGGTTCCTATATATAAATATGTAAAAAAATTGAGTTCATTTACAGCAAACGTTTTTGTAAAAATAGATAACTGAATAACAAGTTTACATCAAAAATAAAGTACATAAACATACTTTATTCACAACTCTATTTTTAGTGTGCATAAGAGTAAAAAAAAAATTAGGAAAAATAATTGCAAAAGCTTGTAGCAGACCTATCCATCTTTTATTATTCAAAGGCACATCTGAGTGCATTGCAAGCAATTAAGGGTGCCAATATTCACATGACTCAAAACATGCAACAATATTATCTCACAGTAGCTTGATGGTGGAAAAGAGAATGGGGCGGGGTAGGGGGTCTACCCTTGGCAGTGTATAGCCCAGGGTCCCCTAAAGTGTATTTTACATGCTAACAGAAAATAAATAAAATACTTAATTTGAAATTATATCAAAATAATAAAAATATTTTTTTAAAGTATGTAAATAAAGATTTTGCGACATAAATAAAATAAATGGGGAGGGGCTTATTGTTGCAAAAACATATCGCCCCCCCCCAAAAAAAAAAAAAATAATAATAAAGTTTTACTATTTTATATACAGGCATATGTTCCTTATAAAAGGGATTTTTGTACTTTTCGGTTAGCCGTGTGCCAGTGAAATATATATATACTGCAGTCAATGGAAATAGTCTCAATTTTTTTTCCCTTATATTCATATCCTATCCTTGGAACCGATATTAAAAAACTAAAGCAATGCAGAATTCTGTTACATCTTCACTTTGAAAAGGATAAACACACTTGATTTTTGTTTTTGTGATATAACCTTCACTAAATCATTAAATTTAATAATTCGAAAAGCTTATTTAAATTTATTTGAAATTAAGAAAAAAAAACTCATTCACTTGGTTTATTTGAAATATTTTAATCATATAAAAAATTCAATATGTATAGTTAATAAATAGAGCAACATAACATTTTTTATTTGGAATGTGAATTATATTTTACTTTTGAAAACATGAAAGAAATAAAATTATCTTGTGTTTTATAAGCACTTATTTACAGTAACTGAAATTTATTAAAATATAAAAGATAATGGAATTATTTTATCCTGAAAACAGAAAACAATTATCAATGAAATTTTAAACATTCTATTCTAAAACTGGATTATATACAGTATTCTTTGAAACATATCTAATCCGGGTAATGTACAATAATCATTTAATGAATTTGGATAATGCATTACAGACACATAAAGATGGGTATAAGAATTACAGAGTTTGGAGTTAATGAAAGTTGGATTTATTCGATTTAATTTATAAAACATTAAATCTGTTTTTTTAGTCTTTAAAAACTTTAGTTGTTAATTACTTTACATTTATAAGTAGTTAATATTAAATTATATTTAAAAATATATGTCTAAAAGCATACAATTTCTAACCATGAAATCATTATTTTTTTATTCATCATATCAAATCTTTCAATAAATAAACAATATTGGAATGTTGATTGAATGATTTGTTATTTACATATGCACAAGGAAGCATATTTATTCTAACTTTTTCGTATCCTCCCAGAAAGTCTCCATGTTTTTGTATTAAAAAATTCACACAGATATAAATATGTGCATTAATCTTTTAATATTTTTCAGCTGAGATCCACAATTTTCAATTTAGGATTTTTATTTTAAAATGTTGATTTAAATAAAATAAAAAAAATATGGATTTTGAGTTCTGTCTCTCCCACTGCTTAAATTTACTACATATTTTTGGCAAAACACAATATTTATAACAAAATATAGTGACATAAATTTGAAATATTTTTTTTAAAATTTAAATCATCGAAGTTTGCTTGATTTCATTTGAGTTATTATCTAAGAGGTGTCGACCCAGGTAAAATTTGGGGCCTATTTACGGCCCCTTCACATAATTACATTCAATTAAACAGACCCCTTCACAAAAATCCATTCAATAAAACTGGTTGGTTCACAAAATTATAATAAAACAGGCTCGTTCACGAAATTCCTTAATCAAATAGATCCTTTCGCAAAATCCCATTCCATTAAAGCATAATCTTCATTATTTTTTATTTTGTTAGGTTTAAAAAAATATTTTTTTTTTTTTCAAACAAAACAATCTCACGACAAAGAAAAAAATTAGCAGGACAAACAAGTTATTAATAAAATGGTTTCAATTTGAGTAGCTGGATTTAAACTTAAGTTACAAAATATTATTTATCACAAAAATAATTATATTTTCACAAAATAGTCCCCCAAAGAAACTTTGCATCGAGTGAAATCCGCACTTCATCGTAAATGATGGGATGACGTGTGCACGTGTGTGTACATAATTAAAAATAAAATTACATTATATTATTAAACAAAAATGTATACTTACATTATTGGAAAATCCATCTGAATGTTGTAGTTTGACCAAGTAAGCGTAGGAAATCCTTTTTAAGCAATATTCTGACAGGTAAACAAATTGTACTTTCACATTACTTCCGTCATGCAGAAAACCCATAAACAAACATGGCGGACGCCTCGTATTTCACTTCACTTTCCCGTTGCCGCATACAGAAATTTTCTGTATGCAGGTGCAATAGCGACTACAGGAAATTCTCGTAGACAGTTTTTTAGTGTTAAAATACAGTTAAACTGTGGAAAGACAGTGCATTCTTTCAAAATACGTTTTCTAACAGAATAATGTTGTCGTAATGTACTATGATGTTTTTTAACAGGTTAAAGTTGTTAAAAAACATGTATGATTGAAAATCGGCCTGTTTTTTTACAATTTTTTTTTACAGTGTGCTTGCCATAGCCGAAAGCATAGAAAAAAAATCTGGTCCAAATTGAAGCATAACTTCATACACTTTTCGATGATACAATAGTGAAAATGGAACAAAAATATCGATCGCAGCGACCCCTTTCGTCGAAATATCCCCAAATTCTGATAGAATCTGCTTGCCATAGCCAAAAACATAGAAAAAAAATGTGGTTCAATTTGAAGCATAACTTCATACACTTTTCGATGGTACAAAAAAGACCCACACAGACGGACAGACGGACAGACGGACGGACGGACAGACGGACAGACAGACATTTTGTAAAAACATGTTTTTCGGAATCTCTGACCCCTAAAACGTGTAAATCCGTCGAAAACCGGGAGTCGAAAAAAATTTCGATTACAATACTTTCTTCTATTATAGATAGAAGAAAGTAAAAATGCAATTCTAAAAGAAACATTCGCGCATTTAAGGGTTAAAGACGGTTGAAAGAAAAAAAGGTTTAACACACAAAATGTTTCTTCAAAATAAGAAAATACTTTCCCTACTTGAAACTTAAATCGAATTTCAAAAGATTTAGAGCAGCAAACGCTAACAAAAATATTCACATTTTAAAATTTGATTTTTTTGAATGAAATTTTCGTAAGTAAAATAACTTGAATAAATGGAGACGAAATAGCCGCAGGAGTGTGCGAGGGAAGATAGAATTCAGTTGAAAATATCCGAATATTTCTTACGGAAGAGCTATTTCAACTTTCGAAAAGATATAAAAACTTATTCCTTTCCGTGCAGAACCTAAACGTAAGAGTATTATAGTTAAAATTGAGTAGAAGTGAGATTTTTATCTGGTTTTCCAGTGCAGAAAGCGGAATATTCAGAAGTTTTGCATTACTCTCTAATTGGTATATTAATTTTTAGGTGATTTCGTAATTGAGGGGGTCGGGGCAAGAAAGTGCCAAGCCACATTTTTGGTGGAATAAATCTAACATTGTAATCTGTTGTTTAATATTGTAAATTATAATATCCAACATATAATTTGTTTCTAATGTCATTTGGTGGCAGCACATGTGACAGGTTTCGTTTTTGCCCCAGATTATTTATGCCCCCAATGAAGATAGCTGATTTACAAAAAACGTAATAGTCATATCATTAAAGTTGATATTGTTACTCAAAATATCACAAATTTGTTACTCAATGTGTTAGTAACTAGTAGTAGCAAAAAAACTTAGGGTTATATATCTTGATTTGAGTATTGGATCAAATTTTCAAATTGAAATATCTCAGAAGTTCAAAAATGTGGCTTGGCACTCTCTTGCCCCGACCCCCTCAATTATATGAATATATAGCACTTATAGTCGTCACCTGGTCCGTCCAACTGTCTGCATATAACACCGCAAAAACTACCAAACCGAATGGTTTGAAATTTATTATATATAATCGTTGCGAAATTTTTTCGAGTCATTTCAAATTTAATGAAAGTAGAATCAAAACTTTAAAATGTATTAATAACAGTTTTCATCATTCTATTAAATTCTATCATACGTAATTAATTCAGTGATATCCCATGATAGGTAATGATTCTAGGTTGCCATGTTGAATACGTCCTATTTAAGATGGAGTCCTAGTATTTTCGTTTTACTGAATTTAAAAACTGAATTTGTATGCTAAAATCGTTTAATTATAGCAATCCTATAATCTACCGACAGTTTTGTAGGTGGATCATACCGGAGAAATAGATATTAAATGGAAAAAGTGTCTAAAAATGGATTTCAAGCTCTGAAATTTTCAAAGCTAGGCTTAAGTTTCCCATTGGAGTTTTCAGTCAATGTCAACAAAATATAAAATGGCGCCAACTTAAAATGCACTTATTTTATTACGAAAATTAATCGTACCATAATAACACACGATATAATTCATTTTTTAGTGAAATAATCACGATGTTTTTTTCTACATTGTCTTGTGTTGGATATTTGCGCACAATATAATTTTAATGTAACAAAATTGTAATGAATTGCATGTAAAAGTGTATTGAAACTTAATTTCATTAAATAAAATTAATATCTATAATATGGAAATCTGCAAATAAAATAAATTTTGTATTCGTTCATTTTTGCATAAGAGTGCAACAGCTATTGCAGCAAGGTCTGAATATTTATAAAACTAGTTATAGTATGAACGCACCTGATTTGTCACGTTTGACGTACAATTTCTATGCCAATTGTTATTGTCCAAAGGTATTGTTTTCATCCCTTATTGTTTTGGCTTCACTTTTTCTGAAAAACATTTTTTCCGTTATTTCATTGCTGAAATTTTGAGATTAGATAATCCACAATTTTCTGTAAAAAAATACTGCTGTACAATTGTAAGCAATGCTCAAACATTGTTGTCGCGAATATGGTCGCATTCGTTCATTAAGAGTTAAGAAAGCAGGGCTCCCAAATGGTCCGCCAACTGAATACCAATATTTTTTAACAGAAAATTTCATGGGAGGTTTCTACAACATTTCCGAAAACACTTACCTCCAAAGGTGGTTTTTGCAACATTTGTCAGAAAAATCTAAAAATAAAATATTTCTAAGAAAATACCAGGTATTTTCTATCATATCAGATCTAACATGTGAAACGATTTTAAATGATCGCTACCAGAATAAATGTTTAAATTTGAAGTAACTAAATTTTTATTCGATAAGCATTAATAGAACGTGATTATACTTTTATATACGCCAATGTTTAAAATACGAAATGTTTAAAATACAGCTCGAGTGTTGAAAGAGGATAGTACTGGGTTGGTTTAAAATCGCAAAAATAAATCGTCTGGTATTGTTCGTTCAAAGAAGGGAATATTTTTATTCTAAAAGCTTCTAACAAAAATATATTGCCATTATTCTGAGGTGATCTTGAAATTTTTCGATAAAAATACTTCCTAAAAAAATTCCTTTCATCTAAAGATCGATATGATATCATAACACTACGTTTAGTATTTGACGTATATTATACTGAAAACAGATTTTTTCTTCTTATTCAAAGGCCATTGTTAAAATATTGAACAATTCTAGTGTCAATGTTTGACACATTTGCAGTTCAAAGAATGTCTAAAAAATAATTTTAAGTGTTTCGAGCTCTTCTTCAATTTATGAAAAATGTTCAATATTTTACTTACTCTCTTTACATAAAATTTTTTTTTAATGTAACTACTTACCCGCCGGCGTTTCCAGGGCCCATGATAATAAATTTTTGAAAAACATAATTTTTTTATCATTTTACATCTTTAAACCGATTTTGTATGAAGTTATATTTTAAAATGAAAATGTTTAGTGATAAAAGCGCTCATTTTGTAGTGTTTCACGTAGGGTCGTTTCATAGTTTTAAAATAAAAAGTTATTTTTCTCCGAACTCTTTGAAATCTTTATTGGTTATCAATAAAACAATTTTACAGCCCGTGTAAAAATTTCTTGAAAAAATATTGTTATCGAGTTGTAAAAGACATGTTTTCTTCTCGCTTTTTTGTTTTCGCGTCGGCTTCTTTACAAACTCACTAAACCTTTACTTACTCGGCAATAACAAAATAGTTCTCATCTTCCGAAATCTCTGATATTTCAATCGGTTATAACTGTATCCAAGCTGTCTTTAAAATTTTGCGAAAAATATCATATTTAGTAGTGAATACATGAGTTCTTTAAAAAAAAAAAAAAGCTTTCAACGCAATGGCCATATTACTCCATCCGTTTTCAATCAACCCTTTTCAATCACCCTAGGCTAAAGAGATGAGGGCTAATTCATCAGGTTTCCCGTTATTCGTGTGGAAAATTTGACAGAATGCGCTTTTCGTTTTAAATATATAGATATAGCAAACGAGGCAAAAGAAATTAAAACGGTATGTAAAATCAATGAAATTGGTAATATTCTGCTTTTCATCGTACGAAATTATGACACAATTAAAAAAAATAAAGAAAGAAAACAAGGGGAACAATAACAAGAACGAAAAATCATTCTTCAAACACAATTTGTAAAACGCATCATACAATTGAAAATCTAGTTTCTGCAATTAACATCAATAGTCGGAAAAATATCCGAATTTTTTTGTGCAGCTCTGTATATGATCTATAGATTTGTATACAGGTGTCCCAAAAACATTGATCACGGCTTTTTTTCCTTAAATAGTGATCATCGACGTACATTATAAATTACAAAGTTACGTAAAAACAGGTACAGAATTTTATGAAATCGATTGAAATTTTCAGGGTATTAAATTTGGAGAAATACAAATTTAAATATTTATACGGCTCCAGTACAAAGAGATTGTCTATGAGTAAAATGTGCCTCATACACTAATAAGGTCATGTATAAAATTTTAGCATTTTATCATAAAAATCGCAGAGATAGGAAAGTACATAAATACTCACTTATCAATTTTCCGGCACAGACAAAGTCTTTTCGTAAAATGAGAAATTATTGACTGACACCTGAATTTACAAACTACTTTTTTCGAAAATAAGAACACCTTATTTTAAGCTTTCATTGTAGAAACAAATTTTTTTTAAATATTCTTGATGTCGAATGCAAGTTTGGAATTAAAATTAGGTGTGCCCGGAGTGGGACCACTGTGCCGGAAAGGGTTAAACCACTTTCCGATGTTCGGATATGAGTTCGCAAAATAAAAAGAATCATGTCTTAAGATCGCGTTTCAGGAGTCGTACACAAATTACGAAACAAAACAATGATTGCATAAATAAACAATAATTGCGCTATTTATTGGTATCTAAACTGTGTAGAAATAATTGCGCAGATTTTACAAAGCTTAAATTAACAATTGAATTTTCAGTAAGACTGAAATTAAGCCTTAAATCTTTAAATAGCATTTCAAAGAATGTGAATTTTCTTTTCACTTTGCTTAACAGCGTACAACCAACTTGAGTGAAAAAATGTGTTCAGATCGGGGATCGAACCCAGATACCTTGGTATACCGTACCAAGTGCTTTACCAATTAAGCCATCCGGACGACATCCATTTTGGCACCTCTTTCTCTAATATGCGTTGGTAAGATTTCCACTTGGTGCGCTATACCAAGGTATCTGGGTTCGATCCCCGGTCTGGACACATTTTTTCACTAAAGTTGATTGTACGCTGCTAAGCCAAGTGAAAAGAAAATTCACATCCTTTGTAGTGCTATTACAAAGCTTGTTCAAAATGTTTACATTTCTGTCAAGCTGTTTTAATGTTCATTGACTGTGCCATTTCAAAATTTTATTCTGTAATTCAACGTGTAAAATTTTAAGGTATTTTTCAGGAAGCATAGTTTTGTAAATTTGTAAACGAAAATAAAGATAAGAGCCATATTTTTTTAGGTGCGTTCGTAATTATATAAATACGTAGCACCTATAGCAGGGGTGGCCAACAGTTTCCGCTGAAAATCGTTCGACACTATGATGTTGCATCATATATTATTCAATTTTAGTAATTATTCCCCTCTCATTTAATTCCCTTTTCCAAATTTGTTCCTTTTTTCAATATTTTAACGCTCACTGTTCTACAAAAATCCTTTTTCATTTTCCTTTCCCACCATTTTGTTAAATTCAATGTAACAAATTTCATTCCGTTTATTCTAATATCCTTTTAATTCAGTTACACTAAAAATATTTCTATTCTGTGCTATGTAAAGGAAAACCGCTACATTTACCCTTTCAAATAGCTAGCATAAGATTTACCATCTGCCATCTCCTTATTTGGTCACACACCCTTTTTAATTACAATGATTCCCAAGCGCATCTGAATAACTCCAGTCCAAAAATATCTAACGTACTTATCAAAGTCATAACAATTTCTAAGGTTCGCGGGTTCAAGAATGCGAAAACTTTTCCGAGCCCCATTTGTGTGGTTTTGCATTCCCATACATGTTGGCTACCGCCAATATATTCGTTAGGATAATTTATGCCAAAAATGGCTCTGTTCTCTAAATTTTTAATTGTCTTTATGCTCTGTTTGGAGAAATGATCGCCATATTGTAACCTTTTGGCAAAATGTAATTTTCATTCGACTTCATGTCATGATACAAGAAACAATCTCTTCTCTCGTTAATCATCTTGCTTTCAACATGTAACTTTTTTCACGAATTGTGTTGCGGGTCCGGGTGCCCTGCGCTGCCGTGGGCAGCCAACGTTTTCCTGTACATGTGCATTATCTATAGAACCTGGGATTTATTAAAATACCTTCATCTACTCATGTCTGCCTGTTCGTCTAAATGTGCCTATTCTTATTTCTTCCGAATTTCTAGATTTCTTAGAAGGTAATGATGTTTTTAGTCATCGAAGCACTCATCGTATCAAATCCACTTTACCACGACCAAGAACTTCATATTACATAAATTATGGTGCCTGTCACCAGAGCACTTGTACAGGAATTTTTTTTACGACATGGTACCCGGGAATGTTCAAACTTTGTATCAAAAGGATAACAATAAGAATAAATTAAAGGCACGGCAGACAAAAAAACTTTGGACTGAATAATATTCATGGAGAAACTGTTCACCTCTTTATCGTGACTTATACGTCTGTTCTCATAATATATGAGTACATATTTTTTGCAAATCTACCCCAGCCTGTGTCTAAACATTCGAAATAATCGGAATATAGGAAAATATAAATCAAGAATGTCTTAAATCGAGAAACTGTTCTTGTTTCGTATTCAACGAAGTCGATGTTCAGAATTCATCTGTATACAGAATTCCTTTTTCTCGTCGCCTAACGAATAATTAATCGGACAATGTGCTGATTCTTCGTATGCTAGGAAGAAAATAAAAAACTTAAAAGTATCATCTGTTTCCAGCATAAAAGAAAAAATCGGTGATTCTTTTTGTTTAATGCGACCGCAAAAGAAACTGTTTCTGATGACGATAAAAAGAACGAAAACTTTTCCTATGCTTCTAAAGTGAAACATGAGTCCCGAACTCCGACCACTTTTGGAAAAGGAGCCTATTGTTTTTTTTTCTCCCCGAGAAAGAATACTTTCTTTAGGCGAATATATAATTATCTATCAAGAAAATTTTATTTCGGTGATCGTCAAAACCACAAATCGGAAAAATGAACAGTACTTGTAGCTGAAAACTTTGCTCAAAGATCGAACTACTTAATTATCATAGCCGAAAAGTGTAACTTCAATAAACTGAATAAGTCAGCAAACAGCTGTATGTCAAGGGCGTAGATCATGACTTATTATCAACGCTTTGCAATCAGATGTTTTCCCTTTGCTTCTGAGTTCCGATTTTGTGAAAGTGGATTATTTTTTTTTCTCATTCAGTGGACTTTATCAATAAGTAAATTCAAAATTGAGTTTATTTTTTAGTTTTTTTATGTGTACAATTTAAGGTAAAGAATTTTTTCTTTAATTCTTTGGTTATCGGATCTTGAAAGGTATGTACAATATTATTTATCTTTTATGTGATAAAGAAAAGGTATAATATTCATTCATAAGTATTTCTTAATAGATATTTAACTTTTGTTTATGCTGTGTATTATTCTTCTATAATCCTTTATTTAAGTATCAGTTTGCTATGCAGTATTTCAACATTTTTTAAATATGCTACCGCTCATGCAAGTTTTATCTAAAGGATTTTTTTTAAATGAAATTTTGAATTTTTCTCATTATAAGAAAAAGTATAGGTGTATTGTTGTATTTTGTGCAAATTTTTGGTTTTGTTCACACTTGTGTATATTGGATGCATACAATATACTGATGTTATGTTTGATGTTTCCTTGTGAATGCTCTCGCCTGGTCCAAGTTATTTCATCAAGGGAATTTCAAATATAGCAATCTTGTTGTGAACATTATCTTTTATATTTTATGGGCTATTTGCATATATATACACAATGTTTCTCTCCTCACATTAAAAAAATGATAAGAATAACAATAAGAATAAAACCTAAATCTTCTTAATTTTTCATTTATGTTATTCTTCTTTCACTCAAATATTTACAATAATTGATAATAATAATTGTCACATTAATTTAATTCTAAATTATATGTTATATTTATTAATTAACGACAGTTAAGTATTTTTTTTAGAGATATATGTCCGCATCTCATGACTTGTTACACTTACCGATTTTGACAAGCCGTCTCTCATTACTCTAGGACTGACTTTTCATTTAACATATATACAATGTATATATAAATATTTTCCAATTATTCCCTTTCGGAGTGGTGATCTGTTCAAAATTATAGCCCTTAGGATCTTTCAATTTATTGTAATGGGAGACAACTTCGAATTGGAAATCCAATTCATTTTCAAATGAATATACAAGACTGCTCCTCAGTTTGTCGCATCACTGCTGCGGGAGCAAGGAGGCTTATATTGTGTCTATAGGCAACAATATAGATCTCTCCCTAAATATTTCATACTCAAAAAAGGCAATTGTCTTAAACTTGCGCCAATACACTTGTCCTTTAACAAGAATTAGGGCAGATATTTTTTTTTTTTTGGATCGTGGGTCACTTTCCTTTCCTGTCCTGTGCGAATGCACAAATTTTTTAATTATATGCAATTAAAACTTCAGTAATTTTACATCACCTTTTATATTTTTATGCTTTTTATACACATGTAAACCTGTATTTTTTTACATTTTATACTTACATTTATATCTGATTTTTTTGCCATTATATGTTATACTATATCAGTGTTTTTATTTTATTCGAATAAGCATGATATATTCAGGAGGTAAATACATAATCAAAATAAATTAGTTGTCTTTAATAACATTACAAAGTATAATAGTCTTGTGTTTATGTGTTGTATCAGTTGGATAAATTTTTGGTGTTGTAATAGGATACATGTTGCCATATATAATATTTTTATTTATAACAAATTGTCCTTTCTTTTTAATTTATGTTTTGGATGTATAGTTACAGTAGTTCAAAAATTGAGTGTTGACATTAGGGGTGCTCGCACAAATAAACAGGTAATAAGAAATGGCAATGTTTGCATCACACTTATAGTTTTTTAATAGGAATTCCATATTCGCAGGACACTGTTTAATTTTTATCTTAACTTTATTCTAAATTTATATTGTGTTGAGATGATATTTACTTGCATTTTTTTTCATGGAGCCAGAAAAGAGTGCAAGATCTTGTCATTTTGTATTGATTTGAATTTTTAGCGCTAATTTCCATCAATTCATTCGGATCAATCTTTGATGATAAACTTAGTGTCGTTTCTTCACAATACCTTTTTAGTTTTTTTTTATTCTTTTTGTTGTTAAATTTAAATATAATTATAATATTGCGGGTATATTTTGGCAAGGAAACCTAATTATTACACATTCTAGACATGATACACTCAGTTTATTACAAAATTTATACACTTTATTTTTTTTTTTTCAAAATTGCTTCTTTAAACTTTATTTGGTAAATAGATAACACTTGATATGACACATTTCTTTGTATTATTGATCGAAGTTTTTGATCTAACCACATGAATAAAAATAACTTTGCTTAAATTAACAAGTTCTTTACACTTTAAGGTCACTTTTGTCATGTTAAAACAAATTGCAGTACTTATGTGTCAGATATTTCTGGCCATGTATAAAATTACTTTTTTTAAAGTTATTTTCCCCAGTGCTGATCCATGTTTTAATAAATATATAAGGTTTTGTGTACAACATTTTTGCACATATTTACTTATATTAAAGGTGACTTTTCCTTCTCAATTTCTTTACACATATTTGTTTATGCCATATTTATTGCCATAATTTCTAAGAAGTTTAAATTTTTCAGGTTTGTATGTATTTAGTAGTTTAATACATAATTGACATTTTTGTTGTTTATTAATGTTTTGAGCATTAACCCTCAAGTATATATTTTTTTCTCTGTTTCAAAACAAGATAGGATATATTTTAAGGTGTGTTTTTCATTATTAGACATAGCCATGTTAAAAAAAATTTTTAAGGAATCATTAAAGTAATATTTTTTTTCTTTGTTTATAAATATATGGCACTGCTTACCGATATAGCAACTGATTAATTAAAGACATTTTCAATATTTTATTTATACATGCCATAATTTTCTTTTATATTTAGATAAATTTTATTTGTATGATGGCAAATGTTTTTGTGTATATTTTTATTAAGTTGATATATTTTAATTCACGTGTATTGTTTTAGTAGCATTATTCAAGAACTTTTTAAACAACCTAAGTAGACTTTGAGATCTTCTGCAATCTTGCGTTATTTTACGCTACTTTTCTATATCCAATAACCAGTTTTATAATCTGCAATGGTTCCTCTTTTAATTAATTACGCATGTCATTCACTCTACGTGTCAAAGTTACCAGTCATTATTCAGTACCAGTTAGTACCAATCATTGTTATACTTTTCACCATTCATTTATATAGATATTAAAAAAAAAATTCTGCTCCTTTTCATGTTATTTTTCCCTGTCACATATTCTGCATTTGATAATTTCATGGTTTATATATAAGTTAGTTACACCAAACTATATCAATTGGCTACATAACATTTGTTATACATACCATTGTTGGTAAACAACTAGACTTATTTACCTATTGCATTCTCAATAATGCTGATACTTTCATTGTAAATTAATGGTGATAGTTTTTTTTTTAAATATAAAATGCATACAACAATCAATATTCTTCTTCATCTTTTACATAGTTATTTACTTCTAACTCCAGTTTAATAAACAAACATAACTTTCATTAAATTAAATATGTTTACTGATGCAAAATAAAGGGTGCATTACTGAATCAGGCCTTAATGTTAATTATATTTAATATTACGATTCTTAGAAATCTACTCAGATTTCTGTACAATGCACTCATTTCAGGAAACTTTCATGATTAATGCATCAAGTATTTCATCCTGTAAATTTACACAAACATCTTACACATAATTCTATCATCTATACTTAATGTATTCTGTGTTATCATTCAAAGTTTTTTTTACTAGTCAATGTTACACAACCAATCAATGTTTCAAATATTACCAGTAAATCAACGTACACATATTATCAATCAAGGATATAAATAAATAGTACCAGTCAAAGTATTTGCTCCACCATTCAATGTACAACTAGTATTTTCACATTATTTTTTTAATTAACATCTGTTTCTTTGACATTACATACTTGAAGGGGTTCTAATTACACTACTCATAATATTCAACATCATTCGTTAACACAATCTCTGCACCTATATCATCTCATCATGTTTTCCATGTAACTTTAAATTAGGTACTAGTTATACCATATATTTATTGGAGGAGTTCATAGAATTCGCTATATGCACCAATTATGGTAAACAACACTGTACTTAGTTACCTACTGCAATCGCAACAATTTTGGTAATGTTAGTTATCATGGTAACATACTTTTTCATTATTCATCAGTTACTTTACTTAAACATTTTCAGTCATATTTACATTATCACATATTCTTTTTAATAAAAATAAGTTAAATAACCTTTTTCTTGCTAAATTTTGTCTACAGTTGAAAAATAAAAAAAATGTACACTACTGAATCACGCCAGTATGGCAATATTATTATTTTCATAATAATAGGATTTTATAGGAATTTACTTCCTTTTCTTGTAGTACACGTCGCTTTCATAAAATTACTGAAATGGAGGCATTATTTTTCAGTCTGTAGACATACACATTTTTTTACACATTTCCTTTTCTTACATGTTTAACACTGCATTTCATCAGTTTTTTTTTTTTCGTATTTAATTTTCAACCTGACATATTCTTTTAAAATTTTTAATTCATTTTTCTTCTAGTGTTTAGAGGTATTTATTCAGTTCTAATGTAATTGCAATTTTGTTGGTATTAAACCAGTTAAATCTTCTGTCGAAGATACATTTATGATTATAACAGTACATACATACTTTCTAATACCCTTCTCAGTTATATTTTATTTTACATTTTTTTTCTCTGTTATAATTAATATGTTTCTATTTCTTTTAATTGATAGCTTCTATTTCATACAATCACACTTTCATACATATCAGTACTTAATTAATTGTGTTCACACTTTTAAATTTTTCACATAAATGTTGTGTTTCCACACTTTAATCAACCTTTTTATTCAAAATTTATTATTTTTTTCTTTTCCTTTTTAAAGGATTTAAACAAACATTGCATGGTTTTTAATGTTGCTCATACTTAACATACCTCTTTTCTCTACATAAACAATCATAATATCACAAACTTTTTTTTAATTTAAATTTAGATTAATTTTCTTATAACAACAGAGGTCAACTTTTATTTCTTTTTCAAAATATCGTAGATTTTTTCCAACATTATTATATCAAATATTGTATTATTTAAATTTGTCCCGTATCTTACCATTAGTGCAGAACAACATATGTTGTTATCCTCATGTGTCATGTCGACAACATGTTTGTAGATGGTAGGTTGTGATGAGCATTCCTAGATATCATCCGTTATGGGACAATTTTTCCACTTTACACATTTCACTCTTTCCCAATATTAAATAAAATAAAAAAATAAAAAAAATAAGATATGCAGATATGCAGTATGATCTACAAAGTGATACCGAATTTTTGAATATGCTACATTATTCTACATTTTTCTTCAATACACTTAATATAAAAGATATAACCACTATTTTATTTATATGTAACTTGTATTTTCAGTATTGTTTATACAGCACAGCAGGTGCTAATTAAAAAAAAAGTCTCATATTTTATGGCCTTTTTAACTAATTAAACAGTTTTTCATGCTTGGCCAAATGACCTATGATCAAAGTCTCAATTGCATACAGTACATGCAATATAGGTCAAAAATAGTCTAAAAGGACTATATTAAATATAAATGTGCACTGTTATATCTATATTCTTATATTGCTGCAGCTGATTTTTATATGAGACACATATATTATTATTGAAATATTTCACCGGTGTACATATTGCGGTACCTCATCAAAAGAAGAACGTTCGCTTTTATGTTTCATGTCATATTATTCAATTATATGCTTTTCTTTTTGTATTTTATACCAGGTTTGCACGCTTTTTTTTTTATTGCTTATAAAGTACATGTTGGTATTATAGTAAATGTGAAAATGTATGTAATCTCTGAACACAGCATACATACCATGTGACCAATTTTTTTTTCAATTCTACACAAGGAGGAGAAATATATGATGTTGCATCATATATTATTCAATTTTAGTAATTATTCCCCTCTCATTTAATTCCCTTTTCCAAATTTGTTCCCTTTTTCAATATTTTAACGCTCACTGTTCTACAAAAATCCTTTTTCATTTTCCTTTCCCACCATTTTGTTAAATTCAATGTAACAAATTTCATTCCGTTTATTCTAATATCCTTTTAATTCAGTTACACTAAAAATATTTCTATTCTGTGCTATGTAAAGGAAAACCGCTACATTTACCCTTTCAAATAGCTAGCATAAGATTTACCATCTGCCATCTCCTTATTTGGTCACAAAGTTCTGTTGCTAACTGATTTCTTCATACACACCCTTTTTAATTACAATGATTCCCAAGCGCATCTGAATAACTCCGGTCCAAAAATATCTAACGTACTTATCAAAGTCATAACAATTTCTAAGGTTCGCGGGTTCAAGAATGCGAAAACTTTTCCGAGCCCCATTTGTGTGGTTTTGCATTCCCATACATGTTGGCTACCGCCAATATATTCGTTAGGATAATTTATGCCAAAAATGGCTCTGTTCTCTAAATTTTTAATTGTCTTTATGCTCTGTTTGGAGAAATGATCGCCATATTGTAACCTTTTGGCGAAATGTAATTTTCATTCGACTTCATGTCATGATACAAGAAACAATCTCTTCTCTCGTTAATCATCTTGCTTTCAAGATGTAACTTTTTTCACGAATTGTGTTGCGGGCCCGGGTGCCCTGCGCTGCCGTGGGCAGCCAACGTTTTCCTGTACATGTGCATTATCTATAGAACCTGGAATTTATTAAAATACCTTCATCTACTCATGTCTGCCTGTTCGTCTAAATGTGCCTATTCTTATTTCTTCCGAATTTCTAGATTTCTTAGATGGTAATGATGTTTTTAGTCATCGAAGCACTCATCGTATCAAATCCACTTTACCACGACCAAGAACTTCATACTACAGACACCATTTTTTTTTAATAAAAAAATTAACCTCATTTTATCGCATGATTTCACCCTTTATTTAAGGCGAATAATTCTGTTAAAAAATAGTGGTAGCGGTGTGGCACGCGTGCCACAGGTTGGCCACCCCTGACCTATAGTCTGGCCCGTACGTATGTCCGTCTGACCGCATATAACAGCGCAGTTCAAAACGCCAAATTAAACAGCATATTCAAAAACAAATTCTGCCTTTACCGAAAAATGGAAATAAATGTTCGATTGCATAGTTTCTGCATGAGAGCACTTGCGAATTCCATGCGTTTGCGAATAAAATTCAAGTAAAAAAATATACGAAAAAGTAGCCAGTTTTGATTTGAGAACCGCCTTATTTTAACGGTCGTTACAAGAGCTTAATATAAAAGAGATAAATCTAAAATTAAACTTTAATCACATAAAATCATTTTTTCAATAAATCCTCATAAAATGTTTTTTGAAAACCAATTCAAAAATAAATTACAGATAAATCTCCAACACGTCTAACGACAAATCTAAATTGAAAACTTATTTGTCATTTTTTTCTGGTAACGTTATAAAAACTATTTTTAGCCGTTTGAAGGAAATATTTTAAAAAACAAAGATTGATGTTTCTAAGTTAAAATATCTTTGGAAAAAAAACAGAGTTTGTAAAATGATCAATGATAAAACAAAATTTATAGGAATAGATAGAGGGAAATTATATGGATGGTCAAAAATTGCTTTTACAAAAAAATGACGTTTTTACAGATTTCATAGATTTCGCTACAAAAAAATGTGATGACAGCCTCTGTTTCTCATTATATAAAGTTTTAAAGAATCAGAAAGAAAAGAAAATGTTTATAAATGAGAATTTTTGTACAGTGTGATTATAAAATAACTTTCTTTGTTTTGAGGTATCTGTAGTAGTGTTGGTAAGTTCTTGATTTTTTTATTCAAAATATCTACCACTATTTCATAAGAGTAATCTTCGTTTGACATACATTTCGTGATTAAATAAAGCGAATATTAGTAGTTGGAGATGGTGGTAGCTACGTTGAATAAAATAATTCCCCAATCTGGCATCACTTATCTGGCGTGTATAATGGCCAGACATTTTCGAATCTCATGTATTAATTATTAAAACAAAATATTATATATTTTCGCCATTTTTTAAAAGAAATATTTAAAATTTAAGCAAAAAAATAAATTGATTAATATCTTTGAAAAAAGTTACTAAATTAACAAATTTAAAATTAAACTTTAATCCCATGAAATTACATTATCAATAAAGACTCATAAAATGTTTTCATGAAATCGGTTTAAAAATAAATTGTAAGTTAGTCTCCATCAATTCTAACTACAAGTCTAAATTGAAGATTTATTTCATAATTTATTCGCTTACATTAAAGTCTATATTTTATCGTCTGGGGGACAGATTTAAAAAAAGAAAATTGATATCTCGAGTAAAAATTTCTCTTTCAGTTTATAAGATACATAAAATATCACTTGTAATGTATGGAAAGAAATTTATGTCGATGGTTTAAAGTTTATCGTGTTAAAATCGACTAAATAAAGTTTTTAAAGACTTCGTAAATTTCGTTTAAAAAATGTAGCAATAGTTTATTTTTCTAGTTATACTATCTTTTTAAACTCTTAGTAAAGAGATAAAATATCGATAAATGGGATTTTTTCTTTTAAAGAAAGGCTTTTTCTTTTAAAGATCTTTTTTTTTCTTTTAAAGATTAGATTAGATTGACACATTTTTAAAACGATTTCGGGGTTGTTGTTTTTTAATGTTTAAAATATGAATATTATTTTGTAAATGCTGATAATCTTGTTTCTGTATTCTAATTCAGCCCCATGCTTCCCATGGTAGAAGGTTTTTTTGTAATATTCCCATGCCTCTTTGAAAACTTTCCAGCGTCCATCATTCGTGGTGTTTTTACGCTTTGAAAGGTCTCTTATTAGCAGACCAAATGCACAATAAACCATAAGTGAAATGTCAGGTGACTTTTTATAAAAATGTTGAAAGGCATAATTGCAATAAATACCTGTGGAGTCCCGGGTTCGATTCCCGGCATGGGACAATTTTCACTCTGTCGGCTTAACGCTCAGTTTAGCAATGAAAAATCCACTTGTTTTTTATTCGTTAGATAAATCACATTCGTGGTTCGAATAGCATAATTGAGGTTTATTCGGGGTAGCGTAGCAGAAAGACTCCAAGGTACCCATGTTCGTCTGCTGGACTTAACATTTTTTACTCTGTTAAAATAAACTTTAACTATGCTACTCCAACCTTGAATGTGATTTATCTAGTTGAAATAATATATTTCTGTTCATTATAACATAATTACCTGGTATACAGGAGTTTCTATGTTATCACATACTTCATCATTTAAATACTATAATTATAACTCGGATGAATGAAATTAGCGCTGCAGTTTGCAGTCATGTCCAACAAATAAGAGTGAAGGTTTCGTCCGGGTACCTCATTAGGAAGAGCATTCGCAGGGCAAGCCAATATACCCAGGTTCGAATCCTGGACTGGACATTTTTCTCTCTGTTGGAATAAAACTCAACTATGCTACTCCAACCTTGAACATAGATTGTATTTTCTTAAATTATTTGTTAATCAATATTGATATTTTTTATTGATTTTTGGATTCAGTCTCAAAACTCTTTTTTAATCGCTTTATAACTTAATATGAAAAATGTGAATTTTTAAAGTGACTGTATTTTTGCACATACAAATCTTTTATTCTGTTCAATAATAATCAGAAAAATAATTTTTTTCGTATTGCAGCCAGCGGCATTGCCTAATACTTAATCTGGCTCTTCTTAGTAAATTAGTTTTGGCATGCCCAGCTTCAGATTATAAGATCAATAAATCTTTATAAGGAATGTTTCATACAATCTATTTGAAAATAAATTGTAAGTAAATCTCCGCCATGTCAACAATAAATATAAATCGAAGAATTATTTTATCAGTTACTCTTTGACGTTTAATACATAATACGAAAAAAAAAACAATTTTCTGTTCTCTAGAAAGAGGATTAAAAAATATATAGATGGATATTTCGTTTAAAAAAATTATGCATACAATACATCTCGAAACGGAATAGGAGGATAATTATATCGAATTACAATCGATTGTTTAAAATGGGATTAAAAGAAAAGTAGAACCAAATAATGGATTTACAGACTTCATAAGTGACGTTCAAAAAATTTAAGCATTTAAGCATTCAGAAATATGAGCAATTTAAGAAAAATAATTGCTGTCGTTTTATTTATATGAAATTTTAAGCTCTTAGTAAAGAGATAAGTTCTTGATGAATGGGATTTTTTTGCTTTAAAGAAAGTTATAGTATATGTATACATTGAATTTAGCCAGAACTTCTTAACATCAATTCATTAAAATTTAAAAATTTAGAAAAAAAAAATATTACATAAGTTCATTTTTCATCGTTAATACCGTCATTTTTAAATAGCCTCTTAGAGAAAGTTATAATATTTAAATTTCACAATTCCTTTAATCTTACTTCCTTTTCTCACAAATACATTTTTTTGTAGTTTAAGGAGTTTAAAACATGCAATAGATCTTGTGAAAAAATTTACTTGTGTATTTAGTACAAAATAAACTAACAACCAGTCATTTGACCAATACCAAATGGAAATAGTTCGATGTAAAATATAAATCACATTGCATTTAAAAAAAAATATTTTCCTACATTAAATATATTTTTTTTAAACGCAGAAAACTTTGAAATCTTTAGTTGAATGATTTTTTTAATTTCTCGTAATCTTAAAGATACTTTATTTTTAAAAAGACAAAACGAAAATCGCACTATGTCGAAATCTATCGTTTAGTTACCGATGGTGAAAACCGCCTAGCGATAATTTCATTAGGTAAAGCGTCCTAATCTAATTCATTTTTTCCATTGGTTAAAATGGGATTTCGAGATTGGCGAGGAATGGGGAAGTCTTCCCTAAAGGGCCTGATAAGTGAAATCTAAAATTCGCCTCGCGCATGTTAAAACTATAGGCGTGGAATGCATGTGTTGTGTATATTCAAAATATTTCGCCAGAAAATTAATATTAACCAACTTCCTGTTTCTGTGAACTCTTTTTAAAAGTTGTCTCTTTTTACCTTCTTCTATCTGTAATAGAAGAAAGTATTGTAATCGAAATTTTTTTCGAATTCCGGTTTTCGACAGATTTATACGTTATAGGGATCAGAGATCCCATAAAATATTTTTGTTACAAAATGTCTGTCTATCCATCTGCGTGTACGTGTGTCTGTTCTCATTGTATCATCGAAAAGTGTGTGAAAATATGCATGGAATTGAACCAAAAAAATTTCTATGGGTTTGTGACTATGGCCAAGAGATCCTTCTTGAATTTGGAGATATTCCGCTGGAAGGAGGAACTTCAATAGTGTTTTTTTGTGCCATTTTCATTATTGTACCATCGAAAGATGTATAACGTTATGAATAAAATTGATCCAAATTTTACGTGTCTGTTTTTGATTATTGTCAAAGGGTCCCAGATGTGTTTTGAGTTATTCCGACGGAAAAGGGTGCAGTAATAGCGGTTTTTGTGCGATTTTCTCGATTTTTCGTTGTTTTGTTGTAAATTGTCTGCTCATGCAGAGAAGGCAAAATGGCGCGTCGGAAGCAGATGCCTTGCAACAGAATAACTAAAAATATTGATTTTATTGTGTCTGTGATATCGGATTTTGGAATATTAACATGTATGATATCGCAGGAAGTTTTGGGATTGGTACATCCGACTAGTTTTGTCAGTTGTCAAAATATTTCTGAAGTATATGCTTAATTTAATATTTTGTGAGTTAGAAGCTGACGAAGTATAATGTTTTAATAACACGATTTACGTCCATTACATATCTTTAATCGTTTGCAAATAACTTATTTAGCTAAAAATATTTAGCGTAAAAACTGCGGCATGATGACTCATGTAGATTTGTGCTGAATAATAATTATGTAAATAGGAGCATCCACACGAAAATGAAGCGCGGATATCTATAAACAAGAACAAGAAATCATGCGTCAAGCATAGATTATAAAACACTTTCCATCCATGTAACAAATCTGCACAGATTAATAACGTGAAAAATGATGTCTAATGAAATAATTTGGAAAACACATAACACACTTGAAACAACAACTTCAGGAATTACCAACTATAGTCGGAAAAATATCCTTCTTTCGTGTAGCCCTGTATATGATCTAGATTTATTTATATACTACATAGCTAGCAAAAATTTAGTTCAGTTAGAAAACGCATAAAAAAGTTAAAAATCCCCCTTCAACAATATCCATCAATAATGTAGTCGAATTATTTTGTGCAGCCCTGTATATAGAATATATACACTTCAAGTAATATGCAACAAATTAGTTAAATTTTAAAACTTTTACCACAATTTAACATCCAAGCAATTATTGCTCATTCACAGTACTGTTACCGTATGTTTTTGTGTGTCCCTGTAAATGAACGATAAATGCTACACTCACCTTATTCTACAGTAAACAGCTTGTGATGCACCTCAGTGATGTATATTAATTTCAATACGTTCGAAATAGGGTAACATCATTAAAACACATTGCAAACGCTTTTTCCCCATAGACCGTGGTGTAACGGAATTTTTTTGAGTGTCCCTGTAAATGAACGATTAATGCTATATCCACCCTATTATACAGTAAGCATCTTGTAGTGCCCCTCAATGATGTATATCGATTTCAAACGATAGATCGAATTATAGTAGATGTATCGAATCGAAGGTTCTAAATATTGTAACCTCATTAAAACACATTGCAAACGCTTTTACACCGTAGTGTAACGGAATTCTTTTGAGTGTCCCTGTAAGCGAAATAGTAAAGCTACACACTTCATTTTCAACACGGAACATGTCGTAATAAACCTGAATAACATATATTAATTGCATTACAATCCGAGTAAATTTACGTGAGTTAGAACACCCGGACAGACGGCAGACAGACAGACAAACCGAATTCATAAACACTTTTCAACTACGTTGGAAAGTGTTAAAATTGTCGAATTAAGCAATTTTCTTTCTTTAACCCTTAAATGCATAATGTATGCACCCTTAAATGCATAATGTATGTATTTAAGTTATGTATTGCATATATGCAAATCTTTTTATTTAACTTTTAATAAATAAATCAAGTTCTTTGCAACCACTATATTTATGCAGAAATATTAAAAATGTGTTAAAGTCCCACTAATATGCTCCTAAAAATTATTTAAAATTTGACTTAAAATTTCTGGTATAAACTCTTTAATATAACTATTAAAAAACGCAATTTTAAAAGAAACATTCGCGCATTTAAGGGTTAAAGACGGTTGAAAGAAAAAAGGGGTTAACACACAAAATGTTTCTTCAAAATAAGAAAATAAATACTTTCCCTACTTGAAAATTAAATCGAATTTCAATAGATTTAGAGAAGCAAACGTAAACAAAAATATTCCCATTTTAAAATTTGATTTTTTTTAATGAAATTTTCGTAAGTAAAATAACTTGAATAAATGGAGACGAAATAGCCGCAGGAGTGTGCGAGGAAAGATAGAATTCAGTTTAAAATATCCGAATATTTCTTACGGAAGAGCTATTTCAAATAGATATTTCAACTTTCGAAAAGATATAAAAATTTATTCCTTTCCGTGCAGAACCTAAACGTAAGAGTATTATAGTTAAAATTGAGTAGAAGTGAGATTTTTATCTGTTTTTCCAGTGCAGACAGCGGAATATTCAGAAGTTTTGCATTGCTCTCTAAGAGGTATATCAATTTTTAGGTGCGTTCGGAATTGAGGGGGTCGGGGCAAGAAAGTGCCAAGCCACATTTTTGATGAAATAAATCTAACATTGTAATCTGTTGTTTAATATTGTAAATTATAGTATCCAACATGTAATTTGTTTTTAATGTAACTTGGTAGCAGCGCATGTGATAGGTTTCGTTTTTACCCCAGATGATTATACCCCCAATGAAGATAGCTGATTTACAAAACACGTAATAGTCATATCATTAAAGTTGATATTGTTACTCAGAATATCTCAAATGTGTTACTAACACATTGGCAAAAAACTTAGGGTTATATATCTTGATTTGAGTATTGGATCAAACTTTCAAGTTGAAATATCTCAGAAGTTCAAAAATGTGGCTTGGCACTCTCTTGCCCCGACCCCTTCAATTATATAAATATATAGCACTTATAGTCGTCACCTGGTCCGTCCGACTGTCTGCATATAACACCGCAAAAACTACCAAACCGAATGGTTTGAAATTTATTATATATAATCGTTGCGGAATTTTTTCGAGTCATTTCAAGTTTTATGAAAGTTGAATCAAAACTTAAAAAGGTATTAATAAAAATTTTTATCTATTAAATCTTACCATACGTAATTCATTCAATGATATCCCATGATAGGTAATGATTCTAAGTTGCCATGGTGATTACGTCCTATTTAACGTGGAGTCCTATTATTTCCGTATTACTGAATTTAAAAACCGAATTTGTGTACTACACTTCTTTAATTATAGCAATCCAAAAATTTACCGACAGTATTTTAAATAGATGTGTCCAGAGAAATAGATATTAAATGGAAAAAGAGTGTAAATATGGATTTCAAAGCTAGGCTTAACTTTCCCATTGGAGTTTTCAGTAAATGTCAACAAAAGATAAAATGTAGCCAAGTTAAAATGTACTTATTTTATTACGGAAATTTATCGTACCATAATAACAGACGATATAATTCATTTTTTTCAGTGAAATAATAACGACGATTTTTATTTTTGCACTGCCTTGTATTGGATATTTGCGCATAGTATAATTTTAATATAACAGATTTGTAATTAATCATTTGTAAAAGTGTATTGAAAGTTAATTTCATACAATAAAATTAATATCTATAATATGAAAATCTGCATATACAATAAATTTTGTATTCGTGCATTTTTGAATAAGTGTGCAACAACTTTTGCACCAAGATCTGAATATTTATAAAACTAGTTATAGTACGAATGCACCTGATTTGTCACGTTTGACGTACAATTTCCAACTTGCTTATTATAAAAAAAAAATCAAAAATGCTAGACTAAATAAGCACAAATGTTTCTTAAGTTAGGAAAATGTAGTATAACGGCGAACGAAAATCGCTACTATCAATTGTTATTGTCCAAATGTGTTGTTTTTATTTATTATTGTTTTGACATCACTTTTTCTGACAACCATTTTTTCTATTATTTAATTGCCGAAATTTTGAGATCACATAAGCCAAAATTTTCTGTGAAAAAATACTGGTGTCTAATTAGAAGCAACACTAAAACATTGTTGTCGTGATATGTGGTTGTATTCGTTCGTTAAGAGTTAAGAAGGCAGGACTCCCAAATGGTCCGCCAACTGAATACCAATATTTTTTAACAGAAAATTTCATGGTAAGTTTCTACAACATTTCCGCAAAAACTTACCTCCGAAGGTGGTTTCTGCAAAATTTGCAAGAAAAATCTAAAAATAAAGTTTTTCTAAGAAAATATCGGTATTCAAAAAGGGGTCCATTTGGCAGCCCTTATCAGATATTTTCTATCACATCAGATCTAACATGTGAAGCGATTTTAAATGATCGCTACCAGAATAAATGTTTAAATTTGAAGTAACTATATTTTTATTCGATAAGCATTACTACAACGTGAATATACTTTTATATACGCCAATGTTTAAAACACGAAATGTTTAAAATACAGCTCGAGTGTTGAAAGAGGATAGTACTGGGTTGGTTTAAAATCACAAAAATAAATCGTCTCGTTTTGTTCGTTCAAAGAAGGGAATATTTTTTTTCTAAAAGCTTCTAACAAAAATATATTGCCATTATTCTGAGGTTATCTTGAAAATTTTCGATAAAAATACTTCCTAAAAAATTTCTTTTCATCTAAAGATCGATATGATGTCATAACACTACGGTTAGTATTTGACGTATATTATACTGAAAACAGATTTTTTCTTCTTATTCAAAGGCCATTGTTAAAATATTGAACAATTCTAGTGTCAATGTTTGACACATTTGTAGTTCAAAGAATGTCTAAAAAATAATTTTAAGTGTTTCGAGCTCTTCTTCAATTTATGAAAAATGTTCAATATTTTACTTACTCTCTTTACATAAAGAATTTTTTTAATGAAACTACTTACCCGCCGGCGTTCTCCGGGCCCATGATAATAATTTTTTGAAAAACATAATTTTTTTATTATTTTATATCTTTAAACCGATTTTGTATGAAGTTATATTTTAAATTGAAAATGTTTAGTGATAAAAGCGCTCATTTTGTAGTTTTTTCACTTAGGGTCGTTTCATAGTTTTAAAACAAAAAGTTATTTTCCTCCGAACTCTTTGAAATCTGTATTGGTTATTAATAAAACGATTTTACAGCCCGTGTAAAAATTTCTTGAAAAAATATTGTTATCGAGTTGTAAAAGAGATGTTTTCGTCTCGCTTTTTTGTTTTCGTTTCGGCTTCTTTACAAACTCACTAAACCTTTACTTACTCGGCAATAACAAAATAGTTCTCATCTTCCGAAATCTCTGCTATTTCAATCGGTTATAACTGTATCCAAACTCTCTTTAAAAATTTTGCGAAAAATAGCACATTTAGTAGTGAAAACATGAGTTCTTTAAAAAAAAAGCTTTCAACGCAATGGCCATATTACTCCATCCGTTTTCAATCACCCAATGCTAAACAGGTGAGGGCTAATTCATCAGGTTTCCCCTTTCTGAGGGGAGAAGCCTTCAAAAAACGTTGAAGCATACGCAAAGAGACGATATTCGTGTGGAAAATTTGACAGAGTGCGCTTTTCGTTTAAATATATAGATATAGCAAACAGGGCAAAAGAAATTAAAACTATATGTATAATCAATGAAATTGGTAATATTCTACTTTTTATTGTAGGAAATTGTGACACAATTAAAAAAAAACTAGTCGTTGGGGGCCACCGTAATACTTTCCTATCATGGATATGCATAATATAAAATATGAAAATAAAACGTGTGTGAACTATTTATAAAATGCATTGCCATTCGAATAAAATCCTGGCTTGATGACGTCATAAACTTTAAATGTTCTGTTACTGAATTGCGTAAAAGAAACATCCTTATAACTCCAAAAATGATAATCCTATTAACTAAGAGTTTACTGCGTCGGATTAAGCGTTTCATTTCCAATTAAAATATATCTTTGAATTGAAATTAGAATGAAATACAGGGTCATGAAATATCGAAGTGTGGAAAATAGGATTCCAAATATCTCGGCAACTCATTATCCGATTGACTTCATTCCTTATGCAAAATTTGTTTTTTTATTGTTTTTTATATTCACTCCTTGAAATAAGCAATTTTCAAAAATTTTATATACCTTTTATCAGAACGAATATTTCGAGAGTCTGAAAAAAAAACAGTTCCGGATAATCGAGGTTACTGAAATTCAATAGGCTTCTTTTCATTTTTGCATACTAAGTACATACTAAATTTCAAGTCTCTATCTCAATTTGTTCGGGAGATAGAGCGTTTACAGACACACAGACAGATGGACGGCAATTTTTTTTTTTTTTTCAAAAAATGTTTTTCGGAATCTCCAGTGTCTGAAACGTGTAAATCCGTTAAAAAAGTTTTTTCGATTTTCAAAAGGATTACAAGACTTACGTATGATGGGTAAGTAATAAAGAAAGAAAACAAGGGCAACAATAATAAGAACGAAAAATCATGCATCAAACACAATTTGTAAAACGCATCATACATTTGAAAACCTAATTTCTGCAATTAACATCCCTGTATATGATCTGCCCTGTATAGCCCTGTATATGATCTATAGCTTTGTATACAGGTGTTCCAAAAACAATGATCTCGGCTTTTTTCCCTTAAATATTGATCATCGACGTACATTATAAATTACAAAGTTACGTAAAAATGTTACAGAATATTATGAAGTCGATTAAAATTTTCAAAGGATTCAATTAGAAGAAATGCAAAATTTATATTTATATATGATGTCCGTATAAAAAATTTCCCTATGAGTAAAATGTGCCTCATACACTAATAAGATCATTTACAAAATTTCAGCATTTTATCATACAAAATCACAGAGATAGGAGAATACATAAATGCTGACTTAAACCACTTTTCGATGCTTAGATATGAGTTCGCAAAAGGGGAAGAATCATGTAGAAAGATCGCATTTCAAGGGTCGTACACAAATTACGAAATAAAACAATGATTGCATAAATAAACAATAATTGCTGTATTTATTGGTACAAAAGTATCTAAACTGTGTAGAAATAATAACTTTACGCAAAGATTACAAAGCTTGTTCAAAATGTTTACTTTTTGTTTACATTTCTGTCAAACATTTCTAAGCTGTTTTAATGTTCATTGACTGTGCCATTTCCAAGTTTATTTTGTATTTCTTCATGTAAAATTTTAAGTCATTTTTCAGGAAGCATAGTTTTGCAAATTTATAAATTAAACTAAAGATAAAAGCCATATTTTATTTTCTTATCATATATTTTTGCGTCGCGTCTTCTGCACTCTACTGTAAACATTTACATTTTAATTTATGATTAACCCCTCAGCAACTTTGTTTAAACATATCTCTGAGACATTTATAATAAAATGCTGAAATTTTGTTCATGACCTTATTATTGTAAACGGCACGTTTTACTCACTGGGAAATTTTTTGTAAGGAGGCCGTATAAAAATTTAAATTTTGTATTTCTTCAAATTTAATCAACTGAATATCGATTCCATAAACTTCTGTACCTTTTTTTATGTAACTGTGTAATTTATAATATATGTCTATGATCAATATTTAAGGAATAAACGCCGAGGTCAATGTTTTAGGAATACCCTGTATATAGTAAATAGCATGCTAAAATTTAGTTTAGTTGGGAAACCCACAGCACAGTTTAAAATTGGATTTCAGCAATTTCCATGAGTAAACGGAAATGCACTGGAGATGTTTTGTACAGCCTTGCATATGATCAATAGAATAAATACACAATATGCAAAAAAATGTCAAATTTAACAATGCGTGTCACAACCGAAAATGCACTTTCAGCAATTATTGTCCATAGATAGTACTGTAACAGAATTTTTTGCGTTTTCCTGTAAATTAACGATGAATGCTATGCACACTGTATTCTATAGCAAGCATTTTGTACTTCACCTCAATGGTATATATCAATTTCAATATGTTAGTGCAATACTATTAAAGTACATCGCAAACGATTTTTCGAAATAGATCGTAATATAACGGAATTCTTCTGAGTTTTTCTATAAATGAACGATAAATATTAAGCACACCATATTAGTGAACATCTTACAGTGCACCTCAGATATATATGCAGTATTTTGGTTGGTGTCTAGGAGTAATGAGTGATAGTCCAGACGGTTTTCAAAGTTAATTAGGTCGTAAGTTTAATTTCTTCATTATAGCAAAAAATATTTACAATAATTAGCTTAAACTGGTATAACATTTGCAATTTATCCGACCGTCTGTCGGGTTTAAAAATTAGTTAAATGCGCGGTCCACCAAACGGCATAAAATTACAAGGACACAATCCCTCGGCCCGTCTGATCGAAACGAAAATTCCGGCACATCTACTCTCTTCTCACGATAAAAATTGCACATCATCAATTTTCTATTGTGCGGAAACTTCGAACTTAGGTCCCAATTCACAAGCCTCAATAAAATATGTGCTTTGGTTTGCAGTCCGAAGTTCAGATGAAGTTCAATTTCGATATGCCTGAAATAGTGTAACATCATTAAAATGCAGCACAAATCCTTTTCCTCCATAGACGGTAATGCAACGGAATTCTTTTGATTGTCCCTGTAAATGGACAAAAAATACTACATACTTCATTTTCAATACCGAACTTCTTATAGTAAAGCTCAATAACACATATTAATTTTAGGAAAATCGGAGTACATTTACGCGATTTAGAATATGGAAAGACGGCAGACAGATAGACAAACCGAATTCATAATAAATTTTCAGCTATGTTGGAAAAGTCTTAACAAAAAGAGATAGTTTAATTTCATATTATGTTAAACATAAAAATAAAATACATCTATTCGGTGACAGATTTTAGTTTAGCACCGATGTGTATCTTATTATTAATCCGATTTATGTTTAACCCTTTCAGGGGCAAGCAATTGTGTTCCTTTAACGTTCAATTCACACCGGTATTTACGAAAGAATTTAGTTCAAAATAAGAAAAAGCAATTTTTCAACCTTTTTCCCGTCAAAGTTAGAAAAGTAAAATTTAATTAAAAGTTTCTGGTTTTAATCGGATTAAAATTAGGTGGTATATAATATATACTACCGCCCCTCAAAGGGTTAATCTGCTTTTTAACACTTTCCAACATAGTTGAAAAGTGTTTATATACTCAATTTGACTGTCGTTCGTTCGTCCGTCCTCTAACTCACCTAAAATATACTCGGATTGTCATGCAATTGATATACGCTATTAAGGGTTATTAGTATGACTTGTGCGGTATTGAAAATGAGGGGAATAGCATTTATAGTTCATTTACAGGGTCACTCAAATAATTCCGTTACATTACGGTCTATGGGGAAAAACGTTTTCGGTGTACTTTAACAATGTTACACTATTTCATACATATTGAAAATGATACATATCACTGAGGTGCCCTACAAGGGCCTTATTGTAGAATAAGGTGTACAATGGATTCATCGTTTATTTACATGGACACAAAAGAATTCGGTTAGAGAATTCTTTATCAATAATAATTGTATAGGCTAATTCCATCCGTGAATGTAGTGTAAGTCACATAGCCGCAAAAGTTTACCATTCTCGGCCACCGGTATTTAAAAAAAAAATTCTTCACTGTATCTAATTTTAGATATATGGGATTTAATAAGTCAAATATAATACTGATAGTCAAACACAACAGCTATTTACATCTCTGTGACTGACACTACATCCACTTATTTGACTGTCACACTGAATAGAAATTAATATACGTTCAGGAAAAATAAGGTTATCTAGATTTGTCAAATTTCTGACTTACTCCACTGTCATTCTAACCCCCCCAATTTTCACCTGTGCTATAAGTTTCCTAACTGAAGTAAATTTTAGAATATTATGTAGTATATATAAAAATGTATAGATCCTATACAGGGCTTAACAAAAAAATTCCGATATTTTTCCGATTATTCACGGTAATTGTTGGGTTTGTGTTTACAAATGTGTTATGTGCATATTCCCGAATATTTACTTAGACATCATGTTTCACCATATTATATCGTAAATTTTTCTTACAATATTCTGAAAGTGTCGGAAAATGTTTCATAATTTATGCTTGACGCATGATTTTTCTTTCTTGTTAATTTTTTTAAGTTGCTCTGGGCAATCCATTGCCTGCCAAAATTGCCGTAACTCTTCATAAGTTATTTTGCATTTATTGTAGTAAACCATTCATTGTTGAGATAACTTTAAAATAAATTCATGTTTGAAAATTATTCAAAAAGTCATAAAAGTCGCTAAATTGAATTGCAGATTTTATACAAATTTCATTCGGAAGTAGATTTTTCTCCCTATTCGGTGACGTAAATATTGAAATTATACGATATATAGAAGTGATTGTATAAGTAACTAAAAAAGAAAAACTGGTTTTTTGCACTTATTTAAATGTGGACTACAGATTTCTTACAAGAAAGTCCGCAGTGACAGAAATAACACTTTGTTTCTAATAAAAGCATTACCTTATTTGGAACTTTTATCTACGCACCAGAGTGCAGTAATACTTTTTCTTTTTAACCCTTTGCATCACCGCGTAGCATACACTCTAAAAACGACATTTTCAAAACTGAGCAAAAAATACGCCAAACTGTAACTTGTGCTTCGAACCTGTGTGCTTCAAAACGCCAAATTAAACAGCATTTTCAAAAAATAATTTCTGCCTTTACCGAAAAATGAAAAAAAATATTCGATTACATAGTTTCTGAATGAGAGAACCTGCGAATTCCATGCATTTGCATATAAAATTGAATTAAAAGATATGCGAAAAATTAGCCAGTTTCGATTTGAAAACTGCCTTTAATTTAACGGTCGTTACTAAAGCATCCCCTTTAATATAAAAGAGATAAATCTAAAATTAACCTTTAATCACATAAAAGCATTTTTTCAATAAATCCTCATAAAATGTTTTCTGAAAACCAATAAAAAAATAAATTACAGATAAATCCCCAACACGTCTAACGACAAATCTGAATTGAAAAGTTATTTGTCATTTTTTTCTAGTAACGCCATAAAAACTATTTTTATCCATTTGAAGGAAATATTTTAAAAAATGAAGATTGATATTTCTAAGTTAAAATATCTTCGAAAAAAAGAACAAAGTTTGTAAAATAATCAATGATAAAACAAAATTTATAAGAAACTATAGAGGAAAATTATATGGATGGTCAAAAATTGTTTTTACGGCTAAAGTGACCGGAAGGAAGTTTTTACAGATTTCATAGATTTTGAAACAAAAAATGTGATGACAGCCTCTGTTTCTCATTATATGAAGTTTTATAAAATCAGAAAGAAAAGAAAATTTTTATAAATGAGAATTTTTGTACAGTGGGGTTATAAAATAACTTTCTTTGTTTTGAGGTATCTGTAGTGTTGGCAAGTTGTTGATTTTTTTTAATTTAAAATATCTACTACTATTTCATTATAGTAACATTCGTTTTATTAAATGACAGACAATCAGAGATTAAACAAAGCGAATATTACTAGTCGAAAAAAAGTTGCAACTACGTTGGATAAAATAATTCCGCAATCTGGCAATACTCATCTAATGTTAACCACATCCAAACCGTACACAATTTCATGCAGCACATTGATATATATTATACAAAATAAATGGTTTGTATCTGCTTATCAGGATTTTTTTATGTTTTTTATGCAGTTTAAAAAAAAACATCGCCATGTATGGAAAATTGTTATTTATTTTTCTTAAAGAAACATTCGATCATCAGAAGCCTTTTTTCATCCAAACCAAACTCTCGTAGTGCTAGCTGAAAGGAAAACACCAATCCTAGAGACACAACACGAGTCTGTAAAAATGCTATTACACCAAGCGTCAAAGTTGTCGCTACTTTCGTACGACACCATATTAAACCTATGGTTTAAAAAAAGTTGCTCAAAAACCATGAAACTTTTTATTGTCTGAGCAATTTTGTCTCCTGTGGTCCTTCCACCTTTTACGTCCTACCGATATCGCCCTGAACAGCCAGCGAAATTCTTGGAAATCTTACGAGGTAAAAGCCCTTTTTTAGGTGCGTTCGTAATTATATAAATACGTAGCACCTATTGTGGTCGCTTGGTCCGTCCGTCTGTCCGTCCGTCCGTCCGTCTGTCCGTCCATCCGTCCGTCTGTCTGTCTGTCCGTCTGTCCGTCCGTCTGTCTGTCCGTCCATCTGTCCGTCCTTCCGCATATAACAACGCAAAAACTACCCAACCGAATGGTTTGAAATTTTAGATATATTATCTTTGCAGAAATTTGTCGAGACATTTCAAATTTTATGAAAATCGAATCAAAACTTTAGGAAATATTAATAAAAATATTTATTAAGAAATGTGAATTATTTTTTAAAAAAACGGTGCTTTTTTGTTATAGGAGCTTCCGAGATTTAATCGTCAAGCGACCGAGATACTTATTTTATGACAGAAATTAATCTGCAGACGATATATTTAATTCATTTCACAGAATTAAAAATCAAGAAGATCTGAATATTTATATAACTAGCTATAGCCCGAACGCACCTCATTTGTCACGTTTGACGTACAATTTCCAACTTGTTTTAACTGCCAGTGAAATGTTTGGAAATCTGACGAGTCGCTTCAATTTTTGTCGCTTCAAATTATCACATGTAAATTGTAAGGGAAATTGTTATTTTTTTTTCTTAAACAAACATTCGATCATCAGAAGCGTTTTCGACCAAACCAAACTCTCGTGGTGCTAGCTGAAAGCAAAACACCAATCCTAGAGACGCAACTCCTGTCTGAGATGCTCCTCTGTGAGTGGTGTTTTCCTTTCAGCCGGCGCCAACTGTCGCTCCTTTCTTTACTTCTGTTCATCTGTGACCTTGTCCGAAAAGCGTCCTTTTGTTTTTATGCTGATTCATACAAAGTTTCAATATTTAACTTTTTGATATATATCTCAGACTGTCAATAAAAGCCAATTAAAACAAAAACTATTATAACAAAATAAAAAATTCCAAAACAGTTTTCAACTAGTAAATAAAAACTTCCATAATAGTTTTAACTAAATCAATACATCCATAACATTTTTAATTTTTATGACAAAGTCTTTAACTATTAAATTCGTTAGTTATTTCATTTTCATTTATAATGTTTCTAATTTCAAAACATGGATTTCACACGTCACATATATGCCATATGTACGTCATATACCGTATTTACCCGCGTATAAGTCGATCCCCCATTTTCCCGTTCAAGAAATTTGAATTTTTTAAAACCCCGCGTATAAGTCGACCACCCCCCCCCCCCCCACACTTTTCCGATCAAGAAATTTGATTTTTTTTTTAAATACATTATTCAAAATCACCTGAAAAAAAAGAAAGTACTAAATATACAATAATAAAGAAACTTTATTATTTTTTTTTGTACATTTATTAGAAATCATCTGAAAAATAAGTACTAAATATACAATAATAAAGATAATAATATACTAAATAATATACAAAGTTAAACTAATTCAAGGTCCGATTCAGTATCGGACTCGCCAAACAATTCACAAAAATCCTTCCTCGTCATCGGCTTGTGCCAATTCGGCGGGATAGTAGATGTTATGTGGTAGCAAGGCAACACTAGATACCGGGCTTGCTCATTCACTCTCAAAACGTCACAAATGGTGGCTGACCGCGACCAGCGATTGGTCCAAAGCTACGCGCCCATCGTTTTGTGCCAATCGCTGTATGTCTTTCCTCCTAGTCAGCCACCCTTTGTGACGTCATCATAATGAATTAGCAAGCCCGGTATGTAGTGTAGCCCTGGTGGTAGCTGTACTGGTTAACTTGCCGAAATAAAGCACAGATTATTTAGCCTATACAAATTATATTTTATTCACAAATAAACATGTGAGGATAAATAGTGTAGTGCACAGGATAATAATTGAATTAATGTAAATTAGAGTTCGTGATACGGACAGATACTAAAAGAAGGTGGCAGCAGGAACTAATTCGGAAGTTCTCTTGAAAACAGTTTGATCAGAACAACCTCTCCTCGAGGTCTCAAGAATAGGTACAGTCTTAGACCTATAAAAAAGGCTCTCAATTACTAAGGAACAAAGGGTTCCTTCTAATCCGCTCTTACTCTCCAATCAGTAGAGCTTCAAACCTCACAGCGATTTCACTTCGCTGACGACGATTCTCAGGGTGAGAATCTTTTCTAGAGAGACCTTCTCTCTCTCTCTCTCCAAAACAACAACTGACCATCGACTCTCTGCTCGTTCCTTCCAGCCCCCTCACACCTCGCGGGGGCGGCAGGAAACGAGGGGTCTTTAACCTCGGACAGCCTTCCTTCTCTTTGCTGAAACCTAGTGAATACGTTACAGGCTCTTCATGATAGACGTTTTCAATCTCTGTATCGCTACATTCTTCCTCGTCACTTTCGAAAATGGCATCATCTTCTGTGTCGTCTAGTTGCTTATGCAGCAATTTTTGAACGATTTTATAATCATTTCGGAAGGAATTTGATTCCACGCATTTTTAACCCACTGAGCAATTAATGCAATCTCGGGCTTTCTAATATTACAGGCCTTTGTAAATTTTGGACAACCGGTTGCAATCCACTCTGCCCAATATTTTCTAACATTTGCTTTGAAGGGCTTATTAAGGCAAATGTCTAAGGGTTGAAGGACGGGTGTCCGCCCTCCCTGGATTACAGCTACAGTCGTTTTCAGTTCTTTCGTCACTTTATTCACGTTTCCAGAGAAGTGGCCACCAAACGAGTCGTAAACTAAAAGAGAAGGTTTTTTGAAAACAGCTCCCGGTCTTTTACCCCACACATTTTTAAGCCAGTCGACTGTCCCGCCAGCATCCATCCACCCCTTCTCATGGTTTGGAATCAGCACACCAGATGGAAATGTAAGGTTTTTCGGCAACGTTTTTCTTTTAAAAATAATCAACGGATGAAGCTTACTACAGTCGTCCAAACAGGAAAAGAACGACCGTAAAACGGGTTTTTTCGTGGCCAGTCGTTTTTACCAAAATGCTTCCCTCCCCCTTGCAGTTCACTGTTTTATTTTCTGGTAGGTCGAAACACATGGGTGTTTCGTCCATATTTCCTATATGGCAAAGTTCAAAAGAATTCATCTTTCTTTGATCGATGACGTATTTTTGAAATTTCATAATCTTTGGTTCGAAGTCATATGGTAATTTTTGTGCCAGTTTAGTGCGCTGCCGTAAAGTCAAACCATGACGATTCATAAATCTAGTGCACCAATATTATGATGCACGAAACGTGTTTGGAACACCATACTTTTCTTCTTTTGCAAGTTTCATTGCTCGTAAACGTATGGCAGTTCTAGTGACAATAAAACCATTCTGCCGGCACTCTACAACCCAATCATGCAATGCATTTTCGAGTTCTGGAAAGGGCGATTTTCCATGCCGCAAAGCCTTTTTTGATTTTGGGATGTTTTCTACCTTTGCCTTATTCTTGCGCCAATCACGAATCAATTTTTCGTGAACCCCAAACTGACGACAAGCAGCACAGTTGTTAGACTCTTCCGCAAACGAAATAACTTTAAGTTTAAATCCAGCTGCGTATGAATTGCGTTTCTGTTTTCTAATAACTAAATCAGCCATATCAGTAGAAACAAGGAGAAAAAGTGCAGTAAGATAAACGAAGAAATAATGAATAAGTGTACTATCAAGAACACGCAAGATAAAACGCGGGTCACGTGTTTTTAGAGAGTCACATGTTTCTAGCTACTCGCGGACGATTCAATTGCACATAGGGGTGATACATTCTCGGAATTTTATCTACTGATCTATCAGAGGGAGTGGGGGTAGTGGGCGTACATTCATCGCCAGCATCAAACCCGTCACTCAGTCTCCAAACCTTTACCCCAGCGCTGATAAAGAAAAGCAATTAATTCCTCCTTTTCTCTCCTGGTATGGAAATCGACAGTAAACGACGTCATTGTGTTATCGAATGCGAAAAGAGAACAATTGCCTTTCAGAAGGGCATTTTTGACTTCTGGAAAAAAAATAAAAATAAATAAGACCCTCGCATAAGTCGACCCCCTCAATTTTAAAGTCTTTTTTTGTCCAAAATTTTTCGACTTATACGCGGGTAAATACGGTACATTTTATACACATGTCATCTATAAACATATATACCTCATATTTGACCATAACTTGATCATACAAGGTGCATACACTTATTGCAATTTCTAAGGATTGTACACACCACTATATACAGGTCTTCCACAGGCGACAATTTTTTTTAATTCTATCTCGCACCACTTTCTCAAAACAAAATTTTTTCACACACACTTTTGACAACATGTGCAAGAAAAATATACTACAAAATTTATACATTTAAAATAGTGGTGTGAATAGAATATAAAAATAGTCGTCAGTGATAGCGGGGGGGGGGGGGGGGAATTTTCTATTTCATATTTAAAATGCAGAATTCGAAATCGTCTCGTTTGTTCACAGAATTTGCAATATTTTTCTGCAGTTAAGTAAGGCGAAAAATTCGATTAAAAATTGGGGTGGATATGTACGCACTTTGTTATACCGATAGCGCCTAAAGTTCGTCTAAACTTTAAAAATTCATTAAAAGAAATAAATGATGCTAAAAAATTGCGGTTTGCAGAAATGGGATTAGAGTGATTTTTTTTATAACAAAAAAAAGTTGTAAAAATTACCGATAGATGGCGCTAGCCTGCACAATATGAAGCAGATTATGCAAATTAGGCTTATACTAGTAAAAAAACCCATTTCAGTGATGTGTCTGACAAGCTTCAGTATCCCTGCGCATGAAACAGCCGCTTTTCTCGTCTTCAGTCATTTTTCCGCGCTGAATTTTCGCAATACGCCAGTTGCAAAGTTTGCAGTTCTTGCAGTTTGCAGTTCTTGCAAAAGAGTATAACCAGCAACGCTTGATCTGGTAACGATAGCATATTGCTGACATCGAATGAAGAATCTGTGGGAATTGAGAGGCCTTATTGATGGCTTGATTGGCATAAATCTGCTTCATATTATGCATGCACCGCCATCTATCGACAAAATTTTAAACAATTTTTTTGTTATTAAACAAAATCCGATCTTTCTCTAGTCCCATTGCTGCAAGCCGCAATTTTTTAGCATCACCTGTTTCTTTTTTAATGAATTTTTAAAGTTTTAACGAACTTTATCTGTCATAAAATGTCATATATCATGTGACGATAATGTGATATATGTGATATTACTTAGCGATACATCTTGTTCGCCTGGCGATTCATCCTCGGAACCCGCTATCAAAAAGTGAGTAACTGAATTTCTTTGAAATTTCTTTGTCGACTCGAAAATAATCAGAAAAACTGATTTTTTTGTTTTGTTTTTTCAGTTTTTCTGTCTTTGTATCAGGCTTAAGCTGATTACTCAAAATGCGCATTATAAACTTTTTAGCTATTTTTATGCATGAACGGAATTAAATGTATTATGAAAATTTTAGATATTATCATGAAAATGTTTATTAGAATTACACTAATTTAGTTAATCGTGAAAATTTTAAACGTGTTTTTAGACTTTATTTTAGTTACTTTTCAACCGACTTATTTATTATTTTATGGATATTGTACGTTTTATTAACCAATTTTCTGTTGTTGTTGTCGTTAGATTTGTGGTAAATTAACTAACCGCTCATATTCATAATATGTGTAATATCTGATATTTTAGAAGTCAAAAAGTCGTGAAATATATATATAATTTTTTTAAATACAGCGAAAATGAATAGTCATCATTTCATACCGTCAGTTATACAGAGCGGATACATTTCTTAAATTGGAACTTTACAACGGAATCGCATCGTGGATTCCATTCTTTTAAAATTGAAATTTCATCATGATTTTTGCACAATGGAAAAACATAAATTCCTTTTATTTATATAGTTTTAGCCCTAATATTTTCTGGTAATAAATTTTTAAAAAATCCTTTAACCCATTACCTGCTGGTGTTGCGTTTACGCAACATTCAAAATAAAAGTGTATAAAAAAAAACCTGCCATGCCACCACTATTTTAATATGTTAAAAAATACTTTATTTAATGACAAAAACTTTGATATTAATGATACCGAATATTATCTTTCAGAATTTTTGGTGGGAAACGAATTTCAGTAAAAATATTGAAGGCTCCGCCCACATAGTTTTGGCGGTGAATGGGTTAACCCTTTCCGGCACAGTGGTCCCGCTCCGGGTACACCTAATTTTAATTCCAAACTTGCATTCGGCACCAAGAATATTTTAATAAAATTTTGCTTCTACAATGAAAGCTTAAAAGAAGGAGTTTTTATTTTCTAAAATAGTCGTTTGTAATTTCCGATGTCAGTCAGTAATTCCGCATTTTAAGAACAGAATTTGTCTGTGCCGGAAAGGGTTAAAAAGACAAAGAGAAATAATTAAAAAAAGCATAATTGTTTAAATCTAAATAATAATTTTAAAAATCACCTGTCGAATATAATATATTATATATAGCATCGTTTTTAATTGATTATGCTCTAGTGGTCTGGTCCGTGGATTACCAGAGAAAATTTTGGAAGTCCACAGAAAAATTTGGACTTTTCTTTTGCACTTATTTCAAACAGGCAAGAACAGACATCACGCAAAAAGTGGGTGATACTTAAATAAACTTAATTATTTTCTAATAACTAAAATCACTGTAATAATTCTGTTACAATTAAACAATATTTAAAGGTTTATGTTATGATTAAATAGGCATTTGCGATTTGTGTATAGTAATTCAATAAGCATTTTTATTTTTACTGTATGAAATAGATGTATATCATACAAATAAAATGGAAGCTATTTGATCATTATTGTAGAAATGTATATATGTTTTTTAAATTCATATTGGTGGCCCATGGGATTTAAAATCATGAATTTATTCTTGAGGTACAAAAGGTGGGCGACGCGACTGCTGATTTAAATTAATGCAATAGAATGATATACAAGAAAATTTTGTGCTATTACTGGCTACAACAAATCAGTTTTAAGAAGACGTCTTGTATAATCTGGATAAAGTATTGTCCAAAAAATAAAGATTAATTCATACTTTCGAAAAAAATTAAGTTAAAAAAATAATTATAATTAAGATGGTAGTTTATAGACCGGAATTGTTTGCCTGTAACTGTCCATTTCCAGTTTTTTACATGCATTTTTAATACATTATCCACCGAAAACGCATTAATACATTTTGCAGCATCTCTACTACACTCCTCAGTGTATTTCATACCTAAATTAGAGGTCTGTACGGGCCGAAACTTAAAAAGACCAGAACCGGTCAAGTCTAAAAGTTAAAAGTTCGGTCTTAGCCCGGCCCGATATAGAAGTTAAAAGTTCGGCCTGAGCCTGGCTTGGCCTGGTATAAAAATAAAAATTGCGGCCCGAAACCGACCCGGCTTGAACAATTTTTTTCCCGTACCGGCCGGGTATGAAAACTAAAATCTCGGCCGAGCCCGGCCCGGTATAAAAACCAAAAGTTCGGCCCGACTGAATGTCTACAAAACATACCGATATTTTTGAAGCAACATTATCCTACAATTAAAATTATTCAAAAAGCACACTTACTGCATAGATTTTATTTTCAGATTATATACGAAATGTATGGAATACAAAATATCAGCAATATTAATTACTACTTAGACAATTACGTCCATAAACATTGAATAAAAGAATTACACAATTACCTTCAAACGAAGATTCAATAGAAGAAGAAAAATCCGTTATAGACAGGTTCCATTCTTAGCAGGTAGATAGTGTGTTGTAAATGTATTATATTTTTTTCAAAAGGATTATAATATTCATTTTGCACGGATCAAGACATTTTTCCGCTTAAGACAGGTATCTGTCATAGAGAGGTTCTATTTCCGAAGTTTTACTGCACTTTATTTATTTATTCATGTTTTTTTTTTTCGTTTTTTTTTTTTTGGGGGGGGGGGTGTTTAGAAATGTATGCACTACCCTTTAAAAAAAATTTTAATAAAATAAAGACCATTTTAAAATATATGGATTTTTTTTTAAGAAAATTGTTGTGTCGTATTCATTTTGCTGTTTTTTGCGTAGTCCAGATCAGGCTGAGTCAATGATTTTCATATGTGAAGGATCGAAACCGAGTGTAAAAATTTCGGTCTGTATAAACTTCTAGGAAGAATAAAATCCAGGTCCGGCTTAGCGTGGCAAAAAAAAGTCCGATCCGGCAAGAGTGGGCAATGACTTGACCTGGCCTTAGCCTGCAGAAAAAAGTAAGGCCCGGTACGAGTTTCGTGGATAAAAATTGGCCCGGGCCCGTGCAGACCTCTAACCTAAAATCACCCCTACAGATATTCATTTGAAATGTAAATATCTTTGCAGAAAATTACCGTATATACAGGCGTATAAAGCCGACCCCCCCCCCCCAAATTCAAGATGAAAACAGGATTAATTCCAATATTTTACAATAGTTTTCTTCGGTTTAAATAATTTAGAATTAAATCAGATTAAATAAAGCTCAGAAAAACATTCTGTGTTATTGGTATTAAATATATTTTCATCTCGAATTTGAGGGGTCGGCTTATACGCGAATACATACGGTAGCAATACAGGGCATCCTAAAAGTCCTTGACACATTTTTAAATTCAATAAAAGATCTGGCAATTGGCGTACGAGAGTGCGATTTGGACGAAGATGCTTCTTATGATTGAAAATTTTGTTTAAGCAAATAAAAAATTAGTTTAAGAAATTTCTCATAGGGGGCGTTACTTCTGTAAAAGTGCCGAAGAAGTAGAATGCTTTTATACATAACATGAGCAAAAGGCTCACAATGCGTATGCACAGTTTTTTGTCCAAACCATAGCAACCTACATTCTAGAACTTAACAATACTCGTTCTCCTGAGTTATATTATAGTCACATTGCTGTAGTTCAACCTGCTCCGCTACCTGAGTGCGAACTTGAGTGACGTGACCTTGCTTTTGATCTGGCGGATGCCCCTGCCATTTATGATTGAACGCTTACTATATATGCAGTTTTGTACCGGTGACAAGTTTTAAAATTATGTAATAATCGCTTGTTTCAAAGAGATTAATGAACAACCATCACTGCAAATGAACAATGAAAACACTTTTGGAAATAAATTCAAAAATAATCCCGGTGTTTTTAAAGTTTCATTAATAATTTTAAGGAAACTAAATCTTGACAAAGAGTCGAACTATTTATCGTTCGAATACAAATCGATATATCTTAGTAATACATTAAGTCAAACTTTGGTCATCAAAACTAGCACATTCTTCGTTTATTTATTTTTTCGCAAATTCTTCCGAGAGCCGTACTTTGGAGACTGATAAGTGTAATGAACAATCCAGATACTATAGTATTTTTCAAAAACTAGCAAGAAGGATCCTTAATTTCAAGGATTTCTTGGAGTTTGGAGTAAAACAGAGTAAGAGCATATTGCTGCCAATTTATTATTACTTGTTTCTATTATTGTATGATATATTCTATTATTTATTCTTTATTATATTATCTGGCGTGTGTAATGGCCAGACATTTTCGAATCTCATGTATGAATAATTACGAATCAATCATTAAAACAAATTATTGTAGTATATTTTCGTCATTTTTTAAAAGAGATATTTAAAATTTAAGCAAAAAAAAAATCAATTAATATCTTTGAAAAAGTTATTAAATTAACAAATTTAAAATTAACCTTTAGAATGAATCCCATGAAATTACATTATCAATAAAGATTCATAAAATCGGTTTAAAAATAAATTGTAAGTAAGTCTCCATCAACTCTAACGACAAGTCTAAATTGAAGATTTATTTTATAATTTATTCGCCTACATTTATTTTAAAGTCTATATTTTATCGTTTGGGAGAAGGATTTAAAAAAAGAAGATTAATATCTCGTAAAAATTGCCTCTTTAAGAAAAGTTTATAGTTTATAAGATGATGTTACATAAAATATCACTTGTAAATGGACGGAAAGAAATTTATATCAATGGTTAAAAGTTTATCATGTTAAAATGAACTAAATAAAGTTTTTAAAGAGTTCGTAAATTTCGTTTAAAAAAAAATGCAGTAATAGTTTATTTTTATAGTTATACTATCCTTTTAAACTCTTAGTAAACAGATAAAATATCGATGAAGGGTGTTTTTTTTTTTTCGTTTAAAGAAAAGCATAGATTAGATTTGATTGGTATACAGATGGTGTTCGCACATTTTAAAAATGGTTTCGGGGTTGTTTTTTTAATGTTCAAATTTTGGATATTATTTTTTAAATGATCCGTCTGATAATGTAACAATGATATATCTGATAATGCCTCAAAAATATTTTCATAAAATCTGTTTAAAAATAAATTGTAAGTAAGTCTTCATCAAGTCTAACGACAAGTCTAAATAGAAGATTTATTTTATAATTTACTCGCCTACATTTATTTTTTAAAGTCGATATTTTATCGTCTGAGAAAAGGATTTAAAAAAGAAGATTGATATCTCGCTTAAACATTTTTCTTTAAGAAAAGTTTAGAGTTTATAAGATAATATGATACATAAAATATCACTTGTAAATGGATGGAAATAAATTTATATCGATAGTTAAAAGTTTATCGTGTTAAAATGAACTAAATAAAGTTTTTAAAGACTTCGTAAATTTCGTTTAAAAAACGTAGTAATAGTTTGTTTTTCTAGTTATACTATCTTTTTAAACTCTTAGTAAAGAGATAAAATATCGATGAATGGGATTTTTCCTTTAAAGAGAGGCATAAGATTAGATTAGATTTGCACATTTTTTAAATGATATCGAGGTTTTTTTTTTTAATGTTTAAAATATGAATATTATTTTGTAAATGATCTATCTGATAATCTTGTTTCTGGATTCTAATTCTGCGTCATGCTTCCCATGATAGAAGGTTTTTTTGTAATATTCCCATGCCTCTTTGAAAATTTTCCAGAGTCCATCATTCGTGGTGTTTTTACGCTTTGAAAGGGCTCTTATTAGCAGACCAAATGCACAATAAACCATAAGTGAAACGCTACGTGACTTTTTTAGGAAATTGTTGAAAGGTATAAATGCAATAAATACCTGTGGAGTCCCGGGTTCGATTCCCGGCATGGGACAATTTTCACTCTGTCGGCTTAACGCTCAGTTTATCAATGAAAAATCCACTTGTTTTTTATTCGTTAGATAAATCACATTCATGGTTCGAATAGCATAATTGAGGTTTATTCGGGGTGGCGTAGCAGGAAGAATATTGGCACCCCAAGGTACCCATGTTCGACTCCTGGCCTGGACATTTTTTGACATCGTTAAAATAAACTTTAACTATGCTACTCCAACCTTGAATATGATTTATCTAGTTGAAAAAATATATTTATGTTCATTAGAACATAATTACCTGGTATACAGGAGTTTCTATGTTATCACATACTTTCATCATGTAAATGCTATAGTTATAGCTCAGATGAATGAAACTAGTGCTGCAGTTTTCAGTCATGTCCAACAAATAAGAGTGAATCATGTCAGCCAGGTTTCGTCCGAGTAGCTCAGTAGGAAGAGCATTGGCATGGCAAGGCAAGATACCCAGGTTCGAGTCCTAGATTGGACATTTTTTTTTCTTTGGAATAAAACTCAACTATGCTTCTCCAACCTGGAATACAGTTAGATTACATTATCTTAAATTATTTGTTAATCAATCTTGATATTTAGTATTGATTTTTAAATTCAGTCTCAAAACTCTTTTTTTAATCGCTTTATAACTTAGTATGAAAAATGTGAAATATTAGTTTTTGAAGTGAACTTTCCATGAACATATTTTTAACATGGCTGTATTTTTTCACATATGAATATCTTATTCTGTTCAATAATAATCGGAAAAATCTTTTTTTTCGTATTGCAGCCAGCGGCATTACATAATACTTAATCTGGCTCTTATTGGTAAATTAGTTTTGCCATGCGCTGCTTCAGATTATAACATCAATAAATCTTTATAGGGAATGTTTCATACAATCTATTTGAAAATAAATTGTAAGTAAATCTCCGCCATGTTAACAACAAATATAAATCGAAGAATTATTTTATCAATTACTCTTTCACGTTGAATACTTAATAAGGAAAAAAAAAACACTGTTGTCTAGAAAGAGGATTTAAAAAATATATAGACGGGTATTTCTTTTTAAATTTTTTTAAAAGAAGGATTTACCGTCTATAAGATGATCAGTGAATATACATCCAATACATCTCGCAAGGGAATAGCGGGATAATTATATCGAATTATATCGATGGTTAAAAATGGGATTAAAAGAAAAGAAGAAACAAATAATCGGTTTACAGACTTCATAAATGACGTTTCAAAAACTTAAGCATTTAAGCATTCAAATATTTAAACAATTTAAGAAAAATAATTTCTGTCGTTTTATTTATATGAAATTTTAAGCTTTTAGTAAAGAGATAAGCTCTTGATGAATGGAATTTGTCTGCTTCGAAGAGAGATATAGATTACATTGTATACATTCATTTTAGCCAGAACTTCTTAACGTCCATTCATTAAAATTTAAAACTTTAGAAATAAATACCATCGTTAATACCATCAATTTTAAAGAGCCTATTTGAGAAAGTTACAATATTTAAATTTCGCAAATCTTTTAGCCCTGCTTTTCTAACAAATAAACATTTTTTTTTAGTTGAAGGAGTTAAAACAATGCAATAGATTTTGCGTTTTTATTACGTTAAAAGACATAAAATTACATTAAAAACACAAATCAACAGTTTCACACTCTAAAAACGACATTTTCAAAACTAAGCAAAAAATATTCAAATCTGAGTATGTCGCATTGTCAAAATGACTCAAGTTTGAAACATTTATATTCTCATTTCTGAAAACCTGAACGTACTGAAGAATAAAACATCATGTGCTCTTATTTGAATATGTCCATGTTTCAAAAATGAGTATGAGCTGACTTGTATGGGCTCATTTTGGAGTATTTCCATGCTTCAAAAATGAGTTTGAACCGATTCTAATCATTTTTGAGTATGTTCATGTTTCAGAAATGAGTATGAACTGACATCTATTAGCTCATTTTTGAGTATTTCTATGTTTCAAAAATGTGTTTGAACTGGTTCTAATCCTTTTTGAGTATGTTTATGTTTCAAAAATGAGTATGAACTGACCTTTATGTGCTCAGTTTTGTGTATGTCCATGTTTCAATATTCTGAGTATTTCTGTTATTTCAGAATTGAAAGCATTGGATCGTCCTATTTGAAACAAAAAGTTTCATCACAAAATGAAAACATTCATTTACTCAGATTTTAAAGAGTCATTTAAAGAGTCATGCAGCCTACCTGCTCCCAGTCAGCCTCTATCTTCAGAATCTGAAGATAGCCTCGGATGTAGGCTAAAAATGTTGATTTATGATTTTAATGTAATTTTATGTATTTTAACGTAATCAACGTGCAGTATATGTGTGTTTAACTACATTTTTATTACATGCTTTCTTTTACCTTGTATTTCTCTATGTATGTGGCAGTCAAATCTTGTGACTCATTTTTCCCTCACTTCCTGTTGACATAGTTTTGAAATTTCGAACATATATGTAATCCGGAGGGCAATATATGAATTGGCTATTGATTTTTTTTAAATCGATCCCTATGGGTGGACGGCAAGGTTGGCCCAAAACTTACATTTTCGCCATAGAAATAACGTTACGATTGTTTAATATTAATTGAAAATATAGCTTCATTTTTGTAACATTCTTCCATTTTAACCACATTGTTGTCCGCATCATAATGACATCAGCATTGAGCTACGCACACATTTGTGTTTTATAATATACGTTGATTTTTCTATGAAAGCATGTTTCATTTATTTATTTTTTACATTTAATTTATTAATTTTACTATATTTTGATTAAGAACCTGAATTTATGCGGTACCGAAAATAATCAGCTGTGTGCCACCTATCGCACGCTTGCCATAGGTTCGCCTATATGCTGATCCTATGCAAAAAATTCAAAGGACATATATCATGGGAAATAGACAGGCTCTGTTAATTGCATGAATTTTACATGAGAAATAAATAAGTAGCAAAAAGGTGTTAAGCAAAGAAGAATTTGTATATTTGTAAGGGGAAAAAAAAGGAATTCCCTGATTTATGCATTTACCCAAGGGGGGGGGGGGTCTACAACTTGATTAATTAGTTCACAATCTGTTATTTTTTTCCTGTGGGAATATATTAAAGATTACATGAATTGTATTCCAGTAGCTGATATCAATTATTTAAAAACAATTATCGCAATTGAAATTGAATATATTCATTAATTTTGGCTGGAGCAAATTTTTCAGTATCTCCACTCATTCATTAGAATCTTATTAACAGAATTCTGTATAAATATTTATATTTGGAAATTCAATGAATTTAAATATATTTAACATTCTAATGGTTTCAAAAATGCTATACATTACTTTTCTTTTACTTTATTAAAAATATATCTTCGCTTTAAAATGTTTTAAATTTATACACAAAGGAGCAATGGTGCATTTAAATGTATCTCAAATCCTCTTCTAGTATCGAAATGTTCGAAAATGTATATTTAATTAGTAGAATGACATACTTAGCATAGTATTCTGAAAAAAAAAAAGGCAATTCTGGAAAATTTTGAAACTATCCCACCGTAAATAATTATACATGTCCGATTACAATTCAAGCATGACGTTTGTTTTATCTTTTGTTTCGTTCGAATACGGGTATGTATTTTGAAAACAGAATTCCATTGTAATTAGAATTTCAGAAAGTTTGTGGCAACTATTTATTTTGCAGCAATTTTGAGATGACATTTGTTTAATATATACAAAATAGAAAAGCAAAGAGACAGACTAAACTTGAAAATTTGTTTCAGAATATACATGGAGAATAATAAATGTTTATATAGTAATTATTTATATTTTCGAAAATACAGTACACATACTAGGGTCGATATGACTATGAGAGGCGCCTATTTCGAAGATGAATATGAACGTTTCTTATAATTTTTTGTTGTATTTTGTTTACCTATTGAAAAACATCCATTACAAGAGAGAGCTGTCACTACCTCTGTAGGTTTTCACGTCTCTCGAGTTCTGATAGATCAACTACGGGTCGGAAATACCTGACTTAAGGCCTAGGTTTGACACCCTCTTGGGTGTCCAGCCCCGAAACTGTTGGGCGACTCCGGCTCGTCCCCAAGTGTAACGTGGTGGTTTCTCAAAAGGGCTGAGACTCACCACAATCGCAACGGCCTTTGTCGTCATTCACTTGGGTCTAATAGGAGTGATGCGCAGGTGGCGGTGCTCCCACTACCGTAGCGCTTACAGGATGACTCTCCTGGTCGATTGCGTTAAAAGTCCCTCAGGACTTGGGTACGGCGGTTGACGCACCAGACGGGTGCCACTCGGCACCTGGTGGCGCAGCTCAGTTTTACCTATTGGATAATATATAATATTTAGGTATTATTATCACTGTAATATTTTATCATTGTATTTATTAAACTTTTTTTCGGTGGGGGGGGGGCAAATTTTATGTTTTACATTTTGGTATTTTGTCACATTTTGTCTATTTATTCCCCCAAAGAGCGATCGTAGATAACATTGTGATTTGAAATTTTTTTTACAATTTGAAACTTTTATTACAAACACAAATTAACTGATAAATGTATGGAAAGTAGTACAATATTAAGAGTATATATTGAAGATTTTTTTGCATTAATTAATAAATATGACATATGTGCACTATTGGTTGCACAAAATACGTCAAAGTGATAATCGTCGACATTTTTCTATGATATTCTCTTTCGTCCACTCCTTGCTTTTATCCAATACAATATGAATTTCTCAATGCAATACAATAGGAATTACATATGCCCACGTCCATGAATTCGTGAATAGCACAAGAAATGCATTTTTATGTTAGGGCAGAGGTGTCAAACTGTGGCCAGCCAGATACGTCGACTTCTTAAATCGCAGAAATTCAATGAATAGATAAGGAAAATATTACTATAATCTTTTAGTGGTATCCGACGGGCCACAGTTTGACACTCCTGATGTTCGGGGTATCAGGATTTAGAAAACATTAAATTAAAATTAGTACCTTGACGTTTCTTGGACTCAAATCGATATAAATATATATATAATGCCTTTGAAATCAAAATACGACAAACAAGTTCTTCCAACAAAATCTGATCAAATCTCCATTTTAAAAATGGCAAATAATTAATTTATATATATAATACCTTTAAATAAAAAAAATAGTTAACGAATTCGAACAACAAAATTAACGAAACCCCAATTTAGAGATGGTATGTAGTATACATAATAATAGTTACAGAAAAATAAATACACCCAGAGAAAAATTTTGTTGGCCCAACAAAACTTTCCGTTTAAATATGAGTCAATGAAAATTATGTTTAAATCTACATTTTTTTTTTTTTTTTTTTTTTTTTTTTTTTTTTTTTTTTTTGCAATTCCAACAAAAAAATTTTGTATCGTCAGCAAAAAAATGTTTCTTTTAATTCAAGTAAAATTGGATCATTTTACTTGAATTAACAAAATTCTTTTGTTGAAAGTTTTCTCAAAATAAATATAATTATCTGTTAATTTAAGAGTTCTTTTTAGTTTCGGCAACAAAAACTTTTGTTTAAAAAACAATTGTTTTGTGTAATTTTAAGAATTTTCTTTGTTTTTACAACAAAAGGTTTTTCTTAAAGAAACAATTACAATATTTACTTAACTATTTTTCAATTCATTTTAGCAGTGAATTACGCCTGTAATCCTTGAACAACTACAAGCGAATTTTTGTCCTGCTTTTTTCCAAGCGTAAACGGACAGATTGTACAATGTCCCAAGATGGGAATCGAACCCGGGTCCTCAGAATAACTCTCTGAGGCTCTACCACTGAGCTACAAGGAACGATATCCCAACTCGGTATTTCTCACTTTTATATATGTCGGACCGACTGCAACCGCAGCACAAGATGGAAATGTCATCATGAGTATGCAAATTTCTGCGGCAAACATGAGACGACAATACAATGCATACGGCAACACATAGTTAATTTTTAATTCATTTTCGGCTGTGAATTACGCCTGTAAAAAGCAGGATAAAAATTCACTGGTTACAGGGCTACAGGGGATTACAGGCATAATTCACTGCAGAAAATGAATTTAAAATTAATCCGTGCATTAGTTCTTGAGATATAGTTATAGTGAAAATCATTAAAAAGGTAACATAGCAGCGCCACCTGTTGGGATATTTACAGCAAAACGTAATCAGCATCTAGGTTTGTTAAGGTCTAACAGAATCTGAAGTTTGAAGAAATTCTGTGCACTAGTTCTTGAGATATAGCTATCGTAAAAATCATGAAAAAGGTAGCATAGCAGCGCCAATTGTTGGAATATCTACGCCAAAACATAATCAGCTTCTATTTATGTGAAGGTCTAACTCAATCTGTAGTTTGATGTAAATCAGTGTATTAGGTCTTGAGATAGAGCTATCGCAAAAAATGCAACATAGCAGCACCACCTGTTGAGCGATTTACACCAAAAACTAATCAGCACCAATTCAGGAAGTAAATGAATATAAAGCTTTATTAAATTCCGTGCATTAGTTCTTGAAATAGAGCGCCCATAAAATTTTTGTCACATACAGACAAACAGACAGAGTCATAGACAGTCATTTTCTAAAAACAGTCAAATCATGTTCAGGACCCTTTAAAATCCGTCGAAAACCGGAAGTCGTAAATTTTATGAATCCAATTCTTTCTTCTTGTAAAGATAGAAGAAAGTAATAAATGGGAGAGGAGGATTTTTAAAACTACCTTGGTCCGTCCCACTTAAAAAAGTTTTAATAATCCAAAAATTATGTTAATCCTTTAATCATACATCTATATATGTCAAATAAACCAAGTTACGTGAGAGAGTTATGGCTACTACACAACAATTTAAAATTTGCAAAAACAATAAAATTTTGCTGGAATTACAAATTTGAATTACAAAATTATTGTAAAATTAAAAAAACAGATTTTGTTAATTCAAGTAAAATTGATGAAATTTTATTAAAATTTTGTAAGAGTGCTAACAACATTTTTTTGCCCATGCAACAAAACCGATTTTTTACTTCAAATAAAAATTTTGCTTGAGACAACCAAAATGTACTCAACAAAACATGTTTTGTAGTTTTAATCAATTTCTTTTTCTGGGTGCAAATGAAAGAAAATTTATTCTTGAATTCAAAACAATAATCACGCGTTAAATATTTACATTAAAAGCGGTGTTAGACTATTTTCTATCAGGCAAATAACCACATACATTAGATTCAAGAAGAGTATTTTAGTAACAGCTACTATCAGCCAATCGGAATCGTTGTTCGGAGGGTCAGTGATTAGCTGTTATTTATGAGCAGGAGTATGGTCATGTTCAAAGGTGGGTAAAGTCAGATTGGCTGTTTCACTTTGCTAAATAATGTTGGTTACTGAAGAGCAATGACGGTTAGATATCTGTGGGTATTGCTCAGTGCTAGTGACAGTGTAAAAAATAAATAAAACAATGTCGTCAGACAAAAATGCGACTGATCACCCAGGAAAAGAGCCAAGATTGTTATTGTGGATTACATGAAAATGGTCTTTCGTATACAGGAATTGCGAAAGACGTTGGTGGGAATGTGACAACATCAGGAGTACGAAAGTTTTGGTTACGCTATCAGGAAACACAATGTTTATACAAAACGAAGAAGGAAAAGGCCGGAAAAAGTATACAGCAGCTGCTGATGATAAGAGAATAAAACAACTTTGCCTTGGAGACAGATATATGTAGTCTGCGGTCATTAGCAGTGAACTCAATGTAACTGGTGTTTTTGTCAGCGAAAGAACGATACGGAGAAGGCCAACGGAAGTTGGCTTAAAGGGTAAGATGTCACAGAAAAAAGCCATTGCTGAGACAAAAGCAGCGGCAAAATTGAATACAGTGTGTGGAAGAACACATTTCGTATACAGAAAGTCATTGGAAAATGTGCTACGGACTGACGAAACTAAGATATCAATTTTTCGTAGTGTGGAATAAAAAATCTGAGACGTTGCATCGGAGAAGAGGTACATCCAGATTGCATTCAAGTGACAACAAAGAATTCGACAAGTTTTATGATCTGGGCATGTATGTCAGTAAATGCTGCAGGCCGCCCTCATACCATAGATGTCTCACTGAACAGCAGATATAACATTAGCATCTTCCTACAACAAAAACTTCTACCTGTGTATCAGGAATTTTTTTCCAGATAATACCCCAATTTTTACAAGCAGGATTCAGTACCCTAACACTTATATGCAAACAATGATTCACGGATAATGACAAACAGCAGTTAATATTGCCAGGAAACAGCCCATACAGAAACCCCATAGAATATTTATGGTTCCGTTTAAAAAAACTGATACATCTCAGGGTGCACCCCTGATGTTGTCGCATTCCCACCAACATCTCTCACAATTGCAACACACAAAAGACCATTTTAATGTAACACAACTATTCTGATCATCTTCCTGGGTGACCAGTTATCACTTTGCCTGGATGACATTGTTTTATTTATTTTTTACACTATCAATAGCACACTATCAAATATCATCCAATAAAAGAGAATTAAGTCAGGCTTTAATTCTCTTATGGCACCACATAATACAGAAGGAAAAGCTCTAAACATTGGTTGGCTCAATGTCACGTCGCTGTGCTGCTGTCTTCAAAAATTAAAGATTAATGAAATACTGATAGCACAGAGACATCTTAAGTACACGGGGATTTTCAACCAACCTAAGTGTTGTTTTCACTGCTTAACTTTCCTTGTAATGCAAATATTTTACCTCTATTTATTGTATTATATTAAACATTACATTTCCTTTCATTTGGTATATGATTCATTGCACTGCCTGAAACGTAACAATCTTTAGAAGAACTCAAAGTTGAAAAGCATTCAATTTTCAAACAGTGTCCACAATTTTGGCCACTACTGTATATAATATAATATAATAAAACTTTTTTCAATTAATGTAACAATTAAATCACATGAAAAGTGACAAAATATAAATTAACCAATAATTATAATAGAATAGAAAAATGTATAACCAAGTTTGCAAAATGCACGTATATATATATATATATATATATATATATATATATACTATATATATATGAAGGTAAAGGGGCTTACAAACAGATACGTGGCATACCAATGGAGAAAAGCTGTAGCTCTATTCTGCCATACATCTATCTATATATATATGAGAAGAAAATCCCAGTAAATAAAGATATATTGTATTACAGATATATTGATTATTTTAATGGTGGAACTTAACAAAACTAAAGCTAATTTCGACTTCAATATTGTTATCCTGACACTTTGAAATTGAAACTTTCATTCGATTGAAAACAAACAGTATGGATTCGATACTTGGGCGATGTATTCATAATTTGGGAATCATGATATCCAATCCTTAAATGATTTTTTGAAGTAATGAAATAGACAAGAACATTAAAGTCAGATTAGAGTTAGAGAATGAAGTGATTTTACCATATCTGGATATTGACCTGGTAAAAAACGTAGATGAAAGGGCAATAGAGGGAGGTATATACAGAAAACAATGTAGATCGAATAACACTATTGCTTATGACAGCAATTATCCTTTTAAATATAAAATTAGATTTTGTGTAAAACGTGCCTTTGATATTTGCACTGAAAAGCACCTACAAACTGAATTGAATAAAATTAGACAAATTGCAATTGACAACAGATTTCCCGCTTCAACACATAAATAAATTAGTTTATGAAATGGGACAGAAAAATCCAAAGAATATGGTAAACATGAATGACCTTAAATTATGCAAGTTCGATTATGTAACAAAATTATATGAAAGGCTAAGATACGCTTTAAAGAAATTCGATATCAACCTAAATGGCTAAACCACCATCAAAGTTAAAAGATGTAATTCACAGTAAAATCGATTCGGTACGCAACAACTACATCGAAGGAATATATTCTATCCCATTTTGTACAGAAATGCAAAATGATTTATCATACATAGGCATGACTACTCGTAAGTTTAAAGAAACATTGAAAGAACACATTTCTGACATCAAATTCAACCGACCATCTACAGCATTATCAAGATTATATCAATGACAGAATATAAAAATTGATTTTAAAAACGCAAAAAGTATAGTACCTATAACGAACTATTATACTGCTAAAATCAGAGAATCATTAGAAATTTTGAGTAAAGAAAATAGCGCATGTAATGACGGTTTATCATACAACATACCTGAGATACGGTTCAATATTTTGAAAATATCAAACACTCCTTCGCCTGAACGCACGGACTTTTTATACACCCCTACAGATTAATAGACTAGCCCTTGTTCAAAACCGTTATGTAACAGCGTAGTAGAAGCGACAATTATGTTGTCAACGTTTTTCTTTGAAAATGAACGCGGGTGTGTTTGAAAGATCTTAGGATTAAAGTATGCTATAGCATCTTATCCATATGATTCATTTTAATGCACCTTTTAAGTAATTTTAATAAGTATTTTATCTTATGATCGGAAGAATTTTTAAAATGTATAACCATGCATTAAGACAGCGATACCCTGAGCAATTTTTGAATGGACTGCAATTTAATTTTATAAAAAATAAGAGCTATCGAACTGAGATGAAGTCCATTTTCGATTCGAGAAGTGGTTCGTTCTAGAGGGATTGTGCAGACAGGTGACTGTTTTCGATATTTCACTGTCCTTTGATGCTCGGAGTTGTTTATTTTATTTCATTTAATTGCTTTTGACAGATAAAGGGGAACGTTGCGTGCTTAAAACATGTTGAACCCTACAATGCTGTCCTAAGCCATGCTATCTGTCTCCAAAAAATTTTCTATTTTATTTCCCTAAGACAGCTGTCGTAGGCGGACTTTTTTTGTGTTTGTCTGATCACTTGAATGCAGGCACAGCTAATTTCTTAAAGTATTCTTCGCCTTTAATTATTATTTTTTTTAATAAGGGGAAGAATACTTTTTGAAATTACTGGTATTAAAATTCAAGCGACTGTACAAACGTTGAAAAAAATCCGCCTACGACAATCGCCATTTTTATGTCAGCGCATAGGTCTAGTATTCAGAAGGCGGTGGTTCGCAAACTGATGATGTAACAATGAGTGTTTTACTTGTCTGTAGAAATAACGCGTTGACTATTGTTTGTATATTGACTATCATCGTCGTTATTCGATTATCACATAGATGATCAAGCAAGTCATTAACTTCTAGTTGCAAACTATTATATAAGCTATAATAGGGTCCAATATTGCATCAATATCACAGTCATGGGAACTACTTCCAAATAAATACCAATATTGGTCAAATATTGGCTTTACATTGGAAATAATGCAATGAAATTCTACTATTAAAGAAATATTGGATTTGTATCGGAGATATTTTCAATCCAATGCGATCGTTGCAGAAATATTACTTTGGAAATGTTGGCGATGATATAGCGAAATTAATGTTAGTGATAACATTGTCAAAATGTAAACACCTAATTAATGTGACAATATTGACCAAGATTTAGACAATATTGTTAGAATATTAAATGGGATAATAAAAATAATGTTCTTATTACATATACATATAATAAAATTTCATAAATCATAAAATATTCACCTTTCTTTTGGAAGCTGCAAGTCGTTGGTCCCTGCCATCTTCTGCTTCACCAGGTGGTTTGCTACCCCAGACAACAATTCCGATCCTACTATAAGTGAAGAGAAGAACTGTCAGCGGGAAGAAATACTGGAGCACCATTAGAGCCATGCTGTAGTGATACCTTTGCTGTGGATTTTGCCACGCTTCCATACACACGTACCTCGGCGTCTCGCTGTTCTTTGTCGAAGCAGGATGAAGTTCAAGTCTCGACAAAATCGCTGTCGGCAAAGGGGTGATCAGAGATACGATCCACACGACAACAATAATAAGCTTCGCTTGCAGTTTGGTCATGCGCAGTCTGAGAGGATATAGGATGGCGATGTAGCGATCTATGCTGATGGAAATGAGTGTGTACGCACTGACGAACACAGACACGGCTTGTGCGTAGGATACTATGACGCACATAGCTGCTCCAAAGGGCCAATATTGCAGAAGTAAGTTAGAGACGAACCCAAAAGGAATGCAGAGGATTGCCATTAGAATGTCACCAACGGCTAAATTGAGGATAAAGAAATTGGTGACTGACCGCATTCTCCGATGTGCGATGATGATGTAGCATACCAAACCGTTCCCACCGATGGCTAGAACGGAGACTGAAAAATACATGATGTGCATGACAGCGGCAACAGCATTGGGCACCTCTACAAATGCTTCTGCGTCGAAAGAACCGGGTATTTTGGTAGCATTTGAGTCTGAGTCGTAGGTACTATTTTTAGGTATCATGTCTTCAGGAAATATTTTGTCGTCCTAACTATAGGACATGCCTTTAAATTGGCAATTATTTTACATTTACTTTTCTTATTATCTGCATGTGATTACGACGGTATATGTCTTTAGATTTATTCTTATAAGAACTATTTAACTCTTGCGGGTCTGATATCCTGATAATAGAAAATGTCTTATTTTGCCTTTACATTTATTTGTGTTATTGTCTACATGTAGTAATGACAGTGTATGTCTTTGCATTTATAAGAAGAAATACTTAACTCTTTCTTGCGTAGTAATAAAAATACACGTCTTTATATTTACTGCTATTTTCTCTTTACATTTGTAGTTTACATGTTGTAATAATAGTGTATACATTTGCATTTACATCACTTCGCTTATGTTTCACTTTTTAATCATACGAGGGAAACAATATTCGTTGAAAACTCTATGCCCCTTTGCTGAGACTTTTATATCAAATATGTGTTTCATACTTCATATTTAAAAATACGGACTACCTGTTCGGACCAATAATTTATGATTTAAAAAATATATATTGTTCAGTTGTCGTAAGTATTTAATCTTGTTGTAATACATTTGCCAAACATCTTAGAAAATTCTTTCATAGTCTTATACTAGTAATACACAAGTAACTTTATTCGGCAGATATCAGTAAACCTTGATTTTTATCATTCGGACAACTACTTTTAATTTGTTTTAATATAAAAGTAATTTTTCCAAAAAATAAGTTAAAAAATCTGAGCGAAAGGTTTAACCGATTTTGCAAAAAAAATCATTCTTTTATAATTGATGGATGATTATTTTACTTGTTTGTGAAATTAATTATATTAGCAAATATAACAAGAAAAAGTAATTGATGTCTTCATCGCTGAGAGCAAATGTAAATAATGATATAAATGTAATGTAGTACTAATATTAGACGTTAAATAAGCCATATTTTTGCTCAACTATTTCAAACTAATGACCAATTTAAAAAAAAGTCATACGCATAAAAAGGGCGATCGAAAATTTGGTTTCCTTAAAAAACTTTTGTTTTTCAAAATTCACATTATTTTCTTCTTCAATAATAAACATTACTTGAAAAAAAAATTCCTTTTCAAAAAATATAATTCCGAAGCTTGTTTTCTAAGAACATATTTTTAAGGAAATGAAATTTTATTTTTTTCTTATTTGCCATTGTACAGTGTGCATTTTTATTTCAACTCTGTTTTTCTAACGTTGTACTAACGTTGCCCAACATAATTAAGTTAATACAAAATACTCTTCAGCAATTAATTAAAAGCCATCAAGAAATGATATTAATTAAACTTTCAAAACATGATGACACTGACATGAGATACTTTGAAGAAAGATCAGTTCTTGGCATTCTTTTATTTTTGTATATTTTACCAGTGTAGACACAATTTTCAAAGAGTTCATTTTATTTCTAAAATTCTGAGATGCTTTGATTTCATTTACGAAATTTAATTAGTAGCGAAATCTTCATATCACTTAAGTATGTGCATCATATTTCTAATGGAATATTTAAAAAAAACAGACACCAGAAAACAAATAAAAATAGAACCGCTGAATTTAACTATATGAAATATGTATCAACCAATATGCTCAAAATTATTAATGGGCAAAGAAATATCGCAGTCGCATTGTAAATATAAATTGCACACATTTATATTATTCAGTTAAATAAATCAGTAGTTTTCATGATTTCAAATACAACATTCAAAAATTTACGTCGATTGTTAAAAGTAAATTGTATTCTTCACTGTATAAATTGTATATTTAATATGTCATTATAAATACTTTTATACTATATCTTAATTAAAACTTCCTGAAAATGCATAATTTACAAAAGTTCAATGTTTCAAATAACAATGCTTCGAAAAGATTCAAGCAAATAAAGTCAAGCTAAATATCCAAATCTTTCAAAATGCAACTGCACGAAAATTACAAAAATATTCACAGTTTAAATTTAATGAAAATAACATGTTTAATGAGTTATTCGTGTTTCAAAATGAATCAAATTATCATGAATATTTGCACAATTTCAGAATTTAATAGTATTAGCAGTAGTTGGACCGTTTTAAAGAAATTTTACAGCCGAAAGTTTTCTGGATCCAATCTCTGAAGATTAACTTGTTAAAAACGTGATTAGACATCTGAACAATCTTCTCAAAAAAGAATCTTCTTTGAAAAGAAACAGAGATTCCACTTTGGTATAACATGAAAAAGAGGCTTCCAAGTTTTCTACTTGCTTTTTTTTTTACGTAATGGAGTTCTACAGTTCTTCGATGAATTCAACATTTAAACATTTTCTTTTACCCTTTGCAAGTGGCATGACTGGAATGTGTTTAGTCACTCCGTGTTTTCTTAATACCTAAAAAGAAAAGCAGAGAAATATATTTTAGAAATAAAGATTAACTGTTTTAGTACAAAGTTTTAAAAAGTATTCTAAAAAAGATAATAACATATCGGGTGGTTATAATATAAGTATCTTTATTTGGTGTTGTCTGTAGCTTGAAGTAATAACCCGAATGAAACCAAAATCGGTACACTTACTGTTCGAGAAGCGGGAAGAACAATGGAACAATAAAAAAAAATAATTGCAATAATCGCCGATATATGGCGCTTTTGAGTTTGAAATGTAATGTGTAATACAAGAACAAAGAATTAAGGCGTAAAACCGGCTGACAAACCTAATTTATTGGAAAGTGTCACAGTGAATGTGGTTACGCTTTCGCATGGCGGTGCCGATCAAGTTCAGGCTCCACATGGCCATTGTGCTGGAGTACACAATCTAGGCGGTGCACGACGTGCTCAAATACGGAATGTAACGCATCAGGAGCGATGTTACCTACATATTGTGATATGCGATCTTTTAAGTCATTGAGGTTTGGAACACGTCCACGGTACACAACGGCGTTTGCACCGACAGTCCCCGTGGCGCCATCTGTTGGTGATTATTGGAACTATTTTATGTTCCATTCTTCTTTCCTCTTCTCGAATAATAAGTGTACAAATTTTGGTGCCATTCGGGTTATTCCTTTAAGCTACAGACAGCTCCGAAAGAGATACTTATATTATAACCACCCTCTATTTTATATGTCCATATTTGCATCGAAAACTTTTTCTCAAATTAAAGCCTGAATGCATGTAAAATATAATACTAACCAGAAATTTTACAAATAAGAAGTTAAAAATTTTAATAACGCTCTCCCATTTTAAACATTTTTTAACGTAGTTTCAAAATGTTTATAAATTCGGTTTGTCTGTCTGTCTATCCGTACTCTAACTCGGGTCAATATATTCGGATTGTCATCTAATTGATATATGTTATTGAGTTTTTCCATGGCATGTTCAGTGTTGGAAATGAAGTCTGTACCATTTAAGGTTAGTTTATAGGGAACCTCAAAAGAATTTCATTGCATTATGATCTATAGAGAAAAATTGTTTGCAGTGTATTTTAATGATGTTACACTACCTCAATGCAAATTTTAAAAGCATTATTGAGGTGCAGTGGTGCAGTACAGCATGTTTCTTACAGATTGAGTACGTGGACTTTATCGTTTTTGTACAGACACTCAAAAGAATTCGGATAGAGGACTGACTATGAGCCATAATTACTGAATGTGCGCTTTCAGCAGTGATAGGAATTTTAAAACTTCCTATTTTTAAGGTATTACAAGGTGTGTAGATCATATACAGAGCTGCACGAATGAATTCGCACACATTATTGGCTATGGACAGCAATTGTTTAAAATGAATTTTTACTGCTTTTTTATGTTTATTTAAATATCTCATTTCATTGTATGAACGAAATTTCATAATAGTATTACTCCTATAGAGTTGGAATGTATTTTATAATCTATGCCATGATGTGTGATTTTATGTTCTTGCGTTGAATTTATGACAGTTTCATTTTAATTTCATAATAGTATTATTCCAATAGGGTTGGAATGTGTTTTATAATCTATTTCTATACCATGAAGTTTAATTTTAAGTTCTTGCATTGAATTTATGACAGTTTCATTTTAATTTCATAATAATATTATTCGGATAGAGTTAGAATGTGTTTTATAATCTATTAGCCCGTGGAGTTAGCGACAAATTTCACCAAAATATTTCACTTCCGGATACCAGTATGAGATTTGGTCCAAAGCTTATATATAACAAAAAATCACCGGGAGGAAATTGATCAGATGTCAAGATCGCCCCCCCGGGGGGGGTGGTAACTCGGTTGAATGTCGTATGACAGATATTGAGCTCATTTTATTTTTTTTATACTTATTTTTGTACTAAAGCTTTAAAAAGTTTGTATATTATATAAAATGTGTATCCACTGACCGTGTAAGATTTTATTGCAGAAATATTGATATTTAGGGTATACTAGGTGCGCAACTAAGTTTCGGGGTTTCACACATACATGGCGGTAATGGCCCATGTAGTCGACATACATGTCTAAAATTGTGTTTTTGTAATAGCTTGCATATCTATTAACAATAACCAGTCGTAATAACAACACATATCGAAACGCAAAAATATTTTTTCTAACAACGAAAATGTCGAGTTTTGTGCCAAATAAACAGCATTCGCGGTAAGCTTTGCTTTTCTGCTTTAACTTGAAAAAAAATGCAGCTGAAGCACGTCGTTTCCTTGAGGAGGCCTACGGCAAACATGCACCATCGAAAACTATCTGTGAAAATTGGTTTAAACGCTGCAGAAATGGCGATTTCGACACTGAAGACAAGGAACGCTCCGGAAGACCAAAAACAATTGAGGACGGCGATCTGCAAACGTTATTGGATGAAGATGATACTCAAACACAAGAACAACTTGCAGAGGCATTAAACATGACACGCCAAAGTATTTCCAAACGTTTACACGCCATGGGAAAAATTCAAAAGGATGGAAAACGGGTGCCGCATGAGTTGACTGAAAGACAGATAAGAAATCGAAGAACCGCTTGCGAAATTTTGCTTTTGCGGAATAAAAGAAAGAGTTTCCTGCATCGAATTGTTACTGGATATGAGAAGTGGATATATTTCGAGAATACCAAACGCAAGAAATCGTGGCTTTCACCTGGCAAAACATTAACATCGAAGGCACGACCAAATTGCTTCGTAAAGAAGACAATGGGACCAGAAAGGAATCGTACACTATGAGCTGCTGAAACCGGCCGAAACTATTAATTGGAATCGCTACCAACAACAACTGAATAATTTTAACCATGCATTGTTCGAAAAACGGCCAGAATGGGACACGAGACACGAACGAGTGATATTGCAGCACGATAAAGCTCCGTGCCATTTCACTTCCATCGTCTAGGACACCATCAAAACACTGAAATGGGACCTGCTACACACCCGCCGTATTCACCAGTCCTAGCCCCTTCGGATTATCACTTGTTCCGGTCGATGGCGTATGGCTTGGCTGGGTTACACTTGGCCAATTTAGAAGAAGTGCAAAATTAGTTGGATGAATGGTTTTGGTCCAAAGACGCGTCTTTTTATCGTCACGGTATTCATGCATTGCCAGAGAGATGGCAAAAAAATGTGTAGCTAGCGAGGGACGATACTTTGAATAAATAATTTTTTGCATTTCTCTTAATTTTTTCCATTTTTTACAGATAAAAATAACCCATAAACTTAGTTGCGCACTTAGTAAATGGCCTTTTTGAAAAAAAAAAAATTCTCAAAACTTTTTCTGTATTTTTTGGAAATCTTCTTTTTTTTTTTCAATAACTTGAAAGTATATTAAAGCTTTGAAACTTTTATAAGTTAAGTAAACCATTCTTATGTTCGCAGTGTTAAATTTTAGTGCATTTATAATGATTTCTAGGTTATAAAGGTATAAGTTGAATATTTTCTCTTTTGACAAATTACATCAGCTTACAAATTATTTCCTTTAATATTCAGAGAAGCTCTGTTACCTACGAGCTGAAGGAAGTGGATGAGCTGATAATCTTGTAGAATCTAATGTAACAACATCAGGAAGAGTGGAAGAAATATTAAAAGTGTCGCACGTAAAGAGATATCGATACGCTCACGAGGTTTCGATTATGACTCTACAAGTCCTGTTGGAGAAAGCCTATCGAAATCGGACAGAAGAAGAAGTTGATGAAACTTTTGAAGATTGGATTCAGCGAAGATCAGAAAATTCGCCTCAGTTTAAGTATTGGCATATTACAAAATCGTTGGAATCTTTGCTTTTATATCTGGTGCGGAGTATTCGTCAGGGCAATTTAACATATTTTATTTTCACTTTGGAGGAAATTTGTCCATGGATGTTTGCTCTTAATAGAACCAACTATGCTCGATGGCTGCCAGTGTGTTTATACAATTTAAAGCAACAACCAGAGATGCATCCCGCTGTTTTCTGTGAGTTTAAAAAGGGAAATATGTTTGTATCCAAAACTAACAGGAAATTCTCCAGGATGGCACATGGCCAATTGCATGAGCAAAACAACAAATTATTGAAAAACATTTCATATAATTTATCACGTTTAAGTGAAGAGAAGGGACTGATAGAGTGGATGGTTTTGCGGGGCTCGAGGTTTCACGAATGATTGAAGAATTCGAAGAAAATTATAACCTGAGGTCAGACATCACTTCTGAAAAGCATCATGAAAACACTGCAAGTTTTAAAATAGAATTCAGACCCGACCCATGTTTCTGCTCTTGTTGAAGTATTTCAAAAACACGGCAATCCCTTCGAAGACCGAGAGTTGACTACCGTCAACAGTAGTAGGATTGTCCTCCCGGAAGAATGTGCAAGATCTGTTATATTATCGAATTTACTAGAAAAAAACAGTTTGAAGAATTTGTTGAAGATCGCTTGTTACTAAGAAAGGCATCAATCCATAACGTCATAAAAAAAACAATTGCCCCTGATGGGTGGAAAGAAATTTTCTATTAAGTCCAAAGACAAGCAAAAGATTCTTGACCTGAGAAAAGACAGTACACTTTTTGCCAAGCTATATGTTGCTAACCAAGCAAGACAAATGGATATCAAAAAATTTTTCGCACATGAAAACAGCTCTTGTCCAACTTCCATATCTGATCTCGGTAAACTTCGAAATCCCAGCAACAAGTCCGATGTAGTATGTTGTATCTTAAAGTCAAGTGGAGTTTCTGAGACGACTGTCATTGAACCTAATGTTTCTTGCCTCATTATCGATGGAGCGGCTTTGGTCCATATGCTTATCCCTCAATTCAGTCTAACCTTTCAGGAATACTGTGATCAGATTGTTGGAATATATGTTTTAATTAGGCTAAAAACTGCAGATAGAATCGATTTGGTTTTCGACCGCTATCTAAATGGAAGCCTTAAAAATGACACAAGAAAGATGAAGGGATCTGATCCAAGAGTAAATGGGAAATCCAATGTTGTTATACCTAAATCCTTTAGTAAGTTTCTTCCTCACAGTAAAAACAAAGAAGATCTCTTCGGATTTTTAGCAGAAAATTTCGTCAAGATGAATCTGCTCCTTGGGAAACAAGTGATTTGTACCTACAGAGACATGGTAATTGGATCGCATAATGGCACTTTTGAAGACATTTCTCTCGCCTCCCATGAAGAAGTGGATGCCCGTCTTTTGCTTCATGTTCGGCATGCTTTTGAATACTCGGGTCATTCAAAGATTATAGTAAAAACTGTTTACAGTGATGCTGTAGCGATTGCCATGTATGCTTTCTCTAGGCTACCAAATCTAGAAGAATTGTGGATGGAGTACGGAAGTGGAAAATATCTCCAATACCTTCCCATTCACGAGTTTCAAAGGAAAGTCCCACGAGATGTTCCAGATCTCCTACATTTTATCTATGCCTTTACAGGAGCTGACACGGTATCTAGCTTTGCAGGCATCGGAAAATCTACTTTCTGGAAAATATGGATGACATTTCGAGACGTAGACAAGGCTTTTTTTGACCCATTCCAAAGTTCCTGACAATATCACAGAAGATGAAGAGTATTTCTTACTTATTCAGCGGTTCGTCGTCCTTTCATATCATGCATCAAGTTCAGTGGATACTGTAAATAAAGCCAGTTGAATTCTGTTTACACAACAGAACAGACCCATTGAAAAAATTCCACCAACGAGGAACGTTCTTGTACATCACCTGAAGAGGGCTCTCCTGCAATGTTCTTTATGGACAAACTGCTTTCAACGCAGTTTTCCACCTTTGAATCCGTGTCAATGGGGATGTAAAAAGGTGGACAATAGGTACGATTCCCTCTGGTCTTCGAACCCGGAAATCACCATGGAAAAGCTACAAGAACTAATTGCATGCAAGTGCAAAGAAATGTGCACACGTTGTCGATGTGCAAAATCAGGTATAAGTTGCACTTTACTTTGTAGCTGTGAGGGACAAAGCAGTGAATAAACGCTTTTATTTTGCAAATTTGTAAACATTTTACATTATAACAATGAATTTGTTTTAAATATAAGTTTTGTTTAAGCTCAAAATCATGGATATGCTTTTGTTTTTTCCATTTTTACTCCTTCTTATGGGAATTTGATTTACAAGCAGCATATTCATACGAATAATTGTATAAACACACATTCTAAGATATACTTAGATAGAAGGGCTACGGAGGAGAGTTTAGAAGTGAAAAAAAATGAAAAATAATTGCACAAGTAGCACCCAGTGCAAAATGAATACTGGAAAACATCACAGCAATGTAAGAGTTGGCTGAGTATTACTCTGTCGTCACAAAACACCTAAACCATTTGTTACAGAACGAATTTGTGAGAACCTTTTTGTAGCTTATTTCAAGAGCTTTCAAATGATATATCACAATATCATAATATTATAATTGCGAATGGAGATGTGAGCATTTAAATGAACCTATGTCCATCGTCGCGGTGGCCATTTTGATGACGTCATTATGGAGGGTTTTGACCTCTGATCGATTTCCTCCCGGCGGTTTTCGATGTCTTAATATGTGTATAAGCCTCATACTGGTATCCGGACTATACTCCACGGATAACTCCACGGACTATATGCCATGATGTTTGATTTTAAGTTCTTGTATTGAATTTATGACAGTTTCATTTTATGTATGACCGTCCTGGGCCAGTTTTTGAAATGAAATGGAGTGATTGGCTAAAGTCGAAAGAAAAATGTCATGAGTTTGAGGCTCTGCATAATTTTATACATTATATCTATATGTTTAAAATACAAGCCGATTTTTTTTTGTATTCTGCCCTGTACTGTCTACATATCCAATTTTAACATTTCTATTTTTAATTGAAAGCTGTTCCTTTACAGATGAGCCAGCACTAGCTATTTTTTAAAAATAATATCATTTTTCATTTTTTATTTAAAAAGTTTGTAATGCAAATTTTTCGAAATCTGTTACTTTCATTGATGCAGAGGAAAGGAAATAGTGGGATTATTATATATTTATTGATCCCATTTTCTCATTACAATTAAACGGAAAATATATTTTCACACAGAAGGAATAGTTTTTCAGACCATCGCGAGAAGCATCTATTCAGACCTGACCAGGAAACCACGCCGTTAGTGTAAAAAAAATCTAAATAAGCAGTTTCTAAATAAGCAGCAAAATCTAAATTTACGTTTTCAACGTAACAACATCATCAAAATTCAGTCACTTGTCCATTTCCAGTTTAGTGCCCCACAATACTCCGACATGATTCGGTACGCTGGGTGAAAGTCTGTGTGTGAGCAAAGTGGGCCACTTCTATTTGAAAGGTCTTTGCAATTTTGTTTTTCGCGGGGGTGGACCATTGCAATCATTGCATTAGAATTAAGTTCATGAAATGTTGCTGGTGCCACTATTTTCTATGCTTCAATCATGTTTTGTTTCAGTACCATAGTTGTCAATAGCATTTACTTTGCGAGCGTCTTTCATTTTCGTATTACTATAACTAAATATGTTCTGTATTTTACATTAATCTGATTATTAAAATTTTTAAATTAGAACAACGCCTTTTCTTCCTAAATTAAATAAATAAATTAGCAAACTATAAGAATTTATATCTCTATAACGAGGAGACGAGGGCAAATGATTTATGTGTTACAAAATACATTTCATTATGGAATGTTGTAAAATAATATGTAATAAAAATGGAAAAATAATATGTAATGAAACACATATTTTTCATAAACACATTTCATATTACATATGTAAAATAATATGGAATAAAAATGTATCAGCTCTTTCGATTACTGCTTACTTAGATTATTTTCATTATTACACTACGGCGTGGTTTCCATGTGGACCTCTATTATTTTTTCCTAAAAACTAAACTGTTTGATTTTTTTACTTTTTTACTTTACTTCTATAGAGCTGAATGTTTTTTTATGCTTTGGAATAAAACCAATAAATGGCAGCACTGATGCTTATTTCCTCATAAAATAAATGTTATTTTCATCCGAGTTTGCAAAATGCCTTGAAGGCAGTGTGGCCAAGAAAGTAAGAAATTTTCATATTTAATTTAAGCAATTTACAATAAAAAAATTCAGTATTTGTAGATCATTCACTTGTTTAAAGCCTTCAAATTTTCTATTGCGTGAATTTAGGTTATTGATAGCTAAATGGATATTTTAAAGTGGCTAGTAATTTTAGATCCATATTTGCGAACCTTAATTACCAGTCCCCTAAAGTATTGATTCTGGAAAAAAGTCTCTTTATGTCATCTATTGTGTCATTCTGTTTATACAAAAGCATAGAATGTGTATTTGTAATGTTATTTTAACTTAAGGTCTCAAGCGATTAAAAGTGAAATGACATTATTTATCAAAGGAAGCATATCTTTATAAAACATGAAACGACAACATTCTCCTATAATTACGTCAAAATGACATCATTTACAGAGATTTTTATTTCCACCAAATCTAGTTTATTAACTGACGTCATATTAACAGAGATAACTTTACATACGAATAAATTATTGCTCATTATTGGCAACTTGACTTTCATATCCTAATCTTAGTACCAATAGAGTAAAAAATTCAGAAATTTACATAATTTTGCATTGGTTGTGAAACATTTCAGTTTTGTTTATGAAAACGTTCGCTTCTTGTTAAATATGATGTCATTTTCACAAGCTGAAGTATTTCGGTCCATTCCGAGATAAAAGGTATTAAACGCAAAATTGCGGAACCCTTTTACAAATCTAAAATGCAGTCATAAAAGTGAATTTTTATTCATAAAACTGAAAAACAAAACAAAAAAACAATTACAATAATCGCGTCAAAATGACGGAATTTTTTAATACATTTCATTTTGCCAGTACAGGTTTAAGGGCCTACGGTCTTCAAATCTTGAAATTTTCAGTGAAGAAAATGCTTTCACTACTGAATATTAAGTCATTTTTAAAAGGAATTCAACTGAAAGTGTACATTTTCATTTAGAAAACGACAATACTTTACTACGATTGTGTCTATGAAACGTAATTTACATTGCCCTTTCTGTTTGTAAAAGCTCTTAAAAGTAATCTCTCCAAATAAAGATGAACATTTAAATAAACTTCAATCAAGGAATAATCACCGTTGATAACCCGGAAGTTAGAATAAAGGATTTCAACCCAAAAGAAAAACAAGCATTGCATCTCGTGACGTAGACTTTTTTTCTCCATTGAAAGGATTTTCTAGAAAATAAACTAATAATGAATTTAAAGATAATAACTCTCTGAAACTCTAAAAGCTTCGAACCGAAAGGTCGTTATTTAAGATGTAATCACTAAAAGAGAATGAAACAAAAATGCTAAAGCTTCTTATTAAATTAAATGTTGATATTATCGTTAAACTTGATGTAATTTCTGTAATCGTTAATCGTAACTTAAAAGTTTTTTAGTGAAAAGAAATTAATCAATTATTAACATATTATTAATTATTATTTTCTTCTAAGGTAAAGCAGTGTAATCAACAAAAGTGCTCACTTGTGCAAATTTATGGATTAAGCAGAAACATGGATATATCAAGCATTATGGGTACCTAATCATTCCTGAATAAATATAATGTTAGTGAAAACTTCCTTACTGTTTTCTGTAAATAAATATATATTCTAATTTGAGATAAAAGAGACAGTAAACACGACCAAGTATTAAAGATGATTTATATTTTCATATTATAAATTTCAACGACGATTTATATTTTCATAGTATAAATTTCAAACATTCACAATACTTTCATTCTTCCTATACCAGCAATAGACACAAAGGGCTTTTAAATATCTTCCCTTACACCACAAAGGTATGTTTCTATCAGTGAAAATGACGTCATGTTAGAGAAAACGCGTATTCTCTTTCATAAAATTGTTACATTTCAATATAGTTGTGTCGCAATGATTTTCCTTTTCTTTTTCTTTTTCCTGATATTGAGTTAGAGACCGTAGTTTATAGCTTAAACCTATACTGTCGGAATGAAAAGTCGTTAAAAAATTACTTCATTTTAACGCGATTATTGTAACTGTATTTTATTTATTTATTTATTTATTTTAGTTTTATAAACAAAAATTCACATTTATGACGTAATTTTAAATTGGTAAAATGTTTCCACCGTTTTGCGTTTAATACTCGAAATGGACCGAAACGCTTCAGCTTGTGAAAATGACATCATATTTAACAAGAAGCGAACGTTTTCATAAACAAAACTGAAATGTTTCACAACAAATGCATTTAAATGATGAAAAATTCTGGATTCTTTACTCTATTGGTACTAAGATTAGGACAAGAAAGTCAAGTTACCAATAATGAAAAATAATTTATTCGTATGTAAAGTTATCTCCGTTAACATGACATCAGTTAATAAACTAAATGCGCGAAGCACACAGGACCTCGTTTTAGTGAAGGCTCCCATTATAGTGATTGCCATATTTACGATTTATGGGCACGAAGATCACAAAACCTCGTTATAGTACAGGCTTCGTGTTAGTTATTGCCGCAAAAATGGCTTATGGACAAGAAGTGCACAGATCCCAGTTTTTGAGACTCCCTGTTATAGTGATTGTGTGTTAAAGAACCAAGGGCACAAAGAGCATAAGACCCCTAAATGATAGATACTGAAACTGATGATTACGGATGATTAGTTTTCTTTTTTCTTTTCTTTACTTGGTTTTTCTTTTTCGTTTTATTTCTTTTTACATATAGGTGCCAACCTCTCATTAATATTCCGTAATATGTGTGTTAATTTGACCCAGGTTTAACACGTTTCGCACCAGAAATTTTTTTAAGAAATGAAATGAAATAAATTCCACGTAGAAACCTGAAATTGAATAAATAAATATTCATCCCATATTTTTTCTGGTTTGAAGCGTTGTTAAACTGGGTCAAATTAACCCGCATATTACGGAATATTAATGAGAGGTTGGCACCTATGCTTTTTATTTTTTTATTTTTTTATTTTTTTTGTAAGGACTTTTATTCAGCATCCCATCTTCTCTATGTAATACTAGAAAACATTAAAAAACTGCCACATCTGTAGATTTTATTAATACAATAATTTTTGTCATATATTTTTTATAATTATTTTCACTTACCAACCTGTTTTCTTTCCGTAAAACTAGGAAAACGTTAATGATCGGCATCATTTGCAAATTTCATTGATACTTCCGCAAGGGATGTTGCCAAAAAATATAGCCTTAAAATAAAAATGAAGTATTCACTACTCTTAGACATTCGGCCAAGTTAATCAAATCTGTCAAAAAGATAAGTTTTTTTATACATTTTTATAATCATTTTAATTTTTTGCTACTATTTTATATACTAAAATTATGTAGAAACGTTCACTATTTTGGACTTATTGCAATAAGCCTGTGTAAAACTAGGCTTTTTAGACAAACAGTTGGTCATTTTCCAATTTGCCTAAATCTGCATAGTCTCTGAATTCCGTATCATGTTCCGGTTGGCGCGATTGGCCAACAAAAAAATGACGCTAAAGAGCAGTTTTATCATCTTACCAAATTTATTCAAGATGGTAGAAAAACATGTTTTTTAAACTTTTATAAACATGCGTTTATTAAACCATGTTTTTGTGCCATCTTAAAAAAAAAAGTACTTTGCAAAAACAAATTTTTATCGCCATTTTCGATATTTTAACAAGTAATGAAAATACATGTACAAACATATTTAAAAAACCTAAGAGGCCTTTTGTGATAAATAATTGTTACTGACATTGGGGCTAATTGAAAACAATTAATAAACGAATGAAAAAAAAACACCAAAAATAACTGATGGGAATCTCAGGAAAGGTATAAATATCTCATATAAATAGCACTTAAATTTATAAAATGGAGAAGTAGACCGTATAAAAATGCAAAATTATACGTTTTATATAAATATTATATAATATATATACATGTATATTCCGAAGATACAGATAAAAAAGTAAAAATTTCTTTCATAACTGCCATTACAAATTTAAATATATACATGTATGCAAACTGCAAAAATATCTATAAAAAATGCACTAAATATATATTTACATAATGTTACATCTACAGAAAAATATAGTTTAACAAGTGGGTAAGTGTGATCGAAGATCGCACAAAGGGTTTCGTTTAATATTCCTTTCAAAACACTTTATCTTTTCCTTAATAACTCCAAATAAATTTCATTTTCAAAAAAAAAAAAAAAAAAAAAAAAGTTATGTTTATAGAGCAAAAATTTACCGGTCTATTTTTCTCGTTTCTTCGAATATATGAACCGGCCCGATAGCGGACGAAGCTATTATAATCTGTCATAATAATATCTGTCATGTAGAATAAATGTTATATTATTAAAAAATCAATTTTAAAATTAACATGTTGTACAGAGACCTTTTAAAAATGTTAAAATATACCAATATTTCCATAATCGGATTTTCATCATGATTAAATACGTTCCTCATACTGATATGACGTTATAATCACCTGCTGACGTCCTATCTACTTGCTTTCTCTATTACTCATATTGATACTCTCTTTGTATTATTCAGAAACATTCGAAAAAGTCCGTTACACTTCCAGTATGACGTCAGATTAATTTATTTTGAATTCTCTAATGACATCCTATTAATCTGCTTTCTGTACTTATACTTACTCATACTCCTTGTATTATTGAAAAATGTTTAAAAATTTCCGTTTTATTACCAATAGGACGTCCTACTAATCTTTTTTTTTTTAATTGGTGAAACTTTTTATTTTATTTTCATTTTTCACGGGGAAATATTTCAATAGAAAATTAATTATTGTAGAAAGAATTTTATTGTGGATTTTTAATGGTTGGCAACTGCTATAACGAAAAATGTTTAAATTTAACAGGAAAAGGCTGTTAGATATTTGGTTTTTAATCTTTCTATATAAAAATAATACGATTTTTTCAAAATTTTATGATTTTCAGCTTCATAGTAGGTATTCAGCTTTAAGTACACAAAATTTCAAATCTGTAAGTTATATAGTTTCTGAGAACCGACTCTGTCACGGACAGACAACGTAGCGGGATGAATATAGTTTCGTGAAATAAACGAAACCCTAAAAAAGCAACTCCAAAAGCTGAAGATCGCAACAAACTACATTGAAACATTTGTCGCCGAAAAAAAATTCGCCAAATCTACGGCACAGGATATGGAACTTTTCCCGCAACAAGCCTTAAAAATATTAAGCTGATTGGAAAAAGGGCAGATGATTCTCCAATTAGCCTGGCTCTTTGCAAAGAACTGGATTTCTCAGTTAGAATTACGACACATACGTTTCTTACATACGCTATTTAAATGAATTATGGGTGGTCTGAGGAACTTTATTGATGTGGTTCTAGACTCTTGAGCAGCGGTTATACGTAGGGGATACGTTAAAATTACATTGCTAATGGCGGGAAACGGAAAAAAAGAAACACCAAATAGTAAACTTTTCATTTACAAAGTGAGATTTATGTACAAGTAAAATAGGCTATTCGCATAAAAATGAAGAAAAATGCCTAAACTTAGTAATTGGTTGATCTTTACCTCCGCCCACTCCTAATAATATCTTGCAATTTTGGTTGCATCCCTTATTTCCTTTTATTGTTCATTTATTTCTGGTAATTCTAGATATATCTAAATTAAAAATATATATCGTATCGGGCGCTCTAGTTTCGACTGTTTCATTTAAAACCCATTTGAAAGCAGGTCATCATTTAAGGCTGCTCGCCAGTGAACTTCCCGATTACCCGATGTCGCGCACAATTCGTCGCAGCGTCAATTCGTCGTGGTGTCAATTCGTTGCGACGTCAATTCGTCGCAACGAAAATGTTTTTGAAGGCTATGATGATAAAATAAAGATAATTTATTAAAATTATTTAATGATAATTTGTTCTTAGATATAATCACATGTACTTTGTTAGTTATAATTCTCTATATCTAAAAATCTAATTATCATTAAACATTTTTACTAAATTGTCTTTATTTTATCATCATAGCCTTCAAAAACATTTTAGTTTCGACGATTTGACACCACGACGAATTGACGCTGCTACGAGTTGACGCTCCGATGAATTCTTCCGCAGTGAATTGTACGCGACGAATTGACGCAGAACCGAATTTCCTTCGCTAATGTGAATCCTATGGGCGTAGGATGCATTCGTATATTTAAAATATCTCCTCGGAAAATTAATATTTTTGACTTCTGTTTTCTGTTTACACTTCTTAAAGGATGTCTCTTTTTTTTCTTAGTCGTCGAATTTTTTCTAAAATTAATACTTAATTATATGTGAAATGTTAAAATCTTATTCAGTTTTGGTACGATTTTAACACATAAAATTATAAATTGAGCACATATTTTAGAAATATTTTGACAACTAAGAAAACAAAATAGACATGCTTTAAGAACAGTACAAATAATTGTCAAGAATAATAAATAATAATTGAATAATAATTGAATAATAATTGTCAAGAGTCATTAATATTCATTAATACTACATTTTGAATCGAAATACACCTGAGTAAAATTTTCATGGAAATTATATGCTGAATTATATGGCTCATTAATATTTCCGAACACTTTAAAATTAAAACTTATTTAACTCCATGAAAAATGTAATTAAACGAAAGATAATAAAAACGTCCAATATGTTAAAATTTACAATAAAAACCAAAATTACAGTTTTAAACACTACTTATTTGTTTGTCTGTAGAAAAAGTAATTTTTAGTATATTAGATTCATTTTTAAATACATCTCTTAAAAAAATTTTTATTTGGTTTTTATTCTCTTACATCTTTAAATTTTAATCTAAAAATAACATAAATGCAAAACTGAAGAACATCTGTTAATATTAAAAAAGATGCAGCTTTAATTTCAATTTAAAAATCAAAGTAACTATATTATTTTAAATGTGTTTGTATAAAGAAATAAACATCAAATTATATGTAAATATAGATTCAAAAATAAAAATATAATGCTTTAATTTTTTATTTAGATGTCGCAATTAATTCTTCTATTTATACAATAATAAAAATGTAAATGCAACAAATAAAAATTAATATTCTAATATTCCAGACATATGATTCTAAAATAGGAGCACTTTATGATTGTTAACTAAAATTTCGAATTCTATGAAAAAAGATCTTCTTTATATGCTAATAGTTAAAAAATTAATAAATTCTTAAGTTTAAATTAACTAAAATGTTTTATAAGCTTATTTTTAAAATTATATTCAAATGGTGGAAATAATGACATTTTTATTGGAAAAACTCTTTACACACAATAAAATCAAATTTCTAAAACGAAATAAATCTTTATTTAGATTTATATGTATGTATATTCATCACTTGTTGATAAATATAATAAAAAGCATTCAAATAAATATTCGTATTAAAATAGTATAAAGACAAATTCCCAAAATTCATTAATATGTATCAGAACTTTTTAACCTAATTTTAATTTTAAAGCGCATATATTAATTTTTATGGAAATTATTTGTTATTCTATGCTTTATCAATATTTAAAAAAAAAAATCAAAATTATTTTAATCTGCATGAAATATGTAATTGAACAAAATTGACTTTTATTTACTGACGTTAAAGAAACTCAAAATGGTAGATATAACATTACAAATAAATTATTTATTCTCTAGAGAAAATATTTTTTATATTTTCGATTCCCGTTTAGTTGCAGCTAGGGAATGTTTTTAATTAGATTTAAATTCATTCGCATTTTTTAATTTTAAAAATAAAACACTCAAGAAATATCATGCGTCAAGCATTGGTTGTGAAATAGTTTCCAACACATCCAGAACACTTTAACGAAGCTTCATTCTTTAATAAGGTGAAAGATTATGTATATGTAAACAAGGTCAAACCGGGCGGGGAGGCCTACCTGTCCACTTAAGCTCAAGTAGCCCCGCCCAGCACGGTCTAAGTAAACAATTTAGAAAACGCACAAGACATTTGAAAACCCAATTTCAAGAATTACTGTCAATGATCGGAAAAATATCCGAATTAGTTTGTGCAGCCCTGTATATGATCTTTAGATTTGTATGCTAACATTTAGTCCAGTTCTGAAACGCATCGAACAGTTCTAAATTCCCCATCAGCAATTTCGGTCAATTTACGGACATTTACTGGATATCTTTTGTGCTGCTTTGTATATCATGCTGCCTTGTATATAGAATTTATACTCACAGAGTAATATGCAAAAATACAGTTAAATTTGAAAACGCGTAATAGAACTTAAAACGCACTTCCAGCAATTATTGTTCTTAGACAGTATAATTATATTAGTCTAACCGAATTATTTTGTGTATCACTGTAAATTAATGGTAAATACTATGAAAATATGTTTACTTGAGAATGAATAGCATTCGAGAAACGTATATTCCGTGATGAGAGAACTAATTAATACACTATAAAAATTACTCGCAAAAGTTTCTGAAAATCAGTGGCAAATGATTCGTTAAATTACGAAAATGTACTAGTTTCTGGGGTTTCTAAAGATAAAGAACGCTTTTCGAAATTCGTGGGTAACTCGGAAGAGGTTATTGCCTATTTTCGCTTGTGAGTATATTATACTTTCCTAGATTAAAAAATATTTGTCTTTGTCTTACAGTGTCGCAGGAGACGATGGAAAATTAAGAAATGTATTAAGCGCATTTTTAATTATGGTTTACATTTTTTTCCAGGAAAATGTTTTCATAAACTTATTTTAATGTTATAATCGAATGGTAGAAAAAACAACATTGTTATTGAAAAATTTTATACACACTAAAATAAAATTTCTTCGCTGAAATGAACCATTTTGATAAATTTGCAAATTCGTCGCTTAATTATAAATACTTTAACAATCATTGAAAAAAAAAAAAACACTACAAAATAATTAAAATAAATATATGTTTTAAAATATTACCTAAAGCTATTAATACTTATGAGTATTTTTTAATCCAATTTGAATTTTAAAACAACTAATTTAATTTCATGGAAAATATTTCTCGTTTTCTATGACTTAGTAATATTTTAAAACATTTTCAAATTCTAATTCATTTCTCTCTGCGAACGATGTAATTACGGATTTTTTTTTTTTACTTCCAATTACGTTAAATATTTAAAAAAAAAAAAAACTTCCAATTACGTTAAAAATTTTCTGTAGAAACCAAAATAAAAGATTAAGTTTTAAACAAAACGTTATTTGCTGGGCAGTGCAGAGAATAATTTTTATGTATCCGGTTCCTTTGTAATTGTATCCATTGGAGATTTTTAATTGAATATTACATCTTTCAATTTTAATAAGCAATGATTCATAAATAATGATTTAATAAATGCAAAACTAAAGAACGTCGAACAATCACATGCTTTTTTTTTAACTTTGCAACATAGTTGAAACGTGTTTATGTTTTCCGTTTATCTGTCCGTCTGTCCATGCTCTACCTCTCGTAAATGTACTAGGATTGCTGTGCAATTTTTGTATGTTATTGATGTTTACTACAGCACAAGCGCAGTTGAAGATAAAGTGTGTAGCATTTGTAGTTCTTTTTACAAGGACAGTCAAAAATATTCTCTTACATTACGGTCAATGAGAAAAAATCGTTTCAAGTGCACTTTAATGATATTACACCATTTCAAACATAATGAAATTGATATGTATTTGTGAAGTGCACTAAAACATACATATCGTAGAATATAGGGTGCGAAGCAATTATTATTCATTTACAGGGCCACACAAAACAATTCCGTTACATAATGTTATATGGGAAAAAACCGTTTGCAGAGTATTATGTAACATTATTTCAAACTTAATGATATTGATATGTACGTATTTGTGAAGTGCTCTAAAACATGCATGTTGTAGAATATAGGGTGAGAAACATTTATTATTCATTTACAGGGCCACACAAAACAATTCCGTTACATAATTTTATATGGGAAAAAACAGTTTGCAGAGTATTATGTAACATTATTTCAAACATAATGATATTAATATACATTACTGAGGTTTACTACAAGATACTTGCTGTATAATATGATGTGCTTAGCATTTATCGTTCATTTACAGGGCCACGCAAAAGATTTCCGGTACAGTACTGTATGTGAAGTACGCGTCTATTAGTGATAATTGCTGAAAGTGGGTTTCTAGTTTTGGTATACGATTTTAGGTTTTCCATACTAAATATTTCATGCTATGTGGTGTTTATAAATGCTATAGGGCTACACAAAAAAATTCGTAAGCATTAAGGAGCATGAGTTGAACTACTTAAAAGTTTTTAATTGAGTTAGGCATTTTCAAACTGCACTATATTTCGTATACTATTAATGACAGATGTTTAAATAATATAATTTAAATCATATACAGGGACACGAAAAGAACTGGATGATCATCATGGCCGCCTATGGATGATCATTTTTGGAGGTGTGATTTCAGTAGTTTTAAGCATGTTAAGCCCGAATTAAATTTTAGCTTGATATGTGGCTTCTTCTGTAGAAAATATACACGGCTGTACAAAAGAATTCAAGTATGTTTCGTCTATTGGTAGGAATTGCTAAAGGGGAATTCTCAACCCATTATGCGTTTTTTTACTAAACTGAATTTTAACATACTATGCAGAATATATAGAAATCTATTTATCAAATACAGGGCTCCACAAAAGATTGGGAGTACTTTTCCGTCTATGAGCGGTAATTGCTGAAATCTGGTTTTCAAATGTGTTATGCGTTTTCCACAATGTTTACTCAGGCATTTTATTTATTTCATTAAAGAGCAAAATGTTTTGTTTAAAGTATTCTGGAAGTGTTGGAAAGTGCTTCATAATCTAAGCTCGACGTATAACTTTTCTTTCTTGTTTAATGAAAATATGAAAGAGAATATGAAAATAAAGTTGGGCGGGTGAGTGAGACAAAAATTGCTAACATCCATCGTGTTGCCACCGGCAGCATACAAATCTTAATCATCAATTCAAATATTTACGTAATCAAAGAACTTTTTCAGCACTCGACTTATAAGAGATTTTTATGAAAATTGCGTAATATTTTCTTTTAAAAGAAATGAAAAAACATTCTCGCGTTTGCGGAATGTTACTTAATTAAAATCCAAGGAATTTACATTTTCGTTGCAAATAGGTTGAAGCAAACGAAGCATAGAAAATTAAAAAATGCATTTAAATGCACCTTTAGCTGTGACTTACAATTTTTCAAATATTCGTGTTCAAAATAAAAATACATTTTTTTTCATGTAAAAGCTTTTTTGATATATTCAAACATATCATTTTTGAAATTTAAGAAATGTTTTTTTATCATTTGAATTAAAGAATAATTTATATTTATTTAATCAATAGTAGAAAGATTAAAATTTCAAATGATAGAAATAATAAAATTTTTATTGAAATACCTCTTCTTACATACTCAAATAAAACTTCTAAACAGAAATTAATCATTTCCATAAATTTGCAAACTCATCGCTCAATTACAAATATATTAAAAAATTATTTAAATATTAAAAAATAAATAAATATGCATACATTTAGAAAGATAGAAAGAATAATTTTTTTTTTTTTGAAAAATTCTTTTTACGCATTAAATAAAAGTGATTTTAATCATTTTGATAAATTCACGAATTCATAGCTGAATTACAACTATATTTAAAAATCATTGAAATATTTTTAAAAATACATAAATATACGTTTTAAAATATTATGAAGAGTAATTGTCAAATACCAATAGTTCAGCAGCAGAATCCAGTACCTTTTTTTTTTTTAATTATTCAATTTCAGTTTTAAAACAACTGACTTAATTTTCATGCAAATCATTTTATATTTATTTTATGGCTTCGCAATATTTCGAAAACATTTTAAAATTCAAATTCATCTCTATAAAGTGTGTAATTAAACAAAAAATCAAAATTACTCCAAAAATCAAAATAAAGGATTGAACATTAAGATGGAAATTATTTATTTGTTGAGCTATACAGATAACAATTTTTAATATTTTCAATTCCTTTTCAATTCCGTCTGTTAAAGATTTTTAATTATATTTTAAGTCATTCATATTTTTTAAATTTTAATAAAAACGTAAATTCAAAACTGAAAAACTTTGTACATAATAATAACGTTCCATCACTTATTTTTATTTTTATTTTTATTTTTTTTTTTTTACAAGAGAAGGGGGGGGGGGAGGCACGGACGCACTTCTACGTTTTTATCACCGGCAACATACAAATCTTAATCATGAATACAAATGTTTACGTAACCAAAAGATCTTTTCAGCACTCGAATAATTTCAATGAAAACTACAGAATGTGTCGATTTTAAACGAAATTGTCTTAAGACAAACGAAATGAAAAATTCTCAGTTTTTTGGAATGTCGTTTAGAGTAATCCCTCAACATTCGCGATTTTTAATTATTCGCGAATATGAAAATGCGGAAAAACTTAACATTCGTCAGAATCTGACTTGATTATTCGCGATTTTTTAAAATTATTATTATTAGTTTGTTACAGCATCGAACAAATTATTGTCTATATAACAAGCATTTATCTCATAACTCATAGGAATCGGTTTGTTACGGCATCGAACAAATTATTGTCTATAGAACAAGCATTCATCTCAAACTCGTAGGAATTGGTTTGTTGCAGCATCGAACAAATTATTATCTATAGAACAAGCATTTATCTCATAACTCATAGGAATCGGTTTGTTACGGCATCGAACAAATTATTGTCTATAGAACAAGCATTCATCTCAAACTCGTAGGAATTGGTTTGTTGCAGCATCGAACAAATTATTGTCTATAGAACGCATTCATCTCAAACTCTTAGGAAACGGTTTATTATGGTATGGAACAAATTACTGTCTATAGAACACGCGTTCAACTGAAACTCGTAGGAATTGGTTTGTGACAGCATCGAACAAATTATTGTATACAGAACAAGCGTTCATCTCAAACTCGTAAGAATTGGTTTGTTACGGCATCGAACAAATTATTGTGTACAGAACAAGCATTCATCTGAAACTCGTAGGAATCGGTTTGTTACGGCATTGAACAAATTATTGTCCATAGAACAAGCATTCATCTCAAACTTATAGGAATCGGTTTGTTACGGTATGAAACAAATTATTGTCTATAGATCACGCGTTCATCTGAAACTCGTAGGAATCGGTTTGTTTTGGCATCGAACAAATTACTGTCTATAGAACAAGCTTTCATCTCAAACTCATAGGAACCGGTTTATTACGACAATGAACAAATTATTGTCTATAGATCTATAGCATCTTCATCTCAAACTCGTAAGAATTGGTATGTTATGGCATGAAACAAATTATTTTCTATAGAAATTTATCTCAAACTCGATTGAACGTAAAAAATTAACTTCATCCACTTTTGCATTGAACGTATATGTTGATTTGTCATATGAATTAAAATGCAATTTATGTTTCATCAAGCGAGAAAAGAAATACCGTACATTCCAGCGTATGAAGCACTCCGGCGAAAAAAGTGCACCCTTTATTTGAGACTATTTTTTTTAATTTTTGGCTATATTCGCTTTATTACGCACACCCCCTTCTTTTTCAAAGTAACCTTTACGAGTCATTTAGCATGAAAATGCAACAACTTTCATTAAAAAGTATAATAATTAGTACGAACACAAAGAAAATATGAACAAATTCGAACTGAGTCCATCTGTCTATATCTAAATCCCCACAACACATTTGGGATCGTTCATGGATTCATTTAATTGATCATTTTTTTTCTTGTTTATTAGTATACAATTCTAAATTTATCACGCTTATCTTTTCTTACCTGTTTCTTTCCTAACACGCACATGTAAATTTGAATTGATTTTCTTGATTCAAGAATGCGCTAGAATACACGGTATATAAATATATTTAAGCAAAATAGATTATGTCACGATTAATCGAAATCCGCCGCCTTCTCACCTAACTCTAATTTGAAATATTTTCACTCGCTTGAAATAATTAGAAGTTGCGACGCTTCATTTACAATTCGATAAATAATCAGTTGCTTATGAGATAAGATCACAAGTCTTAAATGCTTGTTTTAAATTTGAATCGTTTATTGTCAAAACAACAATCGTGCAGTTAGAAAATTGTTTTTAAATATAAACGTATTCAAACAAAATTAAAGCGGAGAGTTGAAAAGATTTAAAGGTATTTAGAATATTAAAAGAATTTATCAGTTATAATCATTAATAGCTTTCAAAAAATTAAACTGTTTATTTAAATGTTAATTTTCAGGTAGAAGCACAAAAAAGCCCTTTGAGTTTGATTTTAGTTTATAGAATGGATGTAAAGATGCAAAAGTAGTCATTTTTAAGAAAAAATTATTAAAACCGACTGCAAGGGAATGTTTTTAATTTAATGCACTGATATTTATTTATTGCATGCCAGTTGGTATATATTAGCGATTTGTTTGGCAAAACAGAGTGTTTGTGGCAACCCATTTTTGTTATCAACATTCACTTTATATCACATTTGATCAAAATCACAATTGTTGGGAATGTTGCTCATTTTGACGAGCTGTAAATGATGATCTTTTAAAGTTTTTGACGTGTCCCTGTGGGAAAAAAATATACCACAATATGACTATTTTAAAAACATAGAGTAGTTACTGTATATCTAAACAACATATTCTAATTTCGTGAAGATTAGCCTATGTTTCAGGATAACCGACTTCAAGGGAATGTTTTAAATTTATTGTATTGATATTTATTTATTGCATAACAGTTGGTATATATTAGCAAATTGTTTGGCAAAACAGAGTGTTTGCGGCAACTCATTTTTGTTATCAACATTAAAGTTAAATCACATTGTTGGGAATGTTGTTCATTTTGACGAGCAGTAAATGATGATCTCGTAAAGTTTTTGACGTGTTCCTGGGGACAAAAATTATATCACGATACGACTATTTTAAAAACATACAGTAGTTACTGTAATATCTATACAACATATTCATATTTAGTGAAGAATAGCCTATGTAAGCGTAAAGAGTTGGGGAAGAAATAGCCAACAGAAAGACAAACATGTGAACTTTGGGTACTTTTTCAGTATAGCAGCCTTGGCGTTTTATTTATTTTTAAATGCTTGGCGCAATTTGGGATTCAGTGACTGATTGTTGCCAAATGATATGAAAAGCTTATGGAAACAAACCTGATGAACTTTTATGCTTGTTTATATATGTATTTATGTATTTGTATAAACATTTATTTATATATATTGTTGTTGTTCTTATATAAAAATTACTTCTGTTTGTATTTAAAATAGATAAATATATTATATAAATTACATAAATATTGAAAAAATTGCCTGTGTATAAGAAACAATGAATAAATTTCCAGAAAATATGCATGAAAAATTCTCTTCTCTTTCCAAGCTCATTTTCTCTATATCACCAATACCCCTATACTGGAAAAGTACCGAATTTTGTATCCTAATGAAATCGATACGTGACCACCAAACACGAGCCGGTGGGGCAAACTACCACATGTAAAAAATAATATGATTTTTTGTCTTTTTGTTGACGGAAATTCAGCATGTAAAAGGCGTTTAAGTAAGCCAAAAATTTCTATTCATTTTTTCTGATGAGAGTTTGCCCCGCCGGTAATCAGGCCTTGATTGGACATACATGAAACACACACAAACATATATATATATATTATATATATATATATATATATACAGTGTGGTTATAATATAAGTATCTCTATTTGGAGCTGTCTGTAGCTATAAGGAATGATCCGAATGAAACCAAAATCGGTACACTTACTATTCGAGAAGGGGGAAGAATAATGGAACAATAAAATAAAATAATTGAAATAAACACCGACAGATGACGCTACTGAGTGTGAAATGTAATGTGTAATACACGAACAAAAAATTAAACCATCAAACCGAATGACACATCTAATTTATTGGAAAATGTCGCAATGAACGTGATTACGCTTTTTCATGGCGGTGCCGATCATGTTCAGGTTCCACATGGTCATTGTGCTGGAGGACACAATCCAGACGGTGCACAACGTGCTCAACTGCGGTATGTAACGCTTCAGTGGTGATGTTTCGGACATATTGCGATATACGGTAAAGTCATTGAGGTTTGCAACACCTCCATAGTACACAATATCACACATTACATTTCACACCCAAAAGCGCCATTTGTCGACGATTATTGCAATATTTTTTTTTTATTGCTCCATTCTTCTACCCCCTTCTCGAATAGTATGTGTACCGATTTCGGTTTCATTCCGGTTATTCCTTCAAGCTACAGACAGCTCCAAATAATGATACTTATATTATTACCACCCGGTATATGACGATATCTCATAAATAGCTATATTGCCACCATACTGGTGGTTGAAATTCGGTGCACCGTCATAAAATAAGAAAAACATTAGTCTGCCAATCATCAGCTATGAAATACTCCAAACGATCACATATTCAATAATATTGGAGAGCAAAAATACTAAATTACAGGCGTGTAGATGTAACTTAAAAACAGGAGCATTACGGAACACATTCAAATTAACTGTACAAACATAATAACTCTCAGTCGCTAATGGACTGAAGTAATTTGTAATTGTGACACTTAATTTTAAATTCGAGGAATGTAAGCCATTAATACTGAACTGTTCGTAAGATCACATGTCTTAAATGCTTATGTGGAATTTGTATAGTAAACACTTGATATAAGGATTTAAGTAAGGATTTAATTTCATTATCTATTCTATAGTGCAACAATTACACAATAAGAATTTTTTTTTCAAATATAAGCTTATTCAAACGAAAACGAAGGGTTAGAGAATTTAATATATAAATATATTCTTAATGTCAAAAGAAATACTGATCTGCGTTTAGAAATAGTTTTGAAAATGTTAAATTATTTAATTAAAATGTTACATAACAAAATAGCTTATTAATAATAATGCACTTTTTAAATTATTACCAAGTTCATCATCAAATTTGTTTCAATTAATTTGGAAGCATTGTTTTTTACAAAAGAAAATAAAATCAGCAAAATCGAGCGGATTTCGAATACCTGATAAAGGTGCCCACCAAATAGATCAGATTCTAATAATTTCTATCCACAACAGGTCTTCAAACAAGCTGACTTAAAATTCATGCCATAGTATAACAAATATTTAACAATGAAGAAATAATCATGCGTCACGCATAGATTATGAAACTCTTTCCGACACTTTCAGAAAATTTGAACACAGCGTTTTGAGAGGGTGGAGGAAGAAAATGTTGACTGAACATATTATCGCCCATAGTCAGTAATGTCTTAGAGTTTCTTTTCCGGCCCAGTACATGATCTAGAGATTTTTTATCCCTTGTACACAGTATGCTAAAAGATAATTAATCTGAAAAACACATCATAGAATTGAAAATTCATTTCCTTCAATTTCCATGAATAGCTTGTCATGTGTATGAATTCTTTTGCTCAACCCTGTATATGATCTATAGATTTTTATACATTCCGTTCAGTACCACCCACTCATACACCGCTCACACCACACTAATATGCTCAAATTTTAATTCAGCTAAAAAACTCATAATGTAACTGAAAGTGCATGACAATCACCTTTTATTACGATGTTTGTATATTTTATTTATTTTCTTTTGTACAGCCATATATATGAATTTATTTATATTCAATATACAATATATATTTATTTATATTCGATACACTGAGAAAAATGACACTTTCAAATCTGAGTAAATCGATGTTTTCATTTTGTTATGAAACTTTTTGTTTCAAATAGGACGACACAATGCTTTCAATTCTGAAATAGCAGAAATACTCAGAATATTGAAACAGGGACCTACTCAAAACAGAGCACGTAGAGGTCAGTTCGTACTCATTTTTGAAACATGGACATACTAAAAAAGGATTAGAATCAGTTGAAACTCATTTTTGAAACATGGACATACTACAAAAGGATTAGAATCAGTTCAAACTCATTTTTGAAACATGGACATACTAAAAAAGGATTAGAATCAGTTGAAACTCATTTTTGAAACATGGACATACTACAAAAGGATTAGAATCAGTTCAAACTCATTTTTGAAACATGGACATACTAAAAAAGGATTAGAATCAGTTCAAACTCATTTTTGAAACATGGACATACTAAACAAGTTGGAAATTGTACGTCAAACGTTATAAACGAGGTGCGTTCGTACGCACGTTTTAGAATTAAATTCATGATATCCCGTGCGTGTAACGGGTTAAACAGCTAGTTAAGTATATATTTTATGACACTGTTCATACAAATATCTTAACTAGTTATATAAATATTCAGATATATATGTATCAGCTAGTTATATAAATATTCAGATCTTGATGATTTTTAATTCTGTGAAATGAATTATATCGTCTGCAGATTAATTTCTGTCATAAAATAAGTATCTCGGTCGCTTGACGATTTAACATCCATCGGAAGCTCCTCTAACAAGAAAGCACCGATTTTTAAAAAAAAATTCAAATTTCTTAATAAATATTTTTATTAATATCTGCTAAAGTTTTGATTCGATTTTAATAAACTTTGAAATGTCTCGACAAAATTCTGCAAAGATAATATATTTTAAATTGCAAACCATTTGGTTGGGTAGTTTTTGCGTTGTTATATGCGGACAGACAGACAGACAGACGGACGGACAGACGGACGGACCAAACGACGACTATAGGTGCTACGTATTTATATAATTACGAACGCACCTAAAAAGGATTAGAATCCGTTCAAACTCATTTTTGAAACATGGAAATACTCAAAAATGAGCACATAGAAGTCAGTTCATACTCCTTTTTGAAGCATGGACATACTCAAAGATGACTACATGATGTTTTATTCTTGAGTGTGTGCATGTTTTCAGAAACGAGTCTATACGCTTGAGTAATTTTGATTCGGAGCCATTTTGACTGGGCGACATATACTCAGATTTGAGTATTTTTTGCTCAGTTTTGAAAATGTCGTCTTTAGAGTGTATAAACAGATTTTAGTATACTAAAATGTTCAGCTTAAAAATGTATAGCAAGGGGGAAATACACCTAAAACAATTCGTGCCCATAAACGGTAATGCTTACATGTTCTTTTGTTCAGCACTGCATATCATCTGTCGAATTTATACACATCACGTAATATGGTAAAATGTAGTTAACTTTAAAAATCCACAATACAACTAAAGACATAATTCAAATAGTTGTAGCTCATAGACGGTACTGCAACTGAATTATTTTGTGTGTCCCTGCAAAAAACGCTATGAACTCCATATTCTATAAAAAGTATATTGTATTTCACTTCATTAACACATTTCATTAACACTTTTTTTTTTGTGTGTCCCTGCAAAAAACGCTATGAACTCCATATTCTATAAAAAGTATATTGTATTTCACTTTGCAAAATGTATACATTTTAACGTCTGAATGTGAAAAATATTAAAAACACCAATTAAAATAATTTAAGACAGACATGAGTACACATAAAATAAAAATTTATAAAAAATATATACTTAAAAACAGTTAAAAATACAAAATAGTAGACGTTTCGCAGAGCGACACGCAAGGCATCATCAGTACAAAAACAATCTATTGCATAACAAACCACAGAACAAGGAAAAGGAAAGGTTTGAAATGAAGGAAAGTTGAAGTTATTTTAAAAACAGATAATATTCATTAGGGACAGAACGAGCTTCATTCAACGTCTGCGATCGCAATTGAGTGAACCAACTCTCAAGGAGTAATCGACCATGGTAGCTGTTACAACCTGATTTCAAAATACTGGCGTTCGCAATTAGCGGGATGTGATTCGTTTGAAGTGAATGCTGGACAATTTTTGAATTCAAATTACTATTTTTTAAAGCACTAGTATGTTCTTTTAGGCGAATTTCCAATGATCTACCTGTTTCACCAATGTAGACACTATTGCAATCTTTACAGGGAATAATATAAACAACACCGGGTAATTTAGACTTATCATATTGAAATTTATGCTTAGTGAAAAAGGAACTCACTTTATTAATTGGTTTAAAAGAAACCCCTATATTGAATGATTTTAGAATGACAGAAATTTTTTCAGAAATGTTCTTATAATAAGGGATACAGATAAAAGAGTTTGGTTTACTACGTTGAAAAGGGGGGGGGGAGTGGAATTCACAAAATTTAAAGTATTTTTAAAGATTTTTTTAACAAGACCTATAGGATAGCTATTATTAACCAAATCGCGATAAATTTTACACTTCTCAATTTCAAAATCATTACTGGAACTGCAATATCTAATGGCCCTGAAGGCTAAAGTCTTAATAACGGCTATTTTATGCCTGAAAGGGCAAATTGAATTGAAATTAGTATATTGACCAGTAGATGTAGGTTTTCTGTAAACAGTAGTGGTGATAGATTGAGAGGTATCAGCAATGTGTCTGCGAACTAGAATGTCGAGAAATGGTAATTCAGCATTATTTTCAATTTCAACAGTAAACTTAATAGGGTCACCAATAGAGTTAGAAATCGTGAGAATATTATTTAAATCAGCTTCTTTCACTATCAAAAAAATGTCATCAACATAACGTCTCCAAAAAAGAATACGTGAACCAAGTTCAGAATTAATCTTATTTTCAATATTCTGCATTACAAGTTCAGCAATTACAACAGAGAGGGGGGACCCCATAGCGGTACCAGAAATTTGACTATAAAAACAATTATTAAATATAAAACAGTTTGAGGTCAAACAAAAACTAACTAATTCAACAATCTCATCGACATTAAAATCAGTAGGTTGTGTCGGAGTGGGCCAGATATCTTTAATTACTTTACAAACCAGATCGAAAGGGATTGAAGTAAACAGCGAAACAACATCAAGGGAAGCCATGATATAACCGGTAGGGAAAACAAAACTCTGTAAATCATCAAGAAATTTGTAAGGTGAATTAAGACTATAACTGGATAACTATTTTGTATTTCACTTCATTAACACATTTCATTAACACATTTTTTTTGTGTGTCCCTGCAAAAAACGCTATGAACTCCATATTCTATAAAAAGTATATTGTATTTCACTTCATTAACACATTTCAATTTCATTGTGTTTGAAAGAGCGTAATATAATTAAAATACACTACAAATAACTGTTTTACATAGATCACGCATCCGAATGCTTTTGCATGTCCCTGTAAACGAAGTATAAGTGCTAAACACTCCATTTTCAATAGGGAACGTCCTCAATAACGTATACCAATTACGTGAAAATCCAAGTATATATATAAGAGAGAGTTAGGGCGCGTATAGACGGCATGCAGACAAATCGATATCATAAATACATTTTTTTTAAATGTAAAAGTTTGTGGATTATATAGAAAATATACCTTCAGGCAACTAAAAAAAAATAGTTTAAACGCTGGTTGCTTTTAGACAAATGCAACTTATTCTTGACGTTCTAATTTGAAGATAAATCTGTTAATATTAAAAAAAAAATGCCCAAAATAAATTTTAATTTAAAAATGAAACAACTAAATTTATTTAAATATCTTTATATAATCAGGATAAGTTATAAGTATCACATTATATTTAAATATAAAATCAATAAATGAAAAATAAATCCATAATGAATTGTTATTATCTCACGCTTTCCACTTTTTACTCCTTCTGACGTCACTTGTTCTTTAATTTAAAAATTTTTTAAAATTTTACACAAGAACAAAAATACATGTTTTAATATTGCAAAAATGCGAAAAATGTATTTAATTCTGAAATAGCTGAACTTTATAATTAACTGTAATGCTGAATTTTATGCACAGAAACCTTGATTATATGCTTATATTTTAAACAAAATAAACAAATTCTTAAGTTTAAAATAATAAAATATTTTTATGAGCTGTTTTAAATTATGCAATCGAAAATCAGAAAAAAAAACATGTTTATTCAAAACTCTTTAAATGAAATAAAATTAAGTTTCTAAGCTGAAATTAATTATTATTTCGATAAACATGCAAATTCATCATTTATTTATAAATATTTTTTTTAAAGATAAATATTCGTTTTAAAATATCATGAAAAATAATTGCTAAAAATTATTAATATTTATTAGTACAATTTGAATTTTAAAACATCTGAATAAATTATAAAGTTAAACCTATAATAATGGTACGGCAAATTATAGGATTATATTTAATTAATATATTTAATTATTATATAATTAAATAAAATTCTGTGCCTAGAAAAATTGTAAAATACTTTCATGAGCAGTTTTAAATTATGCAATCAAAAGACGAAAATCATATTATTTTTATTGAAAACTCTTTAGACGAAATAAAATTACGTTTCTAATCTGAAATTAATTATTATTTAGACAAACGTGCAAATTCATCATTTATTGATATATATATGAGTGTGTGTGTGTATGTGTGTGTGTGTTGAAATATCATGAAAAAAAAATGCTAAAAATTGTTAATATTTATTAGTATACATTTAATACAATTTTAATTTTAGAACATCGGAATAAATTATAAAGGTAAATCATGTAATAGTAGTAAGCTTATAATGACGGTCCCGTAAAAAGGGCAATCTTATGAATCATTAATATTTTAAACCATTTTAAAATTAAGATTAATTTAATCTCCATGAAATATGCAATTATGCAAAAATTAATTTTTCATTACATTTATAAATCTGATGATAAAAAGTCGAAAAGGTAGATTTAACATCTCTATCTCTATAAAACACTAGGTGTCTGTCTGCCTGCCCGCGGATTTCTCCGTAATTATAACACCTAGGACTCTACAATTTTTCTCATGTGTAGATGTTGTCACCGGAAAGTATACCTCGGCGCCGGATTTTTAAATTTTAATTTAGATTTTTTTAAATTAAAACGTGTATATGGAATTTTGGGTTCGAGGCTATTTCAAGCTCCTCCCATGAAATAGCCTCGGAAACGCCATCCGTGGCAATGAAACAGCCAGCCAATGAGAGCAGGTGTGATTATGTCATGATCCAGGATCTAGCGACGAGACGACAGTTAGTTCGTAGCTTACGCGGCTGTTTAGGTACAAATTCCATTGGTTTTTTTTGTTTTTTTTTAGATTTATTTTAAAGAAAAGGAATATATTTTTGACCCATTGAGATTAAAGTAGGTTAGTTTTGATTGTATTCATTCTTAGTATGTTTAGTTGCCCCCATATATTATGTTTCAGGTAAGAATATAACTTGCATTTTACTGAATGATTTCATAGCGTTCATATACGTATCTGCTCATGTTCTGAAATGAAACAAACTGTTTTCAATAACAAATCTTAATGAATTAAATTAATCTTACACTTTACTATAAAATGTACAGTTCTACAATTTATCGCATGTTACAACGTTTTCGGGAACTAAAAATGTAGTAAAAAACTCTTAACAGAAAGATTGTAAATTAACAAACTCATATATATAAGATATAACTTTAAACTGATATGCCTCATTAACTGTTGTCGAAATCAATGTAATGTAAATATTTCTTAAATATTATGATTTTGTTTAAGAATTGGAAACATTCAGTGAAGTGTAGATTGTATATTTTCATCAAAACAATTTGATTTGTAAGTATGAGGTAAAAAAAAAAATCACCGTTTTCTCACATGAAGAGTTCATCAGAAAGTAAAACAATAAATAAATATGAATTATTTGTAGAGCTGTTTCAAAATAATTATAAAGAATAAGTCTTTAAAAATGTAAAATCAATGTTATTTCTGGCCGAGTTTTTTTTAAAAATAATTATAAACTATTTTAATTTGTAAGCATGTTGTAAAAAAATCACCATTTAGTGACAAATTTTGTGTTTTATAAGAATCGCCCAAGAACGGACATGCAATGTGATATAAAATTTATGTTGTCATCGCACTCTTTATAATTATTTTTGTTCAGAGTTTTTGGGTGATGTTATTGAATTAGTGATAGAAACAGCTCCGCAAATCATTCATATTTACTTATTGTTTAACTTGCTGATAAAACTAATAATATGTGAGAAAACGGTGATTTTTTTTTTTTTTTTACTTCATATTTACAAATTAAATTGTTTTGCGGATTGTAAGTATGAGGTTAAAAAAAATAACCGTTTTCTCACATAATGAGTTTCATCAGAAAGTAAAACAGTAAATAAATATTAATGATTTGCGGAGCTGTTTCAAAATAATTATAAAGAATAAGTCTTTAAAAATGTAAAATCAATGTTATTTCTGGCCGAGTTTTTTAAAAAATAATTATACACCATTTTAATTTGTAAGCATGATGTAAAAAAATCACCATTTTGTATCAAATTTTGAGTTTTATAAGAATCGCCCAAGAACGGACATGCAATGTGGTATAAAATTTATGTTGTCATCGCACTCTTTATAATTATTTTTGTTGAGGGTTTTTGGGCGATGTTATTGAATTTTTGATAGAAACAGGTCCGCAAATCATTCATATTTACTTAATGTTTTAACTTGCTGATAAAACTCATAATATGTGAGAAAACGGTGATTTTTTTTTTTTTTTTTTTTTTTTTTTTTTTTTTTTTTTTTTTTTACTTTATATTTACAAATTAAATTGTTTTGAGGAAAAAATTCATCCTACACTGCACTGAATGTTTTAATTTCTTAGCAAACTCATAATGTTTAAGAATTATTTACATTATATTGATTTCGACAGCAGTTGATGAGGCATATCAGTTTAAAGTTGTATCTTATAATATGAGTTTGTTATTTCAATGATGTGAAATTTATGATTATTTATTTATTGTTATTTACATTTTTTCTTTCTGTTACTGTTATTGGACTACATTTTTAGTTCCCAAGAACGTTGTAATATGCGATAAATTGTAAAACTGTACATTTTATAGTAAAGTGTAAGATTAATTTGATTCATTAACCCATTCGGGACCATGGTATCATATATTCAACCTCAAAAAGAGCATACAGAATTTGTTTCAGGCACCAGTAAAAAATAAAAGTAATATCTGCTTTCTTATATTAGAGCATTTTTGTGATAGTTTAAGTAAAGGTAGCTTTTTAAAAAAAAGTGGTGCCAAACGAATAAAATTTGTGTAAAAGCCGCCGGTCCCGAAGGGGTCAAGATTTGTTATTGAAAACAGTTTGTTTCATTTAAGAACATGAGCTGATATGGCTAGCGCTATGAAAACATTCAGTAAAGTGCAAAATTTATTCTTACCAAACACATAATATATGGGGGCAACTACGCATACAAAGAATGAATACAATTGAAACTAACTTATATGAACCTCAATTAGCCAAAAATATATACCTTTTTCTTTAAAATAAAACTCAAACATAAACAAAACAATGAAATCTGTGGCTAGCCGCTTTCAGCTGTGAACATGAACTGCCGTCGCTGGATCCTGGATCATCCCATATTCACACCTGCTCTCATTGGCTGTCTGCTTTGTTGCTGTGGATTGGCGGAGAGCATGGAATAGCCTCGAATCCAGAATTCCGTATGCATGTTTTAATTTTTTTTAAAAATCTAAATTGAAATTAAAAAATCAGTCCTAGGTGTTATAATTACGGTGCTTTCCTCAGGCAGGAAGACAGAATAGGTTTGTTTGTATAGAGGTTTGTGTGTGTGCTGTTTTTAATAAAAACAGTTGCATTTTTTCCGCGAACCTTTCAGTAAATCAGCATTTTTTCCACAATCCTTTGACGAATTTCGTATTTTTTCTGCGATCCTTTGATGAAATTCAAGTTTTTCCTGCAATCATTTGACAAAATTTGCTTTTTTTTGTGATCCTTTAACGAAATTCGTGTTTTTTCTGCATCCTTTTGTCGAGATTCATGTTTTTTCAGTGATCCTACGACGTAATTAGTGGTTTTTTTAGCAATCCTTTGACGAAATTCACGTTTTTCCTCTGATCCTTGGGTGAAATTTGCGTCTTTCCCGCAATCCTTTGATGACATTCGCATTTTTCTGTGATCCTTTGATGAAATTTGCTTTTTTAATAATCCTTTGACATTATTCGTGTTTTCTCTGTTGCCTTTTGACGAGATTCATGTTTTTTTTAGCGATCCTTTGACAAAAGTCGTGTTTTTTCAGTGATTATTTGATGAAATTCGTGTTTTTCTCACGAACCTTTGACAAAATTCGCATTTGCCAGCGATTCTTTGATAAAATATGCTTTTTTCTATTATGATAGGGAAAAGCGGATTAGGATAGGTAGATAGGGAAACCCCGTTATCGGATCGGGACATTAGATGTAATTAAGAAACATTTGTATAGTTGTAATAATTAGCGGGAATAGGATGTTTGTGTGTGTTCTGTTTTTAATAAAGACAGTTGCATTTTTTCTGCGACCCTTTCACGAAAGTTTTTTCTGCGAACCTTTCACAAAATCAGTATTTTTCCACAATCCTTTGACGAATTTCGTACTTGTTCTGCGATCCTTTGACTAAATTCAAGTTTTTCCTGCAATCATTTGGCGAAATTTGCTTTTTTTGTGATCCTTTAACGAAATTCGTGTTTTTTCCACATATTTTTGTCGAGATTCATGTTTTTTCAGTGATCCTACGACGTAATTCGTGTTTTTTTCAGCGATCCTTTGACGAAATTCTCATTTTTTCTGTGATCCTTTGGCGAAATTTGCGTTTTCCCCGCGATCCTTTGATGAAATTCGCATTTTTCCGCGATCCTTTGATGAAATTTGCTTTTTTAATGATCCTTTGACAATATTCGTGTTTTCTCTGCTGCCTTTTGACGAGATTCATGTTTTTTTTTTAGCGATCCTTTGACAAAATTCGTGTTTTTTCAGCGATTATTTGATGAAGTTCGTGTTTTTCTCGCGAACCTTTGACAAAATTCGCGTTTGCCAGCGATTATTTGATAAAATATGCTTTTTTTCTATTATGATAGGGAAAAGCGGATTAGGATAAGTAGATAGGGAAACCCCATTATCGGATCGGGACATTAGATGAAATTAAGAAACATTTGTATATTTGTAATAATTAGCGAAAATGGCGAGATAAAGGGGGTGGGGGAGAACGACTTTTTATTAAATATCGCATTTATTCTACATCAACTTCCTATCACCACCAGGGGGTGCTTTGCTATCTCTGTTTCTATGGGCTGGATCACGACGGGGTATGGCTCTTTCCACTCGACATCAATAGAGCTTACTGCTTTTAGTTCGGATTTTCACCACAGGGGGCGCTTTCGTATCTCTGGTTCTATGGGCTGGATCATGACGGGGTATGTCTCATTCGACTCGACATCGATAACCTTAATGATTTCAGTTATGTTCGTATAGAACATATTGTTCCCCCTGGCGGTGGAAGGTATAACTAAAGGATTTTGCAGCTAACTCAGGTTCTATGGGTCACATCATGACACGGTATGGCTCATTCGACACAACATCAATAGAGCTTACCTATTTTAGTTCCGAGTTCCACCACCAAGGGGCGATTTCGTATCTCTGGTTCTATGGGCTGGATCATGACGGGGTATGCCTCATTCGACTCTACATAGATAGAGCTTATCGATTTTCACCACCAGGGGCGCTTTTCTATCTCTGGTTCTATTGGTTGGATCATGAAGGGGTATGGCTCATTCGACTCCACTTACGGTAATATATGGGAGTGTGTATGGCACGCCCACTGTTTGCTGTCTAAGGTAGTGGAGCCCCAACATTAGATTTGTTTAAAAATAAAAAAATGTTCAACACTGATTTCAGGTACATTTAAGGTTGTTGGCACGGGCAACGCCGGGCGGGTAAGCTAGTTAAACATAAATTTAGTTCTACAGATAATTTTTTATATTTTCTATTCCTTTTTAGCTGTAGCTGTTGAATATATTTTAATTTGACTCAAATTCATTCACATCTTTTAATTTTATTAAAACATATAAATACGAAACTAGAAACTTATTTTTTCTTTACAAAATAAATACAAAAGAGAAAAAGAGATGATCGCACATATCTACTTTGTTGCCACCGGCAACATACAAATCTTAATCCTTAACACAAATATTTACGCAACCAAAAGATCTTTTCAGCACTCGTCTTTTTTTATATAAAAACTGCATATTGTATTCATTTTTAACGAAAACTGTCCTACCAGAAACGAACATAAAAATTATCATGTTTCTGGAATGTTATTTAATTAAAAACCAACGAATTAATATTTTCATTGCAAATGAATTGAAGAACACAAAGCACACAGAAAATTAAGAAATGCATTAAACACACTTTTAGCTGGGACTTGCGATTTTTCCGATCTACATAATTACAGATTATTTTTCATGTAAAAGCAGTTCTGGTGAATTCAAACATATCATCTCTGAATTCTTAGAAATGTTGTTGTTATTGTTGTAATCATTTAAGTTAAAATCTAATTTATATTTAATCACGATTACAAAATTTAAAAGAAAAAAAAACAGGAAAATATTTAAGCGAGTGTAGTTTTAAGGGGGGAAAAAACATGGAACCGACCTCAGGAGATTGTTTTTTTATTTTCTTGCACTGATATTTACTTATTGCATGCCAGTTGGTGTTGCATGACAGTCGTTAGGCAAAACAGAGTGTTTCGTGGCAACCCTTTATTGTTATCAACGTTAAATGTATGTCTTATTGTTGGAAATAATGTTTTTTTTTTCCTTTTTTTTTTTATCGCTCAGTAGACAATTACATAATAAAAATTTTGACGAATCCCTGTAAATATATATATATATATATATATATATATATATATATATATATATATATATATATATACCAAGATCTTACGAGTTTAGAAAGATAAAGTATCTCACTGTGTAACTCAACAACATATTAAAATTTTCTCAAGACTGACCAATTTTTACGATTGTTATAATCGAAAATGTTAGAGAAAAAAGAAAACCGTCAGAAAAACTATCATGTCATTTTTCTATCCTAATGAAACTGATATCTCCTGAACAAGTACTTTCCAACAAAAAAAGATCGTTCGTGAAAAAGTTATACATGCACATACAAAATACAAGAAAGGAAAAGTAATGCGTCAAGCATAGATTATGAAACACTTTCAAACACGTGCAGGATAAAATAACAAAACTTCACGCTTTAATAAGGTAAAAGATGATGTATAAGTAAACAAAGTTCAGTTTAAACAGGGCGAGGAGGCCTACCTTTCAGCTTAAGCCCAACTAGCCCCACCCAGCAGGCTTGTTTACCTAATTATACTGAACATTACTAATAGTTTGTGATTATAGTTTGTGGTATTGAGCAATAATTATACTATATAATGCTGAAATACAAATTCTGAAAATACAAGAGTCTAAAAAAAAAAACAAATTCTGAAAATACAATTTACCAATCCTACTGTTTGCAAAACGCAAAACACATCTCAAAATCCAATTTCAGGAACTACCACCAACAGTCGAAAAAATATCCGAATTCTTTTGGGCAGCCCTGTTTATGATCTATAGATATGTATATATACTACATAGTATGCTACAATTTAGTACAGTTAGGAAACGCATAACGCCGTTGTAATTACTCCTTCAATAATTTCCGTCAATAAACGAAAATGTAAGAGAGAACTTTTGTGCTGTCTTGTATATCCATCTATTGAATTTATACACACCAAGGAATAGTGACATATATCAATTGGATGGCAATCCGAGTATACTTACATCACTTAGCGCACGAGACAGACAGACAAACAGACAGATAGAACGCAGACAAACCGGATTCATAAACACTTTTCAACTTTGTTGGAAAGCGTTTAAAAAGAGAGAAAATGGGAGAAAAAATATCGCACTTCTATTACACCCAGAAAAAAGTTTTGTTGAATCAACAAAAATTTGGTTGACCCAACAAAACTTAGGTCAATGGAAATTTTGTTTGAATCAACATTTTTTTTTTTTTTTTTTTTTTTTTTTGCAATTCCAAAAAAAAATTTTGTATTGTCAGCAAAAAATGTTTTGTTAATTCAAGTAAAATGGTTCAATTTTACTTGAATTTTGCTAAAACAACCAAAATATACTCAACAAAACATGTTTTGTAGTTTTAATCAGTTCCTTTTTCTGGGTGTATGCTACCAGTGGCGACAAGCAAATCTTATTCTTATTCAAAAGTTGGAGTATCATAGCTGAAATTTATTCCTACTGAGCAAAAAATGCCGGGCCAGGACTCGAACTTGAATACCTTGGCTGGCCGTGCCAACGCTCATCCCAATACTGAGCTACCCCAGCGATATCCTATGGCTGATCTATTTCACTCTTATTTGTTGGACATAGATGGGAACTGCAACGCTAATTTCATTCATCCGAGATATAGCATTTTACATGAGAAAGTGTGATATAACAAGGAAACTCCAGTAAAGTAAAGCCAGGAGAGAAGGCGCGGTCGGAGAGATTGCGCACAGAGAGGTTCGGGGGCAAGGAGCAGAGCGAGCGCGCAGTGACTCCAGATAGTTGTACAACAGCAGTAGTGGAGTATCTACTTGAAAATGCACGTTGATTGTTTTGAGCGTCTAAGATAAAGCATTTCTATTTTGTTTTGTTTTCCCAAAGTAAGAGCTTGAAATTTAATAGCTATTAATCAGAATTTCTATAATGTCAGTAATACAAAATATTTTGAACTTAAACGATTTCTCATAAGCTGCTAATCTAGACTAACAATGTGAACATCAAAGGTTCGTTTTAGTAGCGGCCATGTTTAAATAAAAGGCCGCGCAATCTCTCCTACCGAAATTGGAGAGTTTGCGCATCTGCTAATTAAGAGAGATGGCGCATTGTTCCCATTAGTTTCCATGCTAGGACAGATTACGCACCTTATTGGTAAATTTGCATAAAAAAGGAAAAAATGAAAATGGACTAATTTTAAGTGAAACGTGTTATCATGTAACTTAATATTATTTTGTAATCTTATCTGGACTTGCTTCTTCTGATTCTTTCATTTTTTTCCTTTAATTGAAATTTTTTAATCGTTTTTAAAATTATTTCCTTTTTCTGATTCTTTAATCATTAGGTTGAAATATTCACTCCTAATACAATAATATTTGTTCACAAAAACCTTACAACAATGTCATTTAAGTGTAATTATTATTGTTAACAATTTAATTGTAGTTATTATTTGTAACAATCTCTCCTACTCATGTGCGCAATCACACCAACCCTGTAAGGACAGATTGCGCAAAATAACTTTCTTGGTCTTATTACAACTGTTCTATTAAATTGCAACATAACAGCAAATTAGCAATGGAAATGCATAAAAAACAAATGAAGTAAAAATTATTCACGGATAGTTTAGCATAAAATTAATATTTAGATTTTTTATTGTTATTCTTTTGAATTGTGCGCAGACTCTCCTAGCTTTACCTTATACCATGTAACTATCTCATAAAGAGAGGAAAGTTTTTTCAACTAGGTAAATTATAGTCAATGGTTGTAGTATCATAGTTGAGATTTATTTATTCCAACAGAGCGCAATATGCCGGGGTAGACTGGAGTTTCCCTGTTATATCACGCTTTCAACATGTAAAATGATGTAGTTATAGCTCGGATGAATTCAATTAGCGTTGCAGTTCGCAACCATGTCCAACGAACAAGAGTGAAATATGCCAGCCAGGATATCGTTGGGGTAGCTCAGGACCCGGCATTTTTTTCTCTGTTGGAATAAATCCTCAACCATTAAATATGATTTACCTACTTGAAAAAAAAAATTCCTCTCTTCATTATGGCAAATCTCAATCTCCAATACAAATGTTTACGTAACCAAAAGACCGTTTTAGCCTGATAATGAAAATTACAGAATGTGTTCTTTTCAACGAAAGAAACCAAAAGAAACCAAACAACATTATCTTGTTTGTGGAATGTTATATTTAACGAATTTAATATTTTCGCTGCACATGCGATGCAGAAAGCGAAGTATAGAAAATTAAGAAATGCATTCAAATAAAAATTGAGCGTACTTTTAGCAGAGACTTACAATTTTTGAAATCTTTATAATTAAAAAATCCTAATTTTTTATTTTTTGATGTATTCAAACGTCAAAAAATTAGCCCAAAATTAGCCCATTAGTCCAGTTTTTATCATCTTTTAAGGTTGAAAAAAAAAATGTATATTTATGATTTGAATTCAAAATGTAATTTAAATTTATTTAATCAATTGTAGAAAAAGAATCAAATTTTTATCGTTTATATGCATTAAAATAAAATTTCTAAACTTAAATTAATTATTTTGATGTATTTGTAAATTTATCGCTTGATTATATATATATATATATATATTTAATAATCATTGAAATATATTTAAAAATAAATATACGTCTCAAGATATTCTAAAAAATAATTGCCAAATGTCATTCGTACTTATCAGCAATTTTTCGATCTAATTTCAATTTAAAATGTACTGAATTAATTTTTATGGAAGTTATTTGTTATTGATTCTATGTCTGCATAATAATATTTTGATCAATTTTGAAATTTAAATTCACTGGTATCTTTGAACGATATAATTCAACAAATGTTAATAGAAATGCATAGTCACGTTAAAAAATTACATTATACTACAATATAAATCATTTGACATTTAAGATAAATTATTTGTTGAAATATGCAGAGAGTAATTTTTAATTCTTTCAATTCCTTTTTAAAATTGGCTGTTAAATATTTTTAATTAGGTTTAAATTCATTCACATAATTTCAGTTTGGTTAATATGCATATATATATTTATTTATTTATATAACCATTAATGAAACATTACCGTAACACCAACAAAAACTATGAAACTATAATTTAGTATGTAATAATTAATTGACAACGATAGTGTTCCCCAACACTCTGAATATAGATTCCAAATACTTATTTAAAAGAAGAAGAAATTAAATTAAAAATTGAATGAATGAAATTTGTGGAATTTAGACAGAATTATCAAGTCCCAAATGCCTAAATACCACAAATAAAATGAGTGGTTTCACCATCATATTAGCCATAACATTGCTAAAGAATATGATTTTGGGACTACCAACTCATAAACATAGAATAAAACCTGTGAAAGAATCTTAAAGTTCAAAAAATAAGTACAATATTAAAAAGGAAACAAACCTTACCCATAATAAAGAGATAAAAACTTGAAATTAAATCATAAAGTGCGAAATACAAATGGATTAACCCATTTTAGGCCAAGCATAGAAATTTTATAAAATGTGGTATTATTACCACATTTTATACCTTATTTATGTCGACCTTACCAGTTAAGATGTAAAAGTTTTCAGTTGCTCTACGTGTTAGAAAAGAAAATTAAAAATAATTTTTTTCCGTAAATTTATTGTAATGCTTTTTAATTTTTGTCTAAATTTACTTTATACTAATTTTTCTATTATTTTTATAAATTTTCAAAAGATAATTTTTTTGACTAATTGGTGTCTTTTCTGCGTTAAATATAGACCTTTCCATTTTCTGACACTTATGTGCATTTTACCTTCATCAACTACCATTTTTTTTGACAAACTGCAACAGGTGTAAGTTTTGACTAACTTAAAGTTTAAAACATTTTTCCAGTGCTAAAAAGACCTATATATGTGTGTGTGTGTGTATATTAACTTTCATAGTCAATTATTTTTTTTAATCAGTTATTACTACTGTTTAAAAATGTCTAACCTTAAGGTGGCCATATTACCTGCAGATACCTTATGATGTCTACCGCATAACACATTCAAAAACCCAATTTCAGCAATTAAAACACATAGTTGGAAAAAATATCCGAATTCTTTTGTGTAGCCCTGTACATGATCTACAGATTTGTATATGTAATATACAGTATGCTAAACTGTAGTTCAATAAGGAAACGGAAAGCACTGTTGAAAATTTCTCTTTAGCAATTTCCGTCAATAAACCGAAATGTACTCGAGATATTCTCAGTTGCCCTGTGTATGATTTATACTATATATATACACATCAAGTACTATGCAAAAAAATAGCTTCATTTAAAAACGCATACCACAACTTAAAACGCATTTTCAGCAATTTTTGTTCACGTACAGTACTGCAACAGAATACTCTTGTGTGCCCCTGTAAAGAAACTATGAACGCTATGCACACTATATTCTATACTAGGTATATTGTAGTGCACCTCAGTGATATATATCAATTTCAATAATTTTAATTAGTGTAACATTATTAAAATACACTGCAAACAATATTCACCATAGACCGTAATGGAATGAAATTCTTTTGAGTGTCCCTGTAAACGAACTGTGAATGCTACATGCTTTAATTTCAATACCAAGCATGCCTCAATAGCATATATAAATTGCTTGGCAATCCGAGTATATTTACGCGAGTAAGAGTACGGAGAGACCGACAGACAGACAAATAAAATTCATAAACACTTCTGAACTATAATGGAAAGTGTTAATAAAAGAAATTGGAGGGAGGTGGGATAAAGCCATACATCTACCTTATTGCCACCGGCAGTATAGAAATCTTTATTGTCAATACAAATATTCACGTAAGGAAGAGACTTATTAAGCTCTCTCCTGCTTTTTATAGAAAAAAAACAAAATGTGTTCTTTTCAACAAAAACTGTCTTACAGAAACGAAAATAAACATTCTCTTGTTTGTAGAATGTTATTTAATTAAAATCGAACGAATATATATATATATATTTTTAATGGATTGAAGAAAACGAAGAATTGAAAATAAAGAATACATTTAAATGCACTCGTTTAAAGTTATATTCGAAAGCTTGATTTTTATATAAAAAATTCTTTCTATACATTAAAATAAAAATTTGTGAGTTTTAAATTAACCATTTTGATACGATGAAAATTCATCGCTTCATTATAATTGTAATAAAAAAATTATAGAGATAAATTAAGTATAAATTTAAGTTATAAACAATAATTGTTAAAGTCATTAGTACTTATCATTATTTTTAATGCAATTTGTCTTTTAAAATAACGGAGTTAATTTTCGGGGAAATTTCTTGTTTTTAATTCGATGGCTTCTTAATATTTTGAAGCCTTTTAAAATTAAAATTTATTTATCTCTATCAAGAATGTAATTAGAAACATGTTAATAAAAACTGCCAGTTACGTAAAAACTTATTTAAAAAAAATAAATGAAAGATTTAACTTTAAACGTAAATTATTTATTGAGCTGTACAGACAGTAATATTTAATTTATACAATTCATTTTTAGTTGTATCTGTAAAACATATATATATATATATATATATATATATATATATACAGGGTGTTCCGTTAAAGGGGTCCAATATTACCAGGGGTCCATTATTTTATGTTCCATTCTTCTTTCCTCTTCTCGAATAATAAGTGTACAAATTTTGGTGCCATTCGGGTTATTCCTTTAAGCTACAGACAGCTCCGAAAGAGATACTTATATTATAACCACCCTCTATTTTATATGTCCATATTTGCATCGAAAACTTTTTCTCAAATTAAAGCCTGAATGCATGTAAAATATAATACTAACCAGAAATTTTACAAATAAGAAGTTAAAAATTTTAATAACGCTCTCCCATTTTAAACATTTTTTAACGTAGTTTCAAAATGTTTATAAATTCGGTTTGTCTGTCTGTCTATCCGTACTCTAACTCGGGTCAATATATTCGGATTGTCATCTAATTGATATATGTTATTGAGTTTTTCCATGGCATGTTCAGTGTTGGAAATGAAGTCTGTACCATTTAAGGTTAGTTTATAGGGAACCTCAAAAGAATTTCATTGCATTATGATCTATAGAGAAAAATTGTTTGCAGTGTATTTTAATGATGTTACACTACCTCAATGCAAATTTTAAAAGCATTATTGAGGTGCAGTGGTGCAGTACAGCATGTTTCTTACAGATTGAGTACGTGGACTTTATCGTTTTTGTACAGACACTCAAAAGAATTCGGATAGAGGACTGACTATGAGCCATAATTACTGAATGTGCGCTTTCAGCAGTGATAGGAATTTTAAAACTTCCTATTTTTAAGGTATTACAAGGTGTGTAGATCATATACAGAGCTGCACGAATGAATTCGCACACATTATTGGCTATGGACAGCAATTGTTTAAAATGAATTTTTACTGCTTTTTTATGTTTATTTAAATATCTCATTTCATTGTATGAACGAAATTTCATAATAGTATTACTCCTATAGAGTTGGAATGTATTTTATAATCTATGCCATGATGTGTGATTTTATGTTCTTGCGTTGAATTTATGACAGTTTCATTTTAATTTCATAATAGTATTATTCCAATAGGGTTGGAATGTGTTTTATAATCTATTTCTATACCATGAAGTTTAATTTTAAGTTCTTGCTTTGAATTTATGACAGTTTCATTTTAATTTCATAATAATATTATTCGGATAGAGTTAGAATGTGTTTTATAATCTATTAGCCCGTGGAGTTAGCGACAAATTTCACCAAAATATTTCACTTCCGGATACCAGTATGAGATTTGGTCCAAAGCTTATATATAACAAAAAATCACCGGGAGGAAATTGATCAGATGTCAAGATCGCCCCCCCGGGGGGGGTGGTAACTCGGTTGAATGTCGTATGACAGATATTGAGCTCATTTTATTTTTTTTATACTTATTTTTGTACTAAAGCTTTAAAAAGTTTGTATATTATATAAAATGTGTATCCACTGACCGTGTAAGATTTTATTGCAGAAATATTGATATTTAGGGTATACTAGGTGCGCAACTAAGTTTCGGGGTTTCACACATACATGGCGGTAATGGCCCATGTAGTCGACATACATGTCTAAAGTTGTGTTTTTGTAATAGCTTGCATATCTATTAACAATAACCAGTCGTAATAACAACACATATCGAAACGCAAAAATATTTTTTCTAACAACGAAAATGTCGAGTTTTGTGCCAAATAAACAGCATTCGCGGTAAGCTTTGCTTTTCTGCTTTAACTTGAAAAAAAATGCAGCTGAAGCACGTCGTTTCCTTGAGGAGGCCTACGGCAAACATGCACCATCGAAAACTATCTGTGAAAATTGGTTTAAACGCTGCAGAAATGGCGATTTCGACACTGAAGACAAGGAACGCTCCGGAAGACCAAAAACAATTGAGGACGGCGATCTGCAAACGTTATTGGATGAAGATGATACTCAAACACAAGAACAACTTGCAGAGGCATTAAACATGACACGCCAAAGTATTTCCAAACGTTTACACGCCAAGGGAAAAATTCAAAAGGATGGAAAACGGGTGCCGCATGAGTTGACTGAAAGACAGATAAGAAATCGAAGAACCGCTTGCGAAATTTTGCTTTTGCGGAATAAAAGAAAGAGTTTCCTGCATCGAATTGTTACTGGATATGAGAAGTGGATATATTTCGAGAATACCAAACGCAAGAAATCGTGGCTTTCACCTGGCAAAACATTAACATCGAAGGCACGACCAAATTGCTTCGTAAAGAAGACAATGGGACCAGAAAGGAATCGTACACTATGAGCTGCTGAAACCGGCCGAAACTATTAATTGGAATCGCTACCAACAACAACTGAATAATTTTAACCATGCATTGTTCGAAAAACGGCCAGAATGGGACACGAGACACGAACGAGTGATATTGCAGCACGATAAAGCTCCGTGCCATTTCACTTCCATCGTCTAGGACACCATCAAAACACTGAAATGGGACCTGCTACACACCCGCCGTATTCACCAGTCCTAGCCCCTTCGGATTATCACTTGTTCCGGTCGATGGCGTATGGCTTGGCTGGGTTACACTTGGCCAATTTAGAAGAAGTGCAAAATTAGTTGGATGAATGGTTTTGGTCCAAAGACGCGTCTTTTTATCGTCACGGTATTCATGCATTGCCAGAGAGATGGCAAAAAAATGTGTAGCTAGCGAGGGACGATACTTTGAATAAATAATTTTTTGCATTTCTCTTAATTTTTTCCATTTTTTACAGATAAAAATAACCCATAAACTTAGTTGCGCACTTAGTAAATGGCCTTTTTGAAAAAAAAAATTCTCAAAACTTTTTCTGTATTTTTTGGAAATCTTCTTTTTTTTTTTCAATAACTTGAAAGTATATTAAAGCTTTGAAACTTTTATAAGTTAAGTAAACCATTCTTATGTTCGCAGTGTTAAATTTTAGTGCATTTATAATGATTTCTAGGTTATAAAGGTATAAGTTGAATATTTTCTCTTTTGACAAATTACATCAGCTTACAAATTATTTCCTTTAATATTCAGAGAAGCTCTGTTACCTACGAGCTGAAGGAAGTGGATGAGCTGATAATCTTGTAGAATCTAATGTAACAACATCAGGAAGAGTGGAAGAAATATTAAAAGTGTCGCACGTAAAGAGATATCGATACGCTCACGAGGTTTCGATTATGACTCTACAAGTCCTGTTGGAGAAAGCCTATCGAAATCGGACAGAAGAAGAAGTTGATGAAACTTTTGAAGATTGGATTCAGCGAAGATCAGAAAATTCGCCTCAGTTTAAGTATTGGCATATTACAAAATCGTTGGTATCTTTGCTTTTATATCTGGTGCGGAGTATTCGTCAGGGCAATTTGACATATTTTATTTTCACTTTGGAGGAAATTTGTCCATGGATGTTTGCTCTTAATAGAACCAACTATGCTCGATGGCTGCCAGTGTGTTTATACAATTTAAAGCAACAACCAGAGATGCATCCCGCTGTTTTCTGTGAGTTTAAAAAGGGAAATATGTTTGTATCCAAAACTAACAGGAAATTCTCCAGGATGGCACATGGCCAATTGCATGAGCAAAACAACAAATTATTGAAAAACATTTCATATAATTTATCACGTTTAAGTGAAGAGAAGGGACTGATAGAGTGGATGGTTTTGCGGGGCTCGAGGTTTCACGAATGATTGAAGAATTCGAAGAAAATTATAACCTGAGGTCAGACATCACTTCTGAAAAGCATCATGAAAACACTGCAAGTTTTAAAATAGAATTCAGACCCGACCCATGTTTCTGCTCTTGTTGAAGTATTTCAAAAACACGGCAATCCCTTCGAAGACCGAGAGTTGACTACCGTCAACAGTAGTAGGATTGTCCTCCCGGAAGAATGTGCAAGATCTGTTATATTATCGAATTTACTAGAAAAAAAACAGTTTGAAGAATTTGTTGAAGATCGCTTGTTACTAAGAAAGGCATCAATCCATAACGTCATAAAAAAAACAATTGCCCCTGATGGGTGGAAAGAAATTTTCTATTAAGTCCAAAGACAAGCAAAAGATTCTTGACCTGAGAAAAGACAGTACACTTTTTGCCAAGCTATATGTTGCTAACCAAGCAAGACAAATGGATATCAAAAAATTTTTCGCACATGAAAACAGCTCTTGTCCAACTTCCATATCTGATCTCGGTAAACTTCGAAATCCCAGCAACAAGTCCGATGTAGTATGTTGTATCTTAAAGTCAAGTGGAGTTTCTGAGACGACTGTCATTGAACCTAATGTTTCTTGCCTCATTATCGATGGAGCGGCTTTGGTCCATATGCTTATCCCTCAATTCAGTCTAACCTTTCAGGAATACTGTGATCAGATTGTTGGAATATATGTTTTAATTAGGCTAAAAACTGCAGATAGAATCGATTTGGTTTTCGACCGCTATCTAAATGGAAGCCTTAAAAATGACACAAGAAAGATGAAGGGATCTGATCCAAGAGTAAATGGGAAATCCAATGTTGTTATACCTAAATCCTTTAGTAAGTTTCTTCCTCACAGTAAAAACAAAGAAGATCTCTTCGGATTTTTAGCAGAAAATTTCGTCAAGATGAATCTGCTCCTTGGGAAACAAGTGATTTGTACCTACAGAGACATGGTAATTGGATCGCATAATGGCACTTTTGAAGACATTTCTCTCGCCTCCCATGAAGAAGTGGATGCCCGTCTTTTGCTTCATGTTCGGCATGCTTTTGAATACTCGGGTCATTCAAAGATTATAGTAAAAACTGTTTACAGTGATGCTGTAGCGATTGCCATGTATGCTTTCTCTAGGCTACCAAATCTAGAAGAATTGTGGATGGAGTACGGAAGTGGAAAATATCTCCAATACCTTCCCATTCACGAGTTTCAAAGGAAAGTCCCACGAGATGTTCCAGATCTCCTACATTTTATCTATGCCTTTACAGGAGCTGACACGGTATCTAGCTTTGCAGGCATCGGAAAATCTACTTTCTGGAAAATATGGATGACATTTCGAGACGTAGACAAGGCTTTTTTTGACCCATTCCAAAGTTCCTGACAATATCACAGAAGATGAAGAGTATTTCTTACTTATTCAGCGGTTCGTCGTCCTTTCATATCATGCATCAAGTTCAGTGGATACTGTAAATAAAGCCAGTTGAATTCTGTTTACACAACAGAACAGACCCATTGAAAAAATTCCACCAACGAGGAACGTTCTTGTACATCACCTGAAGAGGGCTCTCCTGCAATGTTCTTTATGGACAAACTGCTTTCAACGCAGTTTTCCACCTTTGAATCCGTGTCAATGGGGATGTAAAAAGGTGGACAATAGGTACGATTCCCTCTGGTCTTCGAACCCGGAAATCACCATGGAAAAGCTACAAGAACTAATTGCATGCAAGTGCAAAGAAATGTGCACACGTTGTCGATGTGCAAAATCAGGTATAAGTTGCACTTTACTTTGTAGCTGTGAGGGACAATGCAGTGAATAAACGCTTTTATTTTGCAAATTTGTAAACATTTTACATTATAACAATGAATTTGTTTTAAATATAAGTTTTGTTTAAGCTCAAAATCATGGATATGCTTTTGTTTTTTCCATTTTTACTCCTTCTTATGGGAATTTGATTTACAAGCAGCATATTCATACGAATAATTGTATAAACACACATTCTAAGATATACTTAGATAGAAGGGCTACGGAGGAGAGTTTAGAAGTGAAAAAAAATGAAAAATAATTGCACAAGTAGCACCCAGTGCAAAATGAATACTGGAAAACATCACAGCAATGTAAGAGTTGGCTGAGTATTACTCTGTCGTCACAAAACACCTAAACCATTTGTTACAGAACGAATTTGTGAGAACCTTTTTGTAGCTTATTTCAAGAGCTTTCAAATGATATATCACAATATCATAATATTATAATTGCGAATGGAGATGTGAGCATTTAAATGAACCTATGTCCATCGTCGCGGTGGCCATTTTGATGACGTCATTATGGAGGGTTTTGACCTCTGATCGATTTCCTCCCGGCGGTTTTCGATGTCTTAATATGTGTATAAGCCTCATACTGGTATCCGGACTATACTCCACGGATAACTCCACGGACTATATGCCATGATGTTTGATTTTAAGTTCTTGTATTGAATTTATGACAGTTTCATTTTATGTATGACCGTCCTGGGCCAGTTTTTGAAATGAAATGGAGTGATTGGCTAAAGTCGAAAGAAAAATGTCATGAGTTTGAGGCTCTGCATAATTTTATACATTATATCTATATGTTTAAAATACAAGCCGATTTTTTTTTGTATTCTGCCCTGTACTGTCTACATATCCAATTTTAACATTTCTATTTTTAATTGAAAGCTGTTCCTTTACAGATGAGCCAGCACTAGCTATTTTTTAAAAATAATATCATTTTTCATTTTTTATTTAAAAAGTTTGTAATGCAAATTTTTCGAAATCTGTTACTTTCATTGATGCAGAGGAAAGGAAATAGTGGGATTATTATATATTTATTGATGCCATTTTCTCATTACAATTAAACGGAAAATATATTTTCACACAGAAGGAATAGTTTTTCAGACCATCGCGAGAAGCATCTATTGACCTGACCAGGAAACCACGCCGTTAGTGTAAAAAAAATCTAAATAAGCAGTTTCTAAATAAGCAGCAAAATCTAAATTTACGTTTTCAACGTAACAACATCATCAAAATTCAGTCACTTGTCCATTTCCAGTTTAGTGCCCCACAATACTCCGACATGATTCGGTATGCTGGGTGAAAGTCTGTGTGTGAGCAAAGTGGGCCACTTCTATTTGAAAGGTCTTTGCAATTTTGTTTTTCGCGGGGGTGGACCATTGCAATCATTGCATTAGAATTAAGTTCATGAAATGTTGCTGGTGCCACTATTTTCTATGCTTCAATCATGTTTTGTTTCAGTACCATAGTTGTCAATAGCATTTACTTTGCGAGCGTCTTTCATTTTCGTATTACTATAACTAAATATGTTCTGTATTTTACATTAATCTGATTATTAAAATTTTTAAATTAGAACAACGCCTTTTCTTCCTAAATTAAATAAATAAATTAGCAAACTATAAGAATTTATATCTCTATAACGAGGAGACGAGGGCAAATGATTTATGTGTTACAAAATACATTTCATTATGGAATGTTGTAAAATAATATGTAATAAAAATGGAAAAATAATATGTAATGAAACACATATTTTTCATAAACACATTTCATATTACATATGTAAAATAATATGGAATAAAAATGTATCAGCTCTTTCGATTACTGCTTACTTAGATTATTTTCATTATTACACTACGGCGTGGTTTCCATGTGGACCTCTATTATTTTTTCCTAAAAACTAAACTGTTTGATTTTTTTACTTTTTTACTTTACTTCTATAGAGCTGAATGTTTTTTTATGCTTTGGAATAAAACCAATAAATGGCAGCACTGATGCTTATTTCCTCATAAAATAAATGTTATTTTCATCCGAGTTTGCAAAATGCCTTGAAGGCAGTGTGGCCAAGAAAGTAAGAAATTTTCATAATTATTTAATTTAAGCAATTTACAATAAAAAAATTCAGTATTTGTAGATCATTCTCTTGTTTAAAGCCTTCAAATTTTCTATTGCGTGAATTTAGGTTATTGATAGCTAAATGGATATTTTAAAGTGGCTAGTAATTTTAGATCCATATTTGCGAACCTTAATTACCAGTCCCCTAAAGTATTGATTCTGGAAAAAAGTCTCTTTATGTCATCTATTGTGTCATTCTGTTTATACAAAAGCATAGAATGTGTATTTGTAATGTTATTTTAACTTAAGGTCTCAAGCGATTAAAAGTGAAATGACATTATTTATCAAAGGAAGCATATCTTTATAAAACATGAAACGACAACATTCTCCTATAATTACGTCAAAATGACATCATTTACAGAGATTTTTATTTCCACCAAATCTAGTTTATTAACTGACGTCATATTAACAGAGATAACTTTACATACGAATAAATTATTGCTCATTATTGGCAACTTGACTTTCATATCCTAATCTTAGTACCAATAGAGTAAAAAATTCAGAAATTTACATAATTTTGCATTGGTTGTGAAACATTTCAGTTTTGTTTATGAAAACGTTCGCTTCTTGTTAAATATGATGTCATTTTCACAAGCTGAAGTATTTCGGTCCATTCCGAGATAAAAGGTATTAAACGCAAAATTGCGGAACCCTTTTACAAATCTAAAATGCAGTCATAAAAGTGAATTTTTATTCATAAAACTGAAAAACAAAACAAAAAAACAATTACAATAATCGCGTCAAAATGACGGAATTTTTTAATACATTTCATTTTGCCAGTACAGGTTTAAGGGCCTACGGTCTTCAAATCTTGAAATTTTCAGTGAAGAAAATGCTTTCACTACTGAATATTAAGTCATTTTTAAAAGGAATTCAACTGAAAGTGTACATTTTCCTTTAGAAAACGACAATACTTTACTACGATTGTGTCTATGAAACGTAATTTACATTGCCCTTTCTGTTTGTAAAAGCTCTTAAAAGTAATCTCTCCAAATAAAGATGAACATTTAAATAAACTTCAATCAAGGAATAATCACCGTTGATAACCCGGAAGTTAGAATAAAGGATTTCAACCCAAAAGAAAAACAAGCATTGCATCTCGTGACGTAGACTTTTTTTCTCCATTGAAAGGATTTTCTAGAAAATAAACTAATAATGAATTTAAAGATAATAACTCTCTGAAACTCTAAAAGCTTCGAACCGAAAGGTCGTTATTTAAGATGTAATCACTAAAAGAGAATGAAACAAAAATGCTAAAGCTTCTTATTAAATTAAATGTTGATATTATCGTTAAACTTGATGTAATTTCTGTAATCGTTAATCGTAACTTAAAAGTTTTTTAGTGAAAAGAAATTAATCAATTATTAACATATTATTAATTATTATTTTCTTCTAAGGTAAAGCAGTGTAATCAACAAAAGTGCTCACTTGTGCAAATTTATGGATTAAGCAGAAACATGGATATATCAAGCATTATGGGTACCTAATCATTCCTGAATAAATATAATGTTAGTGAAAACTTCCTTACTGTTTTCTGTAAATAAATATATATTCTAATTTGAGATAAAAGAGACAGTAAACACGACCAAGTATTAAAGATGATTTATATTTTCATATTATAAATTTCAACGACGATTTATATTTTCATAGTATAAATTTCAAACATTCACAATACTTTCATTCTTCCTATACCAGCAATAGACACAAAGGGCTTTTAAATATCTTCCCTTACACCACAAAGGTATGTTTCTATCAGTGAAAATGACGTCATGTTAGAGAAAACGCGTATTCTCTTTCATAAAATTGTTACATTTCAATATAGTTGTGTCGCAATGATTTTCCTTTTCTTTTTCTTTTTCCTGATATTGAGTTAGAGACCGTAGTTTATAGCTTAAACCTATACTGTCGGAATGAAAAGTCGTTAAAAAATTACTTCATTTTAACGCGATTATTGTAACTGTATTTTATTTATTTATTTATTTATTTTAGTTTTATAAACAAAAATTCACATTTATGACGTAATTTTAAATTGGTAAAATGTTTCCACCGTTTTGCGTTTAATACTCGAAATGGACCGAAACGCTTCAGCTTGTGAAAATGACATCATATTTAACAAGAAGCGAACGTTTTCATAAACAAAACTGAAATGTTTCACAACAAATGCATTTAAATGATGAAAAATTCTGGATTCTTTACTCTATTGGTACTAAGATTAGGACAAGAAAGTCAAGTTACCAATAATGAAAAATAATTTATTCGTATGTAAAGTTATCTCCGTTAACATGACATCAGTTAATAAACTAAATGCGCGAAGCACACAGGACCTAGTTTTAGTGAAGGCTCCCATTATAGTGATTGCCATATTTACGATTTATGGGCACGAAGATCACAAAACCTCGTTATAGTACAGGCTTCGTGTTAGTTATTGCCGCAAAAATGGCTTATGGACAAGAAGTGCACAGATCCCAGTTTTTGAGACTCCCTGTTATAGTGATTGTGTGTTAAAGAACCAAGGGCACAAAGAGCATAAGACCCCTAAATGATAGATACTGAAACTGATGATTACGGATGATTAGTTTTCTTTTTTCTTTTCTTTACTTGGTTTTTCTTTTTCGTTTTATTTCTTTTTACATATAGGTGCCAACCTCTCATTAATATTCCGTAATATGTGTGTTAATTTGACCCAGGTTTAACACGTTTCGCACCAGAAATTTTTTTAAGAAATGAAATGAAATAAATTCCACGTAGAAACCTGAAATTGAATAAATAAATATTCATCCCATATTTTTTCTGGTTTGAAGCGTTGTTAAACTGGGTCAAATTAACCCGCATATTACGGAATATTAATGAGAGGTTGGCACCTATGCTTTTTATTTTTTTATTTTTTTATTTTTTTTGTAAGGACTTTTATTCAGCATCCCATCTTCTCTATGTAATACTAGAAAACATTAAAAAACTGCCACATCTGTAGATTTTATTAATACAATAATTTTTGTCATATATTTTTTATAATTATTTTCACTTACCAACCTGTTTTCTTTCCGTAAAACTAGGAAAACGTTAATGATCGGCATCATTTGCAAATTTCATTGATACTTCCGCAAGGGATGTTGCCAAAAAATATAGCCTGAAAATAAAAATGAAGTATTCACTACTCTTAGACATTCGGCCAAGTTAATCAAATCTGTCAAAAAGATAAGTTTTTTTATACATTTTTATAATCATTTTAATTTTGTGCTACTATTTTATATACTAAAATTATGTAGAAACGTTCACTATTTTGGACTTATTGCAATAAGCCTGTGTAAAACTAGGCTTTTTAGACAAACAGTTGGTCATTTTCCAATTTGCCTAAATCTGCATAGTCTCTGAATTCCGTATCATGTTCCGGTTGGCGCGATTGGCCAACAAAAAAATGACGCTAAAGAGCAGTTTTATCATCTTACCAAATTTATTCAAGATGGTAGAAAAACATGTTTTTTAAACTTTTATAAACATGCGTTTATTAAACCATGTTTTTGTGCCATCTTAAAAAAAAAAGTACTTTGCAAAAACAAATTTTTATCGCCATTTTCGATATTTTAACAAGTAATGAAAATACATGTACAAACATATTTAAAAAACCTAAGAGGCCTTTTGTGATAAATAATTGTTACTGACATTGGGGCTAATTGAAAACAATTAATAAACGAATGAAAAAAAAAACACCAAAAATTACTGATGGGAATCTCAGGAAAGGTATAAATATCTCATATAAATAGCAATTAAATTTATAAAATGGAGAAGTAGACCGTATAAAAATGCAAAATTATACGTTTTATATAAATATTATTATATATATATATATATATATATATATATATATATATATATATATATATATATATTCCGAAGACACAGATAAAAAAGTAAAAATTTCTTTCATAACTGTCATTACAATTTTTAAATATATACATGTATGCAAACTGCAAAAAATCTATAAAAAATGCACTAAATATATATTTACATAATGTTACATCTACAGAAAAATATAGTTTAACAAGTGGGTAAGTGTGATCGAAGATCGCACAAAGGGTTTCGTTTAATATTCCTTTCAAAACACTTTATCTTTTCCTTAATAACTCCAAATAAATTTCATTTTCAAAAAAAAAAAAAAAAAAAAGTTATGTTTATAGAGCAAAAATTTACTGGTCTATTTTTCTCGTTTCTTCGAATATATGAACCGGCCCGATAGCGGACGAAGCTATTATAATCTGTCATAATAATATCTGTCATGCAGAATAAATGTGATATTATTAAAAAATCAATTTTAAAATTAACATGTTGTACAGAGACCTTTTCAAAATGTTAAAATATACCAATATTTCCATAATTGGATTTTCATCATGATTCAATACGTTCCTCAAACTCATATGACGTCATAATAACTTGCTGACGTCCTATCTACTTGCTTTCTCTATTACTCATATTGATACTCTATTTGTATTATTCAGAAACATTCGAAAAAGTCCGTTACACTTCCAGTATCACGTCAGATTAATTTTATTTTGAATTCTCTAATGACATCCTATTAATCTGCTTTCTGTACTTATACTTACTCATACTCCTTGTATTATTGAAAAATGTTTAAAAATTTCCGTTTTATTACCAATAGGACGTCCTACTAATCTTTTTTTTTTTAATTGGTGAAACTTTTTATTTTATTTTCATTTTTCACGTGGAAATCTTTCAATAGAAAATTAATTATTGTAGAAAGAATTTTATTGTGGATTTTTAATTGTTGGCAACTGCTATAACGAAAAATGTTTAAATTTAACAGGAAAAGGCTGTTAGATTTTTGGTTTTTAATCTCTCTATATAAAAATAATACGATTTTTTCAAAATTTTATGATTTTCAGCTTCATAGTAGGTATTCAGCTTTAAGTACACAAAATTTCAAATCTGTAAGTTATATAGTTTCTGAGAACCGACTCTGTCACGGACAGACAACGTAGCGGGATGAATATAGTTTCGTGAAATGAACGAAACCCTAAAAAAGCAACTCCAAAAGCTGAAGATCGCAACAAACTACATTGAAACATTTGTCGCCGAAAAAAAATTCGCCAAATCTACCGGCACAGGATATGGAACTTTTCCCGCAACAAGCCTTAAAAATATTAAGCTGATTGGAAAAAGGGCAGATGATTCTCCAATTAGCCTGGCTCTTTGCAAAGAACTGGATTTCTCAGTTAGAATTACGACACATACGTTTCTTACATACGCTATTTAAATGAATTATGGGTGGTCTGAGGAACTTTATTGATGTGGTTCTAGACTCTTGAGCAGCGGTTATACGTAGGGGATACGTTAAAATTACATTGCTAATGGCGGGAAACGGAAAAAAAGAAACACCAAATAGTAAACTTTTCATTTACAAAGTGAGATTTGTGTACAAGTAAAATAGGCTATTCGCATAAAAATGAAGAAAAATGCCTAAACTTAGTAATTGGTTGATCTTTACCTCCGCCCACTCCTAATAATATCTTGCAATTTTGGTTGCATCCCTTATTTCCTTTTATTGTTCATTTATTTCTAGTAATTCTAGATATATCTAAATTAAAAATATATATCGTATCGGGCGCTCTAGTTTCGACTGTTTCATTTAAAACCCATTTGAAAGCAGGTCATCATTTAAGGCTGCTCGCCAGTGAACTTCCCGATTACCCGATGTCGCGCACAATTCGTCGCAGCGTCAATTCGTCGTGGTGTCAATTCGTTGCGACGTCAATTCGTCGCAACGAAAATGTTTTTGAAGGCTATGATGATAAAATAAAGATAATTTATTAAAATTATTTAATGATAATTTGTTCTTAGATATAATCACATGTACTTTGTTAGTTATAATTCTCTATATCTAAAAAACTAATTATCATTAAACATTTTTACTAAATTGTCTTTATTTTATCATCATAGCCTTCAAAAACATTTTAGTTTCGACGATTTGACACCACGACGAATTGACGCTGCTACGAGTTGACGCTCCGATGAATTCTTCCGCAGTGAATTGTACGCGACGAATTGACGCAGAACCGAATTTCCTTCGCTAATGTGAATCCTATGGGCGTAGGATGCATTCGTATATTTAAAATATCTCCTCGGAAAATTAATATTTTTGACTTCTGTTTTCTGTTTACACTTCTTAAAGGATGTCTCTTTTTTTTCTTAGTCGTCGAATTTTTTCTAAAATTAATACTTAATTATATGTGAAATGTTAAAATCTTATTCAGTTTTGGTACGATTTTAACACATAAAATTATAAATTGAGCACATATTTTAGAAATATTTTGACAACTAAGAAAACAAAATAGACATGCTTTAAGAACAGTACACAGAAAACAGAAGTTAAAAATGTTAATTTCCCGAGGAGATATTTTAAATATACGAATGCATCCTACGCCCATAGGATTAACATTAGCGAGGAGAATCGGAAAGTTTACTGAAGAGCAGCCTTAAGTATTCGACTGAGCAGCATGAGTATAAACTCATTAACGTGTATTAATGCATGTAGCTTCATTTCTTCTTTGTGACTGCTTATTTTGAAATATTCGGCTAATATTTAGTGTTTTGTTTGACTTTACATTGCTATCTTGTTGTGGTTTAAAATGGATATGTGATCCGAACTGCAATTCTTAAGCTAACTGCATCTAACATTGGTAATTACCATAAGATCATTAGTAACGAACGAAAAAAATGCGACGGGTTTATGTGAAAAGAGGTACATATAAATGAAAAGTCTGAGAGAAAAAAGGTTGGGAACCGCTGCTCTAGAGCATAAAACATCCCTATTTTAAAATATGTAATCAAATGTCAGAAACAATAATTTTTCTATTGAAAAATATTCTTTACGCAAACTGAAATCTAAAGCTGAAATTTAATATTATTTAGATAAATTTAAAAAATCATCTCTTAATGATAACTATTATAAAAATTAATTTAAATAAATAGTCGTTTATGAATAATAATTGTCAAGAGTCATTAATATTCATTAATACTACATTTTGAATCGAAATACACCTGAGTAAAATTTTCATGGAAATTATATGCTGAATTATATGGCTCATTAATATTTCCGAACACTTTAAAATTAAAACTTATTTAACTCCATGAAAAATGTAATTAAACGAAAGATAATAAAAACGTCCAATATGTTAAAATTTACAATAAAAACCAAAATTACAGTTTTAAACACTACTTATTTGTTTGTCTGTAGAAAAAGTAATTTTTAGTATATTAGATTCATTTTTAAATACATCTCTTAAAAAAATTTTTATTTGGTTTTTATTCTCTTACATCTTTAAATTTTAATCTAAAAATAACATAAATGCAAAACTGAAGAACATCTGTTAATATTAAAAAAGATGCAGCTTTAATTTCAATTTAAAAATCAAAGTAACTATATTATTTTAAATGTGTTTGTATAAAGAAATAAACATCAAATTATATGTAAATATAGATTCAAAAATAAAAATATAATGCTTTAATTTTTTATTTAGATGTCGCAATTAATTCTTCTATTTATACAATAATAAAAATGTAAATGCAACAAATAAAAATTAATATTCTAATATTCCAGACATATGATTCTAAAATAGGAGCACTTTATGATTGTTAACTAAAATTTCGAATTCTATGAAAAAAGATCTTCTTTATATGCTAATAGTTAAAAAATTAATAAATTCTTAAGTTTAAATTAACTAAAATGTTTTATAAGCTTATTTTTAAAATTATATTCAAATGGTGGAAATAATGACATTTTTATTGGAAAAACTCTTTACACACAATAAAATCAAATTTCTAAAACGAAATAAATCTTTATTTAGATTTATATGTATGTATATTCATCACTTGTTGATAAATATAATAAAAAGCATTCAAATAAATATTCGTATTAAAATAGTATAAAGACAAATTCCCAAAATTCATTAATATGTATCAGAACTTTTTAACCTAATTTTAATTTTAAAGCGCATATATTAATTTTTATGGAAATTATTTGTTATTCTATGCTTTATCAATATTTAAAAAAAAAATCAAAATTATTTTAATCTGCATGAAATATGTAATTGAACAAAATTGACTTTTATTTACTGACGTTAAAGAAACTCAAAATGGTAGATATAACATTAAAAATAAATTATTTATTCTCTAGAGAAAATATTTTTTATATTTTCGATTCCCGTTTAGTTGCAGCTAGGGAATGTTTTTAATTAGATTTAAATTCATTCGCATTTTTTAATTTTAAAAATAAAACACTCAAGAAATATCATGCGTCAAGCATTGGTTGTGAAATAGTTTCCAACACATCCAGAACACTTTAACGAAGCTTCATTCTTTAATAAGGTGAAAGATGATGTATATGTAAACAAGGTCAAACCGGGCGGGGAGGCCTACCTGTCCACGTAAGCTCAAGTAGCCCCGCCCAGCACGGTCTAAGTAAACAATTTAGAAAACGCACAAGACATTTGAAAACCCAATTTCAAGAATTACTGTCAATGATCGGAAAAATATCCGAATTAGTTTGTGCAGCCCTGTATATGATCTTTAGATTTGTATGCTAACATTTAGTCCAGAAACGCATCGAACAGTTCTAAATTCCCCATCAGCAATTTCGGTCAATTTACGGACATTTACTGGATATCTTTTGTGCTGCTTTGTATATCATGCTGCCTTGTATATAGAATTTATACTCACAGAGTAATATGCAAAAATACAGTTAAATTTGAAAACGCGTAATAGAACTTAAAACGCACTTCCAGCAATTATTGTTCTTAGACAGTATAATTATATTAGTCTAACCGAATTATTTTGTGTATCACTGTAAATTAATGGTAAATACTATGAAAATATGTTTACTTGAGAATGAATAGCATTCGAGAAACGTATATTCCGTGATGAGAGAACTAATTAATACACTATAAAAATTACTCGCAAAAGTTTCTGAAAATCAGTGGCAAATGATTCGTTAAATTACGAAAATGTACTAGTTCCTGAGGTTTCTAAAGATAAAGAACGCTTTTCGAAATTCGTGGGTAACTCGGAAGAGGTTATTGCCTATTTTCGCTTGTGAGTATATTATACTTTCCTAGATTAAAAAATATTTGTCTTTGTCTTACAGTGTCGCAGGAGACGATGGAAAATTAAGAAATGTATTAAGCGCATTTTTAATTATGGTTTACATTTTTTTTTCAGGAAAATGTTTTCATAAACTTATTTTAATGTTATAATCGAATGGTAGAAAAAACAACATTGTTATTGAAAAATTTTATACACACTAAAATAAAATTTCTTCGCTGAAATGAACCATTTTGATAAATTTGCAAATTCGTCGCTTAATTATAAATACTTTAACAATCATTGAAACAAAAAAAAACACTACAAAATAATTAAAATAAATATATGTTTTAAAATATTACCTAAAGCTATTAATACTTATGAGTATTTTTTAATCCAATTTGAATTTTAAAACAACTAATTTAATTTCATGGAAAATATTTCTCGTTTTCTATGACTTAGTAATATTTTAAAACATTTTCAAATTCTAATTCATTTCTCTCTGCGAACGATGTAATTACGGATTTTTTTTTTTTACTTCCAATTACGTTAAATATTAAAAAAAAAAAAAAAAACTTCCAATTACGTTAAAAATTTTCTGTAGAAACCAAAATAAAAGATTAAGTTTTAAACAAAACGTTATTTGCTGGGCAGTGCAGAGAATAATTTTTATGTATCTGGTTCCTTTGTAATTGTATCCATTGGAGATTTTTAATTGAATATTACATCTTTCAATTTTAATAAGCAATGATTCATAAATAATGATTTAATAAATGCAAAACTAAAGAACGTCGAACAATCACATGCTTTTTTTTTAATTTTGCAACATAGTTGAAACGTGTTTATGTTTTCCGTTTATCTGTCCGTCTGTCCATGCTCTACCTCTCGTAAATGTGCTAGGATTGCTGTGCAATTTTTGTATGTTATTGATGTTTACTACAGCACAAGCGCAGTTGAAGATAAAGTGTGTAGCATTTGTAGTTCTTTTTACAAGGACAGTCAAAAATATTCTCTTACATTACGGTCAATGAGAAAGAATCGTTTCAAGTGCACTTTAATGATATTACACCATTTCAAACATAATGAAATTGATATGTATTTGTGAAGTGCACTAAAACATACATATCGTAGAATATAGGGTGCGAAGCAATTATTATTCATTTACAGGGCCGCACAAAACAATTCCGTTACATAATGTTATATGGGAAAAAACCGTTTGCAGAGTATTATGTAACATTATTTCAAACTTAATGATATTGATATGTACGTATTTGTGAAGTACTGTAAAACATGCATGTTGTAGAATATAGGGTGAGGAACATTTATTATTCATTTACAGGGCCACACAAAACAATTCCGTTACATAATGTTATATGGGAAAAAACAGTTTGCAGAGTATTATGCAACATTATTTCAAACATAATGATATTAATATACATTACTGAGGTTTACTACACGATACTTGCTGTATAATATGATGTGCTTAGCATTTATCGTTCATTTACAGGGCCACGCAAAAGATTTCCGGTACAGTACTGTATGCGAAGTACGCGTCTATTAGTGATAATTGCTGAAAGTGGGTTTCTAGTTTTGGTATACGATTTTAGGTTTTCCATACTAAATATTTCATGCTATGTGGTGTTTATAAATGCTATAGGGCTACACAAAAGAATTCGTAAGCATTAAGGAGCATGAGTATGAATTACTTAAAAGTTTTTAATTGAGTTAGGCATTTTCAAACTGCACTATATTTTGTATACTATTAATGACAGATGTTTAAATAATATAATTTAAATCATATACAGGGACACGAAAAGAACTGGATGATCATCATGGCCGCCTATGGATGATCATTTTTGGGTTTTAAGCATCTTAAGCCCGAATTAAATTTTAGCTTGATATGTGGCTTCTTCTGTAGAAAATATACACGGCTGTACAAAAGAATTCAAGTATGTTTCGTCTATTGGTAGGAATTGCTAAAGGGGAATTCTCAACCCATTATGCGTTTTTTTACTAAACTGAATTTTAACATACTATGCAGAATATATAGAAATCTATTTATCAAATACAGGGCTCCACAAAAGATTGGGAGTACTTTTCCGTCTATGAGCGGTAATTGCTGAAATCTGGTTTTCAAATGTGTTATGCATTTTCCACAATGTTTACTCAGGCATTTTATTTATTTCATTAAAGAGCAAAATGTTTTGTTTAAAGTATTCTGGAAGTGTTGGAAAGTGCTTCATAATCTAAGCTCGACGTATAACTTTTCTTTCTTGTTTAATGAAAATATGAAAGAGAATATGAAAATAAAGTTGAGCGGGTGAGTGAGACAAAAATTGCGAACATCCATCGTGTTGCCACCGGCAGCATACAAATCTTAATCATCAATTCAAATATTTACGTAATCAAAGAACTTTTTCAGCACTCGACTTATAAGAGATTTTTATGAAAATTGCGTAATATTTTCTTTTAAAAGAAATGAAAAAACATTCTCGCGTTTGTGGAATGTTACTTAATTAAAATCCAAGGAATTTACATTTTCGTTGCAAATAGGTTGAAGCAAACGAAGCATAGAAAATTAAAAAATGCATTTAAATGCACCTTTAGCTGTGACTTACAATTTTTCAAATTTTCGTGTTCAAAGTAAAAATACATTTTTTTCATGTAAAAGCTTTTTTGATATATTCAAACATATCATTTTTGAAATTTAAGAAATGTTTATTTATCATTTGAATTAAAGAATAATTTATATTTATTTAATCAATAGTAGAAAGATTAAAATTTCAAATGATAGAAATAATAAATTTTTTATTGAAATACCTCTTCTTACATACTCAAATAAAACTTCTAAACCGCAAATTAATCATTTCCATAAATTTGCAAACTCATAGCTCAATTAAAAATATATTAAAAAATTATTTAAATATTAAAAAATAAATAAATATGCATACATTTAGAAAGATAGAAAGAATTATTTTTTTTTGAAAAATTCTTTTTGCGCATTAAATAAAAGAGATTTTAATCATTTTAATAAATTCACGAATTCATAGCTGAATTACAACTATATTTAAAAATCATTGAAATATTTTTAAAAATACATAAATATACGTTTTAAAATATTATGAAGAGTAATTGTCAAATACCAATAGTTCAGCAGCCATTATCCAGTACTTTTTTTTTAATTATTCAATTTCAGTTTTAAAACAACTGACTTAATTTTCATGCAAATCATTTTATATTTATTTTATGGCTTCGCAATATTTCGAAAACATTTTAAAATTCAAATTCATCTCTATAAAGTGTGTAATTAAACAAAAAATCAAAATTACTCCAAAAATCAAAATAAAGGATTGAACATTAAGATGGAAATTATTTATTTGTTGAGCTATACAGATAACAATTTTTAATATTTTCAATTCCTTTTCAATTCCGTCTGTTAAAGATTTTTAATTATATTTTAAGTCATTCATATTTTTTAAATTTTAATAAAAACGTAAATTCAAAACTGAAAAACTTTGTACATAATAATAACGTTCCATCACTTATTTTTATTTTTATTTTTATTTTTTTTTTTTACAAGAGAAGGGGGGGGGAGGCACGGACGCACTTCTACGTTTTTATCACCGGCAACATACAAATCTTAATCATGAATACAAATGTTTACGTAACCAAAAGATCTTTTCAGCACTCGAATAATTTCAATGAAAACTACAGAATGTGTCGATTTTAAACGAAATTGTCTTAAGACAAACGAAATGAAAAATTCTCAGTTTTTTGGAATGTCGTTTAGAGTAATCCCTCAACATTCGCGATTTTTAATTATTCGCGAATATGAAAATGCGGAAAAACTTAACATTCGTCAGAATCTGACTTGATTATTCGCGATTTTTTAAAATTATTATTATTAGTTTGTTACAGCATCGAACAAATTATTGTCTATATAACAAGCATTTATCTCATAACTCATAGGAATCGGTTTGTTACGGCATCGAACAAATTATTGTCTATAGAACAAGCATTCATCTCAAACTCGTAGGAATTGGTTTGTTGCAGCATCGAACAAATTATTATCTATAGAACAAGCATTTATCTCATAACTCATAGGAATCGGTTTGTTACGGCATCGAACAAATTATTGTCTATAGAACAAGCATTCATCTCAAACTCGTAGGAATTGGTTTGTTGCAGCATCGAACAAATTATTGTCTATAGAACGCATTCATCTCAAACTCTTAGGAAACGGTTTATTATGGTATGGAACAAATTACTGTCTATAGAACACGCGTTCAACTGAAACTCGTAGGAATTGGTTTGTGACAGCATCGAACAAATTATTGTATACAGAACAAGCGTTCATCTCAAACTCGTAAGAATTGGTTTGTTACGGCATCGAACAAATTATTGTGTACAGAACAAGCATTCATCTGAAACTCGTAGGAATCGGTTTGTTACGGCATTGAACAAATTATTGTCCATAGAACAAGCATTCATCTCAAACTTATAGGAATCGGTTTGTTACGGTATGAAACAAATTATTGTCTATAGATCACGCGTTCATCTGAAACTCGTAGGAATCGGTTTGTTTTGGCATCGAACAAATTACTGTCTATAGAACAAGCTTTCATCTCAAACTCATAGGAACCGGTTTATTACGACAATGAACAAATTATTGTCTATAGATCTATAGCATCTTCATCTCAAACTCGTAAGAATTGGTATGTTATGGCATGAAACAAATTATTTTCTATAGAAATTTATCTCAAACTCGATTGAACGTAAAAAATTAACTTCATCCACTTTTGCATTGAACGTATATGTTGATTTGTCATATGAATTAAAATGCAATTTATGTTTCATCAAGCGAGAAAAGAAATACCGTACATTCCAGCGTATGAAGCACTCCGGCGAAAAAAGTGCACCCTTTATTTGAGACTATTTTTTTTAATTTTTAGCTATATTCGCTTTATTACGCACCCCCCCCCCCCCCTTCTTTTTCAAAGTAACCTTTACGAGTCATTTAGCATGAAAATGCAACAACTTTCATTAAAAAGTATAATAATTAGTACGAACACAAAGAAAATATGAACAAATTCGAACTGAGTCCATCTGTCTATATCTAAATCCCCACAACACATTTGGGATCGTTCATGGATTCATTTAATTGATCATTTTTTTTCTTGTTTATTAGTATACAATTCTAAATTTATCACGCTTATCTTTTCTTACCTGTTTCTTTCCTAACACGCACATGTAAATTTGAATTGATTTTCTTGATTCAAGAATGCGCTAGAATACACGGTATATAAATATATTTAAGCAAAATAGATTATGTCACGATTAATCGAAATCCGCCGCCTTCTCACCTAACTCTAATTTGAAATATTTTCACTCGCTTGAAATAATTAGAAGTTGCGACGCTTCATTTACAATTCGATAAATAATCAGTTGCTTATGAGATAAGATCACAAGTCTTAAATGCTTGTTTTAAATTTGAATCGTTTATTGTCAAAACAACAATCGTGCAGTTAGAAAATTGTTTTTAAATATAAACGTATTCAAACAAAATTAAAGCGGAGAGTTGAAAAGATTTAAAGGTATTTAGAATATTAAAAGAATTTATCAGTTATAATCATTAATAGCTTTCAAAAAATTAAACTGTTTATTTAAATGTTAATTTTCAGGTAGAAGCACAAAAAAGCCCTTTGAGTTTGATTTTAGTTTATAGAATGGATGTAAAGATGCAAAAGTAGTCATTTTTAAGAAAAAATTATTAAAACCGACTGCAAGGGAATGTTTTTAATTTAATGCACTGATATTTATTTATTGCATGCCAGTTGGTATATATTAGCGATTTGTTTGGCAAAACAGAGTGTTTGTGGCAACCCATTTTTGTTATCAACATTCACTTTATATCACATTTGATCAAAATCACAATTGTTGGGAATGTTGCTCATTTTGACGAGCTGTAAATGATGATCTTTTAAAGTTTTTGACGTGTCCCTGTGGGAAAAAAATATACCACAATATGACTATTTTAAAAACATAGAGTAGTTACTGTATATCTAAACAACATATTCTAATTTCGTGAAGATTAGCCTATGTTTCAGGATAACCGACTTCAAGGGAATGTTTTAAATTTATTGTATTGATATTTATTTATTGCATAACAGTTGGTATATATTAGCAAATTGTTTGGCAAAACAGAGTGTTTGCGGCAACTCATTTTTGTTATCAACATTAAAGTTAAATCACATTGTTGGGAATGTTGTTCATTTTGACGAGCAGTAAATGATGATCTCGTAAAGTTTTTGACGTGTTCCTGGGGACAAAAATTATATCACGATACGACTATTTTAAAAACATACAGTAGTTACTGTAATATCTATACAACATATTCATATTTAGTGAAGAATAGCCTATGTAAGCGTAAAGAGTTGGGGAAGAAATAGCCAACAGAAAGACAAACATGTGAACTTTGGGTACTTTTTCAGTATAGCAGTCTTGGCGTTTTATTTTTTTTTAAATGCTTGGCGCAATTTGGGATTCAGTGACTGATTGTTGCCAAATGATATGAAAAGCTTATGGAAACAAACCTGATGAACTTTTATGCTTGTTTATATATGTATTTATGTATTTGTATAAACATTTATTTATATATATTGTTGTTGTTCTTATATAAAAATTACTTCTGTTTGTATTTAAAATAGATAAATATATTATATAAATTACATAAATATTGAAAAAATTGCCTGTGTATAAGAAACAATGAATAAATTTCCAGAAAATATGCATGAAAAATTCTCTTCTCTTTCCAAGCTCATTTTTTCTATATCACCAATACCCCTATACTGGAAAAGTACCGAATTTTGTATCCTAATGAAATCGATACGTGACCACCAAACACGAGCCGGTGGGGCAAACTACCACAAGTAAAAAATAATATGAATTTTTGTCTTTTTGTTGACGGAAATTCAGCATGTAAAAGGCGTTTAAGTAAGCCAAAAATTTCTATTCATTTTTTCTGATGAGAGTTTGCCCCGCCGGTAATCAGGCCTTGATTGGACATACATGAAACACACACAAACATATATATATATATATATATATATATATATATATATACAGTGTGGTTATAATATAAGTATCTCTATTTGGAGCTGTCTGTAGCTATAAGGAATGATCCGAATGAAACCAAAATCGGTACACTTACAATTCGAGAAGGGGGAAGAATAATGGAACAATAAAATAAAATAATTGAAATAAACACCGACAGATGACGCTACTGAGTGTGAAATGTAATGTGTAATACACGAACAAAAAATTAAACCATCAAACCGAATGACACATCTAATTTATTGGAAAATGTCGCAATGAACGTGATTACGCTTTTTCATGGCGGTGCCGATCATGTTCAGGTTCCACATGGTCATTGTGCTGGAGGACACAATCCAGACGGTGCACAACGTGCTCAACTGCGGTATGTAACGCTTCAGTGGTGATGTTTCGGACATATTGCGATATACGGTAAAGTCATTGAGGTTTGCAACACCTCCATAGTACACAATATCACACATTACATTTCACACCGAAAAGCGCCATTTGTCGACGATTATTGCAATATTTTTTTTTTATTGCTCCATTCTTCTACCCCCTTCTCGAATAGTATGTGTACCGATTTCGGTTTCATTCCGGTTATTCCTTCAAGCTACAGACAGCTCCAAATAATGATACTTATATTATTACCACCCGGTATATGACGATATCTCATAAATAGCTATATTGCCACCATACTGGTGGTTGAAATTCGGTGCACCGTCATAAAATAAGAAAAACATTAGTCTGCCAATCATCAGCTATGAAATACTCCAAACGATCACATATTCAATAATATTGGAGAGCAAAAATACTAAATTACAGGCGTGTAGATGTAACTTAAAAACAGGAGCATTACGGAACACATTCAAATTAACTGTACAAACATAATAACTCTCAGTCGCTAATGGACTGAAGTAATTTGTAATTGTGACGCTTAATTTTAAATTCGAGGAATGTAAGCCATTAATACTGAACTGTTCGTAAGATCACATGTCTTAAATGCTTATGTGGAATTTGTATAGTAAACACTTGATATAAGGATTTAAGTAAGGATTTAATTTCATTATCTATTCTATAGTGCAACAATTACACAATAAGAATTTTTTTTTCAAATATAAGCTTATTCAAACGAAAACGAAGGGTTAGAGAATTTAATATATAAATATATTCTTAATGTCAAAAGAAATACTGATCTGCGTTTAGAAATAGTTTTGAAAATGTTAAATTATTTAATTAAAATGTTACATAACAAAATAGCTTATTAATAATAATGCACTTTTTAAATTATTACCAAGTTCATCATCAAATTTGTTTCAATTAATTTGGAAGCATTGTTTTTTACAAAAGAAAATAAAATCAGCAAAATCGAGCAGATTTCGAATACCTGATAAAGGTGCCCACCAAATAGATCAGATTCTAATAATTTCTATCCACAACAGGTCTTCAAACAAGCTGACTTAAAATTCATGCCATAGCATAACAAATATTTAACAATGAAGAAATAATCATGCGTCACGCATAGATTATGAAACTCTTTCCGACACTTTCAGAAAATTTGAACACAGCGTTTTGAGAGGGTGGAGGAAGAAAATGTTGACTGAACATATTATCGCCCATAGTCAGTAATGTCTTAGAGTTTCTTTTCCGGCCCAGTACATGATCTAGAGATTTTTTATCCCTTGTACACAGTATGCTAAAAGATAATTAATCTGAAAAACACATCATAGAATTGAAAATTCATTTCCTTCAATTTCCATGAATAGCTTGTCATGTGTATGAATTCTTTTGCTCAACCCTGTATATGATCTATAGATTTTTATACATTCCGTTCAGTACCACCCACTCATACACCGCTCACACCACACTAATATGCTCAAATTTTAATTCAGCTAAAAAACTCATAATGTAACTGAAAGTGCATGACAATCACCTTTTATTACGATGCTTGTTTATTTTATTTATTTTCTTTTGTACAGCCATATATATGAATTTATTTATATTCAATACACTGAGAAAAATGACACTTTCAAATCTGAGTAAATCGATGTTTTCATTTTGTTCTGAAACTTTTTGTTTCAAATAGGACGATCCAATGCTTTCAATTCTGAAATAACAGAAATACTCAGAATATTGAAACAGGGACATACTCAAAACAGAGCACGTAGAGGTCAGTTCGTACTCATTTTTGAAACATGGACATACTAAAAAAGGATTAGAATCAGTTGAAACTCATTTTTGAAACATGGACATGCTAAAAAAGGATTAGAATCAGTTCAAACTCATTTTTGAAACATGGACATACTACAAAAGGATTAGAATCAGTTCAAACTCATTTTTGAAACATGGACATACTAAACAAGTTGGAAATTGTACGTCAAACGTTACAAACGAGGTGCGTTCGTACGCACGTTTTAGAATTAAATTCATGATATCCCGTGCGTAGAACGGGTTAAACAGCTAGTTAAGTATATATTTTATGACACTGTTCATACAAATATCTTAACTAGTTATATAAATATTCAGATATATATGTATCAGCTAGTTATATAAATATTCAGATCTTGATGATTTCTAATTCTGTGAAATGAATTATATCGTCTGCAGATTAATTTCTGTCATAAAATAAGTATCTCGGTTGCTTGACGATTTAACATCCATCGGAAGCTCCTATAACAAAAAAGCACCGATTTTTTAAAAAGAATCAAATTTCTTAATAAATATTTTTATTAATATCTCCTAAAGTTTTGATTCGATTTTAATAAAATTTGAAATGTCTCGACAAAATTCTGCAAAGATAATATATTTTAAATTGCAAACCATTTGGTTGGGTAGTTTTTGCGTTGTTATATGCGGACAGACAGACAGACGGACGGACAGACAGACGGACCAAACGACGACTATAGGTGCTACGTATTTATATAATTACGAACGCACCTAAAAAGGATTAGAATCCGTTCAAACTCATTTTTGAAACATGGAAATACTCAAAAATGAGCACATAGAAGTCAGTTCATACTCCTTTTTGAAGCATGGACATACTCAAAGATGACTACATGATGTTTTATTCTTGAGTGTGTGCATGTTTTCAGAAACGAGTCTATACGCTTGAGTAATTTTGATTCGGAGCCATTTTGACTGGGCGACATATACTCAGATTTGAGTATTTTTTGCTCAGTTTTGAAAATGTCGTCTTTAGAGTGTATAAACAGATTTTAGTATACTAAAATGTTCAGCTTAAAAATGTATAGCAAGGGGAAAACACACCTAAAACAATTCGTGCCCATAAGCGGTAATGCTTACATGTTCTTTTGTTCAGCACTGCATATCATCTGTCGAATTTATACACATCACGTAATATGGTAAAATTTAGTTAACTTTAAAAATCCACAATACAACTAAAGACATAATTCAAATAGTTGTAGCTCATAGACGGTACTGCAACTCAATTATTTCGTGTGTTCCTAAGCAAAAAACGCTATGAACTCCATATTCTATAAAAAGTATATTGTATTTCACTTCATTAACACATTTCAATTTCATTGTGTTTGAAAGAGCGTAATATAATTAAAATACACTACAAATAATTGTTTTACATAGATCACGCATCCGAATGCTTTTGCGTGTCCCTGTAAACGAAGTATAAGTGCTAAACACTCCATTTTCAATAGGGAACGTCCTCAATAACGTATACCAATTACGTGAAAATCCAAGTATATATATAAGAGAGAGTTAGGGCGCGTATAGACGGCATGCAGACAAATCGATATCATAAATACATTTTTTAAAAATGTAAAAATTTGTGGATTATATAGAAAATATACCTTCAGGCAACTAAAAAAATAGTTTAAACGCTGGTTGCTTTTAGACAAATGCAACTTATTCTTGACGCTCTAATTTGAAGATAAATCTGTTAATATTAAAAAAAATGCCCAAAAGAAATTTTAATTTAAAAATTAAACAACTAAATTTATTTAAATATCTTTATATAATCAGGATAAGTTATAAGTATCACATTATATTTAAATATAAAATCAATAAATGAAAAATAAATCCATAATGAATTGTTATTATCTCACGCTTTCCACTTTTTACTCCTTCTGACGTCACTTGTTCTTTAATTTAAAAAATTTAAAAATTTTACAGAAGAACAAAAATACATGTTTTAATATTGCGAAAAAATGTTTAAAAATGCGAAAAATGTATTTAATTCTGAAATAGCTGAACTTTATAATTAACTGTAATGCTGAATTTTATGCACTGAAACCTTGATTATATGCTTATATTTTAAACAAAATAAACAAATTCTTAAGTTTAAAATAATAAAATATTTTTATGAGCTGTTTTAAATTATGCAATCGAAAATCAGAAAAAAAAACATGTTTATTCAAAACTCTTTAAATGAAATAAAATTAAGTTTCTAAGCTGAAATTAATTATTATTTAGATAAACATGCAAATTCATCATTTATTTATAAATAATTTTTTTTAAAGATAAATATTCGTTTTAAAATATCATGAAAAATAATTGCTAAAATTTATTAATATTTATTAGTACACTTTTAATCCAATTTGAATTTTAAAACATCTGAATAAATTATAAAGTTAAACCTATAATAATGGTACGGCAAATTATAGGATTATATTTAATTAATATATTTAATTATTATATAATTAAATAAAATTCTGTGCCTAGAAAAATTGTAAAATACTTTCATGAGCAGTTTTAAATTATGCAATCAAAAGGCGAAAATCATATTATTTTTATTGAAAACTCTTTAAACGAAATAAAATTACGTTTCTAATCTGAAATTAATTATTATTTAGATAAACGTGCAAATTCATCATTTATTGATATATATATGAGTGTGTGTGTGTATGTGTGTGTGTGTTGAAATATCATGAAAAAAGAAATGCTAAAAATTGTTAATATTTATTAGTATACATTTAATACAATTTTAATTTTAGAACATCGGAATAAATTATAAAGGTAAATCATGTAATAATAGTAAGCTTATAATGACGGTCCCGTAAAAAGGGCAATCTTATGAATCATTAATATTTTAAACCATTTTAAAATTAAGATTAATTTAATCTCCATGAAATATGCAATTATGCAAAAATTAATTTTTCATTATATTTATAAATCTGATGATAAAAAGTCGAAAAGGTAGATTTAACATCTCTATCTCTATAAAACACTAGGTGTCTGTCTGCCTGCCCACGGATTTCTCCGTAATTATAACACCTAGGACTCTACAATTTTTCTCATGTGTAGATGTTGTCACCGGAAAGTATACCTCGGCGCCGGATTTTTAAATTTTAATTTAGATTTTTTTAATTAAAACGTGTATATGGAATTTTGGGTTCGAGGCTATTTCAAGCTCCTCCCATGAAATAGCCTCGGACACGCCATCCGTGGCAATGAAACAGCCAGCCAATGAGAGCAGGTGTGATTATGTCATGATCCAGGATCTAGCGACGAGACGACAGTTAGTTCGTAGCTTACGCGGCTGTTTAGGTACAAATTCCATTGGGTTTTTTTGTTTTTTTAGATTTATTTTAAAGAAAAGGAATATATTTTTGACCCATTGAGATTAAAGTAGGTTAGTTTTGATTGTATTCATTCTTAGTTTGTTTAGTTGCCCCAATATATTATGTTTTAGGTAAGAATATAACTTGCATTTTACTGAATGGTTTCATAGCGTTCATATACGTATCTGCTCATGTTCTGAAATGAAACAAACTGTTTTCAATAACAAATCTTAATGTATTAAATTAATCTTACACTTTACTATAAAATGTACAGTTCTACAATTTATCGCATGTTACAACGTTCTCGGGAACTAAAAATGTAGTAAAAAACTCTTAACAGAAAGATTGTAAATTAACAAACTCATATATATAAGATATAACTTTAAACTGATATGCCTCATCAACTGTTGTCGAAATCAATGTAATGTAAATATTTCTTAAATATTATGATTTTGTTTAAGAATTGGAAACATTCAGTGAAGTGTAGATTGTATATTTTCATCAAAACAATTTGATTTGTAAGTATGAGGTAAAAAAAAAATAACCGTTTTCTCACATAATGAGTTTCATCAAAAAGTAAAACAGTAAATAAATATGAATGATTTGCGGAGCTGTTTCAAAATAATTATAAAGAATAAGTCTTTAAAAATGTAAAATCAATGTTATTTCTGGCCGAGTTTTTTTAAAAATAATTATACACCATTTTAATTTGTAAGCATGATGTAAAAAAATCACCATTTTGTGTCAAATTTTGAGTTTTATAAGAATCGCCCAAGAACGCACATGCAATGTGGTATAAAATTTATGTTGCCATCGCACTCTTTATAATTATTTTTGTTGAGGGTTTTTGGGCGATGTTATTGAATTTTTGATAGAAACAGCTCCGCAAATCATTCATATTTACTTAATGTTTTAACTTGCTGATAAAACTCATAACATGTGAGAAAACGGTGATTTTTTTTTTTACTTCATATTTACAAATTAAATTGTTTTGAGGAAAAAATACATCCTACACTGCATTGAATGTTTTAATTTCTTAGCAAACTCACAATGTTTAAGAATTATTTACATTATATTGATTTCGACAGCAGTTGATGAGGCATATCAGTTTAAAGTTGTATCTTATAATATGAGTTTGTTATTTCAATGATGTGAAATTTATGATTATTTATTTATTGTTATTTACAATTTTTCTTTCTGTTACTGTTATTGGACTACATTTTTAGTTCCCAAGAACGTTGTAATATGCGATAAATTGTAGAACTGTACATTTTATAGTAAAGTGTAAGATTAATTTGATTCATTAACCCATTCGGGACCATGGTATCATATATTCAACCTCAAAAAGAGCATACAGAATTTGTTTCAGGCACCAGTAAAAAATAAAAGTAATATCTGCTTTCTTATATTAGAGCATTTTTGTGATAGTTTAAGTAAAGGTAGCTTTTTAAAAAAAAGTGGTGCCAAACGAATAAAATTTGTGTAAAAGCCGCCGGTCCCGAAGGGGTTAAGATTTGTTATTGAAAACAGTTTGTTTCATTTAAGAACATGAGCTGATATGGCTAGCGCTATGAAAACATTCAGTAAAGTGCAAAATTTATTCTTACCAAACACATAATATATGGGGGCAACTATGCATACAAAGAATGAATACAATTGAAACTAACTTATGTGAACCCCAATTAGCCAAAAATATATACCTTTTCTTTAAAATAAAACTCAAACATAAACAAAACAATGAAATCTGTGGCTAGCCGCTTTCAGCTGTGAACATGAACTGCCGTCGCTGGATCCTGGATCATCCCATATTCACACCTGCTCTCATTGGCTGTCTGCTTTGTTGCTGTGGATTGGCGGAGAGCATGGAATAGCCTCGAATCCAGAATTCCGTATGCATGTTTTAATTTAAAAAAAAAATCTAAATTGAAATTAAAAAATCAGTCCTAGGTGTTATAATTACGGTGCTTTCCTCAGGCAGGAAGACAGAATAGGTTTGTTTGTATAGAGGTTTGTGTGTGTGCTGTTTTTAATAAAGACAGTTGCATTTTTTCCGCGAACCTTTCAGTAAATCAGCATTTTTTCCACAATCCTTTGACGAATTTCGTATTTTTTCTGCGATCCTTTGATGAAATTCAAGTTTTTCCTGCAATCATTTGACAAAATTTGCTTTTTTTGTGATCCTTTAACGAAATTCGTGTTTTTTCTGCATCCTTTTGTCGAGATTCATGTTTTTTCAGTGATCCTACGACGTAATTACTGGCCTTTTTCAGCAATCCTTTGACGAAATTCACGTTTTTTCTCTGATCCTTGGGTGAAATTTGCGTCTTTCCCGCAATCCTTTGATGACATTCGCATTTTTCTGTGATCCTTTGATGAAATTTGCTTTTTTAATAATCCTTTGACAATATTCATGTTTTCTCTGTTGCCTTTTGACGAGATTCATGTTTTTTAGCGATCCTTTGACAAAAGTCGTGTTTTTTCAGTGATTATTTGATGAAATTCGTGTTTTTCTCGCGAACCTTTGACAAAATTCGCATTTGCCAGCGATTCTTTGATAAAATATGCTTTTTTCTATTATGATAGGGAAAAGCGGATTAGGATAGGTAGATAGGGAAACCCCGTTATCGGATCGGGACATTAGATGTAATTAAGAAACATTTGTATAGTTGTAATAATTAGCGGGAATAGGATGTTTGTGTGTGTGCTGTTTTTAATAAAGACAGTTGCATTTTTTCTGCGACCCTTTCACGAAAGTTTTTTCTGCGAACCTTTCACAAAATCAGTATTTTCCACAATCCTTTGACGAATTTCGTACTTGTTCTGCGATCCTTTGACTAAATTCAAGTTTTTCCTGCAATCATTTGACGAAATTTGCTTTTTTGTGATCCTTTAACGAAATTCGTGTTTTTTCCACATATTTTTGTCGAGATTCATGTTTTTTCAGTGATCCTACGACGTAATTCGTGTTTTTTTCAGCGATCCTTTGACGAAATTCACATTTTTTCTGTGATCCTTTGGCGAAATTTGCGTTTTCCCCATGATCCTTTGATGAAATTCGCATTTTTCCGCGATCCTTTGATGAAATTTGCTTTTTTAATGATCCTTTGGCAATATTCGTGTTTTCTCTGCTGCCTTTTGACGAGATTCATGTTTTTTTTAGCGAACCTTTGACAAAATTCGCGTTTGCCAGCGATTATTTGATAAAATATGCTTTTTTTCTATTATGATAGGGAAAAGCGGATTAGGATAGGTAGATAGGGAAACCCCATTATCGGATCGGGACATTAGATGTAATTAAGAAACATTTGTATATTTGTAATAATTAGCGAAAATGACGAGATAAAGGGGGTGGTTGAGAACGACTTTTTATTAAATATCGCATTTATTCTACATCAACTTCCTCTCACCACCAGGGGGTGCTTTGCTATCTCTGTTTCTATGGGCTGGATCACGACGGGGTATGGCTCTTTCCACTCGACATCAATAGAGCTTACTGATTTTAGTTCGGATTTTCACCACAGGGGGCGCTTTCGTATCTCTGGTTCTATGGGCTGGATCATGACAGGGTATGCCTCATTCGACTCGACATCGATAACCTTAATGATTTCAGTTATGTTCGTATAGAACATATTGTTCCCCCTGGCGGTGGAAGGTGTAACTAAAGGATTTTGCAGCTAACTCGGGTTCTATGGGTCACATCATGACACGGTTTGGCTCATTCGACACAACATCAATAGAGCTTACCTATTTTAGTTCCGAGTTCCACCACCAAGGGGCGCTTTCGTATCTCTGGTTCTATGGGCTGGATCATGACGGGGTATGCCTCATTCGACTCTACATAGATAGAGCTTATCGATTTTCACCACCAGGGGCGCTTTTCTATCTCTGGTTCTATGGGTTGGATCATGAAGGGGTATGGCTCATTCGACTCGACTTACGGTAATATATGGGAGTGTGTATGGCACGCCCAGTGTTTGCTGTCTAAGGTAGTGGAGCCCCAACATTAGATTTGTTTAAAAATAAAAAAATGTTCAACACTGATTCAGGTACATTTAAGGTTGTTGGCACGGGCAACGCCGGGCGGGTAAGCTAGTTAAACATAAATTTAGTTCTACAGATAATTTTTTATGTTTTCTATTCCTTTTTAGCTATAGCTGTTGAATATATTTTAATTTGACTCAAATTCATTCACATCTTTTAATTTTATTAAAACATATAAATACGAAACTAGAAACTTATTTTTTCTTTACAAAATAAATACAAAAGAGAAAAAAGAGATGATCGCACATATCTACTTTGTTGCCACCGGCAACATACAAATCTTAATCCTTAACACAAATATTTACGCAACCAAAAGATCTTTTCAGCACTCGTCTTTTTTTATATAAAAACTGCATATTGTATTCATTTTTAACGAAAACTTTCCTACCAGAAACGAAAATAAAAATTATCATGTTTCTGGAATGTTATTTAATTAAAAACCAACGAATTAATATTTTCATTGCAAATGAATTGAAGAACACAAAGCACACAGAAAATTAAGAAATGCATTAAACACACTTTTAGCTGGGACTTGCGATTTTTCAGATCTACATAATTAAAGATTATTTTTCATGTAAAAGCAGTTCTGGTGAATTCAAACATATCATCTCTGAATGCTTAGAAATGTTGATGTATCATTTAAGTTAAAATCTAATTTATATTTAATCACGATTAAAAAATTTAAAAGAAAAAGAAAAAAAAACAGGAAAAAATTTAAGCGAGTGTAGTTTTAAGGGGGGAAAAAACATGGAACCGACCTCAGGAGATTGTTTTTTTATTTTCTTGCACTGATATTTACTTATTGCATGCCAGTTGGTGTTGCACGACAGTCGTTAGGCAAAACAGAGTGTTTCGTGGCAACCCTTTATTGTTATCAATGTTAAATGTATGTCTTATTGTTGGAAATAATGTTTTTTTTTCTTTTTTTTTTAACGCTCAGTAGACAATTACATAATAAAAATTTTGACGAATCCCTGTAAATATATATATATATACCAAGATCTTACGAATTTAGAAACATAAAGTATCTCACTGTGTAACTCAACAACATAATAAAATTTTCTCAAGACTGACCAATTTTTACGATTGTTATAATCGAAAATGTTATAGAAAAAAGACAAGAAAACCGTCAGAAAAACTATCATGTCATTTTTCTATCCTAATGAAACTGATATCTCCTGAACAAGTACTTTCCAACAAAAAAAGATCGTTCGTGAAAAAGTTATACATGCACATACAAAATACAAGAAAGGAAAAGTAATGCGTTAAGCATAGATTATGAAACACTTTCAAACACGTGCAGGATAAAATAACAAAACTTCACGCTTTAATAAGGTAAAAGATGATGTATAAGTAAACAAAGTTCAGTTTAAACAGGGCGAGGAGGCTTACCTTTCAGCTTAAGCTCAACTAGCCCCGCCCAGCAGGCTTGTTTACCTAATTATACTGAACATTACTAATAGTTTGTGATTATAGTTTGTGGTATTGAGCAATAATTATACTATATAATGCTGAAATACAAATTCTGAAAATACAAGAGTCTAAAAAAAACAAATTCTGAAAATACAATTTACCAATCCTACTGTTTGGAAAACGCAAAACACATCTCAAAATCCAATTTCGGGAACTACCACCAACAGTCGATGTTTCCTAACAGCCCCGCCCAGCAGGCTTGTTTACCTAATTATACTGAACATTACTAATAGTTTGTGATTATAGTTTGTGGTATTGAGCAATAATTATACTATATAATGCTGAAATACAAATTCTGAAAATACAAGAGTCTAAAAAAAAACAAATTCTGAAAATACAATTTACCAATCCTACTGTTTGGAAAACGCAAAACACATCTCAAAATCCAATTTCGGGAACTACCACCAACAGTCGAAAAAATATCCGAATTCTTTTGGGCAGCCCTGTGTATGATCTATAGATATGTATATATACTACATAGTATGCTAAAATTTAGTACAGTTAGGAAACGCATAACGCCGTTGTAATTACTCCTTCAATAATTTCCGTCAATAAACGAAAATGTAAGCGAGATCTTTTGTGCTGCCTTGTATATCATCTATTTAATTTATACACACCAAGGAATAGTGACATATATCAATTGGATGGCAATCCGAGTATACTTACATCACTTAACGCACGGGACAGACAGACAAACAGACAGATAGAACGCAGACAAACCGGATTCATAAACACTTTTCAACTTTGTTGGAAAGCGTTTAAAAAGAGAGAAAATGGGAGAAAAAATATCGCACTTCTATTACACCCAGAAAAAAGTTTTGTTGAATCAACAAAAATTTGGTTGACCCAACAAAACTTAGGTCAATGGAAATTTTGTTTGAATCAACATTTTTTTTTTTTTTTTTTTTTTTTTTTTTTTTTGGAATTCCAAAAAAGAAATTTTGTATTGTCAGCAAAAAATGTTTTCTTAATTCAAGTAAAATGGTTCAATTTTACTTGAATTTTGCTAAAACAACCAAAATATACTCAACAAAACATGTTTTGTAGTTTTAATCAGTTCCTTTTTCTGGGTGTATGCTACCAGTGGCGACAAGCAAATCTTATTCTTATTCAAAAGTTGGAGTATCATAGCTGAAATTTATTCCAACTGAGCGAAAAATGCCGGGCCAGGACTCGAACTTGAATACCTTGGCTGGCCGTGCCAACGCTCATCCCAATACTGAGCTACCCCAGCGATATCCTATGGCTGATCTATTTCACTCTTATTTGTTGGACATAGATGGGAACTGCAACGCTAATTTCATTCATCCGAGATATAGCATTTTACATGAGAAAGTGTGATATAACAAGGAAACTCCAGTAAGGTAAAGCCAGGAGAGAAGGCGCGGTCGGAGAGATTGCGCACAGAGAGGTTCGGGGGGCAAGAAGCAGAGCGAGCGCGCAGCGACTCCAGGTAGTTGTACAGCAGCAGTAGTGGAGTATCTACTTGAAAATGCACGTTGATTGTTTTGAGCGTCTAAGATAAAGCATTTCTATTTTGTTTTGTTTTCCCAAAGTAAGAGCTTGAATTTTAATAGCTATTCATCAGAATTTCTATAATGTCAGTAATACAAAATATTTTGAACTTAAACGATTTCTCATAAGCTGCTAATCTAGACTAACAATGTGAACATCAAAGGTTCGTTTTAGTAGCGGCCATGTTTAAATAAAAGGCCGCGCAATCTCTCCTACCGAAATTGGAGAGTTTGCGCATCTGCTAATTAGGAGAGATGGCGCATTGTTCCCATTAGTTTCCATGCTAGGAGAGATTACGCACCTTATTGGTAAATTTGCATAAAAAAGGAAAAAATGAAAATGGACTAATTTTAAGTGAAACGTGTCATCAAGTAACTTAATATTATTTTGTAATCTTATCTGGACTTGCTTCTTCTGATTCTTTCATTTTTTTTCCTTTAATTGAAATTTTTTAATCGTTTTTAAAATTATTTTCTTTTTCTGATTCTTTAATCATTAGGTTGAAATATTCACTCCTAATACAATAATATTTGTTCACAAAAACCTTACAACAATGTCATTTAAGTCTAATTATTATTGTTAACAATTTAATTGTAGTTATTATTTGTAACAATCTCTCCTACTCATGTGCGCAATCACACCAACCCTGTAAGGACAGATTGCGCAAAATAACTTTCTTGGTCTTATTACAACTGTTCTATTAAATTGCAACATAACAACAAATTAGCAATGGAAATGCATAAAAAACAAATGAAGTAAAAATTATTCATGGATAGTTTAGCATAAAATTAATATTTAGATTTTTTATTGTTATTCTTTTGAATTGTGCGCAGACTCTCCTAAGGAAAGTTTTTTCAACTAGGTAAATTATAGTCAATGGTTGTAGTATCATAGTTGAGATTTATTTATTCCAACAGAGCGCAATATGCCGGGGTAGACTGGAGTTTACCTGTTATATCACGCTTTCAACATGTAAAATGCTGTAGTTATAGCTCGGATGAATTCAATTAGCGTTGCAGTTCGCAACCATGTCCAACGAACAAGAGTGAAATATGTGCCAGCCAGGATATCGTTGGGGTAGCTCAGGACCCGGCATTTTTTTCTCTGTTGGAATAAATCCCCAACCATTAAATATGATTTACCTACTTGAAAAAAAAAATTCCTCTCTTCATTATGGCAAATCTTAATCGCCAATACAAATGTTTACGTAACCAAAAGACCGTTTTAGCCTGATAATGGAAATTACAGAATGTGTTCTTTTCAACGAAACCTCTTATAAAAGAAACCAAACAACATTATCTTGTTTGTGGAATGTTATTTAACGAATTTAATATTTTTGCTGCACATGCGATGCAGAAAGCGAAGTATAGAAAATTAAGAAATGCATTCAAATAAAAATTGAGCGTACTTTTAACAGAGACATACAATTTTTGAAATCTTTATAATTAAAAAATCCAAATTTCTTATTTTTTGATGTATTCAAACGTATCATCTTTTAAGGTTGAAAAAAAATGTATATTTATGATTTGAATTCAAAATGTAATTTAAATTTATTTAATCAATTGTAGAAAAAGAATCAAATTTTTATCGTTTATATGCATTAAAATAAAATTTCTAAACTTAAATTAATTATTTTGATGTATTTGAAAATTTATTGCTTGATTATATATATATATATATATATATATATATATATATATATATATTTATTTATTTAATAATCATTGAAATATATTTAAAAATAAATATACGTCTCAAGATATTCTAAAACATAATTGCCAAATGTCATTCGTACTTATCAGCAATTTTTCAATCTAATTTCAATTTAAAATGTACTGAATTAATTTTTATGGAAGTTATTTGTTATTGATTCTATGTCTGCATAATAATATTTTGATCAATTTTGAAATTTAAATTCATTGGTATCTTTGAACGATATAATTCAACAAATGTTAATAGAAATGCATAGTCACGTTAAAAAATTACATTATACTACAATATAAATCATTTGACATTTAAGATAAATTATTTGTTGAAATATGCAGAGAGTAATTTTTAATTCTTTCAATTCCTTTTTAAAATTGGCTGTTAAATATTTTTAATTAGGTTTAAATTCATTCACATATTTTCATTTTGGTTAATATGCATATATATATTTATTTATTTATATAACCATTAATGAAACATTACCGTAACACCAACAAAAACTATGAAATTATAATTTAGTATGTAATAATTAATTGACAACGATAGTGTTCCCCAACACTCTGAATATAGATTCCAAATACTTATTTAAAAGAAGAAAAAATTAAATTAAAAATTGAATGAATGAAATTTGTGGAATTTAGACAGAATTATCAAGTCCCAAATGCCTAAATACCACAAATAAAATGAGTGGTTTCACCATCATATTAGCCATAACATTGCTAAATAATATGATTTTGGGACTACCAACTCATAAACATAGAATAAAACCTGTGAAAAAATCTTAAAGTTCAAAAAATAAGTACAATATTAAAAAGGAAACAAACCTTACCCATAATAAAGAGATAAAAACTTGAAATTAAATCATAAAGTGCGAAATACAAATGGATTAACCCATTTTAGGCCAAGCATAGAAATTTTATAAAATGTGGTATTATTTGCATTGAAATTTGCTTAAATTACATTCATTAAGACACCAAAAATGTTTCGTGCATGAAAAACAATATTTTATTTAATTTGACGTTACCATTATTAACACGTTCGCTGCCAACTACGAGTATACTCGTAGTACTATCTAAAATTAGTTATTCGCACCGGAAATTTCAAAAGAAGAATTTTTATTTTAAGTAATCACGAAATGTCTGTAATAAAACAAAGTAAATATTGCTATTAGTTTTTTCTGGTATGAATTTGAACTTTCTAAATAAAATGAAAATTTCGGCATTTTTAGCTTGGCAGCGAACGTGTTAATTTACCATTAATAATTTACCATTAAATTTAAATAAAAAATTTAAGTTTTCTTATGGCATTTGTTTTATTTTTATTTTATTTACAGAACTTGCTTTACTCCATTATAAAAACATATGATTAATCTCAAGTGGAATAATAATACATTTTCAAAAAGTCAAATTCGTCAATAACCGTTTCAAGTAAAAAACCAGTGTATTTTGAAAATTTCTCAACAGAAAGTGATTACTTCAATTGAATTACTAATATTTTATAGATGTCTCATGAACCCTTAAATATAGCAGAAAAATAAAATTAGTGAAAAATATACTTCACAGTGTTAATAAAAATATATTTATTGAAATGGTGCGTTTACGCACCTTTGGCCGAAAATGGGTTAAAAAGGATATTGGTGTACTTCAGTAACCAGATATATGAGCATAACTTATATATATATATATACAAAAAACTGGAAACTTCTTTTTATACACCAGAAAAAAAAGTATTTAAAATCATGCTTCCAGCATAGATTATAAAAGATTTTCCAAAACATTCAGAATACTGTAACTAAACTTCACCGCATAAAAAAGGGAAATAAGGTATCTAATGATAATATAGCCATCCCTCAATAATATTATCAATGTCAGTGGAATCCAAAGGATAGCGCTTGAACCTAGTCGCTGGAAGTCAGAAGAACATAGTTTAGTACCGGGTTGCCTGCAATCTTTGATCACGTGCACGGGAGGGCAGTCATTGTTGGTTCGTTGTTAGTTGCGTTGCCATATTATAAATTTGTCCCGGGTAAGTTTGTTACTTTTCTTATTTAAACAAAGTATTTGTATTTACTGTTCTACATAATATTTTAGCTGGTTTAATGCTCTTTTTAATTGTATAAACGAATTTCAATATCGGACAGCGCAGGCAGAAGTACGAACACTTTTATAAAATTTGTTTTTGTTGGCAATATGGCCAAATGGGCAAAAAAGCTATAGATATGAGATTATGTGTTGTTTGCCGTAATTAAGTGCATGATAAATGGGTCGACCTTACCAGTTAAGATGTAAAAGTTTTCATTTGCTCTACGTGTTAGAAAAGAAAATTAAAAATAATTTTTTTCCGTAAATTTATTGTAATGCTTTTTAATTTTTGTCTAAATTTACTTTATACTAATTTTTCTATTATTTTTATAAATTTTCAAAAGATAATTTTTTTGACTAATTGGTGTCTTTTCTGCGTTAAATATAGACCTTTCCATTTTCTGACACTTATGTGCATTTTACCTTCATCAACTACCATTTTTTTTGACAAAATGTAACAGGTGTAAGTTTTGACTAACTTAAAGTTTAAAACATTTTTCCAGTGCTAAAAAGACCTATATATATATATATATATGTGTGTGTGTGTGTGTATTAACTTTCATAGTCAATTATTTTTTTTTAATCAGTTATTACTACTGTTTAAAAATGTCTAACCTTAATGTCTACACATCAAGTACTATGCAAAAAAATAGCTTCATTTAAAAACGCATACCACAACTTAAAACGCATTTTCAGCAATTTTTGTTCACGTACAGTACTGCAACAGAATACTCTTGTGTGCCACTGTAAAGAAACTATGAACGCTATGCACACTATATTCTATACTAGGTATATTGTAGTGCACCTCAGTGATATATATCAATTTCAATAATTTTAATTAGTGTAACATTATTAAAATACACTGCAAACAATATTCACCATAGACCGTAATGGAATGAAATTCTTTTGAGTGTCCCTGTAAACGAACTGTGAATGCTACATGCTTTAATTTCAATACCAAGCATGCCTCAATAGCATATATAAATTGCTTGGCAATCCGAGTATATTTACGCGAGTAAGAGTACGGAGAGGCCGACAGACAGACAAATAAAATTCATAAACACTTCTGAACTATAATGGAAAGTGTTAATAAAAGAAATTGCAGGGAGGTGGGATAAAGCCATACATCTGCCTTATTGCCACCGGCAGTATAGAAATCTTTATTGTCAATACAAATATTCACGTAAGGAAGAGACTTATTAAGCTCTCTCCTGCTTTTTATAGAAAAAAAACAAAATGTGTTCTTTTCAACAAAAACTGTCTTACAGAAACGAAAATAAACATTCTCTTGTTTGTAGAATGTTATTTAATTAAAATCGAACGAATATATATATATATATTTTTAATGGATTGAAGCAAACGAAGAATTGAAAATAAAGAATACATTTAAATGCACTCGTTTAAAGTTATATTCGAAAGCTTGATTTTTATATAAAAAATTCTTTCTATACATTAAAATAAAAATTTGTGAGTTTTAAATTAACCATTTTGATACGACTGAAAATTCATCGCTTCATTATAATTGTAATAAAAAATTATAGAGATAAATTAAGTATAAATTTAAGTTATAAACAATAATTGTTAAAGTCATTAGTACTTATCATTATTTTTAATGCAATTTGTCTTTTAAAATAACGGAGTTAATTTTCGGGGAAATTTCTTGTTTTTAATTCGATGGCTTCTTAATATTTTGAAGCCTTTTAAAATTAAAATTTATTTATCTCTATCAAGAATGTAATTAGAAACATGTTAATAAAAACTGCCAGTTACGTAAAAACTTATTAAAAAAAAATAAATGAAAGATTTAACTTTAAACGTAAATTATTTATTGAGCTGTACAGACAGTAATATTTAATTTATACAATTCATTTTTAGTTGTATCTGTAAAACATATATATATATATATATATATATATATATTAGAATGTAATTCAAATTTTAATTGCTTAATAGGCGTATAACCAAGATAGTGGAAAAGTACCCAAGCCGCGACTCGAACCCGGGTCATCAGTATAGCGCACTGACGTTCTACCAACTGAACCACTTGGGAACTACCTGGAACTTTTTCACCATAACATGTTGCAGGCTGAGTATCGTTCTCAAGTGGTTCAGTTGGAAGAACGTCAGTGCGCTATACTGATGACCCGGGTTCGAATCCCGGCTTGGGTACTTTTTCACTATGTTGGCTATACGCCCATTAAGCAATTAAATTTTGAATATTATGAATGCAAGCCGTGAGAAATTTTCTCTGGAAAAATTTCCCAGTATTAAAAGTGAATTTAATTCGTTCGCATCTTTTAATTTTAATATAAACAGAAATGCAAAACTGATGAATATCGAGCGTAATTTACTTCCTATCATATGATTTTTATTTTTAATTTAAAAAAAAGAAAGAAAGTTAGAAAAAGGTAGAAAGAAACAGACTCCTAACATGTGTTCATCTGTACCATACAAATCTCTATCGTCAACATAAATACATTTACGTAAACAAAAGATCTTTACAGCACTCGTCTGATTGTTACAAGAATGGAAAATCATGCGTCAAGCATAGATTATGAAACACAGTCCAACACTTCCAGAATACTTCAACAAAACTTCCTAGCAGAGTTGCCAAGTCTCCGACTATTTGCAGACCAGTAATTGTTTTGAGAAAAATGTTGTTCATTCAAATCGCAGAATGCTATAATTAAATAAATAAACATTTTCTGTACTAAAATTCTGGTATTCAAAAAGCAGGAGACTTGGCAGGCCTATCCTAGTTTACTAAATAAACAATTTAGAAAAAGCGCAACATGTTTCAATATCCAATTTGAGCAATTACTACAAATAATCGAACGAAATATCCGAATTCTTTTGTGCAGGCCTGTACATTATGTATAGATTTGTATGTATATTACACATTATGCTAATATTTATTTTAGTTAGGAAATACATGGCATAATTAAAATTTCCCCTTCAGCAATTTCCATCAATGAACGGAAATGTACGTGAGATCTTTTTAGCAGCCTTGTATAGGATCAATAGAAATTCTATACAACAATTAAAATGCAAAAAATGAGTTACATTTAAAAACGCGTACCACAACTGAAAACGAGCTACCAGAAATTATTGTTCATAGACAGTACTGTAACGAATTCTTTTTGAGTGTCTCTGTAAATAAACAATACATTCTATGCACACCATATTCTAAAGTCAGCGCCTTATAGTGTACCTCAGTAATATGTATCAATTTAAATAGGGTGAAAATAGTGTAACATCATTAAAATACCTCGCAAATGATTTTTCCGCATAGACCGTAATGTAACGAAACTCTTTTCAGTATCCCTGTAAACGAACCATAAATGCTACGCACTTCATTTTCAATGCCAAAAACACCATAGTAATGTAACCCTATTAACATATATCAATCCCTGTGTATTTACGTGAGTTAGACCACGGACAGATGGCAGAGAGACAGACAACCCCGAATTCATAAACACTTTTCAGCTATTTTGGAAAGTGTTAAAAACTACAGATTGTGTTCTTCTTAATGAAAATTGTTTTAATAGAAATAAAAATAAAAGTTTTCATCTTTGTGGAATGTTATTTAATTAAAATTCGTCGAATTTGTATTTTCTTTGCAAATCCGTTGGAGCAAACGAAGGGTAGAAAACTAAGGAATGCAGTAAGCGCAATTTTAACTAGGACTTACAATTTTTCCGACATTCATAACTAAACATACCACATTTCTTACTTTTGATATAAAAGTTGTTCTGGTGTATTCAAACATATCTTATGTGAATGTTAAAAGACGCTAACGATGCTAACAATTTAACAGAGTTTCGCACACCTTATGTAATTAGAAATTGCGGTGCCTAATTTACAATCAGTGGAATGTGAACCATTAATAATTGAACTGTTTATGGAACTATGTAGTTCAAATACTTTTTGAGTGGTTAATCAATTATTGTTAAAACAAAAATTATGCAATTAGAAATGTCTCTTAAATTTTAAACTGAATGAAATAAAAGTTATGTGAAAGGGTTAAATAATTTAAATATATTCATAATGAAATAAAAAGAAATAGCTTCTTTTGTGTTTAGAAATATCTTTAGAAATGAGATGCGAATTTATTCACACCTTTTAATTTTAATGAAAATTGCAAATACGAACTAAGGAATCTGAGAATTACTGTCCATCACATCAATCTTTTTTTACATCATAAAATAAAAGAGGGGAAGTGGGATGGCGGGATGCGAGAGAGGAAAAGGTACACTTCTGCCTTGTTGCCACCGGTTTAATACAAATCTTAAACAAGAATAGAAATATTTATGTAACCAAAATACATTTTCAGCACTCGTCTGATTTTTTTTTTTTTTTTTTTTTTTTTGTGGAAACTGCAGAAAGTGTTCTTCTTAACGAAAACTTTCTTAAAAGAAACGAAAAAAAATAAAAATTTCTCATGTTTCTGATAAGCAAAAGCTTAGTTCGTTGAAGCCTAACGAATTTTTATTTTCGTTGTAAAGAGCAAATGAAGCAAAGATATGTATCAAGCACGCGTCTTAACTAGAAAGTACATTCATCCAAATCTTTGTATTTTAAATTTTCTCTTTTCTGTTATAAAAGCTCTTTTATAATATTCGTCATCGAATACTAAAAAATGTTTATTTATCGTTTTAAGTAAAAAATAAACCATTTAATCATCAGATAGACAAGACATTATTTAAGCAGAGGCGCATTTGTTACCAATAATTGAATCATATATAGCATTTCTTTCATCTACAAAAAAATAAATAAATAAATAAATATATTAATATTGCAAATATGCGCAAAAAAGATGTAATTTTGTAATAGAAATACTTTATAATTAAATACATATTATGCTAAATGGTACGCATAAAATCATTTATTAATAAATACTTTTTTTAAATAAAAATATATTCGTTTTGAAATATCATGAAAAAAAATGCTAAACATTTCTAATATTTATTAGTATACTTTTAATCCAATTTTAATTTTAAACATCTGAATAAATTATAAAGGTAATCATGTAATAATAGTAAGCTTATAATAATGGTCCCGTAAAAATGGTAATCTTATGAATCATTAATATTTTAAACCGTTTTAAAATTAAGATTTATTTGGTCTCCATGAAACATGCAATTTTGCAAAAAATAATTTTTCATTACATGTATAAAACTGACGATAAAAAATTTAAAAAGTAGATTTAACACTAAACATAAATTAAGTCCTACAGATAATAATTTTTAATAGCTTCCATTCTTTTTTTTAGCTGTATGTGTTGAACATATCTTAATTAGACTCAAATTCATTTACATCTTTTATTTTTTTAAATACACATAAGAAACTAGAAACTTCTTTTTTACATTATAACAAAAAAGAAAAAGAGATGATGGCAAATATCTACTTTGTTGCCACCGGCAGCATACAAATCTTAATCCTTAACACAAATATTTACGCAACCAAAAGATCTTTTCAGCACTCGTCTTTTTTTATATAAAAGCTACAGTTTGTATTCTTTTTAACGAAAACTGCCCTAACAAAAACGAAAATAAAAATTATCATGCTTGGGAAATGTTATTTAATTAAAAACCAACGAATTTATATTTTCATTGCAAATGACTTGGAGAACACAAAGCGCGAAGAAAATTAAGAAATGCATTCAACGCACTTTTAGTTGGGATTTCCGATTTCTCAGATCTTCATAATTAAGGAGTATTTTTAGCACTTTCCAACCTAGTTGAAAAGTGCTTATGACTTCGGTTTGTCTGGCCGTCTGCCGTCTGGCCGTCTGCCGTCTGTCCGTGCTCTAACTCCCGTAAATATGCTCGGATTGCTCTGCAATTTTTATATGTTATGGTCGTTATCTATAGCATGTTCCCTATTTCAACGGAAGTGTGTAGCACTTATAGTTTTTTTACAGGGACACTCAAAAGAATTCCGTTACATTGCGGTCTATGGGGAAAAATCATTTGCGGTTTATTTAAATAATGTTTCACTATTTTAAACGCATTGTAATTTATATATATTACTAAGGTGCATTAGAAGAAGCTTAATATGGAACAGGGTGTGCATAGCACTTATAGTTAATTTACAGGGACAGTAAAAATAATTCCGTTACATTACGTCTATGGAGAAAAATCGTCTGCGGTTTATTTAAATAATGTTTCACTATTTTAAACGCATTGAAATTTATATAGATCACTAAGGTGCATTACAAGAGACTTACTACGGAATATTGTGTGTATAGCAGTCATCGTTCATTTACAGGGCCACGCAAAAGAATTCTCTACTGTCTGTTAACAATAATTCCTGGAAGTGCGTTTTAAGTTATTGAACGCGATTTTAATTTTAACTTGCTTTTTGTCTATTACGTGGTGTGTATAAATTCTGTAGATCCTATACAGGGCAGCACAAAAGTTCGTGAACACATTTCTGTTTATTGACAAACTCCAGACGGAGAATTTTAAACTGTACTACGCGTTTCCTAACTGAACTAAAATTATCATCCTATGTAGTATATATACAAATCGATAGATCCTATACAGGGCTGAATAAAAGTATTCGGATATTTTTCCGAATATTGTATATGTTGGAAATTCCTGAAATTATGTTTTTAAATATGTTATGCGTTTTCTAAATTGTTTACTTAGATGTTAGCTTTTAGCTTATTAAACGGTATGATTTGTAAAATTATTTTGGAAGCGTTGGAAAGTGCTATATAATCTATGCTTGACGCATGATTTTTCGTTCTTGTTTCATGTAAAAGCAGTTCTGGTGTATTCAAACATGCCATCTCTGAATGCTAAGAAATGTTGATGAATCATTTAAGCCAAATTTAATCAAGATTAAAAAGTAAAAAAAAAAAAAAAAAAAAAAAATATATATATATATATATATATATATATATATATATATATACACACATATATATATATATATATATATATATATATATGTGTGTGTGTATATATATATTTTAGTGGGAGAAGTTTTGGTACTTACGTATTATCCGTGCCAGTTTTAAGCCAACTGCGCCAGGCATGGAACCACCCCACCAGTGGCTGAGAGGTTGTGCTCTGGAAGCTGGTAGACGGGAGGTGCTGGGTTCGATCCCAATCGCGCCCGTCGGCCTAATCGTTCGGAGTTTTCGTGGTTTTCTTCGAGCCGTGGATTTATCCATGCGTAAATACGGATTAGGTTCCCTTAGAAAGACCCCCACGAAGGGCACTCCCCCCGGGCCTATATCCCTAGTGTAGATAATTGGCCGTCAATAATCAACCCAACCCAACCCAGGCATGGAACCAATATTACTAATTATAGTAACCCTTATATTTTGTTTTCTTGCTGCATGGTACATGCCTGGAAATAATCTATAATATTATTCTTTCTTATTTACTATGCTATTTTCCATTTATTAATTTTTCTAAAATAATCTTATTTACTATTTTTAACAATGTTATAAATTTAATCTATAATATTATTCTTTCTTATTTACTATGCTATTTTCCATTTATTAATTTTTCTAAAATAATCTTATTTACTATTTTTAACAATGTTATAAATTTAATAAACCTATATTACATTTTATTTATTTTACATTAATTACCATTTCTAACAATGTTATTTGATAATGTTAAATTACTGCATTTGAAAACATGATTGGCAACGATAAACACGATTGGTACTTGGCAACCATTTTTGGCGATCCATTTCCTGGCACGGATAATACGTAGGTACCGAAGTTTTTAAGGAGAAAAAATACACCGAATCGACCTCAAGAGATAGTTTTTTTTTTTTTTTTTTTTTTTTTTTTTTTTTTATTGCACTCATATTTACTTATTGCATGCCACTTGGTATTGTATGACAGTAGTTTGGAAAACAGAGTGCTTCGTGGCAATCCTTTATTGTTAACAACGTTAAATTTAAGTTTTATTGTTGAAAATATTCTTTTGTTTTGTTTTTTATCGCTCAGTAGACGAATGTATATTAACAATTTTAACGCATCCATGTAAAATATATATATATATGTATGTATACCAAGATCTTACGAATTTTGAAACATGAAGTATCTCACTGGTTATCTCAAGAACGTATTAAAATTTTCTGAAAAACTGCGCAATTTTTACGATTGTTAGAATTGAAAAAGTTAAGGTAAAAAGACAAGAAAAACGACAGAAAAACTAACGTGTCATTTTTCTATCCTAATGAAACTTATATCACTTGAACGAGCATTTTCCAACAAAAAAGATTATTCTGGAAAAAGTTATTCATGGATATACAAAAAACAAGAGGAAAAAGTAATGCGACAAGCACAGATTATGAAATACTTTCCAACACGTCCAGAATAAAATAACAAAACTTCACGCTTTAAAAAGGTAAAAGATGATTTCTAAGTAAATAAAGTCAAAGTCAAACCGGGCGGGTTGGCCTACCTTTTGGCTTAAGCTCAACTAGCCCCACCCAATCTAAGTAAACAATTTGAAAAACGCAAAACACATCTGAAAACCCAATTTCAGGAACTACCATCAATAGTCGGAAAAATATACGAATTTTTTTGGGCAGCGCTGTATATAGATTATAGATTTGTGTATATATACTACATAGTATGAGAAAATTTAGTTCAGTTAGGAAACGCATAACGCCGTTGTAAATACTCCTTCGATACTTTCCGTCAATAAACGGAAATGTAAGCGAGATCTTTTATTCTGTCCTGTATATCATCTATAGAATTTATACACATCAAGGAATAGGCAACAAATTAGTTTAATTTAAAAACGTACCACAACTGAAAACACACTTCCAAGAATTATTCATTTTAAACAGTACTCTGAATGAATTCTTTTATATGTCCCTGTAAATGAATGATAAATGCTATGCACATCTTATTTTATGTTAATCCTCTTGTAGCGCACCGCAGTAATATCAATTTAAATATGTTTGAAATACTATAACATTATTTATATTCATCGCAAATGATTTTTCCCTATAGGTCATAATGTAACGGCATTCTTTTGAATGTTCCTGTAATTGAACTATAAATGCTACATACTTTATTTTCAATACCGCACATGCCATAGTAAACCTCATTAACATATATCAATTGCATGACAATCCGAGTATATTCACCCGAGTTACAGCACAGACAGATTGACAGACAAACCGAATTCATAAATAGGTTTCAACTATTTTGGATAGTGGTAAAAAAAACAAATAAATATGCAAACGAATTGCACAACCTGTTTTGTTTAAAGTTGGTTTAAAAAGTATTTTGTTATGATTTATCAGTCACTTTCTCGGATAGTAATAACAATTTAAAAGGTTTTCATTAGCTTACAGATTAATTTGAAATTGCGACGCTTAATTTCAAATCCATAGAATGTAAGCCATTAATTAATAAACTGTTTGCGAGATTATAAGTCTTAAAGGCTTATTTTAAATTTGAATGTTACACCCTTTACTGTTGAAACAACAATTATATGCAATTATAAAATTGTTTTCAAATATAATTTTATTGAAACAAAATTCGGTTGAAACGGATAAAGAATTTAATCATATTAATAATATTGAAATATATGCTCATTTGTGTTTAGGAATTAGACGCAAATTTATTCATCTCGATTTTTTTTTTTTTTTTAGAGTAAATTTAGGCATAAACAAGTGAATGTGATAATCACTTTACTATCTCCTCGCTACATGACCTTTTTACATCAGAAAAGAAACACAAGATCGAAAAAGCATGCGTCAAGCATGGATTATGGAACACTTCCATAATACTTTAACCAAGCTTCATCATTTAATAAGGTGAAAGATGATGTCTAAGTATTGGGCTGTGAGAAAAATTCCTTCCTTTGGGAAAACCAATTTGATCCGAAAAATTCTGCCCATCAATTATTACATATTAGATATCGGAATTATTGTTTAATAATTAAATGATAGAATTTTCCGTTACGAACCAGCTTTCCCAAATGGAAAGAACTTTCCGAACAACCCAATAAACAGTTTGGGAAAACGCATAAAACATTTAAAAACCCAATTTTAACAAAATTGATCAATAGTCAGAAAAATATAGAATTTTTTTTATGCAGCCTTGTATTTGATGTATAGATTTTTATGTATACTACACAATATGACAAAATTTAGTTCAGTTAGGAAACGCATCGCACAGTTATAAATTCCGTCAATAAATGCAAATGTACTCCAGATCTTTCATGCTGCCTTGTATATCATCTTTAGATTTATACACATCAAGTAATAGGATAAAAAATTAGTTTAATTTTAAAACGCGTACCACAATCGAAAACGGAAGTCCAGCAAGTATTCTTCTTTGACCGTACTGTAACAGAATTATTTTGTGAGTCCCTGTAAATGAACGATAAATGCTGTGCACATCCTATTCTATATTAAGTCTCTTTTAGTGTACCTCAGTGATATATATCGATTTCAACAGGTTTTAAATTGTGTAACGTCATTAAAACACACCGCGAACTATTTTAACCCGTACACCGTAATATAACGGAATTTGTTTGAGTATCCCTTTAAACGAAATATAAGGGTCATTCCATGGTAACTTACGTTACATTTAAAATAATTGACTTCAGTAATTTTAGTAATATAACACCAGAAAATATTATAAAAGGTAAAGTTGATGTGATTTTTCCATTAAACCTATCCAAACCGAAATTTGGATGAAAATTACCCAAATCTTCTGGTATTTATTGAACAATGGGAATTACAATTATTATGGTAATTTACGTTTTTTTTTCAGTGTAACGTAAGTTACCATAGTAAATGTAATTTTCAGAGTTCAAGAAATAGCACTAAATTTAAGTAATTCTCATGCATTTTTTCCTTTAGATAGGTTTAATTAACAAATTACATCAACTTTACATTATGAATATTTTTGGTGTCATATTACTAAAATTACTGAAGTCAATTATTCTAAATGTAACGTAAGTTACCATGGAATGACCCATAAATGGTTCACACTTCATTTTCAATACCGAACAAGCCTCAGTAACATATATCAATAGCATGGCAATCTAAGTATATTCATTCGACTTAGAACACAGACAGACTGACAGACAAACCGTATTCATAAACACTTTTCAACTATGCTGGAAAGCGTTAAAAAGAGAGGAAATATTGCACTTCTATTATGTTAGAGCAATCGAGACAAACATATCTTAATCTTATTCAATGGTTGGAGTATCATAGATGAAATTTGTTGCAACAGAGCGAAAAATGTCGGGTCAGGACTCGAAACTAGATACCTTGGCTTGTCGTGCTAATGCTCATTCTACTGAGCTACCCCAGGGATATCTTATGCCTGACATAATTCACTCTTATTTGTTGGACAAACATTATCTTGTTTGTGGAATGTTATTTAATTCAAATCGGACGAATTTAATATTTTCGCTGCACATGGGATGGAGAAAGCGAAGTATAGAAAATTAAGAAATGCATTCAAATAAAAATTGAGCGTACTTTTAGCAGAGATTTACAATTTTTGAAATCTTTATAATTAAAAAAACCTAATTTCTTATTTTTTGATGTATTCAAACGTATCATCTTTTAAAGTTGAAAAAAAAAATGTATATTTATGATTTGAATTCAAAATGTAATTTAATTTTATTTAATACATTGTAGAAAAAGAATCCAATTTTCATCATTTATGTACATTAAAATAAAATTTCTAAACTTAAATTAATTATTTTGATATATTTGAAAATTTATCGCTTTATTATATATATATATTTATTTAATAATCATTGAAATATATTTAAAAACTAAATATACGTCTCAAGATATTCTAAAAAATAATTGCCAAAGGTCATTCGTATTTATCAGAAATTTTTCAATCTAATTTCAATTTAAAATGTACTGAATTAATTTTTATGGAAGTTATTTGTTATTGATTCTATGTTTGCATAATAATATTTTGAACAATTTTGAAATTTAAATTCATTTGTATCTTTGAACGATATAATTCAACAAACTTTAATAGAAACGCATAGTTACGTTAAAAAATTACATTATACATACAATATAGATCATTTGACATTTACGATAAAATATTTGTTGAAATATGCAGACAGTAATTTTTAATTCGTTCAATTCCTTTTTAAAATTGGCTGTTAAATATTTTTAATTAGGTTTAAATTCATTCCCATATTTTCATTTCGGTTAATATGCATATACATATATATACAAAAAACTGGAAACTTCTTTTTATACACAAGGGAAAAAAGTATGGAAAATCATGCTTCAAGCATAGATTATAAAAGACTTTCCAAAACATTCAGAATACTGTAACTAAACTTCACCATATAAAAAAGGGTGAATTCCCTCAATAATATTATTAATGTCAGTGGAATCCAAAGGATAGTGCTTGAACCTAGTCGTTGGAAGTCAGAAGGACATAGTTTAGAACCGGGTTGCCTGCACGGGAGGGCCGTGATTGCTGGTTCGTTGTTAGTTGCATTGCCATATTATAAATTTGTCCCTGGTAAGTTTGTTACTTTTCTTATTTAAACAAAGTATTTGTATTTACTGTTAACATAATATTTTAGCTGGTTTAATGCTATTTTTAACTGTATGAACGAATTTCAATATCGGACAGCGCAGACAGTATTACGAACACTTTTATGAAATTTGTTTTTGTTCGCAATATGGCCAAATGGGCGAAAAAGCTATAGATATGAGATTATGTGTTGTTTGTCGTAATTAAGTGCATGATAAATGGGTCGGCCTTACCAGTTAAGATACAAAAGTTTTCAGTTGCTTTACGCGTTAGAAAAGAAAATTAAAAAAAAATATTCCGTAAATTTATTGTAATGTTTTTTAATTTTTTTTTCTGAATTTACTTTATACTAATTTTTCTATTATTTTTATAAATTTTCAAAATATAATTTTTTTGACTACTTGGTGTCTTTTCTGCGTAAAATAAAGACCTTTTCATTTTCTGACACCTATGGGTATATTACCTTCATCAACGAGCATTTTTTTTTAACAAACTGCAACAGGTGTAAGTTTTGACTAACTTAAAGTTTAAAACATTTTTCCAGTGCTAAAAAGACCTATATATATATGTGTGTGTATATTAACTTTCATAGTCAATTATTTTTTTAATCAGTTATTACTACTGTTTAAAAATGTCTAACCTTAAGTTGGCCATATTAACTGCAGATACCTTATGATGTCTACCGCATAACACAATCATAAACCCATTTTCAGCAATTACCATAGATAGTCGGAAAAAATATCCGAATTCTTTTGTGTATCCCTGTATAGGATCTACAGATTTGTATATGTTATATACAGTATGCTAAACTGTAGTTCAATAAGGAAACCGAAAGCACTGTTGGAAATTCCTCTTTAGCAATCTCCGTCAATAAACGGAAATGTACTCGAGATATTCTCAGTTGCCCTGTATATGATTTATACTATATATATATACACATCAAGTACTATGCAAAAAAATAGCTTCATTTAAAAACGCGTACCAGAACTTAAAACGCATTTCCAGCAATTTTTGTTCACGTACAGTACTGTAACAGAATTCTTTTGTGTGCCCCTGTAAAGAAACGATGAACGCTATGCACACTATATTCTATACTAGGCATATTGTAGTGCACCTCAGTGATATAATGAATTTCAATAGTTTTAAATAGTGTAGCATCATTAAAATACACTGCAAACAATATTCACCATAGACCGTAATGGAACGAAATTCTTTTGAGTGTCCCTGTAAACGAACTGTAAATGCTACATACTTTAATGTCAATACCGAGCATGCCTCAATAGCATATATAAATTGCTTGGCAATCCGAGTATATTTACGCGAGTAAGAGTACGGAAAGACCGACAGACAGACAAATAGAATTCATAAACACTTCTGAACTATAATGGAAAGTGTTAATAAAAGAAATTGGAGGGATGGGGGATAAAGCCATACATCTACCTTATTGCCACCGGCAGTATAGAAATCTTTATTGTCAATACAAAAATCCAGGTAAGGAAGAGACTTATTAAGCTCTCTCCTTCTTTTTATAGAAAAAAACAAAATATGTTCTTTTCAACAAAAACTGTCTTACAGAAACGAAAATAAACATTCTCTTGTTTGTAGAATGTTATTTAATTAAAATCGAAAGAATATATATATATTTTTTTTATTATTATTATTGGATTGAAGCAAACGAAGAATTGAAAATAAAGAATACATTTAAATGCACTCGTTTAAAGTTATATTCGAAAGCTTGATTTTTATATAAAAAATTCTTTCTATACATTAAAATAAAAATTTGTGAGTTTTAAATTAACCATTTTGATACGACTGAAAATTCATCGCTTCATTATAATTGTAATAAAAAAATTATAGAGATAAATTAAGTATAAATTTAAGTTATAAACAATAATTGTTAAAGGCATTAGTACTTATCATTATTTTTAATGCAATTTGTATTTTAAAATAACGGAGTTAATTTTCGGGGAAATTTCTTGTTTTTAATTCGATGGCTTCTTAATATTTCGAAACTTTTTACAATTAAAAATTATTTATCTCTATCAAGAATGTAATTAGAAACTTGTTAATAAAAACTGCCAGCATCGTAAAAATTTATAAAAGAAAGATAAATAAAAGATTTATCTTTAAACGTAAATTATTTATTGAGTTGTACAGACAGTAATATTTCATTTATACGATTAATTTTTAGTTGTATCGTTAAAAAAAAAAAAAAAAAAAAAAAAAAAATTAGAATTTATTTCATTCCCATCTTTCTCTCTATCATATATATATATATATATATATATATTTGTAATAAAAAAAAAGAAAGAAGGAAAGTGAGGAAAAGGTAGAAAAAAACGGACTCTTATCATGTGTTCATCTGTAGCCTACAAATTTCTATCGTCAACACAAATACATTTACGTAAGCAAAAGATCTTTACAGCACTCGTCTGATTTTTAGAACAAGAATGGAAAATCATAGAATGGAATCAAACATAGATTATGAAACATTTTCCAACACTTCCAGAATACTTCTACAAAACTCCCTTGCAGAGTTGCCAAGTCTCCGGCTTTTTGCACACCAGTAATTGTTTAGAGAAAAATGTTGTTCATTCAAATCGCAGAATGCTATAATTAAATAAATAAACATTTTCTGTACTAAACTTCTGGTATCCAAAAAGCAGCAGACTTGGCAGGCCTATCCTAGTTTACTAAATAACAATTTAGAAAAAGCGCAACATATTTCAATATCAAATTTGAGCTATTACTACAAATAATCAAACGAAATATCCGAATTATTTTGTGCAGGCCTGTACATTATGTATAGATTTGTATGCATACCACACAGTATGCTAAAATTTATTTTAGTTAGGAAATACATGGCATAGTTGAAAATTCCCCTTCAGCAATTTCCGTCAATAAACGGAAATGTACGTGAGATCTTTTGAGCACCCCTGTATATGATCAATAGAATTTCTATACACCAATTAATCTGCAAAAAATGAGTTACATTTAAAAACGCGTACCACAACTGGAAACGAGCTACCAGCAATAATTGTCCATAGACTGTACTGTAACAACATTGTTTGAGTGTCTGTGTAAATGAACGATACATTCTATGCACATCATATTCTATAGTCAGCGCCTTGTAGTATACCTCAGTAACATGTATCAATTTAAATATGGTGAAAATAGTGTAACATCATTAAAGTACCTCCGAAATGATTTTTCCTCATAGACCGTAATGTAACGAAATTCTTTTGAGTATCTCTGTAATTGAACCATAAATCTTACGCACTTCATTTTCAATACCCAATATGCCATAGTTTAGTAACCCCATTAACATATATCAATCCAAGTGTATTCATACACTCGAATTCTCACAAACCGAATTCATAAACATTCTTTTCAACTATTTTGGAAAGTGTTAAAAACTACAGATTGTGTTCTTCTTAATGAAACTGTTTTTATAGAAACGAAAATAGAAGTTTTCATCTTTGTGGAATGTCATTTAATTAAAATTCGTCGAATTTGTATTTCCTTTGCAAATTCGTTGGAGCAAACGAAGGGTAGAAAACTAAGGAATGCAGTAAGCGCTACTAGGACTTACTATTTTTCATACATTCATATCTAAACATGCCGCATTTCTTACTTTTGATGTAAAAGTTGTTCTGGTGTATTCAAACATATCTTATTTGAATGCTAAAAGATGCTAACAATGCTAACAATTTAACAGAGTTTCGCCCATGTGATGTAATTAGAAATTGCGACGCCTAATTCAAAATCGATGGAATGTAAACCATTAATAATTGAACTGTTCATGGAACTATGTAGTTCAGATACTTTTTGTGTGGTAAATGAATTATTGTTTAAATAAAAATTAGGCAATTATAAAATCTTTTAAATTATAAACGGAATGAAATAAAATTTATGTGAAAGGGTTAAAGAATTAAAATATATTCATAATAAGATAAACAGAAATAGCTTCTTTTGTGTTTAGAAATAGCTTTAGGAATCAGACACGAATTTATACACACCTTTTATTTTTAATGGCAAATGCAAATACTAACTATCGAATCTGAAATTCACTGTCCATCACATCAACCTTTTTTACATCAGAAAATAAAAGAAGGGAAGTGCGATGGCGGAAGGCGAGAGAGAAAAGGGGCACACTTGTGCCTTGTTGCCACCGGTTTAATACAAATCTTGAACATGAATACAAATACTTACGTAACCAAAATACATTTTCAGCACTTCTCTAATATATATATATATATATAAATATTTTTTTTTTTTTTTTAAACTGCAGAAAGTGTTCTTTTTAACGAAAACTTTCTTAAAAAAACTAAAAAAAAAAATTCTCACGGTTCTGATAAGCAAAATCAATTAAACCTAACGAATTTCTATTTTCGTTGTGTAGAGCAAATGAAGCAAAGATATGTATTAAGCACGCGTCTTAACTAGAAAGTACATTCATCCAAATCTTCGCATTTTAAATTTTCTCTTTTCTGTTATAAAAGTTATTTTATAATATTCGTCATCGAATACTAAAAAATGTTTATTAAGAATTTGTTAAGAATAATTGATTTATATATAGTATTTCTGTTGTCTACAAAAATAATAATAATAATAATAATTTTATTATAGTAAAAATGTGCAAAAAAGATTTAATTTTGAAATAGAAATACTTTATAATTAAATACATATTATACTGAACTGTACGCATAAAATCATTTATTGATAAATACAATTTTTTAAAATAAAAATATATATATTCGTTTCGAACTATCATGAAAAAAAAATGCTAAACATTTCTAATATTTGTCAGTATACTTCTAATCCAGTTTTAATTTTAAAACATCGGGATAAATTATAAAGCTAAATGTATAATAATAGTAAGATTATAATAATGGTCCCGTAAAAATGGTAATCCTATGAATCATTAATATTTTAAATGGTTTTAAAATTAAGACTAATTTAGTCTGCATGAAACATGCAATTATTCAAAAATTAATTTTTCATTACATTTATAAAGCGGGTGATAAAAAGTCGAAAAAGTAACACTAAACATAAATTAAGTTGTACAAATAATAATTTTTAATAGCTTCTATTCATTTTTTTTAGCTGTATCTGTTAAATATATTTTAATAAGATTTAAATTCATTCACGTCTTTTAATTTTATTTAAAAATATACATAAGAAACTAGAAGCGTCTTTTTTACATTATAAAATAAATACAAAAGAGAAAAAGAGATGAGGGCAAATGTCTACTTTGTTGCCACCGGCAGCATATAAATCTTAATCCTTAACACAAATATTTACGCGATCAAAAGATCATTTTAGCTCTCGTCTTTTTTATATAAAAACTGCAGTTTGTATTCTCCTTAACGAAAACTGTCCTAACAGAAACGAACACAAAAATTATCATGTTTCTGGAATGTTATTTAATTAAAAACCAACGAATTTATATTTTCATTGCAAATGACTTGAATAACACAAAGCGAACAGAAAATTAAGAAATGCATTAAAAGCACTTTCAGCTGCAGCTTACAATTTTTCTAATCTTCATAATTAAAGATTATTTTTTCATGTAAAAGCAGTTCTGGTGTATTCAAACATATCATCTCTGAATGCTAAGAAATTTTGATGTATCATTTAAGTTAAAATATAATGTATATTTAATCACGATTAAAAAGATAAAGAAATGGGAAAATATTTATGCGACTGAAATTTTTAAGAAAAAAAATGAAGCCGAATTCAAGAGGTTGTCTTTTACTTGATTGTAGTGATATTTACGTATTGCATGCTAGTAGTTTGGCAAACCAGAGTATTTGTGGCAACCCTTTATTCTTACCAATAATACCTTTATGTCCTACCATTGGAAAAGTATATATATATATATATATATATATATATATATATATATATATATATATATATATATATTTTTTTTTTTTTTTTTTTTTTTTTTTTTTTTTTTTTTTTTTTAACGCTATTATGTATTAACAATTTATGACACAGCCCTGTAAAAAAAGTTATACCATGATCCTACGAATTTAGAAACATAAAGTAGTACTGTGTATCTCAACAAAATATTCAAAATTTCTGAAGATTCACGAATGTTTTACGATTATTAAAGTTGAAAAAGTTAGGAAAAAAAAGATAAGAAAACCGACAGAAAAACTAACATATCATTTTTCTATCCTAATGAAACTTATATCACCTGAACGTGTATTTTCCAACATCTAAAAGAAAAATATATATTCATGGAAAAGCTATAATGGACATACAAAAAACAAAACAAAATATATATAAATATGAAAACTAATTGCATAACCTATTTTGTTGAATGTCGGTTTAAAAAGTGTTTTGTTATGATTTATCGAAATCAGTCACATTCTCCAGATAGTACTAACAACTTAAAAAAATTTCATTAACTTACAGATTAATTAGAAATTACGACGCTTAATATCAAATCCGTAGAATGTAAGCCATTAATTAATAAACTGTTTGCGAGATGATAAGTCTTAAAGGCTTATTTTAAATTTGAATGTTACATCCTTTACTGTTGAAACAAGAGATATGTAATAAGAAAATTGTTTTCAGATATAAATTGGTGGAAACAAAATTAAGTTGAAAGGAATAAAGAATTTAATTATATTCATAATGTTAAAATAAATGGTGGTTTGTGTTTAGAAATTAGATACGAATTTATTCACCTTGTTTTTAACACTTTCAACGTAGTTTAAATGTGTTTATGAATTCGGTTTGTCTGTCTGTCTGTCTGTCTGTCTGCCGTCTGTTTGTGCTCTAACTCGCGTAAATATATTCAGAATGCCTTGAAATTGATATATGTTATTGGGGTTTTCTATGGCATGTTTGGTATTGAAAATGATGTGTGTAGCATTTACGGGTTTTTTCCAGAGGCACTCTAAAGTATTCCTTTACATTACAGTCTATATGAAACAATCGGTTGCGGCGTATTTTAATAATATTACAGTATTTTAAACATATTCAAACGGATACATATCACTGAAATGCACTACAAGGCGCTTACTGTAGAATAGGGTATGCATAGAATGTATCGTTCACTTACATCTTACAGGGACACTCAAAAGAATTTGGTTACAATACTGTCTATAGACAATAATTACTGGTAGCTCGTTTTCAGTTGTGGTACGCATTTTTATATGTAAATATATTTTTGACTATTAATTGGTGCACATAACTTGTATAAATCATATACAGGGTTGCTCAAAAGATCTCATGTACATTTCCGTTTTTTTGGCGTCAACTGCTGAAGGGGAATTTTCAATTGTGCTATGTATTTCTTAACTGAAGTACATTTTAAGATTCTGTGTAGTATACATACAAATCAACAGATTATATACAGTATTGCGCAAAAGAATTCGAATATTTTGTTTGACTATTGGTAGTAATTGGTAAAATTGTTTTTTTCAAATATGTTATGCATTTTCTAAATTGTTTACTTAGTAAACTAGAAAGTTTTGTTACAGTTTTCTTAATGTGTTGGGAAGTGTTTCATAATCTATGCTTCACGCATGATTTTTCGTTCTTTTTTTTTTTTTTTTTTTTTTTTGTACACTCTTTTATTTCAATCTTTTACTTCGTAATCGCTCAACCTGATTTTTGCATGGAAAGATAAGATTTTGTAATCGATTTTTTATCCCAGTTCTTGACATACTAGAATTATTAAAAATTTCATTTACAGATGTGTTTCGGTAGTAATACAACGTTATAATATTTTTATTAAGGCATTTTTCCGTTAACTCGCCACAGGTTATAAATCGGGCAATATTATCTGTAACTCGTACAATTGTATACGTGTTAAAACAACAATGGATTTAATGATGCGATAATAAACGCTCCCCAAAATAGGCCAAATGGCTGTGAAACTGCAACAATGAAACATTTTAAAGGCTAATAAATGTAGAAAATAAATTATAAATATAAAATGAAGAGCGATATATTTAAAAACAAAAATACGCTTTTATCAGTTAATAGTTTAATATTATTTAATTGGCGATTACATTATGAGAAATGAATTTAGAAATTCTATAAAGATAGTTTAAATGTTGTCTTTCCTGTTGCAATCTTAAAAAAGAAACAGAGCAAAATTTATAATTTTTTTAATAAATTCATTTGCTTGCGCCTTATACCAAGAGTTAAAAAAAACAGTGAATTTTTCAAAATTGTGCTTGGTGCTCAAGGCCAAATTAATGTATTGTAACGGATTTTTTGGGGCAGAAACACGAATTGCAATAAATTATTAGCCCTGATTTTCAGAATAAACATCGAATGTTTGTAAAAAGTGTTTTTTTTTATAACTATTTTTACTTTTACACTTATTTTATATACGTATCTATACAATATGTATACAGGGTATCCGAAAAGTCTCGAAACGGTTGAATAACTCGAGAAATACACATGGGATTGAAAAACGGAAAATATGTGTTCAATATTTTTAAAAAATCTATTTAGGGATATCAAAATTGCCCCCCCCCCCAAAAAAAAAAAAGAAAAAAAATCTGCTCCCTGGGGAAAAAGGGCGACAAATCTGAAATATTAAATGATAATCTCCTTTTGTTATTGAAGATTTGGATTCTACGGGACAAAATACGTAACTTTTGTATTGAACATTTTATTCAGAAAATTGTAGAGGGCGCTGCAATCGATTAAAATATAAAGAGAATCATTTCCACTAAAATCTACAAACGGTCGAATAACTCGATAAATATACATCGTACTGAAAAACAGAATACGTGTTCAATATATTTTTTTTTTAATGGCAACTTTGATATCCCTGAATAGATTTTTCAAAAATATTGTACACGTATTTTTCTCTTTTTCAATCCTATATATATTTCTCGAGTTATTCGAAAGTTTCGAGACTTTTTAATGGAAACGATTCTCACTGCACTTTACTGGATTACAGTGCCATCTACGATTTTCCGAAGAAAATGTTAAACACAAAAGTTAATTATTTTTTCCATTAGTATCCAAATCTGCAATAAAAAAGAGGGGTTATCATTTAAGATTTCAAAGTTTCCCCCATTCCCCCCAGGAGGGCAGAGTTGGAGGGGGGGCAACTTTGCTATCCCTAAATAGATTTTTCAAAAATATTGAACTCATGTTTTCCGTTTTTCAATCCGATGTATATTTTTCGAGTTATTCGACCGTTTCTAGGCTTTTCGGGCACCCTGTATATACATATATATATACGTATATATGCAATACATATATATTTGTATGAACAGGTGAATGTAATAGTCACCCCTTCTTGCATGACCTTTTTACATCATAAAAGAAAAAAAAGAGAAAATTGGAGAGAACAGCACACTTTTATTATGTTGCCAACGGCAAAAAACAAATCTTAATCGTCAATACAAATGTTTACGTAAGAAGAAGACCTTTACAGAACTCACATGATTATGAAAATTACAAAATGTAACCTGTCTTAAAAGAAACAAAAAAAAATATTCTAACGTTTGTGGAATGTTATTTAATTAAATTCGAACGAATTTATATTTTCGTTGCACGTGGGTTGGAGAGTATAGAAAATTAAGAAATGTATTCAAATAAAAATTGTGCGTACTTTTAGCAGAGACTTGCTATTTTTAAATCTTTATAATTAAAAATACTATTTTTTTTATTTTTTGATGTATTCAAACATATAATCTTTTTAAAGTTTAAAAAAAAATGTTTATTTATGATTTGAATAAAAATATTATTTTAATTTATTTAATGAATAGTAGAAAAAATCAAATTTTCATCGGTTTATATGCATTAAAATAAAATTCCTAAACTTAAATTAATTATTTTGATATATTTGCAAATTTATCTCTTGATTATAAATATATTAAATATTCGGTGAAATATGCTAAAAAATATATTATACGTTTCAAAATATTCTGAAGAATAATTTCCAAATGTCATTGATATTTATCAGCAATTTTTCAATCTAATTTCAATTTAAAACTACTGAAATAATTTTTATGGAAGTTACTTGTTATATTGATTCTATGTCTTCATAATATTTCGAATCATTTTGAAAATAAATTTCATGTGTATCTTTGAACGATACATATTTCAACAAAAGTTAGTAAAATAGCATTCTTACGTTAAAAAATTACATTAAAAAGAAAAAAAAAAAGATTTCACATTCAGAATAAATTATTTGTTGAGGTATGCAGACAGTATTTTTCTAATTCATTCGATTCCTTTTTTTAATTGGCTGCTAAATATTGTTTAAATTCATTCACCTATTTTAATTTTGATTATAAAACTGGAAACCTCTTTATACATTACTTCTAATACATTACTACTACTCTTTATACATTACTACTAAGTAACACATCGGCTGATAAGTTTCCGGTCTGGCACACAGATGGCGTTGCATCCGCCGAACCGATGCTTTTTTTAGTAAATACTAACCTTTAAAAGGTAGCGGAAAAAATGTCATGACGATTCGCCGTGTAGATAAAACTTTAGAGTGGTTTTAGTTGACCAACTTTGTTGATAAACAAAAATATGGATAAACAGAAATTTCAAGAATTGTTATTTGATGGGAAAAAACACCGTTCAAACAAAAACTTGGCTTAATAAGCGTTATCCGGACACTGCACTAGGTAAATCAATCAGTATTGACTGGTTTTCTGAATTTAAACGTGGTCGTACGGACACCAGTGATGCACCACGCAAAAAAGGTGGTTACTCCGGAAAACATCAAAAAAGTCCACAAAATCGTTTTAGGGAACCGTAAAGTGAAGTTGCAGGAGATAGCTCAGACTCTGAAGATATCCAAGGAACGTGTTGGTTTTATTTTGAATGAACATTTTTCTATAAAAAAGCTGTTGTCAAAGTGGCTGCCGCGCGTGTTGACTTTTGACCCAAAACAACAACGAGTCCATGATTCTGAGAACTGGCTGGAGCTTTTTCGTTATAAAATTGTTATTTAGTATTAAATTATTATTATTATTCATTTATTAAATTATTATTATCAAATTATTATTATTATTATTATTATTATTATTAAATTATTATTATTATTATTATTAAATTATTATTATTATTATTATTAAATTATTATTATTTATTATTAAAGTTATAAAGTTATAAAGTCATAAGGTTATAAAGTTTTTTTAAAAAGTTGTGTTTTCTTTATTAGACTGGGAACTTATCAGCCCATGTGTTACAAAAAGAACATCGCAGGGTGTTTCAGACAGATCCACCTACGCGACTTACAATGCATCAGATGAAAGATGAGTTTGAAACGAATGGGTGTTCATAAACTACGTTCCGGAACTGCAATTAAAGCAAAAATAAGCCACATCACCCAATGAAATGTTTGTTGAAGTTAGTGAAGCAGTAGCCCACCGTTATAAGCAGTGTATTGACCAGAACGGTAATAATTTTGAACATCTGCTGTAGGAGGCAAAGTTATGCATTTTATGTAGATTCTTTTGTAATTTAAATATTAATTATATGTCAATAAAAACTGGTCATTATTATCATTCAAAGTGCGTATAAACTTTTTTTCTGGCGAGCCCTGTATCTACGTAACCAAAAGATCTTTTCAGCAAGCGTCTGATTTTCATAAAAACTACAGATTGTATTCTTTTTAATGAAAACTGTTTTAATAGAAGCGAAAATAAAAGTCATCTTTGTGGAATGTCATTTAATTAAAATCCGACGGATTTGTATTTCCTTTGCAAATCAGTTAAAGCAAACGAAGGGTAGAAAACTGAGGAATGCAGTAAGCGCAATTTTAACTAGGACTTACAATTTTTCATACATTCATAATTAAACATACCACATTTCTTACTTTTGATGTAAAAGTTATTCTGATGCATTCAAACATATTTTACTTGAACGCTAAAAAATGCTAACAATGTTAACAATTTAACAGAGTTTCGCCCACCTGATGTAATTAGAAACTGCGACGCCTAATTCAAAGTCGGTGGAATGTAAACCGTTCATAATGAACTGTTTATGGAGCTATTTAGTTCAAATACTTTTTGAGTGGTAAATCAATTATTGCTAAGACGAAAATTATGCAATTAGAAATTTATTTTCAATTATAAATTGAATAAAATAAAATTTATGTGAAAGGGTTAAAGAATTTATATTAATAAGTTAAAAGAAACACTGATTTTTGTTTAGAAATAGCTTTAGAAATGAGATGCGAATTGATTCATATCTTTTGATTTTAATAGAAAAAACAAATACGAACTAAGGAATCTGAGAGTCATTGCCCATTACATCACTTTCTTTACATCAGAAAATAACAAGAATGAAAAATTATGCGTCAAGCATAGGTTATGAGATACTTTCCAACACGTCCAGAATACTTTAACAAAACTTCACCATTTAACCCCTTCGCGACGAGCGTCTTATAACGAATTTTTAATCTGTTACCACCGGTTTTTTAAATGAGAAATTTTCACCTAATTGAATCCCAAAAATGCTATAATTAGATAAGGAAAACTTTACAAAAAAAAAAAACTGGTGGGAATAATCGAGGATTCTGAGCATCTTATGCGCCACGTATTCGTGTAGCTCGTCCCCAAAGGGTTAATAACGTGAAAGGCAATGTGAAGTAAACAAGAGATGACAAGGGATGACCGCCCCGGGAACCCAGCTTTCGCTTTAGAATATAAATGCAATCACGGGGCGAAGAAACAAACCTACTGTTTATTTTAACATACATGCAATATGTTGAAGATTAGACAGTTTTTACAATGTTTAAAGTGTACAATTATTTAACTAAACGTGTCTAACTAAGTGCAGCTTTACATACGTAACTGTATTAAATATGCACATTAGTTTGACTTAACAAATTTGGCAAAGGTAAAAGATGATTGGGAAAGAATATACAATGTTTGTGAAGAAATAGAGTGGTATAGTAATACTTAAATAAGTTGACAAATATTACTTTACAGAGATTAATGAATATAACAAACTAATAATATAAACTGATAAAAATGTACAAAATTTACAGTGGGAAAACGCCGGAATTTATCAACTCTGATAAAACATTGCAAATTGAAACAGTTAAATAGCTCCTGTTCGGGTGAGTGAGAAGAGGAGTGCTGGCCGGAAGCTAAAAAGGCTCAGGAGTTGAGAAAAGGAAGTCATTGTTTTCTATAAATTCCATACAATCTAAGATTCTTTTCAAAAGAACTGGCCGGTCGAGCAGGTAGATCAGCCAATCACGTAAATTCATAAGGTATTTTAAGTGGTAATGTGAAGTTAGCGTAATATTCAGAATGTAGTGTAAAGATGTTGATTGTGATCCACAGATACAAAGTGGTGGTCCGTGTTTGGTTAAAAATAAGTAAAAGGTATCTGTTTTGGATTTGAAAGTGTAGTGAGACTTCTGGTATGAAATCTCTTGTATAGTGATCCACCAGTTCGCAAACCCAATTTCAGGAATTACCATCAATATTCGGAAATATATCCGAATTATTTTGTGTAGCCCTGTATATGATCTATAGATTTGTATATACACTACATAGCTAAAATTTAGTTCAGTTAGAAAACGCATAACGCCGTTGTAACCCCCCCCCCCCTCCCCCTTCAACAATTTTCGTTAATAAACGGAAATGTTCTCGAGATCAAATGTGCTACCCTGTATATCATCTATAGAATTTATACACGCCAAGTAATAGGCAAAAAATTACTTTAATTTAAAAAGTACCACAACTTAAAAACGCAATTTCAGCAATTATTGTCTTTAGACAGTACTGTAACCGAATTATTTTATGAGTCCCTGTAAATGAACAATGAATGCTATGCACACCGTATTCTATAGTAAGCCTCTTGTAGTGCCTCTCAGATACATACATCAATTTAAATATGTTTGAAATAGTGTAACATCATTCAAATTTTCCACAAACTGTTTTTTCTCATAGACCGTAATGTAACGGAATACTTTTGAGTGTCCCTGTAAAAGAATTATAAACGCTACATACTTCATTTTTAATACCAAACGTGCCTTAGTAAACCTCATTAACGTATATCAATTGCATAGCAATCCGAGTATATTTACGCGAGTTAGAGTACGGAAAGACACACAGACAGACAAACCGGATTCATAAACACTTTTTAACTGTGTTGGAAGTGTTAAAAAAAAAGAGAGGAAGTGGGATGGAAAGAAAATGGTGGAGAATTCTACCTTGTTGCCATCGGTAGAATACAAATCTTAAACGCCAATACATATATTTAAGTACGTTGTAAAATGACTCGTCTAATTTTATTGAAAACTACAGAATATGTTTTTCTTAACGAAAACTGTCTTAAAACAAACGAAAAAAAAATTCTTTTGTTTATGGAATACAATTGCAATGGAGCTTCAAGAGTTTATATTTTCATTTTAAAGAGAGTTGCAGTAAACAAAGCATGGAAAGTTAACAGATGCATTAAGCCGCCTCATAACTAGAAAATACATTCATCCATATCGTCATATTTAATTTTTTATTTCTGGTATAAAAGATCTTCTGAAAGCGGCGCTTTTGCTAAGAATAATTGAATTATGTTTTAATTTCAGAAACTCTCTGCTTAATTTCCACTCAAACGAATGAAAGCCATTATTAATAATGAGCTATTTTTGAGATCACAAGTCTTAAGTGGACGTCATATTAAGCTGCATTCTGTATTTACACATACTCATCCTCCTTGTATTATTGATAAATGTTTGAAAATTTCCGTTTTATTACCAATATGACGACTTATTAATCTTTTTTTCAATGGGTGAAACTTTTTTATTTCATTTTCATTTTCCACGTAGAAATCTTTCAATAGAAAATTAATTATTGTAGAAAGAATTTCATTGTAGATTTTTAATTGTTGGCAACTGTTATAACGAAAAATGTTTAAATTTAATAGGAAAAGGCTGTTAGATTTTTGGTATTTTATTTCTATATAGTAAAATAATGCGATTTTTTCAAATTTTATGATTTTGAGCTTCATAGTACGTATTCAGCTATAAGTACACAAAATTTCATGACTGTAAGTTATATAGTTTCTGAGAACCGGCTCTGTGACAGACAGACAACGAAGCGGGACTAATAGGGTTTCGTGCGATGAACGAAACCCTAAAAATTACGCTCTTTGGAGCATTAACATGTATGATATAGAAGAAATTTTTGGGGTTGGCACATCTGAGTAGTTTTTCTGCATAGTACAAGATATTTCATTGTACTTTAGCTGGCAGAATTTTGCTTTCTTGCATTGTGCAAAAAGAATTATATCTCAAGCACATGTTTTAATTTATACGGTTTCCAAAAAATAACGATATATTTAGCAGTATAACCAAGTCTAACGGAATTGTTAATCAGGAATTCCAAGCTTTTACTAGAAGTTTGACGAATTGTTTTTGCCAGAATTTGACCATTAAAAATAAATTACTTTTAAAATTTTTCTGGTGTAAATTTTTAATTTCTGAATTTAAAAACTGTTAAATTTGTTAACATTGTTATAACGACCCCTATACCGACAGTATTCTTCCTGAAAATGGGATGAAATTTGGTATTTGTGTATTTTAAGGTAAACGCTTGAGTATGAAGTGAAAAACAACGATATTGTTTATATGGTTACCATCATTGTGAAAAAAATATAAATTTTCAAATGGCAACGCCTTATTTTCATTGCAGAATGATTTTCACAGTAAAAAACCTTAAATGGTGTTGAAAATGTATCTGTATCACTAAAAACGCTATGTAAAATAAGCGTAAAGGAGAACAATGACTGACTTTGTCATCAACCACCATTTCGCCCTCACGTGCTCGCTAATGGTCACATATTTTTTTTGCTAGTGTAATTGGAATCCATCAGATACATGTGAAACCACTAAGTAGGTTTGACAAGACAAACACCGTAAAATTTTAGATTGTGTATATTGATCATACCATGATTTACTGTTGCCCACAATCTTCCACATGCAAATATGTCATCGTCTGTGAAATTGGACAGATGAAAACTTTGTAATCCGACTAAACTCATATATATATATACAGGGTTCGTACGTTTTTATCACAATTTTTAATAGAATTTTTCGTCTTATTTAAATGCAGAGAAGACATTACGAATTCTGCAATTAAACGAGGTGTCTACAATTTCTGCTATTTTAATATTAAATAGGAAAATTCTATTAAAGAAATTGTGGTAAAAGCTTACAAAGTCTATATATAATATATTATTGTTTTTGTTGTTAGCATTCCTTTTTCTAAGCACATAAATGAACGCACAACGATGAATGCACCTGAATGAGTAACTTGTGAAATGTTTTTGGATATGTTTTTGACATAGTATACTCACAATCCGTTAAAACACGTTGCTTAATTTTTAAAATATTACAATCAATTAAAAGTTAATGAAAAAACGTAACAGCAAATTATCTCAAAGATTGCAGTGCGAAAACTTTGCGCAGGTCTATTGGTGTTTCTGTTTTATCATTTTATCGCCTGTTTGTACACATTTGATGCTTCAACTTCTATTCTTTCCGCTTGTTTTAAGTCTCCATTTTCAATACTACGGGCACCGTTTCAACGAAATGTAACTATTTCCACTGTAAAGATCATTTTCCCATGAAAAAAGGGTTGTCATTTAAAAGTTTTTGAAATTTTGTACCATTAGCCGTAACTGTGAGAGCTCAGTTATTGTTTTTCATATGACTCCCGAACACATGTGTAAAAACACCTGAATCCCCATTTTCATTCCTTTTCCTTAAATGGTATGTAGGTCGTTAGGGGTTCATACATCGTTGCAGTTTATGACCATCCTATACTAAATCTAATTATTGGTCTCACGTTCGATTTAAACATTGCCACCAGTTACATTATTACATATTTTTGTTAAAGTAATGATAAAGTTAACAGGTTACCGTTCGTAAATTCTTTTTTGTGTTCAAGAAAGAAAGCTGTCGATCACAGCTTTGAAATATTAAACTTGTATCACATTTGCAGGTAATGTGCCTCTCTGTACACTGTTAAAAAAAATTACGGGCAGAGACCGACAGCAGAGATTCCAGTCATACCCCGTAAAAAAAAGTCCATGCCCATTATTTTGTGCAGCCCGTAATTTTACGGGGCAAAGTAATACAGCATTATAATGCACAGGATATAATGCACTTTAAAGCACAATAATACTTTACTTACTGTTCCGTAGCACGTAGCACGTTAGATAATCATCACAGAATCGCTTCTTTGGTGGGTTAAAATTTTCGAAACATGAGCAAAATGAAGGGTTACACCCTAGCGGAGGACAATGCTGGGGTCGTACCATATTTTTGCTAACATATGGGCTAGAACTGTAAGAAAATGTGGATTTCCCTTAATTTTCTAAGTATCTAAGTGATAAGACCGCTTATTTAGTGGATCAGACCGTTTTTCATCAAATAAGGCTGTTGCCCGTTAAAATTGAACGGCAAACGCTCATAAATTTACAGTATTTTCTGAGAATGTAGTAGATACACAAAATAGTAAAAAAAATATGTAATAATAGCCGCCTCCGGCCAACACTTCACCAGTCAATGAAAAAAATGGCACTCAAAGTGTTACGTTGTTAATTAAAAGAATTGAGGAAAATAAATGCTTGATTCTCCTTCAAGAATTTTGGAAAGAAAATTACTTTCCCTTGTTCGTTTTGAAAGTAATGAAAAAACGAATACGGAATCATTTGAATCAGAGATGTGCTGAAATTTCATAAATTCATAATTCCGATCTCAAAAAATAATGTCTTTTATTTAAAAACTTCTGAGAAGCAATTCCAACCAACTAGAAAGAAATATTTTTAATCTGAAAAAAATTCAAAGGAAGTTATGATGAACTGAGTAAAAAAAGAATTCAGACATATTTCAGTTTACATTAGAAAGAACAGATTTACGATTTGGAGAATGGAATCTCAATCCATTAAAGTAAATAAATAAAAAATCCATTCATCGTGAGTCACAGAACTATTAAAACTTGGAGGTAATCATTCGGAAAGCAAGATATCGACGGTAAATTTTACAGCTCTGTCTGGTGTCGAAAAAAAATTCGCATTTGTAAACATAGCATACATAATAAGAAAAAAGAGGCATCCTCATTTCGGCCATAGCAGACGATATAATTTATTTCACTGAAATAATAACGATGATTTTTTTTTTTACATTGTAAAACTAATTATAGCACGAAACGAACGCACCTCATTTGTCATGTTTAACGTACAATATCCAACTAGTTTCTGTAGTACTTGGGCTACTGGAATCCAACACATACATATCAAACCACTAAGTGTGTCTGTGACAGGAAAAACACGATTAAATGTGATATCCTGCATAGGGGTCATACCATGATTTCTGTTATCCACAAACTTCGACATGTAATGGTATCATTATCTGCGAAGGTGGACAGTTTGGAACTTTACAATCCGACAAAAATCATACATTGGGCTGCCCGGAAAATTTGTGCCGTTTGGAAAAATCAATTCGTATTAGAAAATTTTGCCCGTTAATTATTAAACATTAGCTATCAGAATTTATGTCTAATAATTAAAATATATAATTTTCCAAAACAGCACGAATTTTCTGGAAATCCCAAGACATATATTATTATTATTTTTTGTCAACATTCCTTTTTATATGCACATAAATAAACGTACAACGATGAATGAGGTCCATAATGAATGACTGTTCTTCGAAAGGCTTTATACAGGTTTTTGACACATTATACTCACAATCCGTTAACATACAATGCTTGATTTAAAAAAAAACTGCAATTGATTAAATGTTAAAGAAAAAAAGTAACAGCAAATTATCTCAATGATTGACGTGCTTAAGCCTAGTACGGGTTTATTGGTGTTTTATCATTTTATGTAAGTGCATATTTGTTGTTCAAATTTCTCTGCTTTCCGCTTTTTTTTTTTTTTTTTTTTTTTTTTTAATGTTGCCGTTTTCAGTACTACAGATACCGTTTCTACGAAATGTAACGTTTTCCACTGCAAAGATCTTTTTGCCAAGAAAAAAGTGCGGGTTGTCATTTGAAATTTCTTGAAATTTTGTAGCTCCAGCCGTAACTGTGACAGGGCATAAAATAACATATAATGTAGGCGACACTAGTGTCGCCCAGTGTGAAATTATTGTCGCCCAGTGACAGAGAATGGTTCCGGCAATTTTTTAAATAAAAAAATCTTTGAATAACAAAAATTGTTTTTGTGCTTCGGATAATATGACTGGCGACAGTCGTTATAACAGATACCGAGTATAGGCAGGGACAGTACGATACAATGTGAGGTAGGCTGGGATGACGGGAAGTGCCGTGTGACCTATCATCTATGGGAAACATGGTATTTTTTTAATTTCATGTTTTTAAACAGCAAGAGGAAAATCTTTTTTATTAGTATCTGGATTAGTACTTTGGATCTAAAACTGTAGTTACGGGAAATTAAAAACAAATATTTAATGATTCAAGTAAAATTTGCTTTTCAATTTGAGAATTTATTCCACGCTCCAAATACCAAATTGGTAGATGTTATACTGTTTTGTACAAAAGTCAAGTGTAGAAACCAGTAAAAGGTAGGCAGCATTTTAACATATAATTTTAGTGATAAATTTCATACATAAATTTTTAATTAGGTGCAGAAATTTGGTAGGTTGAATGTTATGTGTGATCTATATGTATGACTAACATAACAATCGTTAGCAATTAGTCTGAACTGTGAATGTAGACTTTCTTTAATGCTACCTAGATATAAATGAACGGGTTTACATGATTCAATGAAGACATCATTATTTACTTACCAGGTACAGAGGAAGTAAAATACACAGAATTAATAAAACAGAATTGTAGAAATCGATGTTCTATAATTATTTGGTTTGCAGGTATCGGAGAAGAGGGGGAGAAGGGTGAATTTATAGATATTTGCTTAAGACAACAAATCAAACCTATTGTCGCCCAGTGATAATTCCTTAAAATATGCTCTGAACTGTGAGAGCTCAATTGTTGTTCTTCATCGGATTCTTGAACTCTTGCTTAAAAATACCTGAACCCACAATTTCATTCTCTTTCCTGGTCGTTCATATATCGTTACAATTCATTACCGTCCAAATCCGTCCGTTATCAAATCATTATTCTCATGTTTGATTTAAACATTGCCACCAGTAACATTATTTACTGTTTTTATTAAGGAAAAAGTAAGGTTTTCGACTTCTTGTAACTGTGTTGTCATTTCTTCAATTCAAGAAACGAAGCTGGCGTACGGCACTTTAGCAATATTAAATTTACCGTAATTTCGGCGTATAAGCCGCAGCTCAAAGAGTCGTTTTTCGACCCAGAAATATTATTTTATAAAATGTAACTTAAAAGATCGCTGTAAATATTTAACTACAATTATTGAATAAAATTTCTGGGTCGAAAAACGACTCGTTGAGCTGCGGCTTATAAGCCGGAAATTACGGTACTTAAAACCCCTTACGGACGAGCGACATGTGCACGTGCGGCGTAAGATGCTCAGAATCTTCGATTATTCCCACCAGTTACTGTTTATTGTAAGCTTTGCCTTATTTAATGCTAGCATTTCGGCAGTTCAATTAGGCGAAAATTTCTGTTTTGAAAAAACGGTGAAAAAAAGATTAAAAATTGTGTAAAGGACGCTCGTCGCAAAGGGGTTAATCTCTTATTCCAGGTGTGTACATAAAAAAATAATCCTAATAAAATAGTCGCCTGGGGCCAGTTTTTTACTAATCAGCGAAAATATGGCATTCAAAGAGTTACTTTGTTGATTAAAACAATTGAGAAAAATAAATGTTTGATTCTCCTTCAAGAATTTTACTAAGAAAATTACTTTCCGTTGTTACTTTTGAAAATATAGAAAAAAAGTGTACGGAAATATTATGAATTAAAATTTATTGAAATTTCATACATTCATAATTCCAATCTCGAAAAATCACGTCTGTTGTTATTAAACTTCCAAAAAGCAAATCCAACCAATTAGAAAGGAATATTTTAATTCTGAAGTAACTCAAAGAAAGTTGCGATGAATTCAATAAAAATGGAATTCAGACATATTTCGGTTTACATTAGAAAGAACCGATTTACGATTTTGAGAACATTTTTCGCTTTAATCTAAAGTTTATTTGAATAGAAAAATACGTTCATGTAGATACTTTTTGAAAGCGGTTGATTTTATATTAATGTTATAATTTTCAATATAAAGCTTAACATCAAAAGAAATCAATATAACATTAAAAGGCTTAGCTATCTTATGATGAAAATTTATAACAATATTGAATCATGATATACAAGACGTAGTCAAACACAGCTTTTAATATTCTCAGGGGAATATTTGAACTTGTTCCACAGAGCTGATTTTTTTAAAAAATTAGGTTCAAATGAAGACAGATATAATCTAAAATTGCCAATTTTATGCCTTTACATTTAAAAATGAGTCAGAAAATGTGTCAAAAAGTTTTACGTTGTTGAGCAGTTCATTTGATAGCTACCTTAAGATAAATCTTAAACCAACACATTTTACGAATAGAGACGACAAATATATTCTTAAAATCTATATTTGTACTTTATGATGTAATTCTTCTAAACTATTGCATATTACTTATATACGTAATGCTGTAATGATTACGTTTTTATGGGTGTGTTTGATGAAATTTAAATATAAATAGAAGAATCAAAAGTAATTGTAAATTACATAACAAGCACAAAAAAAAGAAAAGAAAACATGTTTTCTGCATACTTAATTTCTAGAGTCTAGAGAAAATGTTAGTCGATGAATTAAACAATAACCTTAAATGGATATTTCATTTTTTTTTTCATTTTATTTATTTATTTATTTATTTTTATTTATTTTTATTTTATTTTATTTTATTTTATTTTTTATTTTTTATTTTTTTTTTGTAGCTCTATTATTTAATCTAGTATTTCAGATTCATCAAAATATTTTATAACAGAATATATATAAATTAAAGTGCAATCATTGCTTAAAGTGATAAAAAAAATAACAGAAAAGGTTTAAAAATACCTTTTAATATAGATTACATATGTTGCCTTCGCACAAACGGCGACATCTTCATATCAAAATGATAAATAAAATATTCTCACAAAGTTTTTGAAAATGATAAGCATAAATCACGAGATCACATGCCTAATGTAAGCAGGTGCTTAAATTGGTCAAACTGGAAAACGTGAAAATTATTTATTTTATTTTTATTTTTATTGCTTTTTCAATCTGTAAAACATCACGTGCCAAATTTTAGGTTATTCAAAAGAAGCCGATTCGTTGCAAATGTTATCGTTTCGCAAATATATTTCTGTTGATTCACGGATAATGGATGGGTAATAAACTCTTGATGGAAAAATTATTTCACTATTATTGAAATCAATCTGCAACGCTCTATTCTATGTAGTCTAGCTAAGGTAGTAGTTCTTCTATCATGTTTGATATCTGCCATATGTTATTTTATTCTCGTTTTAAATTTTCTGTTTGTCATTCCTATATATACAATACTATAAGGTATTGTACTGTTCCATCTGCCGTGGTGAATGGCCTTTCATAAACACAGGACATATTTGATATCCGCCATATGTTCTTTTATTCTTGTTTTAAATTTTCTGTTTGTCATTCCTATATAGTATTTTGGACATGTGATCTCGTGAATTATGTTTATCATTTTCAAAAACTTTGCGATAATATTTTATTTGTCATTTTGATCTGAAGAATTCGCCGTTTGCGCGAAGTAAACATATGTAATCTATATTAAAAGGTATTTTTAAACCTTTTGTATTATTCTTTTATCCCTTTAAGCAATAATTACACTTTAATTTAAAGTTAACAAGTGATTTTATTATATAATTTATTGGAATATATATTTTTTAAATACATGAATGTGGGATAACGAAAAATATTATACAATTGCTCACAGAGAACTAATCAGCTCAAGTAAATAATTTCTTTCATTACAACCAATTTAGCAGATTTTTATGTTTTAACGCAAATAATTTTGTAATTGTATATTTCCGAAAGGCAGCTGTTATTTCTTCGATATTCTTTCATATAATTAACTTGTTAAATGAAAGAAAGTACTCTTTAATGGAACATTCTCGCCATTTAATTTAATTAACTTAATGAACAGAAATGATTGACGAATTACAAAAACTATTTTCTTAATTCCATTAGTAAAACTAAAGAACGACTAAATTCTAAGTAAGTAAACATCTTATTAACACTTTTTAATACATATTATTTTCAATAAAGTATGATTTCATAGCATCATAAATTTAGTAATGAAATCTATTACATGAAGGTTTATTTTGAGGAGATTTACTTTAACTTTTTGTGACTTAACTATGTTGGAGAGTAGTTATTTTTCGTGAACGCTAATAATTCATTTTATGAAATAATTAAACGCTTTAATCAATTAATACTTTCTTTTGACACCATACAAGTTTTTAAGAAATACGTATTGTAAGTAAAAACTGCATTTAAGATTTTAAGTTGCGTGTCAAAGTAGCTAAAAACTTTACTTTTTTTTTTCTTTTGAAAGGCGTATTTTGCCCTGCTTATGCGTTAATAAAATCTGCAAATATGACACAGGTTTTTAAAGTCTTACATTGACAATTACTTTTTAATTTTTCTTCATTTCTTTTCGATAATCAAAGTTCCTTTTGCACGATAGGAGATTTTTTTTTCTATTCTACACTCATGTCCAAAATTAAGGTCACAAACATAAAATCTGTGAAAACTGATGAACTATTCACGAAATTTGGCACAAAGATATATTACAATGGGAGAAAGAATATAGAAACATAACAATATGGAAAAGATTTTAATTGTGAATTAATAAACAGGATTTATCAAAAAGTGTTAAATCATGAATCAGAGATAAAGCGTTTATCTCCAGAAAAGTCTGTCTAATATGGAGTGTGATCACCGTGCACTGCTGTACAACCCACACAACGAGCTCTCATGCTGTTTATGAGGGTGTCTATAAATGCTTGTGGCAATAAAGTCCATTCTTCCAAAAGAAAGGCTTTTAACTCCTGGCGGATCCTGGGAGGGGGATGACGCTGTGCAATGGACTTCCTAGACCATCCCAAACTTGTTCAATAGATTGAGGTCCGGAGACCTCGAAGGCCAATTCATATGGCGAATATCTTCTTCCTCAAGAAAATCATCAACAATGTGTGCTCTGTGTGGCTTCGCATTATCGTCCATAAATATTGAAGTCCAGGTTTACAGCAGCCCAGAACAACCTCACATAGGCTTCATGGACCTCATCCTTATAGCGATATACGTTGGCAGTACCCGCATCGAAGACTTGCAATGGTGTACGACAGCCCAACATTATACCGCCCCAGACAAGGATTCCTTTGCCACCAAATCTGACAAATTTTTTTACGTAGGAAGGATGATAGTGAGCTACACGTTTTCTCCAGATGAAGATTCGACGAGAACTACTCTGTATAGTGAATCTCGACTCATCACTGATAAGAACACGTCCCCATTCTTGTTGTGTCCAAGACGGCTCCACAACAAACGGTCTTCGGCTCCACAACAAACAGACTCTCCTGCTGGATGAAGTGAAATGGACGCACACGACTGCATGCCGGGTGTAAAGGGACCTCTCTGCTAGACGTCTATATACTCTTTGCCTGGAAATTATTATTCCTAACGCAGCAGTAAGGTCACAAGTAAGCTGAGTAGCCGTTGCCAGCCTATGTCGTCGTGCTCTTAATGCCAAGTAGCGATCATATGCAGGGGTAGCTGCTCTCTGGCGCCCTTGGCCGGGCTTCCTGGTGACATTGGAATGGTCTAGAAAGAGCCATTGCACAGCGTAACACCTCTCCCTGGACTCGCCATGAGTTAAAAGCCGCACTTTTGGAAGAATGGGCTTTGTTGCCACAAACATTTATTGACACCCTCATAAACAGTATGAGAACTCGTTGTGTGGCTTGTATAGCCGTGTATAGTGGTCATACTCCATATTAAACAGACTTTTCCCAAGATAAATGCTTTATCTCTGATTCATGACTTAACACTTTTTGATAGTCCCTGTATCTTAATTCACGATTAAAATCTTTTCCATATTGTTATGTTGTTCAATTTTGTCTCTCATTGTACTATACCTCTGTGCCAAATTTCGTGGCAACACAGATAATAGTTCATCAATTTTTCCAGATTTTATGTTTGTGACCTTAATTTTGGACATGAGTGTAGTTGCAAAATATATCTCTTAAAATAAAAATACAATCTAATAAAATAAAGAAAAGAAAAGAAAAGAAAATACACTTTTATTGGAAACATCTCGTCGATTAATTTAATTAACTCAATTTAAAAACAGAACTGATTGACGAATTACAAAAACTTGTTTTCTTAATTGCACTAATAAAACTAAAAAACATATGTAAATTCTAGTACGAAGAAATACTGTTAACATTTTATGTATAGTATATATTATTTAAATATGTATAATGAAATCAATTACATCATCATTTATTTTGATTAAAATCACTTTAATTCTTTTGCGACTTATGGTGGAGAGGAGATAGTAAACGCAGTTGTTTTTCGGGAACGTGCAAACGATAATAAACTATTTTATTACACAATTAGACGCTTTAAGCATTTAGAAATTTGTTTCGTTATCATAAAAATTAACTAGTCGGATGTGCCAATCATAAAACTTTCTTCTATCTCAGTCATGTTAATACTTCAACATTCGCAATCACATCGCCAATAAAATCAATATTTTTCGTCATTCTGTTGCACGTCAGCTGCTTGCGAATCGTCGGATTACCGGGATGCGATCAACTGATGTATACTAAACTACGAAAAGTCCTTCTGGTGACCTGAATCGACTGACTGAATGCCTGAACCGACAGGAACAGATAGCCTCCCTATTCCTTGGTTTTACGATTTTAGCTAATTTTACTGGAAAACACGAAGGTAAAATGCGTGGAACCTAAATAAAGAAGATTCAATCCCAATTCTCGTCAACATTGAATTTGAATGAGAATATCGCCAAATTAGTCCTCTACAACCAAGTTGGCTTCATATAAGGCAACCTATTTTGGTCGCCAAATTTGGCGATATTTCGCCAACTGTCGCCACGTTTGGCGAGAAATTGACGTTGGCGAATATAAATATATAGCATATAATAAGAAGAATGGTTATAAAAATGAAAGAAAATTTGCCAAAACCATGTTAACCAAAACTCATAAATTAAACCCGTTTATGGATGAATTCTGCTGTCTGGGTCGCTGTTTGATGTTTTTTAAACCGCATCCTTATGCTGGCATAGGAAATTAAATCAGATCACCGTATTCAATAGCAAACCTCGTGTAGTGACTCTCAGATGTATACATCAATTTAAATATGTTTGAAATAGTGTAACCCCATTAAAATTCATTACAAACTGTTTTTCCTCATAGACCGTAATGCAATGGACCACTTTTTAGTGTCCCTGTAAATGAACTATAAACGCTACATACTTCATTTTATTACCAAACAAGCTTTTGTAAACCTCATTAACATATATCAATTGCATAGCAATCCGAGTATATTTACGCGAGTTAGAGTACGGAAAGACACACAGACAGACAAACTAGATTCATAAACACTTTTTAACTATGTTGGAATCTGTTAAAAAGAAGAGAGGAAGTGGGATGGAAAGAAAATGGGGAAGAATTCTACCTTGTTGCCATCAGTAGAATACAAATCTTAAACGCAAATGCGTTTAATATATTTAAGTACGTTGCAATATATTTAAGTACGTTGTAAAAGGTCTCGTCTGATTTTATTGAAAACTACAGAATATGTTTTTCTTAACGAAAACTGTCTTCAAAGAAACAAAAAAAAAATTCTTTTGTTTATAGAATGCAATTGCAATGAAGCTTGACGAGTTTATATTTTCATTGTAAAGAGAGTTGCAGTAAACAAAGCATGAGAAGTTAAGAGATGCATTAAGCACGCCTCATAAATAGAAATACATTCATCCATATCTTCATATTTAATTTTTTATTTCTCGTATAAAAGATCTTTGAAAGGGGCGCTTTTGTTAAGAATAGTTGAATTATGTTTTAATTTCAGAAATGCTCTGCTTAATTTCCACTCAGAGGAATGTAAGCCATTATTAACAATGAACTATTTTTAAGATCACGAGTCTTAAGTGCTTATTTTGAATTTGAATTGAATAGTGAATCCTTCATTGTTAAAACAACACTATATATGCAATTAGATAATTGTTTTTAAATACAAACCGATTCAAACAAAACTGCAGTAAAAGTTTAAAAATAATAATAACACTTTCAGGAGCACGTAATTGTGTTTATCTATTGCTGAATACACACCAGAATTTTTCGAAAAATTGTGTTTCAAGTTGAGGAAATTCAATTCTACAGGCCCATTTATGCCATCAAAATTATAAAAGTAAAATTTTGTACAAATCCTGATTGAAATTAAGTGATATAAAAAAAATATCCCCCCACCACCCTTCAAGCGATCAAAATATATTCATTACATTAAAAAGAAATATTAATTTTTGTTTAGAAATAGCTTTAGAAATTAGATACTAATATACAACTTTTAATTTTAACACAAAACACAAATACGAACTGGGGGACGTGATAGACACCTCCTATTACATGACTATTATTACATCAGAAAACTAGAAAAAAAATCGTGCGTCAAGCACAGATATTGAAACACTTTCCAACGCATTCAGAATACTGTAACGTAACTTTACTTGTTAAAATTATATAGCATGATCTCTAAATAAACAATTTGTAAAAGGCACAACACATTTCAATACTAACTATCGTCAATTGCTATCTTTAGTCGTAAAAGAATTAATAATAGTCTTTTGTGGATTCTTGCATATGATCTATCGAATTGTACATATACTATAGTATATGCTAAAATTTAGTACAGATAGGAAATGTTTAACACAGTTGAAAATCCTTTTTCAAAAATTTTCGTTAATAAACGGAAACGTTTTCTAATTCTTCTGTACAGACCTGTGTATGATCAATATAATTTATACAAATATTTACGTAACCAAAATACCTCTTCAGAACTCCTCTGATCTTTAGAGGAATTACCAAATGCGTTCTTCTTAACGAAAACTTGCTTAAAAGAAACACACACACACACACACACATATATATATATATATATGGTTCATATTTCATTTCTTAATCCATTTTTATTCACTTGATAGCAACTCCAAATTATTATTTTCTCTCTCTCTCTCTCTCTCTCTCTCTCTCTCTTTTTAAATTTTCTTCATGATTTCAGTATTTTTGGCCAATTACCATTGAAGTACAAGCTATGGTAATATTATGTTTGCACTTGTTAATCTATTAGCTATGTGGTATTCTGTCTACACATTATCATTAATTATCTCTTTGAAGATTTAAGTAGAATGATACAAGAACTTGATATGTTTTTTGAAATTCATAGATATTATAATTATATATATAGTTTTCATCACATTCTAAATTTTATTTAGATTAATTACTACTTTGTTTTAAATTTATTTATTTTTATTCCATCTTCACCCCTTTCATAATAGATGGCAGCACCAGATTTATCATTTAACTAGTCTGTAATTTCTGTTATTCCTTTTATTTTTATGAGATAGATGGCAGCACCAAAAAATTTTATATCCCTTTCATAATTTTTATCATTGCAATGACTTTGTGTTTTTTTAGCAGACATTTTTGATTATCTGGTGATATGAAAAGTTACAGTATTTGTAATGTACTTTTAATCCAGTTACATCTTCCCCAATACAGTAAAACCTCGATAACGGACACTCCCAAATAGCGGACACCTCTATTTAACGGACACTTTTCAAATCCCCACTCCCAAAATCTGAATTTTTGTATGTTTAACCTCTGAATAGCGGACATTCCGAATAGCGGACAGTAGTTTTGGCGATCAAGAATGAAAGATGATTTTTTAACGAGAAAGAAAATTGGAAGAAAAGTAAAGAGCCTCGAAATTTATCAGGGCAATGTGTCACAAATTTTGTGACCTCAGATAAATGTAGGGGGTGGTCTCAGGAAAATCCCTAGTACCTGGGGAATCCCCCAATATCGTATGTATTTTGTATCTATTACTGTTTCATTCTTCAGATTTAATTGACATACATTATTCAAAGTTTCAAAATATGTTAAAACCATTTTTATCGTTTTCTGAATAGATTGAGTTCTACGTATTCTGAATTTAGTGTCTTGTTTGTCATTAATGTTTCGAGAATGACCTCAAAACGAAAACGATTAACTTTAAAAGAAAAATTTAAAATTGTAAGTGTCAGTGAATCTGAAAAATAGAAATTGAGTTTACGGATACTTGACAAACGCTTTAAAATAGGTAAAACACAAATGGGAGAGATTTTACGAAATAAAGAAGAAATAGTGGATTACTAACACTAACGATAACATCAAAAATGTGAAATTGGGGTATACTGATTCCATTGAAATTGATTCTATAATTCTGAATTGGTTTACTTCATTTCGTTCAATGAAGTCGCCAAAGAACTCAGATTACAGGATTTTAAGGCTTTGGGTAGATGGTTGGAAAAGTTTTGGTCTCGGCTCAACGTCTCTTTCAAAACAATATGTGGAAAAGCAAAATCTGTAGCTTTGAAAAAAGTGGAGGATTGGCATGAATGACTACAATCAATTTGTGAAGGTTATGATGAGAGAAACATATTTAATGCCGAGGAAAGCGGACTCTTTTTCATAATTTTTCCGAATAAGACTTTATGCTTTAAAAAAGATGGATGTATCGACGCAAAAATGACAAAAGAGCGATTCACTATTTTATTATGTTGTAATGTATTAGGGGAATTTTAAATCCCTCTTATAATTCAAAAAACTCTGAAACCCATGTGTTTATCAAAGAACATCCAATTTAATAAATTTGGTGTTATGTGGAGAGCGAATAAAAAAGCGTGGATAACCAGTTTTTTAGTGATTAAATGGTTAACTTCCTTTGATAATAAGATGGAAAAACACAGAAAAGTTATCTTGTTTTTGGACAGTACAACTTCTCATCCAAAACATTTGAAATTGACAACGTTAAAACTGTGTCCCCCCCCCCCCAAAAAAAAAAAAAAAAAAAAAAAAAAAACTTCCTTATGCCAGACCCTTGATTAAGGCGTTATACACAATTGTAAAGCCTGGTAGAGAAATATTTTATTGAGTCTCATTCTTTCGAAGTTAGATTCTATGAATACAGTTGAGAACATCCTATAATTAGTTAATGTTCCCGATGCTCTCGAATTCGGATTTCTTCAGCTATAAAAAACATATAACCGGAATGCGTACGACATTGTTTCAGAAAAGCAGGCTTTATATTAAAAGAAAATGAAACATTTACTTCCGATAGAAATTAACTATCGCAATAAGTGAATTAATGAAATGTATTAGGAGTGAAGAAATACCGAACTGTCCATCAACATTGATGATGACCTACTGAAGAAGAATCAGTTGACGTAGGCGACAAAAGCTGATTCTATTAGAAATATGAATCAGATACTGAAACCAGGGAATATTTCCTACAATGTCGAGAATTTCCAAGAAGCGGCAAAATACAGTGAGCAATTACACATTTTTTTTTTCTTTTTTGCAAAAAAAGATGATTTAGAAGGATTAAGAGCCTACATCAGTCACGCGAAAAAACGCTCAAGCTAATGTTAACCCTTTTAGTGCGGGAGTCGACAAAAGTCGACATAAGGGTCAGAGTGCGGGAGTCGACTAATGTCGACATCTAACGAGTTGGGTGCTGTAGACTACACCAAGCGTCGACAAAAGTCACCTAGGCGTTCACGGCGTGTATTGTGCTCACTGTAGTACGTCATGGGCTTAGCAGGGAAAAAAAAAAAAAAAACACCCCCAAAAAAATCCCGCATTGAAAGGGTTAAGTCTATGGGAAGGTTCTAGCGAGATTTCTCTCTCACAATTTAATATTTGTAATGGGGTTTTTTTGCATAGGATAGTTTAGGTCGATCTCCAACATTGTTAGTTTTTATTTTTTCGATTTTGGTTAAAGTTATTTTATATAAGGGTACTTTCTCCAAAATTAAAAATGCCCGCTTATAAAAAAACTGCAACAAAAATCGAAAAAGTAAAAACTAACAACGTTGGAGATTGGCCTCAGCTATCCTATGCAAAAAAAAAAGCATTTAAAAATATTAAAATGCGAGCGAGAAATTGCGCAAGAACCTTCCCATAGACTTAACATTAGCTTGAGTGTTTCTTCGCGTGACTAGTGTAGGCTCTTAAAACTACTGATAGCATTAAAATGTCACACAGAAAAACTAACTACATGTAATCGCAAGTAAAATCAAACTTTTGTAACAGATTTATTCCGTGAAAATATAATAAACAGTGGAAAAATGTACGTACAACTTCATTTCAGTTTTATTGCTTAAAATAGTAGTTTTTATTTCTGATTAATCATATAATAGAAGTTCTTGGACATATAAAAGCAAATTAATGAATGTTAAGCATTTTTTAGCGATTTTGTGAATCTCTGAAGTTTTCCCAATAGCAGACACCTCCGAATAGCGGACAATTTCTGCGCTCCCGAGGTGTCCGTTATTTAGAGGTTTTACTGTATTAGTTTTTTTGGTGAGTTTTGTACCTTGCTTTATGATCTAATTTCTGTTTATGTTGAATAATAATTTATTTATTTATTTACTTTGTTATTTGAACTCCAGTAGGTTTTTTTTTATTTTTATTTTGCTTCTTATATATTTTATTAGGAGTTTAAGATTGTCGATTTTAGGTGTAACGCTGATACTATTTGATTAAATAACATTTATTTACTATGAATATTCTTATGAAGCTCCTCTGAAGATTCCATACGATATTCATAGTTTTCCATTTATTATTTTTATTAAGTTTAATTCCTGCTGTATCCTTTCCATTGCTTTTTTATAATGTATCTCATCCTTTGTTTTTAACATGTGTTTCATTTTTAAATATATATATAATTCATGAGAATATGAAATATTTAAACATGCATGAGGAAGGTGTACATTAAAAATTTATAACAATTAATTATAAACATTTAAAACAATAAAACATTAAAACTACACAGGCAAGAGGCTGTCTGTTTCTCCTCAGTGGACGGACAGACAGATCTGACTATCCCCTCCCCCCCCAACACACACACATACACACACTATAAAAACTTGTAGGTTTCGAAACACGAGCAAGCCTTACATTCAAAACAAAATTACTTTTTTATAAAACAAATTAAAAACAATTAAATTACTGTATTAGAAAATAGATTAAAAGCTTAATATACCATGCGCAAAATTAAAATGTAAAAACAGTAACTGTAAAAAGCTGTAAACAGAAATATAAAACATAATAACCAAGTAAATTAAATTAAAACAAAGGTATATGAATTAAATTTTAAAGTTAAATAAAGATAAAAATGAATGCAAAACAGCTGATCTCCGTCCATACCTACAAGATAAAGTTATTAGGTATGGACGGAGGCCAGCTGTCTTGCATTCATTTTTATTTAATTTTACTTTAAAGTTTAATTCATATCTTGATAAATAATATTCTTGTTGCATATCTTATGTGCTGCTTTTGCGCCTATAGTGAAACAATAGATATTATCATTATATATATTTCAATTACATATATAACTTGGTTCTGGAATACAATTTCAATGAAGCCTAACGAATTCATTTTTTCATTGCTAATTGATTTGAGCAAACGAAGCATGCGAAGTCAAGAAATGTATTAAGCAACTCTTCTTAACTAGAAATTGTAATTTTCCCAATCTTCATATTTAAAAATTTCTTTCTTCTTTTTTAAAATTTTTCTGGAGTACTGAGACTTCCATCATTGGATACTAAAAAATGTTCATACATCATTTCAATCTTATATTAAAATCACTAATAAGCATTAAAATACAGATATAAGTGCTTAAGTGATAAAACAAAACGCAAGATGGCTTATAAAAACCTTTTAATATACTCATCCACATCTTTCGAACTCACGAACGACGTCATTATCAAGATAAACAAACTATTCTCGCATTTTTCGAAAAATAAACTTGAAAAATATAAACCACGAGATCATATGTGCAGGACTCTCAAATGGTCCGCTTTTTGAATACCGGTATTTTCATACAAAAATTTTATTTTTAGATTTGTCTTGTAAATTTTGCAGAAACCATCTTCGGAGGTTTTTTTTCTGTTTATATGTTGTGTTAAAAAATATTGGTATTCAGTTGGCGGGCCATCTGGGCGGACCATCTGTAAGTGTAATAAAAGCAGTTTCAGTAAACGTGAAAATTAGTATTTCCATATTGCTTTTTCAAAATTGAAAAACACCTCGTGCCAAATTTTGGGTAATTCAAAATAGGCTGATTCATTGCTTAGGTTCTCGTTAGGCATACAGATTTCTATTGAATCACGGATAATAGTCGAAAAATAAAGTCTTGGTGGATAAATTATTTTACTATTCCTACAATCAATTTTAAAATCTCGGTCCTATGTAGTCCTGTCAAAGATGTAGTTCTTCAGTCATATTTGATATCTGAAAGTTAGCGTAACGTAATTAGCTTAAAAGAAGATCATTTTGCGATGCAAAAAGTGCGTGTTGCCATTTGAAATTTTCGAAAGTGTGCAACTGTAACCGTATCTCCAAGAGCTTTCAATTGCTGTTCTTCATCTGATTATTGAGCCCATATCTAACAAGAACGAAAAGTCGTGCGTCACTTTCAAACACTATGAAACACACATTATGAAACACATTATTCCTATACTTATGAAACACTTTCCAACATTTCCAGAATACTTAACAAAACTTGAAGATGTCTAAATAAACAAGTTGGAAAACGCATAGCACATTTGAAAACCCAATTTCAGGAATTACCATCAATAGTCAGAAAATTTCCGAAATCCTTTGTGCTGCCCTGTATAGTTATATATTTGTATATATACTACACAGTATGATAAAATTTAGTTCAATTAGGAAACGCATCGCACAGTTGTAAATTCCGTCAATAAAGAAAATGTACTCCGGATTTTTTGTGCTGCCCTGTATATCATCTGTAGACTGATACACACCAAGTAATAGGCAAAAAAATTAGTTTAATTTAAAAATACATACCACAACTTAAAACGCCGTTCCAGCAATTATTATTCATAGTGAGTACAGTAACCGAATTATTTTGTGTGTCCCTGTAAATGAACGATGAATGCTATACTCACTATATTCTATAGTAAGCCACTTGTAGTGCACCTCAGTGATATATATCACTCAGTGTATAAGATTCTATTTTATTTTAATGAAATCGTGACCGCAATCTATTTGGGTGTCATAGAAAGTTAACAGATGAAACAAGTATGAAGTAACATATTTTTTTTTTCATTTAATGCACTTGATAAATGAATTTTTCAATATGTTTGAAATAGCGCAATATCATTATATACATCACAAACGATTTTTCCACATAGACCGTAATGTCACGGAATTCTTCTTGAGTATGCCTGTAAATGGACAATAAATGATACTTACTTCATTTTCAATACCGAATATGCATCATTAACAAGTATCAATTGCAGGGCAATCCGTGTATATTTACGCAAGTTAAAGCACGGACAGACAGACAGATTTTAGACAGAGAAACTGAAATCCTAAACACTTTTCAACTATGTTGGAAAGTGTTAAAAATACCTGAATCTCCAATTTCTTTCCTTTTAACTGTATCTAGGTAATCATATATGTCGTTACAGTTCATTTATGACCATCCTATATATCAAATTATTATAATGTCACGTTCAATTTAAAGATTTCCCCCAGTAAAATTAATATTATTCATATACATCGTTAATATATTTCATTCATCATATATTTTATAATATTATTCATGTTTATTAATATCATTAATATACATCACAAACGATTTTTCCACATAGACCGTAATGTCACAGAATTCTTCTTGAGTATGCCTGTAAATGGACAATAAATGATACTTACTTCATTTTCAATACCGAATATGCATCATTAACAAGTATCAATTGCATGGCAATCCGCGTATATTTACGCAAGTTAAAGCACGGACAGACAGACAGATATCAGATAGAGAAACTGAAATCCTAAACACTTTTCAACTATGTTGGAAAGTGTTAAAAATACCTGAATCTCCAATTTCTTTCCTTTTAACTGTATCTAGGTAGTCATGTATATCGTTACAGTTCATTTATGACCATCCTATATATCAAATTATTATAATCTCACGTTCAATTTAAAGATTTCCCCCAGTAAAATTAATTAGCATTTTTATTAAATAAAAAGGTAGGTCGTCTTATATTTTGTTTTTTTAATTGGATTTTTATTAATCACGACGCGAAGCTGGTGATTACAGCTTTGAAATTGAAATGCTAAACATATGAGGACGTGAGTTTCTAATCTTACCTTATCTAAAAAATAAAATTTGCGGAAATCTCGAAAAAAATCTGGCCCCACCAGTGGCTGAGAGGTTCTGCTCTCGAAGCTGGTAGACGGGAGGTGCTGGGTTCGATCCCAATCGCGCCTGTCGCCCTAATCGTTCGGAGTTTTCGTGGTTTTCTTCGAGCCGTGGATTTATCCATGCGTAAATACGGGTTAGGTTCCCTTAGAAAGACCCCCACGAAGGGAACTCCCCCCTATATCCCAAGTGTAGATAATTGGCCGTCAATAATCAATCCAACCCAACCCAACTCGAAAAAATCTGACTGCTTCCATTGGTTTTCATTGTAAACCAAAATTTTAGAACGTTAGAAATACATACTAAAACTAGTGTTTCCGCGGATTATAATGATTTTTCAGCGAAGATTTACCATTAGAATAGATTGATAGAGAAAACACGAATTTTTAAATTTTGGATAAAGCGATTTTTGAAACTCGCATCATCATATATTGTTACTGTATGTGTAGCATGCAATTATTGTATGTCTCTAATTGTACAAAAATCTTCTTGCATCCTACCGTAATTTCCGGCGTATAATCCGCGGATCAAACAATTCTGTTTGGACCCAGAAATTTTATTTCATAATTGAAGTCAAATATTTACGCCGATCTAGAAAGTTACATTTTATAAAATAAAATTTCTGGGTCGAAACATGATTGTTTGATCCACGGATTATACGCCGGAAATTACGGTAGTTGTCACAGTATATCTAGAATTATTGTATATTGTTTAGATACTTGCCAATCTCCCGCTTTTTAAAAAAATTTTTAAAAAGCTTACTTTGAACCAGAAAATTTATTTAAGTAAATGTGACTAGCTTTTCGAAGTATATTGTGCATACTTTCATTCATTAAATAAATTTCTGGTTTGAAGTAGGGTTTTTTTTTTCTTAAAAAAAGAAAAATTCTATAGGTTGGCATTATACGAAATATATTTTGAGGTATTTGTGTCTCTCTGATAATAGATAGACAAAATAGTAAAAAATAAAATAAAATAAAATAAAATAAAACAGTTGTCTGGGACAGCTCGTTGCCAATCAGTGAAAAAAAAATGTATTCTACATGTTACAATGTTACTTTATTGTTTAAAAGTATTGAGAAAAATAAATGTTTGATTTTCCTTCAATAATTTTACTAAGAAAACTAATTTCCCTTGTTACTTTTAAAAGTAAAGAATACGGAATCATTATCAATCAGAATTGTGCTGAAATATTCGTATAGTCATTATTCCGATCCCAAAAATTCAAGCCTTTTATTAAAAATCTTCCGAAAAGCAAAACCAACCATTTAGAAAGAAATACTTTTAATCTGAAATAATTCAAAGAAAGTTACCATGAACTGAATAAAAAAAAGAAGTCAGACATATTTCAGTTTACATTGGAAAAAACTGACTGATTTATGATTTGGGCAAAATTTTTCTCTTTATTCTACAGTTTATTCGAATAAAAAACATGTTTTGACGTAGAAACTTTATGAAAGCGGTTGATTTAATATTGATGTTATGCTTTTCAATATGAAATTCCAAAAGTTTATTTTTAAAAAAATATAAATAAGTTTTATTATTATTATTATTGGAATATTTTGGAAAATTAATATTTTCCGCGAAATAAGCATTATTACATTAATTTTATTTACAGATAAACTTTTGTGAAAACTAAGTAATTTGTTTAATATTTACAATGAAATGTAAATGATGATAAAACTGTTTTGGAAGAAATAGCAAAAACGTTCAAGAAGTTCAAAACGTCTTAACAGTTTTATTTAATTTTTAATAGTTCCTTTAACTGTCTGATTACCATGGTAGCATACGCTCTAGAAATTCCGTAATTCACAAAATCTGAATTCAAACCAGAATATTGTAGTAATAAATATAAATTTATTTAATGACGGAATGTTTATTATTGAAAGAAGCAAATATTGCTACTTAAATTTCTAGGATGAATATGGATTATCTACTTAATTGGGAACAGTAGTGGTAGCATATATGCTACCATGGGCATTGGAGGGTTACCTCAAAATTTCTCAGAAATCATTAAATTATTTTCTATACAGTTTTTGCGAATTATATGAGTTTGGAATACATATTGCATTATTTTTACAAAATATACGTTACACAATTCTACTTCCAATTTACTTGTGATGTCTCCGAAAAAGATATCACTAACATGTAACATTTTTAATTTTATGCGATTTTATGCGCCATTTTAACTATATGCGATATATTGATACATATTGATACAAATTAAATCATTGTTGTGAATTCTATTGATAATGTGTATTTTTCTTTGTATATCAAAACCTTTTCAATGAATATGCAAATTAAATGTAACAAAAAAGTACAAATCGATTAAGCAGAAATCTCATCTTATAATGTGCCATCTTCAAATAGCACCCATAAAAAAGGGGAAATACTTTTAGCAATATAAAAGTATATAAAACATCGTTTTGTACGTCAGCCGATTTACTGAAATTGCAAACTGGTTTCGATAGCAGTAAGTTTGCCGTCATCAATGGGAAAGTGATAGGGATATATTGTTCGCATATAAATTAAACAGTTGTGAATGTTGCAAGTTTTAAAAAAATTACCTGTTATAAATAATTATACGTTGTTGGAAGATTATACGTTAGTTTGAAGATTTGAACAGCTTGAGAGAACGTAGCACCATCTATCGATGATATTAAGAACTATAACAAGCAAGCCTAGTAAATAAATGCCAGTATTCACACAATAATCCCCTGCATAAGAATAACTCCAATGGCTGACACCGTGTACTTGTAATTGAATTTTAGAAACGTTCAGCTCATATTTAGGATCATTCTGCGTATTCATAACCATGAATACGCAGAAATTGCATAGAATTGAATTAAACATCATATATATGCTTTTGACTATGGATGTCAGGTACCAGCTGAAAATGAGGATATACCCCCGGGAGTAGCGCTGTGATAGTGATTGATTTTTGTGCAATTTTCTCGATTTTTTTGCTGTTTAAGTGAAGAATTTATATTTTTCAACGAAATTTTGTATTTAAATGTAATGTAATAGGCCGAGGTTTGTATAATATTTTCGAAAAAATCGATCTGAAGGTGGCGCTGTTTTAGTGAATTTTCTTCGATTTTCCAGAAAAATCGCCAAATTGTCCAATCTAGCTTTAATTTGCATATTTGTAATAAGCAATGTTGTTCACGTTTTTTTTTTCATGCATTATCTGTTGATTAAACTTCATTACAAAATTTCTCTCCTCCCACTTCCCTCCCTATGATTTTGAAACATTTAATGATTAAAAACTTGAATTGTAATTAAAAACAATTACGCTCTTTGGAGTATTAACATGTATGATATAGAAAAAAAAAAATTTGGATTGGCACATCTGACCAGTTTTTCTGTATAGTATAAGATATTTTACTAGACTTTATCTGGCAGTTTTCTCCCGTAATAATCAACAGATTTTTTTTCTTAAATTGTGCAAAAAAAATAAAACTCAACACATGTTTTAATTTGCAGGTGGCGGAACAAATATGATATATTAGCAGTATTGCCAAATCTAACGGATTTGTTATTCAAATTCTCTATTAATTCCAATCTCTCACCAGAAAGTTTGAAAAAACATACTTTTGACCGAATTTAAATATTAAAAATTAATTACTCTTACATTTTTTCTAGTGTGAATTTGAATTCTTGAATTAAAAAAACCTCTCAAATTTGTCAACACTGTTATAATGACACCATAACAATAATACTTCAAGGAAATGGGATGAAATTGGGTATCTGTGTATTTTAAGGTAAACGCTTGAGTATGAAGTGAAAAACAACGTTATTGTTTTTACGGTACCGTTATAGTAAAAAAAAAAAAATCTAAATTTTCAAATGGCAACACCTTATTTTCATTGTAGAATGATTTTCACAGTAAAAAACCTTAAATTAAGTTGAAAATGTATCTATATCACTAAAAAAGCTATATAAAATAAGAAAAAAGGAGAACAATGAGTTAATTTGTCATCAACCGCCATTTCGCGCTTACCTGCTCCCTATGGTCATATGTTTTTCTCTGTTGGTGTAATTGGAATCCATCAGATACATGTGAAACCACTAAGTACGTTTGACATGAAAAACACCATAAAATGTTAGATTTTGTATAGTGATCATACCATGATTTACTGTTGCCCACAATCTTCTACATGCAAGTATGTCATCGTCTGTGAAAGTGGACAGTTGAAAACTTTGAAAAGCGACTAAATATAGGATTCATATGCTTTTACCACAATGTTTAATAGAATTTTTCGCCTTTTTTTAATGCAGAGGAGACATTACAAATCCTGCAATTAAACGAGTCGTCTACAATATCTGCTATTTAAATATTAAATAGGGAAAATCTATAAAAAAAAAATGTGGTAAAAGCGTACGAACCCTGCATATAATATATTATTATTGTTGTTGTTAACATTCCTTTTTTTGCGCACATAAATAAACGCACAACGATGAATACACCTTAATGAGTGACTGTTCTTTGAAATGTTTTTATACAGGTTTTTGACATACCGTAATTTCCGGCGTATAAGCCGCAGCTCAAAGAGTCGTTTTTCGACCCAGAAATTTTATCCAATAATTGTAGTTAAATATTTACAGCGATCTTTTAAGTTACATTTTATAAAATAATATTTCTGGGTCGAAAAACGACTCTTTGAGCTGCGGCTTATATGCCGGAAATTACGGTAGTATACTCACAATCCGTTAAAACACATTGCTTAATTTTAAAAAAAATCACAATGAATTAAAAGTTAATGAAAAAACGTTACAGCAAATTATCTCAAAGATTGCAGTGCGAAAACATTGCACGGGTCTATTGGTGTTTGTGTCTTATCATTTTATCGCCTATTGGTGCACATTTGTTGCTTCAACTTCTCTTCTTTCCGCTTGTTTTAAGTCACCATTTTCAGTGATACAAGCACCGTTTCAACGAAATGCAACGTTTTCCACTGTAAACATCACTTTCCCATGAAAAAAGTGCCGGATGTCATTTAAAAGTTTATGAAATTTAGGTACCATTAGTCGTAACTGTGAGCGCTCAGTTATTGTTTTTCATATGATACCCGAACACACGTGTAAAAATACCTGAATCCCCAATTTCATTCCATTTCCTTAAATGGTACGGCCTCTAGGGGCTCATACATCGTTGCAATTTATGACCATCCTATACTAAATCTAATTATTATTCTCACGTTCGATTTAAACATTGCCACCAGTTAAGTTATTGAATATTTTTGTTAAATTGAAAATAAAGTTAACTGTTTGCTGTTTTATGGTTTACTCTTTTCACTCAAGAAACAAAGCAGTCGATCATGGCTTTGAAATATTAATCCCTTAATCGTCGTGCCCGAGACATTCACGGGCAGCGTAGGTTACGCCTGTTTTATTCAGATTGTTTCATTCCCACCAATTTTTTTAAATAGTATTATTGGCTTTATTCTTGCATTATTTTATCTGTCTATTAAATAAGACGAACATTTCTACTTAAAAAAATTGGTGGTAATCAAGCAATCTGAATTTTTAAAAAGAAGCCTACACTTAAAGGGCGCGACGATTAAGGGGTTAAACATGTATTGTATGACATTTACGTTTTTCTTTTAGGCAATGTGAAACTCTGTAGTAGATACACAAAATAGTAAAAAAATAGTAACAAAATATAATAATAGTCGCCTCCGGCAAACCCTTCCCCAATCAATGAAAAAATGCACTCAAAGTGGTACTTTGTTAATTAAAAGAATTGAGAAAAATAAATGCTTCATTCTCCTTCAAGAATTTTGGGAAAAAAAATTTCTTTCCTTTGTTTGTTATGAAAGTAATGAAAAAACGAATACGAAATCATTTGAATCACAGATGTGCTGAAATTTCATAAATTCATAATTCCGATCTCAAAAAATAATGTATTTTATCAAAAAACTTCCGAGAAGCAATTCCAACCAATTAGAAAGAAATATTTTTAATCTGAAATAATTCAAAGGAAGTTATGATGAACCGAGTAAAAAAAGAATACAGACATATTTCAGTTTACATTAGAAAGAACCGATTTACGATTTGGAGAAGTCTTCTATCTTTATTCTAAAGTTTATTTGAACAGAAAAATGTAGTGAGGTAGAAATTTTATGGAAGCAGTTGATTTAATATTAAAGTTACATTTTTCAATATAGCTTAACATCAAAAGAAATCAACATAACATTAAAAGAGATTTTAACTAGCTTACGACAAAAGTTTATAACAATTTTCAATCATGATATAAAGAAGCAGCCAAACACGGCTTTTAATATTCTCAATCGGATCCTTGAGCATATTTCATGGAGCTGAGTTTTTAAAAATCAGGTTCAAATGAAGACAGATATAATCTGAAGTTAGAAGCAGCGTCAAGTTTATTCCGATATTTGTTCTTAATATATGCATAAGACGAAAATTCTCTTTTAACAAGCTGCGTATTTATGAAAGATAAAAAGTATTTTATTGCTTTATCTCTGAGTTCTTGGTACTGTCCTTTTATTCCGATCAAAAAATCAATGATATTCCTTTTTTTTTATTCACATTGTAAAGAAGAATCAGTCGAAAGTTCAATCAATTTTTCTCGTTCAGAAACTGATAAATTTTCGGCTTGTTTAAAGAACTAATCATTAAATGTGTTTCAAATCCAGTTATTTTCCCTACTCAAATTCAAAAAATATTGCTGAACGAAGGTTTAATTCCTTTTAAATGAGCCGTTATACTACATGATAATTTTAGCTCGTCCTCAGATCAAAAACTTTAAAGTGTCTCAAAAATTTCTGGATGATATTTTTTTATACAAGATTTTTAAAAATCTAATTTCTTAATCATACATTCGATTTTGTCAGACATCTTAAAAATGGTTATGGCACTGTTTTCTAATCACGTTTTAAATTTATTTCTCTTTAAAAAGATATCCGATATGTATGAAAGCATTTGAAGCAATTCACTTTCATGAAAATTAGACCTCAGCTCAAAAGTATGATCTTGCCTCAATTTTTCATGCCTTAACCCATTCGGCACCATGGGTGCATAATAGCACCCTCAAAAAGAGTATACAGAATTTGTTTTAGGCACCAGTAAAAAATAAAAGAAATATTTGCTTTCTCTAATTAGAGCATTTTTGTGATAGTTTAAGTAAAAGTAGCTTTTTTAAAAAAAGTGGAGCCAACCGAATAAAATTTGTGTAAAAGCCGCCGGTCCCGAAAGTGTTAAGAGCCTACATCAGTCATGCGAAAAAACGCTCAAGCTAATGTTAATTGTATGGTAAGGTTCTAGAGCAATTTCTCGCTCGCATTTTAATATTTTAAAATGCTTTTTTTTTTTGCATAGGATAGCTCAGGTCAATCTCCAACGTTGTTAGTTGATACTTTTTCGATATTGGTTCCAGTTATTTTATATAAGGGTACTTTCACTTTCAGAAACGGTTCCAACCGGTTCCAAAATTGAAAATAACCACTTATAAAAAATACTGCAACAAAATTTGAAAAAGTAAAAACTAACAACGTTGGAGATTGACTTCAGCTGTCCTATGTAAAAAAGCATTTAAAAATATTAAAATGCGAGCAAGAAATTGCGCTAGAACTTTCCCATAGGCTTAACATTAGCTTGAGCGTTTCTTCCCGTGACTAGTGTAGGCTCTTAAATCAAACAGTATTGCCCGTGGGTACTTTTGTTTAATTCCGCTTTCTTGATTCCTATCTTTTGAGAAAGCAAATTTTACCTTATTGAATAATAGATTAAATAAGACGAAAGGTAAAAACAAGGCGAAATATGCCATATCAAAAAAGAGGTGCCAATCAAGCAATCCGAATTTTTTAAAAAGTAGTTCAGTAGCAACACTGATTCAAACAATACGTACTTTTCCTTGTGAAAGTGACCTCACTTCTGTGTGCAAAACAATGTAATATGGAGGCTGTCCGTCCATCTCTTCATACAAAGATTAGAAAAGTCTGGAGTTTGTTGAATTAAATATAATAAGATTAACAATAGAACCTTCAATTAACAATAGAATGAGCCGTCATTTTGATGGTTACCAAATTAATATGTTTAAATTTCTTTTATTGTATATTCTTTTATGTATGTTAAAAGTCTTTTTAAAATATGTTAAAATTTAAAACTCACAGAAATACGTTAAATGAATAAGTTAAGTAATTTTAAATAAAATTTCTGGTGTGAAATAGTTAAAAAAAGCTTGAGTAAAATTTCCGGTGGTTCTAGTCCTAAGATGTTTCACAGATTACAGAAACTCTTCCTTCAATAATTCTAACAGAGGTTTGATTGCTAGTTTGTGTGTGTAAACAGAAATGGTTCCAAGCTGTATGGGGTGCAACTTCTTTAATGAGACCACGTAAGACAGTATAAAACCCAGAAATAAATTTTTCAACATCAGTGCAAACACCACATTAATAGGGACATAAATTCTTTTTCACAAAATTGACTTTCAATGTCATTTCTTCTCTATCTACATGTTAATGTATTTTTTCTGAGAGGATAGCAGAGTAACAGATTTTCTTCAAGAACGTTATCATCCAAATAACTTGCAATAAAAAGCAAAATTGACACATTGGTGGTATCCGTACTCTCATTCACCTGTATTAAAAAGAAGAGACTATTTTTTATTTTTATTTTTTAATTACTCTAGATTCAATATCGTCAAGCATGTCATCAATTTTTGGAGGAACTTTTTGAGGAATTTTTTGAGAAAGAAATGTTTTTTTCACGTGGTCTTCATCGAACGTGCATTGAACAGCATTTTCATCAATTTTTCATCGATTGTATTTTTTTACCACGTTTAGAAACATAACTTATTATGTATGATGTTTCAACAGCGTTCTTACTGTGTTTATTTGTGCAATACACATAAGATGCTACATTAGGGCCGCTTATGAGTCGCTGAGAGAAACTGGGAATATTTTGTTTATAAATTGTATGTTTGAATCTATATGGCGCATTAATAAGGATGGTTTCCTGATACCATTAGGCAATATATCTCCACAAACAACACATAGTGGTTTTGGTAAGACTTCATCTCCCGTATGAAAATCCATATTTCAAGTATGCATTATTATATTTTCTTTTTTTTTAATGGAGAACTGATGTTTTGAGTTTTATTAAGTATTAAACTTACCAAAACAGGCCTATTAACAGCTGCACACAGGTCCTCCTGCCTTTCTAAATAATCAGATTGTTTCGATATACTTTGCTGTTACCGAATCATCAGGTTGACTTTCAGTCCCAGTTGCAGTTCTCTTCGGATTTCAACTATGTTATGCATTTTAAAGCGAAACAATCTCGCTCAGATAATAAGTAAATACTTCCTATTAATATATGTTAGTGATATAACTCCGCCTATTCGAAAACGAAAAAAAGGCCTTTTCAACACGTTTCAAAATAAAACATTGAAACTAGAAGAATTTTTATTAAAAAAGGAAACGTAAGAAAAAAAGTGAAGGGAAATGAATACTGTATTATGATCAGCGACAATTTTTGAGAAGATGGGGGAGAACATATAAGTAATCATGCAATATGATTACGGGTGGGCGGAGCTAGTGACATTGTGTTATCAATGAATTACTAGGTCTAGTGGCCCTTTTCCATCCTTTTTAACAGTAACATATTTGAATTAAACATGAGACTAGCTTTCACATCCAAAATTATCAACTTTGTTTATGTGTTTTCAGTTGAACAGTTTTTCTGATTTCGTCATTACTGATATTATTTTCCAAAATCTGTTATCTTGCGTACATTTTTTTAAACAATCAAATACTATTTCATTAATAAAAAACACATTTTTCTGTAAAGTAGAAGATTTTTTACTGCATCTTAGCTGAGGATTTTTTTAATTATCAACAGATTTTATTTTACCATTGCGCACAAAAGAAATTAAATTTCAGGAGCTTTATATCTACCTACAGAGTGGGAATTAAAATATGATATAACAACAGTGTTGCCAAATCTGGCGAATTTTTTAGTCAGAAATCAACCACCATTTTGCGCTTATGTGTTTGCCATGGTCACGCAAACACATCTCTTTTTTCTCTCTCTTGGGTTACTTGGCATGCAACATATACATGTCAAATTGTTAAGTGGATATGACATACTGACTGTATAACGACGCCAGAGTTGCCAAGTCTCCGGCTTTTTGAACACCAGTAATTTTTTAGAGAAAATGTTGTTCTTTTAAATCGCAAAATCCTCCGATTAAACAAAACAACATTTTCTGTACTAAATTACTGGTATCCAAAAAGCCGGAGACTTGGCAAGTCTGCGACTCCTATAATGACTATATTGTTCAAAGAAAGGGGATAAAATTGGGTATTTTAAAGTATTCGCTCGAACATGAAGTGAAGATCAAAAATATAGCTTTCACAATTAAAGTTATATTGCAAAAGAAAATCGAAAATTTCAAATAGCAGCACATTTTCATTGCAAAATGATCTTCAAAGTGAAAAACTGTAAATAGCGTTGAAATTATATCTCTATCACTAAAAACGCTACATAAGATAAGCGCAAAGAGGAGCAGTGACTGCAAGACTCCACACGTACTGCAAGAGCATTTTAGTGAATTTGTCACCAACTGCTCTATCTCGTTTACGTGTTGTTGTTTTTTTCTGTAGTACTTGGGGTACTGGAATCCAACACATACATATCAAACCACTAAGTGTGTTTGACATGAAAAACACCATTAAATGTGAGATTCTGCATAGTGGTCAAACCAGGATATCTGTTGTCCGCAACCTTCGACATGCAATGTGCCATCGACTGCGAAGGTTGACAGTTGAAAACTTTATAAACCGACTAAAATCATATATTGTGTTGTACTAAAAATTTGTACCGTTTGGAAAAATTAATTCCTACTGGAATTTTTTTCTCGTTAATTATTAAATATTAGCTATCGGACTTTTTGTCTAATAACTAACCCCACGACGTACCTACGTACGTCATGAACTCTTCATTTACAATACCAGGACGTATGTGCGTACATCCTCATTTTAAGTCCAGATTGCAATGTTCTAACCAATTCGTACCGGAAAATTTTTTCGTTATGTTATTAGAGGCTAAGGCAGGGCGCGTAATTACCGCTCGCCAGCCATTGTCGAGCATATATTTAAGGTTGGCGAGTAACTTTCGTATTTTTAAATGGTGTGCTTCAAATCAAACTGTTTACGCTCAGAATATCGTGCCTCTGTCCAGCCACAGATTATGGAGATTTAAACAGAGAATCAACTCTCATAGACTTCAATGGTAACTTCTTTAACATGGGATTACACATAGACAGTGGCGATAGTTGCGGATGACGCAGAAACTACGCCCATAACAGAAGCGAGGTTTCTAATAACGGCTATATATCGCTTTCTTGGCGATAAATGAAGGAAGGGGAAAAAACCGGCGACTGCTTGTTGCTGCTTGTTATTTAAATCTTATTTTTGATATTATTTAACATCGTACAATCCGCAATTATTATTTTTTCAATTGCATGCATATTTATAAGCATATAAAATTCTTCGAATGTTCCAGAAATTAGAATCATTAAATTAACCTTCGTACCCTGTTGAAATTTTACTCAACGTTGATAAAAACATTTCACACCAGAATTTGTTTTTGAAAATGATTTAACATACTTATTTAATGTAGTTTTGTGTAGCACATATTTAGCTTACTTTTTTTTTTTTACTTACACTATTACTTTAACTACAACTTTAACTTACATTTATTTAACTTATTAAAAAATCTGGTTCCAATCGAATTAAATAAATTATAGAAGTAGGTCTATTCGACCCATTCAGAGTAGGAAGGTTAAACACGGTGTTATATAATGATAGTGTAAAATTCTGATGAATTGCTTATTCTTTTAACTTTAAAAATAAACAGGTATTCATCAGCAACGAATAAATTAAAGTGGAAAGTAAAAATAAACGCTTTTAAAATTTGTAAAAAATATGAAAATAAGATGTTTATATTTCCCGAACAGATGCAAAAACATTTTCAAATATTTTAAGCAATTAATTTCTAAATTCTATTAAATTTATCGGCAAAATTTTAAAAGTATTGGAAATCCATATCGAAAATTTAGCAATCATAATTTTACGTCTAAATCCATTATGCAAACATTCTATTTTCAATTCAGATAAAAATGAAATTTGAAAAATCATCTGCATCCCCATGGGAAAGCATTATGGCCTAAAAAAATGTTCTATATTTTCCGAATGAATGAACCAAATTTAACCAAAGGCTATACAGTTAATTCCGGATACCTGGCCAACATACCAACTAAAAATCAACCTAATCGGACCATTTGTACGGAAAACAGACAGATGGAAACCAAAAACTTTTCGCGTCTCCACAGTGAGCCTTAACATGACGTTTCGGCAAAAATCTGTCAACACTGAATATATATAAAATATTTCCAACATTACGGAACTTGAAAAACAAGAACAAAAATAACACATGAAAATAAATCATAACTTACATTTTGAAGAATTATAATGACCTATTTGATCTACAAAGAGTAATTTTAATAATAAATATTAATCAAAATTCAAAAATCAAATAGCGAACGCCAGTGGCGTAGCGTCAGGGGGGGGGGGGGCACGATCATTTTACTGCCAGTAAAATTATAAACTACATTTGGCCTTATTTAATCTTTGAACTGTATGAATTAAATAAGGCCAAATATACTATATAAAAATACTGGTAGTAAAGTGATCGTGCCCCCCCCCCCCCTTGACGCTACGCCTATGGCGAACGCCGAAAATTTGCACTTGTGCAAATGACAACAGCAAAAGCTGTCAAGCTGATTAGGGTTAGAATTAAACGGAAATCACGAAAAAAATCGCCAAAGCGATGATTTAGTTTATAAGTCATCCGCCGCAGTCGCTCTTTTCAGGCGAAGTTGGATCTCTGTCATACTCTGTGTATCCAGCGACACGCGAAAGTGTTTTAAAATCAAGTGACGGCATTTATCTTCCAAAAGAAGAAAAAATGGGGCGTCACCCACATCCATTTCTCTCCTACGGAGGAACGAACTTCCCCGTTTGCATTCTTTAGAAAAATTAAATCATAGGTTTCATTGATCAGTGAAGAAAAAAAAATCATAATTTTTGTCGCTTAGTGAAGAAAATATCACGATTTTCATCAATCAGTAAAGAAAATATCGCGGTTTTTGGTATCTTAGTCAAAAGTTACACTAAGGGATTTAATGTTTCAATCCTCCAATCTACACCTACAATATGAAGTCAGCATTTACGTTAAACTTATTTTATTAAAGTCTAAAACCTGAAAAGGATAAAACTGGATCATTCTAATTGCACTAACATTATATATGCTAAAATTTACATTATATTACTATTTATACAAGGCCGCTTTTTTAGCTGGCGAGGCCGAAACTGATCACTCTTCACTCCTGCGTGAAGTGAATCAAGTTTCGCCACCTAAGCGCAGTTGCTTGAAACACGGTAAAAATTATTAGCTTTCTCCCAAATTTTTAATATTTTAAAAATTGTTCATATTTTTCATGAAAGTAAAATAATCGGGATTTAAAAGGCAGCTCCTTCTAGCAATGCTCAATTTAAATTCGGTTTGTCATAAATAGTTCATTTTCTGGGCAGGTGTGGTGGCCGATGTTGCTGTCTGAATGAATGTAACGGGCGAGCAAAAATTTTAATCTGGCTAGTATACCTTTTCAACTGAAATTTCATGTCCTGTGTTAAGTTCTGATATCTAATGTATAATAATTGGCGGGCGGAATTTTCCGGTACGAATTGGTTTTCCTAAACGGAAGGAACTTCCCGAACAACCCAATATCTGGCATTCAACATACTATCACTAAATTGAATATGGTGCTTAAGGTGTTAAAGGATAAAATTTTCCCAAACGGCACGAATTTTCTGGACAGCCCAATACATATATTATTATTTTTTGTCAACATTTCCTTTTTCTGTGCACATAAGTAAACGCACAATGATGAATGAGGTCCATAATGAATGACTGTTCTTCGAAAGGCTTTATACAGGTTTTTCACATATTATACTTACAGTCCGTTGAAACACAATGCTTGATTTTAAAAAAATTACAATTAATTAAAGGTTAAAGAAAGAAAGTAACAGCCAATTATCTCAAAGATTGAAGTGATTAAGCGTAGTACGGGTTTATTGGTGTTTGCACATTTGTTGCTCAAATTTCTCTTCTTTCCGCTTTTTTTTTTATGTTGCCGTTTTCAGTACTACAGGTACCGTTTCTACGAAATGTAATGTTCCACTTCAAAGATCTTGTTGCCATGAAAAAAATGCGGGTTGCCATTTAAAATTCCTTGAAATTTTTTAGCTTCAGCCGTAACTGTGAGAGCTCAATTGTTGTTCTTCATCGGATTCTTGAACTCTTGCTTAAAAATACCTGAACCCCCAATTTCATTCTCTTTCCTGGTCGCTAGGAACTCATATGTCGTTACAATTCATTACCGTCCAAATCCGTCCGTTATCAAATCATCATTCTCATGTTTGATTTAAAAATTGCCACCAGTAATATTATCTAATATTTTTATTAAGTAAAAAGTAAGGTTAACATACCTTTGTAAAGACATGACTATTTCTTTTATTCAAGAAACTAAGCTGGCGTACGACAGCTTTGAAATATTGAACAGGCTTATATTACGCTTAAGCTATAATTTTAGGTGTATATTAGATATGAGTTCGGGCTCTCTTTTCAGAGCCCGGGCCCGCCCGAGCCCGATATCGAAACAAAAATGTTTTAAAAGTAATATATCATATTTCAGAACTTCTTACATGAAAATAACTGCTAATCTCTAGCACATAATTAAATTTTATGGGAATTTACATTCAATCTTTTCAAAAGAGAAGTTTGGTATGAAATAAAAAAATACTTAAAATATTCTCTTAATTTTCTCACCCAACAAACAAACCTGATGGACATATTAATGAAGTGTGTTTTATGAATAAATGCATGAAATTTGCAGAAATTACTATTCCTATGCCATTTTTCTATTTCCTATAATAGGCGTATTTCATAAATTATAATTGATTCCTTAATTAAAACAATATTTCTTGTTCCTGAAAATCAGCTTGAATATAATATTTGGCACCGTTATCTGAAAGATCCTATGCTTTTATAGGCAAAGTGGAAACACTTTTCGATTGTTTTTTTATCGGAGTAACAATACATGACAATTATTATGACTTACGAATGGTACTGACTTCGTAAATATTCAGAGAAGAGCTTTAACATGAGCAGAGTTCATGATGAAAAATAGAATGACTAACGTTATTTTTATATGAAGTATGAAGAGCCATTTATATGACCACACACAATAGAAGACTAAACATTTCCAAATCTTAAGCTAATGCTGATTAACTGCAAACAAAAAAAAGTATTCACTTCGCTTTAGATATCTAAAAATAAACAAATAAATAAACGTTCCAATTGAAAAATATCCTATTTTTACAAACGAGAATCGAAATTATTCGCGCCTTTTTGCCATTGGCGCTATATCGTCCAGTCGTCGCGTCAATACCGCCCATGAATCTGCAAATGTTGCAAATTTTATTTTAAAGTAGCATTCTAAAACTGGAAAAGAAAAATAAGATATCTGCTTCCCCTTTTATTCATTCTGATCAAAATAGCATTAAATGACTTAAAATGGAATATGTAATTTTTTAGGGGGAAAAAAGTTATTTAAATTTTTATTATATGAGAATAAATAAAATTGTCAGTTTCAGAAAAAATGAGCCCGAGCCCGCCCGGGCCCGAAGACTGATCTAAAAATCGAGCGCGCTCGGGCTGAGCCCGTCTCATCTCTAGTGTATATGTGTTTCTCCCTACTTGATACATAAAAAAAATCGTAATAAAATAGTCGGCTGATACCAGCCTTTTACTAATCAGTGATTAAATAGCATTCAAAGATTTACTTTGTTGATTAAAACAATTGAGACAAATAAATATTTGACTCTCCATCAAGAATTTTACTAAGAAAATTACTTTTGAAAATAAAGAAAAAAAGAATACGCAAATATTATGAATCAGAATTGACTGAAATTTTATATATTCATAATTACAATCTTTAAAAATCACGTCTGTTATTATTAACCTTCCAAAAAGCAAATCCAACCAATTAGAAAGGAATATTTTAATTCTGAAGTAACTCAAAGAAAGTTGCGATGAATTGAATAAAAAAGGAATTCAGACATATTTCGGTTTACATTAGAAAGAACCAATTTACGATTTTGAGAACATTTTTTGCTTTAATCTAAAGTTTATTTGAATAGAAAAATGTATTCACGTATAAACTTTCTGAAAGCGGCTGATTTTATATTAATGTTAAAATGTTCAATATAGCTTAACATCAAAAGAAATCAATATAGCATTAAAAGGGTTTTTAACTATCTTATGAAGAAAATTTAGAACAATATTGAATCATTAAATGCAAGACGTAGTCAAACACGGCTTTTAATATTTTCAGGGGCATATTTAAACTTGCTTCATAGAGCTGAGTTTTTTAAAATTGGGTTCAAATGAAGACAGATATAATCTAAAATTCCCCATTTTATGCTTTTACATTTAAAAATGAGAGCTACCTTAAGATAAATCCCAAACCAACCCATTTTACGAATACAGACGACAAATGTAATGGTAAGATTTGTATAGATTTGTACTTGATGTAATTCTTCTAAACTATTGCATATAAATTTTATACGTAATGCTGTACTGATTACGTTTTTATGGGTGTGTTTGATAGAATTTAAATATAAATAGAAGAATAAAAAATGATTAGAAATTACATAACAAGCAAAAGAAAAAAAAAGAAAAGAAAAGAAAAACAGGTTTTCTGTATACTTATTTTCTAGAGTCTAGAGAAAATGTTAGTCGATGAATTAAACAATAACCTTAAATGGATATTTCATTATTTTTTCATTTTATTTATTTATTTATTTTTGTAGTTCTATTAGTCAATCTAGTAATTCAGATTCATCAAAATATTTTATAACAGAATATATATAAATTAAAGTGTAATTATTGCTTAAAGTGATAAAAAAAAACACAAAAGTTTTAAAAATACCTTTTAATATACCGGGTGATTATAATTAAAGTTACGATTTCAAAAATCGATAATTTTAAAACTACTGGTCAGAATGACTTGATATTTTAGCAGAACAATCGTGAGGCAATGGAATTTTGTTTGGCGAAGGAAAAAAAATAGTTCCAAATTGTGCCGATAGATGGCGTTGTCAGGGTAATGTCAGGGGAAAGACCAAAAATGTATTCTTGAACCCTTTCCGGCGCGGTGTAAATTTGTTTGCAAAATGATGAAATAATAGACTGACACCGGAATTTACAAACGAATCCATTAACAAAAAGAAACTTGCTTATTTTTTGGTTCTTAATGAAAGGAAAATTTTAATTAAATATTCTTTGTGCCGTTTGTCAGTTTTAGAATTAAAATTGGGTGTCCTTTTTTGTGACCACCGCCCGTTAAAGAGTTAAACATAGGAATGATGTTGCCAAAAGGAAAAAAAATAGAGTTCAGAGATTTACTAAAAATTTATTAGCGAAAAGACAAGACTACGTGTTTACAGCGACGACAGCGATAATGACAAAAAATGAAAAAAAAAAAAAAAGAGCTTCATGGAACAAACACCTTACTGATTATTAAGGCATAAGTTGCTCAATATGCCCTCCGCCTTGTTCTGTTACTAATTGGAAGCGCAAAACGGCATGCTCCACAACAGATCGGAGGGTATCTGTACTAATGCAATGGGTGTGTTGTGTGATGCTTGCCTTCAAGTCGGCTAGATTCTGAATCCGCCCGCTTTAAATAACATTCTTCAGGTACCCCCAAAGCCAGAAATCACACGGGTTTAAGTCGGGGGAACGTGGCGGCCACGTTGTTGGAAAATGGCGGCTTATGATCCTATCATCTCCGAAATTATCACTCAGTAGCTGCTTCACAGTAGTAGCAATGTGCGGAGGAGCGCCATCTTGCATGAATATTATGCGATCCACACACTGACACTGTTGAAGTGCCGGAAGAACATGGTTACGCAAAAGTGCTTCATACCGCTTGCCAGTAACTGTGCAGGTAACGGGACCCGCAGGTGTGATTTCCTCGAAGAAAAATGGACCGACGATAAACGCTGCCGTTATTCCGCACCACACAGTGACCTTTTCAGACTGAAGAGGTAATGGCTGTAGCTGGGACGGATTCTCGGTCGCCCATATCTTGCAATTTTGCGTATTTACAGAACCTTGCAAATGAAAGTGGGCTTCGTCAGACCACAGAATGTTCCATGGCCATCCGTTGTCCACTTCCATCCGGGCAAGAAATTGTAGTGCAAAAGATTGACGTGCTTCCAGGTCAGCAGGTAGCAACTCCTGCACATGAGTTATCTTGTACGGATAACAGCGTAAGACGTTTCGTAGGATTTTACGCACCGTGCTGTTCGACATATCCAGCATTCGGCCAATCCCCCTTGCACTGCTGATTCCAGCATCACTGTCAGTATGTTCCTGTAATGCTGTAGCCACATCTTCCACTGCCGCAGCTGAAACTGGTTTCCTTCCTCTACTCCGTTTAACGTCAAATGAACCGGTCTCTTCGAATTTAGCAATCATTTTTTGCAGACCATTTGTTGTTATTGGACCTTTTTTTATGGATTTTAATATCCGAAACTTCCTAATAGCTGTAAGTGCACAGTCATCGTTCTTATAAAAAAGCTTCAAGAGCAGAGCGCGATCCTTCATAGTCAGAGTCATGATGAAGCATTCAGGCAAAGAGCTGCTGCTCTGCATTTTTATGGTTGCTATGTCTGCGGTGCGCATGTCACGTATTAGTAATTTGCATATCTTCAGACAATGTGAACCCAGACAGCGCCATCTATGGGCACATTTCGAAACTATTTTTTTTCCTTCGCCAAACAAAATTCCATTGCCTCACGATTGTTCTGCTAAAATATCAAGTCATTCTGACCAGTAGTTTTAAAATTATCGATTTTTGAAATCGTAACTTTAATTATAATCACCCGTAAGATTACATATGTTTCCTTCGCTTAAACGGCGACATCTTCCGATCAAAATGATAAATAAAATATCCTCGAAAAGTTTTTGAAAATGATAAACATAAATCGCGAGACCACATGTCCAATGTAAGCAGGTGCTTAAATTGGTCAAACTGGAAAACGTGAAAATTATTATTTTATTTTTATTTTTATTGCTTTTTCAATCGGTAAAGCATCAGGTACCAAATTTTAGGTTATTCAAAAGAAGCCGATTCGTTACAAATGTTATCGTTTCGCAAATATATTTCTATTTGTTCACGGATAATGGATGGGAAATAAACTCTTGGTGGAAAAATTATTTTACTATTCTTGAAATCAATCTGCAACGCTTTATTCTATGTAGTCTAGCTAAGGTAGTAGTTCTTCTATCATGTTTGATATCTGCCATATGTTCTTTTATTCTCGTTTTAAATTTTCTGTTTGTCATTCCTATATATACAATACTATAAGGTATTGTACTGTTCCATTTGAACGTGGTGAATGGGATTTCATAAACACCGGACATATTTGATATCCGCCATATGTTCTTTTATTCTCGTTTTAAATTTTCTGTTTGTCATTCCTATATATACAATACTATAAGGTATTGTACTGTTCCATCTGCCGTGGTGAATGGCATTTCATAAACACAGGACATATTTGATATCCGCCATATGTTCTTTTATTCTTGTTTTAAATTTTCTGTTTGTCATTCCTATATATACAAAAATATAAGGTATTGTACTGTTCCATCTGCCGTGGTGAATGGGATTTCATAAACACCGGACATATTTTATATCCGCCATATGTTCTTTTATTCTCGTTTTAAATTTTCTGTTTGTCATTCCTATATAGTATTTTGGACATGTGATCTCGTGATTTATGTTTATCATATTCAAAAACTTTGCGATAATATTTTATTTATCATTTTGATCTGAAGATTTCGCCTTTTGAGCGAAGGAAACATATGTAATCTATATTAAAAGGTATTTTTAAACCTTTTGTATTATTCTTTTATCACTTTAAGCAATAATTATACTTTAATTTAAAGTTAACAAGTGATTTTATTATATTATTTATTAGAATATGTATATTTTAATCACATGAACGTGGGAAAACGAAAAATGTTATATAATTGCTCACAGAAAAGTAATCAACTCAAGTAAATAATTTCTTTCATTACAACCAATTTGGCAGATTTTTATGTTTTAACGCAAATAATTTTGTAATATTATATTTCCGAAAAGCAGCTATTATTTCTTCGATATTCTTTCATATAATTAACTTGTTAAATGAAAGAAAGTACTCTTTTATGGAACATTCTCGCCGTTTAATTTAATTAACTTAATGAACAGAAATGATTGACGAATTACAAAAACTATTTTCCTAATTCCATTAGTAAAACTAAAGAACGACTAAATTCTAAGTAAGTAAACATCCTATTAGCAAATTTTTTATATATATTATTGTTCAATAAAGTATGATTTCATAGCATCGTAAATTTAGTAATGAAATCAATTACATGAAGGTTTATTTTGAGATTTACTTTAACTTTTTGTGACTTAACTATGTTGGAGAGTAGTTATTTTCGTGAACGCTAATAATTCATTTTATGAAATAATTAGACGCTTTAAGCAATTAATACTTTCTTTTGACACCATAAGAGTTTTTAAAAAATACACTATTGTAAATAAAAACTGCATTGTTTCAAGATTTTCAGTTACGTGTCAAAGTAGCTAAATACTTTACATTTTTTTTAAAAGCTGTACTTTACCCTGCTGATGCGTTAATGAAATCTACAAATGAGACAGATTTGACAATTACTTTTTTTATTTTTCTTCGTCTCTTTTCAATAATCAAAGTTCCTTTTTCACGATAGGAGATTTTTTATGGTCTATTTGCAAAATATATCTCTTGAAATAAAAATACAAATTAATAAAAGAAAGAAAAGAAATAATAAAGAAAATACACTTTTATTGGAAACATCTCGTCATTTAATTTAATTAACTCAATTAACGAACAGAACTGATTGACGAATTACAAAAACTGTTTTCTTAATTGCACTAATAAAACTAAAAAACATATGTAAATTCTACTAAAGAGAAATACTTTTGACATTTTACGTATAGTATACATTATTTAAATATGTATAATGAAATCAATTACATCAACATTTATTTTGATGAAAATTACTTTAATTCTTCTGCAACTTATGTTGGAGAGGAGGCAGTAAAGAACACAATTGTTTTTCGGGAACCTGCGAACGATAATAAACTATTTTATTACAAAGTTAGACACTTTAAGTATTTAGAAATTTGTTTCGTTATCATCAAAATTAATAATGAAACAGGCGGTGATTGTTTCCACCTATAAAAATCCTGGCCTTCCGCAGATGATGAAAACACGGGCTGCAATACGTTATAAAAATTTGATAATCCCGCCAGCGACAGTTAGCTTCATGTAAAACATGAACCCATATGCAATGATAATGTAGTGATAGGCAGAATGGAACGATTTCGATATTGGAATGAAACATTCGGACATACATAAAAGCATAGTTACCAATTTACCTTCGTATATATATTTTTAAAAAAAGTTTTATATTTCAATTATAATTAGAAAATTAAGAATCACATAAAAATGTGAAACCTCTTTTCTTGGATTTTCTAGTGGAAATTGATTAAAAATAGATAAAGATTGATAATTAATGTTTGCCCCCCTTTTTTTCAAAATTTTGGTGACAATTGATTAAAAAATATGAAAGTTGACAACTGTGTTTTGCGCATGCACGAATGGTTCATTCGAAAGGTTTAAAACTCATAAATTATACCCATCATTTACACATATGCTACTTTTTCCTCTGCTGCAATTGTATTTGGTCAATGGGATTAATAGAAACTCTCCACTCCCAATCTAGAGGTGACACACTAAGAGTTAACCATAGTAAATACGAATTTCATATGCAGCACCAGTTATGGGACATTCAAGTATATTAGATAAGCAGAAGATTGGAGGGTTCAAATATTGACAAAAGGAGAAGAATCTAACAAGGGAACCAGTTTTGGTGAAGCTCGCACCTAGCATTTAAATCCTGGTGCATTTTACAGTCCAATGTTAGAGAACCGATAACATTTGTCTGCAAAAATTGTATTTGTTGATTTTACTGCAGCATAACTTTCTGAAAATGTAACTTTTAAGAGCACTTATCGGACTGTTAACACGGAAGTTTTTTTTTTGTAAAAAGCACTTTAAAATACAAATTAGTTAATAATAAGAATACATTATTGAAAAAATTTTAAAAATTCATTAAAAAATCTACGAATTTCATTTTGAAAAAATACAAAATTATAATTGCATTTTTGGCGGTGGGAAATTGGTTTTTTCGTTACCCTAGAATTTTTCTCGGCAACCCTGACCGAATGCTGCGTATGAATAGCGGTTTGGATTCGTAGCACCCTATTCGGCGACTTAACTTTCTTTTGGGGTAAAATTAAGTATAAAATTTTAATTACTTTAAAGTTAAATGTAAACAAATATATATACAGGGTGTCTCAAAAGGTCGTTTACAAACTTAACATGCTGGTCTGTCATATCATGATAAACAAGATTTACATAGGAACTTGTGTTCGAAAATGCAAAATGCGACCGCTAGAGGGCGATTTTCATGTCACCGATAATACCAGCCCAAACGTTTATGGCGAAACGTTGTTTACGTGCATGGGAACGTGTACACCTTGGGTTTTCATGCACCCATATGTGCATGTTGTGCAGGTTCAGGACACCGTCCTGTGTAAAACAGGATTCATCCAAAAACAAAATCCACGATGGAAAATCCGTCTGTGCGACCCGCTGTTGCAAATACCAGCGTGCGAATGCAACGCGTTGGGGATAATCGTCAACGCACAATGCCTGTACTCTTTGCAAATGGTAGGGATGTTGCGTCTCCTCATGCAGTATGCGCATAATGCTGGAACGATGTACACCCAAGACGCGTTCGCTTGCTCGTAAACTTGTTTGCGGGTTTCTGTCAAATTCCAGTAGCACGGTTTCATCTACGACAGGTGTGCGTGTAGTGCGTTCTCGACCGATGTGGCTACGTACTTGGAAAGCTCCTGCTGCACGCAATCTGCGGTGCAATTGTCCAAACAAAACATGACTTTGCTGACGTCTGCTTGGGAAGCGCTCAAGGTACATCCGTAGCACGGCTCGTGCAGTTCCATCCCCGACGTCACACACATAATGCATATCGGCCAATTTTGCGTTACTAAACCAATTGATCCTTTTCCCGCAACGTCCTCGCCTGAAATGATTAAGCTTCCCACTCTTCCGTAAGCCTGCGCTCATCGCCCTCTAGCGGTCGTAGTTTGCATTTTCGAACACAAGTTCCTATGTAAATCTTGTTTATAATGATATGACAGACCAGCATGTTAAGTTTGTAAATGACCTTTTGAGACACCCTGTATATAATATAATTTTTGCAGACAAATCTTATCGTTTCTCCATCTTTGGCCTATAGGCGGGTCCTCCGAGATGACGCGGTGTGCTTTTTTACAAAAAAAAATCCGCCTACGACAGCCGCCATTTTTGTGTCAGCGCGTAGGCCTAGTTTTCAGGGGGCGGTGCTCCAGCAGCAAATGAGAAAAACTATATTTTACCAGGTCTCCATAAGCGCCGACTTACCGGGGATGACGGGGCCAAACAGAGAAAACTTTCATCACTAATTTTAAAATATTATTTCCGTTTTAATTAATTACAGTGATAAAATTGGACAAAAATACTTTTTAAAATTAGTGGGCGAAGTATGCCTGATTGCCTATTTCACCGCCGTGAAGTCGGCACCTATGCGGATCCCGGTAGTATGAAAGTTACACGCAAGCGCAGAAAAGAACCATTAAGACTCGCTGACTCATTAAATGAAGAGTGAATTAAGTTCATACTTATAGGTCGCTTGACATTAAAAGGTTGAAATACCTATTCAATCAACCACGTTCTAAATCCCATTTGCATATATTAATATCTTCTTTGTATTGTTACCTTTTGCCAATTTACATTCCTTACCAGAAACTTAACCCTTTTAGAGGCAGGCAATTCTGTGTTTGTATTATTGAATTCACTCCAGATATTTAAAAAAATTTAATTTGAAAATCACAAATTTAGGTAGAAAAACCAAACAGTGCCATCTCGGAGGGCCCGCTATAGGGCTGTAAGATGCACCAAGGCGCAAGCTTCCCCAAAAGTGGTTCCCTCGTAAGTTATAGGAAAGAAATTTTACAAATGTCAAAATGATGGACTTACAATATAAACCGTAAGGTGATTACTTGGCAATATAATCCTGCATCAGTATGTATTGCAGGATAATTCCTTCTCTAACTAGACTAAATTTCCTTGAGGTTCAGCTCCGCTCAGTTATTAACACCTTGCCGACGAGCGTCGCGTATAAGTGCTCAGAATCCTTGGTTATTCCTACCAGTTATTATGAATAGTAAATTTTTCTTTGTATAAGCACGGCATTTCTGCAATTGAATAAAGCAAAATATTCTACTTGTAAATATCAATTATAAAAGATTTAAAATTCCGTAAAATCCCATTGTCGCGAATGGGTGCAGAAAAGAAGTCACGTGATGAACTCTCAGAAATGTCATCTGACTGGCAACAAAATGCACAAAATGAAAAAATAAGGCATGAGGCAAACATATATGAAATGTACGGCCAAACATATAGAGATAAATCAGAAAAACTGAATGCAACTGAATTAACGACGAACGTAATGTAATGTCAAAGACCCTTGACTTACGCTTGAATGAAGAGAATGTACCAAGAAAAGCCTGGAAAAGATTACAAAAATGATTCCATCAGACGAAAATGTTTCCATTCGAAAGTATTTACATTGCATTATATTAAGGTTTAATCAAAAAATATAACTTCCCTGAGCTTCTTGGTCTTATTGCAAAAGTTCCAGCTTTATGCCTGAATGATTTAATGGAAAAAAATAGATACAAACCTGCTCCAATCGGTTCTTTTGTCATTGGATCGATTTGAGGTAACATTTACAGGATTCTTTTTCTTAGAAATGTATAAAAATCATTCAAAGCATTAAAACGTAGCGTGTATTTAAAGCATTCTTAAATCAATACATTTGCTTGAGTGCTCTCATAATACATATCGTGTGATGAACTGCGTGTAAATGCATAGAAGTGCTCAGTTTTAAGTGCACAGTCAAAATACTTTTATAAATTTGAGATGACAAATCCTATATGCATGGCCCAATTATCCAAAAGGCACGTTAAATACAAGCTCTGCTCTATTTAATAGGGACCCCAAAATTGCTGTACAGTAAAAAAAAATTTCTTTTTTATCTGTTTATATTGCATTTTTAACTTCTTTGGAGGGGAGAAGGTCACCTCATGGAAGAGAATATTTCTTATCTAAACCAGAAAATCTGAATTTGATCAATAGGCTTTTAACCATTCCTATGGTACTCTGGTGTGCTGGTTAGAAACCACCTCGGTTTCTAAACCTACAATAACTATTTGTGCTACAAATATACTTTAACATAAAAAAGCTCTTAATAAATGTCTGGACTTTCATAAGCATACTGACCAACCACCAACTATTCTTCTTTAACATGTGGCTTAATTTAACCCATTAAACACGTTTCGAACCAGAAAATTTATTTGATATATATTTATTAACTATATTCATAATTCGACTTTAAACGTATTTAATTTATGTTTTAAAAGTAATCCATTTCGAAACTAGAGTTGGGCGTAATCAAATGATTGTTATTCAAGTTAAATGTATATTCGAATGATTTAAGATAATCGATTATATATGCTGTCAAAATCAAAGACAATTAATCCATGGAGTACCTACGCGGGGAATGTTGCCCGCTTAATTGCTATTAGGATTTCTGTAAGAATAAATATTTTATCACATAAACTAAAGAATCTTTTCTATGAAAAAGAAAATTTGTTTGCCACCGGTAAAAGTATGCAGTAAATAATAAAAATAAAAACATTCTAAAAAGCTATTTTGGCTTTCTCCAAAGTTATCTTTAACAGTTTCATGTAATTTTGTTGTTTTAGATAACGGCAAAAAAGCATAATAAAAAGTTAGGTGCACCCGATTAGTAACCAGGGGAAGTTTCGGGTTCCACTCTTTTCTAGTGATGTAGCGATGGACATAATTGAATCATTTCTTTTCAATTTATTTTGATAATCAAATTACTTTAAATATATCGATTATAGCTGGTGTCGATGATAATGATTGGTTTAATTTTTTCTTGGTCTTCAAGCATTTTTCTGCTTTTTCTTTTAGTTTCTCACATCAGTAATTTAGAATTATAACAAACTGGATGTAAACTTTAATCGTTTAACCCTTTCAGGGGCAAAGTACTTCTATTCGTTAAATGCTAGAATGATTGACTGACACCAGATTTTACAAACAAATTTATTTGCAAATAAGTAAAAGCTTGTCTTCACGCAGTTAATAAAAGGAAAATTTTCATTCAAAATTCTGGTGGAATTAAATTGCCATATTAAGGGATTAAAATTAGGTGATCCAAAATTGAACCACATAACTTGAAAGGGTTAACTAGAAAAATAAATTGTATTACAGTTTTGAAGAATATCAAAATGTTAATTCTAAAGTTATAAATGTAATATTTCATAAAACGCTTTCAGTTTCTAATATGGAAAAATATACTAAATTATTTGTATAGAATTATTTTCTGTGTTCTTTTTATCATTAGATCACATTTAGAAGGTATATAAAAACAAATCTCTTTGCGCTATACTTAACTAATTTTAAATATTTTGTCATCATACAGCAGTAATTTAGAATGATAACAAATTGGATGTAAACTTTAACTGTTTAACTAGAAAAATAAATTGTATTACAGTTTTAAAGAATATGAAAATGTTAATCCTAAAGTTATAAATGTAACATTTCATAAAACGCTTACGGAAGCATATGCAACATCAAGTTACAGTTATATATAAGTATACAAATATAATTATTTGTTGTAAAAGAATTCATATTATGTTCTGTATTTTTCTCTTTTTTTCTAATATGGACTCTAGAACTAAAGACTAAATTATTTGTATAAAATTTAACTTTCTGTATTATTATTATCATTAGATCACACGTATCTAAAATTTGAAAACATACAAAAGGAAATCTCTTTGCGCTATACTTAACTAAAATTAAATATTTCGTCTTTATAAATCATCTTACCTTTTTACAAGATATCCAAATTAAAACATATGCTATATTTATTAATTATTTACATAGTTCAAAACAGCTATATAAAGCTTGAGAAATTACCGTTTATTGACATAGTATGCTAAAATTTAGTTCAGTTAGAAAACGCATAGCACAGTTGTAAATTCCCATCAACAATTTTCGTCAATAAACGAAAATGTTCTCGAGATCTTTTAAGCTGCCCTGTATATCATCTGTAGAATTTATATATACCAAGTAATAGGGATAAAAATTGGTTTTATTTAAAAACGTACCACAACTTAAAAACGCACTTTCAGCAATTATCGTCTTTAGACAGTACTCTAACCGAATTATTGTGTGAGTCCCTGTAAATGAACAATGAATGCTATGCACACCGTATTCTATAGTAAGCCTCTTGTAGTGCCTCTCAGATACATACATTAATTTAAATATGTTTCAAATAGTATAACATCATTAAAATTCACCGCAAATGTTTGTTTTTTTCATAGATCGTAATGTAACGGAATACTTTTGAGTGTCCCTGTAAAGGAACTATAAACGCTACATACTTAATTTTTAATACCGAACATGCCTTAGTAAACCTCATTAAGATATATCAATTGCATGGCACCCCGAGTATATTTAAGCGCGTTAGAGTGCGGAAAGACACACAGACAGACAGACAGACAAACCGGATTCATAAAAACTTTTTAACTGTTGGAAGTGTTAAAAAAAGAGAGAGGAAGTGAGATGGAAAGTGGAAGGAGAGAATTCTACGTTGTTGCCATCAGTAGAATACAAATCTTAAACGCCAATGCATTTGAAATACAATGGATGTGTTCATTAATTTACAGCGTAATTTCGGCTCTGCTGAAAAATTAATTAGGCCAATGCATATATTTAAGTACGTTGTAAAAGGTCTCGTCTGATTTTATTGAAAACTGCAGAATACGTTTTTCTTAACGAAAACTGTCTTAAAAGAAACAAAAAACATTTTCTTTTGTTTATGGAATGCAATTTCAATAAAGCTTCACGAGTTTATATTTTCATTGTAAAGAGAGTTTCAGTAAACAAAGCATGGGAAGTTAAAAGATGCATTAAGCACGCCTCATAACTAGAAAATACATTCATCCATATCTTCGTATTTAATTTTTTATTTCTGGTATAAAAGATATTTTGAAAGGGGCGCTTTTGTTAAGAATAATTGAATTACGTTTAAATTTCAGAAATGCTCTACTTAATTTCCACTCTGATGAATGTAAGCCATTGTTAATAATGAGCTATTTTTGAGATCACAAGTCTTAAGTGCTTATTTAAATTTGAATGGTGAATCCTTAGCTGTTAAAACAACACTATATATGCAATTAGATAATTGTTTTTAAATAAAAACCTATTCAAACACAACTAAAGTGAAAGGTTTAAAAAAATTAACACTTTCAGGGGCACGTAATCGTGTTTATCTATTGCTGAATATACACCAGAATTTTTCGAAAAATTGTGTTTGAAGTTGAGGAAATTGAATTCTTCATTTATACCATTAAAATTATAAAAGTAAAATTTTGCTCCAAAGTTTTTTAACAAATCCTGATTAAAATTAAGTGATATAAAAAATATCCTACCACCACCTTTCAAGCCATTAAAATAGATTCGTCACATTAAAAAGAAATATACATTTTTGTTTAGAAATAGCTTTAGAAATTAGATACCAATATACAACTTTTAATTTTAACAGAAAACACAAATAGGAACTAAGGGACGTGATAAACACGCCCTATTACATGACTGTTCTTACATCAGAAAACTAGAAAGAAAAATCGTGCGTCAAGCATAGATATTGAAACACTTTCCAACGCATTCAGAATACTGTAACCAGAGTTGCCAAGTCTCCGGCTTTTTGGACACCAGTATTTTAGTACAGAAAGTGTCATTTTATGTAATCGAAACATTCTGCGATTTAGAAGAACAACATTGTCTCTAAGAAAATACTGGTTGCAAAACGCCGGAGATTTGGCAAGTCTGCTGTAACGTAACTTAACCTTTTTATAAGATGAAACATGATATCTAAATAAACAGTTTGTAAAATCATAACATATTTGAATACTAAATATCGTCAATTGCCATCTATAGTCATAAAATAATAATAGTATTTTGTGGATTCTTGCATATGATCTGTCGATTTGTAAATATACTATAGCATATGCTAAAATTTAGTTTGGATAGAAAATGCTTAACATAGTTGAAAATCCCTTTTCAGGAATTTTCGTCAATAAACAGAAATGTTTTCGAATTCATCTGTACAGCCCTGTGATCTATATCATTTAGACAAATATTTACGTAACCAAAAGACCTCTTCAGAGCGCGGCTGTTCTTCAGAGAAACTACTGAAGCTGTCTATTTCTCCTCAGTGGACGAACAGACAGATCTAGCTATCTAACCCCCCCCCATACATACACACACACATACACACTATAAATACTAGTTGGTTTCGAAACACGAGCTAGGCTTATATTAAAAAAAATTACTTTTTTAGAAAACAAATTAAAAACAGATTAAAAAACAATTAAATTACTGCATTAGAAAACAGATTAAAAGCTTAATATACCATGCGAAAAATAATTAAAATGTAAAAACAGTAACTACAAAAAGCTTTAAACAAAAATTTAAACTATAATAACAAAGTAAATTAAATTAAACAAAGGTATATGAATTAAATTTTAAAGTTAAATAAAAATAAAAATGAATGCAAGACAGCTGGCCTCCACCCATACCTACAAGAAAACTTATAAGGTATAGACGGAGGCCAATTGTCTTGCATTCATTTTTTATTTTATTTTACTTTAAAGTTTAATATTTATATATATTTTGATAAATTATATTCTTGTTGCATATCTTATGTGCTGCTTTTGTGCCTGTTGTGCAACAATTATCATTATATATATTTGAATTATATATATATGTATATATATATATATATATATATATATATATATATATATATATATCTTGGTTCAGGAATGCAATTTCGATGAAGCCAAACGAATTTATTTTTTCATTGCTAGTTGGTTTGAGCAAACGAAGCATGGGAAGTCAAGAAATGTATTAAGCAACTATTCTTAACTAGAAATTACAATTTTCCCAATCTTCATATTTAAAAATTTCTTTCTTCTTATTATAAAAGTTATTCTGGAGTTTTCAATAATTGAATATTAAAAAATGTTGATATATCATTTCAATCTTATAATAAAATCACTAATAATCATTAAAATACACATATAAGTGCTTAAGTTATAAAACAGAACGCAAAAAGGCTTATAAAAACCTTTGAATAGATTAGACTAGGGATGCACAACCTGTGGCCCGCGGGATGCCAGCATTACCACTATTTTTACACAGAAAAATTTACCTTAGGTTAATGACGAAACCTTGCTATTAAAAATATCAAAGCTTACTTATCGAAGATAGAGGTGGCAAACGATTTTCATACAAAAAGGTTGTGCAGCACTAGATTAGACATATTTCGAACGCACAAACGCAAAATTTTTTGGAAATAAATTTGAAAACTATAAACCAGGAAATCATATGTGCAGGACTCCCAAATGGTCCGCTTTTTAAATACCGGTATTTTCTTTAAAAATTTTTATTTTTAGATTTTTCTCCAAAATTTGCAAGAACCACCTTCGGAGGTACTTTTTTTGCGGTTGTAGGAACCTACCATGAAATTTTGTGTTAAACGATATTGGTATTCAGTTGGCGGATCATCTAGGCTTCTAGGCGGACCATCTGTATGTATAATAAAAGCAGGTGTTTAAAAACAGTCAACTGTAAACGTGAAAATTAATATTTCCTTATTGCTTTTTTAAAATTGAAAAAACACTTCGTGCCAAATTTTGGGTAATTCAAAAGAGGCTGATTCATTGCATATGTTCTCGTTAGGCATATAGATTTCTATTGATTCACGGATAATAGATGAGAAATAAAGTCTTGCTGCATACATTATCTTACTATTCTTAAAATTAATTTTTAAAGTCTCGGTGCTATGTAGTCTTGTCTAAGATGTAGTTCTTCTGTCATATTTGATATCTGAAAGTTAGTGTAATGTAACGTTTTCGATTGTGAAGATTATTTTGCAATGAAAAAAGTGCGTGTTGCCATTTGAAATTTTCGAAAGTGTGTAACTGTAATTGCATCTCCGAGAGCTTTCAATTGTTGTTCTTCATCTGATTATTGAACCCATATCTAACAAGAACGAAAAGTCGTGCGTCACTTTCCAACACTATGGAACACACATTATGAAACACATTATTCCTACATTATGAAACACTTTCCAACACTTCCAGAATAATTTAACAAAACTTCACCGTTTAATAAGGTGAAAGATGGTGTCTACGTAAACAAGTTGGAAAACGCATAGCACATTTGAAAACCCAATTTCAGGAATTACCAACAATAGTCAGAAAATTTCCAAATCCTTTTGTGCAGCCCTGTATTAGATTATAGATTTTGTACATATACTACACAGTATGATAAAATTTAGTTCAGTTAGAAAACGCATCGCCCAGCTGTAAATTCCGTCAATAAAAGAAAATGTACTCCAGATGTTTTTGTGTTGCCAAGTATAACATCTGTAGATTTATACACACGAAGTAATGGGCAAAAAAATAGTTCAATTTAAACTAGTCGTTGGGGACCACCGTAATACATACCCATCACGGATATGCATAATATAAAATATTAAAATAAAACACGTGTAAACTACTTATAAAATGCATTGCAATTCAAATAAAATCGAGGCTTGATGACGTCACAAACTTTAAAGGCTCGATTAATGAATTGCTTGAAAGAAACATCCTTATAACTCCAAAAATAATAATCCTATTAACTAGCGGTTTATTGCATCTGATTAAGCGTCAAATTTACAATTAAAATATATCTTTGAAGTGAAATTTGGATGAAATACAGGGTCATGAAAAATCGAAGAGTGTGGTAAATAGGATTTCAAATATCTCGACAACTAATTATCTGATTGACTTCATGCTGTATGCAAAATTTGTTTTTTTATTGTCTTTTATATTCATTTAAATATAATAATTAAATATAATTATATTCATTAAAATAACCAATTTCGAAAATTTTTATATACCTTTTATCAGAACGAATATTTCGAGAGTCCGAAAAAAATAGTTCCGGTTAATAGAGGTTATTGAAATGAAAAAGGCTTCTTTCCATTATTACATACTAAGTACATACCAAATTGCAAGTCTCTATCTCATTTTTTTCGGGAGATAGAGCGTTTACAGACACACAGACACACACACAGATGGACGGCAATTTTTTTTTTCTAAAAATATGTTTTTCGGAATTTCCAGTGTCTGAAACGTGTAAATCCGTCAAAAAAATGTTTCCATTTTTAAAACGATTACAAGACTTACCCTATACTACGTATGATGGGTAAGTAAAATGAATACCACAACTTAAAACGCAATTCCAGCAATTATTGTTCATAGACAGTACTGTAACCTAATTGTTTGTGTGTCCCTGTAAATGAACAATGAATGCTACGCTTACTATATTCTGTAGTAAGCCATTTGTAGTGCACCTCAGTGATATATATATCGATTTGAATATGTTTGAAATAGTGTAATATCATTAAAATACATCACAAACGATTATTCCCCATAGACCGTAATGTAATGGAATTCTTCTTCAGTGTGCCTGTAAATGAACTATAAACGATACTTACTTCATTTTTAATACCGAACAAGCCATAGTAAACCTTATTAACATTTATCATAAGCATGACAATCCGCGTACATTTACGCGAGTTAAAGCACGGACAAGCAGACGGCAGACAGACAGACAGACAGACAGACAGACAGACAGACAAACCAAATTCATAAACATTTTTAAATTATGTTGGAGTGTTAAAAAATACCTAAATCCCCAATTTCATTCCGTTTTCTTGAATGGTACAGTCGCTAGGGGTCATATATCGTTACAATGTTTATTTATGACCGACCATCCCATATATCAAATAACTATATTCTCAGGTTCTATATAAATATTGCCACCAGTAAAATTATTTAGAATATGTATTAAATAAAAAGGTATGTCGACATTCGGCTTGTAATTTCTTATTGTAAATTAATTAATCACGACGCGAAGCTGTCGATTACAGCTTTTAAATTGAAATTCTAAACATAAATTGTTGCAGTATACGTAACACGCAATTATTGCATGTATCCAATTAAAGTATCTCTACAAGTATTGTATGTCTACAATTATTTTATATTCTTACAAGCTTGCCAATCGCCCTCTTTTTTTTTTTTACTAAATTAAAAAAACATACTTTGAGCCAGAAAATTTGATTCATTACATGTGACTTCCTTCTACAAGGTAGTTATTTGAAATGTATTTACTTCCATTCATTAAATAAATTTCTGGTTTGAAGTATTTTATTTTTTTTATTATTTTTTTAAACAAAACAAAAGTTGTTGGAATGAACTATATGAAATATTTTTTGCCTAGCTGTGTGGCAGTAGTAAAAATAGTAAAATGAATAAATAAATAAAAAAATAATTAAAAAAATAGCCGCCTGGGACAGCCCTTTACCAATCACTGAAAATATTGTTTTCTAAGTGCTACTTTATTGTTTAAAAGAATTGATGAAAAATAAATATTTGAATTTCCTTCAAGAATTTTACTAACAAGGAGAGTGCCAAGCTTGGTAATCACAGATTTTGTTTATTTTTATATATGTTGTAGGGTAGAGGCCCCTTAGTCTCAGGTTCAATGGATTTTATACAACGCTCCTTAGTTCTCGAGAAATAGGGAGGGGGGTGTCTAATATTATAACACAACTTAAATACTTTGTAACGAAATAACTATGTTGGTCGTAGCTCAGTTGATATGGCGTCTGCTTGTTGATGCGAATGCTCGGGTTCGAGGCCCGAACGCGCTACGTTTGTTTCTCTCTTTTTTTATATGTATAAATATACTTGTAATTATAATTTAAAAATCTCAATTAAAAATTAGAATATTGTGCATTTATATAATGTTAACCTACTTATTTTTTTTATCTGTGACTAAATCGTTGTATAAAACATCATTAAACGGTTAATTTTTTTAAAAAAATCACTTTTAAAATGTATTTCATATATGCTTTATCGATGCAACGATATTGAACAATGGTGTTAATTCGTGATTGTAAAGAAACATCATTTATAAATTGCCTTAACAAGGGAAATCAATGCGATGATAATACTACTTTGTTTTTAAAGTAAGAAGTATAAAAAAATTAAAAATTAGCATAAGAATTAAATTACAACATATTTATGTTATATTTTATTGTAACTAGAGGGCGCCACAACAGACTTTGGTTATTTCTTTTTAGATGCGTTCGTAATTATATAAATACGTAGCACTTATTGTCGTCGTCTAGGCCTCCTTATCATAGTATCAGGCCTCACAATCAGCAAGTTTCCTTTGACCGCTATATTCTCCTGCTACTAGCGCCATCAATCGTCAGTAATAGAAGTATTTTCGACATGAAATTTTTTCACAGCTACATTTGTTCTATGCATTTGCTTATGAACTAGTATCGGTAGCATAGATGCCAACTTTTACGCTTAATTCCTACCACTAAAATTTTATACTAAATTTTATCTTATTAAATTGACAAGATCGTGTGATTACATAACGAAAAAAATTCTATTAAATTTTAGTGGTAAGAAAAAAGCGTAAAAGTTGGCAGCTGTGCGGTAGCAGAGCTGCTAGATTTTTCTATTCTCTTTTTGGAAACCAGTTTTTTAGTACAGACAATTTTGTTTTGTTTGATCGGAGAATTCTGGGATTTAAAAGAACAACATTTTCTCTAAAAATATATTGGTGTTCAAAAAGCCGGAGACTTGGCAAATCTGCGGTAGTATCCACCAGGCGGCGATACTTTCCGGAGAAAGTCAATTAATAAGTGGCAATTACCGCGGACATTTTCTCCCATAGACTTTCTCCGGATTGTCAAGTCTTATCTATTAAGGGAGTCTTGGTCGTCGTATGGTCCGTCCGTCTGTCCGCATGTAACAACGCAAAAACTACCCAACCGAATGGCTTGAAATTTAAGATATATTTTCTTTGCAGAATTTTGTCGAGACATTTCAAATTTTATGAAAATCTAATCAAAACTTTAGAAGATATTAATAAATTTTATTAAGAAATTAGATTTTTTTTTTTTTTTTAATCGGCGGTTTCTTGTTATAGGAGCTTCCGAGGTTTAATCGTCAAGCGACCGAGATACTTATTTTATTACAGAAATTAATCTGCAAACGATGTAAGTAATTTCACAGAATTAAAAATCCTCAAGATCGGAATATTTATATAACTAGCTATAGTACGAACGCACCTTATTTGTCATGTTTGACGTACAATTTCCAACTTGTTTTAGTTTGGGGCAGTTAAGCTGTTCTTGTTTTCAATCTTTATCGCAGAAGTGCGTATCATTCTATAATAGCTTATAATTGTATAAAAATGGAAGAAGCAAGCTGTAGTTCACAAGCAGATCAATCTGAAGTGTCGGGATTTGATGAAAATCAGAAAAATGATGTCACAAATGCGTTGAAGTACTGTAAAATTTTATTGCAAAACAGTAGATTTATAACAAATAATCCAGTATCTGAAATATCTTCGTTTTGTATTGCGATGGGAGAAGAATTCTATAATTCGATAGTAAAAATGCTGATTTTGTATGCGATTTTTGAATTTTTACTAGTCAATAATAGATCATATTTTTTTTTATCTCTTTAAATGATGAAAAATGTTTAATAATGGCTTAAAAATCAAAAATTCTAAATTAAAATTTAATTATGTTAACAAATTTTTTAATTGAGATTATTAAATTATAATTAGAAGTACATTTATTTTTTTTTTAAATGAGAAAAACAAACACAGCGCGACCCAGCCTCGAACCCGGGCCCTCGCATCCACGAGCAGACGCCATAGCTACTGAGCTACGACCAACGCAGTTATTTTGTTAAAAAGTAAGTATTTAAGTTGTGTTATAGTATTAGATCTCCCCCCCCCCTCCTTATTTCTCGAGAACTAGGAAGCGTTGTATAAAATCCATTGAGTCTGAGACTAAGGGGCTTCTACCTTACAACATGTATAAAAATAATCAAAATCTGTGATTACCAAGCTTGGCACTCTCCTTGTAAGAAAATTAATTTCCCTCGTTACTTTTGAACGTAAAGATTACGGAACCATTATCAATCAGAATTGTGCTGAAATTTTTTTATATTCATAATTCTGGTCTCAAAAAATCAAGACTTTTATTAAAATACTTCCGAGAAGCAAATCCAACCCATTTGAAATAAATATTTTAATTTGAAATAATTCAAAGAAAGTTACCATGAACTGGGTGAAATAAGAAGTCAGACATATTTTAGTTTACATTGGAAAGAACTAACTAATTTACGATTTGGACAAAAATTTTCTCTTTATTCTAAAGCTTATTTCAATAGAAACATGTATTCACGTAGAAACTTTATGAAAACGGTTTATTTAATATTGATGTTATGCTTTTCAATATAAAATTCCAAAAGTTTAACTTTCAAAATATATAAATAAGTATTATTATTATTAATATTTGAATATTTTGGAAAATTAATATTTTCCGCGAAATAAGCATTATTACATTAATTTTATTTACAGATAAACTTATGTGAAAACTAAGTAATTTGTTTCATATTTATAATGAAAATTAAATGATGATAAAACTGTTTTGAATGAAATAACAAAAACGTTCATGCATTTCAAAACGTCTTAACAGTTTCATTTATTTTTTAATAGTTCCTTTAACTTAGAGGGTTAACTCAAAATTTCTCAGACATAATGAAATTATTCTCTATACAGTTTTTGCGAAATTCCCCATACAGTTTTTGCGAATTATATGAGTTTTTACAAAAGACATATTGCATTATTTTTACAAAATATACGTTACACAATTCTACTTCAAGTTTACTTTTGATGTCTCCGAAAAAGATATCACTAACATGTAACATTTTTAACTGTAAATTGTTACCACTATATGCGTAATATTGATACATATTGATACAAATTAAAACATTTTTGTGAATTCTATTGATGATGTGTATTTTTCTTTATGCATCGAAACCTTTTCAGCAAATATGTAAAATAAATGTAACAATAAAAGTACAAATCGTTTAAACCGAAATCTCATCTTATAATGTGCCATCTTCAAATAGCACTCGTAAAAAAGGGGAAATACTTTTAGCACTATAAAGTATATAAAACATCGTTTACTACGTCAGACGATTTACTGAATTTCCAAACTGGTTTCGATAGCAGTAAGTTTACCGTCATCAATGGGAAAGTGATAGGAATACCTTGTTCAAATATAAAGTAAACAATGATCAGTGTTACAAATGTTTAAAAAAATACTTATAATAAATATGCGTTGTTGGAAGATTATACGTTAGTTTAAGGGTTCAAACAGCTTGAGAGAACGTAGCACCATCTATCGATGATATTGAGTACTATAAGAAGCCAGTCTAGAAAATAAATGCCGGAATTCCCACAATAATCCCCTGCATAAGAATAACTCCAATGGCCGACACCGCGTACTTATAATTGAATTTCAGTTCATTTTTAGGATCATTCTGCGTAATAACGATAAACTTGTGACGGAGTTCTGATTTGTTTGAAATAATTTCGAAGAATCGTTTTTTACAAAAAAGAAACTGTTAAAAATCTGTTGATTTGGCATCGTTTTTGATCGTGTCTAAGCAAACAGTGTTGACTGAAACACGAAAAACACTAAGTGCATTTTACGGAAGAGAAAATCTGTTATTCTGCAAACAATCGGTTTTTTAACAATCAAATGCTATTTCATTAATAAACAACACATTTTTTTTTCTTTTTTTACTTTTTTCTATCTGTAATAAAAGAAAGTATTATAATCGAAATTTTTTTAGACTTCCGGTTTTCGATGGATTTACAAGGTTTAGAGGTCACAGATCCCAAAAAACATGTTTTTACAAAATGTCTGTCTATCCGTGTGTATCACATGACTTTGTATCACAGAAAAGTGTATGGAGTTATGAATAGAATTGAACCAAATTTCATGTATGTGTTTTTGGCTATGGCCAGCAGGTCCCAATTGAATTTGGGAATATTCTGCCGGAAGTGGCACTGTGATAGCGCTTTTTGTGCCATTTTTATTTTTGTATCATTTAAAAGTGTATGCAGTTAAGCATAGAATTGAACTAAACATCATATATATGTTTTTGACTATGGATGTCAGGTCCCAGTTGAAAATGGGATATTCCCCCGGAGAAGACGCTGTGATAGCGATTTTTCTGCAATTTTATCAATTTTTTGCAGTTTAAGAGAAGAATTTATGAATATTTTTCAACGAAATTTTGTATTTAGATGCAATATAATAAGGCGAGGTTTGCATAAAATGTTGGAGAAAATCGACTTGAGGCGTTGTGTTAGTGAATTTTCTTGGATTTTCTGAACGGACGTGGTAGCTGTTGAAAAAAGTCATACTGAAGAGTCGAATTGTCCAATCTAGGTTAAATTTGCATATTTGTGATAAACAAAATTGTTCACGTTTTTTTCTTTTTTTTTTATGTATGACCTGTTGATTAGACTGCATTACAAATTTTGTTTCCTTCCCCTCCCCTTTCTATGATTTTGAAACATTTAATGACTAAAAACTTTAAATGTAATTTTTTTTTAAAATATACGCTTTTTGGAGCACTAACATGTATGACATAGAAGAAATTTTTGGGATTGGCACATCTGACCACATTTTCTGTATAGTATAAGATATTTTTATGAACTTAAGCTGGCAGTTTTCCCTGGTAATAATCAACATTTTTTTTTTTTTTTTTTTTTTTTTTTTTTTTACATTGTGAAAAAAAATATTAAATCTGAGATACGTGTTTTAATTTTAAGGTGATCAACAAAAATATGATATTTCAGCAGTATTGCCAAATCTAACGGATTTATTATTCAGAAATTCCAAACTCTCACCGGAAAGTTTGAATAATTATTTTTGCCTGAATTTATATATTTAAAAGTAATGACGGTTAAAATATTTTTGCTGTGAATTTCGAATTTCTAAATTAAAAAACTGTCAAATTTGTTAATACTGTCATAACGACGCCTTTACGGACAGTATTATTCTAAGAAATGGCATGAAATTGGGTATCTATGTATTTTAAGGTAAACACTTGAGTATGAAGGGAAAATCAACTATATTGTTTTCACGGTTACCGTTATAGTGAAAAACAAAATCTAAATATTCAAATGGCAACACCGTATTTTCAATGCAGAATGTTTTTCACAGTAAAAAACCTTAAATGAAGTTAAAAATGCATCTGTATCACTAAAAACGCTATATAAAATAAGCGTAAAGGAAAACAACGAATGACTTTGTAATCAACCGCTATTTCACACTCACGTTCTCGCTATGATCACATATGTTTTTCTGTCTGTTAGTGTAATTGGAATCCAACAGATACATGTGAAACCACTAAGTACGTTTGACATGAAAAACATCATAAAATGTTAGATTATGTATAATGATCATACCATGCTTTACTGTTGCCCACAATCTTCCACATGCCAATATGTTATCGTCTGTGAAAGTGGACAGTTGAAAACTGCAATCTGACTAAAATCATTACATATATACAGGGTTCATACGCTTTTACCACAATTTTTAATAGAATTTTTCGCCTTATTTAGATGCAGAGAAGACGTTACAAATCCTGCAATTAAACGAAGCGTCTACAATTTCTGCTATTTAAATATTATGTAGAAAAATTATATTGAAAAATTGTGGTAAAAGCGTACGAACCCTGTATGTAGTATATTATTATTTTTGTTGTTAACATTTCTTTTTTTACGCACATAAATAAATGCACAACGATGAATGCACCTTAATGAGTGACTGTTCTTCGAAATGTTTCTATGCAGGTTTTTGACATAGTATACTCATTTTCCGTTAAAACACATTGCTTAATTTAAAAGAAATTATAATCCATTTATGAATGAAAATAATGAAAAAGAAACGTAACAGCAAATTATCTCAAAGACTGCAGTTCGAAAACTTTGCACGGGTCTACTGGTGTTTGTGTTTTATCATTTTATCGCCTGTTTATGCACATTTGTTGCTTCAACTTCTCTTCTTTGCGCTTGCTTTAAGTCACCATATTCAGTACAGGCACCGTTTCAACGTAATGTAACTTTTTCCACTGTAAAGTTTATTTTCCCATGAAAGAAGTGCGGGTTGTCATTTAAAAGTTTTTGGAATTTTGTACCATTAGCCGTAACTATGAGAGCTCTTTTATTGTTTTTCATATGATTCCCGAACCCATGTGTAAAAATGCCTGAATCTACAATTTTATTCCGTTTCCTTAAATGGTACGGTCGCACGGGTTCATACACCAATGCAGTTTGTGACCACCTTATATACTACATCTAATTATTAGTCTTACGTTCGATTTAAACATTGCCACCAGTTACATTATTAAATATTTTTGTTAAAGTAAAGATAAAGTTATCTGTTTTATTGCTTTGTAATTTGATTCTCTAATCATTCAAGAAACAAAGCTGTCGATCACAGCTTTGAAATATTAAACTTATATATTGTATCACATTTAGGTTTTTCTAATAGGTGATGGGTCTCTCTGTAGTAGATGTTAATTAAAAGAATTGAGAAAAATAAATGCTTCATTCTCCTTCAAGAATTTTAGTAAGAAAATTACTTTCCCTTGTTAGTTTTGAAAGTAAAGAAAAAACAAATACGGAATCATTTGAATCAGAGATGTTCTGAAATTTCATAAATTCATAATTCCGATCTCAAAAAATAAAGTCTTTATTAAAAAAACTTCCAAGAAGCAATTCCAACCAACTAGAAAGAAATATTTTTAATCTGAAAAAAATTCAAAGGAAATTATGATGAACTGAGTAAAAAAAGAATTCAGACATATTTCAGTTTACATTAGAAAGAACAGATTTACGATTTGGAGAACTCTTCTATCTTTATTCTAAAGTTTATTTGAACAGAAAAATGTATTCACGTAGAAGTTTTATGAAAGCGGTTAATTTAACATTAATGTTACAATATACCTTAACATCAAAAGAAATCAACATAACATTAAAAGAGATTTCAACTAGTAATTTACGACGAAAGTTTATAACAATTTTGCATCATGATATAAAGAAGCATCCAAACACGGCTTTAAATGTTCTCAATCGGATCCTTGAGCATCTTTCATGGAGCTGAGTTTTTAAAAATCAGATTCAAATGAAGACAGATATAATCTAAAGTTAGAAGCAGAGTCAAGTTTATTGCGATATTTGTTCTTAAGACGAAAATTCTCTTTTAACAAGTTGCATATTTAAGAAAGGTAACAAGTATTTTATTGTTTTATCACTGAGTTCTTGGTACTATCTTTTTATTCCGAATAAAAAGACAATGATATTTCTTTTTTTGAAGTCAGATTGTAAAAAAGAACCAGTCGAAAGTTCAAAAATTTGTCTCTTTCAGAAACTGATGAAGTTTCCTCTTTTTGAAAGAACTAATCATTAAATGTGTTTGAAATCCAGTTATTTTCCCTACTCTGCTTCGAAAAATATTACTGGACGAAGGTTTAAGTCCTTTTAAGTGAGCCGTTATACTACATTTTACTTCTTTTGATAATTTAGCTCGTTCTCAGATCATAAACTTTAAAGTGTCTCAAAAACTTCTGAATGGTATTTTTTGATACAAGATTTTCAAAAATCTAACTTCCTAATCATAGATTCGATTTTGTCAGACATCTTAAAAATGGTTATGGCATGTAATCCTTATATAAATTTATTTCTCTTTGAGAAAATATCCGATATGTATGAAAGCATTTGAAGCAATTCATTTTCATGAAAATTAGAACTTAGCTCAGAAGGATGATCTTGCCTCAATTTCTCATGCCTTAAATCAAACCAATATTGTCCGTGGGCTACTTTTTTTTAATTCGGTTTTCATGATTACTATCAATTTTTTGAGAAAGCACGATTCACTTTATTTAATGATAGATTAAATAAGGTGAAAGGCAAAAACAAAACGAAATATGCCATATCAAAAAAGAGGTGCCAATCGAGCAATCCGAATTTTTAAAAAAGTTGCCTAGTAGCAACACTGAATCAAACAATAATACAAGTACTTTTCCTCGTGAACTCCACCTCACTTCTGTGTGCAAAAAAAATGTAATATGGAGGCTGTCCGTCCATCTCTTCACACAAAGATTTGAAAAGTCTGGAGTTTGTTGAATTAACTTTAATAAAATTAACATATTTGACAGATTACTGAAACTCTTCTTTCAATGATTCTAACAGGGCTTTGGTTAATTTGCGTAGCGAAATGGGAGTGGGGGGGGGGGGCTTGATCACTTTACTCCCAGTATTTTTATAGACTACATTTGGCCTTATTTATTTCATAACTTTCAAAGATTAAATAAAAACAAATGTAGTATACAATTAGACTGGTAGTAAAGTGATCGAGCACCCCCCCCCCCTTTACGCTACGCCAAAGCGTGTGTGCTAGTCTGTGTGTTTATACTGAAATGGTTCCAAGCCATATGGGGTGCAACTTCTTTAATGAGACCGCGTAAGACAGTATAACACCCAAACATAGATTTTCCAACATCAGTATCAGTGCAAACACCACAGCAATAGACCCTTCAAATTGTTTTTCACAGAAATAACTTTTAATGACATTAAGTATTTCCTTATCATCTCTATCTGCATATTCATGTTATTTTTTCTGAGAGGATAGCAGAGTAACATATTATCATTCAAATATCTTGCAATACGAGCAAAATTGACATATTGGGGATATCCGTACTCTCTTTCATCTGTATTGAAAAGGACAGACCTTTTTTTTTTAAAATTTATCTAGATTCAATATCGTCAGGGATGACATTAATTTCCGAGGAACTGTATTTTTGAGAAAGAAATATTTTTTTCACGTGGTCTTCATCGAACGTGCATTGAACAGAATCTTTGATTCGAGGATACATCAAATTTTCATAGATTGTATGATTTTTACCGCTTTTAGCAACATAACTTATTCTGTATGATGCTTCAACAGCATTCTACTTGTCTTTTTTTGTACAATACACACAATATGCTACATTGGGGCTGCTTGTGAGTCGCTGAGAGAAACTGGGAATCTTTTGTTTATAAATTGGATGTTTGAATCTATATGGCGCATTTTCTCTCCACAAACAATACATACTCTTTTTGATAAGTCTTCATCTCCCGTAAGAAAATCCATATTTCAAGTAGACATTATTATATTTTCTTTTCTTTAATGGAGAACTGATGTCTTGAGTTTTATTAAGTATTAAACTTACCAAAATAGGCCTATTAACAGCTGCACACAGGTCCTCCTGCCTTTCTAAATAATCAGATTGTTTCGATGTACTTGCAGTTACCGAATCATCAGGTTGACTTTCAGTCCCAGTTGCAGTTCTTTTAGGATTTCAACTATGTTATACATTTTAAAAACAAAACAATGTCGCTCAGATAATAAGTAAATATTTCAAATTAAATAATCATTAAAAGGAACACATCCTTCATATTAATATATGTTAGTAACATAACTCCGCCTATTCAAAAACAAAAATAAGGCCTTTTCAACGTTTCAAAATAAAAAAATTGAAACTACAAGAAATTTTATTAAAAGAGGAACAATAAGAAAAAAAGTGAAGAATATTGTGTTACTAGCTAACCCGCCCGGCGTTGCCCGGGCCCGAGATAATTACAATCTCAGAGAAAGGCGTTAGCCCCCTCCCTCCCCATACCCGCAAATATAATGAATAATTTGTTCAAGAGAACCACCGTCACCTACATTAACGCGATCATTAAAAAAAGAATTACATTTTTCTGATAATTAGAATATAACGAAGACGCTACTCTAAAATAGCCGGCAGATGACACCCCCTTCTCGACCTCAATTTCAAATCTATATCTTAATTAGTTACCTAAATTTTTGTTCATTAGTAAAATTTGGCAATTATTTCCTTTCATTTTCGCAAACTAAATGAAAGGGATCGGCCAGAGAAACAGATCTCTTTGTAGTTCAGTTTTTAATGAAAGCAGATCCCTGTCTGTAACTTTCTCGGATCGTTTTCAATGGCGCCGGCAGATTTTTGCATAAATTAAAAAAAATTACCGACCTAATTTTTTGAAAATCACATGGTCAGATGCAGAATATTTTTTTACATATGCTCAGAAATTTTCAAATTGATATCTCAATTAGTTTTCTTAAAATTCGCTAATTAGTAAAATAATTTCGAATTTGTTCATTTCCGCTCGCAAATCCAACGCGCCAGTTCGTTTCATTCGCCATTTTGTTTTAAAATATGACATTTTAGAAGCGATGGTTAATGAGAATCTAATTAATATCTAGACTAATTATCAAAATATTAAAATTCTGAGGCTCAGCTGCACATGGCCAGATCTTGGACTATCCACGCCTAAATTTCTAGACTTCTAGATGGTCTAGATTTTGCTGGCCATCGCCAACAGACACACACACAGACAGACACACACACAGAGCGAAACTTTCTTTTATTAGTATAGATATGATCAGCTACAATTTTGCGAAGAGGAGGGAGAACATGTAAGTAATCAGGCAATATGTTTACGAGTGGGCGGAGCTAGTCACATTATCCATGAATTACTACTAGGTCTAGTGGACCATATCCCTCCTTTTTGACAGTAACATATTTGAATTGCACACTAGCTTTAAAGACTAGCTTTTAAATCCGAAATTATCAACTTTGTTTATGTGTTTTCAGTTGAACCATTTTTCTGATTTCGCCATTACTGATATTATTTTCCAAAATCTGTTATCTTGCGTACATTTTTTTTAAACAATCAAATATTCTTTCATTAATAAAAAACCCATTTTTTCTGTAAAGTAAAAGATGTTTTACTGCATCTGATCTGAGAGTTTTTTCCCGTAATTATCAACAGATTTTATTTTACCAGTGCGCACAAAAGAAATTAAATCTCATTTGCTTTATATCTACCTACAGAGTGGGCATTAAAATATGATACATCAACAGTGTTGCCAAATCTGGCGGATATTTTAGTGAGAAATCAACCGCCATTTTGCGCTTATGTGCTCGCCATGGTCACGCAAACCCATCTTTTTTTTCTGTCTCTTGGGTTACTTGGCATCCAACATATTCATGTCAAATTGTTAAGTGGATATGACATACCGACTGTATAACGACTCATATAATGACTCATATAATGATTTATTCTGTATTTCAAACAAAGGTGATGAAATTGGGTATTTTAAAGTATGCGCTCGAGAATGAAATGAAGAAAAAAAAATCTAGCTTAAAGGTTACAGTTATTGTCAGGCTTTCACTGACAGCTGCGGTTTAGAACTATTGTTATGTGATATTATCTTTTAGTTTGCTTATCTACTGTGTACTGTAAGCCTTAAATTAACATTTCTTTCTTATCTGGAACTTTAATCCGAGTATGTGAGTGAAATGATATGAGTTGAAAGAATGTTTAGGACAGTGGAAGGAGTTTTCTATTGTCATTCAAAGTTCATAGATAAGACAGACAAAGAGCTTCAAGTTCTTTTAAGGGGTCGAACCCTTGCGGAAAGGAAAACCAACCCCGTTTACGGAGGGTTGCCTCGTGGGAACAGCAGAGAGAGTTGAGTTAGTTTTGACGCGGTGAGGTAGATGTGTAGGTTGTCCAGGGTACACGTGTGTTGAGGTAGATCTCTTGGAGTGGAGAGATAAGGTGTTTGTGAGATTAATAGTAATCTCTGGTAACTCTGAGTTAATTAACGTAGCATGAGAGAGGTATAGAGTAGCTTAGCAGTACACAGAACGTATTTTCTGTAATTTATTTAATGTTGAACCGGATCAGCTATATCCGAGTTTGTAAGAGTAAATATTGTCTTATTATTTGTAAAGATTGTGTAAATAAATTGTTCGTTTAAGTTTAAGTGAAAGAGTTCGTCTTTTTATCAATATACCTCTCCTAACGTGACCGATATCACGTTGTCATATCGGTGGTGGCAGCACACTAAAATTACCGGATTATTCTTCAAAGTTGGGTGGACTTAGAGGGAATCCGACAGTTATATTGCAAAAAATATCGAAAATTTCAAATAGCAACATGCTCTTATTCACGTTGCAAAATGATCTTCAAAGTAAAAAACTGTAAATAGCGTTGAAATTGTATCTGTATCACTAAAAATGGTACATAAGATAAGCGCAAAGAAGGGCAGTGACTGCTGCACATGTACTGCCAGAGCATTTTAGTGAATTTGTCTGAACTGCTCTATCACGTTTACATGTTGTTTTTAGGTGCGTTCGTAATTATGTAAATACGTAGCACCTATAGCCGTCGTCTGGTCCGTCCATCCACAGCGCAAAAAATTTTGTCGAGTCATTTTAAATGTTATGAAAATCGAATCAAAACTTAAAAAGATATTAATAAAAGTTTTCTATTAAATTCTATCATAAGTAATCTATATAGTAAAAGCGCATGTCATGTGACTGAGGAAAACAAATACGGGCTAACCATATTTTTCTCCATATGCCAAGCGGCCATTTTAATGCAAAATTATTTTTTCGAATAAAATTCCATAAAAGTTACATTTTTAGTAAGATTGTTCAAAAAAAATTCTTTGCTTGAGAGATAAGTTACATTCAAAAATTTATAGATTCTGAGATAACTTCAGTGGAAATTAGTTTAACAGCCGAATATCTCAATCCATTAAAGTAAATAAACAAAAGATTCATTCATCGTGAGTCATAGAAATATTAAACAATGGAGGTAATCATTATGAAAGAAAGATCTCCACGGTGAGTTTTACAGCGCAGTCTGGTGTCGAAAAAAATTCGCATTTGTAAACGTGGCATACGTAATAAGAAAAAAAAAGGCATCCTCATTTCGCTCATAGCAGACGATATAATTTATTTCACTGAAATAATAACGATGATTTTTTTTGACATTGTAAAACTAGTTACCGCACGAAAAAGAACGCACCTCATTTGTCATGTTTAACGTACAATTTCCAACTAGTTTCTGTAGTACATGGGCTACTGGAATCCAACACATACATATCAAACCACTAAGTGTGTCTGTGACATGAAAAACACGATTAAATGTGATATTCTACATAGTGGTCACACCATGATTTCTGTTGTCCACAATCTTCGACATGCAGTGTGTCATCGTCTGCGAAGGTGGACAGTTGAGAATTTTATACTCCGACTAAAACAATATATCGGTTGTGCGGAAACTTTGAGCTGTTTGGAAAAATTAATTCGTACTGGAAACTTTTGCCCGTTAATTATTAAACATTAGCTATCAGAATTTATGCCTAATAATTAAATGATAGAATTTTCCCAAACGGCACGAATTTTCTGGAGAACACAATACATACATTATTATTTTTTATCAACATTCCTTTTTCTATGCAAATAAGTAAACGCACAATGACGAATGTGGTCCATAATGAATGACTGTTCTTCGAAAGGATTTATACAGGTTTTTGACATATTATACTCACAATCCGTTAAAACACAATTCTTGATTTTTAAAAAAAATTGCAATTAATTAAAGGTTAAAGAAAGAAAGTAACAGCCAATTATCTCAAAGATTGAAGTGCTTAAGCGTAGTACGGGTTTATTGGTGTTTTATCATTTTATTGCCTGTTTGTGCACATTTGTTGCTCAAATTTCTCTTCTTTCCACTTTTTTTTATGTTGCCGTTTTCAGTACTACAGGTTCCGTTTCTACGAAATGTAACGTTTTCCACTGCAAAGATCTTGTTGCTATGCAAAAAACTGCGGGTTGCCATTTAAAGTTTCTTGAAATTTTGTAGCTTTAGACGTAACTGTGAGAGTTCAATTGTTGTTCTTCATCGGATTTTTGAACACTTGCTTAAAAATACCTGAACCCCCAATTTCATTCTCTTTCCTGGTCGCTAGGAACTCATATATCGTTACAATTCATCACCGTCCAAATCAGTCCGTTATCAAATCATTATTCTCATGTTTATTTAAAAATTGCCACCAGTAACGTTATTTACTATTTTTATTAAGGAAAAAGTATGCTTAACGCTACTTCATTAAAATGTCAGTATTTTGTCAATTCAAGAAACAAAGCTGACATCCGACAGCTTTGAAATATTAAACATGCTTATATAACGCTTGAGCTCTTATTTTAGGTGTATATGTGTTTCTCTGTAGTAGATACATAAAAAAAAAATCGTAATAAAATAGTCGCCTGATGCTAGTCTTTTACTAATCAGTGATTAAATAGCATTCAAAGAGTTACTTTGTTGATTAAAACAATTAAGAAAAATAAATGTTTGATTCTCCTTCAAGAATTTTACTAAGAAAATTACTTCCCTTTGTTACTTTTGAAAATATAGAAAAAAAAAAGAATACGGAAATATTATGAATCAGAATTGATTGAAATTTCATATATTCATAATTCCAATCTCGAGTAATTCAGATTCATAAAAATATTTTATAACAGAATAGGTATAAATTAAATTGTAATTATTGCTTAAAGTGATAAAAAAAAAAATAACACAAAAGGTTTAAAAATACCTTTTAACCCTTTCCGGCGCGGAATAAATCTGTTTGAAAAATAATGAAATAATGGACTGACACCAGATTTTACAAAATACTTCCTTAGAAAAGAAGAACTTGCTGATTTCCTCGTACTTTATAAAAGGAAAATTTTAATTAAATATTCTTGGTGCTGTTTATCAGTTTTGGAATTAAAATTAGGTGTGCTTTTTTGTGGACACCACCCGCTAAAGGGTTAATATAGATTACATATGTTTCCTTTGTTCAAACGGCGACATCTTCAGATCAAAATGATAAATAAAATATTCTCACAAAGTTTTTGAGAATGATAAGCACAAATCAGGAGATCACATGCCCAGTGTAAGCAGGTGCTTAACCCTTTGGGGACGAGCGACACGTATACATGACGCATAAGATGCTCAGAATCCTCGATTATTCCCACCAGTTATTTTTTATTGTAAGCCTTATCTTTGCCTTATTAAATCTTAGCATTTCTGCCATTCAATAAGGCGAAAATTTCTGTTTTGAAAAACCAGTGATTAAAAATTCAGTAAAAGACGCTCGTCCCGAAGGGGTTAAATTGGTCAAACTGGGAAACGTGAAAATTATTATTTTATTTTTATTTTTATTACTTTTTCAATCTGTAAAGCGTTACGTGCCAAATTTTAGGTTATTCAAAAGAAGGCGATTCATTGCAAATGTTATCGTTTCAGAAATATATTTTTGTTGATTCACGGATAATGGACGGGAAATAAACTCTTGATAGAAAAATTAGTTTACTATTCTTGAAATCAATCGGCAACGCTCTATTCTATGTAGTCTAGCTAAGATAGTAGTTCTTCTATCATATTTGATATCTGCCATATGTTCTTTTATTCTCGTTTTAAATTTTCTGTTTGTCATTAGTATATATACAATACTATATGGTATTGTACTGTTCCATCTACCTTGGTGAATGGGATTTCATAAACGCCGGACATATTTGATATCTGCCATATGTTCTTTTATTCTCGCTTTAAATTTTCTGTTTGTCATTCCTATATATACAATACTATATGGTATTGCACTGTTTCATCTACCTTGGTGAATGGGATTTCATAAGCAACGGACATATTTGATATCCGCCATATGTTCTTTTATTCTCGTTTTAAATTTTCTGTTTGTCATTAGTATATATACAATACTATATGGTATTGTACTGTTCCATCTACCTTGGTGAATGGGATTTCATAAACGCCGGACATATTTTATATCTGTCATATATTCTTTTATTCTCGCTTTAAATTTTCTGTTTGTCATTCCTATATATACAATACTATATGGTATTGCACTGTTTCATCTACCTTGCTGAATGGGATTTCATAAGCAACGGACATATTTGATATCCGCCATATGTTCTTTTATTCTCGTTTTAAATTTTCTGTTTGTCATTCCTGTATAGTATTTTGAACATGTGATCTCGTGATTTATGTTTATTGGACATGTGATCTCGTGATTTATGTTTATTGGACATGTGATCTCGTGATTTATGTTTATCATTTTTTTAAACTTTGCGAGAATATTTTATTTATCATTTTGATCGGAAGATGTCACCGTTTGAGAAAAAGGAAACATATGTAATCTATATTAAAAGGTATTTTTAAACCTTTAATGTTATTTTTTTTATCCCTTTCGGCAATAATTACACTTTAATTTAAAGTTAACAAGTGATTTTATTATATTATTTATTAGAATATATATTTTTTAAATACATCAACATGGGATAACGAAAAATATTATATAATTGCTCACAGAAAACTAATCAACTCAAGTAAATAATTTCTTTCATTACAACCAATTTGGCAGATTTTCATAATTTAACGCAAATAATTTTGTAATTGTAAATTTCCGAAAGGCAGCTGTTATTTCTTCGATATTCTTTCATATAATTAACTTGTTAAATGAAAGAAAGTACTCTTTTATGGAACATTCTCGCCATTTAATTTAATTAACTTAATGAACAGAAATGATTGACGAATTACAAAAACTATTTTCTTAATTCCATTAGTAAAACTAAAGAACGACTAAACTTTGTAAGTAAACATCTTATTAACACTTTTTAATACATATTATTGTTCAATACAGTACGATTTCATAGCATCGTAAACTTAGTAATGAAATCAATTACATGAAGGTTTATTTTGAGGAGATTTACTTTAACTTTTTCTGACTTAACTATGTTGGAGAGTAGTTATTTTCGTGAACGCTAATAATTCATTTTATGAAATAATTGTACGCTTTAAGCAATTAATATACTTTCTTTTGACACCTTAAGAGTTTTTTTTAAATATTTACTGTAAATAAAAACTGCATTGTTTCAAGATCTTAAGTTGCGTGTCAAAGTAGCTAAATACTTTAAATAGCTAAATACTTGACTTTTTTTTTTCTTTTGAAAGGTGTATTTTGCCCTGCTTATATACGTTAATAAAATCTGCAAATGAGGCAGATTTTTAATGTCTTACATTGACAATTATTTTTTAATTTTTCTTCATTTCTTTTCGATAATCGAAGTTCCTTTTTCCCGAGAGGAGATTTTTTTTTCTGTTCTAGTGACAAAATATATCTCTTAAAATAAAAATACAAATTCATACGAGAAAGAAAATAAAAGAAAATACACTTTTATTGGAAACATCTCGTCATTTAATTTAATTAACTCAATTAACGAACAGAACTGATTGACGAATTACAAAAACTGTTTTCTTAATTGCACTAATAAAACTAAAAAACGTAAGTAAACTCTAGTAAGAAAACATAACACATGGGCTGATAAGTTCCCGGTCTGGCACACAGATGGCGTTGCAATCGCCGAACCGATGTTTTTTTTTAGTAAATACTAACTTTTAAATGGTAGCAGAAAAAATGGCATGACGATTCGCAATGTGGATAAAACGTTAGAGTGGTTTCAGTTGAACGACTTTGTTGATAAACAAAAAAATGGATAAACAAGAATTTCAAGAATTGTTATTTGATGGGAAAAAACATCGTTCAAACAAAAGCCTGGCTTAATAAGCGTTATCCGGACACTACACCAGGTAAATCAACCATTATTGACTGGTTTGCTGAATTTAAACGTGGTCGCACGGACACCAGTGATGCACCACGCAAAAGAGGTGGTTACTCCGGAAAACATAAAAAAAGTCCACAAAATCGTTTTGGGGAACCGTAAAGTAAAGTTGCAGGAGATAGCTCAGACTCTGAAGATATCCAAGGAACGTGTAGGTTTTATTTTGAATGAACATTTGTCTATGAAAAAGCTGTTGTCAAAGTGGCTGCCGCGCGTGTTGACTTTTGACCAAAAACAACAACGAGTTCTGAGCTCTGTTAGGAGCTTTTTTGTTATAAAATTATGTTATTTATTATTAAATTATTATTATTATTCATTTACTAAATTAATATTATTAAATTAATATTATTAAATTAATATTATAAAATTATTATTATAAAATTATTATTATTATTATTATTATTATTATTAAATTATTATTATTTATTATTAAAGTTATGTTATTTTTTAAAGTTATAAAGTCATAAAGTTATAAAGCTTTGTTAAAAAGTTGTGTTTTCTTTATTAGACCGGGAACTTATCAACCCATGTGTTACTGTTATCATTTTATGTGTAGTATGTATTATTTAAATATGTATAATTACTTTAATTCTTTTGGGGCTGCGTGCTCCTCCGGGTGTTCCGGAATCAATCCGGTCCTTCGGGACGCGGAGGGATGACCTGGAGCCCGGCAGAAGACGCCGTGGCGTCCGGATTCCATTTTCAGGAGTTTGGGACAAAGCGGGGTCTCAGAGGGAGCGGTAACCGACGTAAGTCCACTTCCGGGAGTACTGGGCTGCCGGCTGTCGTCGGTATGCTCGGACAATCCTAAGTGCAGCCTGGGGATCCTGAACCGGGCACGAAATCGAGCGGCCTGGAACTCATCCTTTCTCAGCGTACGGCACTCCAGTGGATAGACAAGATGAGTGCTTCTCTTGTCCGTTCCCAGGGCCCTCGGCGGGGGGCGCCGGAGACAGCTGTTGTTGAGATATGGAGCCATGGATGGGAGCCACATGGTTAAGGTTCTGGAAAGCTGGTGTTCGTGTCTAGTGAAGGTGAGCTAGCGGACGCGGGCGGTTACGCAGGTCTGGCCGGACCACCGGGACGAAACTATCGCACTACCTGTTTCGATCCCTTCACTTTTCGCTTTCAAACTAACGTTCTCCCGGCCCTACGGCTCTTGCGGCCTGGTCACCCGACAGCGTGACGGGGGTCGGACCCTCTTCCTATTTTTTTAATCTATCTGTGTTTTACTAACCTAGTTTTTAGTGTGTGTTGTCCATTCCCGACTAGAGAGACATGAGATCACTCGTGTGAGTTGTTCTCGATCTCGAATTGGGATATAGCAAATCATGAGAGGGAGCCCTTGACTAGTCGCTGGGCCCTGGTTGCTCTTGTGAGCTTTCCAGACAAGTTCGGCGTCGAGGATGTCACGGACTGTCGCTCATGAACCGAGCCTGTCCGGCCACTGTCGTACTCATGAAAGGGGTTACGATCGCGCCGATTCAGGCATCCAGAAAGTATGAAGGGGGCAATGTCCAGTAATGGATGGGTGCCGCGTTTTTTTAAACACCCGCAGTCGTCTTAATTCTTTTGCGACTTACGGTGAAGAGGAGGCAGTAAACGCAGTTGTTTTTCGGGAACGTGCGGACGATAATAAACTATTTTATTACACAATTAGACGCTTTAAGCATTTAGAAACTTTTTTCGTTATGATAAAAATTAATAATGAAACAGGCGTTGCATTTTTTCACCTGTAAAAATCCTGGCCTTCCTCAGATGATCAAAACACGGGCTGCAATGCGCTGTAAAAATTTGATAATGCCGCCAAGCGACATTTAGCTTTATATAAAACCTGAACCCATATGCAATGATAGTGTAGTGATAGGCAGAATGGAACGATTTCGATAGTGGAATGAAGCATTCGAACATACGCAAAACTATAGTTGCCAATTTATCTTCGTACATACATTTTTTTTAATAAAAAATAAGTTTTATATTTTAATTATAATTAAGAATTACATAAAAATATGATACCTCTTTTCTTGAAAATTTTCTGGTGATAATTGATTAAAAATAGATAAACATTGATATTTAAGTTTTTGCACCACCCCCTCCCCCACCTTTTTATTTATTTATTTTTTTTTTTTTTTGCAAAATTTTTTGAGAATTAAATTTTAAAATTCCAAGGTTGACATCTGTGTTTTGCGCATGCTTGAATGATTCATTCGAAAGGAAGAAAAATCATTTATTATACCCATTACTTACCCATATGCAGAATTGGGTAAAATACATCCAAAAACCATTTTTGATACAAATAAAAAATACTTTGGATTTAGAGCCTAAAATACAACATACAAAATACTTTTCGAATTTCAAAATTTCCAAATACAAAATACATGTATTTTCAAAATACATTTAAAATACAAAATATTTTTAAAAATTATTTTTTATTAGAGTCTACTAAATCAACACAAAGTGCTTCTGTAAAACTATTTAAATTTCTGATATTATAAATTTCCAAAGAAAAGGAGCAAAACTGTTAAAGAAAATAAATCAGTCTATGAAAGAACAATTATACATAGTAAACTAATAATGTTTAGCGGTGAAATTTAAAAATATATATGGTCTGAAAATTAAATATAAAAATCTATATAATGAATCTAATTCAGTTTTCTTTATCCCGTTAAACTACCAACTTTCAACACCTGCGCCTAAACTCTTATTGCAACTTCTTTAACATCTACCATACAGCTTCGACTTATCCCAAGCGATTTTCATCTCTTTAGTCCACTTAAAAACCATCTTGGAAGACAGATGGTGTTCACAGATGATGAAAAGGTTCAACTTGAAGTCCTACTGTGGCTGAGACAGCAACCTAAAGAATTGTATGCAGTTGGTGTAGGGGCACTGATAAAACGGTGATATAAGTGCATAAATATGGAGGAGAATATGTTGAGAAATAAAAATAGTTTTGAAGTGAATATCATTGTAAGTTATTATTTAATTATCTTTTGTGATTTAATTAATGACTTTCCCTCATACAAATGTCAAAATGATGGAATTTTGACTTGTTACAATATAAGCCGTAAGATGATTATTTGGCAATAAAAACCTGCATCAGAATGTATTTCAGAATAATTCCTTCTCTAGTTAGAAAAAATTTCCTTGCCGACGAACGTCGCGTATAAGTGCTCAGAATCCTTGCTTATTCCTACCAGTTATTTTGAATAGTAAATTTTGCTTTGTGTAATCACATCATTTCTGCGATTGGATTAGGCAAAATATTCTACTTGTAAATATCAATTATAAAAGATTTAAAATTCCGTAAAATACCATTGTCGCGAATGGGTTAACCGCTCTGGTGCAGAGAGGAAATCGCATGATGAACCCTCGGAAATGTCATCTGACTGACAACAAATTGCTTAAAATGGATAAAATAAGTTATGAAGCAGAAATATATGAAGTGTTAGGCCAAACATATAGGGATAAGTCATGAAAACAGAATGAAACTTAATTGTCGACGAAGGTAATGTAATGTCAAAGACCCTTGAATTGAGTATTGAATGCAGTGAATGTACCAAGAAAAGACTGGAAATGATTACAAAAATGATTCAATCAGGCGAAAATGTTTCCATTCGAAAGTATATACATTGCATTATATTACGGTTTAATCGAAAAATATAACTTCCTTGCGCCTGTTCCTCTTATTGCAAAAATTCCAGCTTTATGCGTATTGAAATATTTTGAGATGACTTAATGGAAAAAAAAATAGATAAAAACCTGCTTCAATCAGTTCTTTTCTCATTGGATCGATTTGAGATAACATTTGCAGGGTTCTTTTTCTTACAAATTTATAAAAATCATTCAAAGCATTAAAACGTAGCGTGTATTTATAGCATTCTTAAATCAATACAAGTGCTTGAGTGCTCTCATAGTACATATCGTGTGATGAACTGCATGTAAATGCATGGATGTGCTCAGTTTTAAATCCACAGTCAAACTACCGTAATTTCCGGCGTATAAGCCGCAGCTCAAAGAGTCGTTTTTCGACCCAGAAATATTATTTTATAAAATGTAACTTAAAAGATCGCTGTAAATATTTAACTACAATTATTGAATAAAATTTCTGGGTCGAAAAACGACTCTTTGAGCTGCGGCTTATACGCCGGAAATTACGGTACTTTTATAAATTTGAGCTGACAAATCCTACATGCATGGTCCAATTATCCAAAAGGCACGTTAAATATAAGCTTCTGCTCTATTTAATAGGGACCCCAAAATTGCTGTACAGTAAAAATTTTAATTTCCTTTTTTATCTTTTTATATTGCATTTTTAACTTATTTGAGGGGAGAAGGTCACCTAATGGAAGAGAATATTGCTTATCTAAACCATAAAATCTGAATTTGATCAATAGGCTTTTAACACCTTGGGGACGAGCGACACGTATACGTGACGCATAAGATGCTCAGAATCCTCGATTATTCCCACCAGTTACTTTTTACTGTAATCTTTTCCTTATGTAATCGTAGCATTTCTTCGATTCAATTGGGCTCAAATTTCTATTTTGGAAAACTGGTGGTAAAAGATTAAAAATTCTGTAAAGGTCGCTCGTCGCGAATTGGTTAACCAATCCTTTGGTACTCTGGTGTGCTGGTTAGAAACCACCTCGGTTTCTAAACCTACAACAACTATTTGTGCTACAAATATACTTTAACATAAAAAAGCTCTTAATAAAGTATCTGGACTTTCATAAGCATACTGGCCAACCAGTAACTATTCTTCTTTAAAAAGTGGCTTAATTTAACCCATTAAAAACGTTTCGAACCAGAAAATTTATTTGATATATCTTTATGAACTATTTTCATAATTCGATTTTAAACGTATTTAATTTATGTTTTAAAAAATCCAATTCGAAACTAGAGTTGGGCATAATCAAATGATTTTTATTCAAGTTAATTGTATATTCGAATGATTTAAGATAATCGATTATGTATGCTGTCAAAATCAAAGACAATTAATCCATGGAGTGCCTACGCGGGAATGTTGTCTGCTTAATTGCTATTAGGATTTCTGTAAGAATAAATTTTTTATCATTGAAACTAAAGAATCTTTTTCTATGAAAAAGCAAATTTAACTGCCACCGGTAAAAATATGCAGTAAATAATAAAAATAAAAACATTCTAAAAAAAGTTCAAGCCTTCTCCAAAGTTATTTTTGGTACTTTCATGTAATTTAGTCGTTTTAGATGACGGCAAAAAAGCATAATAAAAAGTTAGGTTCACCCGATCCCTAACCACGGGAAGTTTTGGGTACCACTCTTTTCTAGTGATGTAGCGATGGGCATAATCGAATGATTTCTGTTAAGGTTATTTTAATAATCAAATTATTTTAAATCTATCGATTATAGCTGGTGTCGATGCTAATGATTGGTTTAATTTTTTTCCTGACCTACAAGCATTTTTCTGCTTTTTCTTATAGTTACTCACATCAGTAATAACAAACTGGATGTAAACTTTAACTGTTTAACTAGAAAAATAAATTGAATTACGGTTTTAAAGAGTATGAAAATGTTAATTGTAAAGTTATAAATATAATATTTCAGAAACGCGCGCAACATCAAGTTTGCAGTTATATATAAGTATAAAAATATAATTATTTGCGGTAAAAAAAAATCATATTATGTTCTATATTCTTATCTTTTTTTAATATGGATAAATATACTAAATTATTTGTATAGAATTATTTTCTGTATTCTTATTATCATTAGATCACATTTGGAAGACATATAAAAACAAATCTCTTTGCGCTAGTTTAAATATTTCGTCATCACACATCAATAATTTAGAATTATAACAAACTGGATGTAAACTTTAACTGTTTAACTGGAAAAATAAAATGTAAGACAGTTTTAAAGAGTCTGAAAATGTTAATTCTAAAGCTATAAATATTTCATAAAACGCTTACAGAAGCATGTGCAAAATTAATCTTCCTACACTGAATGGGTCTAATCGACCCGTTTCTATAATTTATTTAATTCGATTCGAACCAGAAATTTTTGCATGCAGTAAGTTATATAGAATCCTTAGAAAGCCAAGTTAAATAAATGTGTTAAATAGCTTTAACCCTTTCCGGCACAGTGGTCCCACTCCGGGCACACCTAATTTTAATTGCAAACTTGCATTCGGCACCAAGAATATTTTAATAAAATTTGGCTTCTATAATGATAGCTTAAAATAAGGAATTATTATTTTCTAAAAAAGTCGTTTGTAAATTCCGGTGTTAGTCAGTAATTTCGAATTTTACAGATAGAATTTGTCTGTGCCGGAAAGTGTTAAATAAAAATTCTTTTGTATTTTTTATACTCACAATCCGTTAAAACACAATGCTTGATTTAAAAAAAATAAAAAATAATCTGAACTTATTCATTTAACGCATTTCTGTGAGTTTTGTATTTCATTTATTTTAAAACTAAATTTCTGGTTCCAATCGGAATATATTCATTTGGTAACCGTCAAAATGATGGCTCATGGTAGTTCTAGTGTTAAATCTGAAATAACTCAAAGAAAGTTGCGATGAATTGAATAAAAGAGGAATTCAGACATATTACGGTTTACATTAGAAAGAACCGATTTACGATTTTGAGAACATTTTTCGCTTTAATCTAAAGTTTATTTGAATAGAAAAATACGTTCATGTAGAAACTTTATGAAAGCGGTTGATTTTATATTAATGTTATAATTTTCAATATAAAGCTTAACATCAAAAGAAATCAATATAACATTAAAAGGGTTAGCTATCTTATGATGAAAATTTATAACAATATTGAATCATGATATACAAGACGTAGTCAAACACGGCTTTTAATATTCTCAGGGGAATATTTGAACTTGTTTCATAGAGCTGAGTTTTTAAAAATTAGGTTCAAATGAAGACAGATATAATCTAAAATTGCCAATTTTATGCCTTTACATTTAAAAATGAGTCAGAAAATGTGTCAAAAAGTTTTACGTTGTTGAGCAGTTCATTTGAGAGCTACCTTAAGATAAATCTTAAACCAACACATTTTATGAATAGAGACAAATATAATGGTAAAATCTAGATTTGTACTTAACCCTTTAATGGATAAAGCACTTCAATTGCTAAAATGTTGAAATAAATGTTTGACACCGGAAATTATGAACAAATTTATTTGTATATAAGAAAAAAGCGATATTTCGCATACATAATAAATGGAAAACATTTCTATTAAAATTCTGCTGTCATTGTTGAATTTCGTAATTAAAGTTTTGTGGTTTCATAGGGAAACCAATGAACGTTAAAGGGTTAATGATGTAATTCTTCTAAACTATTGTATATTACTTATATATGTAATGCTGTAATGATTACGTTTTTATGGGTGTGTTTGATGGAATTTAAATATAAATAGAAGAATCAAAAGTAATTGGAAATTACATAACAAGCAAAAATAAATAAATAAATAAATAAATAAGAGAAAAATATGTTTTCTTCATACTACGTCTAGAGAAAATGTTAGTCGATGAATTAAACAATAACCTTAAGTGAATATTTCATCCTTTTTTCATTGTATTTATTTATTTATTTATTTATTTTTATTTATTTATTTATTTATTTATTTTTATTTATTTATTTATTTATTTATTTATTTATTTTTATTTATTTATTTATTTATTTATTTTTATTATTATTATTATTATGTAGCTCTATTATTCAATATAGTAATTCAGATTCATAAAAATATTTTATAACAGAATATATAAAAATTAAAGTGTGATTATTGCTTAAAGTGATAGAAAAAAAGACAACAAAAGATTTAAAAATACCTTTTAATATAGATTACAGATGTTTCCTTCGCGTAAACGGCGACATCTTCTGATCAAAATGATAAATAAAATATTATCACAAAGTTTTTGAAAATGATAAACATAAATCACGATATCACATGTCCAATGTAAGCAGGTTCTTAAATTGGTCAAACTGGAAAATGTGAAAATTATTTATTTTATTTTTATTTTTATTGCTTTTTCAATCTGTAAAGCATCACGTGCCAAATTTTAGGTTATTCAAAAGAAGCCGATTCGTTGCAAATGTTATCGTTTCGCAAATATATTTCTGTTGATTCACGGATAATGGATGGGTAATAAACTCTTGATGGAAAAATTATTACGCTTTAATTACGCTCTATTCTATGTAGTCTAGCTAAGGTAGTAGTTCTTCTATCATGTTTGATATCTGCCATATGTTCTTTTATTCTCGTTTTAAATTTTCTGTTTGTCATTCCTATATATACAATACTATAAGGTATTGTACTGTTCCATTTGAACGTGGTGAATGGGATTTCATAAACACCGGACATATTTGATATCCGCCATATGTTCTTTTATTCTCGTTTTAAATTTTCTGTTTGTCATTCCTTTATAGTATTTTGGACATGTGATCTCGTGATTTATGTTTATTGGACATGTGATCTCATGATTTATGTTTATTGGACATGTGATCTCGTGATTTATGTTTATCATTTTCAAAAACTTTGCGAGATATTATTCTTTTATTATTTTAAACAATAATTACACTTTAATTTAAAGTTAACAAGTGATTTTATTATATTATTTATTAGAATATATATTTTTTAAATACATGAACTTGGGATAACGAAAAATATTATATAATTGCTCACAGAAAACTAATCAGCTCAATTAAATAATTTCTTTCATTACAACCAATTTGGTAGATTTTTGTTTTAACGCAAATAATTTTGTAATTGTATATTTCCGAAAGGCAGCTGCTATTTCTTCGATATTCTTTCATATAATTAACTTGTTAAACGAAAGAAAGTACTCTTTAATGGAACATTCTCGCCATTTAATTTAATTAAATTAATGAAAATAAATGATTGACGAATTACAAAAACTATTTTCTTAATTCCATTAGTAAATCTAAAGAACGACTAAATTCTAAGTAAGTAAACATCTTATTAACACTTTTTTCTACATATTATTTTCAATAAAGTATGATTTCATAGCATCGTAAATTTAGTAATGAAATCAATTACATGAAGGTTTATTTCGAGGAGATTTACTTTGACTTTTTGTGAGTTAACTATGTTGGAGAGTAGTTATTTTTCGTGAACGCTAATAATTCATATTAGGAAATAATTAAACGCTTTAAGCAATTAATACTTTCTTTTGACACCATAAGAGTTTTTAAAAAATATATACTGTAAATAAAAACTGCATTGCTTCACGATTTTAAGCTGCGTGTCAAAGTAGCTAAATACTTTAAATAGCTAAATGCTTCACATTTTTTTTTTCTTTTGAAAGGTGTATTTTGCGCTGCTTATATGCGTTAATAAAATCTGCAAATGAGGCAGATTTTTAATGCCTTACATTGACAATTACTTTTTAATTTTTCTTCATTTCTTTTCGATAATCGAAGTTCCCTTTTCACGATAAGAGATTTTTTTTCTCTTCTAGTTGCAAAATATATCTTTTAAAATAAAAATACAAATTAATAAAAGAAAATAAAATACACTTTTATTGGAAACATCTCGTCATTTAATTTAATTAACTCAATTAACGAACAGAACTGATTGACGAATTACAAAAACTTTTTTCTTAATTGCACTAATAAAAATAAAAAACATATGTAAATTCTAGTAAAGAGAAATACTGTTAACAATTTATGTATAGTATATATTATTTAAATATGTATAATGAAATCAATTACATCATCATTTATTTTGAGGAAAATTACTTTAATTCTTTTGCGACTTATGGTGGAGAGGAGATAGTAAACGCAGTTGTTTTTCGGGAAGGTGCAAACGATAATAAACTATTTTATTACACAATTCGTTATCATAAAAATTAAAAATGAAACAAGCGCTGGTTGTTTCCACCTGTAAAAATCCTGGCCTTCTTCAGATGATGAAAACACGGGCTGCGATGCGCTATAAAAATTTGATGATGTCGTCAAGCGACTGTAAGCTTTGTATGAAACTTGTACCCATATTCAATGATAGTGTAGTGATAGGCAGAACGAGACGATTTCGATATTGGAATGAAACATTCGGACATACGCGAAAGCCAATTTACCTTCGTATTTATTTTTTTTTAATAAAAAAAAAGTTCTATACAGGCATCCCCGGACATACGTATACTGCGACTTATGTAAATTCGCAGTTACGTAATTTTTTTTTTTTTTTTTTTTTTTGAAAATTACATTTATGAACTCACTAGCTCATTTGATACGCGTTTGTATACTTTTGATAATTTTTTTATACATAAAATATGTAGATAAAAATTATAACTATTATAATATAGTTTTATGTATTAGAGAGAGTTATATTTTTGTTGGGAATATACAGTATTATCATAACAACGAATCTTTATTGTTCGTTTTTCATTGTTGTCATCTAATTCTTAACCCCTTGGGGACGAGCGATACGTATACGTGACGCATAAGATGCTCAGAATCCTCGATTATTCGCACCAGTTATTTTTTATTGCAATCTTTGCCTTATTTAATGGTAGCATTTCTGCAATTCAATTACACGAAAATTTCTGTTTTGAAAAACCGGTGGTGAAAGATTGAAAGTTCTGTAAAGGACGCTCGTTGCGAAGGGGTTAATAAATACAATTTGTGCTGATCAAGAATTATTTTATTTTGTGAGTGCTATTCATTTGTCTTAACATCGAAAATTCGTGGAGAAGAGGTAAGTCAGTCCTCTTTAATTATTTCTTAGTTTTATAGTCGTTTGAAGTAATCTCAAAATTATTATAAATTACTCCATCAATATTATATTTATAAATCCCAAATTCCACAAGATATTTTTTATTTGAAATGTTTTTTTTTTTTTTTTTTTAGTTTACCTTTTTATTTTTTCACTAGTATATAACCCCTATCAAAAATGACAGATAGTTGATCTGCGCTGCATTTTCATAAGACCTCATACAAACAAACAGCATGAAGATTTTATTATTGAAAGGTATGTATTATAGAAAAGTACATTTTAAAAATAACAAATGATTTCTACAAATACAAATAATGAGAATTTTTATTTTTTATTTATTTACTTTTTTTTTTTTTTTTTTTTTTTTACTCAATGTTAAATTTTTGAAATAGTTCAACGATTGGACAAAACATTCAAATTAAATATTAAAAAATAATCTTTCAAAATTTGTTGGTATGGTTTGCCGGTAGATGGGCCAGAATATTTTAAAAAGAAGAGTATATGTGGAAGGCATCACTGCGACGGCAACAGTGTTCCTTTGTTTATATCTGGGATTCCGATGTTTAATCTGGATTTTCAATTAAGAACTTAAAACATCATAATAGGATATGATATACATGTTTTATAGGAAAATATCCTGAACACCTGAACAGACATGATTTCAAGTAGAAGATATTATCATTTAGCTGTCATATGTTAACTTAGGTTTTTCATTAAGCCTAACATGGCGTTTAACTACGGTCGATTCGCAGAGCAGAGGGGTCGTGCCCGGAATGGTTACAGACACTTTCTTGCCTTCGGATTTTATTATAAGTAGATACTTGTATCATTTATATCCGAGTAAATACTGCTTATTACCGAGTAAATACTGCTTAAAGTATTATAGTCAGGTTTTGTGGCAAAACCTCACTATAAACTCAGATACAGTGCCGTAATAAAGGTATTGCTGCTAGTGTTTCTTAACCAGGTACCACGTCGGATAGGCGTACCATTGATGGTATGATATGAGAATCATATATTAAGTTTTAACCTTCCCTATCCTTCATTTAAATTATATTTTTCCCTTTCCTTTTTCAAAATTTAATTGAGTTATCTTTAACTACAAACAATAATCCCGCTGTAATTTATACCCTTTCCCTTTTTCATTTTCACTTATGCTCGATCACTAATATCTCACGGCTTTTCGATTAAAATAAAAAAAGAAAAGAATTAAATCAGCACAGATGCCTTTTCGTAATTTTACTTTCCGTAACCAAGCTTATAACACAATATGTTCATAACGCATTTTTGTGGCCACAAGGTCCGTTAAAAATTATGTCTATCTGTGCATACTGCCCAAATGCATTCCCTTATATGGTAGTGGTAAGAACTCAATCACTCACACCCATGTCTAAAAATATATTCTCATTGTTAAAAGCACATACTGTTTTGTCTGTCGAAAAATCCGTTCTCATGAGAAAGATATTTGTCGGTTATAATCGCCGTGGCGATATTAATTTTTGAAACAAAATTCGTCCTTTTGAAAAAATCTAGCAACCCGGCTTGCTAAATACCATTAGTTATGCGGCAGCTTCATCTGAAAGTATTTACGCCTAGACACTCTGTAACAACCCTATTTTGGCGAGATTCTTGTCAGTGCAATTCCAACTTGCATCGTGGAAACAACTCACTTCGCTTTCTGTCTTCGCATAATAATGACCGTTTAAAGAACGGTTGTCTTGTTTCCCCCTCTTCTGTCCGCGACCATCTTGGCATCCTCATGGTGATCTTACAATAAAATGACATCTATTCTGGAGTTTTTTTTTATTATACACGAACCTGGCTCACGTGGATTGTTTTATTTGATCACGAACAACAGCTACAAAATATGATCTGATCAGCCAACTTCTTTACAAATTTATGGTGCGTAACCAGCTTTTTTCTCCAGTTAAAAAAAAAAAAAAAAAAAAAAAAAAAAAAAAAAAAAAAAAAAAAAAAAGGGGTATATTGTTGGCAGAAGAGGGGACGCTTTTTCTTCACCTGCACCCGCCTGTCTCTTTGGATTATCAGCATGCATCAAAGAAAATTCCCGCCTGCATATTAGCATCCCACCGGACCGAATGGACTAATTTACGAACTTTGCCTGTGTTTCTAGGAACATTTCAAAAGTCGGTGTAATTCATCTAGACTCTCCCACGCTGAATTTCCTTTGGATTTTTCTGTGCCAAACCAGGTCTACTCCCAACGTTTAATACCGAGGAGGGGGTCCCTGTATAATTGGAAAGTATCTTGCGAACTGCCTCTTTTATCCTATTCTCCAGCGCATTTTCTACAACTCTCATCTTTGGATTTCCAGGTCATGCCCGGCCTGTCAACGCTTTATATACACCTGCATTTCAACATCTCTTAAAAAAAAACTCTCATCTATATGCCTTATCCTGTCTACGCCATATCCAGCTCATCTTGCTGTGTTACCCAGCAACGCCCCGTGTCTGCCAACCACATGCTCAGTGTTCTATGCCCAACGTGCTCCATCTGCATCACGCCCAGTGCCACGAACTATAATACCAGTGTCCATGTTTTACTGCAAATGTGCCTATTACAAAAAATCTTGCTACTAAATTGTGCTAAATAGAAGTTCATCAGTCTTAGAACCTGCATTCTTCCGTGTTAATCTGTGTGCCTGTGCAAAGCTCTATAACATCCACTGTGTTTCAACCCGCGCCGTGTTCCATATGCTACAAAAAAAAAAAATCTCCAATTCGTGACAACTGAATATATTTATCCAATAATTTTTTGAACTTCAACCCAAGGATTATTACTGCGTATATTTTTTTTTTTTCTCGTTCTTCTCTCTCTTCGCTCATCTAATATATCGAGAAACCTTATCGTAAGAATTAAATATTGTCTGCATCTATTTATTAACGCAGTGCTCTGAACAAGTGTTATTTCCCTGTGTCATCAAACTTCATTGAAACTCGCATGAACCTTGTACCTCAGAGTGAAATAATTTCATTCATCTAATTGTGAAAGTGCTTTATCAAAGAAACTTTACTCGTAATTTTCATGGCCACAACAAACTTATTAATTGTTCCAGTGATTCACATTAAATAATACTTGTCTTTTCTAGACCAAAGGTGACTTCGATGCAATAATATTATTTCATCATTTTATTTTAAAAAGGACTTCAGCGTAATTTTTTTTTCCATGAATAAATTTGTCTTTTAAGTGATAAATTAATAATAAAATGGGCATTTTCTTATGTTACAGGTAAGAGTTTTATTCCTGTTTTTTTTCGGATTGTCACTAATAGATGCATCAATAATGATTTATTTTAATAATTATTAAACAATTTCAATTTTTCTATTTTCAATATCAATTTTCTTGCCAGCAGTAATAGGTAAATTTGTTAAAATACTTTTATGTATGCAGAAATTAAATATTCATAGGATATATTTTAAGAAAATAAATGAATAAATCAAAGAATTTTTACAAATTTGGTTTTATTTCTAAAATTTTTGTTCCTTTTTTTCTATTATGCAATAACACTTTTTTCAAATATTGAACGTATTATTATTATTTTGAAAGGAGAAATAGTAATTTACTATCTACAGTTCTTTTAATATCTTTATGAAGGCTTATTTTCTTTAAAAGAAACAATATTCATATGACATAATATTTATTTATTTATTCATTTTTCTCTCAAAGGTCTGCTTAGACATCACATTTTTTATGACTGAAATTTTATTTAATATATTGCATAAAAAATTTTGATTTTATAATAAGGCAGACATACTTTGTCTATATAAAGTTCATATTACTTTTTATTTATCTGCCACAATGAGTATTGCAGACTGCAGAATGAGCGATTAATTTATTTATGTATTTACGGATATTTTTCCAAATTGTCCTTCTTTTGAAAATTAGGATATCTCTTGGTTAAGAATAAAAAAAATATATATATATATATAGATGGATAATAATAAAAAGGAAAGATAATATATTTTTGGTGTGAATAATTGTTCATTCTGGAGATATAGGTATTTTGTTCTTGTGTTTTTTTTTTCTTTTTCATAAAAAAAGAGAGATTGCATTCATTTATTTATTCATTTATTATATATATATTTTGCTTATAAGTAATTTTTGCGGTAAAATATTTTCTGGTAAGTTACTGTGAATATTTTAGGTAAACAAAATTTTCCCCACCTGAATTTTTTAATTTTTTAAGGTAAAGATTTATTTAGCTAATAATTTATTGCAAACAAAATATTTATATTTGCTCACTCGTTAGCCAAACATGGCCAGCAAACTAACTTTTAAAGTGACCAATTTTGATGGTGAACCCACCTTGTTAGAGTTCTTTTTTAATCAGTTAAGAACATTGGCCCGTATACAAAAATGGAAGCACGAAGAAGCAATTCAATTTCTGGGTGGGAAACTCACAGGCCCAGCATTAACCTTTTTTACGCAAAACCCTGAAATATATAAATCTAATGATTTGGATTTCGTCGAGAAAGAATTCAGAGCATTTTTCGCTCCCCCGAGTAAAACTGCAGTACTGGTTGAATTTAATAATCTATTATTACTACCAGAGGAATCGATTAGAAACTTAGCGCATCGTATAAACACACTCACTGCTCGTGTACATGACACTATAACAGATAGAACAGCCCTTGATAATATAAAATTTACTAAGTTTATTTCAGCAATTCCTTCAAATTTAAGGGTTAAAATACAAGAGGAGGGAATATCAAGTTATAAACAAGCGGTAGATAGGGCACAGGCTTTACAAGAAATCATGCAGAATGAGAAAATATTGCAGCCCTGCGCATCATCTAGCTCCACAGACTCGATCGCCCTGCAGTTGAAAACACTAAATGAAAAAATTAACGCTTTGTCGTTAACAGGTAGCGAGGACAAAAATAACTCTCATAATCAACCCTCTCGCCCGCAAAACTCGTATGATCAGTATAAAAAAGACTTCAAAAAAAGACACACTGGTCATAGCTATTACCGCACTAATAAACAAAAAAATTCGAATTCTCCACCCACTTGTCAGTTGTGTTTGAAACGTGGCCACACTGCAAAATTTTGTTTTAAATGGAGAAGATCTAATGCGAATAGAGGTGGATATCAAAATTACAAATTCAATCCAAATTTTCGCAAAAAAAGTAATCAGAAAGGGGAATCTTTAAACTATTAAGGAGATGTAATTTAGCTGATGGCTTTGCATCTCAGGAAAACATTTTAACATCAGCAACTTGCCCTACATTCCCATGGTCGTTTGATGAAACTCTTCCAAAAATTTCTAAGGAAAGACTAGTCAATTCGGTCGCTTCACAGACCACAACAAACATAAAAATGACCAGGAATGGGTCGTCACAAACAGTGCACAGATCAACTGAAAGTTCATCGCAAACTGTACCGCCAGGTGACGAAAAGAAAGTTGAGGTTATTTCAAATGTGAATAATAGTTCCCCAACACTCCCCCTTATAAAGGCCTCTATAGCAAGAACAGACACAATTTTACTTCTGGATACAGGGTCGACAATTTCTCTTTTATCACAGTCCCTTTTCGATTCTATTAAGGACAATCTTAAATATAAAAGGTTAGGCACAACAGTTACTCTTAAAACAGTAAATTCCGATGTTGACTTCACCGCTTGTATAAAAGCATCAATCAGAATTCACCACAAATCTTTTAGTCACAACTTTTATATTGTTGACATTCCCGATACGTCGAGTTTTCAAGGAATATTAGGATTTGATTTCATTCATAAACACAGGATCATAATTGATGTTCACAAAAATAGAATGTCAACAAATGAATTTCACGTGCCATTACTTAGCGCGTCAGCTGATGGCAAAGACATAAATCTTCTAAGTGAACATGTAAACTCTCCGTCAAATTCAGTCAAAACGATTCGCCTTGCACATAAATTAAAACTTGAACCACATGAGAAAACATGGATTTCCATCGACACTGATTCTTTAAACCCTTCAATGCAGTACTGTTTTGAAAGTACTATTTCTAATAAACAAATTATTTGTTATGACAGTCTGCTAGGTAACAATAAAGATGTTGAATCGGTCGATCAGGAAAATCATAACAAACACCTACAAAAATCACATGTATACATATTCTTACAAAATTCTTCTAACAAACCTGTACACATAAACAAAAATGCACGAATAGGAATTTTATATGAAGTTTCGGAAATTATGGAACCATCTAAAAACGACAATTTTTCACAGACCATGAAGTCATGCGACAACATCAACAGCTTCAATATTCAACCTCATGATAATTTACAACAGTTTATTTGCAATTATATTCAAGCTTCAGATGAGGTCTTAAAAAAAAGAAAGGAAGATTTAACAATACAAGACTTCAAATTGGAACATCTAGACACTCAACAAGCAAAAACCTTAGGCTCATTATTGTTAAAATACTACAGTTCTTTTTCTAAATCAATGAAAACATTAGGTCACACAGACAAGGTTATTCCAAATCTCAAATTCATTAATGACTACCCAATCAAAACACTACCTTTTCCTGTACCACAATCATTACACCAAGAAATGAAAGAGCAAATAAATCAACTTCTGGAAGCAAATATTATTGAACGTAACTGTTCAGAATGGGCATGTCCTATTTTGCTGGTTAGAAAGAAGTCTGATGGGTCTGCAAAACAAAAATACAGACTTGCTCTTGATTTAAGAATGCTAAATTCCGTCTTACAAGGATCTTCATATCCACTTCCCAAAATACAGACCATTATTTCAAATTTATCTGCATATAAATATTTCACTTCGTTAGATTTTCAACAGGCCTATCATCAGATTAATTTACCTGAAAAATATCAGGATCCACTTACATTCACATGCATATACGGTACTTTTCGTTTTAAAAGGTTGGTTTTCGGTTTAAAGAATAGTAGTAGTTTCTTTCAAAATTTAATGGACACTATTATTGATGAATTAGAAATAGAAGGTATTTTTGCATATCAAGACGATTTGATCTTTGGTTCTAATTCTTTTGAAGAAACATGTGCAAAATTACAGAAAGTACTTGAAATTTTATCGAAATATAATTTAACGCTCTCGCCCAATAAATGTTCATTTCACAAAACCGCTGTTGACTACTTAGGTTTTCACATTGAAAATCATTCCATTTCTCCAGTCCAATCAAATATTGTCAAAATAAATTCTTTTCCTACACCGACAACAAAAAGACAATTAAAAAGGTTTATTGGTCTGGTCACATTTTACAAATCTCTAGTGCCTTCCTTTTCAAAAATTATCCAACCACTTATAGATCTCACTACACCAAAAACAACATTTAAATGGACTCAAAAACATCAAAAATTATTTTATCAAATGCAACAGGTGTTCTTTAATTCTCCCATGGTTCGTTTACCCGATTGGTCTAAAACTTTTTATGTAAACACAGATGCGTCAATTATAGCCATAGGAGGTGCTCTGTTACAGGAACATGAAGGACAATTACTTCCCATTGCATTTTTTTCTAAATCTCTTAAACAGTCTGAAAAACGTTATCCAGCACTAAAACTTGAATTAATGGCCATTTACAAATCTGTAATCGCTTTTAAATACTATCTATATAACCGAAAGTTTGTAATTTTATCCGATAGTGCTCCTTTAAAAAAATACAAGAAAACAACTAATCCCGCTGATATAACAACTAGATGGTTAACAGAATTATCAGAATATACATACACTTTTGATCACATTCCCGGTTCTTCAAATGTACTTGCAGATTATTTGTCCAGATGTTCTTTTGAGAAAAACACAGTTGATTTAAATTCCAACCCTGAGCTTATCAACGAACCATATGCATTGCCAATTGTAGATAATGATCTTCCAGACACTAATAATGATCATTTATCATACGGTACACATTCTCTAAATTACTTAGTTATTGGTAACAAGGATCAAAAAGACCCTTTATTGGAAATTTCAAATGAAACATTTGTAAACGAACAAAAGAAAGACACAAAATTATCCGAAATTTACAGCGAAATTATGCAAAATGGCTCATCGAAGCAATTCCCTATGTACTTCATTCATCCCGATTCAAAGGTTTTAATGTTAAAAAAAGAAAATATTTGTAATGACACCTTTTCTTACCACATTATTGTCCCAAATTCATTAAAAGCCAAAGTTCTAACAATATGTCATTTTTCACATTTTGGATTAACAAAAACTTATGCATTTGTCACAAAAAAATATTTTTGGAAAGGAATGTATGCTGACACTTTAAATTTTGTAGCGTCTTGCACAAAATGTTTACAGGCAAAACATCACAAAACTCCACTTGCTCCACTACAACCTACATACACACCTACGCATCCAGGAGACACAGTCAGTGTTGATTTGGTCGGTCTCTTTACTAATGGACAGTCGGTATTGACAGTAATTGACCATTTTTCTCGACACCTAGAACTTTTCCCTTTGCGTACCATCACTTCTGAAAAGATAATTAAATGTTTATTCAGTTACATAACTATCTTTGGAAGACCTTCCGTAATTTTGTCAGATTTGGGAAAACAATTCACTTCACACATATACGACAAATTTAACGACACATTAGGCATAAAGGTACGTCATTCCAGTGTAGCGAGGCCACAAAGCAATGCCGTGTCAGAGCGAGTTAATAAATCAATTAAGTACTCTGTTTCTACTTTACTTCAAGAAGGTCACACTTTTGAAAATGCTTTATCAATTCATAAATCTCTTTATAATGGATCTCTACATTCCTCCACAAAATATTCTCCCAACTTGCTTCACTTTGGAAGAGAACTATCCTTAATATTTGATACTTATGACCATAATGTCAATCAGGTTCTAGACAAAGATTTTGAAGCTTACAAATTGTTACAAGATTTAAATTCTATTTACAGGAAAGCATATAATAACATCAAAGACTCTCAAAACAAAAGAAATGATCATTTTCAAAAACGTGCTAAACTAAGAAAAATTATGAATAAAAATATTGTGTATTTAAAATCAGTAGATAAGTTCAAACCAAAATATTCTGGACCTTACATTGTTATACACAAATATTCACCTGTCTCTGTTTCAATCAAACGCTTACATGCACCTGATGACTCTGCTTTTAGAGTACACATTGATAGGTTAATCATCGCTCCACCAAGAAGCGATCACTTACTTACAAGTCATGATGGTTACAATAACATTAACTCTCCAACTTATTCAACACGTTATAATTTAAGACCTAGAAAATAGCGTATAATTTTATAATTGTTGTATTTTGTGCGAATTTTTGGTTTTGTTCACACTTGTGTATATTGATGTACACAATATACTGATGTTATATGTGATGTTTCCTTGTGAAAGTTCTCGGCTGGTCCAAGTTTGTTTCATCAAAGGAATGGCAGATATGGCAATCTTGTTGTGAACATTATCTTTTATGTTTATGGGGTGTTTGCGCATATACACTTTATAAAAAATCTTAACTTTTGTCGTCATATTTTTTTTTAATCTCATAAATAGTTATAAACATAATTATAGTAACATTAATTGCACTAAAATTTTTTTTCTCTTAAGGTCAGTTTTCTTTTAAATTTTAATAATGCTAATTAAGTAAATATGTACCTCATGACTTAACATTTTTACCGAACTTGACAAAACTTTCTCTCATTACTCTAGGATTGACTTTATTCGACATACACTAGGTGTATATATATATATTTTTATTTTTCTAATTATTCCCTTTCGGAGTGGTGATCTGTTCAAAATTATTGCCCTTAGGATCTTACACCCCATTGTAATGAGAGACACATTCGAATTGGTATTCCAATTCACCTTAAATCCCCTGTCAAAATGAGTATACGAGACTGCTCCTCAGTTTGTTGCATTACTGCTGCGGGAGCAACGGGGTCTATGTTGTGACAACAATGTGGACCTCGCCCTAAATATTCCCTCCACAAATAAGGCAATAGTCCTAAACTTGCGCCATCACACTTGTCCTTAGACAAGATTTAGGGCAGGAATTTTTTTTGGATCGTGCGTCACTTTCCCTATCCTGTCCTGTGCGAATGCACAAATTTTTACTATTTTAAACCCAAATTTTATTCATTTTTTAATCTTCATCATTTTTGTATTTCATTTTTACACATGTGTAACTGTTAATGTAACTGTAACGGGATCTTGTTTTTATATTTTGTATTTGCATTTATATATTTCATGTTTATTTTATGCAAGATTACATATATCATTATTTTGCATTATGTTCGAACAAAAAAAATTTTATTGTATTGTAGTTGCAACTTAACATAAGCTTATATGTTCAGAGTTATGAACATTTTAAATTCATTTAGCATGCTTACGACCAGTTATCAGTAAAATAAACATTGGTTGATAATAATGCAACTTTTCTGGTCATATTTTGGTCATCACTATATATATGTAGAGTAATTAAACTGCTATATGTTCCGGAACAGCAAAAATAACAACAACATCTACTTCTACAAAACAAAACTCTTATGAAGCCATGGACTCAAGGAATAAACTAGTGTGTACACTATGATGACCAGTAGCAAAATTTTGGTATACCATTTCCATTTTCATTTTCATTTTTTATATTTGTATGTGTTTATATTTTTCTTATATTATGCATTGATTATATGTAAACTTTCAGACGGAGCATGCCTGCAATTTAAACTCTAAAAAATTATTCTTTTATCTGAGCAAACGGGGGAAATATATGATATGAGAATCATATATTAAGTTTTAACCTTCCCTATCCTTCATTTAAATTATATTTTTCCCTTTCCTTTTTCAAAATTTAATTGAGTTATCTTTAACTACAAACAATAATCCCGCTTTAATTTATACCCTTTCCCTTTTTCATTTTCACTTATGCTCGATCACTAATATCTCACGGCTTTTCGATTAAAATAAAAAAAGAAAAGAATTAAATCAGCACAGATGCCTTTTCGTAATTTTACTTTCCGTAACCAAGCTTATAACACAATATGTTCATAACGCATTTTTGTGGCCACAAGGTCCGTTAAAAATTATGTCTATCTGTGCATACTGCCCAAATGCATGCACTTATATGGTAGTGGTAAGAACTCAATCACTCACACCCATGTCTAAAAATATATTCTCATTGTTAAAAGCACATACTGTTTTGTCTGTCGAAAAATCCGTTCTCATGAGAAAGATATTTGTCGGTTATAATCGCCGTGGTGATATTAATTTTTGAAACAAAATTCGTCCTTTTGAAAAAATCTAGCAACCCGGCTTGCTAAATACCATTAGTTATGCGGCAGCTTCATCTGAAAGTATTTACGCCTAGACACTCTGTAACAACCCTATTTTGGCGAGATTCTTGTCAGTGCAATTCCAACTTGCATCGTGGAAACAACTCACTTCGCTTTCTGTCTTCGCATAATAATGACCGTTTAAAGAACGGTTGTCTTGTTTCCCCCTCTTCTGTCCGCGACCATCTTGGCATCCTCATGGTGATCTTACAATAAAATGACATCTATTCTGGAGTTTTTTTTTATTATACACGAACCTGGCTCACGTGGATTGTTTTATTTGATCACGAACAACAGCTACAAAATATGATCTGATCAGCCAACTTCTTTACAAATTTATGGTGCGTAACCAGCTTTTTTCTCCAGTTAAAAAAAAAAAAAAAAAAAGGGGGTATATTGTTGGCAGAAGAGGGGACGCTTTTTCTTCACCTGCACCCGCCTGTCTCTTTGGATTATCAGCATGCATCAAAGAAAATTCCCGCCTGCATATTAGCATCCCACCGGACCGAATGGACTAATTTACGAACTTTGCCTGTGTTTCTAGGAACATTTCAAAAGTCGGTGTAATTCATCTAGACTCTCCCACGCTGAATTTCCTTTGGATTTTTCTGTGCCAAACCAGGTCTACTCCCAACGTTTAATACCGAGGAGGGGGTCCCTGTATAATTGGAAAGTATCTTGCGAACTGCCTCTTTTATCCTATTCTCTAGCGCATTTTCTACAACTCTCATCTTTGGATTTCCAGGTCATGCCCGGCCTGTCAACGCTCTATATACACCTGCATTTCAACATCTCTTAAAAAAAAAACTCTCATCTATATGCCTTATCCTGTCTACGCCATATCCAGCTCATCTTGCTGTGTTACCCAGCAACGCCCCGTGTCTGCCAACCACATGCTCAGTGTTCTATGCCCAACGTGCTCCATCTGCATCACGCCCAGTGCCACGAACTATAATACCAGTGTCCATGTTTTACTGCAAATGTGCCTATTACAAAAAATCTTGCTACTAAATTGTGCTAAATAGAAGTTCATCAGTTTTAGAACCTGCATTCTTCCGTGTTAATCTGTGTGCCTGTGCAAAGCTCTATAACATCCACTGTGTTTCATCCCGCGCCGTGTTCCATATGCTACAAAAAAAAAAAAAAATTCTCCAATTCGTGACAACTGAGTATATTTATCCAATAATTTTTTGAACTTCAACCCAAGGATTATTACTGCGTATATTTTTTTTTCTCGTTCTTCTCTCTCTTCGCTCATCTAATATATCGAGAAACCTTATCGTAACCTTATGATCTGATCAGCCAACTTCTTTACAGATGGTTTAAGATGTACCAGTAATGGACACCCTTAAGGAATTTTTTAAAATTATTTTTTAATTGATAGTTATAATTATTATATTCCACTTTTTTGTAATATTACAGTAATCTATCAACATTATTTAATCAATCTCATAGTCTCATTTCCCAATGTGAATCAAAATTTAATTGTAAATAACAGAAATGTATCAAAACACCCAAAATTCCCGTAATGGACACCCTACAAAAAATAATTAGATAATTGTTTTATGATAGTATTTAGGTTCAGAACTTAATGAAAGCATATTGATATTACATTAAAGTATTTATAAATGTAAAAATTTAGTTTCACAGTAATTAAGTTTGGGGACATTTTTATTGCCTCATTTTATCTAATCTTCACTCATATCAACGTCCGAATGATGTGCGGTACAATTATGGCGTTCAAATGCCAAATCTTCAATTTTCTCATCACTTTCTGATAACCGAAAGGATTCAATATGCGATTTACCCACTTCTTTGAATGACCTTTGCTTATAACATTACAAAAAAAGGTACATTTAAAAAAATAATAAAAAACACAATCTAAAAATTTTTAAATTTTAAAAATGTTATTATTATTATTTTTAATCATCAACTTGCATATCAAATGAAACCTTGTGAAATTCTCTTTAAAATGAGTGGTCAAACAACTCCCTACGCCTGATAGAATATGAGAAAATCAAAATTAAAAACGTTTATACAAGTCAAAAAATGACGATTTTTCGAAATTTAAAAAATTGTTTGTAAATCTAATGAAAAAAAAAATTAAAGATATATTCTCATTTATATCATCAGAGAGAATGGTTCCTGACAGAATCATTATAATCTGAAATGGTCAGGCTGAATATTGAAACTTTTTGGTTGATTTGACATAGAATGACCCTATTTATTAAAAAAAAAAAGCACTTATTGCATTCTACTAAGTAAAATTTAAATTTGATTAATTAGCTTTTCAGTCAAATAAAAAGATTGTATGCACTACTGAAATTACACTTTTAGTATTGGCCACATGGGGTGTCTATTATTAGAAAGAGACTAATTAAGCATTCCAGTAATGGACACCTGTTTTAAAATCTTAACAATAAATAAAATTTTGTAAATGGCCATTGATATATGAAAGTCAATGTTTTATATTACTATCCAAACAAAAGCATGCAATTTTTGCAAGAAAATAAGGAAGATACAAATTAATTAAGTAAAGTGAGCTCTTAGCATGTTCATTAAGATTTTTATAGAAAAACAGTAGAACTGTGAAACATTATTTTCTGCTTCCTGATTGGCTTTATTAAGAGTGTCAGCAATAACCCAGATTATAAAACATACAAGGATGAGTTATGAAAAAATAAATAAAAGCAAAATTTTTATTGGTTATTTTTTTATAATCCAAAAACATCCGGGGGTGTCCATTACTGGAAGGGCGTTCATTGCTGGCACATCTACCCTACATCAATTTTAAATAGAGCTAACATTCGTTTTAAAAATTAAATTTTATTTTTTTTAATTTACATTCGGAAAGGATTCGAATATGTAGATTTTTAAAAAATAATAATGAAACATACTTATAAATAACATATACATATTTATACCAGACCACCTTAATTCATAAATCCAAAACAAATGCAAAGGGAAACTTTCTGACATATTTTTTAATTCTTTTTTGTTGAAAAATGCATTGACAAATTCTTTAATTCTTTTTTGTTCGAAAATGCATGAAATTGGCAGGTGTTGTTATTCAGAAATGTTGTAATCGAAAGACGTTTTCCATTGATTTGGTAAACCCCATTTTCAGAAAATACTGTCAAAGTTGGTGTTTTGAATCAAATTTCCAGACGTGACAGCGAGAGAAAGGAGAAAAACCTACCGTCACATGACTAAAGTCACTTATAACTCGATAAGTATTTTATTTATATAAAAAAAAATGGAAACGTAATTCTATTCCAAATTGCTTCAATAGACAGGCCTCCCAATTTTGTGCCTTTACGTTTAAAAATAAGTCATAAAATGTGTCAGAAAGTTTCGCATTAATTGAGCAGGGAATTTGACAACAGCTTTAAGATAGTATACACTATTCTTACTTTCTTTGGTGACTGTGGCTTCTGAAGATTTGACGCCATGTTAGACAATTATTTTCTGTTTTAAAACATCCTCAATTGTCTTGCACTTTTTTTCAGATTTTTCCAACTTTGTTTTCTCTTTTCAGGTCGTCCCATGTTTTTTTTTTAAATACATATGATAAAATGTGAAGTATATTTATAAATTAAATATAACTTTCATTTGGCCTATTTCGGAATGATATAGGAGACGACACAGGAGAATGAAGAACTAAAACTGAACAAAACAACAGAATTTTCACGCGTCTTTTTTTTTTTTTTTTTTAATTTAAAAGATAAAAAAATAATTACGCATAGCTTTCATATGGAAATGGAAATGCTTCTGTTTTCCGCAAATACTCTCAGTGAAAAAAAAAAGTCTATTGTCAGTGTGAACATCTAATGCGACTGACACCTTGCAAACGTTACCAAAAGGACGCGACGCGCCAGTAGTGTCTGGCGCCTGCGTACGGAATATTTCACACATTAAACTATTTTACTTTATAAAATATTACTGAATGAGCACAAATGTAATGCGAAAAATATTAAATATCAGTTATTGTATCATGATACTTGAGAAATGATTGTGTTCTACAGGAGTGATAATAAATGAAAAATTAAAATAATATCTTTTTTTTTTTTTTTTTTTTTTTTTTTTTTTTGTAACCTTGCTTTCAAATTTATTTTTTTTTATGAATTTTTATTATTTAAATTCGATTTAGAAATTCTGCGTGAGCGGGGGGGGGGTGCCCGGGCACCCAGGGCACCCCCCCCCCCCCTGGTTACGCCTATGCTATCTATAATAATAGTGTTATATTCTTTACAGGCGGGCCATAAAATTTACCGTTTAATACGGAATTCTGTTATGGACAGATTATGTTTTCACAAGTTTCACTGTATTCCGAAACGCAAGCTATACTGTAATGTAAATCCTGAATATTCATGTCTAAATATAACACAGGGGTGGGAGGAGATTCAGTTGCAATATTTCACATCAGAATGTATTCCGAATAAGTCTTTTGAGGCTCAGCTATTTAATACAAAAAGGAAGTGACGTGATGCGCTTCCGGAAATGTCGTCCGACTAGCAACAGATTAAGCAAAAAAGAAGATACAGGCACGAAGAAGAATAAACAGAATATATATGGCAAAACAGATGAGACAATTCCTAATAACGCAATGGAGGGAAAGTAAATTAGAGGCGAGCTTAATGCAATGTTGGAAACCTTTGATTTACGCCCGAATAAATAGTATGTACGAAAAACAAATTGGGGTTTACGAGAGTGATTCGGTCAAGCAAAAATTTCTCCATTTAATAGCACTTACATCTCTAATATATAAAAATGAAAATTTGTCTGTCTGCACTTTTATACAAATCCACAGTTTGGAAAGCAGAATTGTGAAAGGCTAAGTACAAGTAGTTTAACACGTTCACTGCCGGGTTAAAATTACCGGAATTTTATTTTATATAGAAAGTTCGAATTCATACCAGAAAATATTAATAGCAATAGTTACTTTATTTAATTACAGACATTTCGTGATTATATAAAATAAAAATTCTTCTTTCAAAATTTCCGGTACGAATTCGTCATTTTAGATTGAAAAACCACGAGTATACTCGTGGTTGGCTGCAAATGGTTTAACCCTTTTTATCCTGACGGTACTTATAAGTACCACTTTAACCCCTTCGCGACGAGCGTCTTTTACAGAATTTTTATTCTGTTACCACCGGTTTTTCAAATGAGAAATTTTCACCTAATTGAATCGCAAAAATGCTATGATTAGATAAGGAAAACTTTACAAAAAAAAAATAACTGGTGGGAATAATCGAGGATTCTGAGCATCTAAAAAGTAGATGGAAAATTAATTCAGGATATAAAGAGTTAAAACACGGTCGAGGCAACTGCAGTAATCCGGAATCAAAATAAATTATAGTTAATTTTTAAGTAATAAAAAAAACATCAATTTAACAACTATTTCCTATAAAATTTAAACGCTTTTCATTATAACGTTTGCCAACAATTAAAAATCTACAGTAATTTTTTTTCACAACAATTAATTTTTCTTTTGAAATATTTGCACGTGAAAAATGAAAATGAAATGAAAAATTTCAACAATTAAAAAGAATATCAATATGACGTGTCACGTTGGAAGTTTAACAGAGATATTCAAACATTTCTAATGTAGAGTTCACGGGTTAAAACATTCTTAAACCAATACATATTTCTGAGTGCTCTCATTATACATATTATAGGATGAAGCTCGGTGCGCTGAGTTTTGAGTCTACAGCAGAGGTGCCAGTTGGCGATTATTTTTTATTATTATTTAGGGTTTCGTTTATCTCACGAAACCCTATTACTCCCGCTCCGTTGTCTGTCTGTCACAGAGCTTTTCTCAGAAACTATATAACTTACAGAGTTGAAACTTTGTGTATATAGCTGAATACCAGCTATAAGGAGCCCAAAATATTAAAATTTGAAAAATTCGTATTATTTTAATAAATAGAGATTAAAAAAAACAAAATTCTAACAGCCTTTTCTTATTAAATTTAAACATTTTTTGTTATAGCAGATGCCAAAAATTAAAAATCCACGATGAAATTCTTTCTACAATAATTAATTTTCTATCAGACGATTTCCACGTGAAAAATGAAAATGAAATAAAAAGTTTCACCCATTGAAAAAAGGATTAATATGAAATGAAATTGATTGACGTCATAGTGGTAATAAAGCGGAAATTTTCAAAGATTTCTCAATAATACAACGAGTATGAGTATGTGTATGTACCCAAAGCAGATTAATATCACGTCATTAGAGAATTAAAAAGAAAACTAATCTGACGTCATATTGGACGTTTAACGAATTTTTCAGATGTTTGAGAATAATAAAAGCGAGTATCAATATGAGTAATAGAGATTAGTAAATATATGAGTCTGAGAAACATATTGAATCATGATAAAAAATTCGATTATGGAAATATTCGCATATTCTAACATTTTGAAGGTGTACAACAGGTTTAATTTTGAAATAATTTTTTTATATCGCATTTAGTCCGCGTGACAGATATTATTATGACAGAATATAATAGCCGGCTTCACCCGCTATCGGGCTGGTTTGGATACTCGAAAAAACGAAAAAATGGACCGGTTAAATTTTTACTTTAAAGAAAACAAAAAACATAAGTTTTTTGTTGTTGTTGCTAAATGAAATTTATTTGGATTTATTAAAGAAAGGATAAAGTGTTTTGAAAGGAATATTAAACAAAACTCTTTGAGCGATCTTCGATCACACTCTTACCCACTTGTTTTTAATTACGATTGCTACCACTTTTTCCGTATTGTAATAGTTGCTTAATTTAATATGCCATTAAATAAGGAGAAATTTACTCTTCAGAGAAAGTGGTATCATTCTGAATAAAACCAAGTTGGAAATTGTACGTTAAACGTGACAAAAGAGGGCCGTTCGTTTTCTAACTAGTTTCACAATGTAAAAAATCATCCTTATTATTTCAGTGAAGTGAATTACATCGTCTGCTAGGAGCGAAATGGGCATGCTTTTTTTTATTATTACGTATACCACGTTTACAAATGCGAATTTTTTTTCGACACCAGACAGCGCTGCAAAATTCACCATGGAGATCTTGCTTTGCGAATGATGACCTCCATGGTTTAACACTAGAACTACCAGAAATTTTACTCAAGTTTTTTTAAACTATTTCACACCAGAAATTTTATTTAAAACTACTTAATTTATTCATTTAACGTATATCTGTGAGTTTTTTTATTTTATTTATTTTAAAAAGAAATTTCTGGTTCGAATCGGAATATCTTCATTAATATTCTTATGTCTCATGATGAACGAATCTCCTGTGTTTGTTTACTCTAATGGATTGAGATATTCGGCTGTTAACGTAATTTCCACTGAAGTTATCTCAGAATGTATATACACTTTTTAATGTAGCCCATCTTCTCAAGCAAACCATGTTTTTTTAACTATCTTTCTAAAAATTTTATGCAATTTTATTCGAAAAAAATAATTTTGAATAAAAATGGCTGCCAGACATATGAAAAAAGAAGTGGTTTGCCCGTATTTGTTTTTCTCAGTCACATGACTTGCGCTTTTATTATATAGATTACGTACGATAGAATTTAATAGAATAAAGAAAACTTCCATTAATAACTTTTTAAGTTTTGATTCGATTTTCATAAAATTTGAAATGATTCGACAAAATTCTGCAACGATAATATATTTAAATTTCAAACCATTCGGTTGGGTAGTTTTTGCGCTGTTATATGCGGACGGACGGACAGACAAACGGACAGACGGACTAGACGACGACTGTAGGTGCTACGTATTTATATAATTAAGAACGCACCTAAAAAAACTCCGAACTGGCAACACTGATCAAAAGTGAAGAAGCAATATTTTCTAAATTTGAATTTAAAAATTATACAAGTTTTAATTCAGATTCTAAACAAGAAAGAAAAAAATCATGCGTCAAGCATAGATTATGAAACACTTTCCAGCACATTCAGAATACTGTAGTAACAAACCTTCACTCTATAATAAGGTGAAGGAAGGTGTTTAAGTAATCATTTTGGAAAACGCATAAAACATTTGAAAACACAATGCCAGCAATTACCGTCAATAGTTCGAAAGTATCCGAATTCTTTTGTGCGGCCCTGTATAGGATCTATAGCTTTGTATATACAGGGTGTCCATAACTAAACGACACTACATTAAAGTTGCCTACAGACGAAACTATTGTTCAGAAAGTTGTGAAATTATGTAAAAGACATAATGAAAGAATGGAAATTTGTTTAAGCGAAAAAAAAAAATAGTTCAAAATTTCGCCACCAGATGGCGTTTTTAATGAATTACACATTTAGCACACATTTACGATAGTTTACATATTTTATTACAACAAAACACGTTCCACATGACGGCCATCACAGCGCCCCCTTTCGTCGGAATATCCCCAAATTCAAATGGGACCTTCTGGCCATGCCAAAAACATAGAAAAAAAAAATTGGTTCAATTTGAAGCATAACTTCAAATACTTTTCGGCGATACAATGAGGACAGACAGACATTTTGTAAAAACAAGATTTTCGGAATCTCTGACCCCTAAAACGTGTAAATCCGAAGAAATTTTTTTTTAATGACAATACTTTCTTCTATTATAGATAGAAGAAAGTTAAAAGATGTTTTAACGACATGTGAGTGTACTATGTCAGAAACCGGTTCAAAAACCTTTCTTATGATACCTTATTCGTTGTTGTGCGTTTCGTAAATTCATAGAAAAATTGATGGTGGCAATAGAAATAATATATATGAAGATCTCTTCCTAGAATCTATTTCCAACGATTCGGCTTCCCCCAGTAATTAAACCCCCTCTGGTGCAAAAAGGAAGTCACGGGATCAACTCCCGGAAATGTCGACCGACTGACAACAGATTGAACAAAATGGAACATTAGGATGTGAAATAGAAATAAACACAATGTACGGCAAAACAGATGAGACAAGCCCTAATAACGTAGGGAAAGTAAATTAGAGGTGAGAGTAATGCAATGTCGGAAACCTTTGATTTACGCTCGAATAAAGAGTATGTATGAACGAAGAAAAGACTGGGGAAATGTTAGAAGAAGGATTCGGTCGAACGAAAATTTCTTCATTTGGTATAGCACTTACATTGAATTATATTAAGGTTTGAACGAATAAATAAATCCCATTTACTCAGTGTTTTTTTTTTTTTTTTTTTTTTGTAATTCTCTTATTGTAATTGAGTACGGAAGTGCATTTCTGAAATATTTTGAGATGATTTAATGGAAAAAATAGATACAAACCATGTATAAATCTAAATGAAAATTTTCTTATTGGTTGGATTTTGTAATCTTATCAGTAACGTTTGGGTTATTTTCTTAAAGATGTATTTAAAATTTATAAATCATGTACAAATCTTATATATTATATCTCTTTTTTTATGCATTTACGAAACGCGTAACGATGAATGAGGCATCATTCGAAAGATTTTTTAACCGGCTTGTGACATAGTACACTCACATTTCGCTAAAACATGTTTTTAGGGTTTCGTTCATCTCACGAAACCCTATTCGTCTGGCTGTCCGTCATAGAGTCAGTTCTCAGAAACTGTATAAGTTAGAGACTTGAAATTTTGTGTACTTATAGCTGAATGCCTACTGCCACGCTGAAAATCTTAAAATTTTGAAAATGTCTTCATTAACGCAAGATATTAATTAAAACCTTAAAAACCCACTCATTAATGGATAAAAATATTCAACTAAAGCGCAGAATTAATTTTTGTTATTAAAAATTGCACTTGATTAAAAATTAAATTCGCATTGTTTCCATAAATGAAATGAAAAGTTTCTCTCAAATCAATGTTGCCACAAAAGTATAATACCGCATTATACCATGCTCAGCAATGATTATTTAAAAAAGTGTGTGTGATAAAGATAAAGTACAAAAAGATAAAATCCGCACAGGTTTATTTTATATTTATGATTAAAAAGAAATGTTGAAATAGAAATGTTTAGAATAAAACGGCACCATCCATCGATCAAAGCAGTAGTATTTCACGCGTAACCTAAAAGGTATGCTTTGTTATATTAGATTAAATTGTATTTTATATGTGTTCAATTTATTTTTTTTGTCCTATGTTTTTTCCCGAAGCGGAAGACGTCATCCTCTAATACATTTAAAATACGATTTTTTTTTTCTCGCGCGTGCCTTTTGCTATCTTCGATCAGTTTTTGCCGTTACTTTGATGGATTAAACGAGATGCTATTTTGGCTTGACAAATTTTGTTTGCAGATATTTTTATCCTTAATTTTTCTTTAGAAGTTTAAACCTGCATCTAAAAATTATTAGGTATTGGTAAAAAATATTAGTCTGCAGTACAAAATCTTCCCACGGGTCTACTGGTCATGTATAAATTATCTCAGTAATTAGATTTTACAATATTGTTTGACTGTTTCTTTCTTTCTTTTTTCTTTTTTTCCGTACACATGTGTGCAATTACTTCAAATTCTTAAAACGTACTGTGCACTTAAATTTAAAGCAGCATCCGCCTTCATATTTTTTCTCAAAATGCGCATTATGGGATGAAAAAAGTGTGAGTGCAGGATTAATGTTCATGAAGATTAATCCACCTTACAGCCCGGACCTTGCACCCAGCGACTACCACTTATTCCTTTACCTGGAGAAACATCTTGCAGGGCAAATCTTCCACAGCGATGATGAGATCAAACTCGAAGTTAAATATGGTTTCGACAACAGGAGGTAAACTTCAATGCCTGTGAGATACAAAAGCTTGTACCCAGACTTCACAAATGCTTGGCCAATGACGGCAACTATGTCGAAACATAAGCATAGTTGCCAACCTCCCGATATTTTGAATACCAGTAAAATCTTACCAAGAAATTCGCTTTTTTAAATTGAAGAAATTGTACGATTACATTAAACGAATGTTTTTACATAAAAATACTGGTATGAAAAAAATCGGGAGGTTGCAACTATGCATAAGGCATATACCAGTAAGCAATTTGTAATGGACATTTTAACAATTAAAAGTTTTTTTGAATGAGTATGCGGCTTTTATCTTTACTTTTCGAAAACCTGTCGTATATTGATTTGCTGATGTTTCGAAATATGAAGAATTTTTGGGAATGGATGGTAACTTGGGTGAGGTTATTGTATATTTTCGTTCGTGGTTATGGCATATTTTCGTTCGTTGTTATAGTACAGGGTGGTTATGATATAAGTATCTCTATTTGGAGCTGTCTATAGCTCGAAGGAATAATCCGAATGAAACCAAACTCGGTACACTTACTACTCGAGAAGGGGGGAGAAGAATGGAACAATAAAAAAATAACTGCAATAATCACCGACAGATGGCGCTACTGAGTGTGAAATGTAATGTGCAATACAAAAGAACAAAGAATTAGGGCGTAAAACCGAATGGCATACCTAATTTATTAAAAAATGTCACAGTAAATGTGTTACGCTTTCGCATGGCGGTGCCGATCATATTCAGGTTCCACATGGCCACTGTGCTGGAGGACACAATCCAGATGGTGCCGAAGTGCTTAACTGCGGAATGTAACGCATCAGGAGTGATGTTTCGCAGATGTTGTGATATGCAGTAAAGTCTTGAGGTTTGCGACACCTCCACGGTACACACTATTACACATTACATTTTACACTCAAAAGTGCCATCTGTCGGCGATTATAGCACTATTTTTTTTCTTGTTCCATTCTTCTTTCCCTTTCTCGAATAATAAGTGTACCGATTTTGGTTTCATTCCGATTATTTCTTCAAGCTACAGACAGCTCCAAATAGAGATACTTATATTATAACCACCTGGTATGTTTTCCGAGATTAAGTAACATTTTTCTTTGTTTACAGTGTAATTGCTTTCGAAGAAAACGAAGATGAGAAATTTTGTATGAAATCAGCTGACAAACTATTTACAGAAATGTTATTCTCGAAATTAATGTTTTCTTTTGACGTCTGTCTAAAAACACATCACTTTCTGTCAGTTTATAAATGTGACGTTTCTTTTTAGACAGCATTAAGGGATAAATTTATCCCGCACGCAAGCTGGATTAGCTCCCTTCGTAAGCGTTTCCCTTCATCATTAAAACACGGGAAGACGAAAAAATATTTTTTTACCACGAGTTTTGAAAACTAATGCATCTTCTGTTATCTTTAGAGGGAAAAGAAAGAGAAATGTAAAAAAAAAAAACTAATTTAGAGTGCTTACACCTGTAAAAGTAGGTATACAACAGATTTTTTTTTTTTTTTTTTTTTTTTTTTTTTGACAAGGTATTAAGTTATTCCAAAGACATTTTTTTGTAACTTGAATTTTCGTAAAATGTTCCTGAAAAGTATTTCGCAATTAAGAAAAACTCTATTTGTCATCAAAACTAACCATTTTTTTTTCGAAAATTGATATCTATTATAATAAAATCCATCCATCATATATCTTTTTTTTTCTTTTTTTTCTTTTACTGCACGTGCATCATTAAAAAAAAAGAAGAAGAAGAAGAAGAAAAAGGAAAAAAAAAAACAAGGTAATCACCGGCGTCGTATCGTCTTTTTTTTTTTTTTTTTTTTTGGGGGGGGGGGGGGTTAGGAAAATGATATTTATTATAATAAAACTCATCCGTCACATTCTATCATTCTTTTTTCAACACTTGCATCATTCAAAAAAAAAAAAAGAAAAAGAAAGAAAGAAAAGAAAAAGAAAAGCGTAGTAATCACCGTTTGGCGTCGTGTTGCTTTTTATGTGGGTGTTAAATTTCAAATAACTAAGCATAAAAGTAAAAAAAAAAAAAAAAATTAAAAAAAACTTTAAAAACATTCAATATTTATCTTTAAATGAAATCATGATTAATTGTTTGACGGCATTTCATGTTTTTTCCAATTTTTTTGTTACAATACGTTAACTTAGCGTGATCACCGAATTCGATTATGAAAAATTCACTGCTTTTTTAAGCTTGGTAGAAAACGCAAGCAGTGAATTTATTAAAAAATTATTATAATTTTAGCTATTTTTTTTTTTTAAATAGGGCAACAAGAAAGGGAAAAAAATGAAACATTATTTAAACCATCTTTATAGGATTTTTAAATTGATTTCTCAACGTATAATCGTAAATTAATTAATATTAAACTATAGGCAGTGCGCCATTTCAGAACTTTGATGGGCCCATAAAGTTTATTTGATTATGTTTTGCACATCTGAGAAGTAATTAATACAGTTTTATTCAGGGCCAGCCTTAGGAGGGACGGGGCTCGATTGGGAATGATTTTGATCGGCCCCAGATTCAGAACGCATATTTTCTGGAACCACTATTTTGGAATAGAAATTTCCACCTGAATTAATTGAATACCTCTGCGAAGATTTACTATTTTGAAATAGTGGTACTGAAAATTAAGTATTTCGGTGAATTGTGAGGTCACCAGCCATAATATACACCAATGTCCATATAATCATTAAATTATTTAAAACAAAAAATCCATTAAACACTATGTCTCTGGGGTAGAATGAAAAGCAATCAAAATGTGCACTGCAAATATTTATACACTTTTCAGAACACTTTTTAGAACACTTATTTTGTCCCCTTGTTTAGCACACTTTTTGGAACAGTTTTTAGAACACTTCTGAGACTTTCTAGCACACTTTTTGAACACTTTTGGGAACACGTTTGAGAACACTTTTCGGAAAACATTTTGTCCCCTTTTTCAGCACACTTTGTAGCGCACTTTTTGGAACACTTTTCAGAACACTTTTGAGAACACTTAATTTGTTCAGCACACATTTTGAACACTTTTCGGAACACATTTGAGAACACTTTTCAGAACACATTTTGTCCCCTTTTTCAGCACACTTTGTAGCGCACTTTTTAGAACACTTTTCAGAACACTTTTGAGAACACTTAATTTGTTCAGCACACATTTTGAACACTTTTGGGAACACATTTGAGAACACTTTTCGGAACACATCTTCCGTATTTTATAGAAATTTTTATGTCGTTAAAATAAAATTTATAGGACCAAAAAAGCTTTAAAAAAAAGCTTTTGTTGTCCAAACCCTTAGAAATTTCTAATGGTTATAAATATAAAGGTTTTACAGCCCGTATAAAAATTACGTCAGAAATAGTGTTATCTGGTTGCAAAATAAATATGTTTTATTTCCCAGAAAACGACCCTTTTTCAAATTCTATAGAAGGGGAGAACTCCACCCCCCCCCCCCCCCTCATTCCCATTTTCCTTTCCAGCCTTCAAAAAAAAGTGTCAAAAAAACCTTTTTGTCCACCCCTCTCCTAAACAAAGCAGGTGGAAGAATGGATGCTCCCTACAGGAAGGGAGAATAAAAATAGAATGAAGAAAAACTTAAAAGGAGTATTTCCTAGGGGTAGGGTTGTGAACAGTGAAGGCCAATAAGCGAGTTATTCTTTCCCCAACCCTCTTAAATTTTCTTAATTCTCTTTCCTGCTTTATTCTAAAGAAATTCATTCTTCAAAAAAAGTTGAGGCATGCGCAGTAAGCTCGAATTTGCACTGAAAAATTAAGACGTTTGCTTCTCGCTTTAATATATTAGATTGGATACATGTACTTGTTGGTAAAACCTTTTTAAAGTAATCCGTCAAATAAAGATTCAAATAAATATCAATCAAGAAATAATCGCCTTTGATAACCCGGAAGTTATAATCAAGTATTTCAACCCGAGGGAGAAACAAGTCTTGCATCTCATGACGTTTACACTTTTTTCACTGAATGGACTTTCTAGAAAATGAACTATTAATGACTCTTAATAAATACGCATGTAATAACTCTCAGAGACTAAAACCTTTGAACTGAAAGGTCGCTTCTAACCAGGAAACCACGCCATAGTGTAATAATGAATAAAATCTAAGTAAGCAGCAATTGAAAGAGCGCAGTGAAATGTGTTTTTTTTTAAATATATAAATCAATTACCCTCATCTCCACGTAATCGAGCTATAAAGTCTTATAGTTTGCTAATTTATTTGCTTAATTTAGGGAGAAAATGCGTGGTTATGATCCAGAAACTTCAATAATCAGATAAAAACATATTTAGATTTAGTAATATAATAAAAAGAAAAGTGCCCAGTTAAACTGATGGCATTGAGCTCACAGTCTATTCACAATAATTGTGTGTTATATCCTTATTATTTCAAAGAATAATGCCCTCAAAAAATAAAAAAATCGATAATAAATTAAGGGGGGGAATAACACCCCCCCCCCTTGTTCCCCTCTTTATACTTAACTAGTGAACCCCCAAAACTAACCAGGGAAGTGCCTTATCACAATGAACCTATATACAAAATTTGAAGCAAATCAGATAATTCTGCATGAAAAAAACAATTTATCTAACTTAAGGGGGGATAAGTCCCCGTCCCCCCTTTATAGTTAACCAATGATCCTCCAAACTATTCAGGGAAGCGTCTTATCACAATGAACTTATATACAAAATTTGAAGCAAATAGGATGATTCTGCATGAAAAACCCATTTATCTAAATTAAAGGGGGGGGGGGGGGAATTAGCTCCCCGTTCCTCCCTTTATACTTAACCAATGAAACCCCAAAACTAATCAGGGAAGCGCCTTATCACAATGAACCTATAACCAAAATTTTAAACAAATCGGATATTTCTATCAAGAGTTGTCGCGTTACGTACATACATACATACATACATACAGAACGGGCGGGCACATTAGCTCTCAGGCTTTGATAGCCTGTGAGCTAAAAATGAAAGTAGCCCACCAAAAAATGCTATTGACAACTATGGTACTGAACCAAAAAATGATTGAAGCATAGTAAATAGTCGCACCAAGAACATTTCATGAAAGTAATTCTAGTGCAATGATAACAATGGTCTACCGCCTGCGAAAAACAAAATTGCAAGGGTGTTTCAAATGGAAGTGGCCCATTTTGCATTAACCCATACTTGTACCAAGCATACTGAATCGTGTCGGAGTATTACAGCGCCCTAAACTGGATATGGACAAGTGACTAGAGTTTGATGATGTTACGTTGAAAATGTAATGACTCCTCCTTTCATCCTATTAGATTAGTAAATTAGCAAATTTTAAGACTTTATATCTCGATAACGGGGAGACGAAGGCAAATGATTTATGCGTCATAAAACACGTTTCACTATGCTCTTTCGATTGCTGCTTATTTAGTTTTTTTTTATTATTATTAATACACTAACAGCGTGGTTTTCTGGTAAGATGTAATCTATTAAAGAGAATGAAGCAGAATGCTAAAACTCCTTATTAAAATAAAATGTTAAATATAAACGTAACTCTGTAATTGTTAATCGTAAATTAAATATTTTGTAGTGAAAATGAATATAATTATTTAACATATAATTATTATTCTCTCCAAACAAAAAGCAGTATGACAACATCAGTGCTCATGGATATACAGCAAACTTGTGAATTTACTCAAAACTATTATTACCTGGAATAACTGACCAATATGAATTTATCAAGAAAAGGATTACTTGACCATTCCTGAATAAGAAATAAGGCAAATGGAAACTTCCTTACCTCTATTTCTTTGAATAAATATATATTCTTATTTACAATAATATATATTACATTTACATTTCACATTTACATAATTACATTTACAATAATTTATATTTTTCATACTATAAATTTCAAACATTTACAACAGTAAGCCTGCAAATAGCAAGCGAAATTTTTTATATCACCTTTGAAAAGTTGCATAGTTTCAATACCCCATTTACCTAGTGACATGTGAAGTAATTGATTAAAAATATTCGTCTATTTTTGTTCTGGAAAAAAATTTAGAGTTAAGTGCTCTGTTGGAAATAAATTATCTTTTAAAGAATCTTTTTTCGAATCTTTTATACAATCTTTATATATCTTTTTCGAATTTGCTGAGCTTGAAGTATTTTCGACGTTGTAACAAAATCGATCGGACAAAGTTTCTAAAGAGGTCATATAAAAAATGAAATTCAGAATGCTATTATAATTTTGTTTCGATTTGATTGAATCAGGTAACGTCGTGAGGTGTTCAAACGCTCAAAAAATTCCTCTAAACACATAGGAAAGAGTTTGAAAATAGCTGTGCAAAGTTAATCTTAAGCTTTATAAGATTGTGTTCCCAATTATTTTGCCTAAAAAATATGCGCAATTGTTTGTTGCTAATAGTTGCTAATCCTTAAAATATGATATTTTTTGCTTGAATATGTATAAAGTTTACAATATAAAATTTAAACCATTTTTAGGGTTTCGTTCATCTCACGAAACCCTATTACTTCCGAGACGTTGTCTGTCTGTCACAGAGCTATTCTCAGAAACTATGTAACTTACAGAGTTGAAACTTTGTGTATAAATCAGAATACCAGCTATAAAGAGCTCAAAATATTAAAATTTGAAAAATTCGTATTATTTTAATAAATAGAGATAAAAACCCAAAATTCTAACAGCCTTTTCCTATTCAATTTAAACATTTTTCGTTATAGCAGATGCCAAAAATTTATAATCCACAATGAAATTCTTTCTACAATAATTAATTTTCTATCAGACGATTTCCACGTGAAAAATGAAAATGAAATAAAAAGTTTCACCAATTGAAGAAAAGATTAATATGAAATAAAATTGATTGACGTCATAGTGGTAATAAAACGGAAATTTTCAAAGATTTCTCAATAATACAAGGACTATGAGTATGTGTATGTACACAAAGCAGATTAATATCACGTCATTAGAGAATTAAAAAGAAAATCTGACGTCTTATTGGAAGTTTAACGAATTTTTCAAATGTTTGAGAATAATACAAAGCGAGTATCAATATGAGTAATAGAGAATAGTAAATATATGAGTTTGAGAAACATATTGAATCATGATAAAAATCCGATTATGGAAATATTCGCATATTTTAACATTTTGAAGGTGTACAACATGTTTAATTTTGAAATTATTTTTTTATATCACATTTAGCCCGCGTGACAGATATTATTATGACAGAATGTAATAACTGGCTTCGCCCGCTATCGGGCTGGTTTGGATACTCGAAAAAATAGACCGGTAAATTTTTACTTTATAAAAAACAAAAAACATGAGCTTTTATTTTATTTATTTATTTATTTTTTTTGGTTGCTAAATTAAATTTATTTGGATTTATTAAAGAAAGGATAAAATGCTTTGAAAGGAATATTACACGAAACCCTTTGAGCGATCTTCGATCACACTTACTCACTTGTTTTTTTTTTTTTTTTTTACTTCAGATTTTCACACCGAAACAATTTCTGTCAGATAAAATAAATTATGCGAGTGGAGGTAAAAATGTAAAGAAAAAGAATTTGTGAAAAAAAAAATAATAAAAAAGAAAAACTTAAGGTTTTCTAAAGATTTGGGGTGGATAGTGAAATAAATTTATCAAAAGACCTGCATCAAAATTTTAAAGAACAGTTAGTTACAAGCTAAGATGAGCCAAGTGTTCCAGTAATATTTTTTTTTTCCCTCAAGGCTGTTTGTTCTCAAATCTAAAATGGCTACTTTCTGTCACATTTTTTAAATTCATTTTTATTCGCAAGCGCATGAAATTAATAGGTGCTGTTATTCAGAAACTATGTTACCAACCTGTTTTTTTTTTTTCATTTTTCGATAAAGACAGAAGATTTTTTTCGAAAATGCTGTCAAAGTTGGCGTTTTGAGCCAAATATCCGGACGCTACAGCACGAGAGAGGGGAAGAAATTGCCATCATAAACTACAATGGTTTATAAAACAAGATGTAATTCATTTATCGAAAAATGAAAAACACTGTTCGATGACAAATAGCTTCAATAATCATGTGTGCACAACATTTAGTTCATTGTAGTGAAAGAAGCCTTTACGCCTATCGGAATTATATCTGAAAAGGGCACAAAAAACTAACATTTCAAAATAACTCGCAAAAAAAAAAAAAAATCCAGACGTTTCGAGAGATTTTTATTTAAAATGCACATTCAAAAGAGTTCTAATATCATCTTACTCCTACTTATAAACTATGTGCACAGTACCGAAAAAATGGAAATATGACATTCTTTAAGTATCAATGCTTCTTGGAAATGCAGCTGAAAGTGCAATTTTTGCATCCAATGAATTATTATTAGAAACTGAAAAGATGGAATCCGCTGAAAAGGATGAAATATAAATATTCTCTAAAATTTTATTCCGAAGCCATTGCGACTAAAAAGCGTATATAAACCATAAAAATATACTCTTTGATACTCTTTCAAACATCAGGATGCAAATTTTGTAGTTGTATTTAGTTTTAAGTTTAAATATTTGATAATATACTTTTACCCATCATACGTAGTATAGGGTAAGTCTTGTCATCGTTTTGAAAATCGAAAATTTTTATCTTGACGGATTTACACGTTTCAGACACTGAAGATTCCGAAAAACATATTTTTAGACAAAAAAATTTTGCCTTCCGTCTGTGTGTCTGTAAACGCTCTATCTCCCAAAGATAAAGACTTGAAATTTGGTATGTACTTAATATGTAATAACGGGAAGAAGCCTATTGAATTTCAGTAACCTCGATGATCCGGAACTACTTTTTCGGACTCTCGAAATATTCGTTCTGATAAAAGGTATATAAAAAGTTTCCAATTTGTTTATTTTAAGGAGTGAATATAAAAGACAATAGAAAAACATAAATTTTGCATAAAGCATGAAGTCGATCGGATAATGAGTTACCGAGATATTTGTAATCCTATTCTCCACACTCTTCGATTTTTCATGCCCCCTGTATTTCATCCAAATTTCAATTCAAAGATATATTTTAATTGGAAATGAGACGCTTAATCAGATGCAATAAACCGCTAGTTAATAGAATTATTGTTTTTGGAGTTATAAGGATGTTTCTTTTAAGCAATTCAGTAATCGAGCCTTCAAAGTTTATGACGTCATCAAGCCACGATTTTATTCGAATTGCAATGCATTTTATAAGTTTAGTTTACACATTTTTTATTTTAATATTTTACATTATGCATATCCATGATGGGTAAGTATTACGGTGGCCCCCAACGGCTAGTTTAATCGTATTATGGTTTTTTTTTTTTTTTTTTACAGAATAAGTTCGAATATTTTGTGCAAATATTGTTGGTAATTGCTGAAATTAGGTTTTCAAATGTGTTAACTAAATTTTGTCATTTTCTAAATTGTCTACTTAGTAAAGTGGGAAGTTTTTTCTTAATGTGTTGGAAAGTGTTCCATAATCTATGCTTGACACATGATTTTTTAATCTTGTTAAAATTCATTTTCATTTCTTAAAATTCAAATTTATAAAAAAATGTCTCCATAGAACTGCGGCTAATTTTTAAAAGAAAATGTGACTTTCATTATAATTTTGTTTAGATTCCATTTAATTATGTAAGATGAGCAGGTGTTAGATTGCTTAAACAATTGCTGGGTTTTCCAAGGTGTGACATGTGAAATACAACAAGTTGGAAATTGTACGTCAAGCGTAACAAACGTTCGCGTAACGAGGGTTCGTACTGTAGCTAGTTATATAAATATTCAGATCTTGATGATTTTTAATTCTGTGAAATGAATTATAGCGTCTGCAGATTCATTTCTGTCATAAAATAAGTATCTCGGTCGCTTGACAATTAACACCTCGGAAGCTCCTCTAACAAGAAAGCAGCGATTTTTTTTAATTCAAATTTCTTAATAAATATTTTTATTAATATCTCCTAAAGTTTTGATTCGATTTTAATAAAATTTGAAATGTCTCGACAAAATTCTGCAAAGATAATATATCTTAAATTTCAAACCATTCGGTTGGTTAGTTTTTGCGTTGTTAGGACGGACGGACCAGACGACGACAATAGGTGCTACACTCTAAAAATAATCCGTGAAAATACAAGAGATTTTCCGTAAAATTTTACGGAGAAGTTTCATTTTTCCAAAATTGCAGTACGATTTTCGTAAATGACATTAGTTCCGTTAAAGAGACTTCAAATCCGTAACTATGCAGAAAGTTTTCCGTAAATTTAATGGATTTTTTCCGTATTTCTTTCAAAACAGTACTATGTCCGTATTTCTTCCAAAACAGTACAATTTCCGTAAATGACGTTTAAACGATGAGTACAGAAATCGCTTTTTTTGAAATGCGAATTAAGATTGTTGTATTTACTAGAGTTCTTCTAGGATACAGGCCTGGCTCGGCTCGACCCGCAGGCCCATTCTAACTGAGGCCATGTCAATTTATTGTGAAAAGAATAGTAATATTTATATTTTTTAATGAAATATTTAGAAATTTATTTTATTTTTATAAATTACAGAAAAAAAAATATATTTTTTTAAACCTACTTATTTTTTTCTTCATAGTACTTTAAAATTATAATTTTTTTTCACTATTTTTTTTTTAATTTATCTTTTTTAATGTGAGGCAATATTGTGTTATTTAAAGGTTTCATAACATAATATCTCTGCAAATTATAGCTATGAAAATTGGTATTAAACTAAACTGTTTTTGCTTACAAATTTATGAATTACGCTAAAATTTATTTTATAAATTATAATTTTACAAAGTTTACAATTTTTTCCTTAAATTTATAAAATTAGTTAATATTTTTTCTTTAGTTTTATATAAATCAAGTTTTTAAATTTATAACGTTTTTAATTTATTTCGTTAGTTCATATTTTTATAAATTAAATTAATTTAATTTAAATTAAATCAGTTAGACCATATTTAAACTTAACTATTCCAAAGTGATTAATTTCAGAATTTTCTCATTTTTTTAAATATTTTTTAAATGTAATGTTAGAAAAATATAATGTTTGACAGAACCGTACGAAAAATCTCTCAGCATAGCTGAAATATAATAATTTAATTTATTATAAAATTGTTTATTTGCATAAGTTTTTTTAAATAAGAGATTTAAAAAAAAAGCATGTGATAAACGAGTCTGATTAAGACAATTGTTGTTTTTATTGGAATTGATAAATAGATAATCAGGCAAATAATTAAAAAAAAAAGTATATGTTCGAAAAAAGAAAATGTTGATACCGGTGTTGAATTCAGGAGGTGGCCCGGAGGGGACATTATCCCCCCGAAAATTGTATCTCCCCCCGGAAGATTTGAGATTTTATACTTTTAATGGACAAAACGTGCAACCCCCCCCCGGAGCAACAGAAATCCCTCCCGGAGAATGTCTGAATTCAACACTGGTTGGTACTGCTGCAAAAAGAAGCAATTATTATTCTTAATAAAATATTTTACGCAAATAATACATAAATTAAAATTTATCTGTTATAAGGCACCAAATAATACAGCAAATTATTGAAAATTATGAAAAGAAAATATTAAAAACATTGGAAAAATCCATCTGCAGATGAAACCTCAAGTTTTTGCATCATAAAAAGCTATTCAAATAAGTACACAGCATTTTAGCGAAATCTGCGACCGATCATAGCGCCGTGGTCTAGGTCATCGGGTTAGTACACGGGACTTTATGGGTTCGAATCCGCTCGCGGCAAGGGTTGGTAAAATTCTATAAACTCACTTAGAAATGAAAAAAAGAAGCCGAAATGTATCTGTCACTTATAAGGTTGTCCTCGCGAAGTACTTTTTTTTTTTCTTTTTTAGTTCTATAAATTTTATTTTGACGAAATCAAAATTTCTAAAAAATACGGAAGATATGTTATAAAACGGAAATTTAAAAACGAATATTTCAGAATTCACGGAATATTTCCTGGAATTTAGGGAATTTTCTTTCCGTTAAAATACGGAAATAGTACTGGCGTCTCGATTGCCAGTACAATTTCCGTTTTTTTCAGGATTTTTTTTTTACAGTGTACGTATTTATATAATTACGAATGCACCTAAAAGGGTGCACCAACATACGACAAGGTGCAGCTGAAAGAATCAGAGAAAAGTTTCATCTCAATTGAAGGACCAAAATATAACTAAGACTAGTAACAGACGATATAATTCATTTTCTTCAGTGAAATAATAAACGAGAAATAATGTGCAAAGAGCGCCTCCATTGGTCTAATATTATCTTACGCGTGTCGCACGCTAGTCACGCGAAGAAACGCTCAAGCTAATGTTAAGTCTATGGTAAGGTTCTTGGCAGATTTCTCGCTCGCATTTTAATATTTTTAAATGATTTTTTTTAGCATAGGATAGCTGAGGTCGATCTCTAATGTTGTTAGTTTTTACTTTTTCGATTTTGGCTCCAGTTATTTTATATAAGGGTACTTTCACTTTCAGAACCGGTTTCAACCGGTTCCAAAATCGAAAATGTCTGCTTATAAAAAAACTGTAACCAAAATCAAAAAAGTAAAAACTAACAACGTTAGAGATCGACCTCAGCTATCCTATGCTAAAAAAAACATTTAAAAATATTAAAATGCGAGCGAGAAATCTGTCAAGAACCTTCCCACAGACTTAACATTTGCTTGCGCGAAAGATCTCGAAACATGTTTGGGTGCAATCCCTAAAATTTACTCATGAAATTTAATTATCCCTTAACCAACGAAATCAGAAAATTCTAGAACCGAAGCCATAAAATAGATTCAACATTCAATGTAAAAAAAATTGCGATTTTTAAAAATATATCCTGACTCTTGACCCTAATCTAAATATTAAGTACATAAACTTTTTTATGTCTTCGATAATGTTAAAATGTGTCACAAAATTGTAAAAGTCAGAGTTTTAGAGAAATTTAGTTTTATCTCGTGATATCATGGAATTAGTTCGAATAACTTTACTCATAAAATTGGAATTATTTCACTAACCTAGTCGAAAAAGGAGAGGAACCAGTTAGGGATATGGAAACAGAAAAAAATTAAAGAAGAAGAAGAGAAACAAGAGCGAAAAATCATGCGTAAAGCAAACATTATGAAACACTTTCCAACGCATTCCGAATAGTATATATCAAAACTTCACAGTTTGATATAGCGAAAGATGATTATCTAAGTAAACATTTTGGAAAACCCGTAACACATTTGAAAACTTGCACTGTAAAAAAATCTGTAATTTTGACGGAAAAAATATTGTATTTTTTACAGGAAAAAAACTGTTTTAAAGAAAAACAGGTTTTTCCTGTAAATAAATAAATATAGATTTTGTAATTTCTACAAAAAAAAAAAAAAAAAAAAAAAAAAAAATTACAGAAAAAAACTATTTTAATGAAAAAATACAGATATTTTCTGTAAATTAAACAGTTTGGCGCCAAAATCGGCAGTTTTTTTTTTCTGTCAATTTCACAGATTTTTTTTACGGTGTAATTTTAGCAATTGATGTTAACATCAATAATCGGAAAAATACCCGAATTCTTTTGTGCAGCCCTGTATATGATCCATAGCTTTGTATTTTGTATATAATACCTTCTTTTATAAATTTTAGTTCAGTTAGGAAACGCATAGCACAGATGAAAATTCCTTTCAGCAATTTCAGTCAATAAACAGAAATGTACTCTAAATCTTTTGTGAAGCACTGTATAGGATCTATAGAATTTATACCCACAGAGTATTATGCAAAAATATAGTTAAATGTGAAAACGCGAGCCACAGTTGAAAACGAACATCCAGCAATTATTATTCATAGACAGGACTGTAAGCGAATTATTTTGTATGTCCCTGTAAATGAACGATGCAGTGCTGTAAGTGTGTGTAGGCTATCAAAGCCTGAGAGCTATCACACACAGCTTCACAGGCTATCGTAGCCTAAGTTAAAACTTTAAAAAATATATAAACATTTTAGAAATTTCTCAGAAATATGTTTTTTTAATTGAAAAATAGTCTAAATTATATGTGAAAAATTGACATTTGCGCAAAACATGATAACTCAAAATCAGATCAATGCATTCACATTTTGTAAATTGCATAATAAAGAGAATAACTTTCTCTAGGACACTGACTAGCCTCATTATAATAGCATCTCTAACGCAGAATCTATGGTACTTCAAATACTAATGTAATGAAAAATTCGTAAAATTTCTTGCAACTTTTTAACTTATATACCAGTTTAAATGTAAAACTAATTAATATATCACCATAATTGTAATCTATTCCCTCAACAAACATTTTATAAAATAAGTAAAAAAAAAATCAAGGCATTTCATCCATAATTTTTTGCTATAGGATGTTTTGCGTACAGTAAAAATCTGAAAAACTTCATTTTGAGAAAAAGCTAAAAATAACTTTTAAATGCGGTTCTTGCTATAAAAATAATTATTATTCTTCAAAGGTTTAATTATATACTCTATGTATTTCCTTGAACATATAATCCAATTTAAATGCTAAATGTCGAAATAGAAGAATGTAAACATACGTTTCAGCTTACTTCCGATTTGCAGAACGATATTTCCGGTTGTAAAATTCTTCTGCAAGCTGTAATAGATGTAACTTTAAACGGCTGTAATTCAATTTCTAATTCAGATACAGCCATAATTAAAGCAGAATTCGATAGATAAAAGATCGGATTTTAATATAATTGCAAAACTGGAAAAATCAATATTTTCTTCGAAAATGACGTTTAAAAGATGTGCGGATACCTCAATCAGATTTCTAAACCAGAATATCGGATTTTAAGATGCCATTCCTTCTCAATTAAATATTTCCAACTGCGTAACTGAACTTATGCATGCGCGAGTAACATAATAATCTAGATGTTAATAATAATGGGAATGATATGTTAATGTATCATGTTTGTTGAATATGAAAACATTTACTTGAGAGTGGATAGCATCTAAATAACCTCTATTTCGGGTTGAGAAAACTGATTAATACACTGTTAAAACCAGGACTTTACAAATTTGATAAAATCTGATAGCCAGAAAAAAATTCTAGTAGCCAGTAAAAAATATTTACCACCCCCTCCTTCCTCGTCAATAATTTTCAAAAAGCACAAAAGTTTTTATGAATTAATTGAGAAAAAATAATAACAGGCATTGTTTAGAATTATAAGTTACATAGTTTAGAAAGATAATATAAACTAAGTTTTCTAATGAAACTTATCAAAATCATATATCTTTCAAAAAAAAAAAAAAAAAAAAAAAAAAAACTGTAAAGAGTGAATTAACTTGCATGTTCGGAAAATGATTGCCGAATGCTTCAAATGTCCGGATAGTTGAATGCTACAAAATCTATATCTGCGAAATAGTGAAGCAGGAAAACAAGTTTTCGCCTATTTTTCTGTCGAAGTCTCAAATAATTCTGATTTGATTACTTTAAAATTTACATTTGGTAAACTTATTTTTTGCCAAACTAAAAACAAAAGTTTAAAATATTTTTTGTGTGAATATAGTTTCAAAGTTTATTTTTTAATATTGGGAAAGGAGAGGGGGGGGGTAGCATTTGTGCACATTTCAAGAAAGCTTGTCAATTTTTGTACAAAAAAGAAACAACAACAAAACCCCATTAGATTAAATAAATTGGTCGCCAGATAAAAATATTTGGTCGCCAGTGGCGACCTGGTGGCTGTATTTGTCAAGCCCTGTTAAAACTATTCGGAAGCGTTTCCGAAAATCAATGGCAGCAGAAAAAACTAGTCTTTGGGGGCCACTACAATACTTACCCATCATGGATAGGCATAATATAAAATATGAAAATAAAACATGTGTAAACTACTTATAAAATGCATTGCAATTCGCATAAAATCGAGCTTGGTGACGTCATAAACTTTAAATGCTCTATTACTGAATTGCGTAAAAGAAACATCCTTATAACTCCAAAACTAATAATCCTATTAACTAACGGTTTATTGCGTCGGATTAAACGTCTCATTTCTAATTAAAATATACATTTGAATTGAAATTTGGATGAAATACAGGGTCATGAAAAATCGAAGAGTGCGGAAAATAGGATTCCAAATATCTCGGCAACTCATTACCAACTTCATTCTTTATGCAAAATTTGTTTTTTTTATTGTCTTTTATATTCCCTTCTTAAAATAAACAATTTCGAAAATTTTTATATACCTTTTATCAGAACGAATATTTCGAGAGTTCGAAAAAAATAGTTTCGGATAATCGAGGTTACTGAAATTCAAAAGGCTTCTTCCCATTATTACATAATAAGTACATACCAAATTTCAAGTCTCTATCTCGATTTGTTCGGGAGATAAAGCGTTTAGAGACACACAGACACACAGACGGACGGCAAAAAATTTTTTCCTAAAAATGTTTTTTGGAATATCCAGTGTCTGAAACGGACAACATATAAGAAATCAAAAACGTAAAATTGAAATATGGAGTAACGGTCCTCGTGTATTCCGATATTTGGTACGACCTCCATCTGGTCAGATTCCTTGGACCCCGAACCCAAGGAATTCTTACCGGTGCAAGTATCCAGCATCCAACAAAAATTGTACTTAGCTTTCTTGATATGTTCTCCGGTCATCCGTCAAAAAAAAATTTCGATTTTTAAAACGATTACAAGACTTACCCTATACTTCGTATGATAGGTAAGTAAAAAGCTATGTTTTATAAATGGTTCTTTAAATCTCGAAAATATATTAGTTTCTGGAATTTCTATAGATAAAGAATACTTTTAGAAATCGTTGAATCGTTAGTGACTCGGAAAAGGCTACTATAGATCTTCGTATGCAGCTATATTTTCATAGATTGAGATATAATATCTTTTTTTTCTACAGTGTACGCACAGTAGCACTTCGCGAATTCCATGAGACTGAAATAAAATTGTGATATATCCGAATGCGATGTAACTAAAGACATTTAAAGTTAAGAAAATGATAACAAACAAAAAAGTTTTATATTTATCTCCAAATTATCAGTTTATAAGCATTTTGCAAATTTCTTATTCAAATATCGAAACATAATTACACTTATTCCAATGTTTGGAGTACCATAGTTAAGATTTTTTCCAACAGAGCGAAAATATGCTGGGACCAGGACTCGAACCTGGATACTTTGGTTTGCCGTACCAACGCTCTCCCTACTGAGCTATCGCGGTGATATCCTGGATTGGCATATCTCATTCTTATTTGTTGGACAAGGCTGCTAACTGCAGCGCTGATTTCATTCATCCGAGCTATAACTATATAGCATTACCATGATGAATCTTGAAATAGCACGGAAACTCCCGGATACCATGCAATTAGGTCATAATGAGAGTATGCAGTTGGTACGGCAAACCAAAGTACCCAGGTTCGAGTCCTGATCCCGGCATATTTTCGCTCTGTTGGCAAAAATCTCAACTATGATACTCCAACCATTGGATATAATTTACCTAGTTGAATATACTTTCCTCTATTCATTATGACATAATTACACTTATTCCAATCGAATTATATATCATTTACTTTACAAAGTGCGGTTAAAGTACATTTTTAGGTGCGTTCGTAATTATATAAATACGTAGCACCTATTGTCGTCGCTTGGTCCGTCCGTCTGTCCGTCCGTCTGTCTGTCCATCTGTCTGTCCGTCCGTCCGCATATAACAACGCAATAACTACTCAACCGAATGGTTTAAAATTTAAGATATATTATCTTTGCAGAATTTTGTCGAGACATTTCAAATTTTATTAAAATCGAATCAAAACTTTAGGAGATATTAATAAAAATATTTATTAAGAAATTTGAATTTTTTTTTTAAATCGGTGCTTTTTTGTTATAGGAGCTTCGGAAGTTTCATCGTCAAGCGACCGAGATACTTATTTTATTACAGAAATTAATTTGCAGACGATATAATTCATCTCACAGAATTAAAAATCATCTAGGTCTGAATATTTATATAACTAGCTAGAGTACGAACGCACCTCGTATGTCACGTTTGACGTACAATTTCCAACTTGTTTTTTTTTTTTTTTTTTTTTCGATAAACGCGTAAAACAGCGATATATCCGAATGAGCAATGCATGAAAGGCGGACAAAGCAAGGAAATTAAACATACTACATAATAATTGTGCGATATTCCATGAAATTTTAAAGCTTTCATACTATGACCCTTACATAGGTGCTAACATCTCCCATATTTTGATACTAATATTTTCGAATGATAATCTTCGTCTTTATTTTATCGAAACAATTACTGTCATTAAATAAAGCTACAATTTCTATTCGTAAATAATGGTGCTACAAAAAAACACAGTTATTAGCTATGCCCTTTACATTAAAGTATAAAATTATTTCTATACACTCGTTTTCATTTTCGATAATTCAAAAAATCTTTACAAAGTTTTTGATCTCGGAACTTTACAAAAATGCATTTTCAATGTTTGTGGCATCATGACATGGGTTGGAATAAATTTAATCCTAAATTTCAAATCAACTACAATTCCAAAAATAAAAGACGGAGAACATAAGGGGTTTCAACACACAATATAAGAACTTTGTGATATGACATGAATTTTTAAAATTTTCATACTACAAAGTTAATATAAAGTGTAAAGTTATCTATATAAACTTATTTATGTCGTCGATGATGCAAAAACTCCTAACATAATTCTGTACTTTGAACTTTACAGAAATGAATTTTGAATTTTTGTGGTGAAATAACATAGATTCGAATAAATTTACTCATAAATTTTAAATCGACTACAATTCCATAAAAAAGGACGCAGAACATAAGGAGTTTCAACACACAATATAAGAATTTTGTGATATTCCATGAATTTTTAAAACTTCTTTACTACAAAGTTAATATAAAATGTAAAATCATCTATATAAACTTATTTATGTCGTCGATGATGCAAAAACTCCTAACATAATTATGTTCTTTGAACTTTACAGAAATGAATTTTAAATTTTTGTGGTAAAATAACATAGATTCGAATAAATTTACTCATAAATTTTAAATCGACTACAATTCCATAAAAAAGGACGCAAAACATAAGGAGTTTCAACACACAATATAAGAATTTTGTGATATTCCATGAATTTTTAAAACTTCTTTACTACAAAGTTAATATAAAGTGTAAAATCATCTATATAAACTTATTTATGTCGTCGATGATGCAAAAACTCCTAACATAATTATGTTCTTTGAACTTTACAGAAATGAATTTTAAATTTTTGTGGTAAAATAACATAGATTCGAATAAATTTACTCATAAATTTTAAATCGACTACAATTCCATAAAAAAGGACGCAGAACATAAGGAGTTTCAACACACAATATAAGAATTTTGTGATATTCCATGAATTTTTAAAACTTCTTTACTACAAAGTTAATATAAAGTGTAAAATCATCTATATAAACTTATTTATGCCGTCTATGATGCAAAAACTCCTAACATAATTCTGTACTTTGAACTTTACAGAAATGAATTTTGAATTTTTGTGGTAAAATAACATAGATTCGAATAAATTTACTCATAAATTTTAAATCGACTACAATTCCATAAAAAAGGACGCAAAACATAAGGAGTTTCAAAACACAATATAAGAATTTTGTGATATTCCATGAATTTTTAAAACTTCTTTACTACAAAGTTAATATAAAGTGTAAAATCATCTATATAAACTTATTTATGTCGTCGATGATGCAAAAATTCCTAACATAATTATGTTCTTTGAACTTTACAGAAATGAATTTTAAATTTTTCTGGTAAAATAACATAGATTCGAATAAATTTACTCATAAATTTTAAATCGACTACAATTCCATAAAAAAGGACGCAGAACATAAGGAGTTTCAAAACACAATATAAGAATTTTGTGATATTCCATGAATTTTTAAAACTTCTTTACTACAAAGTTAATATAAAGTGTAAAATCATCTATATAAACTTATTTATGTCGTCGATGATGCAAAAATTCCTAACATAATTATGTTCTTTGAACTTTACAGAAATGAATTTTAAATTTTTGTGGTAAAATAACATAGATTCGAATAAATTTACTCATAAATTTTAAATCGACTACAATTCCATAAAAAAGGACGCAAAACATAAGGAGTTTCAAAACACCTATATAAGAATTTTGTGATATTCCATGAATTTTTAAAACTTCTTTACTACAAAGTTAATATAAAGTGTAAAATCATCTATATAAACTTATTTATGTCGTCGATGATGCAAAAACTCCTAACATAATTATGTTCTTTGAACTTTACAGAAATGAATTTTAAATTTTTGTGGTAAAATAACATAGATTCGAATAAATTTACTCATAAATTTTAAATCGACTACAATTCCATAAAAAAGGACGCAGAACATAAGGAGTTTCAACACACAATATAAGAATTTTGTGATATTCCATGAATTTTTAAAACTTCTTTACTACAAAGTTAATATAAAGTGTAAAATCATCTATATAAACTTATTTATGTCGTCTATGATGCAAAAACTCCTAACATAATTCTGTACTTTGAACTTTACAGAAATGAATTTTGAATTTTTGTGGTGAAATAACATAGATTCGAATAAATTTACTCATAAATTTTAAATCGACTACAATTCCATAAAAAAGGACGCAGAACATAAGGAGTTTCAACACACAATATAAGAATTTTGTGATATTCCATGAATTTTTAAAACTTCTTTACTACAAAGTTAATATCAAGTGTAAAATCATCTATATAAACTTATTTATGTCGTCGATGATGCAAAAACTCCTAACATAATTATGTTCTTTGAACTTTACAGAAATGAATTTTAAATTTTTGTGGTAAAATAACATAGATTCGAATAAATTTACTCATAAATTTTAAATCGACTACAATTCCATAAAAAAGGACGCAAAACATAAGGAGTTTCAACACACAATATAAGAATTTTGTGATATTCCATGAATTTTTAAAACTTCTTTACTACAAAGTTAATATAAAGTGTAAAATCATCTATATAAACTTATTTATGTCGTCGATGATGCAAAAATTCCTAACATAATTATGTTCTTTGAACTTTACAGAAATGAATTTTAAATTTTTGTGGTAAAATAACATAGATTCGAATAAATTTACTCATAAATTTTAAATCGACTACAATTCCATAAAAAAGGACGCAGAACATAAGGAGTTTCAACACACAATATAAGAATTTTGTGATATTCCATGAATTTTTAAAACTTCTTTACTACAAAGTTAATATAAAGTGTAAAATCATCTATATAAACTTATTTATGTCGTCTATGATGCAAAAACTCCTAACATAATTCTGTACTTTGAACTTTACAGAAATGAATTTTGAATTTTTGTGGTGAAATAACATAGATTCGAATAAATTTACTCATAAATTTTAAATCGACTACAATTCCATAAAAAAGGACGCAGAACATAAGGAGTTTCAACACACAATATAAGAATTTTGTGATATTCCATGAATTTTTAAAACTTCTTTACTACAAAGTTAATATAAAGTGTAAAATCATCTATATAAACTTATTTATGTCGTCGATGATGCAAAAACTCCTAACATAATTATGTTCTTTGAACTTTACAGAAATGAATTTTAAATTTTTGTGGTAAAATAACATAGATTCGAATAAATTTACTCATAAATTTTAAATCGACTACAATTCCATAAAAAAGCACGCAAAACATAAGGAGTTTCAACACACAATATAAGAATTTTGTGATATTCCATGAATTTTTAAAACTTCTTTACTACAAAGTTAATATAAAGTGTAAAATCATCTATATAAACTTATTTATGTCGTCGATGATGCAAAAACTCCTAACATAATTATGTTCTTTGAACTTTACAGAAATGAATTTTAAATTTTTGTGGTAAAATAACATAGATTCGAATAAATTTACTCATAAATTTTAAATCGACTACAATTCCATAAAAAAGGACGCAGAACATAAGGAGTTTCAACACACAATATAAGAATTTTGTGATATTCCATGAATTTTTAAAACTTCTTTACTACAAAGTTAATATAAAGTGTAAAATCATCTATATAAACTTATTTATGTCGTCGATGATGCAAAAACTCCTAACATAATTATGTTCTTTGAACTTTACAGAAATGAATTTTAAATTTTTGTGGTAAAATAACATAGATTCGAATAAATTTACTCATAAATTTTAAATCGACTACAATTCCATAAAAAAGGACGCAGAACATAAGGAGTTTCAACACACAATATAAGAATTTTGTGATATTCCATGAATTTTTAAAACTTCTTTACTACAAAGTTAATATAAAGTGTAAAATCATCTATATAAACTTATTTATGTCGTCGATGATGCAAAAACTCCTAACATAATTATGTTCTTTGAACTTTACAGAAATGAATTTTAAATTTTTGTAGTAAAATAACATAGATTCGAATAAATTTACTCATAAATTTTAAATCGACTACAATTCCATAAAAAAGGACGCAAAACATAAGGAGTTTCAACACACAATATAAAAATTTTGTGATATTCCATGAATTTTTAAAACTTCTTTACTACAAAGTTAATATAAAGTGTAAAATCATCTATATAAACTTATTTATGTCGTCGATGATGCAAAAACTCCTAACATAATTATGTTCTTTGAACTTTACAGAAATGAATTTTAAATTTTTGTGGTAAAATAACATAGATTCGAATAAATTTACTCATAAATTTTAAATCGACTACAATTCCATAAAAAAGGACGCAGAACATAAGGAGTTTCAACACACAATATAAGAATTTTGTGATATTCCATGAATTTTTAAAACTTCTTTACTACAAAGTTAATATAAAGTGTAAAATCATCTATATAAACTTATTTATGTCGTCGATGATGCAAAAACTCCTAACATAATTATGTTCTTTGAACTTTACAGAAATGAATTTTAAATTTTTGTAGTAAAATAACATAGATTCGAATAAATTTACTCATAAATTTTAAATCGACTACAATTCCATAAAAAAGGACGCAAAACATAAGGAGTTTCAACACACAATATAAAAATTTTGTGATATTCCATGAATTTTTAAAACTTCTTTACTACAAAGTTAATATAAAGTGTAAAATCATCTATATAAACTTATTTATGTCGTCGATGATGCAAAAACTCCTAACATAATTATGTTCTTTGAACTTTACAGAAATGAATTTTAAATTTTTGTGGTAAAATAACATAGATTCGAATAAATTTACTCATAAATTTTAAATCGACTACAATTCCATAAAAAAGGACGCAGAACATAAGGAGTTTCAACACACAATATAAGAATTTTGTGATATTCCATGAATTTTTAAAACTTCTTTACTACAAAGTTAATATAAAGTGTAAAATCATCTATATAAACTTATTTATGTCGTCGATGATGCAAAAAATCCTAACAAAAAATTCTGTACTTTGAACTTTACAGAAATGAATTTTTAATTTTTTTGGTGAAATAACCTAGATTCGAATAAATTTACTCATAAATTTTAAATCGACTACAATTCCATAAAAAAAGGACACAGAACATAAAAGTTTTCAACACACAATATAAAAACTTTTAATATTCCATGCATTTTTAAAACGTCCATACTACAAAGTTAAAATAAAGTGTAAAATTATCAATGTAAACTTACGTTGCCGATGAAGCAAAAACACCTTAGAAAATTCTGCTCTCAGAACTTTTACAGAAATAAATTTTTAACACTTGTGGCGCCATAACATAGATTCGAATAAATTTACTCATAATTTTTTAATCTACTACAATTCCATAAAAAAAGACGAAAGACATAAGGAGTTTCAACACACAATATAAGAATTTTGTAATATCCCATGATTTTTTTAAAATTTCATACTACAAAGTTAATATAAAGTGCAAAATTATCTTTATAAACTTATTTATGTCATCGATAACCTAAGAACTCCTTACAAAATTTTGATCGCAGCATTTTACAGAAATGAATTTTTAATTTTTGTGGCGCCATGACATAGATTCGGATAAATTTACTCATAAATTTTGAATAGACAACAATTCCATAAAAAAAGACGTGAATTGTATGAAATTCCATGAATTTTTAAAACGCTCATGTTACAATGCTAATACAAAATGTAAAATTATCTATATAAATTTATTTATGTCGTCGATGACGTAAAAACTCCTTACAAAAATCTGATCTCAGAAGCTTACAGAAATAATTTTTTAACAATTGTGGCGCCATAAAAATAAATTAGAATAAATTTACTTATAAATTTTGAATCGACTACAAGTACATAGAGAAAGACGCGGAACATAAGGAGTTTCAACACATAATATAAGAATTTTGTAATATCCCATGAATTTTTTAAAATTTCATACTACAAAGTTAATATAAAGTGTAAAATTATCTTTATAAACTTACGTTGCCGATGATGCAAAAACACCTTATAAAATTCTGCTCTCAGAACTTTTACAGAAATAAATTTTTAACACTTGTGGCACCATAACATAGATTCGAATAAATTTACTCATAATTTTTTAATCTACTACAATTCCATAAAAAAAGACGAAAGACATAAGGAGTTTCAACACACAATATAAGAATTTTGTAATATCCCATGAATTTTTTAAAATTTCATACTACAAAGTTAATATAAAGTGTAAAATTATCTTTATAAACTTATTTATGTCATCGATAACCTAAGAACTCCTTACAAAATTTTGATCTCAGCATTTTACAGAAATGAATTTTTAATTTTTGTGGCGGCATAACATAGATTAGAATAAATTTACTCATAATTTTTGAATCGACAACAATTCCATAAAAAAAGACGTGAATTGTATGAAATTCCATGAATTTTTAAAACGCTCATGTTACAATGTTAATACAAAATGTAAAATTATCTATATAAATTTATTTATGTCGTCGATGACGTAAAAACTCCTTACAAAAATCTGATCTCAGAAGTTTACAGAAATAAATTTTTAACAATTGTGGCGCCATAAAAATAAATTAGAATAAATTTACTCATAAATTTTGAATCGACAACAATTCTATAAAAAAAGACGTGAATTGTATGAAATTCCATGAATTTTTAAAACGCTCATGTTACAATGTTAATACAAAATGTAAAATTATCTATATAAATTTATTTATGTCGTCGATGACGTAAAAACTCCTTACAAAAATCTGATCTCAGAAGTTTACAGAAATAAATTTTTAACAATTGTGGCGCCATAAAAATAAATTAGAATAAATTTACTTATAAATTTTGAATCGACTACAAGTATATAGAGAAAGACGCGGAACATAAGGAGTTTCAACACATAATATAAGAATTTTTTGACATTCCATGAATTTTTTAAAATTTCATACTACAAAGTTAATATAAAGTGTAAAATTATCTTTATAAACTTACGTTGCCGATTATGCAAAAACACCTTATAAAATTCTGCTCTCAGAACTTTTACAGAAATAAATTTTTAACACTTGTGGCGCGATAACATAGATTCGAATAAATTTACTCATAATTTTTTAATCTACTACAATTCCATAAAAAAAGACGAAAGACATAAGGAGTTTCAACACACAATATAAGAATTTTGTAATATCCCATGAATTTTTTAAAATTTCATACTACAAAGTTAATACAAAATGTAAAATTATCTATATAAATTTATTTATGTCGTCGATGACGTAAAAACTCCTTACAAAAATCTGATCTCAGAAGTTTACAGAAATAAATTTTTAACAATTGCGGCGCCATAAAAATAAATTAGAATAAATTTACTCATAAATTTTGAATCGACAACAATTCCATAAAAAAAGACGTGAATTGTATGAAATTCCATGAATTTTTAAAACGCTCATGTTACAATGTTAATACAAAATGTAAAATTATCTATATAAATTTATTTATGTCGTCGATGACGTAAAAACTCCTTACAAAAATCTGATCTCAGAAGTTTACAGAAATAAATTTTTAACAATTGTGGCGCCATAAAAATAAATTAGAATAAATTTACTCATAAATTTTGAATCGACAACAATTCCATAAAAAAAGACGTGAATTGTATGAAATTCCATGAATTTTTAAAACGCTCATGTTACAATGTTAATACAAAATGTAAAATTATCTATATAAATTTATTTATGTCGTCGATGACGTAAAAACTCCTTACAAAAATCTGATCTCAGAAGTTTACAGAAATAAATTTTTAACAATTGTGGCGCCATAAAAATAAATTAGAATAAATTTACTCATAAATTTTGAATCGACAACAATTCTATAAAAAAAGACGTGAATTGTATGAAATTCCATGAATTTTTAAAACGCTCATGTTACAATGTTAATACAAAATGTAAAATTATCTATATAAATTTATTTATGTCGTCGATGACGTAAAAACTCCTTACAAAAATCTGATCTCAGAAGTTTACAGAAATAAATTTTTAACAATTGTGGCGCCATAAAAATAAATTAGAATAAATTTACTTATAAATTTTGAATCGACTACAAGTATATAGAGAAAGACGCGGAACATAAGGAGTTTCAACACATAATATAAGAATTTTTTGACATTCCATGAATTTTTTAAAATTTCATACTACAAAGTTAATATAAAGTGTAAAATTATCTTTATAAACTTACGTTGCCGATTATGCAAAAACACCTTATAAAATTCTGCTCTCAGAACTTTTACAGAAATAAATTTTTAACACTTGTGGCGCGATAACATAGATTCGAATAAATTTACTCATAATTTTTTAATCTACTACAATTCCATAAAAAAAGACGAAAGACATAAGGAGTTTCAACACACAATATAAGAATTTTGTAATATCCCATGAATTTTTTAAAATTTCATACTACAAAGTTAATACAAAATGTAAAATTATCTATATAAATTTATTTATGTCGTCGATGACGTAAAAACTCCTTACAAAAATCTGATCTCAGAAGTTTACAGAAATAAATTTTTAACAATTGCGGCGCCATAAAAATAAATTAGAATAAATTTACTCATAAATTTTGAATCGACAACAATTCCATAAAAAAAGACGTGAATTGTATGAAATTCCATGAATTTTTAAAACGCTCATGTTACAATGTTAATACAAAATGTAAAATTATCTATATAAATTTATTTATGTCGTCGATGACGTAAAAACTCCTTACAAAAATCTGATCTCAGAAGTTTACAGAAATAAATTTTTAACAATTGTGGCGCCATAAAAATAAATTAGAATAAATTTACTCATAAATTTTGAATCGACAACAATTCCATAAAAAAAGACGTGAATTGTATGAAATTCCATGAATTTTTAAAACGCTCATGTTACAATGTTAATACAAAATGTAAAATTATCTATATAAATTTATTTATGTCGTGGATGACGTAAAAACTCCTTACAAAAATCTGATCTCAGAAGTTTACAGAAATAAATTTTTAACAATTGTGGCGCCATAAAAATAAATTAGAATAAATTTACTTGTAAATTTTGAATCGACTACAAGTACATAGAGAAAGACGCGGAACATAAGGAGTTTCAACACATAATATAAGAATTTTGTGACATTCCATGAATTTTTAAAACATTCATACTACAATGTTAGTATAAAGTATAAAATTTCCTATATAAACTTATTCGTGTCATCGATGATGAAAAAACTCCTTACAAAACTCTATACTCAGAACTTTACACCAATAAATTTTTAATTTTTGTGGCGCCATAACATAGATTCAAATAAATATACTCATAAATTTTGAATCGGCTACAAATACATAGAGTAAAACGCAGAACATAAAAAGTTTCAACACACAATATAAGAATTTTGTGATATTTTGAGAATTTTTAAAACGTTTATACTACAAAGTGAAATGAAATTAAGTGAACATTAAATGTAAAATTGTCTATGTAAACATATTTATGCCGTCGCTGATGCAAACACCTCTTACAAAACTCTGTGCTCAGAACTTTACCAAAATAAATTTTTAACACTTGTGGCGTCATAACATAAGATTCGAACAAATCTACTCATAAATTTTGAATCGACTACAATTACATAGAGAAGCACGGAGAACATAAGGAGCTTCAACTCAAAATATAAAAACTTTGTGATATTCCATGAATTTTTAAAACGTTCATTCACTATAAAATTAATATAATCGGCAAAATTATCCATATAATCTTATTTACGTGGTCAAGAAAGCAAAAACTCCTTACGAAAGAATGAAATTTTTTTTAAAAGAAAAGCGAAATAAGAAAAGCGAAGATTTTTTTTAATACAAAAGTAGTCGTTAATTCTAAACTTCTTACTTGATAAACCTAATAATAGGCCAGTGCATCTATATGGTTAATATATTCACTCAAAATTTCATAAAATTCTAGCCAATCATTTTTCAAAAATCGTGCGCGCAGTGCCCAAAATTGCCGTTTTGAGAAAATTTAGTTTAATCATATAAAAAGAACAAACCCTGTTTTAGACATAACTTCTCTTCTGAAGAAATTTTTTGCATTAGGTTATTTTTTAAATGTTCTAAAGAATCATATTTAATTATAAGTTATTAAAAAAATCGATTTTTTGACACTTTAAAAGGTCTTGGCCCCTTAAAATAGATTTATTGATTTTTATTTATCTCTATTGATCCGCATAATTTACCCAAATAAATTTATTTACCTAATGAATAACAAACACATAGAGAAATACGAATACCATAAAGATATTTAACATACGATATAAGAATTTCCTGACATTCCCATAAATTTATAAAGCATACAAACTATGACTGATATAAAGTGTAAAATTATCCATGTAAACTTATTTATAAATAAACTTATTTACCAAATCAGCAGAAAATACGTGGAGAAATGCGAATACCATAAGGATATTTAACATATGGTGCAAGAATTTCGTGATATTCCCATAAATTTATAAAGCATACATTCTATGACTCTTAATATAAAATGTAAAATTATCCATGTAAACTTATTTACCAAATCAACAGCAAATACATAGAGAAATACGAGTACCATAAGGATATTTAACATACGGTGTAAGAATTTCCTGACATTCCCATAAATTTATAAAGCATACAAACTATGACTCTTAATATAACTAAAGGTAAAATTATCCATGGTAAAATTATCCATGGTAAAATTATCCATGTAAACTTATTTACAAATAAACAGCAAATACATAGAGAAATACGAATACCATAAAGATACTTAAGATACTATATAAGAATTTCGTGACATTCCCACAAATTTATAAAGCATACAAACTATGACTCTTAATATAAAGTGTAAAATAATCCATGTAAACTTATTTACAAATAAACAGCAAATACATGGAGAAATACGAATACCATAAAGATACTTAAGATACTATATAAGAATTTCGTGACATTCCCATAAATTTAAAAAGCATACAAACTATGACTCTTAATATAAAGTGTAAAATTATCCATGTAAACTTATTTACAAATAAACAGCAAATACATAGAGAAATACGAATACCATAAAGATACTTAAGATACTATATAAGAATTTCGTGACATTCCCATAAATTTATAAAGCATGCAAACTATGACTCTCAATATAAAGTGTAAAATTATCCACGTAAACTTATTTACAAAAAAAAAAAAAAAAAAAAAAAAAAAATTACCAAATCAACAGCAAACACATAGAGAAATACGAATGCCATAAGGATATTTACCATACGATGTAAGAATTTAGGGACATTCCTATAAATTTATAAAGCATATATACTCTGATATAAGATTCGTAATATGAAGTGTAAAATAATATGTTTAAATTTAATGACGTCGTCGAAGATGCAAACACCCCTTACAAAATTCTGATCGAAGAACTTTACAGAAATGAACTTTTAACACTTGTGGCGTCATCATAACATGGATTGAAACAAATTAACTAATAAATTTTGAATAGATAACAAATCCATAAAGAAAGACGTGATATACAACAAAATAATTTATGGATTTGATTTTAAAGATACAATACAACATATATGTGTGTGTATGTATATATATATATATATATATATATATATATACAGGATACCCACTATTATCATTTTTACATTGCGAATTTCTAAACCGTTCGGAGTTGCAGAAATGGTTTCAATTTTATTCTTCCCAACATGAAAATCCAATTACGCCAAAGTAATAATTTTTGAGTAACGAAATTTATATTTTTATACAATCGCTGGGTCCAATAACTTAGAAAAAAAAATAAAAAAATTATGTGCTCTAATCAATAAAACAATAAAACTTACGATAAACACTTAATTTTATGAATTTTCTGCATTTTCTTTCATTAAAGATGCGTTTTTTTTTAAAATTTAGCGCCAGAAAACGCTTGTTTATTTATAAAGAAAGAGGGATTGTCAAGCTTTGTAGTTAAAAAACCACTTTGAGTAAATTTCCCCAAACAATTAAAATTACTTCGCAAATATCTTAATAAATTCGTTTACGTCAAAATAGTTATTCTTTGAGTAACTAAATTTATATAATTGTATACGATAGCTGGGACCTATAATTTAGGAAAATAATATTTAGAAAAAAAAAATACATTCCCTAATCAGTAAAACAATAAAACTTATCATAAACAGTAAAACAATAAACACTTAATATACTTTGAATTTTATGAATGTTCACCTTTTTCTTGCATTGAAAACTAGCGCCAGAAAAGAGAGATTGTCAAACTCGCTAATTAAAAAACTACTTCGAGTAAATTTTCTGAAAGAATTATAATTACTTTGTAAATATCTTAATAAATCCGTTTACGTCAAAATAGTTATTTTTTGAGTAACGAAATTTATATTTTTATACGGTCCTTGGGACCTATAATTAAAAGAAATAATATTTATAAAAATATCCCACGCTCTAATAAATAAAACAATAAAACAATAAACACTTAAGATACTTTGAATTTTTAGAATTTTCTGCATTGAAGATGCATTTTTATTTTATTATTTTACGCCAGAAAACACTTATTTATTTATGAAGTGAGATTGTCGAATTTCATCTTAAAAAAACACTTCGAGTAAATTTTCTCTAAGAATTCGCTTTACTTCGCATACAATCAAAAAAATAAAATAAATAAAACTAATTGATTTATTAAAAAACAAAGTCAGGTGTACTATTTAATGAATTTAAAAATAATTATAGAAAACAATTACATAAACTTCTACTAGACTTATTATAAACAGTAAAACAATAAACACTTATGATACTTTGAATTTTATGAATTTTCAACGTTTACTGACATTAAAGAGTCTTTTATTATTATTATTATTTTAGCGCCGAAAAACGCTTATTTATTTATTATCCGAGAGATTCTCAAACTTCTTGGATAAAAAATCACTTCAATTAAATTTTCTCAAACAATTAGAATTAATTACAACAGTTATTAGAACAATTAGAATCCCTTAAAATCTTAATAAATCCAAAAAAGAAAACTAATTGATTTATTAAAAATATATATAAAGTGTAATATTTCATGAATTTAAAGAAGAAAAAAAACCAGAAAACAATTATATAAATAAATAAGCTTCTAGATGAAAAAGTGGGTTCGAACCAATTGACTCAAGACATTTGAATTTTACTTCACTCACCTCCGTAATCAGCAAATCCTCAGAGGCAAGGGAGAACGTTCCCTTCTTCGATCGGCTCGTTGTTTGGAAATAACTGTGGACTGTGTTTCGTGAATTGTGATAGGGGGATCACAGTTGCTCGGAGCGCCGCGCTCTCTTCTCGCATTTTGTGTTTCGTTTTTTTTAACTTGATTAGAGGAATTTCGGCGAAATAAAGACTGTTGAAAAGAAGCAACATGTGAATCCCTCATTGGGATTTATAGGAATAAGAAGCACGCATCGGGTAGGAAAACAGGATTTTATCCAAACATTTTATCCAATTTTAATTCATAAAATTTAACAATTTTATCCCAACTTGCTATTCGATCCGAGTTGGTTTGACTCTATTTGTTTCGGGTTCGAGTCAGTTTCGGGTTGGGATTTGACTCTTTCGGGTCGGGTTAGGGTTGAAAGTTAAGAATATTTTTTTCAGATGAATAAAACTATATATTTGAACATTAAGGGGCCGTTGAAAAGAAGCAAGATGTGAATCCCTCATTGATCTTTATAAGAATAAGAGTCACGCATTTTATCCAAACCCGACCAATCCTGCTGTTCGGTCCGGGTCGGGTTCGAGTCAGTTTCGGGTTGGGATTTGACTCTTGCGTGTCGTGTTAGGGTTGAAAGTCAAGAATATTTTTCCAGATGAATAAAACTATGTATTTGAACATTAAGGGGCCGTTGAAAAGAAGCAACATGTGAATTCCTCATTGGGCTTTATAGGATAAAGAGTCACGCATTTTATCCAAATCGAACCCAACTTGCTGTTCGGTCCGAGTCGGGTTGACTCTATTTGTTTCGGGTTCGAGTCAGTTTCGGGTTGGGATTTGACTCTTTCGCGTCGGGTTAGGGTTGAAAGTCAAGAATATTTTTCCAGATGAATAAAACTATATATTTGAACATTAAGGGGCCGTTGAAAATAAGCAAGATGTGAATCCCTCATTGGGCTTTATAGGAAAAAGAGTCACGCATTTTATCCAAACCCGACCAAACCTGCTGTTCGGTCCGGGTCGGGTTCAAGTCAGTTTCGCGTTGGGATTTGACTCTTGCGTGTCGTGTTAGGGTTGAAAGTCAAGAATATTTTTCCAGATGAATAAAACTATGTATTTGAACATTAAAGGGCCGTTGAAAAGAAACAACATGTGAATCCCTCATTTGGCTTTATAGGAAAAAGAGTCACGCATTTTATCCAAACCGAACCCAACCTGCTGTTCGGTCCGAGTCGGGTTGACTCTATTTGTTTCGGGTTCGAGTCAGTTTCGGGTTGGGATTTGACTCTTTCGCGTCGGGTTAGGGTTGAAAGTCAAGAATATTTTTCCAGATGAATAAAACTATATATTTGAACATTAAGGGGCCGTTGAAAAGAAGCAACATGTTTATAGGAATAAGAGTCACGCATCGTGTCGGAAAACCGGATTTTATCCAAACCCGACCCAACCTGCTGTTCGGTCCGGGTCGGGTTGACTCTATTTGTTTCGGGTTCGAATCAGTTTCGGGTTGGGATTTGACTCTTTCGGGTTGGGTTAGGGTTGAAAGTTAAGAATATTTTTTTCAGATGAATAAAACTATATATTTGAACATTAAGGGGCCGCTTCACTGTAACTTCGCAACCGCGAACTCCTACATTAACCAATGGGAAAACTCAAAAGCGCGACTACTCATTACTTAATATAATTATTGGAATGCGGTTTTCACCAGCAAAAAGTAGACGTCAAAAGACCGATGATGTGCGTTTTTAGGTGTGTTCGTAATTATATAAATACATACACCTACAGTAGTCGTCTAGTCCGTCCGTCCGCATATAACAGCTCAAAAACTACCCAACCGAATGGTTTGAAATTTAATATATATAATCGTTGCAGAATTGTGTCGAGACATTTCAAATTTTATAAAAATCGAATCGAAACTTAACAAGAACGAAAAATCATGCGTCAAGCATAGATTATGTAGTACTTTCCAACGCTTCCAAAATAATTTTACAAAACATACCGTTTAATAATCTAAAAGATAACATCTAAGTAAACAATTTGGAAAACGCATAACATATTTAAAAACATAATTTCAGGAATTTCCAACAGATACCATATTCGGAAAAATATCCGAATACTTTTATTCAGCCCTGTATATGATCTATAGATTTGTATATATAATATATAGGATGCTAAATTTTAGTTTAGTTAGGAAACGCGTAGCACAGTTTAAAATTCTCCTTCTGGAGTTTCTGTCAATAAACGGAAATGTGTTCGCGAACTTTTGTGCTGCCCTGTATAGGATCTACAGAATTTATACACACCACGTAATAGACAAAAAGTGAGTTAAAATTAAAATCGCGTTCAGTAACTTAAAACGCACTTCCAGGAATTATTGTTAACAGACAGTAGAGAATTATTTTGTGTGTCCCTGTAAATGAACGATGACTGCTATACACACACTATTCTGTAGTAAGCCTCTTGTAATGCACCTTAGTAATATATATAAATTTCAATGCGTTTAAAATAGGGAAACTTTATTTAAATAAACCGCAGACGATTTTTCTCCATAGACGTAATGTAACGGAATTCTTTGACTGTCCCTGTAAAGTAACTATAAGTTCTATGCACACCCTATTCCATATTAAGCTTCTTATAATGCACCTTAGTGATATATATAAATTTCAATGCGTTTAAAATAGTGAAACATTATTTAAATAAACCGCAAATGATTTTCCCCATAGACCGCAATGTAACGGAATTCTTTTGAGTGTCCCTGTAAAAAAACTATAAGTGCTACACACTTCCGTTGAAATAGGGAACATGCTGTAGATAACGAAAATAACATATAAAAATTGCAGAGCAATCCGAGCATATTTACGGGAGTTAGAGCACGGACAGACGGCAGACGGCAGACGGCCATACGGCCAGACAAACCGAAGTCATAAGCACTTTTCAACTAGGTTGGAAAGTGCTAAAAAGTTATTAATGAAAGTTTTCTTTATTCTGTTAAATCCTAGCATACGTAATCTATATAACGAAAACGCAAATCTGAGGAAAGCAAATACGGGCAATCCACTTCTTTTTTCATATGCCAGGCAGCCATTTTAATTCCAATTTATTTTTTCGAATAAAATTGCATAAAAGTTACATTTTTAGAAAGATAGTTCAAAAAAATGGTTTACTTGAGAGGTGAGTTACATGCAACAATGTATACATTCTGAGATAACTTCAGTGAAAATTAAGTTAACGGCCGAATATCTCAATCCATTAAAGTCAAAGCCATTAAATAATAAGCCCAGTCAGATAAATGGGAAACTTTTCGCAAGTTGAAAATAGCGCCATCTAGCGGTTGGGAGTGCTGCAACGATTCGCGGATGGTGGATTTGTCGTGAAGGAATGGCAACACAATGACGGGGTAAGTTAAGTAATATGTTTTGATTTTCGATTTTGCATATTAAAATTTTTTATTTTTATTTTACTGTTTCTTTATTTAACATTGGTTAAATAAATCATATATAAATCAATTTTTTCTCAAGTAAGATTAATTTAAATTAATTAAATGTTTTTATTTTCGGTTTGTAAATAGTTTGTATACGGAAAAAATGGCGATATGGAATTGGTTTTTCCCTTAGAATTCAAAACTTCTTTAAACAACTTTTATAATTACTAATTAATAAAACAAATATGAAATAAATTAAACTGGTTAAATGTTATAAATATTTCATAAAATGATTTCAAAATAAAACTGCGGAGCTGATGTAATCTGTCTCTGATATGCAGATTTATAAATGTAATTAATATTTATAAATATATTATTCACACAGTTGTTATATCAGAGCTCGACCATTGAAGGCTGAAAATAAAGTAATAGTTTTCTAACGATTCGGTACTTAAAAATTACCCTGTTTCCAATAAATAGTTTAAACCAACAGAGTTCGGTGATATATAAGGTATAGCCAATATTTATGTGTAAAATATCATGATGTTCGCTATTTTCATATATTTGATATTTATTTTAGACTGTGTATGATATTTTCAGTCAAATAAGTGTAAATGAATTTTTCAACTGTTATTAATTGTGCCCTTTTTTATAGCTAGAAATATATTTTCCTAGTTTGAAGTTGATAATTTAAATGTAAAACCAATAATTATGCGAGATATTATTTACATGAAATAGCCACTGAAAGATAAACTGTTTAATTCAGATATACATTATTTAAATTTTCATTTGAAATAATCTTTTCTGGTTTGATTTATTTTAGTTTAAATTGCAATATGTGAAAATATTTATAATCGTCAATACATTGTTTATTTTGAAAATATCGGATATTTTTGTGTTTTTATATATATATATATATATATGTATGTATGTATGTATGGTAGATGTACCAGTAATGGACCGCCTTTCAGTAATGGGCCACCTTCAACATTTTTGGTTTGTAAAAAAATAACCAATAAAAATTCAGCCTTTTTTATTTCATTAATATGCTTTCTTTAAATTCAACTTTTAAATACAATCATAATATCAATTATCTATTACTTTTTGTGGGGTGTCCATTACTGGAATTTAGGGTGTTTTGATTTATTTCTGTTATTTACAATTAAATTTCGATTCACATTGGGAAATGTGACTATGAGCATGGTTAAATATTGTTGGTAGATTAATATAATATTAAAAAATGTGGAATATAACAACTATAACTATTAATTAAAAAATAATTTTTAAAGAAATTCCTTAAGGGTGTCCATTATTGGCACATCTACCCTATATATATATATATATATTTGGTATAGATGCTGCAGTGGTCTGCAAAATATATGCGCGAAAAAATCTTTCCAACTTTGGCGATACTCGCTAAGATCCAAAATCTGGTCCTAGAGAAGTGAGATTAAGATACGATTTTGTATATTCAATTTTTTTATTTTACTGTTTATTTATTTAACCTTGGTGGCTAAGATGCTTTACACTCACGCAGAAAAAAAAATAATCTGTTAAAAAAAAGAAAAAAGTCGCCAAATTTAGGGGATTTTTTCCTTTAATGGCAACCTAGCCATTGTATTAAGTTATTCGTTTGGCGCGGTCTTGAAAATCGCGCCAACCAAAAAGTCGCCAAACTTATGTTTATATGTTTGCGTGAGTGTAAAGCATCTGTTCCACATTGGTTAAATAACCCATATTATGTAAATCAATTTGTTTTTGAAGTTCTGTGTCTGTATATTGTGAACAGCTATTATATACTAATTATTAATATGCAAATATTTATTTTATCAATATTAAAAGTTTATCATTAATGCGATTTACATAAAAAAAGACTTTTCTCTGCTCAACTATGTTAAAATTCCTGGGCACAGATGTTATACACACATGTTTGCGCAATTGCAACAAAATGGCAATTTTATGCCTCACATGGTAAACCGATTATTTTGTTTATTTTTGTTTATTTATTTTTATTTTAATTCTATAAATTATTTTTACTATGTTTATCAATAGATAAGTATCAAAGTAACATATTTATTTACATCAAACTACCATTTATCTATTTTTATTATATTATTTTATTTTTACATTGAAATAAAAAATCACGTGCTATTATTGCATACTATTTGTAACTAATATTCCAAAACAAAGTTTTCGCCAAATTGGCAAGAGAAAAAAAATTCAACATGGTGCGTCTATGCCAATTCCTGACATGCTCATACTTTTCTCTCGTTTTTTAAACATTAAAGTATGAAACAGATCCCTATTTCTGTATTATTTTTATGCTGATATGATTAAAATTTGGGTACTTTCATGTTATCACGGGTTCCAAAGATGATTCGCCAAGCGACCAAGATTTATCGCCAAATTATAAAGCATGTATGGCATTATAATAATATATGATATATATATAACATTTCTTGACGTATATGGCCAAGTTATAGTCATATATAATGCATATATGATGTATATATATGACATGTGTATATGATGTATATATGACACATAAGACGTTAATAATATGTGTGTAATGACGTATATGGCACATATAGGAGTGTTTGGAATATATATATGCGAATCTAGGATGAATATATAAGCTTTGCGATGATGTTGGCGAAATCATAACTACAACCTTGGCAGGCATTTTTTTTTAAGCTTTCGGAACATTTTCCTAATGGTTATTGTAATTTGTTAAACTATAATTTTTTTTTTGACATGGTGTCAATGTTGAATTCCCCCCCCCCCCCCCCCAATCATCAGATAACCATTTTATAGCACTCAACTGCTGAGGCGTCAGCATTTCTCGGACATGCCAGTTAATTCGGCCTTTACAGCGTTATTTTTTTTTCAGAGATTATATTACAAAAGGAAGTTTATGTTATCTTTCTGAATTTAATTATATGTTATTCTAAATTTTTCTCAATTCATAAAATAAAAATTTGTGTTTTGTCAAATTACATTTTTTTTTTTTTTTTACCTGCGAAATGTTTTCTTCGTTACTAGATTTTATTAAATTTGTTAAGTACAGGTCGTATATGACATGTGTATACGATGTACATATGGCATGTATAAGTAACAACACATGCATTATTAAGGGGCTGCTTCACTAAAACTCCCGATCATGAAATCTAATGTTAGTCTACGGGGGAAATTTAGAAGCATGATTACTCATTACCTAATATAATTATTAAAACAGGATTTTCACCATCAGAAAGTAGGCGTCAGATGCCAACAGTTTACGTTTTAAAAATTCTCTCTTTTAAATCGTTAGTATTCCTAAGAAGATGATAAAATTTCATCAAGTAAATCTCCCCTATTCAACCTGTAAATATCCACAAATTGTATGCTCATAATTTATATTAATTCAAATTTGAATTCTTATGTCTCCCTTAGATGTCAGCGATGGAAAAAGCTTATTGGAATTCAGGAAAAGAGTAAGTCGGAAATCGGTTTGTATAATAATTACAGACTTTGTGGTGATCGTTCTATATCATCATGGTAATGAACTTTACTGACACCAGAAGCGCACACTCTGCAAACAGCTATCTTAATCTAATATCTCAAGATGTAAATATTTTGCATCTGTGAGCTGTATTTTATTATTTCAATTAAATATAAAGTATCACAAAATAATATAATTTTGAAACATTCATTTTTATTTATTGTTTGTTTTTAAATGTTTAATAAATGTGTTTGTTCTTTTAAATGATCATCTTTATTGTCTATCCACCACATAACATTGTTATCCTTTTGCAGTTAAGTTAATTACTTTGATTAAATGTTAAGTAATAGGAGAAGTCAGTAATAAGAAATATGGGGAAATCCCTAGCTTACTTCTAATTTAGAAGTAATGTTCTTTATTCGCAAATCTTTAAGTAAAAAATTCAATATCATGAAAAGCAACATCATTTGAGAATTCACTTCTGCTCTTGTAGTGATATTACTTTACTTTTTAATGTATGATATTTTTACCTATGGTATAAATGTACCTTACTAAATAACTATACTTTATTATTTAAAAGTTTTTTTTAATATATTGTCTTGAAAAAAATATATATCGTAATATCTAAAGATCTGATAAGAATTCTTTGAAATAGTCAAGCAATGCGGTGATTTTTTTCTTATGTATTATATTTATTCTAGAACCATTTTAATTTATGTAATGTTGTGTATACCTAAACTATGGTAAGCTGATTAAAAATAAGATTTATCTATCATTGATGTAAATCAATGTTGAAATTTTATTCTTGAAAAATTTAAACGACCTTCACGTTATTTAGATTAAATAAGCCAAAATTTTTGCTCTACTATGCTTGATAAATTAATACTACTTTTGTTTATTCTATAATATCTTTCAACTTTTATCTATGTTTGTTTCACAGCGTTTGAAAGCACAAAATACAGATAATAAAGGCTGGAAGTCTACATATGTTTATAAATGATCATTCAAAAATATATATATATATGTTTTCTCTTGAACAGAAACTTGAAAATTCTTTTAATAATATAAATAGATAAGATTTTTTTTTCTTTTTTTGCTGATTGTAAATTTATTAAAACATCTTATTAAAGTACCTGAAAATACCATGTTCACTATAATATTTTACACAAAGACACATATTAATGCTTCTACATAATAGTAATAATTAAGTAAAGTACTAAATAAAAATTAAAGAATACAAATAACTGCTATTTTTATGTTAGCTGGGTGCCAATGATTACATCTCTATATAATTGACATCCGGCTAACATAAAAAATACCAAATATATTTAGAAAGATTCTTTCCTTCAAATGAATAATAATACTAAAAAGTACAAAATGATTGAAAATTTTTTCAGGTGTACAAAATACTTTACATCTAGATATGAGCTGACAAAAAAAAAAAAAAAAAATTATTTGTATTATTTGAGTTATAACACTAGAAAAGATACAAAACATCTGAAATAAAAAGTACTTTTTAATGTATGTTTGTAAAGTAAAATTGGGGAAATTGTTTTTGAAGTTAAAGATTATCTGATTTCTAAACAATTGTATACAGTATATTTTTTTTCTAAATATTGTCTTAGTTTACTTTTAAATGATCTGTATGTTACTAAATTACTTCTGCCAGCTCAAAAAATAACATTGTTCCAGAATTTGTCTTCATTAAGACAGCTTGATTTATTATAATAATATATTTATATATATATATTAGTACACATTATTTTAGCAAGATTTTTACAAGAATACCTGAAGTATGAAGACAGATTATTTTTAAAACCTCCTACAAATTTAAGTTGCCTATCAATATCTTAACTTAGGAAGAAAAAAATATCCTTAATTAAGAAATCTGATTTTAATTTTTGAAAAGTGTTTTTTTTTTCTCCCTTTTTTTCACACTTTGATCTGTAACAACCCTTGAATATCCTTGAAAAGTGCTTGAATTTTATTTGATCTCAAGTATAAGAACATGAACTCAGTCATTATATTTGTATTTTGAGAAACAACTAACTTATATAACATAAAAAATATGTAGAATTTTACCTTTTTAAAAACACTCCATACAAAATGAAATGCATTAAATTTAATATTATTATTATTTTGGTTATGGGTACTGTGAAGGTCAGTGTTAAAACAAAAATTCTCCTCCAAAAGGGGAGGTGGGGGGGGGGACATTGCACTTCTACAACAAATATAAACATAAAATCGTTCTCAAGTGTATGAACTATGAACTTTGTCATTTTATCTGTGTTTTTAGAGACAACTTACTTATGATATAACTTTAAACATAAAAAATTATATTTATAAGCATAAAACCACAAATCCTCCACTGTGTGTATCCCAAGCGTTCTGCTGAATTCATCACTGCTAAAACGAGAGAATAGTTGGTATTAAACAATGTTTTTGAATTATGTCTATTCAGTTCCATGTTGATAATTTTTCCAATTCATTTCAATTAAGAAAACCATTTAAAGATAAAGCTAATTTGTTTTCACCAGATTTGTTTTACATTTATATGACAATTTACATTTTTCACAAAAAAAAAAAAAAAAAAATGTGTTTTTAAGAGTGCGGGAACATTTTAGCAGGCGAAATGGTTTGTTTTGGACAATTTTGCTTTTGTTTTTATCTTGACTGAATATATTAAGGATACGTATACACGCAGATTACAAATAAACAAGAAGTATGCTATGTATATTATGAACATAAAAAAGTGTACTTGTAACAAATAAATAAAATTTAAAGGTGACAATACGTTAAATTGGACCATTGTAATACAAAACATACCAAAGTAATCTATTTTATGATCTTAACATACTTGAAATATTCTTTTTACCCATTTATCTGTAATTCTGATTGTGTGAATAGGCATGCAAAAAAGATTCTTAATAATATTTAAGTTAGATAAAAGGAAACAAAAATAGTGTCCAAGAGGTGAGTATTTTCATCTGTCATTGTTCTTACTCCTTATAAGGAAAGAGTCTTTATGATACGGGATTTTTTTCTGATTAAAAAAAAATATTTCCATAAAGAAAAGAAAGTTTCTATTTTATATAATAATTAATTATTAATAATAAATCATATATGTATTTAATGACTAATTAGCAGATAGTTAACTATCAACATTTGTATAGATTTCTCTGTGGCATATGTTAAATTTAATCGAATCATTGCCTCTAGTTCTTAAAAGTTGAAACCCACATATCGCACATTGACTCTAAATAACGCACCTGTACTGTAACTGATATCTTTGTGTCTCCCTGTAAATAAACGCAATTCACATCACTTTGACGAGAGAAATTTATAGTGCACCACAGTAATGCATATAATTTTCATTATGTTTGAAAGTGAAATATCTCTATATTACACTACATTTTCCCCCATAGACCAATGTGTAACAGAATTCTTTTGTTTGACCCTGTAAATGAATAATTAATGTTTTGCATACCATATTCTACAAAAAGCAGGTTTTGATGTGCTTCATAATTATATATGAATTTAATCATGTTTTAAATGATGTAGCATCATCAAAATGTACTTGAAATGATTATTTCCCATTGACTGTAATGTAACAGAATATTTTTGACTGTCCCTGTAAAAAAAAACTATAAGTTGAAATAGGGAACATGCTAACGACAAAAATTTCAGGGCAATTCGAGTATATTTTTGAGAGTTAGAGCATGGACAGACAAACCGAAGTGATAAACCCTTTTCAACTAGGTTGGAAAGTGTTAAAAAATGATATGCTGAATACAAAATTGTGAGATGTTATGGGCAATTTAACCTGCACTTCCTTTAAATGCTTGCTAATTACTGGGGCCTTTTACATTAAAGCTAAAACTATTATGAAAATAAAAATAAAATTGGAATTTTAAATATTTGTTTGTATATATTTTTAACAAAAAACTAATAATTTAACAAAAATATTTCATGATGTTAAATTTTATTTATTCTTTTCGTTTTATATTTTATTTATTTTATGAAAAAGTATCTGATAAATTGTAAAATTTTTAATTGCATAGTTCTTAAAAATCCAATAAAATATAAAAATGTGCAGTTTTTTTTCTATTCTAGTTATCCTGTATGCATAAAATCTTTAAATAATCTTCATTCTTATTGAGTAAATATTTCAATTACTAGATTTTAAATTATTATTAAATTGCTAAAAAATCTCAAAAACATTTAACATCATGAAATATTGTTATAAAATGTTCTTGTTAAACTTATCAGTTTTTTGTTAAAATGTGTACAAAAAATATTTAAAATTCCAATTTTCTTTTTATTTTCATTATAGTTTTAGCTTTAATGTAAAAGATCCCAATAATTAGCAAGCTTTTAAAGGAAGTGCAAAAACAAAAAATCGATACAAACGATAAAAATCGTATAAAATATCGATATAAATAAATCGTATCGTTTCTCTGCGACGCACTTCTGTTTTGTCCTCCTTCCGCAGCAGAGGTTTGGCGCTGGTGTGCCGCGAACAAATTTAACACTATCTGACTGGGCTTATTATTTAATGGCTTTGATTAAAGTCCATAAACACAGGAGATTCGTTCATTTTGAGTTCTAAAAATATTAAGCCATGGAGGTAATCATTCGCAAAGCAAGATCTCCATGGTGAAGTTTGTAGCGCTGTCTGTTGCAGAAGAAAAAATTCGCATTTGTAAACGTGGCATACGTAATAAGAAAAAAAAAGGCATCCTCATTTCGCTCCTAGCAGACGATATAATTCATTTCACTGAAATAATAAGGATGATTATTTTATATTGTGAAAATTGTTATAAAAAGAACGCACCTCATATGTCACGTTTAACGTACAGTTACCAACTTGTTAAAAATTGTCTCCGTAAATTTTAAGTATTTTTAAGAAGAGGGTAAAATGTCATCAAGTGGAAATTTCCAATTTTATTCAGATTTTTTTTAATGCTTAAAATTTAAGGAGAAAATTTTTAATAACTCACATCATCGGCGTCTAACGTTTACTTTCTGATGGCGGAAACCGTATTTCAATAACTACATTAGGTAATGAGTAGTCGAGCTTTTAAGTTTTTCCATAGGTTAACATGGGATTTCGCGATCGCGGACTCTTTCAGTGAAGCGGCCCCTTAATGAGTTTATATACATCGTAAGAATGATATTAGAGATACAATTCTAAACTATTTTCCATCTACCCTATTAAAATCCGTGCGCGTCTCTATCTATGTAACCTCAAAAACTCTGAAACCACAGGGCGCAGGGCACGAAATTTGGCACACGGGTTGCTGGTAGGGGTCCCATGAACGATTGGGGCAAAAAATTCGAAAATTTTAAATAGATTTTTCTTATTTTATGTGTTTGACGAATTTTTGCCTTTTTGTATGTTTAACTCGTAATTGCGCGAATTTTAACCAGTTCTATCTGTTTACTGCAAAGTGAGATATTACGTACGTCATGTTGCAATGCTAAGAAGCTGTAGCTGGTATTACGATAATTCTTGTACCTCGCATGCGAATAATGAGAGATTATTTAATTGCGCTTAATTAATACCTTTAGAAAAAGAAAAAAAACATTTATTTCAAACATTAATAACACTTTTTATTCTATTTATTCTCTTATTCCAAAGATATCGTTTTATCGTCTGCTGCCATAGCAACATGACAAATTAAATTTCATTAAAAAAAATGCACAGTAGTACAAAAATATTTTTCTAAATCGATTTTTTTGTTGTGTAAATATTGACTTTATAACTGATTTTTATATTCCCAATCTTTAATTCGGTTGTGTAAATACTTACTTTTATTTATTTTTTAAGACATAACTGATTTTTTTTTGTGTACATACTTGTTTCATATTAGTTGTGTAAATATGATTTTTAATAGACATAACAAATTTTTATTTTCATAAACTTTAGTTTGGTTGTTACTGATTTTTATTTTTAATTTTGGTTTTAGAATTAAATTCATGAACTCCCGTGCATAGCTAGTAAGTTATTAACCAGCATAGCTATTAACCAGCTAGTAATTGTATTAAAAAATGATTTTATTTTTCATTTCGACTTCGAGTTGACCAAAAAATATTTGTCGGGTTCAAAACGTGTTTTCGGTTGACTTCTTATGGAATTTTCAGGTTCGGGTTGGGTTGTACTCGACACGTGCAAGATTCTTCTTTACAGAAATCCAGTCCTACGTCGGGTTGAGTAACCAGATTTTATCCAAATCCGATCTGACCCCCGGTTCAAGTCGGTTTGTGGTGATGCTCATATTTTTTCTTTGAGGGTCGGATTGCTTTAATTATTTCGGGTTGTGATTTGACTTTTGTGTGTCTGGTCGAAACTTTATTTTTCAAAAAAGTCTAGGATAATTTTTCAAATGAAAAAATATATTTGAACATTAATAAGTGTATACTTATATTATATGTTCGTTTTTCAACATGAAAGATAAAATTGATATTAGAGGTATAATTGTAGACTACTTTTTCATAATTGTATTAAAATATGGATTTTTTTTTTCATTTCGGGTTTGGGGATGGTTCGGTTTGAAGTATGTCGGGTTAAGGTTTGGCGAATATTTCTTTTCTGGTTCGGGTCCCGTTGTGGGTTAACTTCAAATGGAATTTTCGGGTACCTGACCTGAACCCGAGTTATATTCTTTCACAACTCTAATTCAGGACAATTACAGGAATTAGATTTATTCCCTTTAGATGAATTTGAGTCCAGCATCGGCTCGAGTAACACGTTTTTATTCAAATCCGATCCGACCCTCCGTTATTCAACGAACCGACGACCGTTCGGGTCGGGTTGACTCTAAATATTTTTCTTTGCGAGTCGGGTTGGCTTTAATTGTTTCGGGTTCGCGTAGATTTTGGGTTGCGATCGATTTGACTCTTGGGTGTCGGGTTCGGGTTGACACGACTTATCAAAAATGTGTAGAATATATTTATTTTTTATTTTTTTTCAAATGAAAAAAAAACGATCTATTTGAAGAATACTACACTGAGAAAAATGACACTTTCAAATCTGAGTAAGTCGATGTTTTCATTTTGTTCTGAAACTTTTTGTTTCAAATAGGCTTTCAACTCTGAAACACCATAAATACTCAGAATATTGAAACATGGACATACTCGAAACTGAGCACATTAGAGGTCAGTTCATACTCATTTTTGAAACATGGACATACTCAAAAAGGATTAGGACCAGTTCAAACTCATTTTTGAAACATGGGCATACTCAAAAATAAGCACATAGAAGTCAGTTTATACTCATTTTTGAAACATGAACATACACAAATAGGAGCACATGATGTTTGATGCTTGAGTGTGTGCATGTTTTCAGAAATGAGTATAGACATGTTTCAAACTTGAGTCATTTTGATTCGGAGCCATTTTGACTAGGCGACATACTCAGATTTATGTATTTTTTGCTCAATTTCGAAAATGTCGTTTTTAGAGTGTAATACGTGTGTATATCTTCATTTTACAACATAAAACATAAAATTTATTATAGAAATATAATTGCAGGCTACTTTATCATAATTGGATTAAAATGTGGATTAATTTTCTCTCATTTCGGTTTCGGGTCGAGTTCGAGTTGAAGAGTGTCGCATTCGGATTGAAGTGCTTCGGTTTCAGGTCTGTTACATCCAGAACCTGGCAGTACTCTAAACGAGTACAAGAGTACTTAAAAGCAACTCTGTTGTTAATTTTAAACACGACTTTTGTAAATAATAAAGTAATACAAACTACATCTGAATTATTTTATCATCTTGGTTGTTTCCCTTCGTTTCCCTGCAAATATCTTAATGAAAGCTTCAATCCACTTTATTACTGCCATATTGGCGATTTTTTTAATTCATAATATACCACTTTTACCAATTAGTAATCTTCGCTGTAATTAATCATGGAATAACTGTCATTAAATAAAGCGAAGATTACTATTTTGAAACAGGAGTAGATATTTTGAATTAAAAGAAAATTCTCCAATCTAGCAACAGTAGAAAATATATAGATAGAGTTGGAAGGAGTTGAAAACAAAACAGGTCTTAGACATATCGGAGAAGAGGATAAGAAATGGAAAGTTTGAAATATGTTTAATGTTTTGAAATACAGGATCATCGAAAGAGAATGTGTACAATGGATATGTGTACAAAAGAATGGATTACAAATGTGTACTACACAAATAAGAAACACATAGGAACATCATTTTTATATTAAAATATTAAGAAAAGTACCAGGTTTTATATCCATTTCAATACGTTCCGACATGTGTACCATTAGTCGCTCAACAGATGTCCAGACGATATTCAGTCTCCCTCCATGTCCTGTGAAACATCTCTAGAGGATATGATTCGACGTTTTAAATGGCTGATATAAGTAATTATTTCACTGTACACAATGTTCTTAATGCAGAGGTGCCAAGCTCCCACTAATCTTCCGTAATATGTGGATTGATTTGACCCAGTTAAACAATGTTTTGAACCAGAAAATGTATTTGATAAATCCTTACTTATTAAATTTTAGGTTTTTATGTGGAGCTTATTTAATTTAATTTCTTTTAAAAAAATTCTGGTGCGAAGCGTATTAAACCTGAGTTAAATTAACTCCCATATTACGGACGATTAGTGGGAGCTTGGCACCTCTGTTAATGCATCCCTAGATTTAAAAAAAAAAAGTTCAGAGGCGTAAGGTCGAGGCTTCATGGAGGCCACGTAATTGGGCCATCTCGTCCAATCCATGAATTGGGGAATTTCTCATTCATGGCTGGACGCCTTCTAGTGAGCGGAGGAAAAACTTACATTTTTTCACTATATTTAAACACAAGAATTATTTCCGTACGTTTAAGAATTTATTTTTTATAAGGTTGCAAAATCCCGGCATTCTTTTTCGATGACCCTGTATATTAAAACGGTGTTTAAAGGGACTGCTTATGTTCTGAAGAAAGTTGTTTTCTAAATGTGTTTGGTTATTAAATTATGAAAATAAATAAATATGCATACATATCGATTTTACACAGGCTTGAAGATATTGATCTTTTAAACAGAAATTGTATAAAAAGTATAAATTTCAAATAACTGTAGAATCTGTTTCGCTTGGAGCACCGCGCTCTTTTTACGCTTTTTTTTTTAACTTGCTTAGAGGGGATTTCGGCGAAATAAAAATTGTTGAAAAGGAGCAACATGTGAATCCTAAATTAGGGGAAGGGAACGAAGAGTAAGGAAAAATAGGTTTATGCATATAAATAAACTGTGTTTTTGGGAAGACATTTCTTGAAATATTCTAAAAGGCTGTGTTAGTTTTAAGGGGATTCGCTACTCTTTTAAGAATATTTGTGGCTTAACTATTTTACAAAATCATTTTGACATATTATTAAATGATTTTATGAATAAATTAAACAATTGTTTTAGTACAATAAGAAAAAAATATTTAATTTTTTAAAGAAAATTCAAGAAAATTTTATTTAAAAACATCTTGCCCTAGAAATACAAATATATATTTTTTAGTCTTATGTGAGGTGGGTGGGGAGGGGGGGTGCTCCTCTCTCTGCCTTTAATTGATTACCAAAAATTTAACTAATTTAAGTGAAAAAAATATATAATATCTTGACGTGTGAAAAAATAGAGCTCAAGAATTTTTCGCCTTATATTTTTATTTATTTTTTAATATTTATATTATTACAAATCTGATCCTTAATTTCTTAAAGCAGATCAATTTAGAAATAATCAATTAGAAAAGGTCAATTAAAAAAATCAAGTAAATTGAGGAATATAGGTTGAAGTTTTTACATTTTAAACATACTGATAAATTGTAAAAACACAATGAAAAAAATTAATTTAAAGATTGTAACTTTGAATCAGTTAAAGGCAAAGGGATCCAATAAAAAAAAACCTTTTTTACATAGTTATAATGACATTGTCCAACAAGGTATCTGTTTCTCATGAAATTCGTCTTTTTTTTCTTTTCTTATATATATATATATATATATATATATATATATATATATATATATATATATATATATATATATATATATATATATATATATTTTTTTAAGGGATGCCGAAAAATGCAATGAAAAGTTTCCATCACCCATATATATATATATATATTATGCAATTAATTTTAAGATATTTTTTAATATATTATCATTATAACAAATGAATATTACCTTTAAATTTAGTAATAAATGCAATTAATTTTAAGATATTCTGTAATATATTATCATTATAATGTATGAATATTATCTCCTTTAAATTTAATAATAAATTAAACCAATGGAAATGTGCGGGGATTTCGCACTGCATTCTAAAATCTTTTAGCAATATCTAATATATTTTAGATGCAGGTTTAAACTTCTAAAAAAAAAAATTTAAGGATTAAAAGTATTTGAAAACAACATTAGTAAAGCCAGAACATCGTCTCATTGATTCCATCAAAGTTACAGCAAAAACTGATGGAAAATAGCAAAATACACACCCGAGACCAAAAAAAAATAATAATAACAATCGTATTTTAACTGCATTAGAGCATGACGCCATTTGTTTCGGGAAAAACACGGGGAAAAAATAAATTGAATATCTATAAAATGCAATTTAATTGATTATAATAAAGGCTTTTAGGCTACACGTGAAATACCTCTGCTTTGATCAATCGATGGTGTCTTTATCTTCTAAACGTTTCAATTTCAATTTTGCTCTTTAATTACAAATATAAAATAAACTCGAGCGGGGAAATCACATTTTATCTTTTTTGTACTATTTATTTATTTTTATTTATATATGTAATCAATCCTGAGCATGATATAGTGCGGTATTTTATTTTTGTGGCAACATTGATTTGAGATAAACCTTTCATTTCATTTATGAACACAATGCCGATTTAATTTGTAATTAGCTGCAATTTTTAATCAAAAAACCAGTTTTAACGTAATGTGCTTGTACTACGTCAGAAGCCGGTTCAAAAACCTTTCGAATGATACCTCATTCATTGTTGTGCGTTTTGTAAATCCATAGAAAAGGCATGTTTACAACAGAAATAATACATACCAGCTAACCCGTGCGAAAATTTTGCACTGCAGTCTAATATTTTTTAGCAATATCTCATGTTTCTGAGATGCAGGTTTAAACTTCTAAAAAAAAAATTAAGGATAAAAATATCTGAAAACAACATTTAATGAAGCCAGAATATCATCTCATTTATTCCATCAAAGTTATAATAAGAACTAATCAAAGTTAACAAAAGAAACGCGCTAGAAAAAAATTAACAATCGTATTTTAACTGTATTAGAGAATGGCGTCAATCGCTTCGGGAAAACTGAGAAAAACCTATCACTTCTTTTATGAAAACAATGCTGATTTAAATTTTAATTACTTCGATCGATCGATAATGTTTTTTCTTCTAAACATTTCAAATTTCCTTTTTAATCATAAATATAAAATAAAGCCATGCGCTTTGTTATCACACTTGTAGTACTTATTACGTATTCGTTATTCTATGCATTATGTATTACGTAAATAATGTACTCTAATTACGTATGCCACGATTGCACTATGTATTGTTTTATAGTCATTGTTGAGCATCACATAATGCGGTATTTTAGTTTTGTGGCAACACTAATTTTAGGAAAACTTTTCATTCATTTATGAAAACAATGCCGATTTAATTTTTAATTAATTGCAATGTTTAATCAAAAACATTTTTTAACGAAATGTGAGTGTATTATGTCAGAATCCTGCTTAAAATCCTGTCATATGGTATCTCATTTATCGTTCTGTGTTTTGTATTTTCTTAGAAAAAGGGATGTTGACAACAGAAATAATATATACCAGCTAGCCCGTGCGAAAATTTCGCACTGCAGTCTAATATTTTTTAGCAATATCTAATATTTTTAGATGGTGGTTTAATTTTCTAAATGAAAATTAAGGACTAAAAATATCTGCAAACAACATTAGACAAGCCAAAATATCATCTAATTTATTCCATCAAAGTTACATTAAAAACTGATCGAAGATAGCAAAGGCAAATATATATATATATATATATATATATATATATATACAAATCATATTTTAACTGCATTAGAGGATGACATCATCTGTTTTGGAAAGAAACATTGGACAAAGAAAAATAAATTGAGCATCTGAATTTCAACTTTGCTTTTTAATCATAAATATAAAATAAACCCGCGCAGCAACAATGTCCCACTTTATTGTACTACTAGCTGATCCGCCCGCGTTGCCCGATCCCGTCAAAAAATAATACGAAATGCGAAATCATTCTAAAAATCTCTGCACGAAACCGTTCCTCTGGTAACCCTTTTTGTCTTTCAAAAATTAAATAGAGAGACGGACTCCGAAGCGGAAGTAAATTCAATACCATCCCCTCAAATGTCTGATCATTTGATTAAAAACGGGTCAGTTTTTGGTTAAATTTAAAAAAAGTTACCATCTGATTTTCACAAAATTTACATTTTCTGAATCCGATAAATAAACTACACACATACTGTTAGTTTCGAATTGATATCTCCAATAGTTTTCTTAATACTCTAGGATGAGTGAAAATGTGAATATTTCGTTGTCTGGTATTATCAAATCGGTAACTTTCTTTTGTGGTATTTAAACAAATAGCCATTTCGTCGCAAGTGCAAGAAAATCTTTTAGTTCCACTGTCAAGGTATGCATTCAGTTCAAAACAAATTTTCGAGCCGTGTCACGGCTGCCTACGGCACCGCATAGAAGGCGTGCTGCAAAATCTTTTAATTTCAGTTTCCACCATCAGGGGGCGCATTCTCTTCTAAACAAACCTCTTTCCGAACGAAACTCCGACACTCCTGTCCGCTTTCTACTTTTTAGTTATACCAGGTGATACAACCCAGGCTACCTGGGTTAAAGATGGCGATATGCTATCCATGTGTAGAGAATGTAGGTGAAAATAGTTTTTAATTAAAAACTGTCATTGAATTGTTACATTTAGTCTATTTTCTTAAATTGCCTGCCAACTACACCTAAAAGCATATTTAGTAATTTCTTATTAGCCGCTGCCAGTGGTTAATCTTGCAAGATTTCACCATTTATAGCAAACTTTTTGATTTTGATTATTTCAGCTCATAGTTTGATTAGATGGCTGTTAAATTCATGTTTTATTTATTTATTTTGTGAATTTTTAATTTCGCTTTGCAATTTAGCTAAGGAATATTACATGGAAACGAAAAAAATGCTAAATTATTTACATTGTTTTAAGTACTCCAGAGTCAGGTTGTCTGTTTATTTTTTAGATATATTTAAAGTCCATAAATCGAGGTTCACTTCTCGAAGAAATTGAATTTGAAAGTACATGTATTTCCAATTCAGCAGTGTAAAAATTGAAATTGTGCGATGTTTAGGAGTTAAAAAATTTGTAATATAAAGAAATTGACTGCCCAGATCATTTCCATCGTCAATATGATGTTAGCATTACACATGAACATGTTTTAGCTTTAAAATATAGATAGTGTCATGTTGCTTGTCAGAGAGACACATTGTGTACACCTTACAACGACATACTCCCATGGATTATCCATACCCTACTTTGAAAAACACTGTATTATGCAATTTAAATTTTCCATTCTCTGCAGGCAATTATTTAAATGGCAAGGTGCTCTGGTATTAAATTCATCTTCTTTGTTTTTTAATAGACATTGCAGAATGTACTAGAAATTGCTTAAATTAATACAATTTTTTTTCTTTTTTTTTTAAGAAAAAGGAAAATTTCAAGAACAATTTTCGAAATTTAAAAACTGCAATAGAAACCAAATTTTGACTTTGAGGCTCTCTTGGTTCGAGTGTCACTTCAGCTTTATTCTTGTAAGGCAATCAAATCTTCTAACCTGTTTAATGCATTTCAATTTTATGTTGTTATTTAAAAATTTCAAAAATATTTCAAATAAGTTAACTTATTATTGATTTTTTTTGTCTTAATTTTTTCATACGCAAGAATCGAAGTGACAATCTTAAACCCCTCCACCAATCGTGAAGGTGGAGCCTCGTCGAAGGGCCCCCCCCACAACCCCCCCCCCCCCCCTACAGCAGAGCTGACCAATAAATATTATCTCAAGCTTCAATATCCAGTGTTAGTGTAACCAAAAAATTCAAATTCATGAAAAACAATGAATAACAATACTCATCAAACATTTGCTTCCAACGTAAAATTTGTTTAATAAATATGAGTTATTATAGTAGAGTTAGTAGTTATAGTAGAGTTAGTTAGTAGAATAACTCATATTTATTAAACAAATTTTACGTTGGAAGCAAATGTTTGATGAGTATATATATGTGCAACGTAAAGTCCTTATTAATAATGAATAACAATTTAAAATATCTTTATAATATAGTAGTTTTTTTTTAATGATTTAATATTCCATTCGTGTAACTTTTTATGTTTAACCTACTTATTTTGTTTTTATTAATATTAAACATTTTTTGAGATAGTCATAAAAATTCGACTTAATTTTGCTGCTTTTTTTCCCATTGATATACACTACACATACTGGATGCTCAAACATTTTATAACACATTACATTCATAATATAAGAAAAATCATGATTTAAAAGCCAGGTAAATTAAAAGTATAATCTATTTTACAAAATTCATCTTGAAGAAATATTATCAGTCAAATGCAGAAAAAAAATATTACAAAATCTTCTCAATGTGCTTATTATGTTTTGCAAAAAATTGTAATTTAATATGTTTTAAAAAAAATGTGTTTCTTTGATTAGATTTTCTTCACTACTTTTTAATAAAATTTTAATTTAGATTCTAAACATGTCATAAACATTAAGTGAAAAACCTTTATATTGATCGAGATTGCCACATTGGCTTCTAAATACAACATACAATCAATCAAGTTAGATATTAGAAAACTGTTACATAGTATTTTTTAATTACAATGTATTTATAACATGAGCATTTTGTACTGATTATATTATTGTCTGTTACATTATTTACCCTAAATATTTATTACAGCAGTTAAAGACTGATTTTAATTAAGAAATTTGATGAACTGGCCAGCTGTGCTTTTTCTGTACGCTCACGAAGCTTTTAAAATAGCTTTATTTTTCCCTTACAACATTTATAAAACCCCATGTCGATTTCTCATAAATGCAAGAAGAAATATGAGAAATCTTTAAAAAAAATGTGATAGCAAACTCTGCATTCCTACTGAACCAAATGAGTAGATATTTTATTATTGTCACCTTGCCAGATGGTATTGGCTACTTGTTGATGTGAGATAACCATGAGAAAAAAAAAGTGCTGCTGTTTGTCTGATGGTATTGGCAAACTGTTGATATGAAAGGAACCGAAAAGGTCAAGAGATGTCATATGCCCTGATGATATTGGCAAACTGTTGATAAGAAAGGAACCGGAAAGGTCAAGACATGTCATATGCCTTGATGATATTGGCAAACTGCTGTTATGAAAGGAGCCAAACGAGATATGAGGATAAGACTGCCAAAAGAATGAGAAATTGAAATGAATGCCAAAAATGAAAATGAATGCCAAAAAGGAAAATGAATGCCAAAAATGAAAATGAGTGCAAAAAATTGAAAATGAATGACAAAAGAATTATAAATATAAATGAAAGCCAAGAGAACAATAAACGAAAATGAATACTAAAAGAATGATAAATGAAAATGAAAGTCAAGAAAAAGGAGAATAATAACAAAAGAACAGAGATGCCATGTGTTTGCCTGGTGGCTTGTTGCTGATGCCATGTAGTACGTAAGAAGAAGAAGAGTCGTCGTTTGTTTGCCAGATGTTAGTTGGCTGATTTAAGCTGAAGAAGAATCCATGCTGATTTGAAAATGCCCATGTTGTGTGTATGGTTGGTAACCTGGGGACTAAACTATAATGATACATAAAAATAAACTGGTTATTAGTGTAATTTAACAGTTACATTTAAACTGTTATTTCTATTTTACTATTGCAACCGTAGGATAATTTATATTTAAAGAGGCCAAATAAATAAGTTTGTTATATGCACTTAAAAGACTAAATTCTTTTTTTTTTTTTTAAGATAATTTTGGTGTATATTTATATATACAATGGCCGAATAAATGAAATGACATGAATATTAGGGTGGAACGAAATTTTTTTTTTTTAAACTTCAAAATGCTATAGTTTTCAAAAGTTGCTTTTGATCAAAATAAAGACGGAAATTAAATATCAGCGTAATTTGATTATGTTTAGAGGTGGCGCAAGAAGGGCAAACTTTAGGTTTTTATTAAAATTTTGATAAATTTCGCAATTATGTTTAATTTTTTTTCAATAGATTATAGGTTTTATAAGTTAACTTTTAAATCAGTTTTAACTCTTTTTAATCAAAAAACATGGTAAACTTACTGCGTAATACATTTTAATTACAAAAATAATGAAACATAAATAGTATACAATGAGGTAGAAACAGAACAAAGTTCAGAAGAGAACATTATACTATCCCAATTTTTTTATTGCCTCTACGTCCAGTGTCTCTGAAATCTGAAGTAATCAGTCAAATGAGCATGAAACTGCGATTTGTGGCTTCTACTTGCGATCGAACCTGAGTATCAGACAAAATTGCTGCAACAATTCCAAGCGCCGCTCTGCAGGATATTGGTCTGATTAGTGATGAAGAAAGAAGTATGACAGAAATGTATTGACAGAATGAAAATTAGATGAGAACAAATAAAGTGCCGAAAAAGATCTGTAGAAGAAACTGTAAAACTAGTTACAGAAAGCAATTCTTTTTTTATGTAAGAAAAGACAAGACTATTGTGCAAGATAAAAAAGGAACTAAGTATCACAAAATAACTGTTATCGAAGAACATATATCACTTGTTCCAGAACTCGGATTAAAATTTTCACGACACGTAAAACCGATTTCTGGCACTGGAAAAGGTATAAAAGACAACATAATGACATTTTCAAATGGCAACAACCAATACTTAAACATTACTGCAATTGGGTATGATAGAACTCCCTCGAACACTGGATTGAATAATGGTACGATTGCTTAGTTGGGAAAAGAATTATGAAAGCCACTGCAGTGCTTGATTTGTCTGTTTCATGCAAATGAACTACTCGTTCGTCATCTATTTTCTTTCCTAGATGGAAAAACTAAAAATCCAAATTAATTTGGAGTGAAAATAAGGAAACAACTGGAAAAGTGTTATGAACTTCCAGTGACTCAGTTTTCAACTATTGAAAATAGCATTCCATTGCTAAAATATAAGGATAATTTAAGTATGAACCAAATATATTTCTTAGAAATGTGTAAGACAATTTCCATTAGAAGTTGCTTTTCTGATTTGTCTATGAAGTAACCAGAAAAAAAATTGTCATTCACCATGATTTACCTTAGCAAACAGAATAATTCGCTTGTACGTGAGAACATAATATACATCACAAAATCTCCAAATACTGACTGAGTACATTTTGAAAGTGTATGCAACTGTTTGGTTTAACATAAAGTTGAAACTATCTATCTATGGACGAAGCACTTGTGAAAACGTGTCAGCTATTTGCGTTACCTTAATTACACTCCTAAAAATGTAATTGATTCAATCAGCCAAAGCAATGCATATTTTGCTGCACATGAAAATGTACTCCATTGTATGCTATCAGGTGATAGCAGTCATTAAGGAGTTTGCATTACGCCGAATTGTGAAAGCAGGGACTGGAAATGAAGTTGGCCTCAGAATTTTTTTAATTCCTGTATGCATAAACTTTGATGTCACGGATTATATTGATATGATTCAATGGCATGATATTAAAGTAACATAACCTCCTATGACGATGTATATTGCTGACGATAAAGTAAAGCAGTAAATAAAGTAATCAGAAGTACCTGATCATGAGAGTCAACTTCAATTTTTCCCTATGTCACACATAAGCAGTTAAAAGGATCGTTAAATTAGTTACCGAGTCATCCTTGTCAGTTTGCAGCACTTCTGCAAGAGATGCATTGATAAAAACCAAAAAAAAATTTCAAAAAATCATACCAACATTTGAAACAAAAAACAATCCAATGTGTCAGTGTGATTATTATGGATCATGTGTGATTACTATGGACATTAGAGAAAAATGACTGTTTCTTAAAAATAACGTTTTGCCTTTAAAAACAATATAAAGTCAAACCTCTTTTAACGGACACCCTTATATACGGTCACCCCTCTCTTACGGCCAAATTAAAATTTCTCAGCGAACATTAACCTCTCGTTATAACTAACAACCACTCTCCTGCAGTCACCTCATTTTTTCAGATCATTTTTTGGGGCACATAGGTGTCCGTAAATCAGAGGTTTCACTCTTTTAAAGTTTTTCTAAATAAATGTGATTTGTTTTACTAAGACACGATAATTAAATATTGCACTTCTTTCATTTCAATGTAGTACTATAAGAATATGTTACTGTTATATTAATAAAAATAATATGGTGAAAATCGCCAAATTCTACAAAATAATTCTTTCTATAATGGCATCTAAAAATTCATAATACATATAATGTGCAAGTTTTCTGCAAAAGTATCATATTTTGAATATTCTGTTTACAAAATACATGTATATTATGTTAATTATCAAGAAAAGAACTTTTTTTTAAAAAAGGCAATTTTTATCGTTTTTTCATAGAAAAGTCATTTTTGAAGCTCTTTGCGGCACCTGAAAATATTTTAGTAGAGCAACAAAATTTTATATTCTTCATTCTAATCCCAAAAGGCAACTTTTGCCGACTATAGCAAATTTCTAACTGAAAAAAAATAATTAACCATTATTTTCGTTCCACCCTAATGAATATACTTAAGAACTACATAAATACAAAAAATTTAATTTTGATATTTACAGAAAGGCCGCTTCAATATAAATTTGAATCTACAATCAAGAACATACAAGTAATGAAATACATAAATTACAAGATAATGATATAAAGTTTATACATCATACCAAAGTTGCTACGAGGCTGATAAAATTAACTAAGAGAAAAATGTAGAAAGATACATGCAGGCCCACTATTATTGATATGAAATATAATGTAATATTAACCTAAGCAAAATTTGGTACTTCTCCATTATCCCATCGACCACTTTCCATAAAAAGAACTATTGCCAAACTATAGGATTTAACACCAAAAAGGCATGATCGTAGCGTCATATTTACTTGACGTCAGGTGTGTTACACGTGTTTGTTATGTCATTAAGGGATTTTTAATTCGACGTTTATTTGTATTATGATGTTTTAATGATTTATTAGTTATTTCGTTAATTAAAATAACAGTTACATCCAAAAATGAGATACCATGATATTAAATAGAAAAAAGCATTGAAAAAATGTTACGATGCATATTTACACACAATAGATCAGTTTTGACTAACATCATAAACATTCATCAGCCGATAATTCAGAATAATAATGTAAATAAATAAATATCTATCATAATTTTTTTCTGTTTTCATTAATGTATTGCGCACAGATGTCATATATGCATCACGTTGGCGCGATTTTTTTTCCAACGCCCATTTGGCGAAAACTTCATTAAAACTCACTTAAGTGTTAATATTTACGATTTATTGTGATATTTATATTTATTATTATATTTATTATTATGCTTATTATTTATAACTGTTTATTTATTGCTTCAACTGTTGTTTCTTTTTTTAATAAATTGTAGTTTATTTACTTTTATTTTTTATTTTAATTCCATAAATTATTTTTATTATGTATATTTATTTATATCAAACTATAATTTATTTATTTTCATTTCCTTTTTTAAAAAATAAAAGTCCTTCCGGCCTGTACCGGGAGGAAAAGGTAGCTTTCCTATATCTTCGTTTTAAAATTTTAGCTAATGTTACACGAAAACAGCAAGTTAAAATGCAAATAAAACGTTTACAAAAGATTCGTTAATACTGAATTTGAATAAGAAATTCGCCAAATTATTGAGCAATAGCCAAATTGGCTTCATTTATGAAGACTTATTTTGGTCGCCAAATTTGGCGATATTTCGCCAAATGTCGCCAAGTTTGGCGAGAATTTGGCGCTAACGGATATGAATATATAGTTTTATGCGTTTGGTTGGGAAAATTATTACAACAATGACAATTTTTGTAATGTGCTGTCTTGTTTCAAAATGTCAGCCACCCTAGAATTTCAAACTGCTCTATCTCAGCCGTTTTTTAAGATAGAGGTAAAACAAAAAATGCTCTGGAATCCTCGTTTCAAGGCCTAACACTGAATTAAAAAATAAATTTGAATTTTTAACTTTTTTGTATATTTATTTTAGTTTTAAATTTTTAATTGGCCGCCATCTTGAAACAAAATGGCGTACCAAGCAGTCCAACGAACTCGGTCGAGACATTGGTGAGCTTAATACACACAATTAGTTTCATCAAAATTGATTTATAAATACGAGCGTTATCGTATGACATAGGTCAGATATATATATATATATATGGATATATATATATATATATATATATATATATATATATATAAATCAACATTTGAACGGAGGGTGGTTTTGGGGTCTGGGGGTCATGATCGGTGAAAATATATCGAAATTTTCCGGAACTGCTTTCCTCCGAACGGCTGCAATAGGTAGCTTTATACTTTTTTGTATTGAAAGCTACCTAATAGAAGCTATTTCATTTATTACGTTATTCTATTTTTATATTGAAATAAAAACTAATATTCAAAAACAAAGTTTTCGCCAAATTGGCCGGGGAAAAAATCGCGCGAATTCAAAAAAATCGAATTCGGGCCGCAACATCCCCCAATGAAAGGGAAATTATGGTAATCCGATTACGGTAGATCGGAAATGGTCGTGGAACTATCTTTCAATCTTTCCTATTTGGATTTCCACCTCCACTCATTTCCCTTTGACTGGAGAATTTTACGGCACCCGATTACCAAAAGCACACACACAAGATTTGCTCGTATCACTACATAGTATAAAACAAAGTCGTTTTTTCTGTCCCTATATCCCTTAAAGCGGGTCCTCAAGGTGGGTGACGTCCCTATATCCCTATGTACGCTTAAATCTTTAAAACTACGCAACGGATTTTGATGCGGTTTTTTTTAATAGATAGAGTGATTCAAGAGGAAGGTTTATATGTATAATAACATCCATTAAATAGTGGAGAAATACTGTTATTTTTGAGGTTTTTAATGTGATGTCGTAAATAATTTCATTTTTTCCGCTTATACATTGCAAACGCAGGCTGAACCCTACAAGATTTATCAAAATAATGTACTAATTATTGTACACATTAAAAAGGTCTACAGAAAACACAAAGAGATGAAGGTTTTCAAGGTTAACCCGAAGCAAAGTGAGGGAGGTCCGCTAGTTAAAATATATGATTAAACTTAGAAAACTAGTTTTTTAGGGTTTCGTTCATCTCACGAAACTTTATTACTCCCGCTCCGTTGTCTGTCCGTCACAGAGCCGTTCTCAGAACCTATATAACTTACAGAGTTGAAACTTTGTGTATATATAACTGAATACCTGCTATGAAGCTCAAAATATTAAAAGTTGAAAAAATCGTAGTATTTTAATAAATAGAGATAAAAAAAAAATTACAGCCTTTTCCTATTAAATTCAAAAAATTTTCGTTATAGCAGTTGCCAACAATTAAAAATCCTCAATAAAATTCTTTCTACAATAATTAATTTTCTATTGAAAGATTTCCACGTGAAAAATAAAAATAAAAGAAATAGTTTCACCAATTGAAAAAAAAAAATTATGACGTCATATGGGTAATAAAACGGAAATTTTCAAAGAGTTCTCAATAATACAAGGAGTAGGAGTATGTGTATGTACAGAAACCAGATTAATATCACGTCATTAGAGAATTAAAAAGAGAATTAATCTGACGTCATATCGGAAGATTAACGGATTTCTCAAATGTTTGAGAATAATACAAAGCGAGTATCAATGTGAGTAATAGAGAATAGAAAATATATGAGTTTGAGGAAAGTATTGAATCATCATAAAAACCCGATTATGGAAATATTCGCATATGTTAACATTTTGAAGGTGTACAACATATTTAATTTTGAAATTATTATTTTTTATATCGCAATTAGTCCACATGACAGATATTATTATGACAGAGTATAATAGCGGGCTTGGCCCGCTATCGGGATGGTTTAGATATTCGAAAAAACGAAAAAATGGACCGGTAAATTTTTACTTTATAAAAAACATGACTTTTTTTTTTCTATTGAAAATGAAATTTATTTGGATTTATTAAAGAAAGTATAAACTGTTTTGAAAGGAATATTAAACGAAACCCTTTGTGCGATCTTCGATCACACTTACCCACTTGTTTTAATTGTACATTTCTAATTAGAACCATATTTTTTTTTTTCAGATGGTGGTGAAAAGGGTATCTTTAGGTTTAGAGGGTGTTCTTTCACCACCTCTTCTATATTTGGGGGTGATTAAAAAATTATGAAACGAAAATCACACAGAAATGGTGAAAAAAAAAAAAATATATATATATATAAAGTGTTGCATTAGCAACTCTATGGACGGCACAGAATAATTTATTTATTTATTTATTGTGACAAACTTCTCTTTTAGGTAGCTTTCAATACAAAAAAGTATAAAGCTACCTATTGCAGCCGTTCGGAGGAAAGCAGTTCCGGAAATTTTCGATATATTTTCACCGATCATGACCCCCAGACCCCAAAACCACCCTCCGTTCAAATGTTGATTTATATATATATATATATATATATATATATATATATATATATATATATATATATCTGACCTATGTCATACGATAACGCTCGTATTTATAAATCAATTTTGATGAAACTAATTGTGTGTATTAAGCTCACCAATGTCTCGACCGAGTTCGTTGGACTGCTTGGTACGCCATTTTGTTTCAAGATGGCGGCCAATTAAAAATTTAAAACTAAAATAAATATACAAAAAAGTTAAAAATTCAAATTTATTTTTTAATTCAGTGTTAAGCCTTGAAACGAGGATTCCAGAGCATTTTTTGTTTTACCTCTATCTTAAAAAACGGCTGAGATAGAGCAGTTTGAAATTCTAGGGTGGCTGACATTTTGAAACAAGACAGCACATTACAAAAATTGTCATTGTTGTAATAATTTTCCCAACCAAACGCATAAAACTATATATTCATATCCGTTAGCGCCAAATTCTCGCCAAACTTGGCGACATTTGGCGAAATATCGCCAAATTTGGCGACCAAAATAAGTCTTCATAAATGAAGCCAATTTGGCTATTGCTCAATTATTTGGCGAATTTCTTATTCAAATTCAGTATTAACGAATTTTTTGTAAACGTTTTATTTGCATTTTAAGTTGCGGTTTTCGTGTAACATTAGCTAAAATTTTAAAACGAAGATATAGGAAAGCTACCTTTTCCTCCCGGTACAGGCCGGAAGGACTTTATTTCACTACGGTCGCCGTTAAAATATTATAGTTCACTTTTGGCAACTGCCAAAATCCAGTAGCTATTTTTAGAAACGTATAATGATGGTAGCCGCCGTTATGGCTTTCTCTTTTATTGCTCATACATCACTCCTAAAAATCATATAATACCAATTTTTACATCGTAGAATAGGGAAATAAATGTGCTTTTGAATAAACTTTGTTTGAAAACAACTGTAGCTCAATTTAATGACTTTTTAAATAATTTTCAAGCATATACGTATATATACATTTTTAAATCTATCTCAAGAATGAACATTTTTTTTTTTTTTTTTTGCTACATTTTAATGTAAAATAGCTAGTGACAAAGTTACCACCATTGGCGATTGATTGCCCAAAGCAAATTTAAAAGCTTTTTTTTTTTTCGATTTTTTTTTCTTTTACATTAATCTTCCTTAATTGGGTTCACTTCCAAACCTTGTCATCATGGGAACAACCTACAATGTCTTTTAAAGTGATTCTGAATACCACTAAATATTTAAAAAAACACTCGTGTGCTAAATCACATTTGCTCAAGTATCTCGTTTGGTTATCCGATGACGGAAGATTAATCATAAGATCAGATTAACCATAAAATACGACACCTTGGTGATAACTCAAATTTGACAACAAAAAGGCAGATTTCTTTTTTTCTCTCTCTCTTAGATCTGTCTGTGTATTTATTTATTTTAGAATTCTTTATCTTTGGCTTCCATTAAAAAAATAATAATCAGAATGAAAGAAATCTGCCTCAAAAAAAAAAAAAAAATAAATAAATAAATAAATAAATAAATAAATAAACGAATCTGATGAATCGTCGCTCATAAGCAGAAATTACGAATCGGAAAATGTGCGACCATTGAAAAGTACGATATTACTTTTCCATGATTTCCAATTTTATGAGCTGTTTGAAAATTCAGACTCTGAATAATGTACATCATGATTTTCATAAATTTCAATCAAAGATGAATAAAAATCCTATTAGATACGCGAATTCTGTCCCCACGAGACGATACAACTCTACGCATGTGTGAGGAAGTTTCGCAAAAAAAAGGAAGACCGATATCGGAATGTCTTAAAACAGCATATTTGCATTATTTTGGATTCTCAGTGAGCTATCAAGATAAAAGTGGGTCCCACATGTTTTTCGTGAAAGCTGTAGGCTTACTCTTACATTCTGGCCTTCGTGAAAAAAAAGTATCTTCAATTTGGATCACTAATGCTGTGGAGAAAATCTTCAAATCACAAAAATGACTGTTTTATTTTTGTTTGACAAGAACTGCAGGTTTTAACTCATTAACGCCGGTTAACTTTGGTAACTAGTATTTTAGCACGGAAAATTTCTCCTTATCGAATCTGAAATTTTGACAGACAAAATTACAGCATGGAAAAACTGGTGTCAACTGGTGTTAAAGAATTAAAAAAGTGTAAAAGATTCTCGTCGCGAATGGGTTAATTAAAAACATAAACATAAAATTCAATATCCTGACATTCCATCAGTCTCAAAACCGATATCACATTCGGAAACTCTGCTATATCCCGTATGTACCGTCAAGTGCGAGTTGCCAAGATAGTGGCGATCTGTTAATGGAGGACGAAAATGATGATGAGTTCGTAATAGGTGATAAAACGCCACATTTAATAAACCAAAATGAGTTGAATGACCTCGTGCGAGGCTTGCAACTATCTAGATATAAGGCAGAGATTCTTGCCTCTCATCTACAACAGTGGCACTTATTGACACCAAATACCAAAATAAACTATTACCGAAATCGAAGTTAAATTTTCAGCAGTTATTTCACCAAAAAGGATGATTTTTGTTTTTGCCATAATATTCCCAGGCTTTTTAATGCGATAAATCAAAATTATGATCCAAATGAATGGTGTTTATTTATCGATTCATCTAAATATAGCTTGAAAGCTGTATTATTTCATAACAGTAATATAAAACCTTACCAACTGGCCATGCTGTAAACAGTAAAGAAACTTATCAAACAATGTCTCTTTTAATGAAAATGATACAGTATGAACAACACAACTGGAAAATATGTGGCGATTTAAAAGTAGTTAGTATGTTACTGTGCTTACATGGCGGGTATACCAAATATTCATTTTTTTGTTTTTTGTGCCTGTGGGATAGTCGAGCTAAAGAATACCAATACATCAAAAAATATTGGCCTGTACGAAATGAATTGGAAAAATTAATGTGAAATATACATCTTTAGTGGATCCGCAAAATATAATTTTGCCACCATTACACATTAAATTGGGCCTAATAAAAAAAATCGTCAAAGCCATGGATAAAAACAGTGCTGCTTTTAAATATTTACACAAAATTTTCCAAGTATTTCAGACGCTAAATTAAAAAAGGAATTTTTATCGGTCCATAGATACGTAAACTGGTGCAAGATAAGGACTATGAAAAACTTTTATCTACTAATAAAAAAAAATGCTTGGGATTCCTTTAAAACGGTCGTCCATGCATTCTTAGGAAATCATAAAGATGAAAATTATGAAAAAAATATTGCTTTTTTATTAAAAAACTATCATGCAATGGATATGATACATTTTCTCCATTCACACCTGGATTTTTTCCCTGAAAACTTAAGCACCGTGAGTAACGAGCAGGGTGAACGTTTTCACCAAGACTTTAAACTTTTTATAGACAGACACAAAGATTTTTGGGACGAAAGTATGTTAGGGGACTACTGCTGGTCTATTTTAAGAGAAACAGATCAAGAAAATTATAAAAAGAAGAGTAAAATCAATCATTTCTATTTTTTTTCTTTTTATTATTTTTTTTAAGTATTTAATAAATATTTTTTAAACTAGACGTGACGGATTTTTTACAATAATTTTCCCGTACTCAGTGCACTAAAATCTATGAAAAAATACACATTTTGGCGAAAGTATATAAACCATATAAGCCAGTGTAATCAATCGCTATTATACACACATACACGTGAAATAGGGTTATATTCGATTTGAGCCCCACCAATAATTTTCAATACTGTACGCCTATGTTCTGACACATTTATGGATTCATCTCTAAACACAATTTATGGACTCAACAACATTTACTGACGCCTAACATTTATTGCAGGCCTAACAACTACTGAAGCGATTTGAAATCGAATGGTGATTTTTCTCTTTTCATAAATAAATTACTTTTTGAGTTGTAAGCGATTGTTATTACGTAAAAACAAGTTTTTCTTCTTTCCCGCGTTCTCGCGTCCGGAAAATCTGTTCAAAACGCTAATTTTGACAGTATTTTCCGACTTAATAATTCCGAAAGAAATTAAAACTTCATCCATAAATAAAATATTATATTATTTGTGCTGCTTTTATTAAAAAAAAAAATAGAAAACACAATCGATTACATAGTTTCTGAATAAGAACACTATCCAATTTCATGCGTTTCCGAACAAAACTGAATTCGAAATGTGTCAAAAAGTAGCTCCTTTGGATTTGAGAACAGCCTTAAAACCTAGATCCACCAGTGTCATATGTGATGTGGACTAACTTAAAACACAGTCATGCCTTTAAAGTAATAATAAACGAATATATATTTTTATAATAAGTTTATCCAATAAGAAAATAAAAAAATAATTCTCTGTTAAATACTCATTAAAATGTTTATCAGCAGGAATTGCATTTTGTATTAGTTTTAGTGCTGCCATCTTTTGTCATAAAAAAGAAATACTCTTCCAAGTCTATTGTTTTTGTGTATGTGCAAAATATAGTGCTGACATCTAGTGACAAATTTATGATAAATTTTATTTACTCTCTTCCAACACTAATTAAAGCATTGGAAACAGAAATGGGCAAAATGCATCGAAAAACCATTTTAAATAGAACCTAAAATACGTTATACTTTTCAAAATAAAAAAGTCCCAAATACAAAATACACGTATTTTTAAAATGCGTTTAAAATACAAAATACATTTTGAAATTTTAAAAATTAGATTACACAAAATTCAGAGAGCGTAGAATTTTACCTCGCATTTTTTTTCACCTTGTTTAATCACTAAAAACTATCGCAAAATTTGTGATTAACTAAGAAGATTACGAATTCTGCGACAGATCCTTAAATCAAAGAAGGTCCAAAAGCTACCATGAATATAAATGACGTCATATTCTAAAGAAGCTGCAATTGATTTTTTTTTTTTTTTTAAACTGGATCGATGGTTTCAGGAAAATTATATTATTTTTATTGACTACACTGTAAAAAAAATCCTGAGGTTCCTAAAATTTTTTTAGTATATTGTATTCCACAGATTTTTTTAGTAACCGGTACTAAAAACCGGAATCGTTGCTAGCTGTTTTCTAGTAATGTTGCTAAGTGTTTTCTAGTAATTCTTACAGATTTTCTTGTAACTGAGTAAGAATACAAAAAATTTTTTAGTAATTACAAAAATCAATGAAAAAAACTAAAATTTTTTTAGTAGATCGACCCATTTTTTTTTTACAGTGTACGTAGGAATGAAACATTGTTAAAATAAATAATGCATCAAACAATATAAAAATTAAGTCACATTGCGCATTAGGTTTTAAATTCATTTCTATCAATTTTCTCTAGCTTTGCTGGTTGAAATATTTTGTAGAAATGGCTTTAACTAATTTCTTACTGTTTCGTTTCAGTCTTTCTTTGCAGGTGGGCGCAGAGACGTACATGGCGTTTAATCTTACAGTTTGGCGATAGTGTTTTGTTATGAAAAGTGGTCGACGGGATAATAGAGAAGTACCGAAAAAATATGTAGGATATTATAATTTACAATATTGAGCAACAGATTAAAGTATCAGATCTATTTCACCAAAAATGTGGCTTTGCACTTTCTTGCCCCGACCCCCTCAATCATAGGCTGGGTATCGGGCCAAAATTGTGAGGTGAATCTTGAATGTTGCCCAAATGTGATGATCTGTTATAACACTTTATGAACTGCTACGCTAGGACTGCATTTTTCCCTTCAAGAATAGCAGTTTTTTTTTTGTTTTTGTTTTTTTATGATGGATATAGTAATTTATGTTTAGGGCAAGATCAATGACATAAATATAGGATAGCATACTTTCCTTTAGACTTCTGAAAAAGGTACCTATAAAATGAATGAATTCACAGATGCTGTATACAAATAACTTCAATTTTGTGAAATATGTGAATTTTTTTTGCGTAATATGTAAAATAGTCATTCTTTCATTGAACTGTATACTTCATTATAGGCTTTACCTTTCATATATCCAACTAGATTTTGTGCAGATACTTACGTTTTGCGTCAAGTGACATTCAGCTAGCCATAAAGTACGGATAAGTTGAACCTATCGGTTAGACCTAATATACCTATCTGATCATCTCTGTAAACAAGAATAAAATTTTTAAAAGTTTTTTAAATATTAATGTATATATTGTTTCACATAAATGCTGATTGATGATAATGGGCCTGCATGTATCTTTCTAAAAGTGATTTTCTTACAGTTAAACAGTTTATCTTTTGGCCTCGTAACATATTTTTCTTATTCTATATAACTTTATTGTATATTATATGTTTTATTATTTTATGACTTTTATGTATATATCAAAATTGTTTTTCTTATACAGGGTCGACACAAGTTAGTTGGGCAAATTCGTGGCAAATTAATTTGCAAAAACAATTTATAAGGTACCAGTTCAATGGCAAATTTTTAGTATTGTATCGTAAGTTTGAAGATATAATTCTTACCTCTTTAGTGTTCCATTCTCAGTGTTTGTCACAGTTTGGAATGGTCTGAAGGTGTTGCTCTAATGTCACCACTATCACCAGATCTTTCACTTCTAGATTTCAGTTTATGATTTTATTAAAGATCAGGTTTAAAGTTTGATGCTTCCAAAATCCATTTCAAAATTGAAATCTCAAATCAGAATTGTACTTGGTTTGACCAATGTGAATATGCTCGCAAACATATGACAATAACTGATTTACCGATAGTACATTTACAAAGTTATAAAGGGCAGCTACATCAAGCATTTGTAAAAAAAAAAAAAAAGGGTAAATTTTGTGTGTTTTACTATTTTAAAATCATGTTTACTTTTACGTTTGGCTGTATAACTATGCATTATAAAATATTCTTTTTGCCCAACTAATTTGTGTTCACCCTTTATATAATATGTAGCTAAGCATATATCACATTATTTATTCTTATATTCTTGTACATATCTAAATTATCCTTTCAGTGTATGTAGTTTAAGTATGCATAATAAACTTATCTTATTGGCTAACCTTAAATTTAAATTATCCATTCATAAGTGCAAAAATAAAATTCAAACAGCAATCCTACCAAAAAGTAACAGCTTGTTTTATATAAGAACTATAAATCACTACACACAAATCTAAAAAAACAAATCAAACTAAACAAATAAAAAAATAAATATAAATAAAAAAAATAAATAAAAATAAAAAACAAAAACAAAAAGTAAAAAAAGTAAAAAACAAACAATTACAAAATAAAACTAAACTAAAAACATTCCACAAGGTCAGGTTCAACATAGACGTAAGATTTATTCAATAAATTAAAAAACACAAAATAAAACTAAACTAAAAACATTCCTCATCCAACCATAAACATAAGATTTATTCAGTTTAAACTCAATATTCCCAAATGCTCATCCATCCTTATTAAAAACAAAAGTGACAGGTATAGGTTTTCTTTAACACAGCTCAATGTTCCGACTCTTCCATGGCTCTTTGACTCTTGTATATCTCCCTTTACCAACAGCCAATTGTCATCTGGCTAACAATTGCATTATTGACATCTGTATAGCTTCTTTATCGTAGAAATTTTGTCCTCTGGGGTTCGTGCATCATCATCAGTGATCCTTGCCTTCTTGCATCTTCTTTTCCTATATCATCACTCTGCTCTTCCATCTCGTCAAGACAGCGTCATCAGGCTTCTATGACCATCATCTGCTTGCTCCATCTACAAAAGCCAACAAGATCTGATTTAACACCACCCCATCCTAAATCATTCTGGGCACTCTTCCAGCACCATCAGTTTAAAATGTCATTTTCACTGCCATCACCAAAAGCGGGATGCACTCTGCTCCTTTCCTTCTGGGAATGGCAACCATCCACATGGAGCAGAGGAAAGGTCCTGCGAGTGGGCCACACTCTGTTCAATTTCCTTCTGAGAAGTCAACTTCAGGCAAGAACGTATGTATGAGCAGAGGAATGGGCCTGCAAAAGGGTGAGAGATAAGGGCCTACCTCCACGTGGTTCTCCTTGGAAACGTTGCTCGTCCGACGACGGGTAACGGCTTAAAGGCTTCCTTGGGATGGCATCATGAAACTATTTTCTGTAGACCCAGAGCTGGTGAAGAAATTTATTTACATACTTGACGGTGGAAATATTCAAAAAATGATTTGATATCTCGATTACAGATAACTGCTACTTTAATCGGGATAAAACATGTTATCATTATAACTACCCAAGCAAGAAATAATCCCATGTCGAACTTTCGCTTAATTTTCTTTCTACCTTGACTACTTTTCGCCAAGATATTACTCCCTGAGGTTGGCAAGAAAGGTTTCTTGTCCACTTGCAAACCGTCTCTCGACCGTCGAATCCTGAAAAGTCGTGCAGGGGTTATGAACGTTATGCCAACATTAGTTGGTTGCCCCTCATTATTTATACCCAACCACTGACAGAAATCTGCAAAAGTAACGATTCTTATTCTTTTAAAGTATCTTTGTAGAATTATGGCAGAAAGACATGAGTTCTGTTTTACAGTTACTTCTGGAAAAGAACTGCAAACAGAAAGCGTGTATTGACAAAGGGTATCCCACAGCATCTTTATGTTACTAACGCTGACCTTGAAAAGTCTTCCGAATCAGATAAAATATTTCTCTTTATAACACTCCTTGTGATTTCCTAGCCCTGAAAATCCCACGCTTTAAAACTTATCATTGCATTTATATTAATTTATAAAGAAATACAATATTTCTTTTCATGTGGAATATAAATCTATCTGCCGTCTGTCTGTCCATGCTCTAACTCGCATAAATATATTCGGATTGTCATGCAATTGATATATGTTATTGAAGCTTACTCTGGCATGCTCAGTATTGAAAATGAAGTGTGTGGCACTTAGTTTTTTTAGAGGGACACTCAAAAGAATTCCATTACATTACAGTCCATGGGGGAGAAAACATTTGCAGTTTATTTTAATCATGTTACACAGTTTCAAACATATTGAAATTGATATATGTCACTGAGGTGCATTACAAGTCTTATTATAGAATATTGTGTGTATAGCCGTCATCGTTCATATACAGGGACACACAAAAGTATTCGATACTGTCTGTTAACAATAATTGCTGCAAGTGTGTTTTCAGTTACTAAACGCATTTTAAAATTTAACCCCGTTTTTTTGTCTATTACTTGGTATGTATAAAAAACTTGTAGTTTTCCCAATTTATTTATATATATATAACATTTGTTAATTCTTACTGGTATACATAAACAAGTAAGCATTAATTTTATGTTCTTGTGCAATAGTTACTGTAAAGCCACTAAATAAAAAATATGCAGACCATCACAATGCATAAATATGTACGAGTATAATTTTTTACTCAACTTTGAGTATAGATAAAATTATTTGACAAATTCTATCATTTAAAATTAGTGAAGTAGTGAATACTTTTAAAAAAGTACTTTGTAATCGCTACTTTTCAAAACATGTAATTTCAGTTGTTGTTAACTACATTTAAAAAAAAAAGCATATGTAGTTGCAGTTTGCATAAAGAAAAAAAGTAGCTTTTCTTTCTAACCACTAACTATTGGAGGCTAGTGTCATAAATACAGAACAAAATTGCACAATTTTTGTTTTATAGGTGTTAGTACTCTCTATTATTGATGTCCTTAAAGTTTTAAACATTTATATGGAATTTATATGTGGGGTTCAATATGGGTTTGTTTTATATCTATCTATCTTGGCAAGATTCAAAAAGAATAGTCATCTTATTTGATATTGTCAACTCATATTTTCCATCATATCAGCATTATCGTTGTGTTCTGTCCCAAATGATATCCAAAGGATCTATTTGATTCCAATAACACTTCATTTGCCCATATGGGTTTACTTCGATGACTCACTAATGTGAAACATTTAGGCATATATGCAAACATACTCTGGTTAACGTCACCCTGGAGTTTGAAATTGGATACAATGCAGGGAAACTCTGTTGAAAGGATCAGCTACACTGTAAAATAAATTCTGCTGATCAAAATTACAATTTCTACATTTTTACGGAATATTTTTCCTTGATAAAAAGATTTGATCAGGGTGTCTATTCCAGATCACCAACGAATTTCCCTGACATCTCCAGGTTTTCCATACCAATATAAAAAAAATTCCAGGTATCGAGATTTTGTGATGTTACACACAAATCTTAAAAGTTGATTTGAGGGTGGAACTTTCACAACTGATTCTAAGGCACAAATTACCGATTTATTACATAATATTTTGCAAAATTTACAAATTGTCGAACATTTTACATGCTAAACATTTTGCACAGACACACTTTTAGCATCAGGTTCTATACATTTTGTCAAATCAGGTTGAAATTCTTTATCACATCAGTCACAGTTAAATACAGATTGCTTTGAAATATTTTAATACAAATAATAAATATTCAATACATTAAGCTAACAAATGTTCAGTTTCCAAACAAAGAAAAGTAAACAAACTGAATCCCCTAATCAATCCTACAACATTCAGTAGAAAGTCTCAGTGAAGCTGGAACTGAAAAATCTCAGAGTTACAAAGAAGGACTGACAGGGGGTAGACAAAATGATTTGCATGCAAGGTTGAAATACTCTTTACAGTACTTTTGAAGAGCAAAGTTTGATTTTAATGGTGCTGCAATTTCAATTCTAGTTTTATAAGGAACATTTTCCTATTTTTTTTTTTCTTAAAAGTTCAAAAATGTCTAACTTTTTCTCAGAATTTTCAAATTTTCCTGACTTTTCCTCAGAAATGGTAAATTTCAACGACTTTTCCAGGTATCCAGGTGGTGAGACACCCTGTTCATGAGCATATCAGAAAGTAGCGAATATGGATTTAAGAATATATTTGACAGATAATACTTCTAAAAGCCTACTTAATTTGCAATTTTTGCTAATGCTTTGGGATTTTTTATATTTTTACACTCTAAAAAGAATTTCTGTACTTTTAACAGTAAAATTTTCATTTGTTTACTTTTTTTTCAGCGTAATAAAAAACAAATCCAACAGCTTCATATTAAATTTTGTCCTGTCCATTTTTAACACTTTCCAACTTAGTTGAAAAGTGTTTATGACTTCGGTTTGTCTCGCCGTCTGTCTGTGCTCTAACTCCCGTAAATATGCTGAAATTGCCCTGCAATTTTTATATTTTATTGTCGTGATCTATAGCATGTTCACTATTTCAATTGAAGTGTGTAGCACTTATAGTTTTTTACAGGGACACTCAAAAGAATTCTGTTACATTACGGTCTATGGGGAAAAATCATTTGCGGTTTATTTTAATGATGTTACACAATTTCAAACACATTGTAATTGATATACATCACTAAGGTGCATCACAAGAAGCTTAATATGGAATAGGGTGTGCATAGCACTTATAGTTACTTTACAGGGACAGTCAAAAGAATTCCGTTACATGACGTCTATGGAGAAAAATCGTTTGCGATTTAATTAAATAATGTTTCACTATTTTAAACGCATTGAAATTTATATATATTACTAAGGTGCATTACAAGAGGCTTACTACAGAATATTGTGTGTATAGCATTCATCGTTCATTTACAGGGACACACTTCTCTACTATCTGTTAACAATTTCTGGAAGTTCGTTTTAAGTTGCTGAACACAATTTTAAATTTAACTCACTTTTTGTCTATTACTTGGTGTGTATAAATTCTTTAGATCATATACAGGACAGCACAAAAGTTCGCGAACAGATTTCCGTTTACTGACAGAAACTCCAGGAGAATTTTAAACTGTGCTACGCGTTTCCTAACTAAACTAAAATTTAGCATCCTATGTAGTATATATACAAATCTACAGATCATATACAGGACTGAATAAAAATATTCGTATATTTTTCCGAATATTGCATATGTTGGAAATTCCTGAAATTACATTTTTAAATATGTTATGTGTTTTCCAAATTGTTTACTTAGATGTTATCTTTCAGCTTATTAACCCTCTAAGCGTGTGGAACGTAATATTCCGTTCACTAAGCACCAGGTTTCACTGCAATATATGCAATGTTTAAGATAATATAATTCTATAGATTTAATGAATTTTCAAAACATTGAAGAATGATTAATACAGTCAAGGGTTACATTCATATTTGTAATTAAGTTTTATTTATAATGCTGAAAGAATAATATTTTTTTAGCATTTAAAACAAAATGCAGAGAAAACAGCATTACAATTTTACCCTTTTTCAAAACGCTCAGAGGGTTAAACAGTCATGATTTGTAAAATTATTTTGGAAGCGTTGGAAAGTGTTACATAATCTATGCTTGACGCATGATTTTACGTTCTTGTTTTAATTTTTCACAAGGTTTTTATGTGATTTTAGCAGTTTGTTATGTTTTGCAGAAATTTTTTGATATTCATAAAAGGAATCCAGTTTCTATCTGTTGTTATAGCCTAATATAATAAATTTTGTTTTCGGCAATTTTTGAATATCTCCTTAATTCTACATGCAATTTTTTTTTTAACATTCCACGGCCATTTTTTGACAATTTTTAAAAGAGTGTACTCTCTGGTAAATTTGCTTTGAATGTGATTAAAATCAAGTTGGAAGAATGCCAAATCAGTTCCTATAGCAACTTAAATGATGTTGCTGAAAATGTGAATAAAAAAAAAAAAAAAAAAAAAAAAATTACAATAATTCAAGGTTTTCTTGATTCAAAACCGGAGTTCCTTTAATATAAGGTTCAATCGAGAAGTGGCGACCAGCGAAGTGGGAAAGTTCTGCTAGCAATAAACCAAGAAAATAAAACAACAAAATAAAATAAAAAGATAATTTACACAGTTTAAAGGTCATGAAAGGCAGTTAGAATTACAGAAAAAGGTGAACTGAGAAAATGTCTACTTTCTTTAATTCAGAAATGTCATTAGGTGTATAAAGGTTAGAAATAAAGAAATTATTATATTTAAATTAAATGTTTACTAATCAAATTTTAATTGCTTAATAGGCGTAAAGCCAACATAGTGAAAAAGTACCCAAGCCAGGACTCGAACCCGGGTCATCAGTCTAGCGCATTGACGTTCTACCAACTGAACCACTTGGGAACGATACTCAGCCTGGAACTTTCTCACTATAACATGTTGGCAAGGCTACAAACGCAGCACAAGATGGAATATTTTCCGTGAGCCACCAACCCTGGGGCAAACACGAAATCAAAGAAAATCCAGCACCGATAATTGAATAAATTCATATTTTTAATATTTTGGAAATTTTTCTATGATTTAAAAATATGAATTTAAATGTTTACTGTTTAATGTGGCTGCAGTTAATGTTATCAGAATCATGAAATGTTTGTTTCTCCTGTTTATCATTATAATTTCATTCACTTATTGTTATCAGCTACAAACTTGACAATGGAAGGCAATTTTTTTTATATTTTTCTATCTTTTCTCCATGCAATGTTAAAAAGCCATTAAAGTGGCCCCATTGTTTTCAAAATTTTTTGAGCTTCTAACTCAATGCAATAAAAAGCTTCAGCTTTAAAACAACGTTTCTCAATATTTGAATTTTCCATAATCGGGACACATGCGAAATTAACATATTATCGACAAAATTTGTTTATTTCTCTTCTCTAGACATGCAACCATTAATAAGCGAAAGTACTACTAGGAACAATACAGATAAAGTCCAGAGGCTAAAGTACTTTATAAGTACAAAAGGACACAATGAATAACAATTGCAAAATTCATTCACATATGTTTTGACCGAAAATATCATAAACGATGATATCTTGAAAATAAATATTAACTATATAAAAATATAAAAAACATTTTGAAAATAAATATTGGATATATATCACAATATATATCTGTTGATATATATTACCAAACCCTGAATGCTCTATCAAGTATACATGTTTTTCGAGGTAGTAAGTAGCACAAGTAAAAAGTTGTACAACATAAACTTGGCACATTTGAACTAGATATTGGAAATACGTGTAGACAAGGATATGATAACAGTGCCACTATAAAAGAATACACTTGAGGATTCCAACAACTTCTACAGAGAAGTTCAAGAACTTTATTTTCATCACATGTGCATGTAACAACCATTACTCAGTTTTGAGTTACATGTTCATATTAGAGATGAGATCAGGCTCTTTTTTTAGAGGCTGAGCACAAAACTTTTGTGCTATCAAACACCCCCCCCCCCCCCAAAAAAAAAAAAGTTTAAAAATGTGTCTAAACTCCCTCTGTAGAAGAATCTTTTTCGATTTCAGTACTTTGCATCTAATGAATATTACAAAACATACCAGTAAAAATTATAATTATTTGGTGTGACGTTATGATACTAAGAGAATAAAAGAAAAAAAAATACTAAAAGTGAACATGCTTTATTAGCAGATAATTTTTTAGATACAGTCTTTCTTTTTACTGCTACCCAGAAGTATAAAAACTATACAATGTATACATGTTCATTTAAAAATACAGGTAAAAAATTTTCAATGTAACGTAACATACAAAATAAAAAAAATTTATAATAGGACAATTTCAACTTTTTCTTGGCCTATCATAGAAAGTAAATAAAAGCCTTTTTTTTTTTTTTAAGAAGCAACTTCTTTTTTTTAAGTTCATTTATACTTTAAAATACAGTTTTTCATTACATTCCACTAGTTAAACTACAGCAGTGAATCATATTAACAGTTCAACAATAACAGAAAAAAAAAAAGCTTCTTATATTCTTTTTACACAGAATCTTAGACTTTTTAATCATTATTTTACGAAGTGAATTATGAACTGCTGTCATTTTCTTAGTGAAAATATCTTACTTGATAGTAGTGTATGCCAAAAATAAATAAATAAATAAATAATAATAAAAATAAGTATTAAGAGATCAAACAAGAGATGAAAATGATAAAAACTACACACAATATAAAAAACTTATCAACATTATAACAAAGGTTTTACACCTTAGCTATGTACAGTAGCCTCTTGTTGTACTGTGCTTACTAGTAGACAAGAAAAAGCGCACTATCCAAAAATGTGGTATAGCTGAATTTCAATCTTAAATCCATAGATTCTGTGAAGATGGGGGGAATACAAAAAGGAATATGTGGCCATTCTGTGTCCTAATATTGCACTGATATTGCACTCATAAAAAATAATTACAATGAAATACTTAACATTGGTCAAATATTCACTTTGCAGCAAAAATATTTGTCATGAAATACCTCAATTGCAGAAATATTGGCTTTATATTGCAAAACACTTGCAAATAAAGTGCAAGTAAAGTGCAAGTACACTTGCAAGTAAAGTGTTTTGCAAAATAATTTGCAAAACACTTTACTTTATCAGAAATATTGGATTTATAAAATATTCACAGTGAAAGGATGAAAAAGTAAACACCTCAATGCTGGAAAACTATTTCATGCCAATACTTGCAAAGATACATGTAATTCAAAACACTGTTGGCCTAATATTGTTTTGTGATTATTGCCCTATACATTTAAAAAGGTTACTTAAAAACTGTTTGAACTAAACTCTAATTCTGGCATACTTTTGCTAAACAATGGATCCAAAAATAAATTGAATCATTTCAACGAAAGCATATTCTATCCAGTTTACAGATTGCTATGAGTCAATAAGAAAGATTTTTGCCTCCCCTTCTGTCATTTTTTAAAGACATTTTGATTCTTTAAAATAACTGATTGCCTGTCTGATTGAGTTTGGTTTGAAGATTGTTTAAATAGGCTACACTATTAGGAACAAGCAGGATTTTTGCCTCCCCTCCTGTCATTTTGTTTCTTCTTTTTTCTAAGACGTTTTGATTCTTTAAAATATTAAAATAATTGATTTCCTGTCTGAGTTTGGTTTGAAGGTTGTTTAAAATGGTTACACAATTAGGAACAAGCAGGATTTTGCCTCCCCTCCTGTCATTTTTTTTTTTCTTTTTTCTAAGACGTTTTGATTCTTCAAAATAATTGATTGCCTATTTGATAGAGTTTGGTTTGAAGGTTGTTTAAAATGGTTACACAATTAGGAACAAGCAGGATTTTTGTCTCCCCTACTGTCATTTTTTTCTTCTTCTTTTCTAAGACAGTTTGATTCATTAAAATAATTGATTGTCTGTCTGATTGAGTTTGGTTTGAAGATTGTTTAAATAGGTTACAGAAGATTAGAAACACAGACTTATTGAGCCCATTTTAAGGCATTTCAATTGTATCCATTTGACTTTTTTTTTTTTTTTTAATAGGAAGTGCTCATAATGCCATCCTCAATTTTATGTAAGTTATTTTGTTTTTCACATATTAACATAGGTAAAAAATATGATGGTGTTATGAGTGAGAAAGAATATACACAGGAAAAAAAAAATTGACATACATCTTAATTTGATGACACATTTAAACAATCTTCAGGCAAAAATTAACCAGAGAGGCAATCAATATACATCCTAATTTATACTAAAATAATAAAAACATCTTACAAAAAGGTCTCCATAAGTGCATACACAGAAAAATTTGAAAAAATTACAGAATATTTTTGTTGTGAGGATATGTATGTCTATAAAAAAATTCCTGTGGAACCTCGATATAGCATCCGTAAAAAAATAATGTTCATTTTTTGGTAATTTATTATCAGTTGGCGACTCAATGAGATTTTTAAAATATACTTTTATGATAAATACTCTTTAAGGAAAGACTTTTTCTACTCTTTCTACTGAATTAGTTTAAGAAATACATTTTTATACCTACAGTTTTGTCATATACATTTACTATATGTATATATATATAATGATATTTAATGATCATATTATATGGTTTAGAACAAATTTTAAATTGATTAAACTTGTTTCAAGCTCAAAATTGAAGTTTTATTCTGAGCACTGTCAACTCGGCTTCAATACTGTTAGTGTCAGAGACAAGAGCAAACAGTATTGCTGCCATGGAAACAACAACCTATCCAATATCGAAATATATAACAACAGCATTCTTAATCAGGCAGTTACTTTTAATAAACACTCAAAACTTAACCAGCCAATGAAACTGTGTAAAATTACTGCAGGAACATGCAACTTATTTATATTAAATAAGTTTATAGAAATAATAAACTATTTCAGCATTTAAGTTTGAATTCATTAAGTTCCGTGCATTTAAACATTCATTTAACAAGCAATTTCCAAATGCATTAAAATCGCTAGCATTTGGTAAAAAGTGTTGCTAGCCAAATCGTGTCTTTTTGCACATAATACTCGTATTTTATTTTTTAACGGATTTTCTACTGGAATTCTGCAGCTAAATTTGACTGATACTTTATAACGTACAAGTAATTTCCTTAGAGTTTTTTTTTTTTTTTCAAAATATTCTGAGTATGTGCTTTAAAAAGACCCTCCTTGTTAGAAGAAAAACACCCTCTAATGGGGTGGTGAAAATCAATGCTTATTAGCCCATCTCCTTTGCATTTGAATAAAGTTCTTAAAGGAAAAAGAAAAAAAACTGTACTTTTTTGCACCTTTCATTTCAATATATAAAAAAGTATAATAGACAGAAATAGATTGAGAAAATAAAACCATCTACACAATAAAAAGGCTTTTTCAATTTCAAGCCCCTTGAATAGAATGAATCGAACAAAAATTGCTAGTAAAAATTAAAATGGGAGTCAAAGAGAAAAAAAGAAAAAAACTAAAAGTGAACAGACTTTATTAGCAGATAATATCAAAATACAATCTTTTTTTTACTGCATTGAGAAGTATAAAAACTATACAACTTATACATGTTCTGTGCATCATTCAAAAATACTGATTAAAAAATGTCAACAAGTTAAATATAACATATAAAATAAGATTAAAGATTACAATAATGGGGCCTTGGCATTTAAAAAAAAAGAAGTTTAGCACAATTCGAGCTTCAAAAAACAAGGATTTGTTGCCAAATAATATAAAAAGCTATGAAATTAACCCTGATGAGCTTTTAGGCTCATTTACATATGCATTACATATTATTTAATATATATAAATAATATGTAGTTTGTATATAAAAACAATAATATATTGTTTTTATATACAAACTACAACTATTTGTAAATAAAAAAAAGGTAAATAGCTTGTTTATATTATATAAATTGCATGAATATTGAAAATATTGATTGTGTGTGTGTGTATATGAAACAGTGAATAGGTTGCCAGAACAGAAAATATGTTGCCAAATTTTCTTCTCTTGCAAAGGCCATTTTCTCTATTTCAGCAAGGTCCCTATACTGGAAAAGTAGCCAGTAATGTAAATGAAAGGCTCTTTTTATTTTAAAAGCAACGTTTTTAAAAGTTCATTTATACTATAAAATATGATTTTTGATTAGATTCATGTAATAACTACAACACCAAGTCATATTAACAGTTTATGAAAAGAAAGAATGTGAAAACATCTTATTTCATCTTATTTCTCTTTTGAAAACATCTTATTTCACTGCAATGTGTTGACCCCCCCCCCCCCCCCCAAAAAAAAAAAGTATATATATATGAAGAGATGTAAGCTGCACAGAAAATATAAAAATATCTATAGTCATTTTCAAGTGACTTACCAGTTAAATATCTAAATCATTCAAGTTAACATTTTGATGCTGTTAATATTATTTTATAGTTTCTTTTCAAAGTTTTTCAGGTACTTCTTTTATATAACAGCCTTGAAGGATGAATCACCAAATGACAGAGATATATTGCTAAGTTAAGTTGTAAAATCTCGTGAAATATGTTGCAGTCCTAAAGAAACAGCAAATACTTATGCTATTGTCCTATTACTTTTTCGTTGATGTTTCACAACATTTTTCATATATCTATATATTTTTAAATTGCATAATATAATGTTTTATCTTTAATCGCGTGTATTTATTTTTTATAAATATGGAAACAATCTTTGATTTATCTAGTACCGAGATGATGCAATCTATACTATTAAAATCCATTCGCGTATCTATGTAACCTCAAAAACTTGGAAACCACAGGGCATAGGGCTACGAAATTTTGCACACGAGTTGCTGGTAGGGGGCCCATGAACGATTGGGGTAAAAAATTCCAAAATTTTAAATAGATTTTTGATAAATTAAATATTAATTATAATCCAATCACTAAGAGATCTCATCAAAAATATGCTTTTTTATCTTCGGTTGGTTGGTTGTATAAAATCTCCACAGAAGTCATTAAATAAATCAAGATAAGGGATCATTGCAATAAAATTGCGTGTAAAAGTTGCGTGTAATTGTGTTTAAAATCGGTGATTCAAAGATTATATGACATGTAGACAATCAACTTAATTATTAACTGTTGCCAAATGCTAAAAACTTAATTTTTAAGGATTTTATTAACTTAATGAATGATAATTAGCTGGGTTTAAGGGTTCTTTTTACATGACATATATTAGTATGATAGAGATTTTTAATACAGAAAATTTTATTGAACAGATTATTTGTTAAATTTGCGGGGATGGGGAGGGGTGGGGGTAAGCGATTTTTTATTAAAGATCCCATATATTTTACTTGACCGCGCACCACCTGGCGGCGGCTTTTTCATTAATTGACCCTCCTTATTAATAAATCCAAATCTACTGCTCTGATTTCAATAGAACTAATTACATTTAAAAAATTTAACATTTTTTGCTTCAACCGTAACGTTTAATCGCTGTTTTCATATACATAATACCACTATTTTAAAATAACAGTTTTTGTAAAAATTAAATTTATGTTCCTAATAAAAGTACAGAGCCCATATTCAGTTGATGCATACCAACAGTCAAAGTTAATGATTTATTGTTATGACTGCGCGCCTCTTTGCAGGTAATTATTTAATTGCGCTTAGTCATTACCTTTTTTAAAATATAAAGAAAAGCATTTTATCACAAACATCAACAAAAAAAATTTTCTATTTATTCCAAAGATATTGTTTTATCGTCTGCTGCCTCAGCAACATGATAAATCAAATTTCATTTAAAAAAATGCACAGTAGTAGAAAAATATTTTTCTAAATCGAATAGTTTTTGAATAACTCAAAACTGTAACAGGGGAATTCTTATTTCTTATTTAGATATTTTAAAATTGTTTGTTGTCATTACGTTTTTATGCTAAATTTCTTTTCATATGCGATTATTACTATGTCTATTTGATGTGAATTTTTAATGTATTACTACTTTTTACTACGAATTTTTGGTTGTGTAAATACTGATTTTAATAGATGTAACAAATTTTTATATTCATAAACTTTAATTTGGTTGTACTGATTTTTATTTTTAATTTTGGTTTTAGAATTAAATTCATGAGCTCCCGTGCGTAGAACGGGTTAAACAGCTAGTCTTGTTTTTTAAAAAGAGAGGGTTTTTACCTAACAAACAAGTATGTGAAAATGGTCATGATATGAAAATGTACATGTTCATATCATGACGAAGCTATATGGAAGCTATATTTAGATGCATATGCATAATGATGAAGCTATATGGAGATGCAATGTAAAAAGTGGTAAAAAAAGAATAAAAAGGCCTCTGTGCTGGAAATTGGTTTAGCAGTTTGAGAATACCGTTTGTATTTATTAACTGATTTAACCCTCCAACAACCGAGCAGAAGGGCAAAATTGTAATATTGTTTTCCCTGTAATTTTTTTTAAATGCCACAAAAACACAATATTAAAAACTTAATTATGTATATGAGTATATTCCTTGACAGAATTAATCATTACTCGATATTTTAAAACTGCATCATATTTGTAGAATTATATTAATTTAAGCAATGCTTCTATTGCAGCGTAACCTACAGCATATTGAATGGATATATCAGTTCATGGCGATGTGAAGGTTAAAGTTTATGTACTGTGTTGGACAGAGGAATTAGCATCCATAAGATAATGTAAGAAACAAACTCTATTAGAGTGAAAAAGTGACAGTTGATTAGAATTGTTAAAAAATTAAAAAGTTGTTATTCCTGTGAAGCATTGTGAGAAACTGTCATGAAACTGTTATGTATGAAATTGTTATGAAACGTTGTAATATCTATATATTTAAAGCAAAAAACGCATTCTGTCAAATTCGCACTCTTTTTTTTCAGACGAAAATAGTCTCTTTGCGCATGCTTCAACTTTTTTTTAAGGCTTCTACCCTCAGAAACAAGAAATGTGTTTAGCCCTCACTTGTTTAGCCTAGGGGGATTGAAAAGGATTGATTGAAAACAGATGGTGTAATATGGCCATTGCGTTATAAGCTTTTTTTAAAAAAAAAGAACTCATGTTTTCACTACTAAATATGCATATTTTTTCATAAAATTTTAAAGACAGCTTGGATACAGTTATATTTATAACCGATTGAAATGTCAAAGAGTTCAGAAGATGAGAACTATTTTTTTATTGCTATGTTAAAGGAGCCGACGTGAAAACAAACTAAACAAAAAAGCGAGAAAAAAACATTTCTTTCACAACTCAATAACAATATTTTTTAAACGGGCTGTAAAACAGTTTTATTTATAACCAATAAAGATTTCAAAGAGTTCGGACAAAAATAACAAGAAAATGAGCGCTTTTATCATTAAACAACAATATTTTTTTCACGAATTTTTCATTTAAAAATATAATTTCATACAAAATCAGGTTAAAGATATAAAATAATATAAACTTGATTTTTTTTTTTTAAATTTATTATCACGGGCCCAAGCAATGCTGGGCGGGTCAGCTAGTAATATATTATATTATTTAACGCAATGGTATTTATTTTTATATCTCTACTATATATGTATCCCCTCACACACGCACCATGAGATTGGCGAAATTGATAGCAACTTTCGTATAACAAGGCTATAACAAAGAAGTACTTTTTGTAACTAGGCTCATTACAGAACTGTCTTATTTATTTGTAATCTCCAGATTGTATAAAGTATGAAAGTGAGTATGACAGGAATTCTGCAGTGGATGGAGAGGAGTTGAGCAAGACACAGCTTTTAAAACAGACTGTCATAAAAAATAATAATTTAAAAAAAAAAAACTTTAAAAATAATTAAAAAATCAGCAGGAATAAAGTGTACAGCAGGCACGCAAGAATCAGACTGAAAATAAGGGCAGGGGAATTGGCATCTCTTTTTCTATCTTAATCAGGGAAAATTGTTAGAAAAGTTCCAGGAGAAAAATAAATACAAACACTAAAACACAAAATAGTGTAGATCAGCAGAAGGTCGTATAGGAATATTAATTAAGTTTTGTGGTATTTCTGCTCATAAGTTTTCTTTTCTAAAAAAAAGCTCTTTAAAATATCAAAAGACTGGCTCTTGTTTTTGAAGACCTATTAATACAATTTAGTATAATATATTTTTTTCACATATATTAAAAACAAATATTTTTTTTATAAACAAGAAAAAAAAAAGCTTTAATAGAAAGTTTTTATTTTCGCGACTGTGACAGGCAAACAAAATGACTGAACTTTACCAAATTTCTTTTAAAAAGGAAAAAAAAAAATAGTTGCAAAGCAATGACAGGTAATGAAATATTACAATGTTCAACTTACATTTATTAAAAAAAAGTAGAAAAATAACAACTGTACAATAGAAAGCTAAAAACGAAGAGAGACATTTTGGTATAAAAAATAATCCTGTACAATTTGTAAAAAAAAATATTTCACTTTCACTTGATGAGTCGATAGAAGATGTAGCAGGATGCAGCGACCCAGTGACTGCTAAAACCCAACTGATACCACTTTTCTAGGGTGTGGTACATATTGTAGCCCTGGGAACAGAAAAAAGAAATAAGAAATCTAAAAATATTGTTTAAAATAAATATACAATCAAATCTCTGCAAATAATCAGACAAAAATGATCACAATAAGCATGGTAAAATAATTCGTTTGGAATTTAGTGATAAATTACATGACAACACACATGCCACTATGTTTAGTAACAATTAAAAAAATGAATTTTTGGCATGATAAATAAAGTAATTCATTTCTTAATATTCGTTTTCACATAACTTTGAACTAAAAGTTTTTTTAAATAAATAAAATTTCATTCAACAAGCCAATTTTTTATTGAGTGAAGTTTTTCTGGCAAAGGTTTTTCCTGGTAAACTAAGACAATTTCCTCTTTTCTTTCCTGTCAACTTGTTTTATAGCCAGTGAAAGAATGAGTATGTGTGCAATCCTTGAAACTAAAAAAATCTGACATTCAGACACTGAAAAATTATTTCATTTTTAGCTCTGATCATAACTCAATACTGCGAAAGGAAAATGTTTGTAGATGCAACAAAAGCTAGGAAATGGATCCATACTCAGGGAAAAGGAAATTGCTTTTCAAGGCTGTTTTCAAATCCAAAAGAGCTACTTTCTGACACATTTCTGAATTGATTTTTATCCAGAATGTAAGAAATGGGCAAGTAATCTTATTAAAAAACTATGTCATCGAATGGTGTTTTCGAATTTTTGGTAAAGGCAGAAGATCTTTCAGAAAACACTGTCAAAGTGGGCATTCTGAATTGAATTGCTGGATGCGACAGCACAGAAAGGAGAATAACCTGTCATCATGTAACAACAATCACTTATAACTCAATAAATAAATTACTTATTAAAAAATGAAAAACACCATTTGATTCCAAAGTGTTTCAATAGTTGGACCTGCCAATTTTATACCTTTACATATAAGAGTCAGTCAGAAAGTTTTGCGTTGTTGAGCAGGGAATTTGAGAACCACTTTAAGTTCGAAATTCCCAGTAGTCATTTCAAAACTTAAGAAATATTAATTTTACTAAATCAAATTAAATCACATTTCAATTTTCAATAAATGCTCAAAACGTCATAAATTTTAATAAATTTTATAAAGAATTCTATTTAACAAATATTTTGTAGCACTCATTCTTAAATCAATGAAATCAGGGTTCCCACTGACTTTTGACCAACGTTAGCAATTTGGCTAATCAGAAATAAAAAACGTTAGCCAAACGAAAAAATTTTTAGCAAAATAGATTCGTCATGAAACACTGAAAAATCGATCTTTAACCCCTTAATACCATTCTTTTATTTCAGTATGTTCTAAAATAACCCAAGTTTTTGTAACTACTTATAGATCAGTTATCCATCTAAATTCAACTACCTGCTATAAAAACTATTAAACATATGTACATTTTCAATGCCTTGAGCAATCAAAAAAAAATTCCAAACCCAATTCAAAATTACATTAAAATGTTAGGAAATAAAACTTCCAACAAATGATAACTAAGGATTTTAAGGTATATTTAATGAATTCTGGAAATTGAAAATATAGACAACAAAATATAGGTCACATTAAAAATAAACTTTCTTTTTCTAGAATCCTATGTCTTTTCACTGATGTCCATACTTCAAAGGCAGTTTCAAAATTGTACTGTTGCCTATTAGGCCGTTAACGCATATTGAAATGGCATTATTCACATTTTTTATATTCATTCAATTTCTCAATTTAGTTTTTGTTGCGTTCATCACACTGAACCCTCTTTCACAGTTCACTGAATGCAATGCCAAGATTGCAGAAAAATACAGCATATTACCTGTTATGGGAAAAAGCTGCAGCAGATCGTCTTTTTGAATGAAATCTATGGAATCTCCTAAATTTCATGGTTCTGCAACGAGAACTCAAGAAACTTTTAAATAATTTCCATTCTGGCAATACCTCAGATAAGGAACTGCGTGTATCATCCAAATGCATAAGGTTAAAAATTGATTCAATTTCTTTTATACCATAGTTCTGAAAAGTGTCCTTTAGTAACGCGAATAAGAGTATCACCTGTACTGACACACACACACACACACACACAAAAATGAACACTCGCAATTTGGCGAGTTTAATCGTTCGTTTATTCGCCAAATGAAGCATTTTGTCGCGATTTGGCACAATGGCGAGCAGCTGCGAGAACCCTGATTGAAATACAGTCGAACATCTTTATAAATGTACATCTTCAGACACGGAATTGTGCATAATTACAGAATTTTGCATCGTATAGACCACATTTGACACATAATTAAACTTACCCTGGAAATATGGCCTAAAATCAAAATGCAGTAGAGGATCTTTATATTGCATTCCTTGGGACACAAAGTTATGCAGATTATAAATTTTTTCCATAATTTAGATCCTTTCACATATTGTTAAACTTACTTTATAAACAGGGTCCAAATATGCCAGACACAATCATTACATTATTCATTTTCAAAAATTTCATAGTGGTTATAAGTTCACATGCCATAATCCATAACAACAGGTGATACAGAACTTTCTCACAGCCAAAGGCTTGAAGTACAAAAAGGTTGAAAGTACATTTTTTCAATAAGCACAGTAAGTATTTTATTGCATGACGTAGATGCCTAGCCTAGATTGAAATGCAAGACGGTCACAATCTATTATTCTGAGTGTGAGAAGTGAGTTCTCAAAGGCAACGCATATTGAGATGCGGGCCAGTTAAGACGTCTCTTCGAGCAGCGGCCGAAGTATGCCCAAAATGAGGATTGCTAAGAGGAATAATGATGCTCTAAGTCCCCCTTTCTTTTAAATCCTGTACATAACTTCTAAATGTTTTATTCTTTCATGTAAATAATAACTTAGATAATATTAAATCATCTGTATAATCAACAAGAGTATTCCCTGAGTTCCCCCATTATTACACAATACTATATTTACAGTAAGAATAGCAATTTTTTCATTAAAATATTCTGAATTAAGGAGATAAAGATGAAATAATGTGTCAAACATTAGCCCTCTACAGAGGAGCAATTTTTCTACAATGTGGAATGCAGGTGTTTCTGAAATGCAAAATACATCGTTTACATCTGAGAAGTTGTGCGTTATGTAGAGAATTGCATTATAATGATCTTCTATGGTGTGACGTTGAAAAAAATGTAAGTGCCGTTATAATATTATTATCTTAATGGATGGAGGAATAAGGATCGTACAGTGAACTTTTAAATATTGCAGTTGTGATTTAAATAGCAATTAACCCTGCACAAATTGTGCATCTGTTCTTTTGGTCAAAAATTCTTTGAAGAGAATCACAGTAAAATAATAAAATAAATAAAACATTCTTACTTGTTCTTTGTTGAAAAATAAGAGACTCATACTACTTGAAATGAAAACTCGTTTAGGTTAGGATCCAATAATGTTTATTACATTTTTTTTTTAAGAAGGAAGAAGGATGAGATGAAAGCTGCACATCAAGTCTTTAAAAAGTACTGGCTCAAATTTCGTAAAATTCGAAGAATCTTTAAAATATTCCTTCTGGCAGAATCCAATAAGGGATGTAGAATTAATGCAGAATTAAATTACCAGTTGATTTAAAACTTTTAAAATATTAAACTTAAAATTTACAACAGCATTTTTATAGAATAATTAAAAACTGAAAATGCGAAATTGATCTCCAAAGAATCAGCGCTACGGCGATTCTAGGATACGAGCGCCGGCACAGGCCAGCCTCAGATCAGACGACGTTTTGCATAAAATTTACAGCAGCATTTTTATTCAAATTCTATTGGAAAAATGCGCAACATTAGTATAAATACCCATAACAGGGGTGCACAAATGTGAGAGCAAGATTAATTTAAACTAATTTGTTGATTAGGAATTACGTAAAAATTAAAATAACAAATCAGAAACTCATTAACATTTAATAATTAAAAAAACCATTCTAATTTGTATTTGAAAGACACGCCCCATCGCCTGCAGCACTACGCGGCCAAAATATGAAATACTTCCCAAATCTGAGAATACATCGGCAGAAAACAAGAGCGACGCATGCGTAAAACGCAGGAGCGGGAAAGAGCCGCTGAAAGCGATGACGTCACAGCTCAGCGCCAATTGAAGCGAACTCAGAGAACGGGAGGGATGAAGTAACGCCGTGAAAACACTGCTGAAAAAGCAACGTACAAGGAGCGCGATCGCTGGTAAAAAGGCATTTTAAAAGAACAGAGCGCAAAGGAGGGAGAAGTACCCTGCTGTGAAAACCACTTGCATGGCACGGAATTGCCGAAAAATAGCCTTTCAATGAGCAGCAAATAAACTGGAAAGGTTGTAAAATACAGAAATACGATAAGCTGAAATATAAAAATAATTAAAAAAGATAAAACTGTGATATATCTTTATCACATATGGTACAAAACAAATTACGCTCATTTTCGATAGAGTTGTAAAAAGCTTACCTCTTCTTCTATGTCAGAAGAACTGTCAAACATGACACCCAAGTAGGCCAAGTGGAACATGGCCAGCAAACCAAAGGAAATGTTAGTGGCAATCACATAAGGATGAGTCTGGAAAGATATATATATGTATAAACAAATATGTCATGCAGAATAAAAAGCAAAATATCAAGAGATGAAGATTTGCCATCAGAAGCTATGACGAGAGATGAGGATGTGCCATGACAACGATGAGCACCTGTTTTGTTGGCCGTTCTGAATAAAAGCAGTGGAAGATTTTAAAAACATACTAGTTTATTCGAACGATGAGATGACTGACAAAATACAGCATGACTTTGCTGTTAACTGAAGAAACTAAACAAACAATATATCAAGGAGTCATCCATTCATTACTTCACATTTCAAGATGGGTAACTACACTGGTAGTTTTAAAACCAGGGTCAGAAATCAGCAGTCATTAGTCATCAAATGCAACTAAATTATTGCATTTTACGACCACAAAATTATGCCTAGTGTAGTCGTCTAATTTAACACCTAGCTTTCTTTCGCTTTAATTTTAGTCTAACACTCTGATTCATACTTTAGAGTAAGTTCCCCTGCTGCATGCACTTCAAAAGCACCTGTTTTGTTGGTCATTCTGAATAAAAGCAGTGTTTTATGTGGAAGACTTTAAAAACAATAGTTCCGTAAAAGCATACTAGTTTATTCGAACGATGAGATGACTGACAAAATACAGCATGACTTTGCTGTTAACTGAAGAAACTAAACAAACAATAAAAATATGCAGCTACATTTTAAAACAAATAATAACCAAAATGGTCAGCTGACAAGAGACAAGACGGGCAAAAACATCAGAGAAAGTCCAGCCTTTTATACAAACTGTCAGCATATGTTTTGCATAAACATGCTGCCATTTCAAATATACAAACTCTTATTTGAAACACCGTTGGCTACTTACGCAGAATATTGCAATCAGCCAATCACGGTGAATAACGCGATCCTGAAATCACAGTTACTGCCTGTTACTAAGTAACATATTTTACATTTGAAGCCAGTGAATGAAACGAAGTGCCAGTCGTTTCAGATACATAAGTATGCTATTCAAGAGATGGTGAAAAACAGAAATGCATCGATATAAAAGTAAATACTTTTATCTTAAACTTTTAAAGAGAACTTTAAATTAAAGATTGCATTAAATATATGCATTATATTAAATTATGAATAGATGCATAGCATTTTCGATAAAAGATTGGACAGTGGTATGTATCTTAGATTGCGTTGCACCTGTCATGTCATTCACCTCTACGTTGACTTCACTTTAATCAATGGCTGATAAAACTGGCTTTAGAGATTACACTCCTAAAATTCTGGCATACCTTCTTCGAAAACATGGTAATGGACACTATTCTTTGTTTGGGTTTGAGGCTACGATTTCGGAAATATTTTCCCAATGCACATGAGACAAGACTCAAGATCATTGGTCGGAAAAACTACTTTTTTATTGTAGCCAACTACAACTACTTTGTCAGAAATGTAGTTAACTACAACTACTTGTTTTAAAAAGTAGCGACTACAAACTACTTTTCTAAAGTAGTCACTACTTCGCTATACTTTCAAATTTTGTCAAAATGTTCAATTTACTCTAGAAATTGAAGACGGGGATTAAATAATAAAGTGACCCCTCGTTATATCGCCTCGGCCGAGATACAATTAAATAAATGAGATATAACCGAGGACATTAAAAAAATAAGAAAGATACCATACAAGAAAATGTTTTGTGTTCGTCTCGAAAACAGTAGTTTATACAGACTTAACAAATTTCGCAGCAAAATTAAGAGAGATATTATAATCTAGAAAACTACAGAAAAACACCCTAAATGCAAACAATAAATAAAAATTTAAATAAAGCAATTCCGAATAATAAGAAACCCGTCGTTAAAACATGAAGACCTAATGACGAGTAAATAGACAAGAGTTGTCAGCAAAAAAATTCATTCCTTTGGTGGGTTAGTACTTGATTTCAGCAGCAAGTGTCAATGGAAAAAATCTTACTTCATGTGATGCGTTGCCAGACACTGCAGCTGAGATTTGACACTGCGATTCAAAAATTGTTGAGCAGAGCAAATTCTGCACAAAAGAAGCAAGTTTCGACCACGTGATTTGTAGAATGGCACTTTTCCCCCCTGAAGTAGCGTTAAAAGTAGCGTTGGTTCTCGCTACAAACTACTGACTTTTTGTATCGCGCTACTCGCTACACTACATTGTTCAAAATGTAGCACGCTACACTAAAAACTACTCTAAAAAGTAGTGACTACTGTAGTTTCGCTACTTGTAGCGCGCTACTTCCGACCCCTGCTCAAGATCACAAAAATATGGTCTGTTACTACTCTATGGCATGCAACCTTGTGTTGCAAAATGAGTCATTTGCATAATTAAAGCCTACAATATCAGAAATGTTTCCCCAAAGATAAAGTGTTTAATATGTACAGACCACTCCCCCTTGCCCTTAACACACAAAATTAGAAACAATATTATTGTTAACATGGTTGCAAAAAGAAATGAGAAGATGTTTATTTCTGTGTGTATTGGTAGGGGTTAGGGAAATCTATTGTCCATAGAGGTTTGCAAATTGAGTTCCAGATAGAAAAAAAACAAGTTCAAAATATATCTTACGCTCCTGGATTTTTTTTAAATTAATTTTTTAATTTGATTTTTCATATGATTTTTTACATTTTTCAGTGATTTGTGGTGATTTTTTGACATTAGTAAAAAGCATCTGGTTTCCATATTTTAACTCAATATAGTAAATTTTATCCTCTTTTAAACAAAACTTATTTGGTGTTCATACAGCAACTTTTAAATTTTACACTTTTTTTAAAGTCACTTTTTTCTTTATCAAATAGTCTTGGTGTCTAATATTTGTCATCCAAATATAAATTTTATGTTGGGAACCTTCAGGAATCATTTAAAAAATAAAAATTCCAAAAATATGAAATAGATTTTTTTCCCCACGAATTTTAAAAAAAACTCAATAGAAGTCACTTTATGACAATCTTTAGCATGTCTGGTAAATGAAGAAAGAACACTTCTCCACAGTCCTAGGTCAAAGGAGAAAATTATTGATAGGGTGTTGGTTAAAACAGCTTATGTTGAAATTTTTTTTTTTTTTTCAAAAGAAATTTTAAATTGTTCATCGAGATTAGATTACATATCTTTTATTTCAAGTTTTTATAGACTGACAATTTTCGGGACAACCAAAATTTTCATTTTTTTTTCTTCTAGTAAATAAATAAATGAATCTTTTAAAATCATGCATGACGATACACTTTGATACAGAAAATTATTATTTACTCAGTACATTACTTACATTTTTGAAAAGGTGCTCGCAATGAGGTCGACATCGTCTGGAAAGAATGCACGCTTTGAAAATTTCGGCAAGTTTCTTGCGGAGATCTACAAAGAGATATAGTTACACATAAGACATAATGTCAGAAAGTGATTTAGAAACAAGTCATTTACATTAGGCAAACAACAGAAGTATTCTTAATGTTTTAAAGTAAGTAAAAAAACAATTGTAACATACCATGCTCAATGTATGTATAGATACCCAAGGATAGCAGAACGGCAGATATCTGGAAATTCAAACCCTAAAAAAGAGAATTAATAATCAAACAAGTAATTCGGATCAAAAGGCTTTTAAATACAGTAGACTCCTGATTTTCTGACACTCAATTATACAACACACTTAATTTCCACTTATCACATATTTCATCGCAAGGGTATTTTTGCAATTAATTCGAAATTCTGAATGAAAATTCCTAAACTATTTATACAAACAAAGCTTTAAACATGATAAAAACATTAATAAATGATTAAAACTACTCTTAAATAATAATATTAAATAATTCTGAATTTTGTAATAATAATCATTTAAAACAGATTGAAAAATTTAGGAAATCTGGTGGAATTCCCATCTGCATATTCTAATTCTGTAAATAAACAGGTGTGCTTTTATTAAGTAGAAATCAAAATCACAATTAACAAGAACGAAAAATCATACATCAAGCATAGATTATGTAACACTTTGCAACGCTTCCAAAATAATTTTATAAATCATTACCGTTTAATAAGCTGAAAAACAACATCTAAGTAAACGCATAACATATTTAAAAACGTAATTTCAGGAATTTCCAACATATACAATATTCGGAAAAATATCCGAATACTTTATTCAGCCCTGTATATCATCTATAGATTTGTATATATACTACATAGGATGCTAAATTTTAGTTTAGTTAGGAAACGCATAGCACATTTTAAAATTCTCCTTCTGGAGTTTCTGTCAATAAACGGAAATGTGTTCGCGAACTTTTGTGCTGCCCTGTATATGAAATACAGAATTTATACACACCAAGTAATAGACAAAAAGTGAGTTAAATTTAAAATCGCGTTCAGCAACTTAAAACGCACTCCCAGGAATTATTGTTAACAGACAGTAGAGAATTCTTTTGTGTGTCCCTGTAAATGAATGATGACTGCTATACACACAATATTCAGCAGTAAGCCTCTTGTCATGCACCTTAGTGATATATATAAATTTCAATGCATTTAAAATTGTGAAACATTATTCAAATAAACCGCAAACGATTTTTCTCCATAGACGTAATGTAATGGAATTCTTTTGACTGTCCCTGTAAAGTAACTATAAGTGCTATGCACACCCTATTCCAAGCTTCTTGTAATGCACCTTAGTGATATATATCAATTACAATGTATTTGAAATTGTGTAACATCATTAAAATAAACTGCAAATGATTTTTCCCCATAGACCGTAATGTAACAAAATTCTTTTGAGTGTCCCTGTAAAAAAACTATAAGTGCTACACACTTCAGTTGAAATAGGGAACATGCTATAAATAACAACAACATATAAAAATTGCAGGGCAATCCGAGCCTATTTACGGGAGTTAGAGCATGGACAGACGGCCATACGGCAGTCAAACCGAAGTCATAAACACTTTTCAACTAGGTTGGAAAGTGTTAAAAAGAAAACAGAAATGAATCACTGGTTTTGTTTTTCTTCAAACTGTCTTATAACAAAAAGTAAAAAAATGCATCATTACAGATTTTTTTCTTATTTTTATTTATAATATTCCTTTTGTGATAACAGTTATTTGTCTTTGGGATGAGAGCTATTTAAGTAATTTATAAACATTTTATTGCAGCCTAATGTTTGTAATATCAAAAAATTCATCTTATGTTTGTCCGATTAACTGCTCATTTCAACTCTCCAACATACCCTTGGTCCTGTGTCAGTCGAATAATCAGGAATCTACTGCATAAATAAAACAGACATAAGAAACATACATGAAGTAACGAGCTGGCTGCATAGGTCAAGATAACTGCAATAAAAGTCCCCAGCGGTCTAGCTGTTTTAAAAACATCTGAAAGATAAAATGATAAATATCAAAAATAAAGATTTATGAGTCTTATGTTTTATTTATAAGTCATTAAGTAAATATAAAAGAGTGGCATACTGTACATTGAGATGCTTATTTAATTAGGTCAAAAATTTTAAAAACAATTTTTTTAATGTTTTTTTTTTTTTTTTTTCAAATAAATGTTACAACATGCTATTTAAATAAACCAGTTAACTAAAGCAGTGGTGCCAAATTTTGAAAAAAATTAGGTGGCCTGTAGAGTATCAATAATTTCTTAAAGAAATCTCCAAATTTCTGAGATTAAATAACGTAAAGATTTCCATAAGAAATTATTGGTATTCCACTGGCAATAGGTTCGACAGTAATGCTAAAGATGAAATTTACAAAGACAGAGATAAATAAAACATATATATTTTTTGAATAATTATTTATTAACTTTTTTAACAGAAAGACATTTTTAAAAAGATATTTTAGTGTAAGCCATGAGTGAAAACAGTCAGCATCACAAAAGAGGAAAATATGCAAAGACTTAAAAAATGCTCAAAAAAAAAAAAAAAAGACAAATATACATATTTATATTTATTTATTAAGATTTTATTAATCACTAGGAAAATTATAAAAATAAACCGATATATCGAAAATATTGTATTATTTTATTTGGTCTTAATAAATAGAAAAGGATAGAACATAGCAAGTTATGATACAGCTTTCAGTGAGAGATCAAAGGAAAATATTAAATTTCTTTATGTTACTGTTTCTTGAAATAGAAAGAAAGAAAAAAAAAACTATAGAGCTGAACTGGACAAAATAGAAATAGAAATTAATTCTATAATGCTTTTATACTTAGAATGAAACAAAGAATTAGGTTTTTTCTTCAAATTTTCTCAGAAATTAATGGCTTTAGTCAAAACTATAGCAGCTATTTTATTGGGATAAAGCATATTAGAACCCATTCAACAGAATTTAATGTCTATAAATATTAGTAGATAAAATATAGTGCTACACAAAAATCTTCATTTAACCACTTCTATGTAATTGCAAGTGTTCATCCAGAAGTTTATGCTCAGTCACAGAAAGCAAATTTTGGGCAAATTCAGTCCTTACCATATCAAATTAATTTCAATAACAAGTTATGGCATTTCACTCAAAATTTTACAAATGTTTTATATTAGGTGGATTCACAAATTATAAAACTGCAAGTCAGAAAAAAGACAATGTGAATCAATTGAGAAATGCTATGTGCCCATTTTGAACACACTAACAATAATTTTAAAAACTGTATATTTATTGGAACACTGACACATTACGCGTATCATATTAAGCGTGCTATAATTGGAGATTTTCACTAGCAGCTACCATAAATAAATAAACATTATTAAATATATATATTTGTTAATTTCATCCATTATTAATTCCCTTAAAATAAGGCTTTAAAATAATCTTATAAAGGCTTTTAGTTATGAAAAACTGGCAACTTTTGTCACATATATTCAAACCTATTGACACTGACATATTTTTCCAATAAGCCATGGAAGCAGTGATAGAAATTGGGAAATGAATGGTAGGTGTGAAGTGACGCCTACAGTAAATATCTTAGGCATCAAATAAAAGTTTCTAGTTGCAATTTCTAAAATTCACATAACTGTATCATTATATGCTACTTTATAGAAAATCATGAATATTTTGTTTTTATTTAAATTATTGAAGTTCAAAATCTACAATATTGTAATAATTGAAGCAACTGTAAAACTGATAAAGCTTTTTTAATTAATACTACATAGAAGACTACTTAATAGAAAAATGCACTTAACCATGTTAAACAAAATTAAACCAAACAAAATTTTATCCTCCATTGTTGATAACTACACTTAAATTTAGTAAAAAAAAAAAAAAAACTATACATATAATGATAATACATACAGATGAATATTGTTAACATGAAATCTAAAGGACCACATTTGTGTGTGCGTGTGTAAACCGTTAAAATAATAATACCATCTTATCTGTTGGTGCTGCATTATTCATTCATGTTAAGCAAAAATTCACATTAAGCGATTTAATGCTTACAATGCTTGACTGCATATAGATTGCAAAGATGAAAGACAAACAATACCCACTAATTTTAATAAAGTTAGATAATAAAATCAGGATGTCTGACCGTCCTCCAGCTACATCATTTCACAGGGATTTATAGCTTTATCTGGGCAAAAATCTGCTAAATTGGGTCTATACCATTTTACCATTAATAAATCATTAACAATATCAGTGGATAAACAGTTATGTGTATAAATTTTAATTAAATTAAACTGACTAAATCCCTTTTCACATTCAGCAGTACTAAATGGCAGGTTCAATATAAAGTTTAGAAGTTTGCATAAATTAATATATTCATTTGGATTTGTACACTCTGCTAAAAATCTCTGTCAAGCTGTCTCACGTTAGAATTTATGTTTGGTGTGAGACCAAATTTTCAAAAGCAGGTGATTGGCTAAGTTAAACAAAAAATTAAAATAAGTGTTTAAAAAAGTTAGGTGTCAAATTTGACGCCCGGGAATAATTTTGTAGTCTTCAAATGCTATAATATAGTTGCATTTGACGACTAACGACTACTAATTTCGAACACTGCATGGAAGGTAGGGTAAATTTTAGAAAATATGAAAATTAAAACAGTCAAACCTTTGTAAAGACAAATTGTCAGTTCATGAGAAAATTTCTGCCCAAATTTGTGGCCAAAAGAATTTTTAAAAAAAAAAGGGGGGGGGGGGGGGGGAAGAGACGTTTCTTCCTCATGTAAGAAAAAGAACTTTATACACCAAGATAAATTTCTAGACATGTCAAATTTTCTTCTCAACTAGGTATTACTTCTAAAAACCAGTCACCACAATAACAGGAGTATAATTTTATGCATAGTCCAACAAGTTTTGGCCTACAGTTATAGACAATCTTATAAAAGTTTCACCTTAGTGTACATTCTGTTAGCATTAACAGCAATAAATAACAATTTTATTAATGACAATAAAATTGAAAGTTATTGAAAGCAGTAGGTTTTACAAAACATGGTGTTTGTTTTTTGTCCATCATATGCTTACTTTTAGTTTGAACACTGAAATACCAGTTGCTCACTGCTTTAAATCTATAAATCTACCCTGTTCATGTTAATAAGCATCAAAGTATTAAGGCTGTCATCCAAACATACTTTAGCAAGAGGCACTTGATATGGGTAACATTGGCACAATGCAAAGCAATTTTGACTGAATTTGGAAATCTGTCTTTGCAATGGATGCTTTTGTAACCCACCTGACATTCGAGTATTTAAGGTGGTTCTCAACTAACCTGCTCAACAACGCTAAACTTTGTAACGTAATTTCAGACTCATTTTTAAATGCAAAGGTGTAAAATTGGCAGGCCTGACTATGGAAGCAATTTGGAATCAAAATGAGTTTGCCATTTTTGATAAATAAATCACATATCAAGTTATAAGTGATTAGAGTCACGTGACGACTGGTTTTTCTCTGAAATTCTCGCTGTCACGTCCAGAAATTCAGTTCAACATGCCAACTTCGACAATATTTTCTGAAAAATTTTCTGCCTTTACCAAAAAAATGGAAAATGTCTTTCGATTACAAAGTTTCTGAATAAGAGCACCAGCAAATTTCATGCATTTTTGAACAAAAATGAATTAAAAAATGTGTCATAAAGTATCCAGTTTTTATTGGAGAACAGCCTTAAGATATTTAAATCACTCACAATTGACTGGAATTAAATATAACCAGTGGGCCCATGAAAGACTTTGCACTGCAGTCTAATATTTTTTAGCAATATCTAATATTTTTAAGATGCAAGTTTAAACTTCTAAAGAAAAATTTAGGACTAAAAATATCTTCAAACAACATTAGTCAAGCCAGAATATCTCTAATTTATTCCATCAAAGTTATAAAAACTGACCAAAAATAGCACAAGAAAAAAAAAAAAAAATCAATCGTATTTTAACTGCATTAGAGGGTAACACATCATCTGTTTTGGAAAAAAACATGGGGTAAAGAAAAATAAATTGAGCATTGAATTTAAATTTTGCTTTTTAATCATAAATATAAAATAGTAAACCCGTGCAGCAATTATATCCCACTTTATCTTTATTGAACATTTTTTTTTTTATAATCATTGTTGCAGTATTTTATTTTTGTGGCAACACTGATTTGAGGAAAACCTTTCATTTCATTTACGAATACAATGTTGATTTAATTTTTAATTAACTGCAATTTTTATTAAAAAAACATGTTTTAACAAAATGTGAGTGTACTATGTCAGAATCCTGTTCAAAATCCTTTCATATGGTATCTCATTTATCGTTCTGTGTTTTTTATTTGCTTAGGAAAAATGATGTTGACAACTGAAATAATATATAGGTTCAAAGTAAACTGGAAACTCTGTTTTAAAAATAATTTATTGTACTTGTTTTTTTTTTATCATTTGCAGTACATAAAAATCAGAACTCTTGGCTTGTAAAAATTATATGGTATAGGAACATTGCTCGTAAATACCAAAGTTAATAAAATAAAGCTGAGCGGCAAACATATATTTTCAGTTGCCATGTCAACCTGATGCCCAGAATTTGTCAAGCCCTGCTTATACATAATACTTGCATTCAAAGAATGAGCAGGTTAAACTGACATTGCACTATATTATTTAAAATAAAAGAAGTATAGCATAAAATGTAGTGATTTTGCATATAAAAATGTATAGGGGAGATTAGGGATGGATGGGACAATTTTAACAAAAATGTTTTTTACAAATTATGTTTCGCTAGTACAAAATGAAAAATTTCAGAATAACATCTTGAAACATTTTAACATATTTAAAATATATAAATTTGATGATAATGATTAAAATTTTAGGTTAATAAACCAATTAAATTAGCAAGAAAATGTCCCATCCCACCCTCAAAATGAAAATTCATATTTAATTTTCAAAAATGTGGTGAAAAATTGACAAAGACAGTGTGACATTTTCATTCCTAAGGTTTCTTGTAAATCACAGCATTTATTTTATCTTATACTTTGTAAAATCCAAATCAAATAGAAAATATGCTTGTGTCCAACTAGTGCCATCAATTAATTTTGGTGCATGTAGCTTTGCAATTATGTCTTGTTAATAAAGTATAGAACAGTCATTTTGTTGTGGGAAGTTGAAATTTTCTTGTTCATATTCTCCTCACAAACAGTATCTTAACTCACTGACCGCCGAGCAAAAGGGCAAATTTGTAAGGTTGTTTTCTCTGTAATTTTTTTATAATGCTAAAAAATGATGAATTTTCGAACTTAATGTAAAAATCTAAATTATGTATATGAGTATAATCCTTGAGAGTATTAATGATTACTCTATGTTTTAAAACGGCATTATATATGTAGAATTAAAAAATGTTTCCATTGCAGTGAAACCTACAGCATAGTGAACAGATATATCAGTTCGCGGCGGTGAGAAGGTTAAAGCTCAAATCTTTGCTTTCAACTCTTCCAACATACTGAATAACATTTTTTTTTAATTAAAAACTAACCAAAACAAAATCATTTTAAACCTATATTTGGTTCATCTTCACAGTTTACACCAATCTATTTCTTGTATATTTTCATGCTCATTTATAGTGATATCAATACTTTCATCAGAGCTGTCATGTAAAGAAATAGAAGTAGTTAAAATTTCTTTTTTACTTGCAAATTAATAAGTTTTATCTGTTACACTATTCAATTCCAAAACAAGGTAGTCTTATAAATATAAAATACCAAAAAATTGCATGCAATTAAACATAATTATTGATAAGAGATTATTGATAATAGAGATATCAATTGGGAGGGATGGGAAATGTCCCATCCCTCCCTTAGAGCAACATTTAAAAAAAATAGGTTTTTACTACAACAAGCATGTGACTTTTAGGCTTGACTTAACTGTTCATTCATAAAAGATATATTGTTGAATTTACAAAACATTAAAAACAATTAAGATAACAACAAACAATGAGATTGAAAATTTACATTAAAAATCTGAGTAGTTGGTTACTTTTGATATAGTAAAGTAGTCTTTTTAATTCCCAAACTTATAAGTGCTGGCAACTAAAAAGATTTACAGCGACAAGTATGTTCCAATGATTACTCCATCTGGTGGAAGAGTCATAAATTAAAAATAAAGCTTATTTTAAGCATTACTGCAGATGTCGCATCTCTTCCAGTGTTCCATCCCTCCCTAATCTCCTGTTAGAGGTTATTTAATTTAAGTTTGGATATTTAAATTTTCTTTAATATTTTAAAACATTTCCTTTTTATAAACTCATTCTTTTTCAATATTTAAACAACCCCCCCCCCTTTTTTTCTTTTATTTATCTTAAACACTATTAATTAAAATTCTTATTTCCAAAATTTAAATATCTTTGTATTTCTGTAAGTAAAGAGACCACCCAAGATTTGTTTTCCTTTTCTTTAAACCCCACTAGAAGTTGAGAGATAGATTCCCACGTTTGAAATTCTCACGTAATTTCAGTGATTGTAAATTCAGAACACACACAGGCAGATTGGATAACGTACACAAAACCTTTGTAAGAATTCGTGGAAATAGCTGAAGCCCTTTTTTCAGTTGTATTGTGTGCAGTTTTTTATTACCCCTAGTAAGCCACCATAAAACGGTGCTAGCTTGCTTGTTTACAAAAAAGAAAGACAGTTTACGGCTTTCCAATTTTTATGACCTAGCAGATGCAGAAAGGAGAGAGCCAACGTACAGCTGTTTTTCAGCGAAATCCAACGGACGGCTAGCTTCCGAGAATTTAAGCGGGGATTTTTCACTTAGTAACACCTCATCCAATAAACATGTTACTCTCTCCCCCTCACCCAATAAGCAGTGAGTTTTTTTTTCTACATTACCAAGGGAACGGGAGTTAGCTAGTAGAAGTAGGGATGTTTTGAAACAAAAAAAGAAGACAAGGTGTGTATGCGGGGTGCTCCCCCACCCTGCCTGCCCAGGCAGGACAGAAGGTTTTTAGATATCAAAGTGCTAAGACGTCCAGAAATAGTGGTCTATCTAGAGAATGTTTTGAGATGAGTGTATGCGAAGATGTCCAGAGATAGGTGTACTGACCAGAGATGATACGTCCAGAGAGAGACACTATTGGCGTCGAGTCTAGTTTATGATGTTTTTTGGGTGAAACAGTTTTGCCATTTTGTGAGTGTGAAGCTAACATTGCTGTGCGTGTTTTTAGTGGGCATCACCCATGATCTCAATCTGATGTCGAGGTGACTTTGTATGAACATTAGCATTTTTAGATTGAAACTACCCTACAAGAACGTATCGTCGATTGTGCAGGATAATTATTCATCTTGAACATTATCCATGTTCCTACCCAAACGTAGATGAGTAATTTCGCGTGAACATTTGATTCTTAATCAACTTTATTTTCATGCGGTGAATGATATGAATGCATGGAACAGTGATGTGCACTCCTTCCTGTGCAATAGAGTCGAAACTATGCTTCTGAATGGCTCCTTTGAAATTGTAACTATTTTACTGCATGAAAACAAACCCCTGCTTATTTTTGTGATTTCTAAAGACAAATGCGGTTTTCACCAACTCAGCGATGGAGTCGAATTGTGTAAAGACATATAATTAACTGTTGATGAACCAGTAATTATGGATACAAGTTTGTAAACCCCAATTTTTGAATTCGCATTAAAATCGATAGTGCAACAGAAATAAACAAGATCAGAATTGCTAAATCTATTGAACCCAACTCATAATCTCCTTCATTCTTAAGTAGTGTTCTTGGTAAATATCCTTTTTTATATTTCTACTTAAACTTATCTGATTATTTTTATTATGTTTGTGGATATAAAATTAACCAATTTGTCTATAATTATGATCTTTGTTACCTAAGAGTATAGTTACCAATCGTCAAATACATATATATGAATTTTCAAAAATGCTGCTTGTTAATAAATACTTTCTTTTTGTAAATTCCTTTTCTGTTTTCTTTATCTTATTATTTTCTTAATCATTTCAATAGAGACAATTTTCAGTAACTTTCCTTATTGTTAATCATTAAAATTTAATTTGGAATACTATGTATAGTATGAGTTATCAATTTAAAAGGTATATTAATCTTTGGCTTAATTTCTTCTATTGATTTAAATATCAATTCTAATAAAAAAAACTTAAAATTTAATTAAAGTGATTCATTGTATTCCCTAATCATGATATTAATCTTATACTCAAAATTTATTGGCTTTTGCAAAATAGAATAATTTACTCTTTTATTGGTTTTTAAAATCTAATCTGATTTATCTCTTTAATTTTGATTCATTAATTTTGAAATTCTAAATAATATTTTAAGCATTCATCCTGATATAAATAAACAGCTGTTTTACAAAATGTTGAAATTAATAACATTCAAATTTATTTTATTTATTTAATTGAGACCTTTTCCTTTTCTTTAATTAATTACATGGCGTACAAGTCTGAACTAACATATAAAGTAATTTTAATACTTTAATCTAAAGTTTTATGAGAAGTATCTTTTTTTTTATGAATTACTTTATTCAAAATTTAATCATTTACTAATGGTCTCTCAAGTTTACTTTTCATTATACGATCATAGTCCTAATACCTGTGAATTCATAAACTAATATGGTATCTCTTATATTTATAAATTGATATTTTTATTTAATTTATGTCACTAATTATCACCTCCCCCTCTTTTTATGCTTTCTCTAAAAAGGAAAGATTCCAGGGTCCTTCATTCAAAATTTTCATTTATTCCAAATTCTTATGTTTATGAAAATTTTCAGTATTTAGTTACCATATCAAACCTTGAATTCACAGGTTAGTTGTTGGGGACTTAGATGTTATGCAAAATTTAGAATCTTGTCAAATTTTGGTGTATGATTAATTCTAGTAATTTTGTAAATTTAAGATTTAGAACTCAGGTAATATTTACCTTTTAAAATGCTTTGGTTTAGTTTATTTTATTTGGTTTCTTTTCTAAAATTTAATAAAGTCTATGAATAAACTTATAAGTATATATGTTGACAAGATTCAATTTAAAGTGTTGGTAATTATGCATAGCTCTAAGGTAATTAAAAGGTAGCAGGTTTCTTAAAATAAAAACAACCAACACTCCCCTACATATCATATTCAAATGAAAATAATTTAATATTCACTAAATAAAACAAAACCAGAAATGAAATGCATTGAAAAGACTATAAAACATTTAAATATTTTTACCATTTTTTTTAATGGTTTTAAAGGAAGTAATTTTTTTCCCCTGCATTTTACTTCACTATTAAAATACATGGCAGTGATAAATAATCCAAATTTTACACTTTTAAAAAGTTAGAAATTCTTTATGAAATAAAGATTGCTTAGAAAAGATTTAAAATTCATTTTTTTTCAAAAAGGAATATGCATAACACTTATATAAATAAACATTGAAGACTGTGGGCTGTCTGTCAGTGAATGTTTGGTTCATAAAATTTAAATAATTTTAATATATTACTTCATATGAAATGTTAATAAATCTGTAATCTTTTAAAACTGTGGAAAATTATATAGTTATATTTGTTCATCTGTGCAAAAAAATGTATAACACTTTAAGTTTTGGTTTATATGTTTTTGAATTATATTTCTGTCTTTTTTCAATTCCTACTATTAGTTCACACCCTCTATATATTTATATATCTTGTTCAACTTTTCAATCATTAATAAAATACTTTTTATTCATCCACTCAAGTTCAAATACATTTTCTTGAACTTGTAGTGGATGACACTTGATGTTAATACAGTTTTTTCAAATATTAATTCATTAATTAAATTAATTTTAGTTTTATATTTATATAAAAATCAGTGCTTTCTTGTTATAGGAGCTTCCAAGGTTTAATCGTCAAGCAAACGACATACTTATTATTACAGAAATTAATCTGCAAAAGATATAATTCATTTCACGGAATTAAAAATCATCAAGATCTGAATATTTATATAACTAGCTATAGTACGAACGCACCCCATTTGTCATGTTTGACATACAATTTCCAACTTATGTTTTTAATGAAATTTAATTCATTAATTAAATTAAATTAAATTAATTTTAGTTTTATATTTTCAAATTTTCAATCGTTAATAAAATACTTTTTATTCATCCACTCAAGTTCAAATACATTTTTTTAAAACTTGTAGTGGATGACACTTGATGTTAATACAGTTTTATCAAATATTAATTCATTAATTAAATTTAATTTCTATTTTGCCACTTAATATTGCGATTCTGTCATATGTATATACATATTTATATTAATTGTAATTATTTAATAAAAAGGAACTAAAATTAAAATTTTCTTTGTTGACTTCTTTTTGGAATTGACTTTAATTTTTTTTTTTTTTTTTATATTACTTGTTTCATTTTTATTTAGCAGTCAAATGTATCAGAGAAAAGAAAATTCACAAAAATCTAGAAATTTTCTCATAAAGGGGAATTAATGGAAATCTCGAGAATTTTGCCAGAGATAAGCAAAACTTTGACCGATACATCATTATGATTACAAAATGTATATTTTGGAAGGTTTTATCAATTGTATTGACAATGATGGCTGAGTGATCTTAGCCGAAACTAATCTCTATCACTCAGTTTACAAGATCACAGCCGAAGTTGCATTTTTTGACTGGCAATAAAAGATTACTGCATTTAATCCATATAAAAGATACCAAATCCAAAATAGGAAAGAGAAATTTTAAAAGAAGTCATTAAATCATTATTTCATATTTTGAACATTTTAAGTCTTATTTTGAGTGAAAAAAAGTAAAAAATATAAAAAAAATAAAGGTAATTTTGGCATGATCATTAAAAACTAAATTAATTAATAATTCTGAATTTCAATGATTTATTTAATAGGTACATTTTTTAATTTATTTAAAATAAAGATTATAATTGAAAGATAGTCAAAATTAACTTTAATTTTAAGAAGTTTATGAAAACAATAAAATTTGCAGAAATAAAGAAATGTTACAATTATTTTATAACATACACATAACAAAAAATTCTTAACAACATAATAAACATTCTCATTTACTGATCTTAACAACATAGTAAACATTAATAAAAGAATAAGTATGATGTATATAGCACAGCAAATCAGAAACAAATTATTTCATACGTAATGAGAATAAACGTTACATGTTTTGAGCCAGAAGTGCATGGGTTCGTTCCACCAAATGACCACTTCCACCAAAGAACGGGGCAGTTCTATGTCCAACGCAGACACCACAGAAGAGGACCTAAGAAATAAATCTTTATTAGGTATTCAAAGATAAAACCAATTCACAATGCTTTATTTTGTTGGTATGACCTTCCTTTACACATTAAATCAAGCCTGTTTAATAAGTTAGATTCCATATATTAATGTAAATTTGCTCAAAAGGTTTTTTTTTTTTTTTTTTTTTTTTTTTTAATTTTTAACCTGTTTCTGCCATTCTTATTAAAGAATTTTTTTAATGTCAATGTACAAAACTGTTTATTTGGTACTACGTTATAAAACGTTACAGATGTAGGATGATACTGTAATAATATGGATATTTGTTTACTTTGCCATTGAGCATTTACAGTAACCAAACAATAATCAGATTTAAGGCTGTTCTCAAATAACCTGCTCAACAACACGAAACTGTCTGACACATTTCCTAACTCATTCTTAAACGCAAAAGCATAGAATTGGCAGGAACTATGGAAGCGATTTGGAATCGAATAGAGTTTTCCATTTTTTTATAAATAAATTAGTTATCGAGGTATAAGCAATTCGTGACATGTGATGACACATTTTTCCATTTTCTCATACTGCCGCCTCCAGAATTCAGTTCAAAATGCAGACTGACAGTATTTTCTGAAAGATTTTCTGCCTTTACCAAAAAAAGGAAAACTCATTACAATGACATAGTTTCTGAACAAAAATTAATTCAAAATTGTGTCAGTAAGTACCTCCTTTGGATTTGAGAACAGCCTTAATACCCATAATGCATAAGTGTGACACCATGCTCATTGTTCTCCATTGTGGCACTTCATGTCACACAGGATGCCCCTATTTTTCATGTTTATTGATTTTAAGGATAAGCCACTATAGTTTTCATAATGAAGAATGTAAGTTAACTGATATTTCTCTGTTTTTCTCAAACATTTTTAAAAAGAAATTGATAAAAAATTTAGGGCCTTCTGTCTGCAGAACAGAATGTGGCAAAGTATTTGCAAGATAACAAGATTCTACCATTTTTATTTATGACTGTCCTAAGGTTTGTTTAAAGCTGTTCCGATAAGAGGTTTGTTTATAGCATTTACATTGATTAAATAGGAAAAAGCTATGCTTATCAGTTTTTTTTTCTTAGTTAATAAAGAAAAATAGGTTCCTTTAAATTTCCAGCATTATCTGAATTATTAAGTCCTATTGATTGGTGGTAAATTTTATTTACTATTTGCTTATCTACCCAAATCCTTTAAAATTTGATTTTTTTTTTTTTTTTAACAAGTTTTTTTATACTCATCAAAACCACATTTAACAAAATTTGAACATTCTGATCCAACATAAGCAATGGCAATGCAATGTGAAAAATTATAACAAGCTAATCTATTTAAAAAAAAAGTATGTTGTTTGTTTATAGCAGTTCCCATACAAGGTAAGTTTATAGCATTAACACTGATTAAATGGGATAAAGAACACTATGCTATAGCTGTTTTTAGTGACTCAATACAGAAAATTTGGTTTCCTTAAATTTCCAGCTATATTGGCATTCACAAAGATAAGAATAACATATAATAAAACATAAAAGCCTAATAAAATATAAAATATAATAACATAAATATGGCACTCACAAAGATAAGAATCTTGTTTGGTGACAAATTTTATTTACAACAATTATTAGTCGATTCAAACAATTAGTCGATTATCTGAACCTGTTGGGAGCAGTGCTGGTTCGGATAATTGGATAAGCCATTTTCAGGATTTCCTGACTATGCCAAAATGATTAAAGTACATTTTTTACATGTAACTTTTTTTTTCCTTTTTTATGGAACAATTAACTGGTTTATATGAATGCACCTTTTCATGTGTCTTATTGCATTGTTAAAATAAAAAGAATGTGAAATCAATAGTTTGAAAATTTCAGTGTCCATTGTAATGTTACCAGAGTATTTCAAGAAAAAGGGAAGTGATCAGTTGTACTACTGCACATTGTTCATATCCTTTAAAATTACTATTTTTTTGGCGGCTTTGTCTTCAGTATTATGATTTTGTTCAAAGAAAAGAAACATCTAAAAAATATGGCAACTGAATTTTTTATCTTAACTTTACGCTATTCAGTTCATTTCAGCATTGAGATAATTAGAGGAATTAATATTCCTAATTAGCTTAAAGATTAAAAAATATATATAATAGTAAATAGGTAAATTTAAAAAAAAAATTTCAGTGTACATGATTTTCTTTCACATTTTAACAAGGCTTAGGACTAGCAGCTGTTAATGCTACTGCAATAAAAAAAAAAAAATTGCGTATGTATGTGTGTTTTGTCATCTTTTTTTTTTTCTTTGTCTTTTTTATATTTTTCTGTATTGTGAAAATTTTAATTTAAGCAAAAAAGTTCAACAATGCTAAACTTTATGACACAACTTCCGACTCAATTTTAAACGCAATGGCATAAAATGAGCAGGCCTGACTATGGAAGCAATTTGGAATTGAAATGAGTTTTTCATTTTTTTATCAATCAATTACTTAGCAAGTTATAAGCGATTCTAGTCACATGACGACCGTTTTTTCTCCAGTCTTTTGCTGTCATGTTCAGAATTTTGGATCAAAACTCCAACTTTGACAGTATTTTCCAAAAGATCGACTACCTTTACCAAAAAACAGAAAATGTCTTTTGATTACAAAGTTTCTTATTATGAGCACCTGCCAATTGCATGTGTTTCTGAACAAAAATGAATTAAAAAATGTGTCATAAAGTAGCCAGTTTGGATTTGAGAAAAGCCTTAAAGATATTCTTTTCAATGCTGCCATATCACGAATTCTTCTTAAATACATAAGTTGAATACGATCAGCATTCTCCTGTCATTCCAACCATTTCATAACTGTTTCTAAACATTCAAAGGCTTATTATGTGATGCACCTGGATCATTTCCATAAAAAAAATTTTCATTTTCCACGATCCACTAATCTGGAAAATGTTTTCGATTTCAAGAGCTGTCCTGAAAAACTTTCCAAAGAGAAACAAAAAAAAAAAAAAAAAAAAAAAGAGGTGTTCAGATAATTGGAGTTCAGAAAATTGGCACTCTACTGTATTTTCACATCTTTAACACACAAATGTACAATTCTGCATTTGTGTTTGTTTGTAACCCTGATGATGAGCAAATGTTTGCTCGAAAGCACTCGATTTTATATGAAAATACAGTTTTGTACATAAAGTATAATCTTTTAAACACCTTCAGTAAAGTTTTTATAAATTGATATATATGTTCAATATATTTTCACATTAACGCTACCATTCACAGACATTAACAACAAAATTCACATATAAACAGTCAATGTAGCTGTTATTTACAAAAATATACACTACTTTCCTCCAAACAAAAGAAGTCAGTCCTTTTAAAAACATTTATATGTGTTAAAAAAATATTTTTGCCCATCATCTCCATTCATATATGGTATTGAGCTTAAAAATTTCATATCCTTCTTACAAACTCAATACCATTTATGAATAGAATCTCCCTTAAAATAAAAATTTAAAAAATTTGGATTAAATATACCAATAACCTCAGACCCCTTAATAATCAAATTAATAAGAACCGACAGGGAAAAAATAACCCATTTAACAACCTCAGGAATACATAGGATAAAGTTTAAAGAAAAGGAAGGAAAAGAGGGTACATATATAGGTATAAGACAAAACTGAAAATAGAGGAAAGGATTAAAGAACATGAAAGAGATATAAGATTAAATAAAGAAATTACAGCAATAGCCAGACTAAATAAAAAATCTCTAATACAGACAAACGTTAAAAATGTCCAGAAACTTAGAAATTACGACAACTTAAATTATGCTTTAATGCGTGAATCCATTGAAATAGATACAGAAAAAACAGAGACATGCAGTGATCTTATGCATGCAACAATAGAAGCGTTATCTGTTACATTTTGAAAAAAACAGGAAAAGTAGAATGACATCAAGAGGCAAGAATGAAGGTCAGAAAAACTGAGGATGCCCAAAACGATAGACGAAAATATTTTTTTAGCACATATAAATGTTTCCTAAAGGACTGACTTTTCTGTTTGGAGGAAAGTAATGTATATCTTTGTAAATAACATCTATTGACTGTTTATATGTGAATTTTGTTGTTAATATCTGTGAATGGTAGTGTAATGTGAAAATGAATGTATATAGTTGACATTATGTAAATAACTTAAAAAGCGATATATATGTTTTAAGAACATTTATGTAGTTTTTAGTTATTTGTTTGTATTATAAGGTGAATCTGGATTCTGTGAGTATGTTTCTATAATATCTCAAGTTTTTTGTGCTTTTCCCATGTTTATCAGATTTATATGAAATATAAAAATTTATTTATAAATAACAAATTATTCAAATTGTATCCATGATTTAATTAAAAGTTTTAAAATTTTTAATCGAAACACGAATACAACTATGACCCACATATTGATATGGGGCAGTATTACTTTGGGAAAAAAACATTAAATGGATATAAATGATTTTATTATGGAAAGACAATGGAATCTAGCACAGAATTTAAACTAGCATTTCATTCTAAAATGAGGAACACGCTTATTTTTAAAAAATTATAAATATTTAAGTATTTACAGGATCAAGAGATTGGGGAAATGAAAAGCTCTTTCCTATGGAGAAATAGAAATACAGTGGAACTCCAGATATACGCTACCTGAATTGTGCATTTCCCTCAGTTATACGTTTCAACTCAGAGGTTCCAGCTGCTTTTCCATTAAAAAATAGCTGAGTTATACATTTCACTCAGTTATACGTTATGTTTTTGCATCTCCGGATGAAATTTTGTCTCATTTATACATTTGTAAATGGAAACACTGATGACGCATTGGATGAATCTGATTTGAAAGATCCCACTCAAACTATGGAGCTGCTCTGAGGACTTTTGCATTCGTAAATTGGTTTGTCAGCAGTAAAAGTAGTAATGATAAGACGGCTGTATTATTAACAGAAATGCAAAGTTTGCTGTTCAATGTTGGCTCGGCTGAAAAGAAACAATTGAAGATTACTGATTATTTGAACAAGATTCAGTAAACTACTGAAATGTCTTTTGATAAATGATTTACATGCCAAGGCGATTCCAATGATTTCTTTTAAGTACTTTATATGTATAAAAAAAAAATTTAATGAAGCTTTTATGGTAAAATAACTTTATGTGTATTTTTTATGTACCTTTTTTCTATTCTGTTCCATTTCCTAAAATTTATGTCATGGATGAAGTAATACTTAGGAAGCTTTAGTTTTCGATATAAAAGGTAAACTCCTCAGCAGAACAAAGTTTTTACGATATATTTAAAAATTTGTTCCAGTAGACCATTAATTAAATTGTACATTTTACTGAGTTATATGTTTTTTTATCTGGTCCTGGGCAAAACGTATAACTGGAGCTCCACTGTAATAGGAATATAGAGAGAGTCTATTTGTGAGCAAGAGTAAGTAAAATATTGCTTGCTTCGAGATAAAGGAAAAAACAATCACTTAATTACATACACTGTCTTCTGTTTGCCAACTTTAAATTCTGATGAACAAAAATTTAATGCTCAGCACTAAAGGATTAATTTTTAAAAACTTTCATGTGTTTAAACAATGATGTATAAAGCATTATTTTTTAACTAATAATTTAATGTTCTAGTGCTTTTTTTTTTAACTTTTGAATCTATTTAGAAAACAAAATCCATGAAAATTGTGATAAATAAAGCAAGGATGAAGTCAAATGACTGATATATATATATATATATTCAAGTTTAATTGGTATCTAGATATGTCAAATATAGATGACATATCCTGTTGTTTAACAGTTATGCTTAGAAAATAGCACATTAGTGTCTAGGCATCCTATATGTTTAAAAAAATTTCCATGACAGTCTACAAGAATGAACATTCTGGAAATCTTGTTGTACTGATGCTAAACAGTTTGGTACTTTTTTGTTATAGTGACCTCCAAAATTACAATTACGCCAAATTGTAGTTAATTTAGCCAAGCTCATGAAGCACAAATGTAGCATGCATGTATAATAGAGATTATAAAAATAAATACCATGGCATTAAATAATATAATATTTTACATTAATAAGAATATATTACAATGTTTCAGAACAATTTTATTTGCATTTTTCATAACAATTTCTTACAATGCTTCACAAGAATAACAACTTTTTAATTTTTTTAACATTTCTCTCGTGTAACTATTCCAATCAACTGTCACATTTTCATCCACATACAGTTTGTTTCTTCACCATTTTATGGATGTTCATTCCTTTGCCCAACAGAACATAAATCTTAAAGTAGTTATGAACAGTATTTTCATAGAAATCAATTGATTTCCACATTATATTGATTTCAATAAATCAATTTCCAACATGGGGGCCTTTTTTTTACAACTTTCACCGTTGCATCTCCATATAACTTCATCATTAGTAACATACAGTTTTATATCATGGCATTTTTACATGATTTCTTTTGATGGAATGAGATCGTATACATCTCAGTACTAGATAAATCAAAGATTGTTCCTATATTTATAAAACAAAATGCAGACGATTAATTAAATAATAATACAACATGCAATAATAATTTAAGAAAAAAAAATCCATAAAAAATGTTCTGAAACATCAACGAGAAAGCAATATGACAATAGCATAAACATGTACTGTTTCGTTAAGATTGCAAACCATTTGACGAGATTTTACAACCTAACTTGGCGATACATCTCTGTCACTCGGTTTTTCATCCTTGGAGACTGATATAACAAAGTAATACCAAGTTTTAATAACACTTAAAAAAAAAAACTCAAGTACAATAATCAAACAACAGCTATTGCGAGAGAAAATGTAAGAACTCCTATAAAATTAAATTCAATGAAAATCGAAAAAATAGCGAATTACGACAATCTTCAAAACGCATTAATAAGAAAATCCATTGAAATTTGCTTGACGGAAAAAAATACATCTAATGATACTGTTCATGCGACCATTGACAGTCATTGGCGAAAAATGCTGAGGGAGAGGAAGAAAAAGAGAGAAGAACGAAAATAAACAGGAAAAGGCTTCATGGATCTCGTGCCAAGAAAAAACTGTAATTGAAACATCATATGGACTGATGAAGCTCCCGAGAGGGAGCAAAAGTACTTTCCATGAGAGTAATGAGTGGTATATATTTTATGTCTGCATAGTTAAATAATGAAATATAAGAGTTTTAAAAGGAAGAAAAGACAAATAAATGTGAAATGACAGTAGTGAAACAAAAGTTAAAGGAAATATATGCAGAAGAGCTGGGTATGGATTATACTCTTTTTGTAAAACTAACATCGAACTTACCCATACATGTTTTTAAAATGGATAACTGACTATCTATATTATAAAGGCCAAACGTGTCCGTGCGTAACGCTGACATCATTTTGCGAATGGCAACAGTTGACGATGAAATTTCGGTTTTACAATTTTTGCTACTACAATTTTTCAAATTTCTAAACATAGCACATTTTTAATTTTTACACCAATATATAGGGAAAAAATCCACTTTCAAATGCAATTTGTTTGAAAACCAGAGCTGGGCAGTATCGAAAATACATGTATTTGAAATACATTTTCAAAATACATTTGTATTTTGTATTTTAATCAGATAAAACTTAAGTATTTTAGTAATGTATTTTGAAATGATTTTTCCATGTATTTTGTATTTTCAAAATACTCAAAATACATTTCTCGATTTTTCAAACAGTTCGTATAAGACTTAAAGCTGGTTTAAACCACTTGTGTTTAAACCGCAAATTACTGATTCGCAACAGGAAAATACATGCTTGTCTGTTTTGTCTAGTCTTTGAATTCGTTTCTAGAAGTTAATATAAACATTTTTTTTTTTTCAATCTGGTATGATAAGGATTTTTATCTTTGACCGAAACATTTTTGCTGAATTGGTATACCAAATGCTTTTATAATTCTTAATGTTGCTTTGGGAATTATAAAATTTTGTCCTGTGATACACAAGTATAGGATAGTCCAGAGTTTTCCTAGTATTAATTAAAGTACACGAAAACCTGTGAAAATAAACCTGTCTATGATGGAATCCTGTCTTAAAAGGAAAAATGTGTTGATTCATGCAAAATGAATGTAATAATACGTGTGAAAAGAATATAATGCATTTACAGCAGGTGATGTACCACATAAGATGAGAACTTGTCTATAATGATTTTTTTTTTGCTCCTACACGATTACGTTCTAGCAGATTTTTCTGTAGAGTAATTTTCAGATTTGTAAATCTCTAAGCCATGGAAAATGGATTAATGATATTAATGATAACTCAAACATTTGCGTACGAATAGAAATTCATAAAAAAGATAAACATAGTTTATATGGGCATAAGAAATACTACCTATTATATTCTCCCCTATGTTGAAATTTCCGGGAAATTTTTGCAGATCTACACCGATCATGACTTCCAGAACCCAAAACCACTCCAGGTTCAAAACTTTATCTATCTATCTATCTATATTACTTTTTTATGGACACGATAACTTCAATAATTCTGCCTCTTTTCCAAACGGATACATAAAATCAAGGGCCATAAAATATCGATGGGAACACGGGAGGGGCGGGTTTTGGGAAAACAGAGAAAAAAAACATAACTTCTTAATTATGATACTTATCGAATCCATTTAAAATTATTATTACTTCTAGGAAAAGGACCGAAAACTTATGTATGACAGATTTTTGATGATATTAAAAAAGGCCTCAAAGGAGGAGGGGGGGGATAAGGGTTTCAGAAAAAAAAATTCATAACTTCGTCAATTCACAAGATATAAAATCCGCTTAAATTTATTATAAATCTTTTAATATTATTTACAACTTTTATATTGCAAGTTTTTTGTAGAACCAACCCTTACAGCCAAAAAAGATCCTTGCCGACGCCGCCTAGCGACACAGCAAGATTTCAAAGTGGGCGGTCCCAACTGCCGCATCATAGCAAAAAGGTTAATTCTTCTGCAATTCTCAATAAATAGGCACCCCACGGTCTGCGTCTAAGAAATCTACCTGTGCCTGTAGGCCGAGCCGTCAGGGATTTTTGGGGGGGGGGGTTACGGACCTATTCATACAACAGATAAAAATTTATAACATCACATTAGAATTAAAACATTTGTGTGTAAGAAAGTGCACAATAATTGAAATTAAAATTAATGTATTTTGTATTTTGAACGGTAAAAATTAAAATAAGATTTTAACTCCTTCCTTTTTTGTTTTTCTATATTTCAAATTCTATTTCTTAAATTCAAATGAATTATTTCTTAAATAGAGTCATAATTACAAAAAGCTCAAGAAACACTTTTCTAAAAATAGAAATCGATATATTACCTCAACCCAGACAAAATGGCTGTCGCTTCAGACATATAGCAAACAAAATAATGACTAGATCGGAAAGACAGAGCATCCCTGTAGGCATGGATCCACCTGAAATATGTGCAATAAATACTTTTATTAACATATTAAAATAAATGATCAATGTAAAAAAAGCACAAATAAAAAATATATAAAATAGCAAACAGCTGTTTCGGAGCGTCTAAACCTCCATCATCAGTACCAAATTTAAAAAGATTAAAAACTGATATAAAAGTTTAAGCCATGTAAGTATGCTTGCGTCTCTGCTCGCGACCAAGATAGAATGGCGGTGAGTTTTTAAAAACAACAGTGGAGTCAGGAGTCGCATGTGACGTACGAGACCAATCAGAAGCGCTTGGCCAGACTGGACGAGTTTAAGTACGGAGAAAAAAAAAGACGGAGGAGGTGGAATCAAAGAGAATAAATTAAATGAAAGGTAGCCAGACATTTGAAAAATTTGGTGTACTGGACATATCATTAACTAAGTTGTCTGAATTCTCCCATGATAAGCTTCCTATAAATCAAGGTCATAAATCGATGAGCACTTCTGAATTATTGAACCTTCTGAAAAATTAAAACTGTGATAGCTAGACCAATGGTTAGCAATTGCAAAGCGCTTAGTGTCACAAATTTTTACATAGTTTTTATGTTCTCCCAAGCAGACCTTAAGAGGTTGCTTAGTTTTACCTATGTACATTCTATCACACTCGCAAGATATCTTATAAATTCCCCAAAGTGAAATTCTGTCAATTGGATGTTTGAGTTCTGTAAATTTCAATCCACCTATTTTAAATTTGAACATAAACCACAATATAGACCAAAAATACCCTTTTACTTATACAACAAAACTTTGAAGCTATTCTCAAATTGCAACAATCACAACTTACTGACACATTCACCAATAACTGTCACAAAACTCATTTATTATTATTATTATTATTATTCATATACCATGAAATTGTTTTTTGTTTACCTACAAAAATAATGAAAAATGTTATCAGATATATAAAAGATTTAAATAGATTGTTGATTTTGAACAGATTTTCATTTTTTTATATACATTAAGGAAAGGCTGGTCATTGCAGAACAATGGACAATATTCTTGTGACGTCACAGTAGGTAAAATGGCAGCGTGATCGTTTGTTTACGCTTTGCATTCACGAAGGTTTTTTTCGCTATTTCTCTTACTCATGTTATTTTATTGTCACACTTACAACCTCAGAAAGCAAATTAATGAAAAAAAAATTCTTTAATTATTAATTAATGAAAAATTTGATAAAAGCATGATTTGAAAAATTTAAATGAAAATATTTCTGAATACTAAAAATTAAAATTAAAATCATGAAATAAAAGAATATTTAAGTAAAATAAGTTTAATTTACATAATTTATAAACAAACCTCAATTTAAACACTTGAAATTTCACTCATTTTTATAGACATTGGCTATAACCTAATTTGTTTTAATGTTATATTTCTAATAAATTTGATAATTACGACAAAAAAATATATAAGTGCTACACACTTCATTTGTAATATCGAACATGCTGCAGTAAACCTCAATAACATATATCAATTGCATGACATTACGAATATATTTACGCGAGTTGGAGCACAGACAGACAGACAAACCAAATTCATAAACACTTTTCAACTATGTTGGAAAGTGTTAAAAATGAACACGATTATAAAGCAATAATTTAAAAATGCAATGTAAGGACAAATTAATAGAACTTTGAGAATCAAAAATGGAATGCTATCCTAAACTATGCAAAGCTGCAAAATCTACCGCACGTAGGTTTGAAAATTTGGATGAGGGTAGTCTGAGGCAGGTCCTAATACCCCTGGGGCTCCGTTTTTTTTTTTTTTAAATAATTAGCCGAGATATTAATTAAAAATCAAAATGACAGTTTATCAAAGGAGCCTTCTTTTTCACACATGAGTGTGCTTGCACGGTTAAGATGCTTTTACAAATTTCCCAACAGAAAAGAAAGAAAAGGCTGAGTGTTATTTTTTTTTTCCACCAAACCTTTATAACTAAATGTGCATCGGCCAAACCATTCGTACCAGCATAACCAAACTAAAAGCCTATTTTTAAATCTTGTATTTTTACTTTTGAACACCTGAAACTACATTAAAAAATACGAATTTTAACCTTCAAAAAAATGTTTTGAAAAGATTCGATTTTGCCATCTTTCCCATTCTCCCCCTTTTTTTTAAGCTCACATTGGACTCAATTTTAGAGATATGGAAAAATGAAAAATACCCACTTAATTTGGATACTTTCCTCTCTATGGCTGTGTACTTCTGTACAACATTTTAAGTACAATCGCCCAAAAAACATACATTTTAATCTCCAAATTATCAGAGGGGAAAAAAAAATCCCTCTAATTTTTTATGCATTTTCAATGCATTTTTTAGCGTTTTTCTGCATTCTGCAATGATTTTTTGACATTCATGAAAGAATTCCAGCTACAATGCTTTAGTCCACTACAGTAAAATTTGTCCTCTACGATTTTTGGACTTTAAGGATAGCAATTATGTAAGTATCTTCAATACTGTTTTGTTTTCTAACAAAATTCATACAAAGGTATAACTTGTAATATAATACATACTTCCATGAAGAGGAGAAGAACAACCAAGAAGTCCAACACGTTGATACTGTTAAAAACCCAAAACTGAGCACGATGCTTCGGATAACAAGTAGCAACCAAGATACCTCCTAAAATGGAATACGTGAAAAATAAAAGTGGAAAAATATATATAATATATTATTATTTGCATTCACATTTAATGGAAGAATATAAAGAAAAGCAAGTACTTGTGTAGTTTCCTGTCAGCAATTTATAGTAAAAAAAATATGACACAGATGTTGCAGACAAATTTTTAACGCCATAATGACGATTTTATGCCTGGCATCCTGGCAATTTTGGTGAGATTTTGCTTCGTATGGCAACCCGGTAGAGCAGTTTGCATGTGTTTTATATTAAATTAAACGTTGTGAGTTTTATAATAAATTAATAATTGTATGTGTTTTATAATAAAATAATTTGTGTGTGTTTATAATAAAAATTGTGTGTGTTTTATAATAAAATAATTTGTGTGTGTTTATAATAAAAATTGTGTGTTTATAATAAAAATTGTGTGTGTTTATAATAAAAATTGTGTGTGTTTATAATAAAAATTGTGTGTTTTATAATAAGAATTGTGAGTGTTTTATAAAATATATTGTGTGTATTTTATAAAAAAAAACTTGTGTGTGTTTATAATAAAAATTGTGTATGTCTTATAATAAAAATTGTGCATGTTTTATAATAAAAATTGGGCACTTCTCTAATCCCGTCGACCACTTTTCATAACAAAAAACTATCGCCAAACTGTAACGCTAAATAAATGGAAGAACGTTGCCATTGGAATATCAAAATAAATAAATAAAATATAAGAATTTAAGGACACAATTGTTATTTTAATAAATGAAATAACTAATGAATCAGTAAAACATAATGAAAAATACACGCAAATGTCGAATTAAAAACCACTTGATGACATAACAAACACGTATAATACTTCTGTCATCAAGTAAATGGAACTGCATTTTTGGCGTTTAATCTTACAGTTTGGCGATAGTTTTTTGTTATGAAAATAGGTCGACGGGACAATAGAGAAGTACCAAAAATTGTGCATGTTTCGTAATAAAAATTTAGTGTGTTTTATAATAAAATTGTATGTTTTCAATAATAAAATAAACTGTTTCATAATAAAATAAAACTAATGTGTTTTTTTTCACAAGCTAAATCTCACAGGTACCTAAAAGGTGGTATTATTGAAAATTGTACAAATGATATTATTGAAGCGTAAAACCAATTTCTAACATGGAAACGTCTTTTTTTTTTACAACTTTTTATGTTGTCTCTTCACATAGTTTCCCTCATTAGTAACATACAGTTTCATATCATGGCCATTTTGGGCCAGCTCTCGCTTTTAAAAAATGAGATTGCATCCATCTCAGTATTAGGCAAATCAAAAACGGTTTCCATATTTATAAAAATAAATACAGGCAATTTAAGAAAAAGCAATGTAACAATTAAAAAATATATATGCGAAATGTTTTCTAGGACATCACAAAAAAAATCAATATGATGATAACATAAACATATGCTGTTTCTTTAGGTGTGCAACCCACTTGACAAGATTTTATAACCTAATTTAATGATCTCTCTGTCACTTGGCGATTCCTCCTCGAGGGCCACTATAACTAAGAAGTACCAACAGTTTTCAAAGAACTATTTTAAGCACTATTTAATATAGAAATCGGTCAAAACAGTTCAGCTAAATAAGCTACTTTAGTTAAATGAGCTGTTCAAATTAAAACATGCTGCTGTGCTGCATGTTTGCTGCTACCACAGCATTAATTTTCTTAATCAGAGAAAAGATTTTAGATAACCAATTATAATACAGAACTAGCTGTTTAACCCGTTTTACGCACGGGAGTTCATGAATTTCATTTTCATTCTAAAACCAAAATTAAAAATGACAACAATCAACTTTAAAATATCTAAATAAGAAATAAGAATTCACCTGTTAAAGTGTTGAGTTGTTCAACTATTCGATTTTGAAAAATATTTTTCTACTACTGTGCAATTTTTTTTTTAACTAAATTTAATTTATCATGTTGCAGCAGACGATAAAATGATATCTTTGGAAAAAGGAATAAAGAGAATAGAAATTTTTGTTGATGTTTGTGATAAAATGTTTTTCTTTATTTTTTTAAAAAAGGTAATAACTAAGCACAATTTAATAATCTCTAATTATATGCAGGTGAGGTAAAAGAATTATCTTAATACCCACTACAGATTTTTAGTATTGCAGCGTGGCGTATGTAATATATATATATATATATATATATCACATTGCAGTAAACATTTAGAACTGGTTAGAACTCACGTGATTAAGTGTTGTACAGAAAAAAAAAAGCAAAAATTCATCAAAAACATTTAAAAAATAAAAAAACTATTTAAAATTTTTTGCCCCAATCATTCATGGGCCCCCTACCAGCAATACATGTGCAAAATTTCATAACCCTGCGCCTTGGGGTTTCCGAGTTTTTGAGGTTAAATAGATAGATACACGCACGGATTTTAAAAAGGTAGATATACAATACCAAACCAAGTACATAACATATTACTATCTACATCACAAGTAAAGTAAAATACAATGAAACCTACAGTCTTTTGACTTTCTATGCTGTTGATGTAGGCGGCATAACTGACCCAAGGTCCAAATATCACTGTCCCGGGATGGAAGAGATACCCAAATGTAGCAATGGGAGGTGGCATCTTCTTGCCAGTATGATCTGTGTCGAATGCTAAGGAAATAAGCTTCATAGTAAGAATCATCTGGGAACCTGAAAACAGAATAAAATTAGAAAAGATGTAAAATGCAAAAGGATATTCTAACAAGGGATTAGAAATAAAAGTAAATGCAAAAAAACTGGCATCAGGATTTGATTGTAATGATTACATCATAGATCGTGCAATTTTAGTACAGTAGATTCCCTCAAATCTGCTACCCTAAAATCCACAAATACCTAAAATCTGCACATCATTTCCGATGTAAATAATGAAACTTATAGTTTAAGATGTAGGTGTAAAATTATTATTTTTTTTATATATATATCATTCTGTACACATTTTAATATGTAATTCAGGTTAATATGGTTCAACTCATGCTTTCTCATGAAGAAAGTATAAATTTATTTTTGAAAAAATTCAAGATAGTGCCAATATTGGTGGCGATTGCGATATTTTTATGAAATAATTTATGTATTAATCAAGCATTTTTGGTTATTATGACTAAACATGAAATAAAACTTGTTCTTTAAAGATTTTGATGTGAATTATTAATGTACCTTATAAGGCAAGTTTCACTGAATAGTTCAAGAAAAAAGTATCTCATCATCATTATGCCTATTTAGTTATGTATTATTAATTATTTACTTGAGCATTACTTTCAATATTTTAATTTTTTTTTAAATTTTCTTAATTTTTATTATTTTACTTAATTATTTTACTTTATTGTAAGCATTCATTACAATTTCGAGTGCACTGTTAAATTCAAATTATTGTTTAAAAAATGTAAACAAAACAGTGACCAGAAATCCACAAAATTCTAAAATCTGTGCAACTATTGGTTTTATATTATGCAGATTTAAGGGAGTCTACTGTATTGTCTAATGATTTGTGTCAACTTGTGTTGTCCAGAACTCTCACGCCTAACCCCCTCCCCCTCAGAATACCTCTGGAATCTCATAATGAACTCTCTGATGATGGTCGGGGGTCGGATGCTTCGAAAGAGGAGAAGAGAGCAAAAAGACGAAGTTCAGAGCGGATGTTTGGCCGTTCGCTAGTTTCTTTGTTGACATTCTTGTCTTTACCGATGCTCTCTCGCAGAAGCAAGAAACTGAGTCAGAAGCAGTATGCTTTATATTGAAATAGTTCCAATTGTATACTATAGTTTATTATCTATGTTTTTTTAATAAAGTTGTTTGTTATATAGAGTCATGATTTTCATCAACTCTCACTGGTACATAAAATTTGTTATCGGGAACCGACAACACAGGAAATGCAGCCTGTGACATTAATGATTTGTTTTGTAAATTATTACATTAAAATATTTTATGATTACCTAAGTCATCACTTAAATATAAATAAAAATAGATAACAATAAAAGAATATATTTACCTCGAATACGGTGCCATTGGGTCTTCTCAGCAAAAAATAACTCACTGAAAATAAAATAGATAAATAAATAAATACATAAATTGAAATGAAAATTTCAGTAAATGTCTAGCTGAGTACAAAATAAAGCAATATTCTTTTTCAGACAAAGATAATGCATACCAAATTATTAGAAAGGTAAAACAGGCAAAAACAGAGACAATCCCTTGATACTGTTTCAGGATGCTGTTAGCTAATAACAAGATGCTGTATCCAACAAGGGCAAAAAGAATTATATACAGAATATCTGATCCGAAAAAAGAATGCAGGCAAAAAATTCCTGTTGAAATGGATGACAAGTGGAAGGCAAATGCAGGCAAAAACTCTGAAAAAATAAAATGAAAACTTAATGGAACTCAGTCGAACACCTGAAACAACACACTTTAAGATACAAATTTCACAATGAAGAATTAACAAATTATTGAAAAAAATTGCTTTAATTAGAAAAGTTGTTAACCCACCTTCCTGTATAAAAGAGAAGTATCGAAATTTTTAATAAATAATCCATTTTTTTAATAACTTAATCCCAATAAAAACAATGCAGGCAAAAAAAAAAATCCCATTGAAATGAGCATCAAGTAAAAGACAAATGCAGGCCAAAACTATGAAAGTGAATTAACAAATTTAAAAAATGGATTAGGGTATATCCAAATAAATTATTTTCATTTTTTGACTTTTCTTCACTTCTTGCAAGTTTCTTTAAGCTTATGTGTTACTTGTTATTTCGTGTGCTTGTGCTCGATGTGCCCTAGTTCCTCTGACCGTTTTCGAATGCAATTGGTTGGATTTTCCTCTTCAACTGTTCAAAATTCAGGACTGATGGCCTGTCACTTCTGGGCTTGATTTCAAGGCTGAGGTTTCCTTCCTCAAAACATTACAATCTGCTTTGAACTTTTATACAAGTTGTAAATTTCCAACTGGACGAAAAATGTCCGGGCCAGGATTCGAACCTGGGATCCTGGCTTCCAACTTCAGGAATTTTGCATACAGTGTCAGTAATTTTAAGGCCTCATTTGAAATGCCTTAGCCAGGGCCAAAACTAAGGGGAGGCAGAGGAGGCATATGCGCCGGGTGCCACAACTGAAGGCGGAGCGGGTGCCACATGAAGATGCGATTTGTCGTTTTGTACATAAATTATATATATATGAAATTTGAGTAAAAATATCATGTAAGCCCGACAGTATTTAAACATATCAGTCTTATAAATAAAAAGAGCAGTATAAGAGATATTTTCACGAAACTGCTGTATATATTACGAAGAGATTTTATGGTATTGGAATTCATTGTTATGCCTGCAGTAAATCCTGGTTTTCGAGTTTGTAAGACAAGGTGACTCATATTACTATGACTTTAAATGTCTCAAATGTAATAATTTGTAATTCTACAACTACAGTAAAATCTGGTTAAATGAATTTTTTCTATAATGGAATCATCGCTTAACCACTTCAACGGCTGCCCCGAGTTAAGTTAGGGCAATAACACTGTTTCCCTATCTATGCGGCCACTGAAGTGGTTAAATTAAAATTTTCATGGTCCCAACAGAAAGAATATCAACAATTGGTTGAATCCTCGAATAAGCGAGGAAGTTGGCAGTGTTGGATTCGGCGAGGTGATAAATGAGATTTTCTTGCTACCAGTTTGGGTCTTACATTTTTTCCACGCCTACGTTGTTTGATGTAGAAATTTAATTGGTTTATGAGTAAATTAAATCGTTTGGTCGGGTTGGCTGGTTTATTGCGTGCGGTAATGTTAGATTCCTAGAGTTCGGAGGCAGATGCATGCACGCAGCATTTTTGCCGATCTCACCGACGCTAGCATAGGGAAGAAAATATAGGATTCTGATTGGTTGAATTATTTATAGAGCAATTGTTGTTTGTAAATAAATCGTTCTCAAATGCATATCATGTTAAAATAATAATAAGAAGAAATGGCAATTTTATTTTTATTATAATTTTTTTAAAAGTAATACAGAACAATTGAGTTTATAAATATCGCGTAATTGACGCCATAAAAAAGAAATGTGATTATTGTGTTTATATGCATATACAAATCGTGCTGAAATTTTAAATATTAATAGCTATAAACATCGGAATGAAATAAGTAGATAACATTTTTTCAACTTCAAGATTTAATCACAAAATAAAGATATTGCATAATTCTTTTTAACTTACCTTAGCAGAAGCATCATCATTAACTTCTTTAATTTTAAATTCCAGAAAATCTTTCTTTTATCTATTAACAAATATGTAAAATCCGAAGGAAATTTATTAAAATATATCTTCCAAAAGGTTTTCAAACAGAAACTATGATTAAATAAACGTAAACTCAAAAATGAATCAAAACAAAATACTCTTCAAATTATTCAACCAATCAGAAGCCCGTATTTTCTTCCCTATGCTAGCTTCGGTGGGATCGGCAAAAATGCCTACATGCGTACGTTGTTTGATGTAGAAATTTGATTGGTGTATGTCTAAATAAATCGTTTGGTCGGGTTGGTTGGTTTCTTGTATGCCGTAATGTTGGATTTATAGAGTTAGGATGTAGCTTGTGATACAGCATGCCGTAAAAACGTTTTGGAGTATGAAGCCGGTTTTTGCTCAAAACACTAGGCCCAAAGAAGAGAGAGCGATAGGTTTTCAAAGGAAGACTTTGTAAATATTCATAAAACAAAATAAAATCAAAGTTTTAGTAAATTATACGGCCACATCTTTCGATTTTTACATACTTTTACCAATATTTTCATTCAGATATTTCAATTTTTACAAACTTTTAGCAATTTTTTCGTTCGGATTTTTGCAGTTTTACAAATTTTAAGCTATTTTTTCATGCGGATGTTTCCATTAAAAAAAATATTTAGCAATTTTTTCCTCCGGATTTTTCCATTTTTACAAATTTTTAGCCATTTTTCCCTCTGGATTTTTCTATTTTTACACATTTTTAACTATTTATTCCTCCGGATATTTCTATTTTTACAAATTTTTTGCTATTTTTTCCTCCGAATTTTTCAATTTTAACCTATTTTTCATTAGCATTTTTCGTTTTACAAGTTTTTAGCTATTTTTCCTCTGTATGAATTTCACGCATTCTAGAGATTCAGCGAGTTTCATGCGTCCAGTGATGTTTTTTTTCGGTTAATGTACGCAAAGCGTACATACACAAGTTACTGACCGCGGCTTGAATGAATTTCGTGCATTCTAGAGATTGCTATACAGCGAGTTTCATGCGTCCAGTGATATTTTTTTTTCAGTTAATGTACGCGAAGCGTACATACACAAGTTACTGACCGCGGCTGGAATGAATTTCGTGCATTCTAGAGATTGCTATACAGAGAGTTTCATGCGTCCAGTGATGTTTTTTTTCGGTTAATGTACGTGAAGCGTACATACACAAGTTACTGACTGTGGCTTGAATGAATTTCGTGCATTGTTGAGATTGCTGTACAGCGATTTCCATGCGTCCAGTGATGTTTTTTTTCGGTTAATGTACGCAAAGCGTACATACACAAGTTACTGACCGCAGCTTGAATGAATTTCGTGCATTCTAGAGATTGCTAAACAGCGAGTTTCATGCGTCTAGTGATGTTTTTTTTTCGGTTAATGTACGCGAAGCGTACATACACAAGTTACTGACCGCGGCTTGAATGAATTTTGTGCATTCTAAAGATTGCTGTATAGCGAGTTTCATGCGTCCAGTGATGTTTTTTTTCGGTTAATGTACGCAAAGCGTACATACACATGTTACTGACCGCAGCTTGAATGAATTTCGTGCATTCTAGAGATTGCTGTACAGCGAGTTTCATGTGTCCAGTGATGTTTTTTTTCGGTTAATGTACGCAAAGCGTACATACACAAGTTACTGACCGCGGCTTGAATGAATTTCGTGCATTCTAGAGATTGCTGTACAGCAAGTTTCATGCGTCCAGTGATGTTTTTTTTCGGTTAATGTACGCGAAGCGTACATACACAAGTTACTGACTGCGGCTTGAATGAATTTCGTGCATTCTAGAGAATGCTGTACAGCGAGTTTCATGCGTCGAGTGATGTTTTTTTCGGTTAATGTACGCGAAGCGTACATAAACAAGTTACTGACCGCGGCTTGAATGAATTTCGTGCATTCTACAGATTGCTGTACAGCGAGTTTCATGCGTTCAGTGATGTTTTTTTTTTCGGTTAATGTACGCGAAGCATACATACACAAGTTACTGACCGCGGCTTGAATGAATTTCGTGCATTCTACAGATTGCTGTACAGCGAGTTTCATGTGTCCAGTGATGTTTTTTTTCGGTTAATGTACGCGAAGCGTACATACACAAGTTACTGACTGCGGCTTGAATGAATTTCGTGCATTCTAGAGAATGCTGTACAGCGAGTTTCATGCGCCCAGTGATGCTTTTTTCGGTTAATGTACGCGAAGCATATTCAACCGCGTCTTGCATGTATTAGAAAAATGAAGAATATCGAAATTTTCCTCAATTATAACGTGTGTGCTGTGATGCAGAGAATTGACTATTTACAGAGTTTTTGAGATTTTCTTTCATGAAGTAAACGTTGATTTTATTCCGTTTTGTGACAATTTTCAAGTTTAAGCCTTATTTTACTAGAAATTTTTTAATTGTTAAAGGTAATAAATTATTAAACTTGATAAATATTTCAAAAAAATTCATAGAAAAAAAGATAAAATTTGTAAAAATGGATACATGTGGAAGAAAAAAGCTATAAATATGTAAAAATAGAAAAAATTTGATAAAAGTATGTAAAAATGGAAATATCTGGAAGAAAAAATAGCCGAAAATTAATAAAAATGAAGTATCCGGAGGAAAAAATAGCTAAAAATTTGTACAAATTGAAAAAGCTAGAGGGAAAAGATAACTAAAAAATTTTTTTAATGGAGAAATCTGGAGGAAAAATAGTTAAAAATTCATAAAAAAGGGAAAAATCCAGTGGAAAAAATAGTTTAAAACGGAAAAATTCGGAGGAAAACATAGCAAAAAAATTGGAAAATGGGAAAATATGGTGGCAAAAACAGCTAAAAATGTGGGAAAATATGGTGGCAAAAATAGCTAAAAATGTGGGAAAATATGGTGGCAAAAATAGCTAAAAATGTGTGAATTGTAAAATCTGGGGGAAAAGTAGCTAACAATTTGTAAAAATGGAAATATGATGAGGAAAGAATAGTTAAAAATTTATAAAAATGAAAAATACAGAAGAATGAAAATTAAAAATATAGAAAAATCTGGAGGAAAAAAATGGCTAAAAATTTGTAAAAATGGTAAAATCCGGAAGAAAAAATAGCTAAAAATTTGTAAAAATAAAAAATCCAAATGAAAAAAATAGATATTTTATTTTTTAATTGAGAAATTTGGAGAAAAAAATTGCTAAAATTTTTTTTAAATTGAAAAATCCGGAGGAAAAAATAGCAAAAATTTTTTAAAAATTGAAAAATCCGGGGAAAATAGTAGCTAGAAAATTGTTTAAATTGAAAAATTCGAAGGAAAAAGTAGCTAAAAAATTGTTTAAATTGAAAAATTCGGAGGAAAAAGTAGCTAAAAATTTTTAAAAGCGGAAAAATCCAGAGGAAAAAGTAGCTAAAAATTTTTAAAAACGGAAAAATCCGGAGGAAAAAAATAGCTAAAAATTTCAAAAAATGCAAAAAAAAACGAAGGAAAAACATAGCTAAAAATTTATAAAAATGAAAAAAAAAGTAAAAACATAGCTAAATATTTATAAAAATGAAAAAAAGAAGTAAAAACATAGCTAAATATTTATAAAAATGAAAACAAAAAAATAAAATAAAAACGTTGCTAAAATTTGTAAAAATGTAGAGGAAAAAATAGCTAAAAATTTGTAAAAATGGAAAAATCGGTACTTTTCGGTTAGCCGGGCGCCAGTGAAATGTATATATCTATATATACATATATATGTATACATACACACATATATGTATGTGTATATATATGTATATATATATACATGCGTATATAAATGTGTGTATGTATAGATATATGTATATCTGGAGGCACGGCAGTGCCTCCGCCAAGTCGACAGAGGACAGCCGTAAGCATACTTTTCTGGAAGCAACTCAGGGCACTTTTGACCCCCCCATATCTCCGCGCTGGAGTATCCCAAAAATTTTAAACTTTAATTATAGAGAGTATTTGGCCCTCAGAACCAAAATTTAAAATTACAACTTTCTGTCTTTTCTAGTTCAGGCAATATATGAACTCAAACATTCGATTTTTTGTCACTTCTTACTCACTCGTTCACGCGTCATCAAAAAGATTGGGTAGATCCCGTAGCTCTAGAAACTTGACATTTGGAAAAAAGGTAGTGTTTAGGATACAAAGAAAGGAAAAATTATAAAATCCAGAAAATTCGAAAAAAAAACATTCGAAAATTCAACAAATTCCATCAAAATTGAAAATTGAAAATAATACGATCTTGTAGTCTTGGAAACTTAAGATTTGGTGTGAAGGTAGTGTTTAACATCCAGAAAAAGAAAACATCAAAAACACCAAAAAAATCGAAAGCAAAATTGAAAAAATCGAAGAAATTGAAAAAAACCGAAAATTTGAAGACAATCCGATTTTGTTGCGCTAGAAAATTCAAATTAGGAATAAAGGTAGTATTTAGGATACAGAAAAAGAAAAATTAAAAAAATCCAGAAAATTCGAAAAAAAAAATAAAAAAATTCGAAAAAAATTGAAAAAATGAAAATAATTTGATACGATAACGCTCGTATTTATAAATTAATTTGGATGAAACTAATTGTGTGTATTAAGCTCACCAATGCCTCGACCGAGTTCGTTGGCCAGCTTGGTCCGCCATCTTGTTTCAAGATGACGGCCACGGAAAATTTTAAAACTAAAATAAATATACAAAAAAGTTAAAAAATCAAGTTTTTTTTTTTTAAATTAGGTGTTAGGACTTGATACAAGGATTCCAGAGCATTTTTTGTTTTACCTCTATCTTAAAAATTGGCTGAGATAGAGCAGTTTGAAATTCTAGGGTGGCTGACATTTTAAAACAAAACAGCACATTACAACGATACATTTATGGTCAATAATGGTCAAGCAGGTGCAATCCCGAATGAATACTCCGTGTTATTATAACTGTAACTTTGACTTTGAAATTTTGATACGTTGCATTTTCTATTTGTTGATATTTTTGAACTATGATTTACGCTAAGTGAAATGTTGTTGTTGAAGAGGGATTTTCCATGTAAATCTGAAACGTCCAATTTTAATATGTTTTTAATGTTTTATGAAAGTGTATTGTAATGTCTGTAATTTTAATGATTTTAATATAAATTTATAAGTTTTAGTGAACGCGATTTCTCGCAAATTATTTTCTTTCATTGTTGTAATCATTTTCCCAATCATACGCATAAAACTATATATTCATATCCATTAGCGCCAAATTCTCGCCAAACTTGGCGACAATTGGCGAAATCTCGCCAAATTTGGCGACAAAAATAAGTCTTCATAAATGAAGCCAACTTGGCTATAGCTCAATAATTTTGCGAATTTCTTATTCAAATTCAGTGTAAACGAATCTTTTGTAAACGGTTTCTTTGCATTTTAACTTGCTGTTTTCGAGTAACATTAGCTAAAATTTTAAAACGAAGATATAGGAAAGCTACCTTTTCCTGCCAGTACAGGCCGGAGCACTTTTTTATGAGTTGTCGGATGCAATCTATGTTTTGCATTAAATAAAGTAAAACATTGAAAAACAAATCCCACAGGATGGGGATAGTTTGTTTTAGATAGATTTTAAGATAATTGTCCTATTAGCTAGTACACCTTCCGTTATTGTTTTGTGTTATTTTCCCCGGATTATGCTTTTCTTTTCTTTTGTTTACGAATTTTGTAATAGAAAAGTTCCGCTATAGACTGGCTACGTTATAGACCTTTTTTTTTATAGACAGGTTCATTTTCTTTCACAGGCTTTACTCTATTTAATTTATATATGAAATATTTGTTGTTAAAAGATGTTGGTCGCACAAAAATTTTCACATCTCTCCCTCCCTCCCGACATTACTGGTTGGTTATGGCTTGATAGTCCTTTCTAAATAAAATCATGGTGATTCTAAGATTCTCTTGATTTATCTCTAAATTGAACATAAACGATCCTAAGAAAACGGATCAATGAATTACTATATTGGCATGAGGAAATTTAGTTGCAGAAAAATGGAGCATATAGCTAACATTAAGTCTAATAGGAAAACCACAGCCTTGGCAAGATCTGGAGGCACGTCAGTGCCTCCGCCAAGTCGAGAGAGGACAGCCGTAAGCATACTTTTCTGGAAGCAACTCAGGGCACTTTTGACCCCCCCCCCCCATATCTCCGCGCTGGAGTATCCCAAAAATTTAAAACTTCGTTTTTCTAGAGTATTTGGCACACAGGACCAAAATTTAAAATTACAACTTTCTGTCTTTTCTAATTCAGACGATATATGAACTCAAACATTCGATTTTTTGTCACTCACTCACTCACTCGTTCACGCGTCATCAAAAAGATTAGGTAGATCCCGTAGCCCTAGAAACTTGACATTTGGAAAAAAGGTAGTGTTTTGGATACAAAGAAAGGAAAAATTATAAAATCCGGAAAATTCGAAAAAAAAACATTCGAAAATTCAACAAATTCCATCAAAATTGAAAATTGAAAATAATACGACCTTGTAGTCTTAGAAACTTAAGATTCGGTGTGAAGGTAGTGTTTAGTATCCAGAAAAAGAAAACATCAAAAACACCAAAAAAACCGAAAGCAAAATTGAAAAAATCGAGAAATCGAAAAAACCCGAAAAATTTCAAATAATCCGATTTTGTTGCGCTAGAAACTTGGAATTCGGAATAAAGGTAGTATTTAGGATGCAAAATAAGGAAAAATTAAAAATTCCGGAAAATTCGAAAAAAAAAATCAAAAATTCGAAAAATCCGAAAAAAATTGAAAAAATTAAAATAATTTGATTTTTTAGTCTTAGAAACTTAAAATTCCCAGTAAAGATAGTGTTTAGGATTCAGAATAAGTTAAAATAAAAAACGCAATAAAATTCGAAAATAAAATCGAAAAATCGAAAAAATCGGAAAAATCGAAAAATAAGGAAAATTTGAAAATAATTCGATTTCATAGCGCTAGAAACTTGAAATTTGGAATAAAGGTAATATATAAGATACTAAATAAGGAAAAATTCAAAAATATGGATAATTCAAAAATACCCATAAATTAGTGCAGAGGATATATGAACTCAAAGTTTCGATTTTTTGTCCCTCACACACTCACTCACTCTCGCGTCATCAAAAAGATTGGGTAGATCCCGCAGCCACAGAAACTTAAAATTTGGAATAAAGCTAGTGTTTCGGATACAAAGAAAGGAAAAATGATCAAATCCGGAAATAATAATAATAATAAAAAAAAAAAATAAAAAAAAACATTCGAAAATTCAAAAAAATCGAACAAAATTGAAAATTGAAAATAACACGATCTTGCAGTCTTAAAAAGTTAAAATTTGGTGTGAAGGTAGTGTTTAGAATTCAGAAAAAGAAAACATCAAAAACACACACACAAAAAATTAAAATTAAAATTAAATCGAAAAATCGAAAAATTTCAAATAATCCAGTTTTGTTGCGCTAGAAACTCGAAATTCGGAATAAAGGTAGTATTTAGGATGCAAAATAAGTGAAAATTAAAAAATCCAGAAAATTCGAAAAAAAATTCAAACATTCGAAAAATTTGAAAAAAAATTTAAATAATTTGGCCTTAAAAACTTAAAATTCGCTGTAAAGATAGTGTTTAGGATTCAGAATAAGTTAAAATAAAAACGCAATAAAATTCGAAAATAAAATAAAAAAATCGAAAGAAATCGAAAAATAAGGAAATTTTGAAAATAATTCGATTTCATAGCGCTACAAACTTGAAATTTGGAATAAAGGTAATATTTAAGATACTAAATAAGGAAACATTAAAAAATATGGATAATTAAAAAAAAATCGAAAACTTAAAAAATAAATAAATAAAAATAGAAAGAAAGAAAGAAAAAGAGAGAAATTGAAAATAATATGATCTCGTAGTCATAGAAACTGAAAATTTGGTGTAAAGGTAGTGTTTAGGATTCAAAAACAGAAAAAATTAAAAACACAACAAAAATTGAAAATAAAATAAAAAAAATCGAGAAAAAAAAACGAAAATTTGAAAATAATTCGATTTTGTAAAGCTAGAAACTTAAAATTTGGAATAAAGGTAGTATTTAGGATACAAAAAAAGAAAGAAAGAAAAAATCTGTAAAATTCAAAAAAAAAAAAAAAAAAAAAAAAAAAAAATTCGAAAATTCAAAAAATTGAAAAAAATTCGATTTTGTAGCTTTAGAACTTAAAATTCGGCGTAAACTTATTGTTTAGAAAGCAGAAAAAAGAAAAATTAAAACACAGTAAATTCGAAAATAGAATAAAAAAACTCGAAAAAGATCGGAAATTTCAAAATAATTCGATTTTGTAGCGCTAGAAACTTGATATTTGTAATAAAGGATACAAAATACGAAAAAATTAAAAAATCCAGAAAATTATAAAAAAAAATTATAAAAAATCAAAAATTGAAAATAATTTTATTTTGTAGTCTTAGAAACTTAAAACTGAGTGTAAAGGTAGTATTTACTATTCAATAAAAGGAACAATTAAAATATTCGTTAAATTCAAAAATAAAATCGAAAAATCAATATATCTTTAAGAAATGAAAATTCGAAAACAATTTGATTTTGTACTGCTAGAAACATTAGTTTTAAGATAATTTCCTATTAGCTAGTACAACGCCCCTAATTGTTTTATGTTATTTCCCCCGGATTATGGTTTTCTTTTCTTTCGTTTACGAATTTCGTTATAGAAAAGTTCCGCTATAGACTGGCTACGATATAGGCGATTTCTTTATAGACAGGTTTGTTTTCTTTCACATGTTGTACTCTATTTACTTCACATATGAAATATGGATTGTTAAATGATGTTAGCCCCACAAAAATTTTCACAGCTCCCCCTACCCTCCCGACATTACTGGCTGGCTATGGCTTGATAGTCCTTTCTAAATAAAATCATGGTGACTCTATGATTCACTTGATTTATCTCTAAATTGAACCTAAATGATCCTAAGAAGACGGATCAAATAATTACTATATTGGCATGACAATCAGGTAACTTAGAATTAAAATCGAAAAATCAATAAATTTATAAAAAGTCGAAAATTTGAAAATAATTCGATTTTGTAGTCCTAGAAGCTTGACATTTGGCAGAAAGGCAGGATTTAGTACACAAAGTAAGGAAAAATTAAAAAATCCGTAAATAAATAAAAAAAAGACGAAAAAAAAAAACCCATCGAAAAAAGGAATATAGTTTGATTTATTGGAAATTTTAATTTTGGCTTTCTTTTTATACAAAAAAGTTCTTTTATGTTAAATATCAAGTATCTAGGGCTGCGAGTAATATCTCAGATGGATAGCACCTATCCTGGAAGCAATTGAGAGTATTTTTGATACTCCCCCTCCCATAACTTAGTGCTTGCCTAGAAACCTGAAATCTCTTTTTGTACAGTACTTTGCAAACGAAACTAAAGCTTCAAAATTTTTATACCTGTAAATAATAGGGACAGAGTGAGGGCTTAGCGAAAATCAGTGGATGATCTCCAAAAAGAACCCAAAATCAAGAAAAGGAGGATTACTTACAAAAATAAGTGAAATCCCATCAAAAAGTCACCTGTAAAAAATGCAGCCAAGTCTCGTAACTCATTTACCGTAAAAAGTACTGAGATCGTATAAAGCCAAGTTTAACTATCTTATTAACTCTGAAATTTTCATTCACAAATCACTCCTAGTCTCTACATCTTTAGTTAATTATTATTTTGTGACTTGGCAATTACGCAGCACAGGGAAGTTATTACACCTTACTATGTTATGGGATGGGATAATTTAATTAAGGCAAATTATATACGCACAGGGAAGTTATTACACTTTAATATGTTATAGTATTACTTGATTAAGACTAACTATATACATCACATTCTGGTGCTACGTAATTGCCAAGTCACAAAATAATAATTAACTAAAGATGTAGAGACTAGGAGTGATTTGTGAATGAAAATTTCAGAGTTAATAAGATAGTTAAACTTGGCTTTATACGATCTCAGTACTTTTTACGGTAAATGAGTTACGAGACTTGGCTGCATTTTTTACAGGTGACTTTTTGATGGGATATATGTATACATAGGTATATAAATTTCACTGGCGCCCGGCTAACCGAAAAGTACCTAAGTACCGAAAGTACCGAATTACATACAGAAAAATATTATCTAAAAATTTGTAAAAATGAAAAATAGCTAAAAACTTGTAAAAATGAAAAATCCGAATGAAAAAATAGGTTAAAATTGAAAAATCCGGAGGAAAAAATAGGGTAGAACTTTTTTTTATGGAAAAATCCGGAGGAAAAAATTTGTAAGAATAAAAATATCCGGAGGAATAAATAGTTCAAAATTTGTAAAAATTCGGATAGAAAAATTGCTAAAAATTTGTAAAAATGGAAAAATACGGAGTGAAAAATAGCTAAATAGTTTTTTAAACGGAAACATCCGGCGGAGAAAATAGCTAAAAATTTGTAAAAATGGAAAAATCGGAACAAAAAAAATCGATAAAAGTTTATAAAAATTGAAATATCTGAAGGAAAATATCGGTAAAAGTTTGTAAAATTTGAAATATCTGAAGGAAAATATTGGTAAAAGTATGTAAAAATCGAAAAATGTGGCGGTAAAATTTACTAAAAGTTTGTAAATATTCTTAAAACGAAATAAAATCAATGCTACGTTCACGGTTTACTTTGTGAAAGAATTTGCTTGACGATGTGTGTAAGTAATAAGTCGTCTGCCGAAAAGCTCGTGTTCTGATTTGGTAGAATTTGGAGGTTGTCGATTTCTCGGTTGGCGCGCGTCATTCCTTGGCGTGCGTCAAAAAAATCGCCAAATCGGGACCCTCGCTTATTCGAGGATTCTACCCAACAATTGTACCTGCTAAGCTGGAAACCTGTGTAAAGCTGAATTTTTTTCTGGTTCCTTTACATTCCATTTTCACAGGTTTTAATGAATAAATATTTGACAAAGCTGATTACATATTTCAATATCACCTATTTTATGATTACATATTTTAAATTTTAAAATAAGTTGGGTAATATCAACTTAGTAAAATTATGTTTGTAAATTTACTTTGCAAAGGAAAGGGGGGGAGGCACCAAAATCCATGTTTGTCGTGGGTGAAAATAAAGCTAGTTTCGGCACTGGCCTTAAGATGCATAAAATTTCAACATTCATATGACCCATTATGTGGTCTAAAAATGAAAGAAAGATTACTGTATGATTACAGAATACAGAGGGGCATATATCCGCTGAAATGACATTTTATGTTCAACAATAGTCTTAAGAAAGTGCCAGTTACAGACTTTTGTATAAAAGCATTCAAAAACCAAAATTCTTATGATACACTGTAATATTTTTGTGACTGGTTTACAATAGCACCACATCTAGACTATGCACACTTTATTTTCATGTGTTTTTAAATAACTTCAATTTACTGAAAACGTCCTTGGTATGTATGTCTAAAATATTTAATAATTACATTAGGAAATACACGACTGCTTTTTATTATTTTTATTCTTCTATTTCCTATTTCAGTAAGCACACATTTCATATGGTGAAACTGGGTAAATATAACTTTTCTAAAAGATGTTTTACAAGTTACAAAGCATGTAACATCTGTAACTAAAATATTTTTTTGTCTTTGGCCGTAAGTTTCTTTGCTTGGCTCCCTCTTTAATATTTTCATATATTTATATTTTAAATTTTTGAACTTGTACTGATGATGGAGCTAAAGGTGAAAATAAGCACTCTCCAGTCGCCACTCATCGATTAAACTTGAAAAACTCGCGATTAAAAATATGGAAAGAATCAGCCAAATGCAGGATTTCCCAATTACCTTTTTTTCCCTAAAATTCACGATTTTTCCGCACCCGTTCGACAAAATTCATGATTTTCCCCACACTCGTTTGACAATATTCATGATTTTTACACTCCCGATCAACGATATTCATCATTTTTACGCTCCGGATCGACGAAATTCATGATTTTTCCACGCCCAATTGACGATATTCATGATTTTTACGCGCCAGTTCGCCGAAATTCGTTATTTTTAAGCGCTCGATCGACAAAATTCATGATTTTTAGGCACCCATTCGACGAAATTCATGATTTTCCCACGCATAATCCCTGAAATGCAAGATTTTTACACGCCCGATCGACAAAATTCATGATTTTTACGCACTTGTTCGACGAAATTCATGATTTTCCCGTGCATAATCCACGAAATTCAAGATTTTTACACGCCCGATCGACAAAATTCATGATTTTTACGCACCCGTTCGACGAAATTCATGATTTTTACGCACCCATTCAACGAAATTCATGATTTTTACGCACCCATTCAACGAAATTCATGATTTTCCTGCGCATAATCGACAAAAATAATGATTTTTACGTGCCGATTGACGAAATTCATGATTTTTATGCGTCCTATCAACGAAATTCATGATTTTTATGCGCCTAATCGATGAAATTCATGATTTTTACGCCTTCTATTGACCAAATTCATGATTTTTATGTGCCTGATCGATAAAATTCATGATTTTTATGCCTTCTATCGACGAAATTCATGATTTTACCCCGCTTGATCGACGAAATTCATAATTTTTAGGCGTTCGTTCGATGAAATTCATGATTTTTAGGGGTTCGTTCGACGAAATTCATTATTTTTCTGCTCCCGATGGACGAAATTCATGATTTTTCCGTGCCCGTTCGACGATATTCATGAATTTTAAGCGCACGATTGACGAAATTAATGATTTTTACGCTCCCGAATGACGAAATTTGCATTTTTTCCTAAACTAATTGGGAAAAATACACACAATTTCTGAATTTCTAGAGATTTTGCCCCGCTGGCTACAGGTAATGCATATCTTGTTGTTGGTTATTATTTAGTATGCGTAAACATACCTATTTTATTATTGTCAGACCTTAATTCTAGGCAAATAATTCTTTTAAAAAAAGGTACTTATGTAGTTAGCTACATAAGCATGTTGTGTATAACTTTTCTGTTAACTTATTTTAAATTTTAAAATAGACTGAAAACTAATATCTCAAGTTTATTCAAAACAATATAAATTAAAATATTTGTATTTAGTACATAAATTACTTGTTTACTGTAAAGTCATTATATTTAAAAAAAAATTAAATACTCAGTGGCATAAATGTACTTACAGGCTACTGAAGAAATTATTCTCACTCGCCAGTAACTGGCTACTAAAAAAAAATCAACCTACCGGCCAGTGGCTACTAAGCGAAATTCCTTATTTTCACCTTTAGATGGAGCTATAGAAACTGTCTCCTATCTACAATTAAATAATTTGTGCTTTTGTCACACTGTCTATTTGTAATTTAACATCTTGGAACAGCTCAGGCATTCGCCAGCGGTGCGACATCTTGTTTTTTAAATCAAAACATATTTGTTTTGTTTCTCATTACCAAAATAATTTTCATCAATATTTACTTATTATAAACATGTTATTTCATTTTATTGACAAATGTATTTATATTTATTTTATAATTATCGGTTTATATAGTGTCGATTATTTATGTGATTTAATTGCTATTATTAACAAAAGTTTTATTATATATATATATATATATACACATGACATGGTGTATTATAAGACTTATAATATGACAATAAACAGAGCTATAGTGGTGGACAGAGTTTACCCCAGACAGTTTCAGATGGGTGCTGCAACCTGCCTGCCCTTTGGTTTACAAAATAGCACCCTTCTTGCTCCTCAATAAAAAAAAGTGCCCTTTCTCTCCTTTTTGCATTAGAAAATTTGGCTAGGAAGCATTATAAGCCCTCAGATCGTGCAGCCATTTTTTGGCGATGTATTTGCCGATCTGACTACCGGGCGGACTTTTGCCTTCTGGCAGCCCTTAAATAATCTACGAGCCAACTTTTTTTTTTTTTCCCTTATTTCTTTGAGCCAGGGTTCATACTCTATTTCATAAACAAAATTCCTTGACTTTTCCAGGTTTTTTCCAGACCATATTTCCTACAAATCCATGCCCACAACTCACGAGATTTTTGGAAATACGGATAGCAATTCTAGATCTTAATGATTAAATATACCTCGGAAAATAAAAGTAATCTATAAAATTGAAACTAAAAATCTATTATATGATATTTAAAATATAAAAAATGAACAACAATTAAAAATATACAATTTGGCTGGATTCAAAGTAACATTTTATTGATATAATTAGATTTCACATATCAACCATTCAAATATTTTTTGACATTTCTACTACCATGTCATTTGTGTTGTTTCAGAAACAATTTGTTATGTAACTTTCAATTTTTTGTCTTTTAACAATTTAATTTTAGCCACAGCTTTTCTTTATTGCTTGCTTTATAATTGTCTTTCTTTTTTTTATTTAAATATTCATGATATCTCTTTCTAGCCACCTTAACATGGCTCTATATCTCTTTCGTAGAGGTATCACCTATTTAGCAACAAATTTGTAAGGCTAAAACATCATGCTAAAAAGCTAAAAATATGAATGTAGCAAAAATACTACCTGCTAGTAAAAAATCGGAATTTTTTTGCAGACTGAATTTGGAACTCTGAAGAATCTTGACACATGATAGCAAATATTTAAAATAAAAAAAAATCCCTGACTTTTCCAGGTTTTAGTGAAAAAATACGATTTTCCCTGACTTTTCCATGATTTTTTGAGCACTTGTCATTTTTCCTGACAATTCCCTGTTTTCCATATTTTCCAGGTGTGTAGGAACCCTGTTGAGCGTACAAGAGAGAGGTTGTGTTCCGTGTTTCTTGACTGTAGTATCTCACGTGATATCTTTGATCAGGTTGTACAATTCCAACTTTTTATTATTATTATTAATATTTGATTATTTTTTTTGGATTGATAATGGCTTCTGTTGGTAGTTTACCAGTTGTTGGAGATGTTGTGCTGAAATATCAACAAATTTTGAAAGCAAAAGGCAGTTTCAAGGTTTCGCGAGATAGGCCCATTTTTGGAGTGCAAATGCATTTTGCGCCATTTTAAGTTTTATTTAATTTTGGAATATATACAGGTTAAACATAAAAAAGGGAAATTCAAGAAATTTTCGTAGAAACGTGAAGTATTTTTTGCAATTTATGCACGGAGGTTTGATTTTTCAAATTAATTCTGCAGGTATTTTTCTGGTGCTTTTTTTTTTTTTTAGATGTTTGTTTAAAGATGTATTTTTGCAATTTATGTACGAGGTTTGATTTTTCAATTTCTGGTGTTTTTTTATTTTTTAATGGAGGTTTGTTTTTAAGATGTATTTTAGCAATTTATGTACGGAGGTTTGATTTTTCTACTTGTCGATGTTTGTTTTTTCAAATTTTGTATCGAGGTTTGTTTTTTAAACGATAGGATATACGTTTTAATGCCTTTATTTTTAGAGATATGTTGGTTTAATAATGAATCTTTGCGTTTTTTTAAAGTATCACTATATTTATGTTTCTGCTGTTTGCTCAGTATTCAGTGAAAATTTCTTGAATTTCCCTTTTTTATGTTTAATCTGTATATATTTTAGTCTGTATATATTCCAAAATTAAATAAAAAATAAAACATAAAATAGCCCAAAATGACCACTTGGCAACAAATTCTTGTTGCCGAAAACCTGTTTTTCGCCAACAAAACAAAATGGCAGACCTGAGGGCGTGTAAGCAAGCTGTTTCGAAAATTTGTTTTCATAGTAAAAATTGACTGAATGTTGTCTTGAAAAGAACGCCTTGACTTTTAAATATTAAAAGTAGTTTTAAAAACCAAAAGAATGCTTTTAACAATTTAAAAAAAAAAGTGCCCTTAAGAATCTGAAAAATGCCTCAGGAATCCAAAAAGTGCCCTTTTCTCACCATCAGCACCCTGCTCTTTTTTAAACCTGGGGGAAACTAGGAAGATATATAGTGGTATACACCTTATATCACCTGGATTTTTTTTTTAAAGAAGCTCCATATATCCTCTTTTTCTCAAGTAAAGCAAAGTACCATAAAATCTCAAGTAAAGTATCATAAAATCTCAAAAATCTCTTTGCCTATAATGCATACCCTCTTCTGATAGCATATACCCTCTGGTTTCTTTACAACTACACCACTGACAGTAAGACATACACATTAAGTAAATATGATGTAATACATATGATGTATATGGCATATCTATTATGTAAATATAAGAAATAAATTTACTACATATGCATATATTAAAATACAATTATAATTTGTACAGAGCAATTAACTTACTCATTGAAAGTTGGAATCTGAGTAGTAAGCTGCATAAAATCAACTTTGAAGATGATGACAGTCCATCAATTAAATTAGGAACTAGGCAGTCGTACCATAAATTTCGAAGGGTATATTCAGCACCATCAGGAAAATAATCTCCATAATCTTCGTACATATTGTAGTAGTCTTCAGAATCGTAGCTCAAATCATAATCGTACTCTTCTTCCATTCCCTACCTACAAAGAATATGAGGTAAAAACAAAAAGAACAAGCAATAAACAAAAACAGAAAACTAATGGTATTTTGGATTAACAGAAAGAACTGATACCTGTGCTTGAAAGGTGATTCAACGCGGTAATTAAAGAAAAAATTGCGTAAAAAAATAAAGTGAATAAACTGTAATTAAGACATAATATGTATAGTCTTTATCAAGATAGATGTAAACAATGTTTAAAATCATTCTTTTCTGAAGAAACAATTCTACATGTGCGGAACATGATGAGTGTAGGCTAATTTTAGATTGTGGCTGAATCTTCACCTGGATATTTTGATTGTAATAAGCATTCAGACGAAAGTTGAATGTGCCGCTATAAAATCGTCGGCTTCGGCATATTTAGATTATTCGAATCTCTTAGAATCGAAAGTTTTGACTGATGGTTGTGTTGAGAGAAATTTGTGATGCTGTTTTAATCGAATTTATAAAAATTTTAAAATAAAGTTTTTCTTGTAGAACTACTTTTAAAGGAGTCTGAAATAATGTTTGAAATAATTTTATGTTTATACGTTTATCCATTGATTCTACTTTTTTCTTATAGTTGGTTGGCTTGATGTTTGCAGCTTGTGACTTTTGCTGCACCTAAACAAAATGTTTCTTAATTACTTTTTGAATTGTTAAAAAATATTAAAATAGTTACATTAATAAAAATAGTTTCAGGTTCTTAAAAAATCAAGAATGCATGGAATAAAAAAAAAAAAAAAAATCAAAGTTTTCTTTTAAAAACAAAGCAGTTTGACTCACAATTTTTACGTTTAACAATATTATAAATAAATTAAAAATAATTACATAATAAATAATTGCATTTTATTTTAATCATTCATATGCTTTTTTTCTTTTTCTTTTTGCGCCAAACAGGATGACAAACAACACTAACCATAACTGACAATCAAAACATACTGCGCAGGCGTTTCTGCTCCGGCGTGTTTACGTTGCTGGAGACAGTCCGACACAACAACAATACTGAAAGTAAACTTATGTGTGATGCTGTGCTTTTCGTCTGCTCTGTTTAGAGCGGGAATTTAATGTGTCTTTTTCTGTTTTGGTGTATTTAGTCGTGGCTCTTTATGGATGTGTTTTGTGTATCTTGGTGATGAATACGGATAGTGATTTGACATCTTTTTCTCTTGGATATTAAGGATATAACTTTACCATGAGAAGCAGATACAAGTGTCTCTTGGATACGTAATTGTGGTTAGTAAACATTTATTAAATTAATGGGGAGAATTTTTTTATCTTAATTGTGGAAAGAAAATTTTTCGACTAAAATGCAAAATGTTCATTTGAATTATGCATTTAGATAAATTTACTGCAGTTTCTTCTCTGTGCTCATTGCATTATTTTCGGTCGTCTGACTATTATCTATCACTTCGCTGCTATTTTCAAGGCACCTTTTGGGAAAGAAAAGAGTCATCCTAATTTTACTTGCAAAATAAATAAAGCTTTAAGACAATATCCAATATTAGGATCCATGTCACTGAGTCCATGGCAAACCACTCTATCGATTTAATTTATTAATTGAAATTGATAATAATAAAAATGCGTCCTAACATTTAATTTATACTTATTTATTATTTACAAAAATTAAGTAATGTGTATTTATGTATTAACCGGCATTCCCAGTGCCCGATTAAGGGTGTCTGGGACCCGAGGCCCAACACCTTTTTCAGGGACCCACAAACCAAAATAGTAGTAGCTAGAAATTGTTTTCGGAAGTATCCGAGATTTTTCTGCTTTTTTTATAAAATGCTCACGTTATATTACCTATGAGTTTTGATACCATTGCCAGTTAACCATAATCTTTTTTTGATTTTTGAGAAAATGTTTACAGAAAATTGTGTTTTTAAGATTTTTTTTTTTTCCCTGAAAACGTTTACTTGTTTTGGAGACCATCTGCCATGGACGGACTAGTCGTTCTGTGTGTCTGTGGTCATCAGTCCCTGCACATGCCAGTAGCAAGCTTTGGCTTTTGTCTCACTATCAACATTTTGTTTGTTGTTGTTGAAATGGGAAAAAGATATTTGGAAAGTATTTTTACTATTAAAAAGGAATTAAATAAAAGGGATATTTCATACTTCTTTATTATCTAGGCTATGAATATGCATTGTCTACAATAACAAATATTTAAAAGACTGAAATTAATTAGTATTAAAAACGTCATACATTACCTTCATACTTACATGCATTTTAAAAATGTAAATTTAATTTGCATTAGTAACTTAACATGTTACCGTCTTGTTTGTAGACATGCACCTACCTTGCAATGAAAACAGTATAATGTATATACAGTCGAACCTCGTTAACACAAACATGCTTAATGCAAATTACTTTTAGCTCAAACTGTTTCCAACTGTATGTAATGTATTTAAATTTGGATAACATGAACAAAAAAAGTTTTTAATTTAATGTTCACATTAACGAGGTTCGACTGTACATACTTTCACACATCAGTTTACAATAGATATACCAAGTAACAAGATTCCTATTGATTGCATAATAGATTCCTATTGATCAAAACCCTTTCCAGATGACGATCCTGGGAGTGCCACTATAAAAGGCTTTTTAATAAAATCATGAAAGCAGTGCGCTTTTAACAAAACTGACCATTTGTAAACATTATTTATTTTATATAATTTTAAATTTATGAAGCATCTCAAGCCAAATTCTAGGTAACTCAAAGCAGGCTGGTTCACTGCATATGTTTTCACTATGCATATAGATTCCTAATGATTCACATATAATATGGATGGGAAATAAAATCTTGATGGATACATTATTTTACTCTTTTTTAAAAATTAGCGTTAATCCCAACTATTGTGGGTAGGTTCAAAGATCACAAAACAGGTATGTCAATAAGACCAATAATAACAAAATGCTCAAGCCCTACATATTACATTGAAAAAGCTTTTGTAGTTTTATTGAAAATTATCTTACCTAGTTCAGATTATGTAATTAGTTCTACAAATGGATTCATTCAACATCTGAAGAACATCCAGTTTCTGTAAATTATTTAATAATTGACACTCAGCTAGTCATTTTAAGAATAAATAACCTAACATCGCCTTGACGTCATGGAGAATATTAATGAAAACACATTAAAAAATGCTCTTAGTCTCATAATTAATAATAATTATTAGGTGCATTCGTAATTATATAAATACATAACACCTATAGTCATCGTCTGGTCCATCTGTCTGTCTGCATATAACAGTGCAAAAACTACCCAACCGAATGGTTTGAAATTTAATATATAGAATCGTTGCAGAATTTTGTCATTTCAAATTTTATGAAAATCAAATCAAAACCTAAAAAGATATTAATAAAAGTTTTCTTCATTCTATTAAATCCTATCACACATAATTAATATTCAATGATATCCCATGATAGGTCATGATTCTAGAATACTATGGTGATTACACGACCTGTTTAAGAAGGAACCCTATTATTTCTATATTACTGGATTTAAAAACTGAATTTGTGTACTAAAATTGTTTCATTATAGCAATCTTATAATCTACCGACAGTCTTTTGGATAGATGTTTCCAGAGAAATAGATGTTAAATGGGAAAATAGCCTAAATATGTATTTCAAGTTCTGAAATTTTCAAATCTAGGCATAAGTTTCTCATTGGAATTTTCAGTCAATGTCGACAAAAGAAAAAATGTTGCCAATTTAAAATGTACTTATTTTATTACAGAAATTTATCATATCATAATAACAGACGATTAATTAATTTTTCAGTGAAATAATAAATATGTTTTTTTTTTTTACATTGTCTTGTATTGAATATTTGGGCATAGTCTAATTTTAATGCAACAGAATTATAATTATTTGTTTGTAAAAGTGTATTGAAAGTTAATTTCATAAAATAAAATTAATATCTATAACAATATGAAAATCTGTACAAAAAATAAAATTTGTATTCATGCATTTTTGCATAAGAATGCAACAGCTATTGTACTAAGATCTGTATATTTATAAGACTAGTTATTGTACGAATGTACTTCATTTGTCAGGTTTTATGTACAATTTCCAACTTGTTTTTTTTAGTTGTCAAAATATTTTTAAAATAATGTACTTAATTTAGTATTTTATGTATTAAAATCTTAGTGAAACTGACAAACTGTCAGTCGGATTTTAACACTTGAAATATTAAATTATTCAAATATTAAGTTTCTGTATTTAGACATTTTATTAAGAAGGCCTCCACAGAATGTGTGGCACCCTTATCAGTTAACTAACTAAATATAATGTGATATTGGAAGAAAGCACTATAATTTAAATAGATTAATTCTGAGCATGGATAATAAGAAAAAAAGAAACTTCAATGAAAAAAATTCTAAGATATCTATACTTTACACTATTTTCCTGGGTTCTTATTCTTACAAAGATTGAGGTATAAACTTATAAAATTCAATATATGTCTCATTGCAAAAACCTTCTAAAAAATTTAAAAAACATAGTCTGTAGGAATAGGGCTTGGTGATATATATTAATGAATATATTTCATGATATGTCTCCAATATATGTATCCTTCAGAGTATTACAATGTTTGAATTTTTTCATATATTTGATACTTATTTTCAAGATATCATTGTGCATGAGATATTTTCAGTCAAAATAAGTGTAAGTAATTTTTTCAAGTGCTATTGACTGTGTTTTTCTGCAGACAAAGAACTTTTGTTGTGGTTTTTGTGATTTTTTTTAACCCCCTCCTCCTCCAAAAAAAAAATAAATAAATACCATATATACTCATGTATAAGTCAACTCCCCCCCCCCCCCCCACCCAATTCTTACGCAAAATTTTGGAAAAAATTTAATTTTCGTGTATAAGTCGAACCACATTTCTGGTAGTGTGTTGAAAAGTGATTTGTAATCGAAGATGAAAAAATAAAAAAAATTTCATTAATGTAAAAATGAAGAAGCTTAAACTATTTTGAAAGCTATTCACATCAATTTAATGATTACTTACTTTTTTTTTTGAAAAATCTATTCAAGCCTTATTTATTTACAAGGGTAAACAACTTCTTAAACTGCTAAAATATAGTACTTCTTTGTATTGTAGGACTTTTAGGAGAGAAATCTAGAAGCAATCTCAAGTTGAACTCTTTTTAAAAAAGGGGATTAAAATGTTGAAAGGGATGCCCCTGTATTAAAGGGAATTCTATCCCAAGAGAAAATGAGTGTAGAACAATTACAGATACATTATTGTTGAGCTTTTTTTCATCAATCACCATTGTTCGCTTTTATCTGTCTCTCCAACCTAGACCCATATGTGATTAATAAAAAGACTTGCACATTCACCCATTATCTGTGAAAAAAATATGACTCCGGTATTCCACTCAGCTATTTTTTTTTTTTTTTTTTTTTTTTTTTACTTGTGTATACGTCACCCCCCCCCCCCCCCCCCCTCCTTTCAGCTCCCAAATTTTGTCTAAAATTCTTCGACTTATACACGAGTATATATGGTAAATAAATAAAATAAATAAATTAATTAATTAAAATAAATAATAAATTTAAAAAAAAATAATATTTTGTATTAAAATTTTCTGGTATAAAATAAAAATTACTAGTAAATTTTCAATTTTGTTGTAAGGGGGAAAAAGAAAGAAAAAATATTTAAAATATTGTTTTATTAAGTTCCCATGCTAAGTGCAAAGTGTTTTAGGGATCTATTTAGGAAAAAATTGGGTCTTTTAAAGGGCTCCTTCACAATTTTTTTCATTTCAAAACAGAATCCTTCACAAAGCTTTTTTTCATTTCAAAACAGAATCCTTCACAAAGCTTCTTTTCGTCTCAAAACAGGACCCTTCACAAAATTCTTTATCTTAAAAATAGACCTTTCACAAAATTTTCCCTCCCCAAACTGAACCTTTTCACAAATGTAATCATTTAAAAGTAAAATCTAACAGTCACTTTTACATATATAAAGAAAATATGTGCATTTTACATAACTTCTTAAAAATGTATAAAGAAGAACACGAATATAACGATAATTTCACATTCACAAAATTATGGCTAGATTTTTCACAAATGTAAAAAGCTATTCACAATTTCACAAAACAGGATCCTGCTTCTAATGCCTTGCTTCTTCACAGTTGCTTTTTCTAATTTATATTAAGTCTGAAAACATTTATAATCAGCAGGAAGTTGACAATTTTGAAAATATTGTGATATTTATGAACCCTGTGTAGGTGCTTAGTTAGTATTGTAAATATTAACTAAATATTAAGTATAGCGAGAGCATATGCAATGAATCAGCCTTCTTTGAGTTACCTAGAATTTTGGCTTCAGATGCTTCATAAATTTAAAAATAATATAAAATAAATCCCGTTTACAAATGGTCATTTTTGTTAAAAGCACCTGCTTTCATGATTTTGTTAAAGCACCTTTTATAGTGGCACAGCCAGAATACTCAACTGGAAAGGTTTGTGAGCCCTTGATACTTTTAAAATTAAAAATTTTGTTATGTGATACAAGTGTAACACATAAAAAGAAACGTAATGAAAAACATAAACAACTATGATAAATTTAGCATTTATGTGTTCAAAGATTTCATAAAAGAGCATTTTCTTTAATCTTCAGAGAGAAAAAAAAGATGAGAATGAGAAAAAGCAACAGCAATAACATACGTACTACTTTGCTGCTATTGCTCCTAATTTTTTCTTTCATTAATTTTGTGTCGAAATAGAGTCTCCTATTTATAAAGTTTCGAAACAGTTGAATGATAAACTTTTTATGCTGCTTATGATTTTCTTTACTTTGGTTTTTACACATCCTATTTGCACAAGTGGTTTTCTATGTATCTTGTTTGTTTTTTAAATACTCAGAGGGGCTTTAACAACACCAAATTCTAAGTCAGGGCCTTATTACCGAATAGGCACATGAAGAACAAGCTTCCCTTCTAAAATTTAAGATGGTCCCCAAAATAACAGAAAAATGGGGTCTCTAATTCCCATCTGTTATTTTACATAGAATTTTTCAAAGGTTATTTATTTATTTACTGTGAAAGTTTGCCTAAATCAAGATAAAATGTCCACACTACGTCAGAAAAATTCTGTTATCTGAATGTTATTTAATTTATCATCTTGGTTTTATGGTCAGAAAACTGCCCACGTAACTGAATATACAACAACTAGTACTATAATAAATACTATAGTACTAGTTGTTGCTAATACTATAGTATTTTATAACACAGAGAACATAAAACAAGTTGGAAATTGTACGTCAAACGTGACAAATGAGGTGCGTTCGTACTAATAGCTATAAGTATATAAATATTCAGATCTAGATGATTTTTATTTCCGTGAAATGAATTATATTGTCTGCAGATTCATTTCTGTCATAAAATATGTATCTCGGTCGCTTGACGATTAAAACCTTGGAAGCTCCTCTAACAAGAAAGCACCGATTTTTTAAAAAAAATTTCAAATTTCTTAATAAATATTTTTATTAATATCGTCTAAAGTTTTGATTCGATTTTTATAAAAATGGAAATGTCTTGACAAAATTCTGCAAAGATAATATATCTTAAATTTCAAACCATTCGTTTGGGTAGTTTTTGCGCTGTTATATGCGGACAGACGGACGGACCCGACAACGACAATAGGTGCTACGTATTTATATAATTAGGAACGCACCTAAAAAGGCTGTTCTCAAATAAAACTGACTACTTTATGACATATTTTTTAATTCATTTTTGTTTGAAAATGCAGGAAATTTGCACTTGCTCTTATTCAGAAGCATTGTAATCGAAAGACGTTTTCCATTTTTTGGTAAAGGCAGTAAGATCTTTCAGAAAATACTGTCTAAGTGGGCGTTTTGAACCGAATTTTCGGACGTGACAGCAAAAGACCAGGGCTGTAGCTAGAAGTGAAAAATAGGGGAAGGGGGGGAGATGCTCAAGAAAATATAGGGTGGCTCATTTTCTTTTCCTCTCTCTCTGACACATGCACGCATACAATCAGACATAAATGATCAAAGTATTATATAGAAAGTATTGTAGGCACTGTGTTTCTTATTAAACTGTTGATAATAACTTCATTTTACACTAAAAAAAGAAAATGCTGCAGAATAAAAATTTCCAGTGTATAACTAGTGTATAATTATACTGGTGAAATATAAGTGATGATGTCAACAAGTAAATAAAAAGCTTACAGTTCACCTGTTTCGTAAAGAATTGCAACCTTTAATTTTTTCTGTGAATGATAACATTATCAAAAACATTAATAAAATCAAGGATCTATTTTGCATTTTAAAATTATTATTGTTTTTAAAACACTTTTTTTAACTAATTTAAAACACTTATTTGCAGTTTTTATACATATATTACAATTTAGTATTTGTTTAAAAACTGTAAAAGGCCCCAAAACTAAGTTTGATTTTTTAACAGAGTTTCATTTGGTGGCCTTGTAATATTTCCCAGGGGAGGGCTCAAAAATTTTTAGGGGGTGCTGAGTCCCCCCCTTGTACCCCTCTAGCTACGGCACTGCGAAAGACAACAAAAAATGGTCGTCACATGACTCTAATCGCTTATAACTCGTTAAGTAATTTATTGATCAAAAAATAAAAACTCATTTCGATTCCAAATCGCTTTCATAGTCAGGCCTGCCAATTTTAAACCTTTGCGTTTAAAAATGAGTCTGAAATTGTGTCAAAGTTTGGCGTTGTTGAGCAGGTCACCTGAGAACCACCTTAAACGGCTCATGGAAATAATATTTGTAGTATTAATAATTTTCTATGTACACGTATTTTAGAAAGTTGGATAAAACGGGGTTCCCGAAATGATACTGTGTTACCCACAACTTAAATCGGGCCCTGGCCCTGATCCAAATAGCACCCGTTTACGATATTTGAAATCAACTTTCTGATGCAGAGTTTAATTTGTACCGGAGCTCAGCTCTGGTACTTCTGTGTTTTCAGTAAATATTTAAAAATTGGCCAGAATTCACCGGAGCTCATAAGCACTGCGCTCCGGAACCCAGTGCAATAACTCTTCCGAAAAAGGAATCCTAAATGACCCTTTATTTTCCCTCCCATCTCCAATCTTTTGCCTTCTTTTGTATCGAAACACTTATAAGTGACGTATTGTGTTGCTCACGTAAGAGAGGGAGATGAAACAGGCTCGATTTTTATATCAGTCTGAGGATTTGGGCGGGCTCGAGCTCCATCTGTTTTAAATTCAAAATTTTATTTATTTCCATTTCAAATCATTTGAATTGTATTTTGATCAGAATAAAAATAAAACAGAAATAGTCGTTTTCTATTCTGCATAGCTGCGAACTACTCATTTTTTGCGTTAACCCTATTTCCTAATCATAATCCTGTGCTTATTGAATCGCAGAATTCTGCGATTCATTAAGATTGTGCCAAGGTTTCTATTTGGAAGTAGTAATAACTAAAAAGTGGAATAGAGTTGATAGCTAAGTATACACAGATAGATGTATTTCAATTTTTTGTTCTGCTAAAAAAAAAAAAAAAAAAAAACAATACTTTAAATTTTGAAAACAATGTATGAAATATAAGTATGCAGATTTGAGTTAACGGCGGAGGGGGAGGGAGGGGTAAGCTACGGGTGTTAGTACTGCAGAATATTAGGGCTCCGGTACTTTTTTCTTAGAAATTGAGCACTGTATCTGATTACGAAAACCGACTTTGGTTTCCATTTCCTCATAGGCTAACAGGGGATTTCACAGTCTGCTTGCAGAAAAACGGTTTTGCTAAAGCGCGTTCCCTTAGATGGGGCGCCGAAATAATTTACGGATCTCTTCTGCAACGAAAATAGTCTAAAAGAGAAAACAATAAAACTTCCCTGAAAAAAAAAAAAAAAACAGAGGGTCGTAAAAACTCTTCTCGAAGCGGCTGAAGATGCAGTGAGGGTCAGGAATCCGATACGGAAGAAGTCGGGATTGCGATATCCCACTTCTGTTGTTACCTGTTGACTTTTTACCTGTGGGTGGGCTCCGGGCGTTTTACACTTTGCCGAATTGGTTGGATTGGGTGATCATTCAATCTTTCTCTCTCTGTTGATAAAGGGGAGCATTCTTACTACATGGGATACAGTTTCTGCAAACAGGTGAAAAGGTATTGTCACCGTCACCACTTCATTGTGATAAAACACTTTGTTTGAATTTGTGGAGGATTTATTAAGAGGTCCCAGGGGAAAAAAAAAAAGTTATAAATCACTCTTTCATTTTATGACTCTTTGACTTGTGAAACATAAAGGCGTTTCTAAAAGTTTTTAGTTAAACTCCCGAGTCCGGAGACTCTTGTATAATGTTTCCAGGTCACTGTGACAAAAGAAAAGTAGGGGACGCGGCTTTTAAATAGGGATATAAAAATGCAGTAAACCCTAATAATATACTGTCTATGTCTATCTGCTCAACAACGCGTGATGACGTTCTATTTAAGATGGACTCCTATTGTTTCCGTATTACTGAATTTTAAAACCGAATTTGTATGCTAAAATTGTTTAATTATAACAATCTTATAATTTACCAACAGTTTTTTAGATAGATGTTTAAGGAGAAATAGATATTAAATGATATAAAGGTCTAAATATGGAAATTTTCAAAACTAGGCTTAATGTCTAAGAATTTTCAGCAAATGTCAACAAAAGATAGAATGTACTTATTTTATTGCGGAAATTAATCCTATTGTAATGAATTGTTTGTAAAAGTATATTGAAACGTAATTTCGTAAAATAAAATTACAATATGAAAATCTGCACATAAAATGAATTTTGTATTCATGCATTTTAAAATTAGAGTGCTACAGCTATTGCACCAAGATATGAATATATTTATAAAACTCGTTATAGTACGAGCGCACCTCATTTGTCACGTTTGACGTACAATTTACAACTTGTTTTTTAATTATTATTATTAACAGACTGTAGATTTTTTTCCCTTACGCTACAAAAAAGTGTTAAAGCGCTTTTCTGTCAATTTATGTTGATTTTTGTCGAAAATAGAGAACGATTTCGTATTAATTCTTACTATTTGTTACCGATTTTCACAAAAATCCGGCAAAATGACGAATTTCTCAAAAGAATGATAAGTAAGTTCTGGATTTAAAAATAAAATATATAAGGTGAAACCCCCAGTTATTGATACCTGATCGGTAACTGACACTTGAGCAAAAATCTAACTCAAATAAGCATTTTGTTGTAAAATTTTTTACAAAGTAATGCCCTCTAGTGGTAAAGGAGACACTTATTTTAATTTTGCAGTCAATTTATTGACCACTTGAAGGCCAAGAACATATTCAACGAGGAAGAAACTTTTCAGAATACAAAAAGTGCCATTGTGAAGCAACCATCTTATTTCTAAAAGGAAGGAAGTGGTTTTGTAATCTATTTGTAATACAACCATACTAAACTTTAATAAAAAAGTTATACTTGTACAAATTAGTTTAAAGATGCATATGCCATATTAGGGCCGTTAATTTAGCTTAATGGGGGGGGGGGGTGCCAGTTATTGGTTCCTAGAATTTCATTATACCAGTCGCTGACAGAGGTGTTAGTTATGGGTTCTGTTAAAGAAATTTGAAATCTATTGTACTTCAACTGTTTAAAAATGCATAATACTAAATTAAATTTATCTTGTAGTAAACACCATTCAAATTTAAGTTGTTTTACCGGTGTCTGAGACCAGATGTCAGTTATTGGATATCTGCATTACTAATAATGCATTACTAAATATTACGCCTATATTGTGCTGTCCTATAAAAAAAACCATTTTTTTTATATAATTTTCTCTATATGAAGTCTAATAAAGAATTTATTAAAATTGAACATGGCTAAATAATTACAGCTTGGTTCTGACTAAGATTTTAATGTTCAGCTTTTTTCATTTTATCACTTTATTACAAAATGGCAGCCAATTATGCGAGAATATAAAAAAAAAAAAAAAACTTTTCCATAAAAAATGACCCAAGTTACCTGAAAACAACCCACACCTGACATAATCAGCTGAAAATGAAGCATTTTATTACATATAAAAAAAAAATATATGTAGATCATTCTAAAATTCTATTATAAAAAGAAAATCTGTAAAAATGAAGCTCGTGTTTTGCCAGAATTCTGCAATTGTTAATTAAAAATTTTTTTTAACTAAATAAGCACCTCCTTAGGTATTTTTTAACTATTTTTATTATTCTAAATGGTGCATAAAAACAGAACAAAAAAAAATGACTTTAGTAAAATATTTGGTGTAGTACTAGGGTGTTTTTTAAGGAAACATTTCAGTGCAGGCTTTTTTTAGAGGACAGCACAATATACTCTTACTATATACTCTGCATTACTAATAATGCAGTACAGCTTGCTAAATCTCACTTTTTATAATAAATATTAATGTATCTGGTTTTTATAATAAAGAATAAAGTTGTTGTTTTTTTTTTTAATCTTATAAAATAAAGTGTCAGTTCACTTTGTGTCCGTTATTGGTGTTCCAAAATAGGGAAGGTGTCAGTTACTGCAGTTTTTGATCCTATTTAGTAATAAAATTAATTTGTAATAATAAAATGTATAATTTTTCAAAATTTTGCCAACAATATTTTCTTAATATATCTCTATTATCCTTTCAAAAACAAAAGTAAGTATAAAATAGATTTAAATTTTTGAAATAGTGATTTGAACAAGAAAGAATCCTTAAAGGGTCAATTACACCCTATAAATAAAAAAAAAAAAAAAAAAAAAAAAAAAAAAACTTTAAATCACTTTATGCAAAGATTTTTCTGCTTGATCTAGGGTTATAGTCTGTATCAAGTTTTTCTTTATCCAATCTTTTTATTTCTACACTTGAAAAAAAGATTTAAAGCAGAGGGGAATGCAAAAAGAATGCTGTGCCTTGGGTCCTTCCTAGACATTCTTTGCATTCGAAAAAGAAAAAAGAAAAAAAAATCCCTTCTTTATGACTTTTCTTCTGCATTCATTTATAAGTGGCTTCAAAATGGCTTTAATGGCACCCCAAAAGTCTGGCGCTTCGGAAACAGGTTTAATTGAAATGTTATTGTTTGGGGGGGGGGGGGGGGGGAGATTCGTTTGTGGCTTTTAACCCATGGAAATAGAATTTTTCTTATTCTATGTTTTTACCTTTCAGGATAAGAAAGGTATTTTCAAGAAAACTGGCGCCCTTTAGCAGTAGTAAATTATTTTCTATTCCTCTGTGCAGGAAATTTTCAGTTTCTGAACGACAAAATCGGGGCCCGGCTGGGACTCATGGGGGGCACAGATTGGATGCGTGTCCCCATGGTGGGCACAGATTGGATGCGTGTCCCCATGGTGGTATACGTCCCATATGAGAATTATTTGGTTTTTAAGGGGACGTTTCTAGATTAACTATTAACCCATTTGTAACTTTTTTTGAAAAGTAAAGTTGTAAATTTTAATAAAAATTATGTATGGAAATTCTACAAACAAAAAATGAAAAATTTTCTTTATTTAACTTTTGAAATTGTTTCCTTCATAAGTGCAAAATACAATTGTTTCCTTAAAGATTTCAAGTGGACTTTCAGTTTTATTATTATTATTTTTTTTTTTTTTTTTTAATAGACGCCTTTTATTATATATAAAAAAGTTTTGTAATTTTTCTGGTTTCGACTGTATTTTAGAATTTTATACAACTTTTTCGACTATTTATCGAATTTGTATTCTAATTCTATTTGTTGTGCAACATCCCCAACTGCTATGTTTTTCTGCCATCAGTAGTTCTGTAAAGAAATATTCGAGTTATTTAATCGCAGATTTCTGCGCTTGCATTAAGGGGGAAATTTCTCTTCGTGATTAGTAGTACTGATGCCGAAAAATTGTAGCAGTTGGCACAGTTACACGAGAAGCATACGAGATGTTGTTGCGAAGAGGTTTATCTATGTCTTTTTTGGTTTGCTACATATGTAAATAGGAATTCACATTTTAAACAATAAGAATCATATGTTTCAAGCCTGGGGAGGGGCATTATGATTTTAGATATGCTTAGATGGGGCAGGGCCAAAATGAGTTATTTAAACCCTGTAATAAATAGTACAAATACGCAGTGACCGAATACATTCACGACTACTTTCTGACTAATATTTAAATGCAATGGCGTAAAGTTGGTAGACCTGGCTATTGCAGTGATTTGGAATCGAAATGATTTTTCCATTTTTTGTTAAATAAATTATTTATCGAGTTGTAAGCTATTTGTGTCACGTGACGACACGATTTTTTCTTTCCTCATACTGCTGCGTTGGGAATTCGGTTCAAACACTACCTCCGTAATATAAATGCCTCTCGCATTCACTGTTTCTGTTTCACCATATAAAAATTAGAAGTCAGTTTTATCGCAAAGTACAGTGACAACTGACATGATCTTTAAATACCTATCGGTAAATAACGTTAAACAAAGCCTGTATTGAAAATATTTATATGGAAAGTTTATAAAAATGTAGTATTAAAAATTTGTAATTAACTTATAAAATTTCACTAATTTATTTATTTTCTTTTCTTGTATAAATACCAATTTAAATTGTTGCAGTAACTGATATTTTTAATATAAACTATTTGTTTTTAAAATAAAAGTTCTTTTTTTAATTAATTATAATATATAAATTAATGGCACTTACCTTTATTTGTAAACAGGATTTCCATCAAAAACAAAACAAACAATGTCTACGGAGTGAAAATTTTTATTAAAACCATAAAATTTAATTAATGGATCAAAAACTATCAGCAAGTTTTAAAAAGATTAATGCAAATTATAAAAGTAGTGGATTAAATTAAAATTTATTAAATAGTAAGAGATATATATTTATTACATCAGACTGAATAATAAGATTAATAGATAAAGTTAATGCAGGGTAAACGTGTTAGTAATGGACACCCTTAAAGAATTTCCTTAAAAATTATTTTTTAATTAATAGTTATATTTATTACATTCCAAACTTTTTTAACATTATATTCATTGATCAACAATATTTAACAACCTCATAGTTACACTTCCCATTTTAAATCAAAATTTAATTCTAATTACAGAAATAGATCAAAGCACCCCCAAATTCCAGTACCCGACACACTATAGAAAAATCCCTGACAGCTCGGCCTACAGCACAGATAGATTTTGAAGACGCAGACCGTGGGGCACTTGTTTCTTAGGAATTGCAGAAGAAATGACCTTTTTGCCATGATGCGGCAGTTGAGACCGCCCACTTCGAAATCTACCTGTGTCTGTAGGCGGAGCCGGCGGAGATTTTTTTTTTTTTGGGGGGGGGGCTGTAAGGGTTGGTCCTATAAAAAACTTGTTAAAAATTGTAGATAATATTAAGAGGATTTATAATAAATTTAAGCGTATTTGATATCTTGTGAATGGACGAAGTTATGAATTTTCTTTCTTCTTAAACCCCTATTTTCCCCCAAAATTGAAGCCATTTTTAATGATATCAAAAGTCTGTCATACATAAATTTTCGGCCCTTTTCCCAGAAGTAATAATAACTTTAAACGGATTCGATATGTATCATAATTAAGTTATGGATTTTTTTTCTGTTTTCACAAAAAGCCCCCTCCCCCCCATTTCCGCCCTCTTGGTTCGATTTTGCCCATTAACGAACTTGACCGAGATTTTATGCCCCTTGATTTCATGTATCTGTTTGGAAGAGATTTGTGCAGAATTATTGAAGTTATCATGTCCATAAAAAAGTGGTATAGATATAGATTAGATAAAGTTTTGAACTGGGGGTGGTTTTGGGTTCTGGGAGTCATAATCGGCGTAGATCTGCGAAAATTTTCCAGAAATTACAGCATAGGGGAAATCTACCTAAAAGATCTGAATTCCACACTGTTTGACCTGAAATTTCGTTTGGATACGAAATCCATGCGAAAATAAGAAACTCTTTTCGATTTCTTTTCAGAGACAATAAGGCTGTCGAATAAAAATGGCTTCCGTAAACGTGTCAGAAGATAGCGACTTTCGATTTGAGGTAATGTTCAAATGAATGGCAGCATAAAATGGTATAGAATAAAAGGGGAGAAGGCATGCAACATGGGAACAGTAAGTATCTCATTTTGGAAGGCATTCAGGTGTGTCCCCAGTGTCACTGTGCCTTGTTTTGAGCATTCCGCTGGGACATCGCCTTCTTCATGAATCGGCTCATCGACTCTGATGTTTCGAAGCCAATTGCACAACCCTCACAGATGTGCTCAACGAGGCAGACTATAGGTGAAATAGATGGACATAAAGAAAACGTTTCTTTCCCTTTCAAAATGTATTGTTATTGCCAAAACATTATCCAATTGGTATTTTTTTCGATAAAGTTAGGGGAAAATTCAGTTTAAGGTGACTCTCAACTGACCTGCTCAACAACGCCTTTATGACACAATTTAAGACTCATTTTTAAATGCAAAAGCATAAAAAGGCAGGCCTGACTAAGTGAATGAGTTTTTTTAATCAATAAATTACTTATCAAGTTATAAGCGATTCGAGTCACGTGACGATCGGTTTTTCTCCTCTCTCTCACAGTCACGTCCGGAAAGTCGGTTCAAAACGCCCACTTTGACAGTATTTTCTGAAATAATTTCTGCCTTTTACCAAAAAATAGAAAACGTCTTTCGATCACAAAGTTTCTGAATAAGAGCGCCTGCCAATTTAATGCTTTTCTAAACAGAAATGAATTAAAAAATATGTTTATAAAGTTGCTAGTTTGGACTTGAGAACAGCCACCTTGTCCTCCATGTCTCCTTTTAAATGAACTAGATGGAACCCGTCAAAATTTGACGGCAAACAACTTGATAGTACCATAAAAATAAAATTTATAGTTGCTTTAACTTGACAAATTTCATAGTGGGGAGGATAATATGATTAAGTGGTCACAGACCTTTCCAATGATATATAACATGAGGGTTGTGTGCAAAATTTAGAAAGTACCCCTTGGGGAGGGGGGGGGCAAAGTGGGGAGATGAACATCGGAGATGCATAATATGATTAAGCAGTCACAGACCTTTCCAACAATGTATGACATGAGGGGTGTCAACAAAATTTAGAAAAGTATCCCTTGGGGGGGTGGGGTGGGGGGCAAAGTGGGGAGTTGGACATTTGAGATGCATAATATGATTAAGTGGTCACAGACCTTTAAAATGATATATAACATGAGGGTTGTGTGCAAAATTTATAAAGTACCCTTTGGGGGGGTGGGGGGGCAAAGTGGGGAGATGGACATCAGAGATGCATAATACGATTAAGCAGTCACAGACCTTTCCAATGATATATAACATGAGGGTTGTGTGCAAAATTTATAAAGTACCCTTTGGGGGGGGGGGGCAAAGTGGGGAGATGAACATCGGAGATGCATAATATGATTAAGCAGTCACAGACCTTTCCAACAATATATGACATGAGGGGTGTCAACAAAATTTAGAAAAGTATCCCTTGGGGGGGTGGGGGGGGGGCAAAGTCGGGAGTTGGACATTTGAGATGCATAATATGATTAAGTGGTCACAGACCTTTCCAATGATATATAACATGAGGGTTGTGTGCAAAATTTATAAAGTACCCTTTGGGGGGGTGGGGGGGGCAAAGTGGGGAGATGGACATCAGAGATGCATAATACGATTAAGCAGTCACAGACCTTTCCAATGATATATAATATGAGGGTTGTGTGCAAAATTTATAAAGTACCCTTTGGGGGGGGGGGGGGGGCAAAGTGGGGAGATGGACATCGGAGATGCATAATATGATTAAGCAGTCACAGACCTTTCCAACAATATATAACATGAGGGGTGTCAACAAAATTTATAAAAGTTCCTTCCTTAGGGGGGGGGGGGGGGGGGGTGGCGGGATGGACCCCGGAGATGCATAACATGAATAAGTGGTCAAAGACTTTTCCAGCGATATATCACATGAGATGTGTCAACAAAATTTATAAAAGTGCCTTCCTTAGGGGGGGGGGGTGGCTGGATGGACCCTGGAGATGCATAACATGAATAAGCGGTCAAAGACTTTTCCAGCGATATACCACATGAGAGGTGTCTGCAAAATTTAGAAAAGTGTCCCACTTGGGGGGGGGGGATAGACCCGAGATGCATAATATGATTAAGCAGTCACAGACCTTTCCAATGATATATAACATGAGGGTTGTGTGCAAAATTTATAAAGTACCCTTTGGGGGGGGGGGAGGGGGGTGGCGGGATGGACCCCGGAGATGCATAACATGAATAAGCGGTCAAAGAATTTTCCAGCGATATATCACATGAGAGGTGTCTGCAAAATTTAGAAAAGTGTCCCACTTGGGGGGATAGACCCGAGATGCATAACATGAAAAAGAGGTCACAGGCGTTCCAACTTGCAACTTTTTCTCGAAGGCATTTGACAATATTAAATTTTTTTTTACCCAAGACAATTTAACGATATTCTTAATTTTTTTGCGTAATTCGTCAAACGTTCATGGAAAAAATCATGAAATTCGCTAATCAATAGTTGATAAATTATAAAATTCAACAATCGATAGCAGTAAAATCGGTCAATCGATAATGGAAAAATCACAAAATTCATCAAATGGTTCACGTAAAAAAAATTGTCCTGCACACTGATGATATGATCAAAAGGGTTTTGAAGTATAGGACAAAATTAGCACTTGCCAAACAGCGAGTAATCCTGAAAATTTGGCAATGGACTTTATTGCCACCACTGGTCAAACATAATAGTCACACTCACCAATTGCGATGATTGAATGGAAAAAGATTTTTTTCTCCGCTGTCGCTCGACAAATTTCGAAACCATTTGGCGAATTTCATGATTTTTTCTCCGAAATTGACGGATTGTGATTTTTTTTCTCGAAGCCATTTGACGATATTCGAAAACTTTTTCCCCCGAAACCAGTTGATGAATTTTGCGATTTTTCCACTGTCGATTAATGAATTTTGCGATTTTTCCGCTATCGATTGACGAATTTATCAACTATTGATTAATGAATTTCATGATTTTATCCATGAACGAACAAATTGCGCACTTTCTTTCCGCTAATGTTTGACACATTTCGCCCTTTACAATTCAGCCAATGAGTTGAACGTTGTTTCTTTCCAGAAATGTCAAGAATGAAACAATGATTCTTTACAATGAATTTTCTTCGTTCGATGCACCATGGAAGAAAGAATGTGTGCAATGCAGCAACGGGCGTCACAGACTTTTTAGGGCACCTGCAGACTAAAAACATCTAACCAATCTTCGCGGGGGGGGGGGGGGGGGGAATCACAGATTTCGTCAAATGATTGAGGAAAAAACACTAAATTCATCAAAGGATCATGGGGAAACATGACTTTCGTTAAAAGACATCAGAAAAAACATTAATTATGCAAAAGGATCGTGAAAGATAAGCAAATTTTGTCAAAGAATCGCAAAAAAGGAAAGTTCACCAAAAGGTCATGCTTTTTTACTAAATTTCGTCTAAAAATTGCGGAATAAAATGTATTTTATCAAAGAATCGCTGGAAAATGCGAATTTCGTTAAGGATCATGAGAAAAATGCGAAATTCTTCAAAGGATCGCTGAAAAAACATGAATTTCGTCAAAGAATTGCTGAAAAAACATGAATCTCGCCCAATAATAGAAAAATCATGGTTCATAATCATTATATCTAGTAGTATATGTAAATACAGTTTGTGATATAAGACAAAATTAACACTCACCAATCGGCGAGTAATACTGAAAATTGGTAATTGATGTTATTGCCAGTACTGGCTAAACTTAATAGTCACACTCGCCAATTGCGATGATTGAATGTAAAACGAAATTTTTTTCCCGCTGTCACTCAAAGAATTTTTAAACCATTTGGTGAAGTTTTTCCCGAAACCATTTTGTGAATTTCCCGATTTTTTCTTCAAAATCATTTTTCAACAATATTCGACCCAATACGCATGCGTCAAAAAAACCGCCGGCCAATGAGGTGAGAGTCTATTACTGTCTCTATTAACGTGTTTGGGATCATCTCCTGTTTTTTTTTTTCTTGCACATTGCATTAAACCTAGGAAGGTATTTATATAGAACTCACTGTGGAGTGTTTAGAAGGTATTTATTTTATTTATTATAATTTGTATGAATACTTAGGTGTCCATTTCGGATTTACTGTTTAAAAATGAATTTAGGCTCATTTAACATTCGCAAAATCAATCCCGATGGAAATTGTGTTTTTAGATCTCTATCATTTTGTGTATATAGTACAGAAAATAATTATTCAAACGTACGTAAAATATCGTAGAACACGTAATACAAAATTGGACCACTTATAGTCCGTTTATTATCGGGGATGAATCTTATGGTGTTCCGATTGCTAATGAAAACGATTATGTAAATATATGGTTCTTCATAGAAGTATGTGCTTCTTCACACTTCAATAGACGCATTGTTTAAATTAATATAATTCTACAAATATGATGCAGTTTTAAAATATTGAGTAATGATTAATATAGTCAAGGAATCTACTCATATACGTAATTAAGTTTTGGTACTTATCTATTATCTCATCGACCACTTTTCATAACAAAAAACTATCGCCAAACTGTAACGCCAAATAAACGGGAGAACGTTGTCATTAATACGCGCAAATGTTGAATTAAAAACCACTTGACGACATAACAAACACGTATACTGCTTCCGACATCAAGTAAATGGGATTGAATTTTTGGCATTTAATCATACATTTTGGCAATAGTATTTTGTTATGAAAAGTGGACGATGGGATAATAGAGAAGTACCTAAGTTTTTTATACCAATTTTGAAAATTTATCTTTTTTTTTTTTAAAAAAATAACAGAAAAAACATTACAAATTTGCCCATTTGCTCAGCGGTCAAAGGATTAAGAAAATATTAATGATTAGCGGAACTGGTTCTAGCTATGAAGTAATATTATTTTGCTCAAAAACCCCCAGCAAAAAAATAATTACAAAGAATAAGTAATCGTCTTTAAATATACAAAAAACAATGTGATTAATGGCCAGGATTTTTTTACATATAACATTTTTTATATACAAAATAAAAACCGAAATAACCTCATTCATTTCACCCGATGTCAAAAATAGTTTTGTTTTCCACATTCTTGGGCAAAGCACTAAATCAATAAAATCACCAATTTGTGACAAATTATGAGTTTCATATGAATCGCCCATGAACGGACATGCAAACTGGTAAAAAATGAATGTAATAAATTAAAACATTCAAGATTTGTATAGATACAAACAATACAATGTAAATATTAATATTGTTTGTATATATACTTCTTTGTATACATATATTGTTTGTATACATACAAACAAATATAATGTAAACATTATTCAAATATTAAGAGTTTACAAATCAAAACATTCTAAACATTTGTATACATACAAACAATATAATGCATACATACTCTTTACAAATTAAATAGCACACTTATGTAATAACAAAACTTTTAAATCGAATAGAGATAATATATTTCTGTTAAAAAATAATGCTAAAGTTCAGACTTACATATATTATACATTCACATAAAGCTAGTCACATTCCTGCATATTTATTAAATATTTAGTTGCTAAATATAGAAATAATATTTTATAATTTATATTCAGGCGCTCAGATTCGCTTTTTTCGAACACATAATAATAAAAATATTACTACCGTGCGTACTGTCTTTTGACATTATATTTACATAATCGAATTCATTATCAATCGGAACACCATAAGATTCATTCCCGATAATAAACAGACCATAAGTGGTCCAATTTTGTATTACGTGTTCTACACGTTTGAATAATTATTTTCTGTACTATATAAACAAAATGATAGAGATCTAAAAAAAAAATTTCCATCGGGATTTCGCCAACTTATGAGCCTAAATTCATTTTTAAACAGTAAATCCGAAATGGACATCTAAGTATTCATACAAATTACAATAAATAAAATAAATAAATAAAATAAATACCTTCTAAACACTCCACAGTGAGTTCTAGATAAATATCTTCCTAGGTTTAACGCAACGTGACAACAGAAAAAAACAACAGATGATACGATCCCAAACACGTTTGTAGAGACAGTCATAGACCCTCACCTCATTGGCCGGTGATTTTTTGACGCATGCGTATTCGATCGAATTTCGATGGAATAGATTTGACAGAATTACCAAACAGCTTTAAATATATGGATAGTATGCAGAACGGAAACCACTGAAGGATTGTGGAATGATCCCCTGCCCAACTGGAAAAAATTTAAAGGATAGTTTTTCAAAATGTAATCGGCTTAATTAGTCCCTGGATTATCACATGGGACATGTGCCGCAGGCCCACATGTTTAGGAGAGTCCAAAATGCATTCTGTCCACTCTCTCTGTAGACACACATGAATACAAATTTCCATTTATAAGTTCATAGAAAAAATAATTTTTTCCCATTCATGTAAACTATAAACTATCTCAGTATTTTCACTAACGACAATGATATGTAATGTACCGATTCATTCAATCTCTTAGATTTAGAGTTTTACTCACTCTCAATAGCATATAAGCAGACGATTTTGCTTTCCCATAATTTTTAGCTCACAGACTATCAAAGACTGAGAGCGAGAGCTAATGTGCCCTCCGGTTCTGTGTACGTAGGTATATGTGTGTGCGTAACGCGATTACTTTTGATAGAAATATCCCATTTGCTTCAAATTTTGTATATGGGTTTATTCTGATAAGGTGTGTCCCTAATTAGTTTCGGGGGGGGGGCGGTCATTGGTTAAGTATAAAGAGAGAATGTGGGGACTAATCATGCCCCTCCCTTAAATTTAGATAAATGGGTCTTTCATGCAGAATTATCCGATTTGCTTCAAATTTGGTATACAGGCGTATTCTGATAAGGCACATCCCTAATTAGTTTTAGGGGCTCATTGGTTAAGTATAAAGAGGGAACGGGGAGTTAATATCTCCCTTAATTTAGATAAATGGGTTTTTCATGCAGAATTATCCGATTTACTTCAAATTTAGTTTTCCGGTTTATTCTGATAAGGCACTTCCCTGATTAGATTTGGAGGTTCATTGGTTAAGTATAAAGGGGGAAACTGATCCCACCTTAATTTAGCTAAATGGGTATTTCATGCAGAATTATCCGTTTTGCTTCAAATTTGGTATACAGGTTTATTGTCGATTTCTTTATTTTTCGAGGGACATTATTTTTTGAAACAGGAGTATAATATACAATTAACGTGAATTTCCTGTGAGCTCAATGCCATCAGTTTAACTGGGCACTTTTCTTTTTATTTAATAATTTTTTACAAATGTTTATAGTGCATTCTTTTTAACACTTCCCAACTAGTTGAAAAGTGTTTGACTTAGGTTTGTCTGTCGTCTGTCCGTGCTCTAACTCCCGTAAATATGCTCGGATTGCCCTGCAATTTTTATATGTTATTGTCGTTATCTAAAGCATGTTCCCTATTTCAAATGAAGTGTGTAGCACTTATAGATACTTTACAGGGACAGTCAAAAGAATTCCGTTACATTACGGTCTATGGTGAAAAATCATTTGCGGTTTATTTTAATGATGTTGCACAGTTTCAAGCACATTGTAAGTGATATATATATATCACTAAGGTGCATTACAAGAAGCTTAATATGGAATAGGGTGTGCATAGCACTTATAGTTACTTTACAGGGACAGTCAAAAGAATTCCGTTACATTACGTCTAATGGAGAAAAATCGTTTGCGGTTTAATTAAATAATGTTTCACTATTTTAAACGCATTGAAATTTATATATATCATTAAGGTGCATTACAAGAGCCTTAGTACAGAATATTGTGTAATATAACAGTCATCATTCATTTACAGGGACGCACAAAAGAATTCTCTACTGTCTGTTAAAAATAAATCCTGGAAGTGCGTTTTAAGTTGCTGAACGCGATTTTAAATTTAACTCACTTTTTGTCTATTACTTGGTGTACATAAATTCTGTAGATCCTATACAGGGCAGCACAAAAGTTCGCGAACATATTTCCGTTTATTGACAGAAACTCCAGAAGGAGAATTTTAAACTGTGCTACGCGTTTCCTAACTAAAACTAAAATTTAGCATCCTATGTATGTATATATACAAATCTATAGATCATATACAAGGCTGAATAAAAGTATTCGGATATTTTTCCGAACATTGTATATGTTGTGTAATATCATGACAGCCGAATGACGCACTGATTCTTCTTTTTAAATTTTAAATACAGAGTTTATTAAAACTGAGAGCTGGTATTTACAATAATATACACTATATACATTTTCACTAATATTCATAAAAATTCCACCTAAACCACATTACTTCTTAAAAACCAAAATATACTCGGATGCATTTCCACATCCTACTTACTCCGAACGAACCACCATTCCTTCTCCTCTTCTCTTCACTTCCGTTTGCTTTTTTAAACAAAAAAGGGTTGGAAGGATATTGGTTGCATGACACCCCCCCGATAAGATTGTGCTACGCAAAGCGAAGCAAAATCTGACAAATAGCAACCATACAACTATACAGCATAAAATATATATAAAAACACAATTCAAAACAGATGTATAGAAGCCTTGTTATAATAGTTATAATGAATATATAAACATATAAAAAACACTAACAATTCAAAACAGATGTATAGAAGCCTTGTTATAATAATTATAATGAATATATAATAAATATATATAAAAAAAACACTAACAATTCAAAACAGATGGAAAGACGACTTGATATAATACTGCATACCAAAATTAAACACAAAATAAAGTATCACTTAAATAATCCTTATACAGTAACTAGTCGTGACAGACTATTTGCATTTTTTAATTTTGCACCTGGGCAATGAGAAATATTTATGTTATATCTTTGTAGAGATAAGGCCCATCTTTGTAATTTTGCAGACTGAGGTGCAGATTTCTGAAGATATATTAAAGGATTGTGATCAGTTATTAGTTCAATTTCCGCACCAAACACATAAACTTCAAATTTCTTTAATGCCCACACTACCGCATAAGCTTCACGCTCGATAGTCGACCAGTTTTGTTGCACCTTAGTGAGCTTTTGGCTAGCAAAACTAATAGGACACAACTTTTCTTTCTCATCTTTTTGCGATAGACAAGCACCAACTCCATAAGAACTGGCATCACACTGAATAGTGTAAGGCTTTTTAGGATCTGGTGTATACAGCTTAGGAGCTTCACACAATAATTGTTTTAAAGTTTTTAAAGCCTCTTCTTCAACCTCAGACCACGGAATGATTTCTGGGATTTTCTTTTTTGTCAAGTCGGTTAAAGGCTTGGCGATTTCAGCATAATTTCTTATGTAGTCACGATAATAATTAAATAAACCCAATGCACTTCTGAGGGCTGTTTTGGTTTTAGGCGATTCTATTGTCTCAATGGCACGTAACTTCTCCGGATCGGGCTCATGTCTACCTCCTCCTATGACATGACCTAGATACTTGATCTGTGCCTTTGCAAAAACACATTTTTTAACATTCACCGTGAATTTCAGTTCAGTTAATTTGGATAAAACAGCGTCAAGATGTTTCAGATGATTTTCCCAGTCATTTGAAAAAATAGCAATATCATCCAGATATGCTCGACTGTACTTACGATGTTCATCCAGAGCATTGTTGATCGATTTCTGGAATGTGGCAGCCGCGTTGCGCAACCCAAAAGGCATGACTTTCCATCGGTATTGAGCACGATGGGTTTTAAAAGAAGTAAGATCTCGACTCTGTTCTTCTAGAGGAATTTCCCAATACCCTTTTAATACATCTAAACATGTAATTATGTTAGCACTTCCTATTTGATTAATTAATTCAGTTGCATTTTCCATAGGGTAATCAAAAGGTTTTGTCACTGTGTTCAATTGACGAAAATCTATACATAAGCGCATGCTACCGTCCTTCTTTGCGACACATACGACCGGATAAGCTATTTCAGCTTCACTTTTTTCTATAAGTCCTAGATGCTCTAACTCTTCTATTTGTTTGTCCACTTCATTTTTTAGCGATTCCGGAATTTTATAAATATATGGTTTCTTTCTTTCCGCACCTGGTAATAAACGAATTTTGTGTGCTCCAACGTTGGCAACTTGAATTTTGCCTGAAAATAATGGTGAATGTTTTTGTAGAAGTTTACTTAACTCTAATTGTTTATCAACCTCCAGATGACTAAGGTCTACTTCTATATTATTTTCATTCGAAGTATTAGCTTTAATTGGTGTTGGGTGAATTTCACCAAATTCTACATCGTCTTCAAAAATGACCCCAACAGTCTGTACTCTTACGTTAAATTTCCTTATTTTATTCGCATGAACATGTCTGACACCCCCATCAGGTAATTTCACTTTATACGAATGTGGTTTTATTCTTTCAAGTATTTCTCCGGGTCCTGTCCATCTAGCATATAATTTATTGGTAGAATCAGGGATAAGTAAATATACTAAATCACCTTTTTCAAATTCTTTCATTCTACTTCGACGATTGAAATAGCGAGTGTAATTTTCTTGTTTTTCTGCAGCAGTTAAAGAAGCAATGTCAGCGGCTCTTTCCAAATTTATTTTTAATTCTTGTAAATAGTCTACTGCTGAATTACTAAGATTCAATGGTAAGGGGATTTCACCTGACCATGATGACTTTAGTACTGCCAAGGGACCTCTAGCTTCCCGACCATACATGAGCTTAAACGGTGATACTCCAGTTGTGCAATTTGGCACTTCACGGTAGGCAAAAAGTAGAAAAGGAATATGTTTATCCCAATTAACAGGATCCGTACGAATTACATGATGTAGCATTTGTTTAAACACACGATTAAATTTTTCAATTAATCCATTTGAAGCGGGGTATGATGGAGTTGAAAAGCGAGGACATGCCCCTAACCGGTTCTCAAATTCTTTAGTCAGTTCAGATTTAAAATTAGTGGCCTGGTCTGAACAGATAACTTCAGGAATTCCGGTGCGCATAAAAATATCTAATAAAGCATCACATGCTGTTTTCGCAGAGAGACTCCGTAATGGTACTACTTCCGGCCATTTAGAGTTTTGATCAATTAAGGTAAGACAATATTTATGCTTCCTTCCTGACGGCGGAATAATTTCACCTATACAATCAATATTTACAGTATGAAATGGATATGGAGCGCGGACAACAGGTGTAATCGGAATTTTATCTGTTTGTTTCTCAGGGCTTTTTAACTGACAGTTCTTACATGTTCTACAATAATTTTCTACATCTCTTGAAATATTCGGCGAATAAAAAGATAATTTAATTCTTTCTTTAGTTTTTCTCATCCCTAAGTGGTTTCCAAAAATTGAATCATGAGCTAATTGTAACACTTTATTTCTATAACTTTCCGGTAACACGAGCTGATATATTTTATCACCGCAAATAGTTTCTTTATGATACAATAAATTATCCCGTATCAAAAAATTATTTTTTCCTAATCTAGCGTCCTTGAATGAATTCTTTAAAGTTGCGCAATCTTTTTGTTCTTTACAAAACTTGTTAAACTCTGAAAATTCATCATTTCGATCATTTTGTTTATTCTCTGAAGAAATAAAACAAACATTTAATTCCTCTTTCGCCAGTGGGGCGTCTGAGCTATTTTTAGCTTCGTGACCTTCGAACTCCTGCAGTTGACTATTATTACACAACTCTTCATTTTGAAGTTCAATCAAAGCATTATACACGTCTGGAGTTAATAAACAAGGCACATTTAAGTTTTCAGTGAAAGCAAAAAGCGTATTTAAGGTAACATAAATTCCGCTGTTAGGTAATTTATAATGGATGGGTATAGTAGCCAAATTTGCTTGTACTTTTTCTTTGAAAGCGGATTGTAACAAAATACTACCTTTAGCTTCGATTTTCAGATCGGGAATTAATGACGTATTTAAAATACTAATTTGGGTACCGGAATCATTAATAGCTTCTATTTCTTTACCTTCTACATAAATAGTGATTTTTTTTAAAGGAAAAAGAGTAACTTCGTTTAATTGATCATTCATGTGTAAATGCCTGGAACTAACATTAGTGACTACTGCATTACTATTTTTATTTGGATTCAATTTATTTCTATCTTGTTGCGTTTTCGGTTTTCTCTGACCCTGATCATCATTTTGAGTATAAGATTTATCATACTTATTTCTTCTGTTTGGGCACAATTTTGCTAGGTGTAATGGGGAATTACAAATATAACAATCACGTGATTTTGAGAAGTGTCTGTTCTCATACGTAGCTTGATTTTTCCTTAGTTGTGGGGGAACATATTTAGTATTATTATCATTATTCACTTCACGATAAATAGGCCGTTTCTCAAATTTTGTTTCCTCGAAAGACCTGCCTTTTGCAGTAAAATAAATGTCACAGTCTTTCGATAACTGATCGGGCAAAAGCCAACTTTCTCCTTGCTTGACTGCAATGTGAGTAGCTAGCTCATTATCCAAAGTTTCAAAAATTTTATCTGATATTATTAAATTAATAAGTGAATCGAAATCTTTAACGTTTCGAATTCTACAATAATTTAACCAACAGGATCTTAATCGGGAACCGAACTGTTGATGGGTTTCACCAGGTAATCTTTTAGCGTTTCTAAAATTTTGTAAACAGGTAAATGGGGACGGTTCATATTCTTTCAAAATTAAAGATTTAATTTTATCATAATCGGCTAACTCTTCATCATCAATATAAACAAGAACATTTCCTGCTTTTTCACCTACTAATTTTAGCAAAATTTCCGATTTATATTCCTTAGGAACATTTTTGTGCTTAAACGCTCTTTCTAAAGAATCAAAAAAAAGATTCCATGTTTCATTTTTCTTGGGCACTGGGATTACCGAAACTTGAACTGCTTTAATTAATTTATCTAATGATAATGACGTATTATTTTCCCCTTCGTTATGGGTTAAATTCTCGCTTCTCATTTGTTGTTGTAAACGCAATCTATTTACTTCCTCGCCATTTTTTCTTTCTAACACTGTAGTCGATAAAAATTCAGTTACGAAATCTTTATCTTTTAAGTATTCTTTAGATTTCAATAACAAATCTTTTAATTCGGGTACTCTCTTACTAGCATCAGCTTCTTCACCTATTTCTTCCAGAACAATAAGTAAATCTGCTTTAGTTACGTTTTTAAACATTTTCGAATAAAGTTAACAGTATCTTACTACACAATCAAATGATAAAAAAAAAAAAAAATAGCTCACCTCTATTTTGTAATCCAAACACTGCGATTCAAATCACAACTTTTATTATTTTAAATCGTAGAAATAACTCTTGTTCTCGTTATGAGAGCGGGCTGTAATATCATGACAGCCGAATGACGCACTGATTCTTCTTTTTAAATTTTAAATACAGAGTTTATTAAAACTGAGAGCTGGTATTTACAATAATATACACTATATACATTTTCACTAATATTCATAAAAATTCCACCTAAACCACATTACTTCTTAAAAACCAAAATATACTCGGATGCATTTCCACATCCTACTTACTCCGAACGAACCACCATTCCTTCTCCTCTTCTCTTCACTTCCGTTTGCTTTTTTAAACAAAAAAGGGTTGGAAGGATATTGGTTGCATGACATGTTGGAAATTCCTGAAATTACGTTTTTAAATATGTTATGCGTTTTTCAAATTGTTTACTTAGATGTTATCTTTCAGCTTATTAAACGCTCATGATTTGTAAAATTATTTTGGAAGCGTTGGAAAGTGTTACATAATCTATGCTTGACGCATGATATTTCGGTCTTGTTTTCATAAAGCTGGGGTTTAAATTTTAAACTGCATATAAAGCTGTTTCTGTTTGTCATGCTCATAATATAATGCAATTTTCTTAAGAAAAGGGGCCCAACATGGCCTCTGTGCCCCGGGTCCCACATACAGTTGGTCAGGCCCTGGTCTCAATTGGCGCAAAATTTTTAAAAACGAACGCGCTGCGCTAAAAAGAAACTGCTTTTATTATTATTATTTTCTTACATTTATTTGGACTCTATCCGGTCATCGGGTACATTGATTCACTTTGCCTCTGTTCTGAAATGGATATTTTGAAAAAATCGTAGTACGAAACATTTTCCGAAGGATTTTTACTTCGTTAGTCGAGCGTCGAACTTCAGTTGGTGGGTAAAGGTTCGAAGCAGGTAAAATAAAGGGAGTCGACCCATCAAATCACCGACCCTTAATGCCAGAAATATTTTAATCTCCTTTTTAACAATTTTGAATTTAAGCCGTTCGAGGACTTAATTATAAGGTGACTCAATGTTCGCCTATTCTCCAGATTAGTTTGTTTTAGACCTGGCCATTTTAACGATCCCCATATTTTAACGAAACGTCTCAATTTACCTCAAATTTAGCTACTAAACAACGCCAAAACTTTCTGACACATTATCTTTACATTTTAGAATTCGGGTCTTTCTCATTTGCTAATGCATTATTGCTACGATTGGTTCACAAATCATTCCGGGATACGAAACCTGACTGCTTTTAAAATGAACCTTTTTCTCTATTAATAGTTTTTGGTAGCCTTTATTTGCTGCCAACATGGGCCGTATAGGCTTGGGTGTGTGGGAGGCTGTATCTCTATATAGGCTGCAAGTGTTACGAGAGGTAACGAAAAAAAAATTTTTTTAATTATTTATTACTAGTGGACCCGTGCGAGGATTTCACACTTGGTATCTAATATTTTTTAGATGCAGACTTAAACTTCTAAAGGAAAATTAAGGATACAAATATCTGAAAACAACACTAGTCAAGCCAGAATATCATATCATTTATTGCATCAAAATTACAGTACAAACTGATCGAAGATAGCAAAACGCACGCGCGAGAAAAAAAAAATAACAATCGTATTTCAACTGCATAAGAGGATGCCGTCATCCGCTTCTGGAAAAACACGGGACACAGAAAAATAAATTGAATGCAATTTAATTTAATATAACAAGGCATACTTTTTAGGCTACACGTGAAGTACCACTGCTTCGATCAAACGATGTTTTTTTAATATTTCAATTTCGCTTTTTAATTATAAATATAAAATAAATCACACCTTATATTTTTTGTACTATTTATTTATTGTAATCATTGCTAAGAATGATATAACGCAGTATTTTATCTTTGTGGCAACAGTAATTTGAGAGAAACATTTCATTTCACTTATGAAAACAATGCTGATCTGATTTGTGATTGCTTGCAATTTTTAATCCTAAAACATGTTTTAACGAAATGCCTCAAGTGTACTCTGTCAGAAAGTGAACCCGTACGAGGATTTCGCACACAGTCTAATATTTTTTAGATGCAGATTTAAACTTCTAAAATTATCTGCAAACAGCATTAGTCAAACCAGAATATCATCTCAAATGTATTCCATCAAAGTTACACTAAAACCTTTAATCATAAAACATGTTTTAACGAAATGCCTCAAGTGTACTGTCAGAAAGTGAACCCGTACGAGGATTTCGCACACAGTCTAATATTTTTTTAGATGCAGATTTAAACTTCTAAAAATATCTGCAAACAGCATTAGTCAAACCAGAATATCATCTCATATGTATTCCATCAAAGTTACACTAAAACCTTTAATCATAAAACATGTTTTAACGAAATGCCTCAAGTGTACTCTGTCAGAAAGTGAACCCGTACGAGGATTTCGCACACAGTCTAATATTTTTTAGATGCAGATTTAAACTTCTAAAAATATCTGCAAACAGCATTAGTCAAACCAGAATATCATCTCATATGTATTCCATCAAAGTTACACTAAAACCTTTAAGCATAAAACATGTTTTAACGAAATGCCTCGAGTGTACTCTGTCAGAAAGTGAACCCGTACGAGGATTTCGCACACAGTCTAATATTTTTTAGATGCAGATTTAAACTTCTAAAAATATCTGAAAACAGCATTAGTCAAACCAGAATATCATCTCATGTATTCCATCAAAGTTACACTAAAACCTTTAATCATAAAACATGTTTTAACGAAATGCCTCGAGTGTACTCTGTCAGAAAGTGAACCCGTACGAGGATTTCGCACACAGTCTAATATTTTTTTAGATGCAGATTTAAACTTCTAAAAATATCTGCAAACAGCATTAGTCAAACCAGAATATCATCTCATATGTATTCCATCAAAGTTACACTAAAACCTTTAATCATAAAATATGTTTTAACGAAATGCCTCAAGTGTACTCTGTCAGAAAGTGAACCCGTACGAGGATTTCGCACACAGTCTAATATTTTTTAGATGCAGATTTAAACTTCTAAAAATATCTGCAAACAGCATTAGTCAAACCAGAATATCATCTCATGTATTCCATCAAAGTTACACTAAAACCTTTAATCATAAAACATGTTTTAACGAAATGCCTCGAGTGTACTCTGTCAGAAAGTGAACCCGTACGAGGATTTCGCACACAGTCTAATATTTTTTTAGATGCAGATTTAAACTTCTAAAAATATCTGCAAACAGCATTAGTCAAACATCTCATATGTATTCCATCAAAGTTACACTAAAACCTTTAATCATAAAACATGTTTTAACGAAATGCCTCAAGTGTACTCTGTCAGAAAGTGAACCCGTACGAGGATTTCGCACACAGTCTAATATTTTTTTAGATGCAGATTTAAACTTCTAAAAATATCTGCAAACAGCATTAGTCAAACCAGAATATCATCTCATATGTATTCCATCAAAGTTACACTAAAACCTTTAATCATAAAACATGTTTTAACGAAATGCCTCAAGTGTACTCTGTCAGAAAGTGAACCCGTACGAGGATTTCGCACACAGTCTAATATTTTTTAGATGCAGATTTAAACTTCTAAAAATATCTGCAAACAGCATTAGTCAAACCAGAATATCATCTCATGTATTCCATCAAAGTTACACTAAAACCTTTAATCATAAAACATGTTTTAACGAAATGCCTCGAGTGTACTCTGTCAGAAAGTGAACCCGTACGAGGATTTCGCACACAGTCTAATATTTTTTTAGATGCAGATTTAAACTTCTAAAAATATCTGCAAACAGCATTAGTCAAACATCTCATATGTATTCCATCAAAGTTACACTAAAACCTTTAATCATAAAACATGTTTTAACGAAATGCCTCAAGTGTACTCTGTCAGAAAGTGAACCCGTACGAGGATTTCGCACACAGTCTAATATTTTTTTAGATGCAGATTTAAACTTCTAAAAATATCTGCAAACAGCATTAGTCAAACCAGAATATCATCTCATATGTATTCCATCAAAGTTACACTAAAACCTTTAATCATAAAACATGTTTTAACGAAATGCCTCAAGTGTACTCTGTCAGAAAGTGAACCCGTACGAGGATTTCGCACACAGTCTAATATTTTTTAGATGCAGATTTAAACTTCTAAAAATATCTGCAAACAGCATTAGTCAAACCAGAATATCATCTCATGTATTCCATCAAAGTTACACTAAAACCTTTAATCATAAAACATGTTTTAACGAAATGCCTCGAGTGTACTCTGTCAGAAAGTGAACCCGTACGAGGATTTCGCACACAGTCTAATATTTTTTTAGATGCAGATTTAAACTTCTAAAAATATCTGCAAACAGCATTAGTCAAACCAGAATATCATCTCATGTATTCCATCAAAGTTACACTAAAACCTTTAATCATAAAACATGTTTTAACGAAATGCCTCGAGTGTACTCTGTCAGAAAGTGAACCCGTACGAGGATTTCGCACACAGTCTAATATTTTTTTAGATGCAGATTTAAACTTCTAAAAATATCTGCAAACAGCATTAGTCAAACATCTCATATGTATTCCATCAAAGTTACACTAAAACCTTTAATCATAAAACATGTTTTAACGAAATGCCTCGAGTGTACTCTGTCAGAAAGTGAACCCGTACGAGGATTTCGCACACAGTCTAATATTTTTTTAGATGCAGATTTAAACTTCTAAAAATATCTGCAAACAGCATTAGTCAAACCAGAATATCATCTCATGTATTCCATCAAAGTTACACTAAAACCTTTAATCATAAAACATGTTTTAACGAAATGCCTCGAGTGTACTCTGTCAGAAAGTGAACCCGTACGAGGATTTCGCACACAGTCTAATATTTTTTAGATGCAGATTTAAACTTCTAAAAATATCTGCAAACAGCATTAGTCAAACCAGAATATCATCTCATGTATTCCATCAAAGTTACACAAAACCTGACCGAAGAAAAGAAAGGAGAAAAGAAAAAAAAAGAAAAAGAAAATATATCAATCGTATTTTTAACAGTATTAGAGGGTGACATCATACGTTTCGGGGGAAAAAAAAAACATAGACAAAGACAAATAAATTGAGAAATTTAATTTAAATTTTGCTTTTTAAACAGAAATATAAAATAAACCCGTGAAGCAACTATATCTTTATTGAACTTTTTTTTTACTTTCTTCTATCTTTACAAGAAGAAAGTATTGGATTCATGAAAATTTTCGACTTCCGGTTTTCGACGGATTTATACGTTTTAGAAAGTTCTGAACACGATTTGACTGTTTTTAGAAAATGTCTGTCTGTATGTGACACAAATATTGTGGGCGCTCTATCTCAAGAACTAATGCTCAGAATTTAATAAAACTTTAGATTCAGTTAGTCCCTGATATAAATTGGTGCTGATTAGTTTTTGGTAAAAATCGTCCTGCAGGTGGCGCTGCTATGCAGCATTTTTCGCGATTTCCGCAATAGCTCTATCTCAAAAACTAATGTTCAGAATTTAATAAAACTTTAGATTCAGTTAGTCCCTGATATAAATTGGTGCTGATTAGTTTTTGGTAAAAATCGCCCAGCAGGTGGCGCTGCTATGCAGCATTTTTCGCGAGGTGGCGCTGCTATGCAGAATTTTGCAGGATTTACACGATTTTAGCGATAGTCATATCTCAAGATATAATGCACGGAATTTAATAAAACTTGAGTTTCAGTTAGACCTTGATATATATTGGTGCTCATTCTTTTTAGTGTATGCGAAACCTGTGTGGGATAGAAGAAAGTTTTGGGATTGACACATCCGCCTAGTTTATATATATAATCATTGTTGCGGTATTTTATTTTTGTAGCAAAATAGTTTGTAGCAAAAAATTTTGCCGTGAAATGAAGGTTTGAGGAAAACCTTTCATTTCGTTATTTCGTCAACATAAACCTTTCATTTCGTTATTTCGTCAACATAAACCTTTCATTTCGTTTATGAAAATAATGCGGATTTAATTTTTAATTAATTGCAATTTTTAATCAAAATATATTTTTTAACGAAATGTGAGTGTACTATGTCAGAAGCCGCTTCAAAATCATTTCATGCTATATCTCATATTTATCGTTCTGCGTTTTCTATTTGCTTAGAAAAAGGGATGTTGACAACATAAATTATATATAGGATTATTATTATTGTTTGAAAAATTGAGAGAGATTGTGATTTTTTTTTTTTAAAAGTCTCCCTTAACGTAAATAAAATAGTAAATTTTTTTTTTTTTTTTTTTTTTTTCTTTTTTTCTAACGCTTTTCAATTCAAATAGCGAAAATCTTCCTTTCTGCCGAGAGAAGGCGTTTCGGTGTTCGAAAGAGTGAAAAGCAACCTTATTTGTATTGGGTTCTCAATGTCGTGTGTGTGTGTGGAAAGGAGAAAACAGAGCATCGGCTTCTCCAAACAATGGGAACCGTCACGACCAGAGGTCTACGAACTGTGGAGATGAGATTCCATAAACTAGATGAAGATATACCAGTCTCATCGGTGTTCGAGCCTTTCTGTGGCACGAAGGCGTGTTCATTCACCGTTTGATTTGCCGAATCCATAAAATCACAGCGTTTGTCTTCCGTTTACAAGGCCTCCTTTTGATCAGTGTTGAATTCGAAGGGTGGTCGCCCCCCCCCCCGGAGCATGAGCATTGAAATGAATACCCCCCCCCCCCTGGAAGATTTCAGATTTTATGCTTTTAATGGTGAAAAAGTGCAATTTCTCCCCCGGAACTCTATAATGTCCCCTCCCCCATCGAAGCCACAGAAATCCCCCCCCCCCCCCCCGGAGAAAAGCGTCTGAATTTAACGCTGCTTTTGATTAATATAATAATTTTATATAATAATGGGAAAACTCAATAAGTATTTATACTGTACTTTACTAAATAACAATAGTTTAATGGGTTCTAGGTTAAAAATGCGCTTCATTAATGCAATATAATTACACTATGTACAAGCATTCAGGGCAAATAAGTTTTTTTTTTACTGAAAACGTCTGATCTGATCAACAACCCACTTTCGAACGCAATTTCAGATTCAATTTTAAAAGCAATCGTATAAAAGGGGCAAGCCTGACTATGGAAACGATTTGGAATCGAAATGAGCTTTCCAATTTTTGATCAACAAATTATTTATCGAATTAATAAGCGATTCGAGTTACGTGACGACCGGGTTTTTCTCCCATCTCTCGTCGTCCCGTCTGGAAATTCGGTTCAAAACGCTAAATTTCACAGTATTTTCTGAAAGATCTACTTACTGCGTTTACCAAACAATGGAAAACGTCTTTCGACGACATAGTTTCTGAATTAGAGCACCTGCGAATTTCACGCGTTTCCGAACAAAAATTAATTTAAAAATATGTCAGAAAGTTGCCAGTTTGGAATTGAGAACAGCCTTGAAAGGGAAATGTTAATGTTCTTCTATCCCTTTTAGTAATATCAAGGGTCGATCCAGGTAAACTTTGGGGCCTATTTAGGGCCCTTTCACAAAAATCTATTTAATAAAGCCAAACCCTTCATAAAAAAAACAATTTAATAAAATGAACCCCTTCACAAAATTCTTTATAACAAAACAAGCCCCTTCACAAAATTCCTTTTAATAAAATAGGCAGTTTCACAAAATTCTCTTCCATAAAAACTTACTATTTATTAATGATTTATTATTTTGTGACTTTTTAAAATGTGTAATTTGTAAACAAACAAGTTCGTCAGAGAGGAAAACTTCAGCTAAAGGATTTAAAAATGTTTTTGTTAACAAATGGTTGGTTCGAATTTGAGAAACTGGATTTCAACTTTTGTTACAAAATGTTATTTTTCACAAAAAATATAATAAATTTCACAAAAATAACCTTTACTTTTCACAAAAATGGGCCTGAAGAAGAAGAAGAAAAAAAAACCTACATCGACCATAGGATTTACAGTTTCCTGCAATTTTCATATACATGGAACCATGTGGATCCACCAAACAAAATCAAGGGTAAGGTGTTGAAACAGACAGGCCTGTACTAAATAAAAAAATACAGAATATAAGCATGAAATGAACTGAACTGAGAATTTTCTCATAAAAAAAATCCACGTGTAAGACTTTTTTTAAACATATTAGCATTTTAACCGTTATCTAAAAAAAACAACAATACTTATCCATCTCTAATAAGAGAGAGTTTTGTTGTTTTTTGTCTGTCGGCGCAATTTATTATCATTTCATTAAATAAATGGCTTTCGCCCTACATTTCTGTTTTTCCGCCTTCAAAGAGATGGTCGAGGTTTTTGAGAAGGCAGCTGGTTGAAATCCACGAAAACTGGTTTTGAAGATGCAAAAGAGTGATTGGGTTCAGCAGTCTAGTTCAGTCAGGTGCACCACCCAAATCTATTTCCAATTTCCAACTCGGCAATGACACCCTTTCAATAATTATTATTGTTTTTAACACTTTTCAAGATAGTTGAAAAGTACTTGACTTCGGTTTGTCTGGCTGCCTGTCCGTGCACCTATAACTCTCGTAAATATACTCGGATTGCCCTGTAATTTTTGTATGTTATTGACGTTTGCTATAGCCCGATCGGTATAGAAAATGAAGTGTGCAGCAGTTATAGTTCGATTACAGGGACAGTCAAAAGTATTCCGTTGGGGGGAAAGTTCATTTTGATATTGTTACACCATTTCGAAAATATTGAATTTGTTATGCATTTATGAAGTGTATTAAAAAATGCATTGTGTAAGAATGTGCTGTGCAAAACATTTACTATTATTCATTTACAGGGCCACACAAAAGGGATGCGTTACATACTGCTCTACGTTGAAAAAATATTTTCAGCGTACTTTAATTATATTACACTCTTTCAAATATAATGAAATTGATTACTGAAATTTACTAAAAGATACTTGCTATAGAATATGATGTGCATAGCATTTAGGGGACACCAATAAGGGTTTTTTTCCCCTTTAAGGTGGTTCTCAACTGACATGCTCAACAACCAAACTTTATAACACAATTTCAGAATCATTTTTAAACGCAATGATATAAAATTGGCAGGTGTGACTATGGAAGCGATTTGGAATCGAAATGAGTTTTCCATTTTTTGATCAAAAAATTACTGAACAAGTTATAAGCGATTCGAGTGACGTAACGACCGGTTTTTCTCCCGTCTTTCGCTGTCATGTCTGGAAATTCGGTTCAAAACTCCCGCTTTGAGAGCATTTTCTGATAGATCTACTGCTTTTACCAAAGAATGGAAAACGTCTTTCGATTACAAAGTTTCTGAATAAGAGCACCTGCCCATTTCATGCGTTTCCGAACAAAAATGAATTTAAAAATATGTCATGAAATAGCCAGTTTGGATTTGAGAACAGCCTTAAACTTTGTAATCGAAAGACGTTTTATATTTTTTGGTAAAGACAGTAGATCTTTCAGAAAATACTGTCAAAGTGGGCGTTTTGAACCGAATTTCCGGACGTGAAAGCGAGAGATGGAAGAAAAACCGGTCGTCACGTGACTCGAATAGCTTCTAACTCGATAAGTAATTTATTGATCAAAAAGTGCAAAACTCATTTCGATTCCAAATCGCTTCCATAGTCATGCCTGCCCATTTAAAAATGATTGCAAATGCCTTTGCGTCTAAAAATGAGTCTGAAATTGTCATAAAGTTTGGCGTTGTTGAGCAGGTCAGTTGAGAACCACCCTTCAATGCGTGTTGTAGCTGATCAGCTACCTATTAGTTTTTAGCTCATGTATCACATGGAACGCTTTTCTTTTTTCGTAAATGCCCTTTTATATCTGTATGTTTTCTTATTTTACCTCCTCCTTCTAGTACCAGAAACTGGTCACAGATTGCAGCCTAATAGTGATAAGATCCATTTTTAGGGTAGGTGATGGTGAACCTATGATAAATTTTGTATTTAATTTATTTAGTTAAAACGAAACCACAGAAATTCGATTTTTACGGGGTTTGTTTTAGTTTAAAAATAGTCTTGTGAATTTAAAAAATGTGTAGAAATGATTTAAATCTTAAAAATTTTATGTAATTTTGTATAAATAAGAAAATGATAAAATTTATGTTTTAAATTTTTTAAATATTTTTTTTTCATATTTTTCTGGCATTCTAGACATTAAAATGTATCCATGTTGTTATTTTTAATTTCAATTAAATAAATAAATAAAAAATATCGTGAATTTAAGCGTTAACTGTGAAAATAGACAAGGAAACAAAGTTTGCACCTGTTCTCCTTCTTCCCTTACACCTTTGAAAGTAAATTTAAGCCCCTAAATTCCCCGTCGGAATATGGATCTGGGCGTCAAAATTATCGGTAAAACATTCACCGACGCGTCTATTTTAGGACCCATATATTTTCTAGAGCTCCTATAATAGGAGCCTTATAATTTTCAGTAGAAAACAAAGAGGGCGACACTTTCTACAGGAGTGCTGATCATCAGTTTAGTTTGAGTGACACCTGGGAATTTCAGCCGACTGGAAAAACAGAGTAAAGACTCAACTGCTAAATCTTGAATGGCACCAGAAATTCCGTACGAATGTATTTGTTTGATGTTTTTATTTCAAATTTAAACAAAACGGCGCATAATCTCTTATTTATTGTTTATTATTGCAGAAGAATTGCGAATTCGATTGAGATAGCTTTGAGAAAACACTTTTATGGACAATATTCTTGTGACATCACAGTAAATAAAATGGCGGCGTGATCGTTTGTTTATGCTTTGCATTCACGAAGGGTTTTTTCGCTATTTCTCTTAGTCATGTTATTTTATTGTCGCAGTTATGAGCTCAGAAAGCAAATTAATGAATAAAAAACGCATATTCTTTCATTATTTAATTATTAATTAATGAAAAAATTGACAAAAGCATGATTTTCAAAATTTAAAAGAAACATTTTGTGAAAACTAAAATTATGAAATAAAAGCATATTTAAGTAAATTTAAGTTTAATTTACATAATTTATAAACAAACCTCAATTTAAACACTTAAAATTTCACTCATTTTTATAGACATTGGCTAACAACCTAAATTGTTTTAACGTTATATTTCTAATAAATTCGATAATTAAGGCAAAATTAATCTGAAATTGAATGAATATTCCTTATATTATTCAGATCTACTGCATACATATCCAAAGTTTCAGTAACAAAATTTGTCAACAGTATAATGCTTTCAAATTGGTGTGAATTAGTTTTATAAAACTTGAGAAAATTTTCTGGTCGTTCTAGTGTTAATGATATAAAATTTTCTTACCTCAATTCGTGATTTCATAAAACGCTTTTAAAATAGTTGATCTATTTTTCAATGTTTTCCCAAACAGCTGGTTTTCCACAGCCTCGAACCGAAAAGAAGGGACAGTATTCTTCCTTTCGGTCTTTACAGTTCCTTTCATATCTTTAAAAATACAAGGGAAAACTATTTCTGATGGCTATTTCGAGATTTTTTTCTCTTTTTCTCAAAAAGTACATCCTAGTGCTGCTTTTCTCTCCCATTATGTTGTAAATTTGTTTTGACAATAGTTTTTTTCTTCCTCTCATAGTGTGGAAAGTTCGTTGAAATCCTCCCCCACTTCTTTCCCAGCGGACGAAGATGGATTTGTCTTAAGTACAAGCCCTATCCATCTTTCTATATTATTATTTTCTATCTTTCTTAGATTACAGTTCAGGAGAAAGCAGGAAAAGGCTGTGAAAACTTTTTTTTTTTTTTTTAACCCACGATTGTACCCCAAGCGTCCGATTTTTTTCTGGTAAATTTTCGATGACAATAATTATTATATAAAAAAGATAATTAATTGCCTTCTATTATCTCTCTTTTAAAAATATACTCCCAATTTAAAATTTGCACATCTACAGTATCTGCCAAATTGGACTGTACATCTCACGCCCATAATCTTTAAAGTGGCTCTCAACTGACCTGTTCAACAACGCCAAACTTTGACACAATTTCAGACTAATTTTTAAACGCAATGGCATGAAATTGGCAGGTCTGACTATGGAAGAGATTTGGAATCGAAATGAGTTTTCCATGTTTTGATGAATAAATTACTTATCGAATTATAAGCAATTCCATTCACTTGACGACCGGTTTTTCTCATGTCTTCCGCTGTAACGTCCGGAAATTCCATTCAAAACGGCAACTTTGACAGTATTTTCTGAAAGATGTACTGTGCTTACGGGAGAAAAACCGGTCGTCACGTGAGTCGAATAGCTTATAACTCGATAAGTAATTCATTGATCAAAATGAAAAACTCATTTCGATTCCAAATCGCTTTCATAGTCAGATCTGCCAATTTTATGCCTTTACGTTTAAATCTAGTCTGAAATTGTGTCATAAAGTTTGGCGTTGGTAAGCAGGTCAGTTGAGAAACCGCCTTAAGGCGGTATTCAAAAAAAATATTTTTCCACGCTCAACAACTCAAAATTTTGAGACACATTCTCAGACTCATTTTTAAAAGTAACAACCGGAAACTTGGCGGCGTGAGTTATGAAGAGATTTATAAGGGCCCCATGTTTTTATTTTTCGTTCAATTAATTGGAAATTGATTTACAGAATATTTTTTTCACAGTACGATAATTTTTTTTTGTTTCCAGCGCTGTCGCTTTGGGAAATTCGGTTCAAAATGTCCACTTTGATAGCATTTTTTGAAATATATTCTGCTTTTATCAAAAAATCGAGACAATACGAACATTATAAAGTTTCTGAATAAGAGAACCTGCCAATTGGATGCATTTTAGAGCAAAAATGAATTTACAAATGTGTCTCAAAATAAGCAGTTTGGATTTGAATACTATATCTTAATTTCGGCCGATATCTATATATACTCGGTTTGGGTTGGCTAGAACTTCTATAATAGGAGTCTTAGGGTTGGGTCTTTGACGTCAGAACTCTACCTTTGGAACCTGCTTGCCTCAACTTGTTGCTAGAGTGTGTGCCGTGGTAATCTTTAACCACAACTATATATACACAGCGTGTCCACGTATAACCTGACCGACCTTTATTTTCGCAACCGTTGGTCCTAGAGGCATACTTCCAATTACAAAAATGGTTTAAATAAGGTAAATAATTACTTTCAAATCAATTTGGGTCAAGAAAAACAGTTATAAAAAAAATACGAAATTTAAATTTTTATACGGTCCCCCGGTCCTATTAGTGATATTTAGTAAAAATTTACTGTGACACTAAAAAGTAAGAGAAAAAAGTCCCATTCATATAGCTTTAAAATTGACCGAGTAATAGCTGTTTAAAGTTGGAGTATATTTTTTGCTGCGAAATAGGGGTCATTTACAAATGTAGTAGAAATATAAATAATCGTCAGATATATAAAAAAAAAAAATAGTTGAGAGCAAAATTAACATGGCAATCTAATATAAATGTGAAATCTATAATCATTCTGACATATTAATGCAAAATATACCATTTGTACTGAACATATAAAAGGATAAAAATAACAGAATTTTTGTTAAATAAAAGGATGAAAACTACAGCCTCAATTCTTTACAAAATGATACAGATTTTAAAATGCTGTTAGATTACACTGTCTTTCAAATTTTGGATTTTGCTTTTTTTTTAAATTGTTGAAAATTGATTCTTATGTATTTTTTAGTGCAGAATCCGAAAATGACCTTCATTTTAAACCATCACGTCAAGATTTTTCTCAAATCGCAAATTTCAAAGATATAAAGCTCAAAGTTCAAATTGATCCCCCCTCCCCTCCCAACCTCATTAGACCCTTGAGCTGTTTAGCTGTAAGAAACCCAGTATAAGCCAAAAATTTGAATAAATTATTGAATAAAATAAAATTAAACTGAATAAAAAGTCTTACATCTAATTTATAGTATCAGATTTTTCGCTATTTTTTAACCTTGAAATTTACGATTTTTGAAAAATCCTAACATGATGGTTAAAAGTGAAGGAAACTTTTTTATTCAGTGTCAAAAAATACATAAAACGTAATTATAAAAGTTAAAAAACACAACCATCGCAGGTTTATGTTACTTAATCTAAAATTCTTTCTTAAACTTGTTGAGGGTGATCTATCCGATTTCTTTTGTGTTAACCTTTAATATAAATATGTATAAGATGGCAAGCGTTGAAAATTATAATAATATTACATTGTCATCGGATTTAAGTCAGTATGTAAAATTGAACTTTGATCGGACACTTGAAAGTAACTTAAAGATCGAGTACAAATTTTAAACTGGAAAGACGATCGTTGCAAGTTAAATAAAACCTTATGAAAATAACAAAATTTTTGTTAAAAGAAATCGTAGCCTGAAATCCTTTCAAAATAAAACATATGTTAAAATACAAGTATTTTAACTAATCTGAAACTTAATTAATAAAAGTTAACTCTATCGTAATAGTTGTATGATTTCTTTCAAAGCGCAGATACCTTGAAATAACTCTCTTGAAAGTACTCTATAATATACGACCCCAGAAAGCAAGGCCGAAATCATCTGTTTTCAGATGCAAAAAAGTGGTATAAGTCATGCATTTCAAAGTTTCATAACTCAGTCAATTTTAATGTTAGATGAATGGGACTTTTTTTGTCTTACTTGTTAGTGCCACAGTAAATTTTTACTAAATATCACTAATAGGACCGGGGGACCGTATAAACATTTAAATTTCGTAATTTTTTAATAACTGCTTTTCTTGACCCAAATCGCTTTGAAAGTAATTCTTTACCTTATTTAAACGATTTTTGTAATTGGAAGTATGCCTCTAGGACCAACGGTTGCGAAAATAAAGGTCTGTCAGGTTATACGTGGACACGCTGTATATATATGTGTGTGTGTGTGTGTGTGTGTTAGGGGGTGGAGTGTGTGCCTAGTACTCCCCCATGTTCAAATATTATAAACAAATAAGAGTAAAGAATTCTGAAATGTAAAGTGTGTCTTGAACCCAAAATTTTGCAAGTCGTTCTGCGCGTTGGCGCATGCATTGGAGCCTGGAGGGGGTCATAAGTTCATTTCCATAAGTACCGGGCATCGTACTTTCTCTCAACTGCCCTGGTATATAATTTAGAATGCCCACATGAATGACCGCCTCAAAACTAGCCGAGGGTTCTAATTATTTGTGTGCTCAGTGCTCTCTCCTATTCCCAGTCGCAGAAGCGCCCGATCGCTTTAGCATTGAATCATCTATAACCGATCAATTCGTTTTTCTAATGATCCCTCTCGTGTGCATATAATGACCGTCCAAAAGAAAAATAAAAGCGCGATAGATGTCGGAGCCAATCCTGTCGCTCCTATCGCCCTTCTGGCTCGCCGTTTAGCGAACTGTGATACCATTTTGTGGTTGTAGACACCCAAACGAAGGTCGTAAATTAATGAAGGGAGATAAGAAACTCTTGTCTCAATTTATCAATTAGTGGCCCGATGTCGTCCGGTGGGTTTCACCTTGAAGAACGTGGTGGCTTCCCGACGCCCTTTGCCTACCATCAAGACTGCCTAAGGGTTTAAAAAGATGATGTTTTTGTTTGTCTGAGTGTAGGTCTAAAAATATTATACCCTTAGTTCTCCCCTCACACCTCTTCGCTAAGTCGTGATGAACCCCTCCGTGGGAGATTTCGTATTTTCGTGGTTCTCAACTGACCTGCTCCGCAACATCAAACATTATGACAGAATTTCAGACTCTATTATAGACTATATTATTAAATGATATATATTATTATATATTATTATTTCAGACTATGTTATTAAATGCAAAACATAAAATTGGAAGGCCTGGTTATGGAAGCAATTTGGAATCGAAATGAGTTTTTCATTTTTTTTATCAATAAATTGCTTATCGAGTTATAAGCGATTCGTGTCACGTGATGACGCGATTTTGCCCTTTCTAGCTCTGCTACTTCGGGAATTCGGTTCATAACGCCAACTTTGATGGTATTTTCTGAAAGATATTCTGCCTTTATCAAATTATGAAACACTTATTTCCATGACATAAGTTTCTGAATAAGAACACCTACCCATTTCATCTGTTCCCGAATAAAAATGAATTCATAATTGTGTCAGAAATTAGCTCCTTTACCTTTGGATTTGAGAACAGCCTTAATGAATAACTCAAAAGACGGAAAAAGTTCCAGACTTTCTAATACAACAGAGGCAATGCCTCAGAAGCTGCGATCGGACTGCATTCAGCCACAGCGGTTTCTTCTCCTTTGTCCTCACGAATACACCCCCTTCCCACCCCTAAATCAAACCAAATTTCAGGTTTCTACCCGTATCACAGAAATCACAATTTTAAAATGCGACCCGATACAGGGAATCTATTCTGGTGTTATCGGATTATAACCACATGTTGGAACCGGAATCTCCATTTCATAACGACAGCTATGGACAAAAGCTATTCTGGTCTCACCTCGTTATCCTACTGTAGAGGATGAAAGATAGAAAATCCCCTGCTTGCAGTCGGACATGTTTGTAGCCAATCAGATGCAAGTACGCACGTATTTTTGTTTATTTGGGAAAGGGGATGTCAGCTGTTTTCCTTTGGGCTATTGTCCAGTCCGAAAGAATGTTTGGGTTATTTACAAAAGGGTTGAAGGAGGGAATGCGATTTTTTCATATTAGCGTGTCCGTTCCTGCAATCGTGTAATATTTCCAGGCTGAAGTGAAAAATTAAAATATATCTATTTGCATTTTTAATTGTGCATAAAACACTATTATTATTATTATTGAACAAAAATTTTTGGAAATTAACTTTGCTCTATTTTGATCTCAGAAAAAGATTAGCAAATTTCCAGTGAAATTGTCAGATTTTTTTTTATATATATACACTGCAAAATATTTTTTAAATAGGGGGGAGGAGGACTTTTGTAGGTTCTACCAAGCTCTACATGAATATTTAAGAATATAATCGAATTTTTTAAAAATAAATATAAAATAGTCCATAACTTTTTTTATTTATTTGTATCTTTAGACCATTTATTATAAACTAAACCAGAATTAATTATGTGAATGATATTAAAATTGTTAACTTATATTTCCAGTTTCGATAATTTTGTTTATTTTAAATTGATTGTATCTGTGACACCAGTACTGAAAAAAATGTAAATTAGGCCGAATATTTAAATATAATTTAGTTGTATCTTTGCAGAAAAAAAATCTAGCTTTGCTTAAGGACTCGGGTAATTAGTTGTTCTTAATCTCAAAAATCCACAATATACTTAAAAAATAAAATAAAATAAGTATATTAATTTAGATTTATACTTATGTCTCCCACCTCCCTTGTTAAAGTCATTTTTAAATTCATTTCGACCTTGAGCTGATTATAACTCATATTTTGTACAATTACAGTCGTAAAAGATTAAACACAAATTATATATTTTTCTAAATATGTAGTTATATATTTATATTAGTATTCTAAGGCATAGAACATGTATAATTTTTGTGACAGCATATCAAGAGGATCTTTCTTTCATCCTCACTTTTGCTTGATCGAGCCCTGCACATTCACAGACTTATTTTTAAACGTAAAAGCATGAAATTGTAGACATGAAAATTGAAGTGATTTGGAATCGAAAAGCGTCTTTTATTTATTTTTATTATATATATAGATAGATAGATAGATGCATTATATTTTGAGTTATAAGCGATTGTTGTCTTATGACGACCTTTTTTCGGGTGTCGCTTTCGTAATTTCGGTTCAAAATGCCTATTTTGCCTGCATTTTCTGAAAGATCCTTTGCCTTTATCGAAAAATGGGAAATGCTATTCGATTTCACAGTTTCTTAATAAGAAAACCTACCAATTTTCTGTGTTTGCGAATAAAAATGAACTCAGGAATGTGTCAGAAAATAGACAGTTTTAATTTGAGAACAGCTTTAATATTAAACAGAAAAAAAGTGTCAGCTGTTTATGTAAGAAAGTAACATTTTGTAATTAATACGGTTCGTTGATATTGATGTATATGCGATATTTTGAAAATATCATGATGTTTGAAAATTTCGATATTTGACATTTCATATATATGACATATCAAATATACATGACATATCAAATATAATATATACTCGGATTTTTTTTTTTATACTTTCAGTGTAAATACACTATTCAAAACATGTGTAAATGATCTTTTCAGCTGTTATTAACTGTACCGTTTTGTAGATAAAGAACTTTTCCTCTGGCAGTGACTTTAGTGCCCCCCTCCCCTCCCCCCCCCACAAAAAATAAATAAATAAATAGAAAAAAAAACCCTTTACGTTTGAAGCTGAATTTGTAAATGTAGAACACCCATTGAAAGATACACTGTCAAATTTAGATAAGTTATTTAAATCTTCATAAGAAAGAATCTTTTCGCCTTACTTAGTTTAGTTTAAGCTATACAACAGGTTATGGAATGAAAAAGCAGACAAGCTTACATTTACGTTCCAATTTTTTAATTACAAAAACTATTTTGTATTTCAAATTTTGTTGTATTAAACAACATTTTCTTGATATTAAATCCTACATTTTTTTTTTTTTTTTTTTTTTTTTTTTTAATGTAAAAAGCAAATTGTGTCTTTTAAATTAGTTGACCCTTATATAAGTTTTCATGCTAAGTGTAATATATTTTAATTTCTAATTATATTAAGTATAGAAAAATTTCTAAACATCAATAAGTTGATTATTTTGAAAATATCGGATATGTACCAAAATGTCAGATGTTTTTGATATTTTCGAAAATATCACGATATTTACGAAACCTGGTAATTAAAAGACTCTGACCTCTTTCTATTTTTTAATGTTAAACAAGCGCTCCAACCCCCCCCCCCCCCCCCCTCTCCCAAAGTAAAACAAAAAATCTTTCCGAGCCTTGCCGCTGCGATCTCGACAGCTTGAAGCACTCGGAAAAACGCCGACGAAAAGCAACCCGCTCCGATAGGCAAAATTTCGACTCTACTACACCAGAATAGCAAATTGTCGCTAAGAAGGCTTTTTCCGACCGGTTTCAGCGTTCCGATAACACCAGAATAGATTCCCTGGACTCTATCTCAGGATCGCTTCTAAGGCAGCGTTTAGTGCGCAAACTTGCAAGTCAGCCTGAGATATCAATCTTTCCATTCTTCTCGAATCAATTTTTGGTCAGGAACAAAAGAAAGGGAAAATTCAACAAAAGAAAGGGGTGGTGGTGTCAACTGCTTCCGTTTTGAACTCTGAACTTTAGATATCTTGAGAAAGTCATAAAAGATCAATGATTCCGACATACTACAAGAAAAAAAACCGACCTAAGTCTACCCACTGCTCGAGTCTTGCTCGAGGATGGGAAAGTTACAATAGAGAATGGCAGGCTTCCTATGTAATTATCTCCCCTGTTCCAATAAAAAAAACTGTCAAAAGCGATCGGATCCCCTAGAGGTAGTATGTCGGACTCCGGCGACGTCCTATGAAAGTCATAAAATATTAAAGACCGACATACCACAATCAAAGAACCGCTACCTACGGATACGCTATGTTTGCACCTTAAGGTCAGTTCAGAGCCTTCCTGAGCAAGTGGTTCTGAGATAGCCATAAATCCTTTCCCTTCCCATTCTTCTCGAATCATTTTGTGGTCGTCGACAAAAGAAAGGGGAGTTTCAATAAAATAAATGAGTGTTTTTCCAGCTGTTTTCTAGCTCTCGCTCTTGACCTTTGGACATGCTAAGAAAGTAATAAAAGATGAAAGGGAGCGTTTTACCACATAAGAGACACCGCCCACTTAGATTGTACTCTGATCGTTCCTTAAACGCAGCCTTATCATTGCATTTCATAAATATCTGAAAAATACTTTTTTTCTTTTCTTTTTTTTTCTCTGCGCCTGTTCTTTCACCGAACTTGAATGAAAATCCTGCCTTTTTACACTCTCAATATGGTTGTTCAGCAAATTCCTCTGTTTTTCTTTTCCTATTCGGGCTTGGAAAGTAAATGAGACGTATAGTAATATCCATGACAGTATAGTACCTTCCCTTCTTTGTTCGAGTCTGCTATTTGGGGCTTTCCCCGCATCTCTCTCTTTTGAGGGTGCGGTATGCGCGCCGATGTTTTAAAACGGTTGCTTCTGAAAAAATGCATTGCAAGAAGTTATTTATTCCCATTCCCCTTTGAAGTGTAAAAAACACAAGAACGAAAAATCATGCGTCAAACATACATTATTAAAACGTTGCATTTCATGCTTGGTGCTGCGGTTGTAAGTGTTCTAAAAGTCCTGATTGTGTGGTAGGTTCTCTCCACAATCAAGAAGCGCCCTGTAGCGCTTCGCAGCAAATCTTTATACACTTTTCAGAACACTTTTTAAAACACTTATTTTGTCACCTTTTTCAGAACACTTTGAAGCGCACTTTTTGGAACAGCTTTCTGAGAACACTTCTTTTGTTCAAGCACACTTTCTAGAGCACATTTTCAAAGCTCGATGATTTCAAAGCTCGATGTGCCCAAATGTGCTCCCTATCCGTTCTCAAATGTGTTCCCAAGTTTAGATTTAACAGATGTCTTGATCAGAACACTTTCGATACAGTTTCTTTATTAGCGGAGCATATTCGGATCACATTAAGGTAACACATTAAGGTAACTGGAACGCTTTTTTTTTTTTAAATCAAAGTGTTCCAAATGTGTTCCCAATATGTGCTAGGAATTTGCAGTGTTCGCAGCTTGCGTTACGACCACAGACATCTAATATATATCCCTCCTCAGTAGATAAGAAAGGCCGGTTCTACGCCAGAAGCGTACGAAGCGTATGACCTCTGTGCTCTGTGAAGGTCAGCGGAAGTGGCAGGTGTGGACACCGGATGTAGCAGGTGGGGATAACAGGCATGTTGAAACAGGAAGTGTAGATAGGAAGTTTAACCGGAAATGTGACAGGAAGTGAATGCGATAAGGGAGAGATGGGGAGGATTTATTTTTTTGGGGGGCTTAATTTTTTTTGTTGGTTTTAATCCTTCTAGTCGAGTGGAGTTGAGTTGTAGGAATCCTGCTATCAGAATGAATTTAGTTTGAAAGTAATATTAGCAAAATGTTCGATTTTTTTTTTTTTTTTTTTTTTTTTTTTTTTCTCACCTGAAATAAAAATTTTATTTGCTAACTAACAGCTAATATAAAAATGGAAATCTTTCTGACTTTGTTTTACTTTATAAAAGTTTAACGTGAAATTTATTTTTAGACTGGAAACGCGACAGGAAATAAGATCGGAAACGGGATTAGACATGCTTTTTCCAAAAAGGGTTTTCAGGAAGCAGTAAACATGTTTTAGGAACATGTTTGGGAGCTTGTTGGAACAGGGCAGGTGGTTTGTGAGACCGGAAGTAATTAAGATGAGAGAGATAAAGAAGGTGCATGATTAGACATATAGATTTTGTTCTTTGTAGAGGGTGAAATTTTGTTTTATTTTTTATTTAAAGTGTTTTCATTTTTTTTTAAATTTATTTAAAGCGTTTCAAATAATTTTTTATATTATTTTTTTTGTAGTATTTTACGTATTATTTTAATTTTTAGTGACATTAGAACCTGCAATTTCTGTATCACACATGTCTTATCTTAGGTTACCAAGGATGTGTGTGTGTGTTGTTATCTCTTTAAATGCGAGAGATGGTTACTTCAGACCTGCGTTGAGATATCTTTATCATAGTTTTAATGAACTGCAGGAAATTGTCTTTAGCTATTGAGTAATTCGCGAGTTTTGGTTTAATATGAATGCTATTACATCTGTTTGTTTAATTTACAAGCACATTTCTCTTACAACATTCTGTCAACAGATCATTTCCATATTCGAAATAATAATTTAGAAGGAAAATTTTTATATGAAAATACTATGAAATGTCATTTATAGAGATTGACAAAAATAGCATGCTTGTTTCTTTCTCGTATTAACCTTATAATCATTTATTTTAGAAATATAGATTTATAGTTTTGTTACGAAAAATAACGTGTTTACATATTTTAAAAACGAAAGCAAAGTGATTTTTACAAATGTAACTATAAGCTATACACCCACGCATTTGTGTTATTGAATTAAATTACAATGCTTAAAATTGTATTCACCGTACTATTTTCCTGCAAAAGCCGTTTCGCAAACTTGTGTACTGAAATTAATGTGGCATTTTTAGGGAAAAAGTTAATTCAAGTCTTTGAGACTAATCTTTCAAAGGAAAAAAAGATTTGTCATACTTTCTCTTACATTATATCTTCCGTTTTTTAAGTTTACAAATTTGTGGAGTAACTTAAATAATCGTTTTTATGCTAATTAAACAATATATTTTTTTAATTATATGTTTTTTTTTTTTAAATTAACTTGTAATAGCTTTTTTTTTTTTTTTTTTTTCTTAAAAGGGTACTGTAGAATAACTTACGTCACAAATACTACATCCTTCTTTAGTTAAATATGTTTCACTTAAGACATGACAAAGTGTCTTAGAAACATTTCATTTTGGAGTTAAGTGATTAAACAAGAAAAATATTATTTATAAAAACACAACACATAAGACTAGCGGCTGAGAGGTTCTACTCTCAAAGTTGATAGATGGAAGGTGTTAGGTTTAAACCTCTCTCAAGGTCGTCGACCTAACCGTTCGGAGTTTTCTTCGAACCTTGTCAATACGAGTTAGGAGCCCTTAGAATGACCCCTAGAGTGACCTATATCCCTAACGCAGATAATCAACCCTATATTTAACCAACCAGTCACAACACATAAGACATTTTAGATCATTACATAAGACATTTTAGATTATTATATTTAGTTAAGAAGTGATTTGACGTGCAAAATATTATTTATAAAAACATACAATAAGAGAATTTTAAAGATTTTTTCCTTTTAAATGAACAATTTTTAGTAACTATTTAACTTATTAAAGAGAGCGGGTATTTTGTTTAGAGTTATACGATTAAAATAAATTTTCAATAGATTTGACTTTATACAACCAACATTTTAAAAAAAGGGAATGGAATCTAGTTTTTATAAATTAACGTATTTCAATTTTACAAATACTTTACACCCCCTCTTTGTTAGACTCCATACACATAAGACATAAAAGGCGTTTTAGAATACATCATTTAGAAATTAAGCGACTTGATAAGTAAAATATTATTTATAAAAGTAATAAAGATTTTTACTTACAAATGTACGAACTTCTGATAGGTAAGACTTTCTCAGTCATTGTGCAAGAATTAAGTGGTTATTGAACTTATAACATTATAGGATGAAATAATCGCGTGGCGTATTTTTAAACCAATAAAATGTCAGTATTTTTAAACCAATAAAAAGTTAGTATTTTTACACGAGCGCCCTCTATCATTATATAAATTTCAATGAAACGAGTTGATATTATTATACTGTGCCCTGAAATTGTTGTAATAGGTTGTATTTTTCGTTAAGTTAGTTTTCATTTAAGTTATTATGGAACGAGTTATGAATTCTTATGTTGGTGATGTAACCAACTTGGAGTGTCAACACTCATCACCAAAGTTAAATAATCAAGAGATTGATTCTACACTTTTACCCAAAGAAGCACCCGTTTCGAATTATGAAGTGAAACCCAACTCATCAGGACTAAAGTTACCCTTTGTGTGCACTACTTGCAACAAAGCTTTTTCCCGAAAGTTTGTCTTAATTAGACACATGAAATTTCACCTGGAGAAAAAACCTTTTGTGTGTGACATCTGCGAGTAGAGGGAAAAAGACAGTTCAGCACCAGTAGGAGCAATGAGGTGGTGGAGGTGGGAGGGAGTGAGTCTTATTTTTGAGGGGGGCTTATTTTTAAGGGGGGCTTATTTTTGAGGGGGGGGGTTAATTTTTTTTTTTTTTTTTTTTTTTTTTTTAATTTTAGAATTGACTTTCAGTTTGAAGGCGAAACGGAGATCAATTTTTTTTTTAAATTAAATTTAAATGTTAGATTGAAGTCTGCTATAGGAGGAGGGTCTAAAAGTGAGGGAGCTTATTTTTGAAGAGGCGGTTAACTTTTTTGAAGGAGGGGCTTATTTTTGAGGGGGGCTTAATTTTTTTTTTTTTTTTTTTTTTTTTTTTTTTTTAGAATTGACTTTAAGTTTGAACGCGAAACGTATATTAAACATTTTTTTGGTGGCGCCTTCTATCGGAAGGGAATGCAATAACGAATATTTAAAATAGGTTTTCTTGAAAAGATTTCACTGAGGTTTGAACCTGCACAATAGCTTCTTGACTTGATAATTTGTGGTAGGTTTAACTGATCAAGCCAAGAAGTTATACATGAATGTCGAGATTTTAAGTGTTTAAAGGAGTCGCCTGATATCTATCCCCAGTATATCTGCCCCCATACGTCGCATTTAGGTCACAGCAGAAGGGGATACATATCCAGGTTCACTTTCTTCGAGAGTCGGATATCCGACCCCAGTATATCTGCCCCCATATCAGAAGGGGCCATATATCAAAAACTAGTTCGTGTTACTTTCGTCGAGACCTGGATAACCGTCCCCTGTATATTTGCCCCCGTACTTCATCTTGACGTCATAGCAGAAGGGGACATTTATCAAGGGGTAACATATCCGATGCTTGGACGTTTTACTTTTGAGGGGAGTATTGGATATCCGACCCCTGGATATCTGCCCCCATACGTCATCTTGAAGCCACAGCAGAGGGGACACATATCCAGTGCTAGAATATTTTCACGCTCGTCGAGAGTTGGATATCCGACCCCTGTATATGCATCCCCTGTTACGTACAGTTTTTATTTTGGCAGTGAACTAATATACGTCCTTATTTATCTAGAAATCGGTAGACGTCATTCAGATTATAACACACCAATTAGATACATATATATATATACATAATTGAAACAATATAAATATTGTTTGAATTATGTATTGTTATATTTAATAACATTACATAATTGAATTTTGTTATATATAATATATGTATTAGGTTTCAATGTATTGAATACCATATATCTATTGAAATTTGTAATGTAAAAAGTATTTCTTGTAATAATTTTTTCCTTTTTTAAAAACGAGTTATAGTTAGATGGCTAGAAATTATTTTCAAATGAAAAAATATATATATTATTGCTGATTTTCCATCTGTGCCTAATTCCTGTTGATAGCACATACGAACAAAACAATAACGAAAAATAATGTCGATTGCACAGATTATAAAACACCTTCCAACTATTTTTACTTATTACATTTATCCACTATCAGTTTTTCGAAATATATTCTGAACTTTCATGCAATGTTAAAGATTAAATAACTTTCTTTGAATTTGTTCAAGAAAAACATGATCAAAATATACTTCAAATAAATTCTGCCACTAGACCGTAATGTAATGTGTCCGAATTCTTTTGTGTACCTCGTGTAAAAACTATAAATGCTAGATATAGCATTTTTTTTATAAGGAGCTTGCTGTATAGCATTTCTTACGACCCTTTTCTAATCAAAGGGATGTGCTTACTGACACATTTCTGAAATCATTTTTGTCCAGAAACGCATGAAATTGGCAGGTGTTGTTATTGAGAAACTATGTAATCAAAAGACATTTTCCATTTTTTTGGTAAAGACAGAAGAACTTTCTTGAAATGCTGTCAAAGTCGGCGTTTAAACCGAATTCCCTACACGGAAGCGCGAGAAAGGGGAAATGCTTGTCACGTGAAAACAATCGCTTATCACTCGATAGGTAATTTATTTGCCAAACGCTATTCGATTGCAAATCCCTTCAATAATCAGGCTTACCAATTTTATACATTTAAATTTAAATATGAGTTAGAAAATGTCTCAGAAAGTTCCTCATTGTTGAGCAAGGAATTTGAAAGCTACCTTAATGACATATATCAATTTTGTGGTTTTTATTTGTCAATATTTTCCCGAAAGTTAGAGCACGAACGGACAGACAGTCAAAACAAAATTATAAAGACATGCCTCACACATACATTATTACACCCTTTCCAACACGACGAACATATACATTAAGCTACAGTTTACGCTATATCTTTTTATATCTACATTTTACGCTATATACTTTCTTGAAATGGCCTGAGAAACTGCGTGGTCCGGCGACTACCAGGGATACGAAAAACTAAAGTGTATGAAATTCACTAACTATTAAGTGAAAATTTAAGGTTGTTCTCAAATTCCCTCCTGAACAACTTGAAACTTTCTGACTACTTTTCTAACACATTTTTAAACCTAAACGCATAAAATTTGCAAGCCTGACTATAAAAACGATAGAAATTGGATTGAGTACTACATTTGTGATAAATAAATTATTTATCAAGTTACAAATGATTGTTGTCACGTGACGACCACTTTTTCCCCTTTCCCTCGCTGCCGCGTCCGGAAATTCGATTCAAAACGCAAACTTTCAAAGTATATTCTGAAAGAAATTTCTGTCTTTACCAAAAAAAGGTAAAACATCATTCGATTACATAGTTTCTGTACTCATAAAAAATAGACATTTGTTCTTTAAAAAATTAGTAATTTTTTTAAAATAAATATTTCTGTAAATCCCTTAGTCAAATCAAAACTAATAATTTTCATATCAAATGTGAAAAAAGTATTCAAAAAAGTCATTCCGGCCTGCACCGGGGGGAAAAGGTAGCTTCCATATTCCATGGAATTTCAAACAGCTATTATATCGCAGCCGTTTTTTAAGATAAAGCCAAAACAAAATATGCTCCGGAATCCATGTATCATGATCTAACAGTTCACGGAAACAACTTTTTAAATTTATAATTTTATTTTACATCTTTTAGAACATCTTTTTACATTTTTTAACTGGCCTCCACTTTGAAACTAGATGGCGCATGATGCTGGCCAACGAACTCGGTCGAAACTTTGGTATGTTCTGTACACATGATCAGTCACATTCGTATCGGTTCATAAATACGAGAGTTATAGCATAACAAAAATCAGGTTGTTTCAAAATGTCAGCCTCCCTAGAATTTCAAACTGCCATATCTCAGCCGTTTTCTTTTTTTAAGATAAAACCAAAACAAAAACGGATCCGTAATCCTTGTATCACAATCTAACACTTAACGGAAACAATTTTTCAAATTTATAATATTTTTGTTCATCTTTTTGAGTTTTTAATAAATTAAAAAAAATTAACTGGCCGCCATTTTGAAACAAGATGGTGGATGAAGCTGACCAACGAACTCGGTTGAGACCTTGGTATGTCCTATACACATACTCAGTCACAACCAAATAGGTTCATAAATAAGAGAGTTACAGCATGACAAATATCAGATATCTATATCTATATCTATATCTATATATCTATACTAATAAAAGAAAGTTTCGCTCTGTGTGTGTGTGTTTGTCTGCGATGGCTAGCAAAATCTAGCCCACCTAGAAGTCTGAAAATTTAGGTGTGTATAGCCCAAGGTCTGGCCATGTGTACCTGAGTCTCAGAATTTTAATATTTTGATAATTACCCAAAATATTAATTATATTCTCATTAAACATCGCATCAAAAATGCCATCTTTTTAATCAAAATGGCTAAAGAAAAGAATTGCTGTTGGGATTTGCAAGCGGAAATGAATGAATTCGAAATTATTTTACTAATTAGCGAATTTTAAGAAAACTAATTAAGATATCAATCTGAAAATTTCTGAGCATATGTAGAAAAAAAAAATCTGCATCCGACTATGCGATTTTTTAAAAATTCGGCCGGTATTTTTTCTTAATTTATGCAAAAATCTGCCGGCGCCAGTGAAATAAATCGGAGAGAGTTTCAGACAGGGATCTGCTTTCATTAAAAACTAAACTACGAAGAGATCTATTTCTCTGGCCGATCCCTCCATTTAGTTTGCGAAAATGAAAGTAAATAATTGCCAATTTTTATTAATGAACAAAAATTTAGATAACTAATTAAGATATAGATCTGAAATTGAGGATGGGTAAAGTTGTCCTCTGCCGGCTATTTTAGCGTAGCGTCTTCGTTATGTTCTAATTATCAGAAAAATGTAATTATTTTTTTAATGATCGCGTTAATGTAGGTGAAGGTGGTTTTCTTGAACAAATTATTCGTTATATTTGCGAGTATGGGGAGGAAGGGGGTCAACGCCTTGCTCTGAGATTGTTATTATCTTTGGCCCGGGCAATGCCGGGAGTGTAGCTAGTACTAATATAAAACAAAATTGCTGTGTGTGTCTGTGTGTCTGTCTGTCTACGATGGCCAACGAAATGTAGCGCACCTAGAAATAAGAAAATTTAGATTTATGTAGTACAAGGCCTGATCTGATGCACCTGGGACTCAGAATTCTAATATATTGATATGTACCCACGATATTAATTAGAATCTCATTAAACATCGCATCGAAAATGCCATCTTTTTTAATAAAATGACTAAAGAAAAGAACATCTGTTCTCAATTTGCAAGTAGAAATGAACAAATTTGAAATTTATTTATTAATTAGCGAATTTTAAGAAAACTAATTAAGATATTGATTGAAATTTTTAATCATAAGTAGAAACATTTTCGACATCCGATAATGCAATTGTTGTAAAATTCGGCCGGTAATTTTCCTTAATTTTTACAAAAAACTGCAAAAATATGGTGTGTGTATGCATGTGTATGCACATGTGTGTATGCATGTATGCCCCCACATATACACATACATGTGTGTATGCATGTATGCCCCCACATGTGCACATACATGTGTGTATGCATGTATGCCCCCACATGTACACATACATGTGTGTATGCATGTATGTGCATTTTACAACGTTAAAAAAATCCGAGAAAGTTTCAGACATGGATCGGCTTACATTAAACACTGAACTACAAAGATATTCGTTTCTCTGGCGATCCCTCCATATACTTTGCGAAAATGAAAGGAAATAATTGCCAATTTTTACTAATGAACAAATATAACTAATTAAGATATAGATTTGAATTTGAGGATGGGAAGGGGTGCCATCTGGCGGCTATTTTAGCGTTATGTTCTAACTATCAGAAAAATATAATTCTTTTTTTTTTAATGATCCCGTTAATGTAGGGGAAGAGGATTTCCTTGAACTAATTATTCGTTATATTTGCGGGTATGGGTAGGTGGGGGGGGGGGGGGGGGTTAAGGCCTTGCTCTGATTTGCCCAAAACAAATTCCATTTAAGAAATTTAACATTTTTAGCTTCTCCCGTATCGTTTTATAAATGTTATATATAGAGAATACCGGAAATTTCAAATAACGATTTTCGTAAAAATTAAATTTTTGTTCCTAATAAAAGTACACAACCCGTATTTACTTGATGCATACCAACAAACAAAGTAAATGAATTGTTGTTGAGCACTTGATCAAGCGCCCCCTGGCGGGAAACACTACAAGCTTTTTTTCTCTAACAGTGCTTTGTTATCTCGGGTTCTACGGGCCCGATCACGACGAGCTATGGCTAATTCGACTTTTCGATCGCGTTACAGACTTTAGTTTTACCTTCCACCGCCAGGGGCCCATAATTTTCTCGAGTTCTATGGGCCCGATTTCGACGGTAATTGGTTCATCCAACTCCCTTGATACAACAGGTACCCGTGTCGGATGTTCGAATCTAACAAATGGCGTACCCTGGTTTTTGCTGGCGTGCACGTCACGCCTACTATATGGTACCGGAGGCAGCGGGGACACGTGTGGGAGTTTCGTTCGGAAGATAATTTATTTGAACAGAGTGACTCCCCTGTGAAAGATGGAACTAAAAGACTTTGCAGCGCAAGCGCTTCATGCCTACTATACGGTGCCGCAGGCAGCGGGAACACGTGTCGGAGGTTCGTTTAGATGAGAATGCGCATCCTGTCGGCGGTAGGTGGAAATAGAGGATTTTCCGTCATGTGCGCAGCACTTTTAAATAAATGATTTCCCGAACGGCTGCAATAGGTAGCTTTTTGTATTGAAAGCTACCTAAAATATTTTAGAAAATAGAATATTTTAGTAATTTTCATTAAAGAATTTACATTTAAAAGGGAATACATATATAAATTTATATTTCAAGAAAAAAAATATATTATAATAAATAAATGATTATAGATGAAAGATATATACGTATATATCGTATATGTGATATTATTTATCTCTCTTTCTATATATGTATATCTGATATTATAGGACAAAGCGATTTTATATATATCACTCTATTTTGTATATGCATATACCTTTGTATAATAGGTGTGTGATATTTATTTCAAAATAATTAATAATTATTTTGAAATAAATATCACACACCTATTACACAAAGGTATATACAAATGTAGAGTGATATATATAAAATCGCTTTGTCCTATAATATCAGACATGCATATATATATAAAGAGAGATAAATAAAATCGCTTTGCCCTATAATATCAGACATGCGATATACATTATATATATATATATATATAGAGAGAGAGAGAGAGAGAGAGAGATAAAAAATTCGCTTTGACCTATAAAATCAGATATGCGATATACACGCATGTATATAGAGAGAGATAAACAAAATCGCTTTACCCTATAATATCTGACATGCAAGTATATAGAGAGATATAAATAAAACCGCTTTGTCTTATAATAAAAGTTCTTTTCCAAAAAAGCAAAGTCTGAAGCATATTTGATTTAATGAAATTAGCCTACCCCTTCTTTAAATACTCTTTCGAAGGTACGCAATTATGATTCAGTGGTTAAGATAAAAAAAAAAACATTGAGTCATGATTAGATTTTGCTAGGGTTACAACCACGCAATCACTTTCAATTTATATTCTCACTACTATTTAAAACTGAAAAGCTTAAACTAATATCCAGTGATAGCAGCATTGAAAAATTCTACAAATTTCGGTACATGTGTTAAAGCATTGTGTACTAAAGAGGAATTCCTATTCGAAACACATTCTTTTTTGTATAGAACTAGTTTTTTTCCTGATTAAAAAAATTTAAAAGGGAATCTATTTCGTGAAAGAAGTATTCTTCGAGAATAAAAGATTATTTTACAATGTGTCTGAAATTTTTTATAATGAAACTTTATAATTATTTTGATCCCGTTATAAATTCTCTAAAACTTAATTTCGTTCTTTAAAAAGTATTCTTCGAGGTGTTTTTAGAAGAAAAAATATTTATGAATGATACAACACGAGTCGAAAAAAGTGTGATTGTAATAAATAGTATTTATAAGAAAGTGAGAAAGTATCAGGGCACGGACAGCCCAATAGTTAGCGTATCAATAATAAAATAATAAATTGGAGCTCAAGTTCGCGGGCTCAAAACCGACGCAAACGAATGAAACTAAAAAGTCCTTATGAATAAGACATGTTGGCTTTCTGATTTTAAAAGTAATATAATTTTCCAGCGTACGCGCAATCACATCGATTTCAAGATCTTTAAATTTTTCTAGCTTTGTTATAATATGATGACTATCATAATTTTTCAAGTTATGGAATATAACAGGGATTGTTTTACATTGCTTATAGTTCAAGTTACATTCCACATGTGTAGCTCCTCTGTATACTCCTTACAGGTGATTATGGTCACGTGTGCGTTTCTAACCTAATACTTTTTTACAAATTGAACACGGATCATATACAATTTTTAGTTTCGCAAACGTTTTATCGCATGAGTTATTGGCGAATCCTTAACAAAAAATTTGAATTTTATAATTATAGGTTATGTACATGGTTGAAAAATTATAAATTAGTATAGGTGATTGGTTATGAAATAAAATTTGTGATTAGCGAATTAATTTATTATAATTTTAGATAGTCACGTGACATACATTTAAAAAAATCCATATGTGTTATGGTAATGATAAGCTACGGCTGCCGAAGGCAGTCTAGTTCACAGCGGATTCCAGGCTCTGGTTAGCCCATACGAGGTCACGAACAAGAAGGGCCCGTTTACCCGGACACCTCCAAGGTGGTGCTCTTTGGCCTGGGGAAAGACGGGGGCCGAATCCTACCTGCGCCTCTCACCCTAACCCAAATGAGTGAAGTTCAGCGGACGCTGCGACTTGCGGTGGAGCCCAAGTGCAGGACATCACCACCTGACACTTGGGCGGACGCAGAGACGACCCGACGGCCTTGTTGCCAGAACCTCATAAGAGGATCCGGATTGTAGGCCATTGCCGAAACACCCCACGACCCATTACTGTAACCACGCCTTCCGATTATCAAATCCTAGGGAAGGAGGAAGCGACTAGTTCATCGGACGTGGCGAGCAGAAGATGCTTCTTGCCAACCCGGGGCTTCGAAGAAAGTTAGTCCCTGACGCACAGACACGCCTTGGCTAAGGTTGTCCCCCACTAGAATAGCTTCCCGCGAGACAGAACCCCATAGGCAAAACTAGGACGTGGTCAAGCGACCCCATTCGAGGAGATCATACCCATATTTATATAACTACGACATCCATGCACTACTACATATATATATAAATACGACATAAATGCACTACTACATATATACACTACTGCATGCAAAACATAACACAACACATAGAGATAAGGAAATCATACCTACCTGTTTACCTTACCTGTGGGTTCTCGAGTAGGACTCTTAACCCACTAATTATGCACCATGACCCCCAGTGCCGCAAATGCCGCGGGCTGGTTGATTTGCATTTAAACGTGGTCGGCGACCACGAAAAGCATTTGCGCTTCGTCCTGCCCTTCGACGACCCAGATTGCGGTCCAGTGTCCGAACAAGGAGGTCCTGGACTATGAGCCTCACTCCCTTGCGACAATAACCGTCTAGACATAAGTCATGCAGCGTTCGAGTCCGGAAGTCACGAGGAAAGAATGTTTCTCTCTCGGACCACCAGAAGTTGCACTCGTACAGACAGTGTCTGACTGTGCTGACGCGCGTTCCGAAGAAATGTACTGAGATGTTTCCAAAGAGGCGTCTCTGAAAATCGCCGAAGGCGCCATGTCCCGTAAGGGCCTGGTTCACATAGAATTCTCCCTGCAGTCTGCGAGTGCGGACCCACGGTAAAACGTCATACGTCGCTCGACCGTGCTCAGAATCGGTCCATCTTTCTTGCCAAGATGCTACGGCCCGACCCAGAAGAATTTTCTTGGCCTGGCGGCGCGTTTTCCTGATCTCCACGTCGACAGTTTGTCGTGTCGTGGCTGCCTTGGCCAACGCATCCGCACGTTCATTGTATACGTGACCGACGTGAGCACGAACCCAGCGAAGATGAGGCTCGACTCCAGTTTGCTTCACCAATTCCTTAATCTCAACAATTGCCTTGTGTTTTGGCACCAGGCTATTAAGCGCTTGGAGCAACGATCTCGAGTCTGAGTAGAGATCGAGCTCACTGAGACCTCGTAGATGGGCGTCTGTTATTGCTTCTTTGATCGCGTGAACCTCCGCCACAAATACTTCTGCACCATTCGTGAGACGAAACTGACTCTCTCGTTCGATTAGGCCCTCGACAACAGCAAGGAACGCACACCCAACGGTCTCGTTCATTTGCTTGGATCCGTCCGTGTAGTAGGAACACGTCGTCTTTGGGGTGAGGTCTTAAGTCCATGGGATCCACTGAAGGTCGTCTCTGTTGAGAGTTGGTTTCCACAGCTCGAAAGTTCCGGGGTTTAGCCCAGTGCCGTCAATGCTTGCGTTCCAACGGACCAGAGACTTGAAGCCTCGGTCCAGCTCTGAACGTAGGTCGAGAGGCAAAACCCCTGCCAACACGTTTAGAGCATCCGTCGAAACCCTCTTGTAACACTTGGTAACGCACAGCAGTAGACCCCGCTGCGCGCTTAGTGACCGATTTTTCAACACTACTTTACCGTTGTACCAGACTAGTGCGTAGAGCATCTTGCGGAGGTGCGGCTTGATTCCCCAGCTCACTGCAGTAAGTCGGTTCATCTTGTGAAGTACCTTGAACGCCTTTTCCTGAACCTGGTCCAGGTGGGGCATCCAACTAAGATGGCTGTCAATCGTAACCGTAAGTACTGTATGTTCCATCGATGTGCTACCTTGTGACCTGCCATACGGATGGGCGTCGATGGCTGGTACTTGAAAGGTGCCCTTGGGAGGAACTATTGAGTGGCAGCACTTGGCGTAACTGAAAGTGAGAACGAAATCCATCGCCCAGCTGTGGATCTTCGAGAGAACCGGTCTGAGCACAGTCGCGAACCTCATGACCGCCTTTTGACGTGGTACCACAAAGACGTCATCAGCGAAGGTCTGGACAGCCCACTTCTCGTCAATTGGAACTGGCAAGCGATCCAAATCGTCCAAAAGGACGTTTGTTACAACCAGCCAGCGAGTCGGGCCGAGACACGACCCCTGAGGAACGCCTACGTTGTAGTAGTGCTCCCGTCGTGGAGGATAATCGAACGATACCAGGATTAGTTGTCGATCATCCCCAGGAGATACGGCTCAACGCCGTAGTCCTTCAAGCATTGGAGGACAGCGGCTCGCCGTACGCTGTTGAAAGCGCTCTTGATGTCTAACGTAAGCAGACATGTGTTAGCTTCACGTCTCTTTGATTCGGCTATGTATTTTAACACCTTTCGTTGCGCCTCTACGGTACTGACATTCTTGTGAAAGCCGTACTGATGCGGGTGGATCTTACCGTTGGTCTCTAGATAGAGCGCCAATTTTGCTGCGCACAACTTGTCTAGAATCTTCCCGAGGGTCGGGAGTAAACAAATCGGACGGTAGGAATCTGGGTCGCTCGGTTCCTTGCCGGATTTGACAAAGTAAACAGCAACCACCCGCTTCCAAGTCCGCGGAAAACAAGACTTCCTCAAACAGTGGTTATACAAGGCCAGTAACCATTGAGGATGGAACTGGAGGACCTTACGGGCGATCTCTAAACTGATACCATCGTGGCCGGGTGCCTTGTTAGGCGGCAGCGATTCGACTGCAAGCTCCAGCTCTTCCAATGTGAACCAGTCCGGTTCGCCGGTCGTACTGATTTCGACCCGCGAGGTTTCGGCGGCCTGTAGGAAATGGTGTCTAGCAAGTGCATCCTGAGATTTCTCCCAGGTGGAGACCTCCTCACCGGAGGGAAGGACCAGCAAAACGGGCGCCTCCCGTCTCGACTTGCCCTTTACCACATCAACTACTTGGCCTGGCCTATCCGTGACAGGTCCTTCGGAAACAAATTTCCTGGACCAGGCACGTTTTGTGCGCAGGATCGACTTCTTGTATTCTGCTCGCTTACGCTTAAAGAGGGCGCCAAGTGTCGCTCTCCGAGTCGGCTACAGATTATTCTGGTAGAGCCGCTTCAGCGTGCGCAAACGAGATCTGATGCTGGTCAACGCAGTTGTCCACCAACATGCACCCTTGCGACGAACAAGCTTTCGGCGTTTGTGCTTCTGACACAGCTTCACCAAAGTTGACATCAAGTGTTCAACACCTTCCTCCGGGGTGGCGAAATCGTACCATCTCAGATCACGGAGGAACTCATCCAAGACTAAGTCCCTTGGGAACCAACGTCTGTTGGTTCCTCTAGGTTGACCTCAGCCTGCCTTCATAGGTCCATAGCATGAGACGGTGGTCATTGAGTCTTTAGATGTCGGAGATCCTCCAATCCGCAATGCGACTGGCGCAGAAATGGACGAGAAGGACGTCGATCCAGCCTTTCCCTTGAAGGCCAAGGAATGTGGGAGGACCGTCCGGGGCGTTAACGATTTCAAGGTTTGCGTTCGAGGCGAAGGCAATCAGAGATCGCCCTCTGGGATCCGTGGGTCGCTGCCCCAAATCGTGGTCTTTGTATTGAATTCTCCAACCAGAACGACGTTGTCATTCGGGTATTGCATCAACAGCGTATCCAACGGTTCGAGAACGAGGTTGATATCTTAAGAAGGGACACAGTAACACGTTATTACCAGTACCCAACTGCTCGGCCAATTGCAGGGGATGGCCACCACATCCGGGTGTCTCAAGACCGTGCAGAAGGACACTCGCTTGCTCACCCAGAAGGCCGCCCGAAAAAGGTTACCCGCCGAGTGAACTTGCGCGTAGTCCTTAGGCGTACCGGTGACGGAGCCCTCGCCGACGTATGGTTCATTGAGTGAAACGATGTCTGTCTCTTGCGACAGAGTATCCTGAGCCAGTTGGTTTGCGGCCGCCATAGCAAGGTGGCAATTAAGATGTGCGAAAGTCGGGTTTATCCCCATGATGACGCTGTTCTTAATTGTTCGACCTCCAACTTGTGGATTTGACACTCATTAGAACCTGCGGCATGACTGGTCGACAATTGCTTGCCGTTTGGTCTCCGTTCGTTCCTGGTTCTGCAGTTCGGGCAGCAGTGCGCGTCCACACTGCATTCTGAGGTTGTGTTATCCGAGACGCCGTACCTCCCACACAGGGACACATTTCGGCACACCTTCTGTGTGTGGCCGTACTTCCAGCAACAATAGCAAATCAGAGGCCTCTGATTTGGCCGGAAGTCCACCTGTCACCAACACACACTCAATTTGCGAACCCGCTCCACACGCTCATATGAACTCTCATCAATCGCTATTACGTGATTACGACAGCGTTTCCCTGTGAACGAAGTTCTGAGTTCAAGGGAAGCCCCTTGAAGAATCTCATTCTGCTCCAGGATCGCAGGAATCACGTCGGCATTGGATAGATCCGAGTCCACACCGAAGAAAATGATAAACGGGGTGCGTCGACGCGGTCTCGAAATCGATTGATCGCTCACTAGTTCTGTCTTCCCTATTTCGGCCTCCAGCCTCTCGAGATCTGCGGTGCTGTCTGTTATAATGACAGTGCCTAAACCTGAGATATCCCGCACACCTCTGATTCTGATTTTGGCCTTGATAGGGTCGATTTCGCTAGTTACTTTTGTCCGAATGAAATTGGAGGAAACGTCAGAGTGTGTGGCCGGTGTTTTCGGCCACACTATGAGGGCTAGTTCCTCTTTAGGTTTGGCTTTGGCTTTTGGCCTCTGCTTCCCCTTCTGGGCGGATTCCTTTGGATGGGGATTCGCACCTTTTGGGCGTCCCGCCCGATCCATCTCCCGCTGTTTCTTCCTTGCATTCCTGGACACAACTTTGGACCAAGAGCCGTCCTCATCAGCCATTAATCCACCTAGCTGGGTTTCTGGAAGATCGTCTACGGAAGACGCGTCCGAATCATGAGATTGGACTTCGCTCTTCCTCGAATCTTTCTTACTTCCCTCACGATCGTCCTTAGAGCTCTAAGAGTTTTTCTTTTTCCTCTTTTTACGCAGCTTGCCAGCGCTCTTGGTCACTTTCCGTTTAATCCCCAGCTGAGGATCGTCGGGTTACCCGTCTTTGCGAGGCTTCACCTTGTTTCGAGAGGATTGATCAGAACCATTAAGTCGCTCACTAGCACTCTGGGTTGCTTTCTGTTTACTCCCCTGCTGAGGAACTTCGGGCGACCCGTCTCCGTGAAGTTTCAGTTTGTGTGTGCTTCAGACATGGGACGTGCCTGTCTTAGACCTCTCCGTCTGCACCAGAAACTTATGTTTTTGTTTTTCCGTATTTTGATTCGGGTACGATTTACCGCCCGCTACGTCCGAATCTCCAGAAGGATTACGCTTAGTCTCTGGAGTTAGACCATCCTTGTGACCCTTCTTTCCTGAAATGTACTCATGGGGCTTTGCTTCAGTCTGATTACCGTTATACTCGGCTGCCGTCGACTCCTCCCGCGCACAATGTTATGTGTTATGGTAAAAGAAAGAACATATATCTTAAAGTCTGTATGAAAATAACTAAAAGTATGGATGCGTTTCTGTGGGTGAAAGTCTTTATATTATTAAAGATTTAACTTAAAATGCAATAATTTGTGTTTTCCTTTTTGCCTACCCCTACATAAAGAAAAATAACTTTAAAAAATATATTACTACTGACTTACTATATATCTACGTACCTCGAGTGCACCCTACAACTAGGTCGTAAACTTGCTTTGGAAGAAATTAATTGAAATGTGTTCTTATCAGTGAATCTTATCTAGAGTGTTATCGCGATCAGTGATGTCGTCAAATCACGTGATCTTACTAATCTACCACGCGGTGGAAAATCCCTGACGTTAGAGACCATGTGACATACAGTCACTATGTATTATAAAAACAAATAATTTAAATTGTATTTTATTTTAAAAATCAATTACACGAAACATGCTCATTTCAATTATACCTATACATTATGTCTACTACCATACCCCTTATAAATGACGTCACAGTATCCCATGGTCTTGCGATTTAAGTGAACACATTACCGTTCACTCCTTTTAAGACAAGTGCCACAGAAGTTCAAATTTGGGTCAAGTCCAGTACATCATGGTTGAAATTTTAGGTAAGAAACGTTTATATATAAGTTTTAATATGGTAAAAATGTATTTTAAACATTTAAAACATTTTTTTAAATAATAGACAAACTAAATAGTAGAATACATATTTTATAAAAACAAAGTCAAAAGGTTTGTCAGGCAAGTTATTTATTTATCCTATTCATTAATCAAAAGAAATTTTTAAGCCAGAATACTAAAAACCCAATTTAGTATAATTTTACTATACTTTACTATACAAGTTACAAAAAACATAAACGTGGAAATTAGTAAGCATTTTATTTAATTTTAAAACTATGGCGAATTCTACAGATATTCGATAAAATACCGTTTAACTATCAAAGTAATTGTATACCAAAGTACTTTCCAAGCCTTATTATAGATAATGACCGAATTTTTTGTGAAGGGTTTTTATTCAAACAGGGGACTCCTGCGATTTTTTGTCAAGGGGTCTTTTTATTCAAATAGGGCACGTATCCCATTATTTTGTGAAGGGTCCCTATAGTGTAATGTCGGTCCTCACTTCGAATAGGGAAAAAAGGGGGGAGGTTACTTAACTGATTTTATGAAAGGTTTCCGTAACGTGAATTCATTGGATTTTTTTGAAGGACCCTAGGCCATTTATTCAAAAGGAGATCTCTCCAATTTTTGTGAAGGGGTTAATATCTATAACTTTTTCCAGTTTCTTTCGAAGCGTCCCTGTAACTTTTAACTATTTTAATTAACTAATGCACTATATGGTAAAATTATATTTTATTTACATATCATTTCGATAATTGTGGAAGATGATTCATAAACTATACCGATACGCATCATTTTTCGTTCTTGTTTACTTTCTTACTTACTATTTTATGTTAACATTTGAATTCTTCGTACCCTTTTTTTTACCTTTCATATCCATTTTCACCTCTCCAAACGTAAATTTAAACATTCGAAAGTAAAATCTAACTTGCACTAGATAGTAAAGTTATATTATTTACTTATTTCACATAAAATTCCGATTGCATTTGGAAAGTGTTTCATATACTATACTATGACGCATTTTTCGTTCTTATTTATTTATTGTTACTTACTATTATGCATTAACGTTAAAATTCTTCGTATACTTTTTGTGGGCACTCTGTATTTTTCGAAGTGCGTATTGTTAGCCTAAATTATGTCGAAGGGCTATTGGGGGAAAAAAGGGGGGGAGCTATTAAATTTAGTGCAGTATAATTCTTATAGGGGTCCTGTATTTTTAGCATAATGTGTATCGAATTCATTTAATTAAAACCCACCTCTTACCCCAAAAATTTTTAAGACCGGTCAACTTTTAATTAGTATTTTTAATTTATTTCTTAATTACTATTTTTAATTTATTTCTTAATTACTATTTTTAATTAATTTTTAAATACTATTTTTCATTCACTTCCACCATATTTCTACATACTCTAATACTCAAAGTGCATACTCTAGTTGAGAAAAAATAATCTCGCTTAAATTTTTAAGTTCCTTCATTAACATATCTCTTAATGAGTAATTTTAATTAGCATTTTTAATTTATTTTAAATACTATTTTGCATTCACTTCTACTACATAACTCTAATATTCATACTGCATACTCTTGTTCAAAAAAAAAAAAAAATTGCTTCGAAAATTTCTAAGTCCCTCAATTAAAATTAAAATTAAATAAATTTCTATTTCGCTAAAATGAATCCGTTGAAACTCGCATAGTATTCTAGTAGATATTTCTCCGCGAAAAAAAAAATGCTTCGAAATTTTCTAAGTCCCCGAATTAAAATTAATTTTAAAAAAATCCGAAATAATCCCCTCGTCTTATAGTTGACGCCCCGATCCACCACCGCACATATCCCCGATCCCTTATCCCCAGATCCCCTGCCGCACAGCTCCACAGGAGCCCTACTAACCTATGATTAATATGAAATTGTTAGTGATAGAAACTTGAAATTTTACATGTCTCTTACTTCAAAGACATAAATGCATCCACAGAAAAGTTTTTAAAAATTCATAATTTTTTAACTCTGCAGGAACAAAATACATTCTAAAATTGTGATTTCTGCGATATAGTTGTAATAGAAGCTTGAAATTTGGCACGGCGATTACATTTAAGATGTAAATTCTCTTCAAGAACGGTTACAAAAAATTCGAAATTTCAAATAAAACATGAAATGAGCGAAAAACCTTCAATATATACTCTAAATTACCATTTATTTGGAATTAATTTTAGTTTTTCTCATTCATTTAAGTCTCGTGTTCGTCTAATGCAGTATAAGAATGAAGTTTGCTCAAAATGTGACTTAATTAGTAATTTTTGAATTATCTGTGGCAATAAAATTTCCTAATGAAAATCGACACACAAATACCACTTCACAATTACTTCAACAATTACGCGATCAAAGCCACATGTTTTGATAGTATATGATAATGCTCTAAAATCAATGGAAGTGCAAATAAATTAATTGTGAGCCACATGTAATGATATGTAAGAGTTCCTGTTCTGATTAACTTGACTTACTAAATTCATGTCCAGACAGCCATAATCGTCCTCCTACTTTAATATATAGGGTATCTAACTATAAGTTGAAAGCTGATTATTTACCACCTAGATTTTTAGAATTACCCACTGTGAGTTGGTCCACAGAAATTTCCTCTCAGTCTAAATTTCGTCCGAATCATATAGCAGCTACATAAGTAAGTCACTATTGTTCGACCGTCGAGTCAGCAGATACGAAACATTTTCGGGGAGAGGGGGCGGATACTAAGATAGCAAAACTCGACCATTTCGTTTCGCAATCTATGGACACTTAAAAAATATATATTATATCGGTTGACGACGGGTGGAAGGAAGGGGAAAAGGACACCTAACCGCTCCCCCGCTCAATCGGCCTTCGATAAAAACTGGCATAGTTTTAAATTTTCATTCTCCAATTTCGCATTCAGTGAGGTTACTGGTATATGCGCATGACTCGAGCAGAATTATTTTTTATCCGGGTTGTTTTAGCTAAGCACATATATACTATACTCTGTTCTCCATTGAACACTTTATGTATAGAATTTATACTCATTTTACAAGGCTAAACAAACAAACAAGCGTAAAAAAGGTATAAGCGTAAAATGTAGCTTAATGTATATGTTCGTCGTGCTGGAAAGTGTGTAATAATCTATGTGTGAGGCATGACTTTATGATTTTTTTTTTTACTATCTGTCCATTCGTGCTCTAACTTTCGGGAAAATATTGACAAATAAAAACCACAAAATTGATATATGTCATTAAGGTAGCTTTCAAATTCCTTGCTCAACAGTGTGGAACTTTCTGAGACATTTTCTAACTCATATTTAAATTTAAAGGTATAAAATTGGCAAGCCTGATTATTGAAGGGATTTGCAGTTGAATAGCGTTTGGCAAATAAATTACCTATCGAGTGATAAGCAATTGTTTTCACGTTTCAAGTATTTCCCCTTTCTCGCGCTTCCGTGTAGGGAATTCGGTTTAAACGCCGACTTTGACAGCATTTCAAGAAAGTTCTTCTGTCTTTACCAAAAAAAGGGAAAACGTCTTTTGTTTACATAGTTTCTGAATAACAACACCTGCCAATTTCATGCGTTTCAGGACAAAAATGATTTCAGAAATATGTCAGTAAGTACATCCCTTTGATTTGAGAAGGGTAGTAAGAAATACTATACAGTATGTTCCTTTTTAAAAAAAATGCTATGTCTGGCATTTATAGTTTTTACATGGGATACACAAAAGAATTTGGATACATTACGGTCTAGTGGCAGAATTTATTTGAAGTACATTTTGATCATGTTTTTCTCGAACAAATTAAAATAAATTTACTTAGTATTTAATGAAAGTACAGAATATATTTCGAAAAACTGAAGGTGGATAAATGCAATAAGTAAAAATAGTTGGAAAGTGTTTTATAATCTGTGCAATCGACATTATTTTTCGTTATTGTTTTGTTCGTATGTGCTATCAACAGGAATTAGGCACAGATGGAAAATCAGCAATAATATATATAGTTTTTCATTTGAAAATAATTTCTAGCCATCTTACTATAACTTATTTTAAAATGGGAAAAAATGATTAAAAAAAATACTTTTTGCATTACAAATTTGAATAGATATATTGTATTCAATACATTGAAACATAATACATGTATTATATATAACAAAATTCAATTATGTATTGTTATTAAATGTAACAATACATAATTCAAACAATATTTATATTGTTTCAATTATGTATATATATGTATCTAATTGGCGTGTTATAATCTGAATGACGTCTACGGATTTCTGTAAAAGGGGATACATATACAGGGGTCGGATAGCCAACTCTCGACGAGCGTGAAAATGTTCTAGCACTGGATATGTGTCCCCTCTGCTGTGGCATCAAGATGACGTATGGGGGCAGATATACAGGGGTCGGATATCCAATGCTCTACTCAAAAGTAAAACGTCCAAGCATCGGATATGTTACCCCTTGATAAATGTCCCCTTCTGCTATGACGTCAAGATGACGTACGGAGGCATACAGGGGACGGTTATCCAGGTCTCGACGAAAGTAACACGAACTAGTTTTTGATATATGGCCCCTTCTGATATGGGGGCAGATATACTGGGGTCGGATATCCGACTCTCGAAGAAAGTGAACCTGGATATGTATCCCCTTCTGCTGTGACGTATGGGGGCAGATATACTGGGGATAGATATCAGCGTCCCCGTTTAGAGTGAGGTATCGCGGTACCGGAAGTGAAAAGTTTAAGGTTTATTTTATACTGAATTTAAATGAAACCGGAAATTTATCTTTTTCAATATGATTGGATTGAATATTAACATATTTATTTTAAAATGTATAGTGGAAGCAATGGTAAAAAGAAGACATCTTTAGGGGTAATTACTGTTTTTATTGTGTTTGATGTAGAAAACATAGGAAAAAGGTATAGTTTAAAAAAAACAAATTCAATTTTATTAATAATTTTCCCAATGCAATACATGTGAACCCACTTTTCGTTTTTTAGCGGGTTTTGACAAATCTAATGCAGAATCTTGTTTAATGTTTGTTGATAAATATTTATTTTTAATAAAATTTCGCGGGACATTCATTTCGTTTAATGTTTCTAATAATTCGCTCTGTGCCCTGATCGGTTTTCTTTTATTCACAGAAAACAAAAGGTTAAATAAATCTGCCAAGTTCGATTCGGGGATAGGTTTTCCTTCGAAACTTACAGTCAAATTTTTATCCTACCGAAATTTTCTTGGACGTGCCATGACAAACTGAACTAATGCTTTGATAATTTAGGATTGCTTTATCTGTTCAAGTTATGATATCATGGTGGATACAGATCATCAGATTACGGATATTTGTGTTTGGAATAACGTGATTTTTAATTTTGCCTATTCAGTTTCAATTATATTGTGAAATGAGGATTTATTTTTGGAAGATAATGTTAACTTTTTGTGATTATCTTGTAACAGACTGCTTTCATTAAAAGTGTATTATTTTAGAATTGTAAACTACAATTTTGAAATTTTCGTCTGTTTGGAAAAAAAGCACAGAAAAAAATAAATAAAAGTATTAAAAAAATAATAAGAACAACTGTTCAAAAATATAATAACAACTAAACAAATGATCAAAACTGTTCAAATAATAATAACAACTCTTCAAAAATAATAAAAACAGTTTAAAAAATAATAACAAATGTTAAAAAATGATAAACGATTGACTTTATACAACCAACATTTAAAAAAAGATAATCGAATCTAGTTTTTTTCTAACGTGACTTTTTTGAATTATTCACTTTTTTCTACTTAAATTTATAACACATAAGTGATTTATAACACATAAGTTACACATAAGTAAAATATCATTTGTAAAAGCACTAAATACGAGATTAATAAAAATTTTTAACTTACAAATGTATGAACTTCTGATACACAAGTGATTCAACCAGTAAAATATTAAATACGAGAATTTTTGACTTACAATTGTACGAACTTCTGATATGTAACACTTTCTGAATCAATGTGTAAGAATTAACTGACTATTGAACTTATAACAGAGTATGATAAAATAATCACGTGACTTTTTTAAACCAATAAAATGTTATTATTTTCAAACAAGCGCCCTCTATCATTTTATGAACTTCCAAGAAACGAGTTAATATGATTATATTGTTTCCTGTTACCGCTGCGAAAGGTTGTGTTTTCCGTTTTAAGTTAGTTTACATTTAAGTGATTACGGAACGAGTCATGGATTCTGCTTTGTTAAGTGCTAATGATATGTCTAACGTGAAGAGTGAACCCTCATCACCAGGATTAAATGACCATGACATGGAATTTTTAATACAGCCTAAAGAAGAACCCGTTTCGAATTGTGAAGTGAAACCCACCTCATCAGGATTAAAGAAACAGAAGTTACCCTTTGTGTGTCCTACTTGCGACAAAGCTTTTCCCCGAAAGGTTAACTTAACGTTTCACATGAAATGTCATCTGGAGAAAATACCTCTTGTGTCTATAATTTGTGAAAAAACATTTGCTAGAAAGTATCATTTATTAAATCATATGAAGATCCATTCAAAGACCCCTGTGATTCATAATTGTAATGTATGTGGCGAAGTATTTTCACAAAAGAGTGATTTATTAAAGCATGGGAAAATTCATAATACTTCCAAGCCAAATCAAAGGAAAAGTAGACAGTCACCCAGTCACTGTAAATGCGACGACTGTTTTGAAACATTTAATAATAGATCTGACTTAGTCAAACATAGAAAAATTCATCTTTCACCTAAAGAACTTAACCCGTCTGATCCACTTTCCTTGGGAAACAGTTCGAAATATGAAATTTCAGACATCACTCAGTTTAGTAAAATATTTAAGTTTTTCGATGTTTTTACTCCTGCTCATTGGAATTTAGGTGAGGAAATGATTGTTGAAGTACAAATGAATAAGAACTATGAGCTTTATGTTCACATACAGAAATACGAAGAATTTGAAAAGAACGGTCGTGAACTTACCCCCACAAATGAAGGCATTACATTATCATGTGCAACATTCGACAAATTTGAATCGAGATTGGATAAATTTAATTTTGTTTCTGAAAAAGATACATTCGTATGTAATAATGACTTACTAATCGCTTATGTAAATAAGGAATCATGCATACTGCAAAAATTATTCAAATCGAAAAAGTTTGGGTTTTGTTTGAAGTCGGATTTTTTACTGCTTACAAAAGATCAATATTTGAAACTAGTGAAAAATGGCTTTAAAATTACTAAATGTCTCATTGAGACGCTTTTAACCAAGCTTATTTCTGTTTCGATTTTAGAAAACTTAAACAAATGTAAATGTACCCACCTCACAATAGAAGAGACTTTGAACTATTTCTTAAAATGTTTCGATGACGAGTTAAAGTCATCCGTTTCTCGCATGTTTGATTGCTATCGATGTTCAATCGGAGAACCAATTAATGTGAAACACGAGTGTGATAGTTATAATTTGCGTAGAAAGTATAATTGGTGTAGCGACAGTGCACTGCTAAATTTCAACGTGACTGAATTTGTAAATAACATATTCAAGAAATGTTCATGTAATTATACTCATTTATTTTTTGAAACTATGAATATGGACTTTTATAATAACCATTTAGACAATGTATTTGTAAATTAACATAGAAATGTATTTATTTAATAAATATTTGTTTTTTTTATATCACATATCTGTTTTTATTTCACATGTCTATTTATTTTTTTTTTTTTTATTTATTTATGAAATCAATCTTTGAAGTTTCATTTTCTAGAAAAAAAAAAAAAAAATGAACATATATTTATGAGTAGGCAAAATTTTTTTTTAATTTTAGTCTTTAAAGTTAACACTTTTTGGTTAAATGAAATCTCTTTTTAAGAAAAATTTATTATTTTTATTTGAATAGGTATTAAACTTATTTATTGATAAGAAAGTTTAATTTTCTCTCTCCTTTTAAACAATGACATTGCATGTTTTGATAATTTCCATCCCACAGTTAACATTGTAGTATTTAACATAGTTAAGAAAATGTTTAACTTAAACCGTCACTGTATTTATTATAGATAAGTAAACATTTTATCTTTAACCTAAATGTAATTTAAATGATTAACTATAACTGTGACTGCTTTTAATCTAGATAAGTAAATGTTTCCAGGAAACACAGTCAGTTTACTGTAGACTTTTATCGAGATTACACCAGTTAGTGGAATGCTGATTAAAAATATTTTATGACATTAATATGCAGAAAAGATCTCACGAAAAAGTACTTTCACCTTCAAAACGTCTACGTTTAGAAAAAACCATGGAAAATTTAAATACCTATGAGAAGGAGTTAAAAGACCCAAGATTAAAACTTTCTAAAATGGGTAATAACTGTGTAACTACTGAGGACTTACAAGATGTGAAACCCGAGATCGCTATGAATTTTTCAAACTTTGTCTATGGGAATGATACAACATCTTTCGAGAATCCCGGTCGAATGCCAAATTCTGCCACGGACTATTTGAATACATTTTTCGAAGACATGAATTTTGAAAATTTAGATTGTTCTACTACCTTAACGTTTCAAGAACCTACAAATAATATTTTACAGACTACTGTTAAACGCGAGGTCAACGAGCTACAAGCAAGCAACCTTTCGCAAACAAGTGGTGAATTACAAACCACCATCTCACCTGCAAATGACATTAAAAGTGATAAATTATACAATTCATATGTGTTTCACAAAGAACTAAGTGACTGTTTCTATTTAACTTTGAAGTTGAGAACTAAACAATATTGTATACTTATACGAGAATTTAAACGCAATGTATCTACTAATGAAGAAATCCCGACCAACCGCGTGGTTAATATGGATATTCCTAGCTGGTTTGAGTTTCAATATAAACTCATTGCATTTAATTTAAGATAGAAAAGTACGTCCTTCGTTTCTAATAACATGATTTTAGTGTTAAACCAATATTCTACGATGCGAATTAAAAATTTAAAGAATTATTCTTATATTGACTTAAACGAACATCAACTAGAAAAATTAAAAGAAAGTACTTCTCATTTAAATAGTGCACTTTTACAACATATGTATACAAAACTTTTACCATCTCTTATTAAAAAGAAATGTATGGTGAGTAATATATCTACAGAAAATGAACAGGTGTTAAAGTATAAACTTAACACATGTATCGAGAATAATATGTTATCAATACTTAATCAATTGTATGAATGCCATGCTTGTGCACTACGACATTCGAGCAAAAGCCTTCACTCCTGTTTCACATTTAATAATAGGGAAAAATTTAATCAATTAGGGGAAGCTTTGTTAATGCTCGTAGATTTCGATTATGTAACTTCAACGTTTCTAAACGGAGTTTATAATGTCAGTGAGCACTTTTTATGTAAGATTAATGAACAAACTATTTGTAATGAATTATTTAAGACCTGAAAATAAAATGTTTTTGATTAAGTTCTGTGTGTTTATTTTTGAAAAGTGTCTATGAGTGAATTTATTAGTTTATAATTTAGTAGAAATTTTAAGTGAAGTGATGTAATCCAATCAAAAAATTAATTAATCTATAACAAAAATTAATTGTAATAAAAATATTCACATTAAAAAAAAAGGTTAAAAAAATTAGAAGTTAATGAAATTAAAACTTATTAAAATTAAAAGTTAACAACAAAAAATAAATAATAAAATAAAAGTAAACAAAAAAAGTTATAAAGTAAAAGTTAACAAAAAGTTAATAAAATATTTTAAAAAGCAAAAGAATGTATGTGTTATGAAGAGAGGGGTTTCCTTGTGGAAGTAACTTACAAAATGTATGTGTATGTATTTATTAGTTTTTCATTTAGTAGAACTTTTAAGTGATCAGTTAGAATTTATGTTTTTATATAACTTAACACAAAATAAAATTTTTAACTATTGCAAAAAGATTCAACTATTGAATGGAAATATGCATATTAGTAAAACAATCACAAGTTAATAAAATGAAAGATTTTAAATTTCATACAATTTAACAAATATATATATATACGAAACACATTACGGATTTAAATATTATAAGAAATGTTTGATTGAAATTTTTAAGACAGATTTAATTCTTGGTTCTGCCATATATAGTTCGAACTTATTTTAGAAGATAGTTTTCAATAGTCTTGTGGTTCGAACTTAACAAAATGAAATCAAGACACAATGAATTGTATGTTATTTTAATCATTATGTCATGACTTCATACTTCTGAAAGTGTATTTAAAGGTTTCTCTAGCTTTATTAAATGTTATTAAGCGTTTGTGAAACCGAAAATTAATGAAAAAACAGATCGCCTTCTACCAATTGCGCTAAGACTGTTTTATTCAATTATTGTAAATAATAAAACCTTTTAGAATATCACTTATTTTAAATTCAAAATAATAAAAATTTAAAGTTAACAAAATAAATAATTCCTCTGTTCATTATAAATAAATAAAAGTTTCAAAATTAAAACTTTATAAAAATTATAAGTTAACAAAAAATTAAATAAAATAAAATTTTAAAATAAAAATTATGAAAAGTAAAGTTTATAAAAATTAAAAGTTTTTAAAATTTTTAAGTTATGTTTAAAAATCTTCAAATTAATCAAAATTGACTTTTAGTTTTATGTTAATGTAAGTTTCAATGTTTTAAATATCGAGCTAACTGTTTATCCCCATCTTCCAACCAACCAACTGGTTGCCTAGCCAACCATATACTTTGTATCTACACATGTGCAGAAAAAAAAACACTAACTTGAGTTTTACTTTAAACCTTTGCTAGATTAGATATATTATACAAGTCGAATATCTTCCATACTTAGAAAATTTATAATTTTCAACTATTCGTCCCTATTTATCTTAAAACATTAACAAATAAATATAATTTATATACTTACAAAAACAGGATAACTTAAAAAGGGGTCCATACATTTCAGCTTGCTAAAGTCAAGTGTCTGGTTTATAACAGAATGAGGTTAAACTATCAGTTTACTTCCTTATCACTCACGTGATCAAGACCTTATCAGTTACATGTTCAGGCTGATAACAGCTAAAAACAGCGTGTTGGTCATTTTAACTTCTGACTTCGCATACTGTGGTTCGGTAAGTTTTCTTGTCTAACATTTCTTTCTTTTTAAGAAATAAACTAATCGGAAAAATTTCTTTTCATACCCACTTACTTTTAAATCACAATGTTAAAAGACTAAATTTTATTATCTTAAATTATTCTTTTAAATGTCAAACAAAAGATCTTACAATATATTTGCAAATAAGTTCTTATAAAACGGTTTTAATTAGTTAAAGGATGAACATTGTTATTTTAACTATCTATTATTTTGAAAGCGAAAAAGATTAATTCACATGAAAATTAAACTTACCTTATTTATAAGCTGGGTAAGCAGGGTCTGGCTTTTGTGACGACTTGTAGAGATTTGAAAGATAGTACAAACGTATATCAGTTAATCTCACGTGATATGATGACGTTACTAAGTGACGTCTTCCACCACAGGTTAATCACGTGACTACGCGACCATAACCTTCACATTACTAGTGATGTTTAGATCACGTAGCTAATTGTAATTATCATAAAATATACTTATAATATATTTATAAAAATATATTCATAAATTAATAATTAATTAATTTATTATTTTAAAATGCTATGCTTTTCAAAATAATACGCAAATAAATTAGTTATTAATTTATGAATATATTTTTATCCTGTTTTTGTAAGTATATAAATTATATTTATTTGTTAATGTTTTAAGATAAATAGGGACGAATAGTTGAAAATTATAAATTTTCTAAGTATGGAAGATATTCGACTTGTATAATATATCTAATCTAGCAAAGGTTTAAAGTAAAACTCAAGTTAGTGTTTTTTTTTCTGCACATGTGTAGATACAAAGTATATGGTTGGCTAGGCAACCAGTTGGTTGGTTGGAAGATGGGGATAAACAGTTAGCTCGATATTTAAAACATTGAAACTTACATTAACATAAAACAAAAAGTCAATTTTGATTAATTTGAAGATTTTTAAACATAACTTAAAAATTTTAAAAACTTTTAATTTTTATAAACTTTACTTTTCATAATTTTTATTTTAAAATTTTATTTTATTTAATTTTTTGTTAACTTATAATTTTTATAAAGTTTTAATTTTGAAACTTTTATTTATTTATAATGAACAGAGGAATTATTTATTTTGTTAACTTTAAATTTTTATTATTTTGAATTTAAAATAAGTGATATTCTAAAAGGTTTTATTATTTACAATAATTGAATAAAACATTCTTAGCGCAATTGGTAGAAGGCGATCTGTTTTTTCATTAATTTTCGGTTTCACAAACGCTTAATAACATTTAATAAAGCTAGAGAAACCTTTAAATACACTTTCAGAAGTATGAAGTCATGACATAATGATTAAAATAACATACAATTCATTGTGTCTTGATTTCATTTTGTTCGAACCACAAGACTATTGAAAACTATCTTCTAAAATAAGTTCGAACTATATATGGCAGAACCAAGAATTAAATCTGTCTTAAAAATTTCAATCAAACATTTCTTATAATATTTAAATCCGTAATGTGTTTCGTATATATATATATTTGTTAAATTGTATGAAATTTAAAATCTTTCATTTTATTAACTTGTGATTGTTTTACTAATATGCATATTTCCATTCAATAGTTGAATCTTTTTGCAATAGTTAAAAATTTTATTTTGTGTTAAGTTATATAAAAACATAAATTCTAACTGATCACTTAAAAGTTCTACTAAATGAAAAACTAATAAATACATACACATACATTTTGTAAGTTACTTCCACAAGGAAACCCCTCTCTTCATAACACATACATTCTTTTGCTTTTTAAAATATTTTATTAACTTTTTGTTAACTTTTACTTTATAACTTTTTTTGTTTACTTTTATTTTATTATTTATTTTTTGTTGTTAACTTTTAATTTTAATAAGTTTTAATTTCATTAACTTCTAATTTTTTTAACCTTTTTTTTTAATGTGAATATTTTTATTACAATTAATTTTTGTTATAGATTAATTAATTTTTTAATTGGATTACATCACTTCACTTAAAATTTCTACTAAATTATAAACTAATAAATTCACTCATAGACACTTTGCAAAAATAAACACACAGAACTTAATCAAAAACATTTTATTTTCAGGTCTTAAATAATTCATTACAAATAGTTTGTTCATTAATCTTACATAAAAAGTGCTCACTGACATTATAAACTCCGTTTAGAAACGTTGAAGTTACATAATCGAAATCTACGAGCATTAACAAAGCTTCCCCTAATTGATTAAATTTTTCCCTATTATTAAATGTGAAACAGGAGTGAAGGCTTTTGCTCGAATGTCGTAGTGCACAAGCATGGCATTCATACAATTGATTAAGTATTGATAACATATTATTCTCGATACATGTGTTAAGTTTATACTTTAACACCTGTTCATTTTCTGTAGATATATTACTCACCATACATTTCTTTTTAATAAGAGATGGTAAAAGTTTTGTATACATATGTTGTAAAAGTGCACTATTTAAATGAGAAGTACTTTCTTTTAATTTTTCTAGTTGATGTTCGTTTAAGTCAATATAAGAATAATTCTTTAAATTTTTAATTCGCATCGTAGAATAATTGTTTAACACTAAAATCATGTTATTAGAAACGAAGGACGTACTTTTCTATCTTAAATTAAATGCAATGAGTTTATATTGAAACTCAAACCAGCTAGGAATATCCATATTAACCACGCGGTTGGTCGGGATTTCTTCATTAGTAGATACATTGCGTTTAAATTCTCGTATAAGTATACAATATTGTTTAGTTCTCAACTTCAAAGTTAAATAGAAACAGTCACTTAGTTCTTTGTGAAACACATATGAATTGTATAATTTATCACTTTTAATGTCATTTGCAGGTGAGATGGTGGTTTGTAATTCACCACTTGTTTGCGAAAGGTTGCTTGCTTGTAGCTCGTTGACCTCGCGTTTAACAGTAGTCTGTAAAATATTATTTGTAGGTTCTTGAAACGTTAAGGTAGTAGAACAATCTAAATTTTCAAAATTCATGTCTTCGAAAAATGTATTCAAATAGTCCGTGGCAGAATTTGGCATTCGACCGGGATTCTCGAAAGATGTTGTATCATTCCCATAGACAAAGTTTGAAAAATTCATAGCGATCTCGGGTTTCACATCTTGTAAGTCCTCAGTAGTTACACAGTTATTACCCATTTTAGAAAGTTTTAATCTTGGGTCTTTTAACTCCTTCTCATAGGTATTTAAATTTTCCATGGTTTTTTCTAAACGTAGACGTTTTGAAGGTGAAAGTACTTTTTCGTGAGATCTTTTCTGCATATTAATGTCATAAAATATTTTTAATCAGCATTCCACTAACTGGTGTAATCTCGATAAAAGTCTACAGTAAACTGATTGTGTTTCCTGGAAACATTTACTTATCTAGATTAAAAGCAGTCACAGTTATAGTTAATCATTTAAATTACATTTAGGTTAAAGATAAAATGTTTACTTATCTATAATAAATACAGTGACGGTTTAAGTTAAACATTTTCTTAACTATGTTAAATACTATAATGTTAACTGTGGGATGGAAATTATCAAAACATGCAATGTCATTGTTTAAAAGGAGAGAGAAAATTAAACTTTCTTATCAATAAATAAGTTTAATACCTATTCAAATAAAAATAATAAATTTTTCTTAAAAAGAGATTTCATTTAACCAAAAAGTGTTAACTTTAAAGACTAAAATTAAAAAAAAAATTTGCCTACTCATAAATATATGTTCATTTTTTTTTTTTTTCTAGAAAATGAAACTTCAAAGATTGATTTCATAAATAAATAAAAAAAAAAAAAAAAAAAATAGACATGTGAAATAAAAACAGATATGTGATATAAAAAAAACAAATATTTATTAAATAAATACATTTCTATGTTAATTTACAAATACATTGTCTAAATGGTTATTATAAAAGTCCATATTCATAGTTTCAAAAAATAAATGAGTATAATTACATGAACATTTCTTGAATATGTTATTTACAAATTCAGTCACGTTGAAATTTAGCAGTGCACTGTCGCTACACCAATTATACTTTCTACGCAAATTATAACTATCACACTCGTGTTTCACATTAATTGGTTCTCCGATTGAACATCGATAGCAATCAAACATGCGAGAAACGGATGACTTTAACTCGTCATCGAAACATTTTAAGAAATAGTTCAAAGTCTCTTCTATTGTGAGGTGGGTACATTTACATTTGTTTAAGTTTTCTAAAATCGAAACAGAAATAAGCTTGGTTAAAAGCGTCTCAATGAGACATTTAGTAATTTTAAAGCCGTTTTTCACTAGTTTCAAATATTGATCTTTTGTAAGCAGTAAAAAATCCGACTTCAAACAAAACCCAAACTTTTTCGATTTGAATAATTTTTGCAGTATGCATGATTCCTTATTTACATAAGCGATTAGTAAGTCATTATTACATACGAATGTATCTTTTTCAGAAACAAAATTAAATTTATCCAATCTCGATTCAAATTTGTCGAATGTTGCACATGATAATGTAATGCCTTCATTTGTGGGGGTAAGTTCACGACCGTTCTTTTCAAATTCTTCGTATTTCTGTATGTGAACATAAAGCTCATAGTTCTTATTCATTTGTACTTCAACAATCATTTCCTCACCTAAATTCCAATGAGCAGGAGTAAAAACATCGAAAAACTTAAATATTTTACTAAACTGAGTGATGTCTGAAATTTCATATTTCGAACTGTTTCCCAAGGAAAGTGGATCAGACGGGTTAAGTTCTTTAGGTGAAAGATGAATTTTTCTATGTTTGACTAAGTCAGATCTATTATTAAATGTTTCAAAACAGTCGTCGCATTTACAGTGACTGGGTGACTGTCTACTTTTCCTTTGATTTGGCTTGGAAGTATTATGAATTTTCCCATGCTTTAATAAATCACTCTTTTGTGAAAATACTTCGCCACATACATTACAATTATGAATCACAGGGGTCTTTGAATGGATCTTCATATGATTTAATAAATGATACTTTCTAGCAAATGTTTTTTCACAAATTATAGACACAAGAGGTATTTTCTCCAGATGACATTTCAAGTGAAACGTTAAGTTAACCTTTCGGGGAAAAGCTTTGTCGCAAGTAGGACACACAAAGGGTAACTTCTGTTTCTTTAATCCTGATGAGGTGGGTTTCACTTCACAATTCGAAACGGGTTCTTCTTTAGGCTGTATTAAAAATTCCATGTCATGGTCATTTAATCCTGGTGATGAGGGTTCACTCTTCACGTTAGACATATCATTAGCACTTAACAAAGCAGAATCCATGACTCGTTCCGTAATCACTTAAATGTAAACTAACTTAAAACGGAAAACACAACCTTTCGCAGCGGTAACAGGAAACAATATAATCATATTAACTCGTTTCTTGGAAGTTCATAAAATGATAGAGGGCGCTTGTTTGAAAATAATAACATTTTATTGGTTTAAAAAAGTCACGTGATTATTTTATCATACTCTGTTATAAGTTCAATAGTCAGTTAATTCTTACACATTGATTCAGAAAGTGTTACATATCAGAAGTTCGTACAATTGTAAGTCAAAAATTCTCGTATTTAATATTTTACTGGTTGAATCACTTGTGTATCAGAAGTTCATACATTTGTAAGTTAAAAATTTTTATTAATCTCGTATTTAGTGCTTTTACAAATGATATTTTACTTATGTGTAACTTATGTGTTATAAATCACTTATGTGTTATAAATTTAAGTAGAAAAAAGTGAATAATTCAAAAAAGTCACGTTAGAAAAAAACTAGATTCGATTATCTTTTTTTAAATGTTGGTTGTATAAAGTCAATCGTTTATCATTTTTTAACATTTGTTATTATTTTTTAAACTGTTTTTATTATTTTTGAAGAGTTGTTATTATTATTTGAACAGTTTTGATCATTTGTTTAGTTGTTATTATATTTTTGAACAGTTGTTCTTATTATTTTTTTAATACTTTTATTTATTTTTTTCTGTGCTTTTTTTCCAAACAGACGAAAATTTCAAAATTGTAGTTTACAATTCTAAAATAATACACTTTTAATGAAAGCAGTCTGTTACAAGATAATCACAAAAAGTTAACATTATCTTCCAAAAATAAATCCTCATTTCACAATATAATTGAAACTGAATAGGCAAAATTAAAAATCACGTTATTCCAAACACAAATATCCGTAATCTGATGATCTGTATCCACCATGATATCATAACTTGAACAGATAAAGCAATCCTAAATTATCAAAGCATTAGTTCAGTTTGTCATGGCACGTCCAAGAAAATTTCGGTAGGATAAAAATTTGACTGTAAGTTTCGAAGGAAAACCTATCCCCGAATCGAACTTGGCAGATTTATTTAATCTTTTGTTTTCTGTGAATAAAAGAAAACCGATCAGGGCACAGAGCGAATTATTAGAAACATTAAACGAAATGAATGTCCCGCGAAATTTTATTAAAAATAAATATTTATCAACAAACATTAAACAAGATTCTGCATTAGATTTGTCAAAACCCGCTAAAAAACGAAAAGTGGGTTCACATGTATTGCATTGGGAAAATTATTAATAAAATTGAATTTGTTTTTTTTAAACTATACCTTTTTCCTATGTTTTCTACATCAAACACAATAAAAACAGTAATTACCCTAAAGATGTCTTCTTTTTACCATTGCTTCCACTATACATTTTAAAATAAATATGTTAATATTCAATCCAATCATATTGAAAAAGATAAATTTCCGGTTTCATTTAAATTCAGTATAAAATAAACCTTAAACTTTTCACTTCCGGTACCGCGATACCTCACTCTAAACGGGGACGCTGATATCTATCCCCAGTATATCTGCCCCCATACGTCACAGCAGAAGGGGATACATATCCAGGTTCACTTTCTTCGAGAGTCGGATATCCGACCCCATTATATCTGCCCCCATATCAGAAGGGGCCATATATCAAAAACTAGTTCGTGTTACTTTCGTCGAGACCTGGATAACCGTCCCCTGTATGCCTCCGTACGTCATCTTGACGTCATAGCAGAAGGGGACATTTATCAAGGGGTAACATATCCGATGCTTGGACGTTTTACTTTTGAGTAGAGCATTGGATATCCGACCCCTGTATATCTGCCCCCATACGTCATCTTGATGCCACAGCAGAGGGGACACATATCCAGTGCTAGAACATTTTCACGCTCGTCGAGAGTTGGCTATCCGACCCCTGTATATGTATCCCCTTTTACAGAAATCCGTAGACGTCATTCAGATTATAACACGCCAATTAGATACATATATATACATAATTGAAACAATATAAATATTGTTTGAATTATGTATTGTTACATTTAATAACAATACATAATTGAATTTTGTTATATATAATACATGTATTATGTTTCAATGTATTGAATACAATATATCTATTCAAATTTGTAATGCAAAAAGTATTTTTTTTAATCATTTTTTCCCATTTTAAAATAAGTTATAGTAAGATGGCTAGAAATTATTTTCAAATGAAAAACTATATATATTATTGCTAATTTTCCATCTGTGCCTAATTCCTGTTGATAGCACATACGAACAAAACAATAACGAAAAATAATGTCGATTGCACAGATTATAAAACAGTTTCCAACTATTTTTACTTATTGCATTTATCCACCTTCAGTTTTTCGAAATATATTCTGTACTTTCATTAAATACTAAGTAAATTTATTTTAATTTGTTCGAGAAAAACATGATCAAAATGTACTTCAAATAAATTCTGCCACTAGACCGTAATGTATCCAAATTCTTTTGTGTATCCCATGTAAAAACTATAAATGCCAGACATAGCATTTTTTTTAAAAAGGAACATACTGTATAGTATTTCTTACTACCCTTCTCAAATCAAAGGGATGTACTTACTGACATATTTCTGAAATCATTTTTGTCCTGAAACGCATGAAATTGGCAGGTGTTGTTATTCAGAAACTATGTAAACAAAAGACGTTTTCCCTTTTTTTGGTAAAGACAGAAGAACTTTCTTGAAATGCTGTCAAAGTCGGCGTTTAAACCGAATTCCCTACACGGAAGCGCGAGAAAGGGGAAATACTTGAAACGTGAAAACAATTGCTTATCACTCGATAGGTAATTTATTTGCCAAACGCTATTCAATTGCAAATCCCTTCAATAATCAGGCTTGCCAATTTTATACCTTTAAATTTAAATATGAGTTAGAAAATGTCTCAGAAAGTTCCACACTGTTGAGCAAGGAATTTGAAAGCTACCTTAATGACATATATCAATTTTGTGGTTTTTATTTGTCAATATTTTCCCGAAAGTTAGAGCACGAATGGACAGATAGTAAAAAAAAAATCAAAGTCATGCCTCACACATAGATTATTACACACTTTCCAGCACGACGAACATATATATTAAGCTACATTTTACGCTTATACCTTTTTTACGCTTGTTTGTTTGTTTAGCCTTGTAAAATGAGTATAAATTCTCTTATAAATGAACAATTATAAATAAAAATACTTCAGTATTTTTCAAATATTTAAATTTAAATTTATAAATTTATCGTGAATCGTTTTTTTAAGTGTGGTGAACTGTGTGTTGAGTATTGTAACCTTGTAAGATATTGTGTGTGTGTTTGTGCATACATTTTTTTTTTAATTACAAAAATATGTGAACTATTCTAACTTTTTCTTATATTATTTATCATGAGACTGAACGAGTTAGCTATAAGTAATATTATTTTTACAAAACTTGTATGTACAGGGTGTTTACGATACTTATTATTAGTGTTAAAATGTTATAAATTTGGGGAATTTATCTTAGACTTCGATTTAAAATCGGACTTTACTATATTTTTGAATGAAAGTGACTTAGTAAATGTATAAGAATTTGATAAAATTTATGAATAATTAATATTTTTATCAAAGTTTAAGTAAGTTGTGACAAGACTTTTATATTTAAGTGATTGGTGTAAAGTATATTCAAGCTGTGACAAAAGACTTGAGGTGGTTGACACCAGCAAGGCCAAATAGTTAAAACAAAAGATGAATCATCAAAGCAGACGAAACAAGTCTAAACGAGTAAGAGATGAGTTAGCAAAACAGACGTGCAGCACAGAAACAAGAGTGGACAAGTTTAGACCAATACGTGATGACGTCATTCAACACGTCAAAATAAGAAACTAACAACTGCTATCAAGTAAGAGTGGAGGAAGAATGACCGAGCGAGTGTAGTTTGTATTTAAAGTTTATTCTTATCTCAAACCGGAAATGACGTCACAAACCGGAAGACTGGTAGCGCCTCTACGTCGATTGCAGCGCCCCCTAACAAAGATAAGGGAGAAAGGTTAGTCTAGTGAAAGAAAGCACAAGAAGTGGACGTGTTTTTCGATAAGTATTTAATTCTATTTTGTTTCTGAAAGGTAATCGAGTTGTATAAAAATTAGCAAATAATTTAAAATCGAACTCAAGTTATTGTAAAAGTGTATGTTTTTTCTGCACATGTGCAGATAGTTGATAGGCACCAGTTGGTTACAAGGATTAACAATTAAATTATAGTCTCTCAATAGTTAAAATTAAAAAGTTAATTTTAATTAATTTAAAGATTTTTAAACTTTTTGTAAACTTTTAATTTTTTTAAACTATATTTTTGTAAACTTTTTTAACGTAACTTACAATTTTTTAAACTTTAAAAACTTTTAGTAAACTTTATTTTTATGAAATTTTAATTTAAAAAAAATAACTTATTCAACCCTCTGTCATTAAGTAAACCTAACGTATCAAATTTATTCACTTTAAACATAAATCCTAAGTTTATCAATAAGTCAATTTAACCTTTCGAAAAATATAATTAATTAAAAAAACTATGTATCGTGTTCTATTCATTTTGTAGTACTTTAAGCAGTAAACCATTCAATTAAATTGAAAATTTAGATGATTTCCTTTATCGAATATCTTAAAACATCTCTAAATACTATAATATCATGGTTTTCTCAGTTAAACCTACCCTAAATTATTAAACCGTAAAATAATTTTTGTTGTGGGTTCGAATCCAAGTTAAAACTTTTAATTATCTCTTAATTCCATTACCCACCGATAGAGGGCGATACAAAAAAACTATTATTTCATTTTAAAAGGCTCACATCTAAATTCTAATTAAACTCTAAGTCATTTCAAATTTTACTCTAGTCTTCTAAGATTAAACTTCTTCAAAAATTTAACTCCCCTTCTGCAGTGCACGTGCAAGTTATCGCACCCTCCAAAATTTTAACTCGTGACTTTCAAAACATTTGATTGTTTTACACAATAATGTGATCGTTTGTTTTTTGAATGCTAATTAAATTTATTGTTTTTAAGTGTATCATTAAGAAATAACTTGTATATTAAATGAATTTAACCTTAAAAAAGAAACCCAATATATTCAACCAGTTGTTATCCGTGCCTTTGTGATGTAATTGCCAACGCATTCAGCTGTTAAGTGAAAGGATAATGGTTCGATTCCATTCAAAGACAACTTTTCATTTTATTTTCCTATGTCCTTTTTCTTATGTAGGGGGAAATTTCAAAAAGTAGTCAAAGTTGTAGTTTATATTTCTCAAATATCTTAAATCTCAACTAAACGCCGTGCTCATAAACATACCCTGAACTATGATTTTATGACTTGGTCAGTAAATATGCTACAAGTGACGTCAATTGTGGGGGAAAAACACATCTATAATTCCTAACATCGTGTCTTATCTTGTGAGTGCTTAAAAGTAACACATTTTCAATCAATTCTAGTAGTTTAAGTTACATACAATAAATACCTCGAGTTTATTTCACCAAAAATAAAATTTCCTTTAAAAGTTATGAAATTTTTCATGTTTTATATAATTTCAACAAATTTATTCACACTTTGTCTAAGACATTCAAAGTGTTTAACAGTTGCTTATTTAAAAAAAGTGAAAATTTTATAAAGTTTTATTTTTTAAATGAGTGAGGTTAAAAAATTTCAATATTACATTCCACTAAGTTGAATTTTTTACAGGTATACTATTTCCACTGCTTTCAAAATGTTGTGTTATTTTCAAAAAATTTTAACAATGTGTTAAGTCTGATATTTAAAGTTATTAATTTTCCTTAGTTGAAAATATTGTATAAGTGTAAAGTTATTATTTTTCTTAGTTTAAAATATTGTATAAGTGTAAATTTATTATTTTTCTTAGTTTCAAATATTGTCTAAGTGTAAAGTTTACTTAAACTTAATTATTTTCTTTTGTCAATGTATCGAAATGTTTATTTGTTGCTTATTTTATAAAATGTATAACCTAGATATTTTTAAGTGTGTTAATTTCGTTAGGTCGAATTTTCTAAAATTTATAACCAACTAGATATTTTTCAAAGAAACTGTAACAATGCGTTAAGTCTAATTCTTCGTAGATTAAAATATTGTCTCAGTGTAAAGTTATTATTTTTTCCTAGTTTGAAATATTGTCTAAGTGTAAAGTTTACCAAAATTTAATTTTTTTTTTTCATTTATCGAAATGTTTATTTTCTAAAATTTGTTACTTTATGTTAAATTTTCTAAAATTTTTAACCAACTATATATTTCTCCAAAACCTCTAACAATGTGTTAAGTCTATTTTTCCAACTTTCTTATCAATAAGTAAGATTAATACATATTCAAAGGAAAACCCATCGATGATTCATAACGTCACGCCTTACCTGGTTAGTTATTAAAAGTACCATAGATTTAAAATAACACATTTCCAATCATCTCTCTTGTAGTTTAAGTAACATATAATAAATACATCGCATTTATTTCATCATGTTTTACATAATTTCAACAAATTCATTCCCATTTTGTCTAAGACATTCAAAATGTTAAACAGTAGTTTATGTAGCATTGTCAAACTGTTATAAGTAATTTATATAAAATAGTTACCATGAAAATAATAAAAAACTCTTAAGATTTTTTAGTCATATCTATTTATCATTTTAAATAACTGCAATAGCAAAAACATGAATATACATGTTTCAAAAACAGTCCACACATTTTAAACCATTCTATATTTAGCTGTAGACAGTTCTAGATTTAATATTTGTTGCAATGTCCAATTAGATCCTTGTTGAGTGAATTTCTCAAAAGAGTTAATAATTTTCGTAAAGGCATCCTCAACATGTACAGGTATGTTTTGATTCGTCAATTCCAGTACAGTTCTTGAATGAAAATATGGGGTGATAGTATCTATATCACCGTCCGGTGTTTGGCGACTTACAACAACTTTTGCAGTTGCATACCATTTCATTGACCTTTTTACTTCTATCTGATAATTTAATTCATTCAAAACGTCCGACCGAATACTGTTAAAAAATGTGTGAAAGTCTTGATCATTCTCCTCATTAGAATTTATTACAGTTTTAGTAAATACATTTAAAGCATTTTGTCTGTTAAAATGCTTCACTTTTTCATATAACGAATCTTTTAAAGATGACGATTTGACAACTTTGGGTAGTACTTTGTGTGCAGTGTCTATATGACGTGATAAATCATATTTTCGATTAAATATTTCACTACACTGGATGCATTCATACTGCTTTCGGGGCTTATGCATCCTCTTATGTTTCAATAAGTCATACTTTCTCGAAAACAGTTCATTGCATTCAATACACTTATGTTGTTTGACAGATTTGTGAATTTTGCTATGTTGAAGTAAAGTCGCTCTTTTTTGAAAAAACTTCAGCACATAGATCACAATTATAAATCACTGGGCTCTTTGAATGAATCTTCACATGATTTAATAAGTCACTCTTTTGAACAAATTGTTTTTCGCAGATGTCACACACAAAAGGTTTTTTCTCCAGGTGAAATTTCATGTGTCTAATTAAGACAAACTTTCGGGAAAAAGCTTTGTTGCAAGTAGTGCACACAAAGGGTAACTTTAGTCCTGATGAGTTGGGTTTCACTTCATAATTCGAAACGGGTGCTTCTTTGGGTAAAAGTGTAGAATCAATCTCTTGATTATTTAACTTTGGTGATGAGTGTTGACACTCCAAGTTGGTTACATCACCAACATAAGAATTCATAACTCGTTCCATAATAACTTAAATGAAAACTAACTTAACGAAAAATACAACCTATTACAACAATTTCAGGGCACAGTATAATAATATCAACTCGTTTCATTGAAATTTATATAATGATAGAGGGCGCTCGTGTAAAAATACTAACTTTTTATTGGTTTAAAAATACTGACATTTTATTGGTTTAAAAATACGCCACGCGATTATTTCATCCTATAATGTTATAAGTTCAATAACCACTTAATTCTTGCACAATGACTGAGAAAGTCTTACCTATCAGAAGTTCGTACATTTGTAAGTAAAAATCTTTATTACTTTTATAAATAATATTTTACTTATCAAGTCGCTTAATTTCTAAATGATGTATTCTAAAACGCCTTTTATGTCTTATGTGTATGGAGTCTAACAAAGAGGGGGTGTAAAGTATTTGTAAAATTGAAATACGTTAATTTATAAAAACTAGATTCCATTCCCTTTTTTTAAAATGTTGGTTGTATAAAGTCAAATCTATTGAAAATTTATTTTAATCGTATAACTCTAAACAAAATACCCGCTCTCTTTAATAAGTTAAATAGTTACTAAAAATTGTTCATTTAAAAGGAAAAAATCTTTAAAATTCTCTTATTGTATGTTTTTATAAATAATATTTTGCACGTCAAATCACTTCTTAACTAAATGTAATAATCTAAAATGTCTTATGTAATGATCTAAAATGTCTTGATTTTAAATTTTGTTTTATTTTTTATTTCAGGTGAGGAAAAAAAAAAAAAAAAAAAAAAAAAAAAATCGAACATTTTGCTAATATTACTTTCAAACTAAATTCATTCTGATAGCAGGATTCCTACAACTCAACTCCACTCGACTAGAAGGATTAAAACCAACAAAAAAAATTAAGCCCCCCACAAAAATAAATCCTCCCCCTCTCTCCCTTATCGCATTCACTTCCTGTCACATTTCCGGTTAAACTTCCTATCTACACTTCCTGTTCACTTCCTGTCTCAACATGCCTGTTATCCCCACCTGCTACATCCGGTGTCCACACCTGCCACTTCCGCTGACCTTCACAGAGCACAGAGGTCATACGCTTCGTACGCTTCTGGCGCAGAACCGGCCTTTCTTATCTACTCTCCTCTATGGTTACGACCCTGCATTGCATGTTGTTTTGAGCTTGTCTAAGCGTGTTCTGTCACCCCTTAAGGCTGTTCTCAAATCCAAACTGGCTACTTTGGTGACATATTTTTAAATTCGTTTTTGTTTGGAAACGCGCATGAAATTCACAGGTCATGCTCTTATTCAGAAACTTTGTAATCGAAAGACGTTTTTCATTTTTTTTTTCTTGTAAAGGCAGTAGATCTTTCAGAAAATACTGTCAAAGTTGGCGTTTTGAACCGAATTTCCGGACGAGACGAGAGGAAAACCTGTCTAATGACCCGAATCGCTTATAACTCGATAGGTATTTTGTTGATCGAAAAAAGGAAAACTCATTTCGATTCCAAATCGCTTCCAGAGTCAGGCCTGCCCAGTTTTCTGCCTTTGCGTTTAAAAATGAGTGTGAAATTGTGTCATAAAGTTTGGCATTGTTGAGCAGGTCAGTTGAGAAACCCCCTAATTAAAGTGACGTTGAGCAGGTCAGTTGAAAAACCACCTTAAAATGGCGTTGTTGAACAGGTCAGTTGAGACACCACCTTAAAGTTTTACCCAGGAGTTTCGAATTAGCCTGTTATAAGATAATAGTTTTGTAAGATTAATTATTAAGATTGTAGATTAGTCAGATATTCGTTTTTGTTTCTCCGTATTAATAGTGTGTCACCTCTACACTGCAAATTCCCAGCACACATTGGGAAACACATATTTGGAACACTTTGATTCTAAAAAAGTGTTCCAGTTACACTGTTAGAAATGGATACACAAATACAACAAAATTTTCTTCATTTTTGACGAAACTGTTTCCTGGGAAATTCTCCGAGCGAACATTTCGTCAAATCGAGTAAATTTGCATCCTTAAAAATGTGAGGAAATTAGTTTCGTCAAATTGTTTTTTCAAAAGTTCCAAAAAAAGTTTGGTGGTGCCATCTATTGGAGATTTTAGAAGCATCTTTAACTGACAGGGGGAAAAATGTTCGGCTCACTTCTCAATGAGACTTCAATGAGATAAGAACTCGCTATCTTTTGTATGGGAGATCTGTGTGCTGCGTCCTACGCCGGCGAGGCCTTACATGAATTCGATTTTAAATGTATCTATGGGATGTTGATGTGTGTTTGTATTTTTTAGAAGTATTTGTATCGGTGCTGTTATAATTTTTGCATGTTTAAATTAATAAGGCTAGATTATTATTATGGTTTTTCTAAGGTTAATAAATAATTAGAGTATGGCTTGATTAATATAATTTTTTAGAGAATTTTTTTTTATCGATGAATGATTAGAATATGGTAAAGTTTGAAGGGCATATTTTGGAGGAGAGTTCCTCAATTTTAGATGATAAGATTTTGATAATATTATTGATAATAACACGTTACTGTTTATAGAGGGGGAAGGGATCAGTTAAGCATATTTAAAATTTTATTGTTATATGAATATATTTCTTAAATAAAAAAGAGCTCCTATTTTTTTTTTTTTTTTTTACCATTTTGGGAAAATGGTTGTTGCTTTCGGTCGAAAATGGTCCAAATGATGTTCGCATTTTACTATTTTTACCGCTTTTAACGAAATTCTGTAACTTTAGAAGAATTTTTTAAGCGTTTTTAACGAAATTCTTAGAAAAATTTATCTCTGAATAGGCAATAGAAATGCATAAAATCGTTACAAAAATTTTAAAGTTACAAAAAGGATAGACGCAAATTATCAGATATGAAAAATAAAGTAGAAATTTGGTACTTTCGTGTTATAGCGGCCCCCATGGATGAAATATTTTTGTTTCTGTTTTCATTAATATATTGTAAATTTAGTACTTTCGTATATATATATATATATATTTATTGAACGATTTTGTAACAACAAAAATAATCTGGCCGCGAATGGGGAAACATTTTTGTCAAATATTTGAGATTTTCCATTTCATTAAAAATCTGTTAATTTTGAGACGAAATTATTGTCAAAAATGATGAAATATAGTTCAAGAATTGCGGAATCGTCAAAAGTGAGAATTTTATTTTTGACAGTGAGGAAACAGTTTCGTCAGATATTTGAGGATTCGCGTTTCGTCAAAAACCACGTGACTCTGTGACGAAATGATTATCAAAAATAACGAAACAGGGCTTAAGGATTGCCGAATCGTCAAAATTGAGTGTTTTATTTCTGAGAGTGTACCTTAATGTGTTCCGAATATGCTCTGATATAAGGAATATGTGTTCTGAAAGTGTGCCGAAAGTGTTCTGCTCAGGATATGTGTTAAATGTAAACTTTTGGGAACACATTTGGGCACACTTGTGAATTCATTGCTTTCAAAAAGTGTGCTAGAAAGTGTGCTGAACAAAAGAAGTGTTCTCAGAAGTATTCTAAAAACTGTTCCAAAAAGTTCTAAAAAAGATGACAAAATAAGTGTTCTAAAAAGTATTCTGAAAAGTGTATAAGGATTTGCAGTGTACTTTTTAAAGATACCTCATTTTTTTTCGAATTTCATTTTTTATGTTCCATTGCTTAACCCTGCTAAGGTGGCCGGTATATGTTATTTTAACCGGTTCATTTGAATTCCCAACTGTCAAAATTTGTCTCAGAATTTTTGAATAACATTAAATTTTGATTTTATAATTTACGTTGGGGGGGGGGGGGGTGCAAATTAACTATCTTCAAATGAATTCGTCAATTCAGGTGAATTTTCTAGCAGAAATTGAATTATATTGACTTTAAAATAGTTAAACGCGCGTCCTTTAGTCTTTAGTATTATGTTAGGGATAGGACGTCTATAGAGTTTTGCTAATGTAGTTAAAAGATGGATGGGTCTAAAGTAACAGATCCTGTGTTTTTAAACGCCCTTTCGCATCGATATGATATTAAAACATATTTTTGCCTTCCGATAATTGATTAGTTAATATGTAATACAATGTAATGTAATATAACATACTTCGCTTTAGTTTTTATTTTTAAAAAATTATATTTTCATTGTTTTCGAACTCTAATCAATATCAGATTTAAAAAACGGGGCAAAAAAAACAACACTTTTTGTTATTATTAATAACTATTAGCGTCTTATATCGGACCTCCATGGCCGCCATTCTTTGTTAATACATCTTAATATTGAAAGGGGGGAAAAAATCTAATTACCGCTTGGAATGTGGCGTAAACTTAATTATAAAGTGACCGACATGGAAGTCCTTTAAATAGGCTTAGACGGCTTTTTTTTTTATACGTAAAGGAGGGTGGATCGGCATCTCCTTTGTTCTTCCTAATGTATCTGGATGTCCATGATTTATGACTTCCCGATCGTTGTGAGAAAAGAGATCCGACATCTAATTTTGGTAAAATGGCACGGGTGGTATTAAAGAGGTCGCTCCAATCCAAAGTCCGCTTCATTCAAACTCACCGATCACGAAATCCCACATGTTAACCTATGGGAAAACTGAAAAGCCAAAAACGTCAGATGCCGACGATATGCTATTCGAAAAATTGACTCCTTCGATTTTAATTATTTAAAAAATCCTTATAAACTTTGAAATTTACACTACTCGGTGAAATCTAACCATCACCATCTTCTTAAAAATTGAAGGAGACAATTTTTAAAAACGCTTTATAATATGGTTGTTTTTTTGTCACTATGGGACTTCACTATAGAATGGTTTGATAGTCGCAGTACGTTATTTGCAATAACGTCACAAAAATTTAAAAATTTGCCATAACGATAAATTTCTCAATGAATAACATGTTTTCAAGTTTTTTTGTCTTTTTTTTCAGGAGAAGTTCACATTTTAGTCACAATGTGACATCACTGAGGGCTGATATTTTTGTCACAGATGCGACGTGACCACCTTGACTTGCAGTGCAAAGTCGCTGCCAACATGCTTGCTATACACGGGCTCTGGCCTGCCGACTTTTTGGAAGTTTGCCTGTGTTTAATTCAGTCGTTCGCACATGCAGGCAAAAAATCGCTTGCCTTTATAGAAAAAGGGGAAACGCTCTTCGTTTTTCCGAGTGAGGATACCTGCTCATTTTATGCATTGACGAATTAAAATGACGAATGCGTCAGAAAATACATAGTTTGGATAGAACAACCTTGGAAAAGGATTCCAATTTTGAATCATGGATAAGAGATGGGTATTAAAAAAAATGCGATCTCATATCGAATTCTGTAAAGTATCCAGTGAAATCCTTACCTGCTGGACCGATGCTCATTCGTTCGTAACTCTAATTTCCGAATGTCTTTTCTTTCACACACGTTTTCATGAATTATGGATGCACTTGAGCGTTAGTTAGAAAGTCTAGTTTTTCGCGCTCAGAGAACAAATCATCTTATTTTTAAAAAGAAAAAAAAGTGAGAGACAGAATCCGCGTCTATTTAGTTTAGTAGGTAATCTGTAGTTTCGGATGAAAAAGGAATGGTAACTTACTTCACACGATCGAGGGTGGTCTCGCTTCGCTCATTCCTATAAAGATTTCGAGATTAGAAGGATTTTTTTTTTTTTTTTTTTTTTATGTGACTGATATTTTTAAGACCTTTATCATTATGAGTACACAGGTTTTCGTCAGTGAACTTCCCGATTCCCCTCACAAATGTTAAATCTATGGGCGTAGGATGCATTCGTATATTTAAAATACTATCTCCCCAGGAAATTAATATTTTTAACTTCTGTTAGTTTTCTTTGCACTGTTCTTAAAATATATGTCTTTTTTATTAGTTTATTTCTAAAATATGTGTTTAATAATTTATAATTTTATGAGTTAAAATCTTAGCGAAACTGAGTTCACATAAAGTTAAGTATATAATATAGGAAAATTTTGACAGCTAAGAAATAAAAAGACATCCTTCAAGAAGTGTACACAGAAAACAGAAGCTAAAAATATCCGTTAGGTGTATCATGCAAAGTGAAACAAGAGCTTTCGCAAAACTCGTGAATTACTTTCCCGGCTTGACCCTGTAATTTTGTTTTAACGGAATCTTTAGAAATGGAATTTGATTTAATGAATTACATAGAAATATTTTTAAAAGTCTATTTTCTTTTTTCTTTATAGGACTTCAAAATGATGATTTTTCTAATCGTCTTTTCTTTCATTCTAAAACTGTTCTATACGTTCACCCATTCATCTTTCATATCATTCTTTTTTACTTTCTTCTATCTTTACAAAAAGAAAGTATTGGATTCAGGTCGAATTCCGGTTTTCGACGGATTTATATGTTTAAGGTACTGAATATGATTTGACTGTTTTTAGAAAATGTCTGCCTGTGAGTCTGTGACTCTGTCTGTATGTATGTGGCAAAAATTTTGTAGGCGCTCTACCTCAAGAACTAATGAACGGAATTTAATAAAACTTTAGATTCAGTTAGACCTTGATATAGATTGGTGCTGATTAGTTTTTGGTGTAAAACGCCCAACAGGTGGCGCTGCTATGCTGCATTTTTCTCGATTTTCACGATAGCTGTATATCTCAACAGCTAATGCACAGAATTTTATAAAACTCAAGTTTCAAATTCTGTTAAGACGTTGACATAAGTTGTTGTTGATTTCGTTTTTGATGTAAATCTCCCAACAAGTGGCAATGCTTATGCTTACGTTTTTCATGATTTCCGCAATAGCTCCATCTCAAGAACTAATGCACAGATTTTTATCAAATTTCAGATTCAGTTAGACGTTGTTTGCTGATTACACTCTAAAAACGACTTTTTCAAAACTGGGCAAAAAATACTCAAATCTGAGTTTGTCGCATAGTCAAAAAATGACCTCTAATCAAAATTACTCAAGCTTGAAACATGTATAGACTCATTTCTAAAGACATGCACACACTCAAGAATAAAACATCATGTGCTCCTATTTGAGTATGTCCATGTTTCAAAAATGAGTATGAACTGACTTCTATGTACACATTTTTGAATATTTTCATGTTTCAAAAGTGCGTTTGAATTGATTCTAATCCTTTTTGAGTATGTATTGTTTCAAAATTGAGTATAAACTGAGAATCTATGTGCTTTGTTTTGAGTATGTCCACATGTTTCCATATTCTGAGTATTTCTGGTACTTCAGAATTGAAAGCATTGGATCGTCCATTTGAAACAAAAAGTGTCATAACAAAATGAAAACATCGATTTACTCAGATTTGAAAGTGTCATTTTTCTCAGTGTAGCTTTTGGTGAAAATCGTTCAACATGTGGCGCTGCTATGTTGCATTTTTCAAGATTTACAGGATAGCTGTCATATCTCAAGAACTAATGCACAGAATTTCATCAAACTTTAGGTTCAGTTGGACCTTGATATAAATTGGTGCTGTTCGTTTTTAGTGTATGTTTTTTTTTTTAACCTTGCATGAGATAGAAGAAAGTTTTGTTGATTGACGCATCTGACTAGTTTTTTAATATATTTGACTAAGTAGTCCATTCGAATGTTATTCTGTATTATCCATGGATTACGGACTTGTAAGCTGAAATTTTTTTAACATAAATAGGTATGAAACGTTTTATTAATAGAAATTTATTTGTAGAATACTGATGGTTGTTCTCAAATCCAAAAAAAAAGCTATTTTCTGCACATATCTGAATTCATTTTTGTTCAGAAACGCATGAAATAGGCAGGTGTTCTTAGAAACCACGTAAATCGAAAGACGTTTTCAATTTTTTGGTAAAGGTATAGAAGATCTTTCTGAAAATACTGTCAATATCGGCGTTTTTAATCGAATTCCCGACGCGACAGTGCGTGAAAGGGGGGGGGGGGACGTGTCGTTGCGCGAAAAGAATAGTTTATAACTCGATAACTAATTTATTGATCAAAAAATGGAAAACGTTATTCGATTTCAAATCGCTTCAACAGTCAAGCTTGTCAATTTTATATACCTTTATGTTTAAAAATGAGTCAGAAAATGTAATGTCAGAAAATTTTATTTGAGTTAGGGAATTTGAGAACTGCCTTAAAGGAATTTTAACATTAGATAATGATGGTTAAAAGAGGCTACTTCACTTATAGGCGAAAACATCCGCTCACAATGTTAATACTGGAGGAAATCGGTTCGAAAGTGAAAATATCTTAATATAAAAAAAACTTGTAATCAAAACCGAAAATGTGCAAAGAAGCGTGCATATGAGATTGACTTTAGCTATCCAATGCAAAAAAAAAAAAAAAAAAAAAAAAAAAAAACATTTAAAAATATCGAAATGCGAACGAGATATCGTAAATTATTTCCCCCATAGGATTAACATTAGCGAGCGGGTGTTTTTGCCTGAGTGAAGTAGCTTCAGAAATTAAGTCGGGTTGGGACTGATTTCATTGATTTTTTCTTGGGCCGGGCCATGAATTGCAAAAAAATGAACAGGCCATGTTGAACACTGGCACTCTAAAAAAAAAAAAAAAAAAAACCTGTAGATTCGACGGAAAAAAATCTGTCAGCTATGCTACCGGATTTCCCCTGTAGTTTGTACAGAGAAACTCTGTTAAATTAATACAGACTTTCCCTGTCTGTATGCAACAGAATTTCTCCGTATAGATAGAGGAAATGTTATCTGGTACAGAATTTCTCCGGTAAGTATAGACAGGAGAGACCGGTTATTTTAATTTTTAATGAAACTAATCAGATTATGTTTTTATTTTAATTTTTAATCTTTGTATTTTCTATTTACTTCTTATAATTTATATAATGGCGTGAATAATACAAATATTTTAAGAGTTTATTTTCTGAAACAGTGGATATATTTTTTAAATTTAAAGTGTAATGTGTTCAACAATTTGATTTAATTAAATATTCATTATATGAGGTTAATATTTACACAAATAGTTATTTTACAAAAACATTCGTATTCTTAAGAAGAAAACCGAAAATAAGGTTAAATGTTAAAAAAAATGCATAATCTTAAAATAAATGATCAACGTAAAATAGCGCAGATAAAAATATATAAAATGGCAAACATCTGTTTCGGAGCCCCTAAAGCTCCATCATCAGTGTCAAATTTAAAAGATAAAAAACTGATTCAAAAGTTTAAGCCATGTAAATATGTTTGCTTCTCCGCACGCGACCAAGATAGAATGGCGGTGTGTTTTTTAAAAAACAACAGCGGAGTCAGTAATCACATGCTCCATTATGATGGCATGTGATTCCTGACTAGAATATCCGAAACAGCTGTTTTTTATTAGTGCTATATATCTTTTTATTTGCGCCTATTTTACGTTGATCATTTATTTTTAATATAACGGCACAAAGTTCAATCCACCTAATTTAAAAACATAATCTGTTTAGTTTTTATTAAAAATTAAAATATTTTATCACTCTGCGAGTTCGTTTAATTACAGGATTGGAATTTTTTGATTGACGTTACTGCCATACAGCGAAATAAACAACGGCAAACTTTTACGTTTTACACCGGGCCGGACCCGGACTTTCGGCCAATGCAGATATTTATTACAAAGTTCGACAGTCCATGTCGCAAAACATCATTCGGAGTATTCGGACGAAAATCCTTGTGAGAAGCCCATTCTTTCGAAGAGGGTACGGTATCATTAAATGAAACAAAAGCTTTCGCAAATTCGTGAGGTACGGTCTCGATTTAACCTTCTGGAGCGACCCCTGCCCGATCATTCGCGTGCTTCGAGCATTCTTTAACTTATTTATTTATTTTATTTTATTTTTCCCATTACCTTCATGGGTCCGTTAACGTTATAAGTCCTGAGAAAGATCCCTATTGGCTTTTGGGGAAAGGAGAAAAAAAGTATTTGTTCGATTCCATTTAATTTACGAAGCACCCTTGAGGTGAATCGCTATTAAAGGATCGTTTCCGAAAAGAAATGAACGTCATTTGCGTCGTAGTTGGTATTTTACGGTTGTAGCATCCGTTAGGTAGATCTTCTTTTTATGACCATTGCAATTTCTCTGATTGTTTTCTTCTTATTATTATTTCTTTTTAGTCTGTATGTAGGTCGCTAAAAACCTCCTATCGGCGTCCAATTCAATTACGGAAAATAATCTTTATTTTAAAGCAACAAGAACGAAAAATCACGTGATAGATTATGCAGCATTTTCCAACACATCCAGAATGCTGTGACAAAACCTTACCGTTTAATAAGGGGAAGAGGATATCTAAGTAAAAAAATTGGAAAATGCATGACACATTTGAAAACACAATTTCAGCAGTTACCATGAATTATCGGAAAAGTATCCGAATTCTTTTATGCAGCCTTGTATATCATCTATAGAATTAATACATACCAAGTAATAAGCAAAAAAGTATTTTAATTTAAAAATGCGTACCACAACTAAAAACACACTTCCAGCAATTATTGTTAATAGACAATACTGTAACCGAATTATTTTATGTGTCCCTGTAAATAAATGCCATGCACACCGTATTCTAAAGTAAACCTCTTGTAGTGCACCTTAGCGATATTTATCAATATAAATCTCTTTGAAATAGTTCTCTTTAAAATATTCACTTTAAAGTCTCTTTAAGCTCTCTTTGAAATTTCGTGCAAAAATTTATGCATATTTAGTAGTGAAAACATGAGCCGAAGCTGCATCGAAACAGTCGCGTTTCGCCGTTTTCATCGAAACAGATTTTTTTTTTTTTAATACTTCAATTCAACCGAACGTTTCCACATTTTTGTAGGTGATGTATATCTGGTCTGCCGAGATCCCGAGATGCTCTAACAAGACTGTGTCGAAATACGGATGCTTAGTTACTTTCAGCATAGGAAAAAAAAAATCGTCTCCGGGAGGCGCGAGATAATCGGCTGTCGCCAATATTTTTGAAAGGGTTAAAATTCGTATTTTTATAATCCGATTACACCGTTGAAAAGAAGAAGGCCTCAGCTTCTTAGTTTTAGCATATTGTCAGTATTTCTAAAGTTGCATCCTAGAGGGGCGTTACCGTAAGGGCCAAAACGTCCACCAGAAAAACGACCCTTTTTGATTTTTTTTTCCAAAGCGTTTACAACGATATTTTTTCGAACTGATTGCGATGTTTGAGACGTAAAAGTACGATCTTTCAGAATGTCTTCCGTTTTTAACTAAACTAAAAGGTTTGGCTGATAAAGGTTTAAAAAAATTGCGAAAAAATAACCGGGCGTTCGTTTCTTCATTCCCTTCCGATGCATAAAACGGGTTCTGGGCATGCTCGCACGCGTTTGTCAATTTTTGCAAAAAATAGATCGCCGTTTTTCAATAAGTTTTTAATTAATATCTCGTCTAACTATCAAAAAATTAAAAATCTGAGCTTCAGGTGCATCAGGACGCTTGGGCTATCCTTACCGAAATCTTCAGTCTTATGGGTGCCCTAGATTTCGCTAATCATCGCCGACACACACACACACACACACACACACGGAGCGATACTTTCTTTCATTAGTATAGATTTCTCAGACTTTACTTTACTGCCCGAAAGGGGACCGGTTCAGACTAGGAACCAAGTCTGTAGAGCATAGATGCCCCCCTCACTGTGTCCTCTTTATTGAGGTTTAAAAAAAAAGATACAATTTCCCACCAGTTTGCGTGACAGAGGGCTGGTGAACAATAGATAAATGAAAATATGAATGTAACGGGAAAAAAATTGTAAATAAGACATAGTACAAAATAATATCTTTGCCGGAGAATGCAAAGCTCAGACCCGACAATAGGCAGCGAATAAGGGGAACCCGAGTCCCTGGTTCAGTGATGGATTAAGGTAGAAAGGTCACATAGAAAGTTAAAAACGAGGACGGCGAACATGCAATAGAAGAAATGAGAGGCAAGAGCAACATCATCTCGCTTATAAAGAGGCCATCGCCGACACCCAGCGAAATGAAACTTTCTTTTATTAGTATTGGAATTCCCCGACTGTCCGATATCTTATAGGTGTCGATTCCGCCGGCTTCCTCTTTTAAGAATCTCTTCCATGGAATGAAAGTGTCTCTAACCCACTATCACACGGTATGAGTCATTCCGAAGGTCAACCAGTTTTATTTTTTTTCCACCCAAAAATGTATATTCTTACTTTTCATCGCCTATTAATATGCAAAGGTTGTAAAGTTATATTTTACAAACTCTTGCCGATCTACACTACTACCGATATTCCAAAGGTGTGTTTTCTCTGTTTTTTTTTCCTTCCATTTTTTATCTTGTGGTATTTTATTCGCGAATGCAGTGAGTTGTTCGTTTTCCTAATGTGATTCTCAAATAACCTGCTCAACAACGCGAAACTAACTGACACATTTTTCTGACTCACTTTTAAAACACAAAGGCATAACATTGGCAGGCCTGGCTATTGAAACGATTTGGAATCGAAATGAGTTTTCAGTTTTTTTTAATCAATAAATTACTTATCCAGTTATAAGCAATTCGTGTCACGTGACGACAGGTTTTTCTCCTTTCTCGTGCTGCGGCTTCGAAAATTCTGTTCAAAACGTCGACTTTGACAGCGTTATTATGAAAGATCTTCTGCGTTTACCAAAATATGGAAAACATCTTTCGATTACAAAGTTTCTGAATAAAAGGACCTGCGAATTTCATGCGTTTCCGAACAAAAATAAATTAAAAAATGTCATAAAGTAGCCAGTTTGTATTTGAGAACAGCCTTAAAGATATACAATAGCTGACCCCCGTCCGGCGTTGCCCGGGCCCGTCATAATAAATTTTAAAAAACCCTCAAGTTTTTATTATTTTATATCTTTAACCGGATTTCGTATGAAATTATATTTTTAAATGAAAAATTCGCGAAAAAATATTGATATTGAGTGATAAAAAGCGATAATTTTCTTTCTTTCTTTCTTTTTTTTTTTTTTTTTTTTTTTTTTTTTTTACGTTTCATAGTTTTAAAATAAAAAGTTATTTTTGTCCAAACTCTTTGAAATCTTTGTTGGTGATTAATAAAATGGTTTTACAGCTCGTGTAAAAATTTCGTGAAAAAATAGTGTTATCTAGTTGTAAAAGAAATGTTTTCTTCTCGTTTTTTTGTTTGTTTTCGTGTCGGCTCCTGTAACATAGCAATAAAAAAATTGGTCTCATCTTCCGAACTCTCTGACATTTCAATCCGTTATAAATATATAACTGTATCCAAGCTCTCATTAAAATTTTGCGAAAAAATATTTAGTAGTGGAAACATGAATTCTTAAAAAAAAATTAAAAGCTTTAGCTTTCAATCTCAGAGCACAAAAATATAAGAAGGTCTATGCTTTCAATGCAATGCTGACTTCATCCGTTTTCATTCAATCCTTTTCAATCCCCCTAGCTAAACAGGTGAGGGCTAATCCATCAGGTTCCCTCCTACTGAGGGGAGAAGAAAACTTTAAAACACTATTTAAAAAAAACGTTGGCGCATGCGCAAAAAGACGATATTCGTGGGGGAAATTTGACAGAATGCGCTTTTCGTTTTAAATGTATAGATTTTACAAACTCTTGTCGATCTACTACTTTCCGATATTTTAAAGGTGTGTTTTCTTCTCTGTTTTCTTGTTTTCTGTTCTATTTTGTGTTTCGTAGTATTTTATTCGCGAATGCAGTGAGTTATTCTTTTCTTAAATTTCTAATGCGTGTTGCTAGAAAGTTGATCTAAAAACTTTCTATCCTTTATGATTAAAAAAAATAAAAATTTATTTTTTAATGATTTATAATCGCGATAACTAGAAACAGAAATTGCGTTTTTGGAGTGCCAGGAAAAGCTTAAAATTCATAGTATTTTGACTTCAGTGAGCTTGGTCGTACAAAAATAAAATTTGTGATGCATTATTTATGCATGTAGTATATTTTTCTTAATAGAAACCAGGGAGCGTATAAAAATTTTAATTAAACACATTTTCAAAAAAAAAAAAAAAAAAAGAAAAAAAAAAGAAAAGAAAAAAGAAAAAAAAATGAGAAGAAAACTATTTTGATGTAAATATTTTTTCATAGGATGTACACTGTTTGAAATATTTTTGCAATCAGAATTTTACCTCTGAAGCTAACAGTTTAGGCGTTAGTTATTGGAACACAACAACAAGAGGGGACACCTTGTATACCCATGCTTCCTAATGGAAAATTTACATATGTAGTATTTATAGTTGCTTATGTAACCGTGTTCAAATGTGTTTATGACCGTCCACGGACGCAATAAAAGTGCGTTTCAATGGCGTTATTAATGCAATTGTATTATACTAATTTTTGTAACAGTTCATCTAATTAGCTGGAGTCGTTCAAGTATGGCAATCCATCTCTGTGAAATTTAACTTAATTTAATGAAAATCAACTTGCGATATGTTTCTAGCTGCTTTGCTACAGTGACTGCGGAAAAACCTATTTCTTAGCTATAAAATTTAAAATTGAGTTACATCAGATCGTCAACACCATATCACCCACCCAAAAATCTGTTGACTTTAGAGGGGAAAAAAAACTGTCAGCCCAGGACTACAGTAAAAAACTTTTTTTTACGGAAGTAATATGTATTTACTACGAACTTTGTTATTTTAATAGATTTTGCCCGTAAGTTCGTAATAAATATAGATTATTTCTATAAAATAACGAGTTTTTTACTGTAGTCCTGGCTGACATTTTTTTTTTCTATAAAATCAACATTTTTTTTTAACAATGCATGAATATCGAACATCAGGTTCTATGCTAAACAGAAAATTCTATGGATTTGTGAGAGGCAAATCCAGGCTATGTGATGAGGAATGTCCTAAGCCGTTTTTTATACTATGAATGACACACTAAAAAAAAAAAAAAAATGGTACAAGTTATCTCTGAAAGATTGAGCCGTGAATCTGTTATAATCTTGGATCTTACTGGTGTTACATCTAATAATATTGACGGCAGAACACATCATTCAGACTTAAAGTTGCTAATCTTAACACATCAGGGGTCGATACAGAGTTTTTTTCTTGGGGAGAATTAAAAAATATTTTTGGTGAAATTAATTATATTTTTGTGAAAAATAAGATTTTGTAACGAAAGATTGAAGTATTGTTACTCAAATTTGAACCAAGCATTTATTAATAATAACTACTTTAAATCTTCCTGCAAAAGTTTTACTTTCTGATGAACTTGTTTTGTTTGCAAATTACAAATTTCACAACCTAACAAAATAATGAAGAGTATGTTTTTATTAAATGAAATTTTGTGAAGTGTTGTTTTAGTAAAGGGATTTTTGTGAAAAGACATGTCTTATTAAGCGAGATTTTGTGAAGGGATATGTTTTATTAAGAGGAATTTTGTGAAGGGACATGTTTTATTAAGAGGAATTTCGTGAAGGGGTACTCTTTTTTTAAAAAAAAAGAGATTTTTGTATAAAGAAGCCCAAAAGAGATATTTTACCTACATCGATCCTTGCACGTTCTGTTGTTCATTTGCAGTAACCGCGCTACATCTTGATTATTGGCGGTTATAATGATTTTTGATTACAATATGATGAATGTGATTGAAAAGCGTGCAGAGAGACATTTAGCGACTTGATCTTGATATATTTTTTAAAGCAATATAATAGCTTTTACTAGACGTGTAAAACTTTCAAATGTGTTTACTAAGCGCTTCTTTCAATAAAAATTTCGATTATTCGCAATCATTTTCCTTTTTTTTTTTCTTCTCTTTTTTAAAGCTTCTTTACAAAGTAGCTCCAACAATTCGATTTGACGGTAACACTAGTGTATTTTATTTGTACAAAATTTCCAAAAGCGACAAAAGCAGACTTAGTAAAATGCAAGATTCAAAATCCTTTAAAATGTGCAATTCTTGTCTAAAACCTCCTGGAGGGTTTTAGTGTTTTACATATGCCCAATTACACTTCGGAACTCTTTTAGTTTAGGGCAGCCATACTCAACCTGCGGCCCGCGGGCCGCATGTTGCCCGGCGACCTTTTATCTGCGGCCCGAGACACATAATCATTAATCTCTTATTTATAAAATTAATCGAGGTGTGTATAAAAAGTTTTTAATATTTTCTCTATTTTTTTATATATTTTCATAAGTAAACAATTTTTTGTTACTCAATTACTAATTTAAAATTACCTTAAAATATCTTAAATGACGTTTCCTTAGTCAAATTTCTTTTTACATGTAGTTTTACTTGGGTTTGTAATAGTGTATACATTTCTTAATCCTGAACACTAAACGAACATTATTGCAAATTAATTTAATTTGCACTATATATTTCTACATTAGGCTTATTATGATTAAATGTTTTTTACAAAAAAAAATGGCAACAAAAAGTTTTATACCACTATTTCAAAATAACAATCTTAGCGGCATTTGTAATAGAAATCTATATTTTTTTATATTATTATACAAGTGCGTTGCGGTCCGCCAGAAAAAAGGTTGAGTACGGCTGGTTTAAGGGATCCTAGAACGCTTAAGGCTGCACTCAAAAAACGACATTTTCAAAACTGAGCAAAAAATACTCAAATCTGTAGTAGGTCGCATAGCATAGTCAAAATGGCTCCAAATCAAAATGACTCAAGTTTGAAACATGTCTATACTCATCTCTGAAAACATGCACACACTCAAGCATCAAACATCTGTGCTCATATTTGATTATATCCCATGTTTCAAAAATGAGTATTAACTAAAAATATGTAAAATAAATTTGCCGTAGGATTAACATTAGCGAGCGGGTGTTTTTGCGTGAGTCAACAAGAGTCTTTTAAGGAGTCAAAAATAAAGCTTTCGCTTTTGAATAAGTAACATACGTACGCCGGACGTAATGATACTTTGCACCCAAATGTAAAAGTTCATGGAGCAACTGGCCTCATCGCCCTACTTAAATCGGCGCGTATGGCTTCATACACTCTCAGAAAAACTTTCTTCGAATCACAAAAATTTTATCGGCAGCAGTGCTGTCGGTATATATCCGTTATTTGAAGCATGTGCGTTTTCCCCCCTCCATTAGAGGAGGTAAAATGTAGGTCAATTGAAGAATGAAAGTGGAGATAAAAATACATTACTTGTTCGGTACTGCCATCTAGGAACTCTCACGAAAGTACTCACTGTAAAAAAAAAATTCGGAAAAGTTTCCGGTAGGAATAGGATTTCCAGTTGCCCGTATAGGACAGGAAACTTTTCCGAACCAACACGAAAAAAAAAAACGAAAGTTTTTTCTTTCCGTCAGGAAACTTTTCCTGTTTGATTCAGAAACTAATCTTTAGACACAGAATAAATTCCTGCGTCTTACGGAAAACTTTCCATTCACATAAAGAAACGTTTTGGTAGAACGGTAGAATAGACAAAGTATTCCGTTTTAAAAAGGAAAACTTTCCATTCACACTAAGAAATGTCTTGGTAGAACGGTAGAATAGACAGAAAGTATTCCGTTTTAAAAAGGAAAACTTTCAATTCACACTAAGAAATGTCTTGGTAGAACGGTAGAATAGACAGAAAGTATTCCGTTTTAAAAAGGAAACTTTTCCGAATCAGTCAGTAAACTAATCATGAAAAAATTAAAAATTCCTGTGTAGAATAGAAACTTTTTCTTTGCTTTACGGAATTTTTTTTCATTATGATCGGAAAATTTTCTGCATTGTAAAGAAACTTTTGTTTTAAAGAGTAGGAACATTAACAGATGAAAATATTGCTTTTGGACACTGTTTTGATATCCTTTTATCTCAGTTAAATATTATTAAGAACTTTTTTGAATACATACACACATTTTAAGTATTTGTTATCATAAAATGTATTACATGTAATGCATTTTATGATAACAAAATACTTAAAATGTATGTATGTATTCAAAAAAGTTATTAATAATATTTAACTGAGATAAAAGGAAATCAAAACAGTGTCCAAAAGCAATATTTTCATCTGTTATTGGTCCTACTCTTTATAACAAAAGTTTCTTTACAATACAGAATCAGCTTGAAATTTTATTTATTTGTTACAAGTATACTGATACGTTTAGCTCATGGGTATTTATATTTTTATTCATTATTATTATAAGTATTTTATACAAGGAATGCTGGAGAAGTATCTTTATAAACAAGGAGAAGTAATTCTCGTAAAAGAAAAGTGTATAAATAAATAAAAAGTACACAATGAAATGGATTTTATGTTCATAAAATACATAATATACTTTTATTTTCTTTAGAATATGTGTATATGTTACCTAGGGAAAAAAAAAAAAACTTAATATATTTTAAGCGATATAAAAGAAAATCCAAATAGTGTCCAAAACAAACCTTTTCATCTGTTGTCTGTATAGCAAAGTGGACTGTACAGAGATGCCAGCTTATTAGAGCCAGAATATACATAGGTGTAGCCAGTGGTGAAGTGTGTGTGGGAGATAATTGCCCCAGGCACTAAATATTTAGGTGATGCCAAAAAACTGTTAAATAAGATATTAAAAACGGAACAAAATATTTTCAATTTGAACTGGATATTTAAAACCCACACTTATGTCATTGGGTGTAGCACAAGTGTATGACATGTTGCATGCGTATGAAGTGTATGCAACTAACATTGAAATTTTATTGGTACTGGAAAGACTTTCTATTGCTGTATATCCAAAACAAAGGACATACAAAACATTTTTTAATCACAATAGTGACCGCCCCTCCTTAAAAAACTAGAACTTCTTTTAATTTACGCCTTAAAAAAAAAAAAAAAAAAAAAAAAACAAGCAAGCTTATGGGGTCTTCTTTGTTCTTAAGTTGCACAGAACTCCAAACTTTTCAATATGTACATCTAACTTTGACATTATATTTGCCTCTTTCGGTAACTTTTTCTCAAAGATACCAAAAGGGAAGTCACTTGGTCAAAATGTTTAAGAATTATGAAGTTTAAAGTTTGGAACTCCTAATGTTAAACAGCTGGTGGAGTTTTTTTTTATATAATTCAATACTTGACGTAATAATTTTATATTCGTATATTTTATTTGAAGCTTTTCGAAATCTATTTCGGTTAAAAAAAATTATAGATTATGGTTTATTTTATAAAAAAAATGTATTTTTAAATTAATTAAAAAAATTAATTTTAATAGAAATAGATTTCTAAAAACTTCAAATATGCAAATCAAAAATCACAGCTGATTCCGCTAAGTAGTTTTTAAGTTATGCTTAAAACACTACCCACGTTACAGTCTGATTTGCAACGATTACAGATTAGGAGTTACAAACTTTAAATTTTCATAATTTCAAAACTACTTGACTGAGTGAATTCCAGTTTGTTATCATAGGGCAACATTTACTGAAAAAAAAAAAAAAAACATGATACCCCAATTAGATGTATCTATTGAATTTGCTACAATTTCGGCATGAATATGACCCTCTAAGCTTATTTTTTTTCAACATTAAATTAAAAAAGACAGTTTCCAGAAGAATAACTTTGTTTTTTACTGTGACAGTTTGGAGATTAAATGTTCTTTTTTGTCCCCAAATACACCCTGTGCATATGATATTTCAAATTTGTCACTTTTTATACCCAATTTGTGTCACAGAGACACTTTCCAATTAGGAACATTGCTGCACCTAACTATTATAACCCAATTTGGGTGCTTTTCTGCTCTATTACACACACACACACAAAAAAAAAAAAAAAAATCCAGAAACTATTTTATAAATTTTTAAAATTTATATAGAGCAGCATTGAAACTTTAATTTTTTATCTTTTATGTGGAAGGTAATTTTTTTCTCCTGTCTAAATTAAAAACGCCATAAAATAATAATAATAATAAAGTAAATCTAAAAACTTTTGAAGTCATGTAAATTATAAGAATATACAGAATTCAGCTAACCCTAATAAATACGTTTATGATAAACAATTTTCAGAAGCCATACAATTTGAAAATGTACAAGACTTTGAACTTGAAGCTCAACTGAAAATTACATAACAAAAAGGCTCAGTAAATGAAAATCATTTTTTGTTAAAATTTAAATCAGCTATTTATTTTAAAATTCAAAATACAATTTTAAAATTACGCGTTTTAAAGTAAAATAACCTTTACTAAATCATTAAAATTAACAATTAGAAAAGCTCATTTAAATTTATTTGAAATTAAAAATATATAGAAAAATTCATTCACTTGTTTAATTTGAAATATTTTAATCATATAAACAGTTAAAAATATAGTTAAAAAATGGAGCAACAGAAAATGATATAATTTGAAAATGTGAATTCTCTTTTACTTTTGAAAACATGAAATAAAGTAAACAAATTGTCTTGTGTTATATATCACTTATTTACACTAACTGCAATTTAACAATATACTTTTTATTGACCTATTCTGTATAAAATATATACCACCTTAAATTACCCCTTTGATAAAATAAAAAGCATATAAACTCTTCATTACTAAAAGCTAAATCTTTTTGTTTTGACCAAATTTCTCGATTAAAAATCTTAAAATATAAAAGATAATGTAAGAATTTTATTCAGAAAAAAAAAATGAAATTTTAAGCATTCTATTCTAGATCTGGATTATATACAGTATTCCTTTAAACATACCTATTCCAGATTATATACACTACTCTGAAATACATACACTAATTCATTTAATGAAGTTAGAGCATATATTAAAAATACTTAAGATAATTATGGTTATCTGGGTATAAATTTCAATGGATCTGAAAAAATTATTCTTTTTTATTAAAATGTTTGAAAAGAAACACCAATTTTCCAGCTTTATGAGTTCTTTATAAGCGATTACAGAGTTTGCAGTGAATTAAAGTTTGATTTTTTTTAAATTTAAAATAAAAGAAACTTTTAAATCAGGTGTTTGATTTTTTTAAATATTTTAAAACTTTAGTTGTTTATTAGTTTACATTTATAAGTAATTAAAATTATATTAAAAAAAATATATAAACATTTCAGAGTATTACTAACCATGGAATCTTTATTTTCCGAGTCTTTCCATAAATAAATTACATTGGAATATCGAACCATTTGTTATTTATATGTGCACAATGAAGTCATAAGATATCAACATAAATAACAATAAATATACTTTTGATTGACCTATATTTATTTATTCTAACGTTTTACAAATCCTCGCAGAAACTCTCCATGTTTTTGTATTAAAAAATTCACATAAGATTTGTACATATTTTTTTAACAAATAAATTTATGCTTTAATCTTTTAACATTTCTCAGCTGAGATTCTCTATTTTTAAATTAGAATTTTTATTTTTAAGTGTGATATTTGATTTAAATAAAATTCAAAAAGCAAGGATTTTGAGTGTTGTCTCCCCCAGTCCTTAAATTTACAATGTATTGTTGTCAAAAATAATATTTATAATGAAATATCTTAACCTAAATTTGAAAAAAAAAAAAGTGTATTTAAATAAATCAGTTGATTTAAATCAGGATTGAAATCCAGTTGATTTAAATCAATGAACTCTGATTAAAAATTGTTAGACTACACAAGTGTTATTTAGCAATTATTTAATTTAAATTGAGGTTATAGTGCTGAAATATAATTTCAATTATTGATCTAAATATTTTAAGATTTCTGAACTTTCTGTATTATAACTGATTAGATAACGTTGAAGAAATTGGCAATGAAACTATGCTTAGATTTCAAAAGATACCAAAATTTACCAATTGCTGTAAAAAAAGTAATTAAAAAGATTTCTTTCCAAAATCATGTACTTGCATAAAATATTTTAACAAAAGATTATATTGAAGTAAAAGTTATAACACCAATCTGGTGAATCAGCTAAATGAACTTATCAAAAGCCAATTTGATAACTTAAAACCTACATTTTATTTTGAAGAAATAAAATAAGGACTCGTGAATAATACTTATAAACTCTTTACAAATGAAAAAAGCAAAAATATGGAATATATAAGCACTTACTTACAGGGAAGTCCAGTTTCCAGTAAATATATATATATATAATGTTTCAATGGTTAAATTATACTTAAAGTTTTATATATATATATATATAATAAAATATAAATTAAAGTAAAGATACTTTAAAAAAATATTTAAAAATTAAGGAAATTTTAAAAAATGTACACTACCAGTATTGGACATCTGTTTCGTGCTGGTGAAAGCTATATTTTGATAATTGTATAAGGGAATTTATCACCTCTTTAAAATTTCCGTAGGTTACCATGGGATTTCACAATCAGCATTAAAGGGAAAAAAATGATGCCACAGGAATATAGTAGAAAAACGTGATAATTTTACAAATAGAGATTTAGCAGACTATCAAATATTCGGCTGAGTACTAACTTTTTAAAAAGTATATTGATTACAAATTTTTTTTATCATGATTAATAACAAAGAAATAAATGTTTGTGAGTCTTTTATTCCTCAATGGCAGATCACTTAATAGCAGAATATTAAAAATTGCAAATAATTCAGAAAAAATATCTATAAAATAAGAGTGAATTCAATAAAAAATCGGTCTTAGCAAATATGTATGTGCTATTTTTTTTTTTTTTTTTTTTTTTTTTTTACTTAAACTTATTAAAATAAATCAAGTGCATTTAATTTACACAAATATTAAATTGCACGTATTTACTAAATACCATTTTTTAAAAAATTTATAAATTACTCGATTTTTTCTGGCTAACAACAAAAGACAGAAAAAATAAAACTAACATTTATACTGAAAAATAAAATTTATTTTCAACAAAACTATAAATCAAAATGTTTTAATAAAACAAATTACAGCACTGTATTTATGCTATGTATGCTATTGGTTTTTATTCCTTTAGAATTGATGAAGTTAGTAAAAAAAGCCTGCCTAGATTCCGGCCTTAATTAAACACCCAGTAGGATGCTACAGCAACGAAATTGACTCAGTTGAACATTTCTCCGAAAAAACTGTCACACCATCAACATACGAAAACACCTTGACGTCCTTTCTAACATCCTCATTCTCTATTAGGCAAGGATGATCTGTTCTAGCTGGAAGGCGACATTGATCACTGCAGTATTATCCTGTAATAATAATAATAGTAATAATATTAATTTTTTTATTGTACTAATTGCTAGTGACCATGTATATTTAAAAAGATAAAAAATCAGCACAAGAGCAAAGAATGATTAAGGGGACACTTCGTCTTCAGCGATAAGTATTTTTAAGAACAAAATATTTGAAAATTTTCCTTTGAATAAAAAATTCAAAATTCATAAAATTTTTAAAAAATTTAAAAATTAAGGAAATTTTTAAAAATGTACTCTACCAGCATTGGACATCTGTTTCCTGCTGGTGAAAGCTATATTTTGATAATTGTATAACGGAATTTATCATTTCTTTTAAATTTACATAGGTTACTATGGGATTTCACAATCAGCATTAAAATAAAATAAAATGGTGCCACAGGAATATAGTAGAAAAATGAAAAACATAACAATAATTTTACGATATGTAACAAATAGTGATTTTGCAGATTATCAAATATTCGGCTGGATACTAACTTTTTAAAAAGTATATTAATTTTAAAAAAAATTATATATTAAATTGGAAATAAAATAATAAAAAGAAAAGTGCTCAGTCAAACTGATGGCATTGAGCTCACAGGCTATTGACACTATTTGCATATTATACTCTTATTTCAAAGAAAAAATACATTTATATAAATTAAAAGGGGGGAGTCATTAGCTCCCCTATTTACGTCCTTTATACTTAACCAATAAACGTCCAAATCTAATCAGGGAAGCGCCTTATCAAAATAAACCCCTTTATATTTAACCATCGAACCCCCAAAGCTGATCAGAGAAGCGCCTTATTGGAATGAACCTATATACAAAATTTGAAACAAATCGGATATTTCTGCATGAAAAACACATTATCTAAATTAAGGGGGGGGGGATTAGCCCCCAGTTCCCTCATGTAAACTTAACAAATGAACCCCCAAAACTGATCAGGGAAGCGCCTTATCAGAATGAACCTATGTATAAAATTTGAAACAAAACGGATAATTCTGCATGAAAAACCCATTTACATAAATTAAGTGGAGATCAGCCCCCGTTCCACCTCCCCCTTTTATACTTAGCAATTTAACCCCCAAAACTAATCAAGGAATCGGATTATCAGAATGAAAATATAAAATTTGAAAATTTAAAATCGGATAATTCTGCATGAAAAACCTATTTATGTAAATTAAGCGGGGGGGGGGGACATTTTTTTATTTCTTGAAATTTGCGCAGTATTAACACGTGCATTTAAATACATGACAAGATTTAGTTAAAGGAAAGCACAAATATGAAATAAAATCAAATTATATATATTTTTTTTTGTTAGAAACCCACATACAAGATAAATTTTATATAAATTAGGATGAAAAACAACACAGAAATGTAACAAAAGCTATTACAGGTTTTCTTTTTCTTTCTTTTTTTTCTTTTTAAATGAAGAATTGAAGCTTTATATTTTTAAAATAAATCCCCCCCCCCCCACCACCCCGCACCTCTACTGACAAAAATTCCCTGTTTGCTTTTTTTATTCTGTTTATTTTAAATTATTAGAAAAGATTAAAAGTCATTTTTTATTTTCAAAATTATGTGAGAAAAATAAAATTTAATCAATTAAATTTGAATATACAGGGTGGGGCAGTTGAAAGCTTCTGTATGCAAGCTTTTACAGCATGAATATAGGTAAAATCAACCTCAAGGTATTAAGCATATTCTACTTTACGTTTTTCACAACTAAAATATTGTCTGATATTAAAAGACTGCTGAAATTTATTTTACCATATACCATTATAAATTTCGTTATAGCACCCTGACATACATTTCTCAATTTTTTAATCAACATTATAGAATTTAATGGACATTCCTTTTTAATTGAATTTTAATACACTACAAATAATAAAATGTTAAATTGATTCTATAATAATGTAGTACCTGAAAAAAAAAGACAATATATGATTCTGATATGGCATCGAACACAGAAAAATCTCATGAATTTATTTTAAGATCATAGGTATGTTATTGATATCTTCAGTGTTGAATTCAGGCATTTTTCTCCGAGAGGGATTTCTGTGGCTCCTGGGGGCATATTATAGAGTTCCGAGGGGGGGGGGGGATTGCAGTTTTTGACCATTAAATCATAAAATCCGAAATCTTCAGAGGGGGTGGCCATTTCAATGCTCCGGGAGAGAGGAATGTCCCCCCCCCCTCCCCCGGCTATCTCCTGAATTCAACACTGGATGCCTTACAGAATTAAACAAATAAACAAGTACCTGAATTTAGAATAAGTTAAAAACTATTTAAAAAGCAGTCTACAAAAATTTAGTTTTCATTAAGATAATATCTAAGTTAGAAATTTCTGGCACATCAAAATATTTTTTTGACTGGGGATATTTTTCTCATAAAAAATAAACTGAGCGAGAAATAAGATAATAAGCATTTTATTTCAGGCTACGCAGCTCCTTAAACATGTTATTCGGTTTGATAATCATGCACTGTAAATATATGGACATATCAAATCCCAAATATTAAAAATCACATAAATTTTAGTACTTACCATTGCGAAGTTAGAACTACGTAGAACAATTGTCCAATATTTAACAACATGGCGTACACTTCATCGAAAATCTCGATTCTGTTCGGTTATCAATCACGTGACGCCACGCCTTTCATACGTCAGCAGAGAGCGAGACTGCGCAGTAAGTAAGGTGAATGCTATTTTCAATCCTTTCGGAAACTAATACGATATAAAAAGATTATTTTTATGACTGTAGGAAAACTTTCTGTTGTGATTCGGAAAAAATATTTTATCGGTTGTTTTCCGTATCGTAAAGGAAATTTATCTTTTACGATACGGAAAAGGGTTGGAAATTTTTTTACAGTGCTTATTATTTTATTACTTTCAAGAACATTGTCGTCGACTTTGGATTTGAACCCGGGACCTAACCGTTATGAGTCTCGTATGTTAAGCATTGCGCTATCAGATGTTCGTCGAAGGAAGAGTTTGAAATAAATATATCCTGCTTTCTTGAAATGGATACGGTTTGATAAATTTGTTGCTTAGAAAACTAGGAATTTTGAAGTTAATTTCGGGAACATTTCGCCGATATAAGATGTTGATTGGGATTTTAACACTTTAGTATTAATAGAAGATAAATATATGAAAATATGAGACGCGCAGAGAATAAACGGAATTTCCCCCTCTTTTTCAACCTTAATTCGCCTTATTCAGGGAATAATTCGCGGAAAAAAATATGTTTCTAGGAGAACGGAAATTATTTGTTAAAAAAATGAGGAATAATTTAGTGTATAAAGACGAGTTTTTCTGACAGTGTATGTACATAGTTGGTTAATTTCACGCGAAGTTTGACATAGAGATCCTTTTTAAAATTTGAACAAATTTAATTTTTTTTCATTTTAATTTATAGAAAACATATCAAATCTATTGAAAACAATAAAAAAAACATTATATATGAAAAAGTAATTTTTTACCGTTAATTTCTTTTAACTTCTTACTTTGAAACAAAATATCAGCTTTGATTATCCAAACTTTGATATCAATTGAAGCATTCAAGCATTGCATAAATCTTATTTTTTTAATTTTATTTTGAAAACTGACTAACTACTTTCTAAAAAAACACCAAAATTACCATTAATAAACTTTATATTTTTTTGTTAGAAGTCCGACATTTTTACGTTAGTGCCGTGTCATGTCTGTCACAGAAAACATATATTTTTTAAGTTTAAACAAAATACTTTTATAAAATACTTATAGTTTATTTTCTCTTTCTGTATATCACAACAAACAAATTATGATGTAAAGGGAAGATAAAGTCAGAAAAATAACTGAAATATAAGTGTTTAAATATTGTCATGTCTGTCACATTTTGTCATGTCTGTCACAATCCTTTTTTTTTTATTTATTTTCATTTTATTTAATTTTTCTCATTATTGGTGGCAACACCTTTTTGTACAACATTAGTAAATACCTCAACTCAACTCAAAAATTATTTTGATTTCATACCAAGTGATATTTTTAGGCTTCAAAAACATGCAGTGTTTATAAGGACATCGAGCTCTACAGGAAGTTTGTAGAAGGACTTGAAGAAAGTGAACTTGACTCTCAATTCATATTAAACAATGGACAAAATCAGCAGATAAAACAGTCGTACAAACCAAAAATCATGTCGCATTGTTAGATTTATTAGAGAAACAGCATACATATTTCTTGTGGCATGTTTATGTAAAGTGCACACAGTCTAAATTTTTTACGAACTTAAAACAGAATCTGACTTATGGGAAACTTTCTTTTCAAGCTGAATTTAGAAAAATTTACTCTCAGACTCTCACACTTATCAGGATGAAAATTCAGTCTGCACATTAACAGACTACATCTTTTACACTATATCACTATGGTCTATTATCGTGATAATGCCAAAGCTACTGATGTCAGTTCTGAGCCTTATGTTATGATCTCTGATTATAACCATTATGATAAGTATGCAGTCACAGTGTTTAATAAATTGGTACTAGAAAGTTTTCCAGAAAAACACCTAGAGTGCAACAGACAGAATTCCAATCAGATGAACTTCAGAACACTTTGAACAAAAATATACAATTTTTACAACGACAATGAACTAAGCTATCCACAATGTGGTATTTCTCAGCTATATCAAATGGCAAAGGCTGTATTGATGATGTAGGTGGGATAATAAAGTAACTGTGTTTGAGAAGTTAGTCAAGCCAGAAAGGCAGATCCCAGAATACCTGTTGAATTTGAAAATGATGCTGAGAAAATCTGTTCCGAAATAAATGTCCTATATGAGTCAGACGAGAAAATACAAGTAAAAACTACTGGATGAGATGTGGATCACTAATGGTCATGAAATAAATAAGAATGCCTGGAACAAGAAGAGCCTATTGTTTTCGCTAATATTGATCCAGTGTAGCATTTTACATCTTACTGTGAAAAGGGTACTTTATTTAATTTCCGATCTGGTAAATATGTTGAAAAGATTGTAGCACAAGAAAAAACAGAAAATCTGAAACTGTAATGTGAACAGTAGGTCATTGCAAAGTCTGATAACGTAGAATTTCACGTGCTGATAACAGAAATGACAGAAGAACAGTATTAAATAAAATGTTTAATGCCGGTTAAAATGAAAGTAATGTTTAAATTTGAATCTAATATGCATGTTGTTTGGTATAAAAAGGAGCAAATTGTATTAGCAGTTATAGTTCCTATGCTACTGAATTTTTGGGGATTTTATACATTTTAAAATTTTATTTTAAGACTTTTTATTAAAAATGTAACACATTATATATCAAAAACAACATTGTACATCATTTATGAAAAATACCGTTAAAATATAAAAAGGAATATGCAATGGTAGTTTGAATTTTCACACGTGTCATGTCTGTCACAAATCCTTGTCATGTCTGTCACGCTGTTAAATAATTTTTATTTATTTATTTAATTTAAATTTCAGAACTTTTTTAAAATTATACATCAGAAGAGACCTTTGTTTGTGTGAGCAAAAATTTCTGAACTTCAAATGTGTCCCAATTTAGAGCAATTGGGTGATAATGAAAGGTCCCTCAAAATCATGTCTGTTTTTTGTCATGTCTGTCACAGCATATTTTTACCTTATTAATTTAAATTATTTTTTGTTAGGTTAAAAGTTTTGTATTATTTGTAAATAGGGTGCATATATATATCAGCACACCAAAATTTATTAAGATAAATTAATATTTAGTACTTCAAATTAGTCAAAACAGTTGTCTGAAGTCATGTCTGTCACAAATGAAATTAACCAGTTTCCAACCTCTTGATTTTTTTAATACCAGTAAAATCTTACAAAAATTTTCGCTTTATTAAATTCCAGAAACTGTGCGATTAAATAAAACAAATATTTTTTCATAAAAATATTCGTATGAAAAAAATCGGAAGGTTGGCAAGTATGTGCATACAAAGAAACATGGCTTCATGTGTACAAGAAACATCAAGTATGATTTATAAATCGCACTTGATTCCTCTGTTTGGACATCTTCCTTCATTCCGTGCGCGGCAGGACTTGGCCCAGATAACATTTCACGTCCAAAACAACAATCCGAACCGCTTTGCCCACACCGGAGGCGCCCTTTCTTTCACCCTTTTTGTTATGGTAATGCCCCGGCATTCTTGGCCGCAGCTTTCGCTTTTATTTCCCAGGCGACGCCTTCCGCACAAGAGAGAGTACTACAGAACAGATGCATCGGGGAGGCTCAAGATCTTGCAAAAAGAAAAAGAGAGAAATGAACCTCTCTCCGAGTTGATCCGGTTTCTTAGATGATGATGCACCGAGGTCTATCGTGGGCAGAGTGTTTGTCTGGTTCGAAAAGAGTATAATTGAAATCGAATACCGCTGCTCGACAGCTGAGCAGCAAGCGGACGATCGTCGATGCGAGAATTTTGAGCTGGTTTCTCGAATGATATACAAGGAGCTCGGAACTGTCCGCTTTCGGAAAGATTTTTCCAATCCGGTGACTGGTATCGAGTGTTATGGTGGTTCTCAACTAACCTGCTCAACACCGCCAAACTTTATGACACATTTTCTGACTCATTTTTAAACGCAAGGCATAAAATTAGCAGGCCTGACTATGGAAGCGATTTATAATTCAAATGAGTTTTCCATTTTTTGTTCAATAAATTACTTATCGCGTTATAAGCTATTCGAGTCGCGTGACGACCGGTTTTTCTCCCGTCTTTCGCTGTCACATCCAGAAATTCGGTTCAAAACGCCGATTTTGACAGTATTTTCTGAAAGATCTTACTTACAGACTTTACCAAAAAATGGAAAACGTCTTTCGATTATAAAGTTTCTAAATAAGAGCACCTGCCAATTTCATGCGTTTCCGAAAAAAAAGTGAATTAAAAAATATGTCATAAAGTAGACAGTTTGGATTTGGGAACAGTTTTCACAGGTGTCTCGTTTTAGACAGGATCGCACTGTAAAAACTAGGAAACTTCTGTGCAGGACCTGCTCTAAGGTGTTGATGCCTCTACGCACTTCTTTTAATGGGTACCTCAGCTAGAGGTCTGCACGGAACTGGGCCGGGTTGGCAAAATTAACGCAAACTTTCAAACGGGTCAGGCTGGAAGGATAAAGACAATATTTTAACGGGCCGGACCGGTAAAAAAATTAAGCGGGCCGACCGGCTCGATATAAAAATATAAAAAGATCAGACTAAGACAATAAAATATGAACAATTTTCAATGCATTGAAAATTGTTCATATTTTATTGGACATGACGGGAGCGAGAATAAGTATAAATGTGCGAGTATAATGTACGGCACGAGCAGTGGTGTAGTCGATAGGGTACGCGGGAGGACGGCGTACCCCGACTTTTTTATTTTATTTCAAACGTCCCCCTACTTTTTATTTTCTGGGGAACGCTAGAGGCACGAGAGGACGTGGACTTTTGAAACGTATTAATATTTTTTTAAAGGATAAGCAGCTAAATTAAAAAAAACAATTTTAAGAAATAAATCATTGATTTTTAATACTTTCCAAGGAAGTTAAAAAGTGTTTAGGATTCCGGATCGTCTGTCTGTCTATCGCTGCTTACGTAAATTTCAAAACAAATTTTAACGAAAATCTCGTTACGTGAATTAGCCTTACTGAATTTCGAATTTTATTGTTCTACTATTCAGACCCTATGTACCGGACTATGAGCGTCCCCCCACTTTTTTTCATAACACTACACCACTTGGCACTAGCCGATGCTAGTTTGACAATATCAATACAGATAACAAACATGTCCACCGTAGAGATCTTCATCGGTCTTACATCGTTTCTGAGCACGGGCTTAATTTTTTTCAGCAGACTTGGTCCACGCCGGGATCAAGCTTACATTTTTTTTTTCTACATACTCGGGCTTGGACGTAACTGTACCCAGGACGTGCCGGACAGGCAATTTGTTTTGTAAAAATAGTAATAGCGATAATTATCTTCTGTTAACGGAATCATTGGAAATATACCTTAATAAATTGCAGAGAAATATTTTCAAACATCTCTCATTATTATTATTATTATTATTACTATGCAACTTCAAAAGTTATGATGTTTTTAACCCTTTTTTTCCTTTTATTCTAAACGACATTAATTTTTTAATAAACCTATTTTTGGAATCCCAAAAATCTAAGTGATCATTAATGTTATTGTTCTGTATTGCATGGCTTGCGAAAGTATGGTAATTTTTTGAGTTATAAGGATGTTTCTTTTACGCAATTTAGAATATTGTATGTAAGATTATATGTTATATATTGTCTATTATTATTGTTCATTTGTTTAAATATTTGTTTAGAAATCGAATGTTCGGTGATTTTTAAGTGTACAGATTTGTGTAATTATTTATATGAATAAATCTCTAAACATATTTAAAAATACGTTTAAATTTTATTTTGGAATTGCAATGCATTTTATAAATATAGTTTACACATGTTTTATTTTCATCTTTTATATTATGCATATCCATGATGGGTAAGTACTACGGTAGCCCCCAATGACTAGTTTAATTATTATTTATTTTTTTAACGGCCAGAATAATATGTAATTGCACTGTTAAAGTTTCAGGATGAGAAAGTTGATTTTGTGTTACTTTATTACTGGCTGAAAAGAGCTGATGAGCTTTAAGAGGAATGGTAATATATTAACCACTAAAGATATAAAGAAAATAGTATATTTTTAAAATGGAAAGAAAATGTTAATTATATCTATAAAAGGGGAACTTTAATTTTAATTGGGGATGATTATTGGTATGTGATGATTGGATAATTACATCATCACACCCGCCAAAAGCAATTTTTAAGAATTTAATGAAAATACAATGCGTCTCTCTGCGACAATTTGATGACGCATGTAATTTTTTTTTTTTCCTTGTGGCCGACTGTAAACCATTCAGGAACATATTTCAAGTCTAACTGCACGTCGTCAACGGTCGTGCATCGGAATTGTGTGTGAGTGTTTATACGAACATTAACTGCCACGTAAACGTAAAGTGAGCATTTGGGTGAGCTTTGAATGATTTTACTTTCTTCATGGGATTATCGTATAATGACATTTCTTTTTTTTCTTTTCAGGCGTCGTGATGATGGAGAAAAGGAATTTGGTGAAGAGGGCTCCTTCTTCCAAACACTGCCCCGGATATGTGCCCCACTTCTGGAGGTAAGCACCGGACCCTTGCCTTTATGTTTTCAATGAACAGCTTTAATTTTCAAAATGTAAAAATGCCGAGATTTCCGTCACATTTTTTAACACACATGCAATAATGGAAGAAAACAAAGAAGGGAATCGACTTGGAGCGCTTGTCGGATTAAATTGGAAGTATTTCTGATTGTTGCTTCGATTTTCATATAAAGAGGTTTTAAAAAAAAATGAAGAAAAATAAAACAATAATAATCTCGCGAAATTTACCAATATATTATATAGAGAGCTATTATAAAATCAAACGAAATTTTATTTATAAAATTAACGAAAGAAACTTGCTTTGTATTTTTGAAATAGATGTATTAATTTTAAATGCATTGCGATCAGGGCTTTACAAATTTGAAAAAATCTGGTACCCAGGTATAAATTGTAGTCGCCAGTAAAAAAAATTAGTGTTTTAGACAACATTCATCTGTTCGGAAACATTCTCTGATATTGATGGCATATACAGTGGCACGCGACTGTATCACAAGTCACTGCGCAAATCACATAATTATGTTAAATTCAGGCACTTAAATGTCTGAATTTCTAAATGTCTTAATTTCAGACATATCAGCATTTTTCAGACATTTTTCTTATTTTTTTTTTTATACTCGGATCATAGTAAGACACTTATGTATCTTAAATTCAGACATCTATGATGCCTGAAATTTTACATTCAGACACTTAACTGTCTGAATTGCTTTTTCAGACACATATGTGTCCGAATTTAAGACGCCTCTATTTGCAGTATAATATTGTATTGAAAAGGTACAGCGCAAAAATAAAACCATTTATCTACTTAAGCATCGAGACTATCGAACGTAACGTGACTAGGCTGAATATTAACACATAGATGGGGATTTGTAATCACGATGAACGATTCCAAAGGGTTGATCTCATGAACCTTACTTTTGAACATTGGGCATTGTTTAAAGTACTTTGTGAGAATGTAGTATAATGAAACGTAAAATGGGTAAATGCGTTAAAAGGATTCCAAAACTGGATTCGCTGACATATGTGTCAAAGCTGTAATGTGAAATCACGTATATATTTTTTATTTTACTCATTTATTTAAAAAAATCTTCTTTTGTATAATTCATTAATTGATTAATGAATTTAAAATTTTATTTAAACTGTTTTCCATTCTAAATAAACGACATAAATAATTGAGCTTTTACTACCGTTAAACGCTTAATGGTTGGTTATAATTTGTAAGTTATGCATTTTTCTGTCTAAATTATATTTGCTAAATGGTTAGCCGCTCCTTCGTTTTGATGATCTTTTGCACTTCTCACAGAGTTGTCAAAATTTATAACAATGTAGTTATTGGCATGTTTTCAGTCTTGCTAACTTAGCAAGTTTATCTTTAAATTCAGAATTATCCATATGCTATTATCTAACGCATATCTAGTGATTCATCTACTCTCGCCAAATTCCTTAGGCCATTAAGTTAAAAGGAGAATTGTGGCGTATAATTTCCATCATTCTTCTCTGGCCGCTCTACCCATCAACATGTAGAATTGATCAATGTGATAATCGCGTTTTATTGTAACTTATGCTGTATGATCTGAACCTGAGCAACTAAAGTACATTATTAATATTACCTAATTCATGATCTATTCTTCATTCCAAGTACGTGGCTTTTTGCTCACCTGGATGTCTGGAGTAATATTACTAGCTGACCCCCGCCCGGCGTTGCCCGGGCCCGTGATAATAAATAAATAATCAAGTTTTTATTATTTTGTATCTTTAACCTGATTTTGTATAAAATTATATTTTTAAATGAGAAATTCTTGAAAAAATATTGATATTTAGTGATAAAAGCACTCATTTTCTTGTTTTTTTACATAGGGTTGTTTCATAGTTTTAAAATAAAAAGCTCTTTTTCTCCGAACTTTTGAAATCTTTATTGGTGATAAATAAAACGGTTTTACAGTCTGTGTAAAAATTTCGTAAAAAAATATTGTTATCTAGTTGTAAAAGAAAAGTTTTCTTCTCGCTTTTTTGTTTGTTTTCGCATCCGCTCCTTTAACAGCAATAAAAAAATAGTTCTCATCTTCCGAACTCTCTGACATTTCAATAGGTTATAAATATAACTGTATCCAAGTTATAGTAAAAAAATTGCGAAAATATATGTTTATTTAGTAGTGAAAACATGAGTTCTTTAAAACAAAAAAAGCTTTAGCTTTCAACGTCAGAGAAAAAATATATTAGAAGGTCTATGCTTTCAATGCAATGGTACGACTACATCCGTTTTTAATAAACCCTTTTCAATCCCCCTAAAATAGATGAGGTTTAATCCATCAGGTTTCCCGTTTCTGAGGGGAGAAACCTTTAAAAAAAAGTTGAAGCATACGCAAAGAGACCCTTTTCGTGTGGAAAAATAATGTTGGAATTTGACGCAATGCGCTTTTCGTTTTAAATATATAGATTATATACGGAATATTTAAAAATACAGTAGCGATAACGTCCCAGGCGAACTCCATTACAAAAGTCACATTTATATTTAGGTGTATTTTTTTACATTGCTTCAAAAAAAAAGTAATCTCAAAGAAGAATGATTTATAAACAATAATTTTCTTCCGAGCGTGATAATTAAAATACTTTGCTCCTGTTGCTAAATAAGAAAATGTCGTCACCTCGCTTGTTTACAAGCAGAACGTGTGTGTTTACAATGGCGTATTGTTTCATGAAGCAAGTTTGCCCATTGTTGAACAATCATTGCGAATCCACTTTAAAACGGGGTTACCTCTGGATCAAGAGTGGTGTAATGCATCAACAAATATAAGGTACCAGAGTATTGAGGGAAATATTTTTCAATTTAATTTGTCTTAGAATATTTGTTTGTTTCTTACGATCAGTCTTTCAAACTTCCAAATTGAAAATCACAAGAAAAACCTCATCCTAATTCGAAGTCTTTATACTCACTGTAAAAAATAATCCTGTAAAATAACAGAAAAATTCTGGCAGCAAAAGTTGCAAGAAAATTTCTGTATGTACACCAGAAATATCTAATGTACATACAAAAAAAGTTTGTATACTTAAATCCTTTTCCGTACTTACAGAAAATTTCTGTTTGTACGGAAAAAGATTGGCGTATATGAATTTTTTCTGCATGTAGAGATATTTCTGGTACATACAGAAATTTTCGCTATGCCAGAATTTTTCCGTATGTACAAAAAAAGTCTCTGAGCAAGCACTGTATTATTTTTTCTGTAGTATAGCTACAGAAAAGTCTGTGCCATACAGAATTTTTATATCAATTACTGTTATCCATACGTCCAACCTCGTGTTTCTTTTAAATAAAATATACTTGGAAATTTTATCAATAAAATGTGTGTGCTTCTATGTGATAGTCATTTGAAATCTATTTGATTTCATTAATTAAACAGAATTTCTCTTCAATGCATTTTCTTTTATTTTATTAAAAAAGGGAGCTATATGAATGTCACATGTTAATATAATTTGTAACAGATTTATTTTACTTACATGATATATTTTTAAAAATTATTACATTTCCACATATCCTTTTACAAGTAAAATTATTTCCAAACCCATTATGCGCTTTGATAGTATATCATTAGCGTAAGGTGCTGTCATATAGTAAACGATCAAGTGTTACAAAGTATCAAGTTATCCTTTTTCCCATAATGTGCGATATTTTCCTCTAATGCTTTTCTCAAATCCAATTGAGTTGCCTTCTGACGTATTTCGGAATTCATTTTTGTTCGGAAATGCATGTAATTGGCTGGTGTTCTTATTCAGAAAACATGTAATCGAAACACGTTTTCCATTTATTGGTAAAGGTAGAAGATCTTTCAGAGAATACTGTCAAAGTCTGCTTTTGAACCGAATTCCCGATGCGGCAGCACACTAGAAAGGAGGAAAACGTGTCGTCACGTGACATGAATCGCTTATAACTCGATAGGTAATTTATTTATCAACAAATTAGAAAACTCATTCCGATTCCAAATCGCCTCCATAGTCAGGTCTGCCAATTTTATGCCTTTGCGTTTAAAAATGAGTCAGAAAGTTTTGCGTTGTTGAGCAGGTCATTTGAGAACCCACCTTTAAAGTTGCTTCTAGGAAAAATATCAAGTAAACTATTTAGAACATTTAATTTTAAAAGTTATGAATAACTTAAATGATGTTGCAAAACTGTAGGGTGCTTAGATAAAGGAAATAAAGAATAATTATTTAAAAAAAAATCTTTTGGATGCTGTAACAGTCGTCTTTATAGTAATAGAAAATCAGTGCAATTGTAAGTTTGTTTGTTTTTAATCATTGATTATATAATCGCGGATTTTCTCTTAGTAATCTGAAAAGATAATCAAATCAAAGATTAGCTTAATTTGTATAGACATATTTAATACAGATTCAACAAAAAAAAAAGGCATTTTTTGTTTAAAATGTCTTAAAATCGTAATAAGGTGGCCGTGTCTTTTTTTCTTTCTTTTTTTCCCTTTTTTTCTTTCTTTCTTTTTCCGAGCTTCTTAAACTGTCAAAAGTTATTCAAATAGAAATTATTTTTTCATGTCAAATTAATTTCGATTTTAACATCCCATTTCAAGGATTGAGTGAAATACTTTTCCTTACTGTTAACGTACCGAACGTTTTTTTTTTCACTTCACTTTTGTCAAACATGGTTTTTTTTTTTTTTTTTTTTTTTTAATCTTATGATACAGTTTAGGAAAAAAATTAAATGTTTTAAATTATTCTGTATTTAAAATACCTTTGAACCCGTAAACTGGGGGAATTGCAGTGAAGATTTTATGATAAAGAAAAAGCCCTGTCCACGAAAATTTATTTCTTCAATAACTGAATTTTTTTTAGTTTGTTCTCGTAAGTTGAATTTTCAGAGTATACGTTCGTACAATCTACTTCATTCTAAGATTTAAATAAAGAGGTTTTAATGGATTCATAGGAATGACAAGGCATGTCTTTATGTTTACTTCTTTAGCTCCCCAATTACGAGTTAAAAACCTCAATGATTTTTACCTGAGTAGTGAATTTACGGTGTGGGTCCGAGGGAGACATTTTTTTCCCGGAGTATTGAATTGTCCACCTCCGAAGATTTGATATTTTGTGCTTGTTAAAAGTTCAAAAAAGCAAATTCCCTGAGCATTCAGGTATGGACCTAAGGAAGACATTGCGCCTCCCCGATTCATTGAAATGTCCCCCTCGGAAGATTTGCTTATTAAGACTGTTCTCAAATCAAAACTGGCTACTTTATGACATAATTTTTAATTCATTTTTGTTCGAAAACGCATGAAATTAGCAGGTGTTCCTATTCAGAAACTATGTTATTGAAAGACGTTTTCCATTTTTCGTAAAGGCAAAAGATCTTTCAGAAAATACTGTCAAAGTTGGCGTTTAGAACCGTCCGACGCGGCAGCACGAGAAAGTAGGAAAACGTGTCGTCGCGTGACAAGAATCGCTTATAACTGGATAAGTAATTTATTGATCAAAAAATGGAAAACTCTATTCGATTCCAAATAGCTTTAACAGTCAAGCCTGCCAAGTTTACGCCTTTGCGTTTAAAAATAAGTCAGAAAGTTTTATTGAGCAGGGAATTTGAGAACCATCTTAAATGAATCTCGCGTTTGATTGTTTTAATGCCTGAATTTGAGCATTAACAAGGGTTGACTATTAAACAAATTGGATAACGCGGAAGAGTAAGGCGTTAATAAAGTAATCACCTTAATGATGTAATTAATGACATCTGTAAAGGAGCACGCTGATCTGATGAATAGGAACACTCATCGCCTATTCGCAACGCATGAAGTACGGCGTTAACAGCAATGAATGATAAATTGTAATCGTTTCCAATTATGTTGCTGAACGACCGCTCGACTCAACAAAAGGGGAGGGGGTGTGGGTGGCCGTTTTTAATAGGGGCAGACAATCGCTTGACCGCGCAACGATTTTAATTCGCCTTCGCCACTCCGTTAACTCTCCTCAATGTCCATTTTCACAATGCTGTGTCCGAAGGGTGATTGTGTTTTACGAACTTTTTTCTTCCCTTCGTTTGCCATAGTGTTCAACCTCGCAATGGGTCGACTGTTCGCTCGAGCGTAAAAGTTGCGTAATATTACGAACGTGGATGCTCTGTGGATCGGAACGGTCACCCGGTACCATAGGCGTAGAGATGTATGGGCTCGAGCTCCAGCCAAACCAATAATTTCTAAAATGTACACTTCTTTTTAATTCCTCAATAAAAAAAGAAAAGCTTTTAGTTTTTGACTTCCTGATATTTTATGGAATTTTTAATGTGACCATTTTTCGGCTAATGAAATTTTCTCTTGAACGTTGCCAATTTTCTTTTTCTTTTGTCGTTTGTTGCAAGAATAAACGACATTAGATGGAAATTTTTTCTATTTATGTTCTAATTTTTAATTAAAATAAAATTCTAAAAGTTTGAACTTTTTATATAAAAAATGAAAATAGGATAAAAAAAAAATCTATATTCTGAAGAAGGAAAAAAAGGACACTATTCAAAATTAACTTTCGTTGCGATTTTATTATAAACGATTCGCGAAAAACAGTGAGTATATCATTTTATAAACAGGTCTGTACATTCGCATTTTTACATTGTCTTAACGTTTCGTCTAACTTAAGTTTTATTTATTAGTATATGATTCTGTTTAATTTCTTTAAAAGAGTGTTAAAACGGAAATATTAAATTAGTAATCGACTCGTATAAAATATCGAGTTGAGCTCCTTCCCCCCCACCCCCAATATTTTTTTCAAAACTCTACGCCTATGCCCGGTACCCCTCGTGTTTTGGAGTCCGAAAGGCTGCTTTGTCCCGAAGCCGGATAATCCGATCATTGGTTGTTGGATTCGGAAAAATGTTGTTTTCTCTGAAAATTTTAAAGTGACGTTGCTATGTTACTTTACCCAAAGCCTGATGGCCGAAAAGACAAGACAGTTTCTTCTATTTTAAAATTTAAGACGGGAAAAGGTTCGCCTTACACTGATATAAATTTCACCGTTGGATTACGGGAAAAGCTTGGCAGCACAGACTCCAAGATTTTCCTGTAATATTACAGTTTGTACCGTAATCTATTTAGACTGTATTAGACCGTAAATAGCAGTAAATTTCAAGAACGTATCTGACCGTAAACCACAGTAACTTTCAAGAACGTATCTGACCGTAAATAACCGTTACTTTCAAGAACGTATCTGGCCGTAGATAACCGTTACTTTCAAGAATGTATCTGACCGTAAATAGCCGTTACTTTCAAGAATGTATCTGACCGTAAATAACCGTTACTTTCAAGAATGTGTCTGACCGTAAATCACAGTAATATACAGGGTGTCCCAAAAGCCTCCATACAACTTCAAAAATTGATTAAAAAAAATAATAGGCCTACCGCAAAAATATTTACAACAGTACACAGAGTAACTTAAAAAGTTTTTTTCTACTACCTTAGTATACTTGTACATGAGATCCTTTCGTTGCACGAAGAATATCAAGTTGATATTCCAATTCCCTTCACGTGCGTTTCAGCATGCTAACATCAACAGTAGTTACAACTGTTTGATGAAATAAAATGTTGAATTGAAGATGTTTGATGAATGAATGAAGAAATGTTTGATGAATAAAAGTTAATAGTCTCATGGAATTGAAACAAAAGATCCAAACAGCAGTAGCTACTGTTGATGTTAGCATGAAAAACGTTTGTGGATTGAATTGAAATATCGTCTTGATATTCTTCGTGCTACGCAAGTATCTCATTTTGAAGTTTACTAAGGCTGTAAAAAAAAAACTTTTTAAGTTACTCTATGCACTGTTGTAATTATTTTTGCTGTAGGCCTATTATTTTTTTAAAAATAAATTTCTGAAGTTGTACGGAGACTTTTGGGACACCCTGTAGATTATAAATTATCGTATATGACTGTAATATCAAGATTGTAAATAAGCATAAATGCCCATAATTTTCTACTCATTTACATATATCGCTGTAAATTGCAGTAGTTATCAGAACTGTAAATGACCATGAAATAGTTATTTCAAGAATTCGCATGATTACTTCCAACAGTAACTGTATATTTATACATAGGATGTCAAGAAATGCAACATTTTATTTCTGTATAAGAGATAAATAGTATAAATTGCAAAAATGTCCATAAGGTACAAAATTTCAATTCTATACTTTTCATCTCCATGGAGATATTTCCAAAATTAGTTTTTATACATTCTTTGTAACCAAACAGGTGGCTTCAATACCTCCAAAAATCAGGAATTATCTCACTTTGCCATGCAATTCGAAACGTGAAATCTAATCATTATTGGAGAATAATGTCTACAAATCTGATATTTAAATGTATTGATTAATAATAATGTGTTGATGTAATTGATGGCACATTAAATCTTAGTTTGTAAACATTTGCCAAGCTTGAACAGATTTCACTTTTCAAATTGCATGCAAAGTGAAGCAAGTCACAATTTTTGACTCTCTGCAACTTCATGATGTTTGGAGATGATTAAAACCAATCCACATTTTTGCAGATTACATTATTTATCCATCTCATATAGATACAAAAATAAACTGTATAGCTTTTTTTAGACAGCCTGTATATTTAAAACTTGATAATATTTCTAAGATTATTCTACCACTACATATATATGGTGGTTTGCATATAATTTTTTAAAACAATTAGCAACTTTCTCAATATTACATACTTTTTCTATTTACAACACTATACAGCTTACAAAATAAAATTATATTTAGCATTGAAAAATGACATGTGTATAAGTTTTATTAAACGTGATTGTTTCATATTTCCGAAAAAAAAAAATTACGTAAAACTTCATATACCAGTGTAGTAATTTTTGCCAACATCTAAGTAAAATAAAAATTAACAGACACTTAAGCATTATTAACCAGGCAGAGTAACAAACACTTATCAAATTTGTTACAAATCACCGGCTAAATTTGTCCAAACCATAACTCAATATCAAGTATAACTTTTAGCTCAACAATGCACACCTTTGAAAAATATAGAAAAAAAAACAGAAATTTTTTAGTACTTCTCTTATTTAATATCATACTCTGAATATTTACGATTATGTATTCGTAACAACAAATGAACTTATTCATGATTTTTTTTTAATGTAATGAGGAAGGTGATTGTAATAAACTTTTGCATAATAATGTATCAAAGACATAATTTAATGAATATCAAAATGTTAAAATTATTTCTATTTCTTTCAATATAACTTTCGTTTTAAGTTTTTTGAGAATCACTTTGGTATTTATCTGCTTGCATATTCTTTTGCATTTTGATGCCTGGGTTCTACCCAAGCCCAAGTGAGATTAATGTCGTTTTAGCTAAATGCAGGAATAGAGAGTATAATATTTGCCTTTTTAAAAAATCCCAAAAACACTTCAGTTTTGTGTTAAACATTTTACTTGAAGATAGTGTAAAACATGGATTTATTTGTAAAAATGTGAAATTGTTCAGTATCATCAGAGAAAAAAAAATTCTTTGTTGAAAATACTACAACCAAAATAAACTATATGTAAAAATGCAAATAACTTAACCACTTCAACGGCCGTTTAGATAAAGAAACAGTGTTATTACCCCCGATTTAACTCGGGTCAGCTACTGTGGTTAAATAATGAATGTTTACATACTGGGAAGTACTATACAGATTTTCGTGTTTTGGGAAGGACAGGATAGAATGCTGAGTCATCAATTTCAGTAACATCCTGCCTTTTGTTCTATGACTAATTTATAAATGTCCAGAACACCCTGAAATAATGAACAATTTCATCAATTTTCCAAAACTAAAAAAACTCTAAATCTTACTTTCAGGAAAAATTTTAATATAACAAGGAATGATCTTCTAAGAACTGTTCAAGAAAAATCTTTAAAATATGTCATCACACATATTAAAAACAAGCATTTTTTTAAATAATTTAAAAAAATTTACAGACAAAAATAAAAATTTTAATTCAGGAACTCTGAAATTATTTATTTTGTACATATTTTACATAAGATACGACAGGTTTTAAAAAATATGCCATCTAAATGCTGCTAATTTTGACATCAACTTCCTGACTTTATTTATATTACATGATTCTGGATTTTTCTTTGCTTTTGAACTTTTTTCAGGATTGATGTCCAAAAAAGCTCTGAAAATAAAGAAAAAAATATTAATAGTATCACATCTTTTAAAAAATAACATACTGTAAATACATCAAGCCATAATCGAATGAACAACTAATCTCGTAATTATCAAATTATAACAGATATTAAACTCCTCAATAACACGTGCATAGAATGTCTACAAAATAACATTCATGAAGAAAAATTCTTTGTGCTTTATAAACCCTTTACTGTTTTTCTTATCTTTAAAGCCAGAACAAAATGGATTAATTAGCATATATGACAGAACTCAATAGCCCACTAGTGTCAATGAGTGGTAAGAAATTTCATTTGAGCTCATTCATTACTGAATACATGTTATCTAACAGGTTATAAGTAACATTTGTTGTAGGCAACTACACTGCACCATGAATTTAAAATTTTTGATTTGATTACCAAGATCTGCAAAGTATGTGAAGAAAATAGTGTTGACACTAGACCAAAAGTTCTTTTAACTGATCGACAAATTTTGCATTTTTTTCTTTAACTGATCGACAAATTTTGCATTTTTTTTTCTGCAACTGATCAACAAATTTTGCATTTTTTTTTTTTTTTTTGCAACTGGCTAAAGGATTTCATTATTTTTTCCCACAATCAACTGACAAATTTCGTGATTTTCTCTCACGATAAATCGACAATTTTTATATTTTTTCCATGCGACTGATTTAAGAATTTCGTGATTTTTCCTTGCATTCAATGGACGAATTTCGCAACATTTTTTAGATTTTCTCCTCAATTAACTAGCAATTTTTCCGATATTTTGTCGTACCAATCGAGGAATTTTGGAATTTTTTTCGCCACAATCATGCCTTTTTACCCTCAACTGATTGGCAAATTTTGAGATATTTTCCATCAACTGATAGACAAATTGTGGCTTTTTCTTGTGACTGATTAGCAAAAATTGCAGTATATTTTCCACGAATGGTCAATGAATTCCACATTTTTTCCCGCAACTGGCAGAAGAATTTAAGGGTAGTTTAAAGGATCAAAAGAAAGGAAAATTTAAAAAACCTGGTCATAAAAAAAAAAAAAAAAAAAAAAAATAAAGTTTTTGATTTGTTGGAATTTTCCAAAGTTTTTAGTTTTGTCTTAGTATCTTAAACACTATTATGCCAAATATAAAGTATCTAGAACTGTAAAGTAATATAGGACAAAATTAGCACTCGCCATTTGGCGAGTAATACTGAAAATTTGGCGACTGACTTTATTACCACCACTGGCCAAACTTAATAGCCACAGTCACCAACTGTGATGATTGAATGGAAACAGATTTTTTTCCCGCTGTCGCTCGTCGAATATCGAAACCATTTGGCGAATTTCACGATTTTTCCCCTGAAACCATTTGACGAATTGTGATTCTTTTTTCTCGAAGCCATTCGACAATATTCGCACCCCCCCCCCCCCACCCGAGACAATTTGATGAATTTTGCGAGTTTTCTGCTATTAATTGTTGAATTTCGTGATTTATCGACTATCGATTAACGAATTTCACGATTTTTTCCATGAGCGTTCCGCAAATTGTACACTTTCTTTCCACTGACGTTCGATGAATTGCGCACTTTATTTGTCAATTATTTTTTATCAAGTATTTGTAAATTTGTTATTGGCCAGTGCTTATGAAATCTGGCGAGTAAAAAAAAATCCATGTACTGGCCAGTGGCCAATGAGTAAAAAAGTTAATTTTTACTTATCTATATAATAAAACCGTATGTCATGTGACTGTCCTCAACAGTTCCGGGATGCCGCTTCACTTTTTCATATGCCAGGCAGCCATTTTTATTCAAAATTATTTTTTCTAATAAAACTGCATAAAAGTTACATTTTTAGAAAGATCGTTCAAAATAAATTAATATTTGAGAGATGACTTACGTTCAATTATGTATACATTCTGCAATAACTTCAGTTTCAATTAGGTTCGCTGTTCAAATTCTCTATCCATGAAAGTAAACAACAACAACAAAAAAAGATTCATTCGTTGTGAACGTTTAAAATATTAAACCATGAATTTTTGGACCGCTGCCTGGTGTAAAAAAAAAATAATCAGCACCAGTGGGACAGTCAAAGTTTACCATAATTCTGTTCCATACAACTCAACTTCCTTCGGATCTTTTCTTGATGTAAGTTGAACTCCGTGGTTGAACTCATGTAATAATATTTAATGGATCAAATTTCGAAACAAATTGTCAGCTTTTATTTTTCGTGTGTATTAATTAGAAACGATATTTTAATTTTGAAATCAAATGTTTTGATTTATGATAATATTTCTTATTTATCTATTTTCTATTTTAAAGAAAAATGTGAACGTCATGTATTTTAAATTGGAACAGCTGTCACGGACGCACCAGGGTTGGCGGAATTTTTGTTTTGCGCCATTTTGGCGAGAAAATCCCATTTTCAGGTACCTATTAGAGATTACTAAAACAGCATATACTTTTATTTTATTATGAAATAGTTTATTTTATATTAAAAACACACACACAATGATTAATTTATTATAAAGTGGGTTAAGCGGTCTTTGTCAAGAAAGATGAAATACATAACAACAAAAAATATGCGAAATGCTACCACGATCGCAAAAGTTCTTGATTTGTCTATTAGATTTTTCCGGTTTGGCGAAGGATTAAGGAAAAAAATAAATTATGAATAAAAATAATTTGTTACAATGCTTAACATACATTTAAGGGCGACCAAACTGGTCGCCAGTGGCGGCTAGTATAAAGTAATACTTCAGATCGATAGCACCTTTCTTGCTTGCACTTATGGTATCCCCCATTCCCCATAAATTAGTGCTTGTCTAGGAACCTGAAACTTCTAAAAGAATCACGAGACTTGGCTACATTTTCCACATGTGATGTTTTTGATGGGTTCTGGATTACAAGACAGAATTAAAGTATCATCGCCCTTAGTAGATTTCGTACCATCTTCATGTTCACTGAATCTTGTTGGAGCTAATGCTTTATTCTGAACATAGACAATTTTTTTTGGCATCTACTCACAGATGGTAAATTTCACAGGAACTCTTGGAATCTTGTGGTGGTGGTGATACATTAAGTATTAAATCTTTATGTGGTACCAGATCGTCTGCAAAAGTAGATGCCACAAACGCATTGCACAATGGTTATCTGTTAATTTATGAATGTTTGTATAATATCAATTTAAATAAGGAAACTGCAGCAAATTGGCCTAAGACTAGAAGTTCATACTGAACTTCTGATTACTGATTTTGAATTTTGAAACTGCATCCTACTAACCGTCATTTGGCACACCATCTTGCAATATATTAAGACAAACAAAACACTTCAAAGCAGTTCAATTGAAATTTCTTTTTTAATGCCCCTATATTACTCTCTGATTCAAGTTGTTAATACAGTTAGAGGACACTTGAATGAGTATGAAATAGAAGGTCGGGAGGGAGAGCAAGACTAAACCGCACTAAGGAAAAGACCAATCAAATGACATTTATGCCATTTGATTGGAAGATTAATGATGGAATTGGAGAGTTGTTGAATACGAAAATTTGAATAATTAAATAGAGAGCTAAATGATCTTAATAAGTGTGTTAATCTAACATTCATAAAATGACTAGATAAAATCAGGGCTTGAATTTCTGGGCGGGATTGCAGGATTCGCTGCGAAAATTTTGAAATCCCACCCAAAAAAAGATAGTGAGCAGAAGACTCCCGCCCAAAAAATTTCAGCATTTTCGTAGAAATGTACGTTATTTAATTTACTTGCAACCGAACGATAAATTTCGTGATTTTTTCCCCCGAAACCGATTGAAAAACTTTGCGTTTTTTCCGCGACTGATCGACAAAGTTTGCGTTTTTTCTCGCGACAGATCAACGAACTTTGCGTTTTTTCCGCGACTGATCGAGAACTTTTCACTTTTTAAGCAACTGGTCGACGAACTTTTCACTTTTTAAGCGACTGATCGACGAACTTTGCGTTTTTTCGGGACAGATCGACGAACTTTGCGTTTATTACGCAATCGATCGACGAAATTTGTTTTTTTCCCGGGACTGATCGACGAACTTTGCATTTTTTGGTGACAGATCGACGAACTTTGCATTTTTTGGTGACAGATCAACGAACTTTGAATTTTTGGTGACAGATCAACGAACTTTGCGTTTTTTCCGCGACAGATCGACGAACTTTGTGGGGTTTTTCCGCGACAGATCGACAAACTTTGCATTTTTTCTGCGACAGATCCACGAACTTTCGTTTTTTCAACCACAGATCGACGAACTTTGCATTTTTTTTCACGACTGATCGACTAACTTTTTGTTTTTTAAGCTACTGATCGACGAACTTTTCGTTTTTTAAACGACTGGTCAACGAACTTTTTGTTTTTTAAATGACTGATCAACGAACTTTTCGTTTTTTTAAAATGACTGATCAACGAACTTTGCGTTTTTTAAACGACTGATCAACGAACTTTGCATTTTTTCTGCGACAGATCGACGAATTTTGCATTTTTTTTTTTTTTTTTTTGCAACTGGCTAAAGGATTTCATGATTTTTCCCCACAATCAACTGACAAATTTCGTGATTATCTCTCACGATAAATCGACAATTTTTGTATTTTTTCCATGCGACTGACTTAAGAATTTCGTGATTTTTCCTTGCATTCAATTGACGAATTTCGCAACATTTTTTAGATTTTCTTCTCGATTAACTAGCAATTTTTCCGATAATTTGTCGTACCAATCAAGGAATTTCGAAATTTTTTCCGCCATAATCATGCCTTTTTACCCTCAACTGATTGGCAAATTTTGAGATATTTTCCATGAACTGATCTGGTCATAAAAAAAAAAAAAGAAAAATTAAAGTTTTTGATTTGTTGAAATTTTCCAAAGTTTTTAGTTTGTCTTAGTATCTTAAACACTATTATTATGCCAAATATAAAGTATATAGAGCTGTAAAGTAATATAAGACAAAATAGCCATTCGACAATATTCGCACCCCCCCCCCCCCGAGACAATTTGATGAATTTTGCGAGTTTTCTGCTATTAATTGTTGAATTTCGTGATTTATCGACTATCGATTAACGAATTTCATGACAGATCGACGAACTTTGTGGTTTTTTCCGCGACAGATCGACAAACTTTGCATTTTTTCCACGACAGATCCATGAACTTTGTGTTTTTTCAACCACAGATCGACGAACTTTGCATTTTTTTTTCACGACTGATCGACGAACTTAAGGTTTTTGAAGCGACTGATTGACGAACTTTTCGCTTTTTAAGCGACTGGTCGACGAACTTTTCACTTTTTAAGCGACTGATCAACGAACTTTGCGTTTTTTCTGCGACAGATCGACGAACATTGTGTTTTTTAAGCGACTGATCGATGAACCTTGCGTTTTTTGGGGACAGATCGACGAACTTTGCGTTTATTCCGCAATCGATCGACGAAATTTGCTTTTTTTCCGCGACTGATCGACAAACTTTGCTTTTTTTGGTGACAGATCGACGAACTTTTCGCTTTTTAAGCGACTGGTCGACGAATTTTTCGCTTTTTAAGCGACTGGTCGACGAACTTTTCGCTTTTTAAGCGACTGGTCGACGAACTTTGCATTTTTTAAACGACTGATCAACGAACTTTGCGTTTTTTCTGCGACAGATCGACGAACATTGTGTTTTTTAAGCGACTGATCGATGAACCTTGCGTTTTTTGGGGACAGATCGACGAACTTTGCGTTTATTCCGCAAACGATCGACGAAATTTGCTTTTTTCCCACGACTGATCGACGAACTTTGCATTTTTTGGTGACAGATCGTCGATCTGTCGCGGAAAAAACGCACGAACTTTGCGGGGTTTTTTCCGCGACAGATCGACAAACTTTACATTTTTTCTGCGACAGATCCACAAACTTTCGTTTTTTCAAACCACAGATCGACGAACTTTGCATTTTTTTTCACGACTGATCGACGAACTTAAGGTTTTTTAAGCGACTGATCGACGAACTTTTCGTCTCTTAAGCGACTGGTCGACGAACTTTTCGTTATTTAAACGACTGATCAACGAACTTTGCATTTTTTAAATGACTGATCAACGAACTTTGCGTTTTTGCTGCGACAGATTGACGAACATTGCATTTTTTAAGCGACTGATCGACGAACCTTGCACTTTTTGGGGACAGATCGATGAACTTTTCGTTTTTTAAACAACTGATCAACGAACTTTGCGTTTTTTCTGCGACAGATCGACGAACATTGTGTTTTTTAAGCGACTGATCGACGAACCTTGCGTTTTTTTTTGTGACAGATCAAAGAACTTTGCATTTTTTCCGCGACAGATCAACGAACTTTGTGGGGTTTTTCCGCGACAGATCGACGAACTTTGTGGGGTTTTTCCGCGACAGATCGACGAACTTTGTGGGGTTTTTCCGCGACAGATCGACAAACTTTGCATTTTTTCTGTGACAGATCCACAAACTTTCGTTTTTTCAACCACAGATCGACGAACTTTGCATTTTTTTTTTCACGACTGATCGACGAACTTAATGTTTTTTAAGCGACTTATCGACGAACTTTTCGTTTTTTAAACGACTGATCAACGAACTTTTCGGTTTTTAAATGACTGATCAGCGAACTTTGCGTTTTTTCTGCGACAGATCGACGAACATTGCGTTTTTTCTGCGACAGATCGACGAACATTGCATTTTTTAAGCGACTGATCGACGAACCTTACGTTTTTTTGGGACAGATCGAAGAACTTTTCGTTTTTTAAACAACTGATCAACGAACTTTGCGTTTTTTAAATGACTGATCAACGAACTTTGCGTTTTTTAAATGACTGATCAACGAACTTTGCGTTTTTAAAATGACTGATCAACAAACTTTGCGTTTTTTAAATGACTGATGAACGAACTTTGCGTTTTTTCTGCGACAGATCGACGAACATTGCGTTTTTTGGGGACAGATCGACGAACTTTGCGTTTATTCCACAATCGATCGACAAAATTTGCTTTTTTTCCCACGACTGATCGAGGAACTTTGCATTTTTTGGTGACAGATCGACAAACTTTGCTTCTTTTCCGCGATCGATAGGTGAATCTCAATCAAATAAAATCTAAATTCAGAAATTTATTTAACAACCTAATTGTTAAGGGTCCTTAACACATTTAATGGAACTTGAAAAATACACTGCATATATAAAACTTAACTTTCTTCCCTTTTTTATAATAAAAATAAACATTTTACATAATCATTCTCCGTTGACTTAATTTTTTCAATGGTATTTTGTCATGTCTGCATTAATGTAATTCTTTAAATAGAACGTAAAATAATAGTGGGGTTTAAAGATTTTTTTTCTCCCTCCCAAACATTACAACTCCCCTCCATTTAAAAATGTTGGTAGGGAGGCTCCCCTCCTTGTTAAAATTGAATTTCAAGCCTTGTAAAATGTTTGTTTATATGCTGGGAGGAAAGCAATAATTATACAATGAGTTTAATTAAAAGCAAATTAAAATTAAATTGAATTTAAAGGTATTATAACTCTGTAAATTATATCAAGGGTATTAATACTCTATATGAATGCTTACAAACCAGTATAAAAGATAATTGAATTATGTGCCCATAACTTTACATAAAATTGACATTTAATACAGGATAAACAATAAACAAAAGAAATTAAGATCTATTTAAACTGTAACTTTACTTGTGACTCATAAATAACATTCTCTTTTTTACCATGTCTACCATATACATCCCAATTTTCCATTGTCCAAGCGCTAATTGTACTAAAACTCATATTATAAATCATTACTATCAATGGCCAATTAAAAATCAGCTTTAAAACCCAAATAATGAAAAGATGGAATACCATTGGTCAGGAAAGATTCTTAAAAGTTTTCCTCTATCTGTCAAAAGTGCTTGGATACATATCGGGTTCTTTTAAATAGAATATTTATTAATATTTGCTGCAAAAAACAACTAAACTATCTGACTGGAGATATATGTTATCAGGGGTCGATCCAGGCAAAATTTGGGACCTTTTTAAGGCCTCGTCACAAAAATCAATTTAATAAAATGGGACCCTTCACAAAAATCAATCTGATAAAATGGACCTCTTCACAAAATTCCTTTTACTAAAATAGGTCCTTTCACAAAATTCAGTTCCATAAAAACTTAGCATTTAATATTTATTTATTATTTTGTGATGTTTTAAAATGTGTAATTTGTAAACAAACAAGTTCCCCAGAGAAGAAAACTTCAGTAAAAAGATTTTAAAAAGTTTTTGTTTATAAATGCTTGGTTCAAATTTGAGTATATAACTGGATTTCAAATTTCGTTACAAAATGTTATTTTTCAGAAAAATATAATAAATTTCACAAAAATAACCTTTACTTTTCACAAAATGGGCCCCAAGAAAAAAAACCTGCCTCGACTCCTGGTTATTGCAGAAATGAACTAAGTTGCCCTTTTTGAATTATCAAAACAAATTTTAATTAACAATTAAAAATAGAAAATATTAATTTTTTTTAAAAAATCCAAAGGAAAATAAAAGTTTAATTCAAGCATGATTTAAATTCCTAAAATAACCAAAAAATAAAAATTTGTATTTTTAATTAATTTATTAAAAAACATCGAAATCAATGTTAAGTGAATGTAAACAACTTTACAAAGCGATACTCAAAAAATAATTTATTTAAAATATTAAAATGGTTCCATTAATTAAAATTTTAGACAAGTAAGATGAGTAAAAGGTTACGCTAACTAAATTAAAAAATATATATACTAAAAAAAGATTATATTAAAGATTATAAAAACAATGAAAATTTAACGTAAACAATATAATGTTAAGTCTATGGGGCGCCATTTGCAATTTAGAATAAAAACAAAAATATAACTTATACATATTAAAACCCATCAAAACTAAAAATAATGAATACTAAAACCATGTACGTATTATAAGCTAAGATGCCATTAATGTTTAAAGTTGTTAAAAGTATGAAAACATATTAAAAAGTGGGTGCACAAAAGGAGGATGTTAAATGAAAACACCACTGGAAAAACATGAGGAAAAAATGAAGTTTTGAAAATTGCATCAATACTATAGATGCAGATTCCCAACATTTGGAAGGAGTCACTGGCTCCTAAACCCAAAAAATCCAGTGACCACAATTGTAAAACAAATGCATAAAAACAATAGTGTTTATATAGGGTAAAAAACTAAAAAAAAAAAAATAATAATAATTAATTCAAAGTGTAAAGTAATTTATTTAATATAAACACGTGTACAACAAAATTTGAATATTAATTAAATCTTAAATCATGTACAGTCAGAAGATAAAGTTGGGCAAGATACGGTTTAAAAAACAATATGTAGATAAGCTAAGCAATCATGATAGCGGGGAATATCAGAAAAACAATATTTCTTATTTTGATTTTGCCAGACAAAAGTACATATGAAAGAAAATCTGAATTTGTGAGAATATTTTGCACTATAAAAATAAAAACACACTTCAAACATTTGTTTATATATATATATATATATATATATCAGGGTTGGGTTTTTGACGTCAAAAACTGGTTTTTGACATGACAGTGGTAAAAACCGTGTTTTTACCGGTTTATTCCGTCAAAAATCTATCATTTTCGATTGTCCTCCAATTTATGGTGTAAGTGTAGCATACAATACATTTCTAGATTGAATTTACCTTGTTGATTTTGTTATTATTATTTACAATTAAATTTGTTAAATTTATTTAAAAGAAGATCATTTCCTAATATGGGAAAGATTTAAAAATACAAGAGTAAAATAAAAGAACAATATGTGTCATAATCTTCACTAATATAGATTCTACTAACTGCAATTAACATTAATATTAAATGATAATAAAAGGTTATTATAATTATTAAATAACATTCAATATAGATTTTTAATAAAGTACATTAAAGTTATTTTAGAGATGCAAAAATGCTGTTACATTGTATGACAATAGATGTTAAGCATAGACTGGCAGTGAATAAATTGAATATTCTTAGATATAATATTTTAAAATGCATATCTTATGTATTTCATAAATGCAATTATGGTGATTTTCATTTGCACTTCAATAAGTAGAATCTTAAAGTTTTGTTTTCAACAATGTAATAAATTGTACCTAAATTATACACATTGTTTAATCTAATACTTATATGTTACAGGATTTCTTCAAAAAATCTAATTTTTTTAGACTATGCCAAATAGCGTAAGATTATTGTAGAGATCTTCTAACAGAGATGTACACGTATTATTCTAATGCAATTCTTTTTTGTGTTTTCTTGGATGGATAAATATACTTTAGAGTCTGAATATTTCATGTAAAACAACTTAATATTAAAGATAGAATGAAAAATAAAAGTAAAAACAAACTACTAAAAAATGGGTTTTTGACAGTTTTTGACATTTTTGACAAGGAGGTTTTTGACATGACGGTAAAAACCATGGTTAAAACCGCCATGCGTCAAAAACTTTCCAACCCTGATATATATATATATATATTTAAATCACAGTCTATGTAAAATAAAATAAAATTATCAGATTCAAACTGTTACGAATAACATTGCTATTCGAATATATTTAATAGTTTGCTGCGTTAAACAGATCATTCTGAAATGTTATTAAAAGATAACAATAATGTGTGTGTTTTGGTCTTAATCTTTAAAAAAAATATCAACATTTCACGATGGGGACTGGGAATACCAGAAATTTATTACTTTTAAATCACATGGCGACTTAAACACAGAAAGTTAGTGGCCACAGCAAAAAATTTAGTCGCCACGTGGCGACTGGCGGCCGTGAATCTGCAACTATAATCAATACATGTACAAAACTTAATAAAAACTTAAAAACAATTATAACTAAATTAATCCTCATTAATTTTTTTATGTTTTACATAGTTTTCAATAAGTTAAAAGTATTAAAAATATATGCAAAGAACATGGAATTTTTCAAAATTTAGAAAATGGTATAAAACAGAAACTAAAACAGCATATGCTAAAATGTGAATAACTCATTAAGTAATTGGCATAATTACATAAAAAAGATCTTAAATTGTTCATTAAAGAACAAGCTATCTATATTAAGGCAAGAATGCACAAAAAATTGTAGATTTCTACATGGGAGGGGCTGGTTCACTTGACAAAAGTCTAATTCGTTAGAGATATGAGAATCTAAAGTAGAGGATGGTTTTTGAGTCATAACTCCTGAACCGAATGAGATGTATGCAGAGTCGATGCAGGTTTTTTTTCCTTGAGGCCCATTTTGTGAAAAATAAAGGTTATTTTTGTGAAATTTATTATATTTTTGTTAAAAATAACATTTTGTAACGAAAGTTGAAATCCAGTTACTCAAATTCGAGCCAAGCATTTAATAACAAAAACTTTTTAAAATCCTTTTGCTGAAGTTTTTCTCTCTGGTGAAGTTGTTTGTTTACAAATTACACATTTTAAAACATCACAAAATAATAATTAAATAATAAATAGTAAGTTTTTATGGAATAAAATTTTGTGAAAAGGCCTATTTTAGTAAAAAGAATTTTGTGGAGGGGCCCATTTTATCAAATTGGTTTTTGTGAAGGACCCCATTTTATCAGATTGATTTTTGTGAAGGGGACCATTTTATTAAATTGATTTTTGTGAAGGGGCCCTAAATAGGCGCCAAATTTTGTCTGTATCAACCCCTGATATGAGTACTCAAATTAAACAAAATTTAATAAGGAAGAGATAGACATGTAGAACAGATTTCCAGCTTACTCCAATCCGGAGATTGAGTCTTCAATTGATGTTCAGCGATGCTACGATGTTCATGGAAAGAGTAGAGTGGTTCCACCTAAAATGATACAATATATCTATATATATATACCAGGAAATATTTATTTGAATTAATGTCAATTAAAGGTTAAATTTCCATATTAGTATTAGTATGCAGTGGCCGGTAGAGACTATGTTTAGTATCCACTTCTGTTAAGTTAACGGCCACATATTACCGTGGTTTGTAGATTTAAATAGTTTTATATTTATATATAAGTTCGAAAAAATTCATTTTAAATTATTATATTTCTTGTTTTCTAATATTTGGTATGATTAAAAAAATATATATTTGCTTAACAAGAAATTATTTACAACTTTTTTTTTACTCACAATTAAAGTATCAAACATTAAATATTTACCTCAAAAGGGCCTAATATTGCTGTACATAGCAATTATTTATAGTAAAGCTATTAATACTGAACAAAAATCATTTTTAGAGTTTCTGAAGGATAAATGAAGCACAGATTAAAATTTTAAGTAAATTTTCATTTTTACGCAATTATGTATTTTGTCATTTGGTATTTTTTTTAGTATTTTAAAAAAGAGTGCTTAAAAAATGCACAGACATAACAATATTGTAAAATAAAGTTTCACATATGACTTAGATGAAAATTAATCCTCTTTTTTTTACTTACTGTACAAGAAATTTTATTGTTTAGAATTTTTTTTACTCAAAATTACAGTATCAAATATTGAATATATTTACCTCAAAAGTATCTAAGTTTGTTGACATTGCGAATATTATTTATAGTAAAGGTATAATACTGAACAAAAATCATTCTTAAGAGTTTCTGTATGATGAATGAAGTGCGGTGTTACATTAAATGACATTTTAATTTTTCTGCAATAGTGAATTTTGTAGGAAGAGTTCTGTATCCTGTGCTGCTTGGCAGAAAAAATTGCGCCAAAATGCCGTTTTGGCGACATGAAAAAATTTTCAAAGATTGCAGTAAAACATCATAAATCTGTATGTTATTTATAAATCAATGATTTTGCATCATTTTAAAAAGTAGAAAATGATGCAAAAACATGGATTTATAAATAACAAAGATTTTAAAACGAAGTTTTTCCGCCATCTTGAAAAATTTATCACGATCCAATTATGCAAATTTTAGCAACATTCTAAATAAACTAACGATTAAAAAGCTAAAGAAATGTGATTTTTCAGATGAATTTTTGTTATTGTCATGGGGGCTCTGCCCCACTGAACCCCCGTTTTAAAAACATTTTGGACAATAAAAAAGAGAAAAAAAACTTACCAGAAATCTTTTGTCAATCTTGATTACACTAAATTCAAAACAATGTTAACTTATAATCTCGCTCACAACTGCCCAAAAAAAAAAAAAAAAAAAAATTAAAAAAAAGTAAAAGTAAAAGGATAGATAAATATAATAAATGCCAATAAATGAGACGGCGATTCAGAGAAAAGGGAAATTGCATACAAAAAATATATAAATAATTACACAAAAAAAGTTAATATTTACAAAAAAAAAAAAAAAAAAAAAAAAAAAATTATTTAAAAATAACTTAATGTTTACCAAAAGGGATCCTAGTCAGGGTCTGAAACATCGTCAATGTAAGGCACTTCACCTTCTAACTGAAAAGAATTTAAATTTTGAGGGACTTTTGGTAATGCACCCTCGATGTTTTCAGACTTTGCCGTTGGTCTTTGAAAATCCAAAAGCTTTAGCCCCTCATTTCCGTACCCTGGGTAGACTTGAATAATGTCATTTATGAGGACTTGCATTTTCTGGCCAGTCATTTCTAAATGATCTAGCTTGAGTCGGCGATAAAAATGAAGAGCCATATATTGTGACAACATTTTATCGTTCCTGCGACATTTTAGAGAATTTTTAAACCAACGATTTTCATTTTCTAGATCATTATTGGTGTTCGCTTTATTGGTTTTTGACACGAATTCGCCTTTACTATGATTCGTAACTTCGTGTGTTGTCTGACTGGAGAATAATTTTTCTACAACATGGTATTGTTTGGCCGAATCTCAAACAATACCCACTAATTTTAATAAATTAGATACTAAAATCAGGACGTCTAACTGTCCTTCAGCTGCATCATTTCACAGGGATTTATAGCTTTATCTGGATAAAAATCTATTAAATTGGGTACGTACAGTTTTGCCATTAATAAATCATTAACAGTAACAGTGGATAAATGGTTACGTGTATCATCTATATATTTAAAACAGAAAGCGCATTTTGTCAAAATTTCACAAGAATATCGTCTCTTTACGCATGCGTCAACTTTTTTTGAAGGATTCTCCCCTCAAAAACGATAAAACTGATTGATTAACCTGTTTAGCCTAGGGGGATGGAAAAGGGTTGATTGAAAAAGGATGGAAATATATTTTTGCTCTGAGGTTAAAAGTTAAAGCTTTTTTTTTTTAAGAACTCATGTTTTCACTACTAAATATGCATATATTTCATAAAATTTTAAAGAGAGCTTGGAGATAGTTGTATTTATAACCGACTGAAATGTCAAAGAGTTTGGACGATGAGGACTATTTTTTATTGCTATGTTAAAGGAGCCGACGAGAAAACAAACAAACAAAAAAGCAAGAAGAAAGCATCTCTTTTACAACTGGATAACAATATTTTTTCCTGAAATTTGTACACGGGCTGTAAAACCGTTTTATTTATCACCCATAAAGATTTTAAAGAGTTAGGACAAAAATAACTTTTTATTTTAAAACTATGAAACGATACTGCATTAAAAAAAAAAATAAAAAAAAAAAAAAAAAACAAGAAAATGAGTGCTTTTATCACTAAATATCAATATCTTTTCACGAATTTTGCATCTTAAAATATAATTTCATACAAAATCGGGTTAAAGATGTAAAATAATAAAAACTTGATTTTTCTTTTATTTATTATTATTATTATTTATTCATTTATTATCACGGGCCCGGGCAACGCCGGGCAGGGGTCAGCTAGTTTTTTATTAAATTAAACTGACTAAATCCCTTTTCACATTCAGCAGTGCTAAATGGCAGGTTCACTATAAAGTTTAGAAGTTTGCATAAATTAATAAATTCATTTGGATTTGTACACTCTGCTAAAATTCACTGTCTAACTGTCTCACATTAGAGTTTATGTTTGGTGTGAGACCAAATTTTCAAAAGCGGGTGATTGGCAAAAACTAAGTGTTAAAAAAGCTAGGCGTCAAATTTCACATCCAGGAATAATTTTGTAGTCGTCAAATGCTATAATGTAATAGTTAGTTGCATTTGACGACTAACGACTGCAAATTTCGAACACTGTCTACCCTACATAAACTTTGATATTAAAATTCATTTTTAAATTAATAAGGTTAGATAACTAGATAAATAAATACCTGAATAAATCCGGTATTTCCAAATTTTATCAATAGCTTTACCTTTGTCATGCTTTTACATTTAGAAAATTTTGAGGATGTATCAGAAACTTCTGCATTGTTGAAGTGATAAAAATATTTTGCTTGAGAAGTATGATTTGTTGTAAAAAGATTTTGGCCTTATTGCTGAATATTTTTTCAATAAAGCTTATTTTTCATCAGCTATGTTTTGGAGTAATCATCTCAATAAGAGTCAACATGAAAAATTATACTTTGTGGCATTTGTGCAGACAAATAAAAATAATGCCAGATTTTAAATAATCCTGTAATATAGCTGGTGTTTTTCAGCTTTTTGGTTGGCGCGATTTTCAAGACCGCGCCAAACGAATAACTTAATACAATGGCTAGGTTGCCATTAAAGGAAAAAAACCCCTAAATTTGGCGAATTTTTTCCTTTTTTAAACCGATTAATTTATTTTTTTTTTCTGCGTGAGTGTAAAGCATCTTAGCCTTTGATTTCATTTAGTTTCACATTTAATTTTCTTCTTTAAAATCTGGGCTTTCTTCATTTCAATCTCTGAGCTTTTTTTCTTTTGACTTTGTTTTTCCATGTATACTGCTGAGAAGCTTTATGTGAATTCTTAATATCATTTAACAAGGAAGTTGAAATAGGTGCTTTACTCACACCTCTATAATTTTTAACAGCATCTTTTCCAAATCTCAATTTTTTTATCGTATGTTCATTGAAACGACCTTATAGCATACAACTGTTTATAGAAAACCCCCTCTCAGGATCAGCATTACCACGAGGTAAAACAAGTAGTACAGTTTTAATTTAACTTAAAAGTTACAATACATTCGCATGTGTTTGGAGATGACAAACATATTTTTTAACGCAATCTGTTAAGTGACACACTCAAAAGATAGATAAAAATTGTAACTACTAAAAATAGGCAAAGAAACATAGCAGCAACATACCTTATTCCTATGCGAACGAAACTTCACATCCAAGTATCAAGATCAACAACAAACAACGTGTTGTGTTGTGTAAGCGGCTGCGCCAATTCCCCTGGACCGTGATCCGCTGTTCGATCACGGTTTGCGGACGTGAATAACAGTGATTTACTAGAATAGCCCGTTTTTGACCGTAAAAAGGATGTGTTCATTTTCTCTTCACCGTAAATGACTGTTAAAGCGAGGATGATACTGAAAAAATTATCAGTTACGGTGAATAACGGATTGTTATTGCCAAAGACTGATATTTAACGGGTAAATGCAATATTTACAGAAATACAGTAATTCACAGTAAATTATGCGGGAAAGTACTGTAATGTAACAGCTATTTTTAACAGTGTACAGTCCTCATTTTTAGGTGCGTTCGTAATTATATAATACATAGCATCTATAGTCGTCGTCTTGTCCGTCCATTTGTCTGTCTGTCCGTCCGTCCGACCGCATATAACAGCGCAAAAACTACCCTACCGAATGGCTTGAAATTTAATATATATAATCGCTGCAGACTTTTGTCGAGACATTTCAAATTTTATGAAAATCGAACCAAAACTTAATAAGATTAATAAAAATATTTACTAAGTAATTTGAATGTTTTAAAAATCGGTGCTTCCTTCCTTGTTATGGCAGCTTCCGAGGATTCATCGTCAAACGACCGAGATGTATCGCCAAGTTATCTGACATGTATGACGTTATGGTCGTATGTGACATTTTATAACCTCTATGACCAAGTTTATAGTCACATTCTTCATTCTATTAAAGCCTATCATATACGTAATTAATTCAGTGATACCCCATAATAGGTAATGAATCTAGGTTTCCATGGTAATTACGACTTATTTAAGATGGAGTCCTATTATTTCCGTATTACTGAATTTAAAAACCGAATTTGTATACTAAAATTGTTTAATTATAGGAATCCTGTAATCTACCAACAGTTTTTTGGATAGATGTTTCCGGAGAAATAGATATTAAATGGTAAAAGAGTCTAAATATGGGATTTCAAGTTCTGAAATTTTCAAAGCTAGGCTTAAGTTTCCCATTGGAATTTCCAGTCAATGTCGACAAAAGATAAAATGTTGTCGACTTAAAATGTACTTATTTTATTACGGAAATTAACCATATCATCATCAGGGTTGGGGAATTACATCGTTTTACTCACCACTGGCGACTGGATTTTACTAACAAGGCTAGTGAATCTTTAAGAAATATTTTAAACGTCAGGCTATTACGTTTTTTACTTGTTTGCTATATTTTGCAACTCTTCAAATTGCCGCGATGTAAATATAGTTCTAAGTTCTATTCTACACCAAACTTTCCTCTGTTGTAGATTTTTCTTAATTTTATGGAGGAAAAAATACAAAAATGTGTTGTAGTAGTAATGAATTATTTTTGCAGTTGCGTAAATTCTGTCATAATAATTCCAGGCGTCACTAGGGGACATCTCTGACAGGTTTATTACCGCCTCTTTCTTTTTTGGATGACCACAGAAACTTTGAAAAAGAATGACCAGTCGAATGATTTAAGACTTTCTTAGCAAAAAGCATATAAACCGACCTTTAAGGACCAAACAGACAGCTTTCTTATGTGTCGCTGTCTATGATGTGGTATGTCGAACTCTTTGATATTTTTTTACCTTTTTAGCATGTCTAAAAGTCAGAGGTAAAGAGCGGGATCCAAAAAACACCCATTTATTTTGTTGAAACTCTTTTCTTTTGTCGATGATCGTAAAATGATTAGAGAAGAATTGGAAGAGATTTTATTTATGACTATCTCTCCATGACTTTCTCAATAAGACACTGAACGCAGCTTTAATGTGAAAACACACTACGTTTTACTAAACGTACTTGTCATGTGGTAAGGCGCTTTTTTTCATCTGATCATTCGGTCTCTTTCATGTTTTCAGCCTTCCTAGTTTATCTAAAGATCAGAGGTCAGCAGGGGACATCGCCGATTTAATCACCGCCTTTTTCTTTTGCTGAGGCTCCCCTTTCTTTTGTTTATGACCACAAAAACTTTAGAAAATAAGAGGCCAGTCGAATGACTTACGAGATTTCACCAAGGATTCTAGAAAAAAAAGCATATAAACGCAGCCTTAAAGTAGCAGATAATAAACATAAATAAAAACCAACTGTTAACCATTGCCCCTAATATGTCGTGAAAAGTAGTTAAATTGATTCTTTTTTTCTTAAATTTAATCGTGTATCGCTGGGTGGGTCGACTCGTCCGACGGGATATTCATTCCACGATGAAGGAAAGAGACAACGAAGTGATGTATCGCGTGCTCGCTCTTTTTTGTTCGTCTCCAGTTTCCGATAAAAGAGTTCGTCGCCTTTAAAAAAATATATATCGCCGATGTCCTTCGCGTATAAAGAGGACAGATGACGCATTTTTTTTTCTACAGAAAGCAACCGATAGTAGTGGTTCATGTTACGTTACCTGTCATGACCTGTGTCTTCGAAAAATCCCGTTTTCTTCTCTCTTTGGACTGTGCACTCGATAACAAGAAAGAAAAATCATGCACCCCACATAGAATATAAAACACTTTCCCGTACTACCACAGTGTTGCTACAGAAGTTCATCGCTTCACACGGCGGAAGTAAATAACTAAATAAATAATTTAGAAAATGCGTAATACATTTAAAAAGATCATTTTTAGCAGTGACCGCTCACACTTGGTATCGTATTTGAAATCTTTTGTGTAGCTCTGAGTAATAGATTTTTATAAATCTCATCCATTAGTATACTAAAATTTCATTCAGCTTGAAAATGCCTAACGTAACTCTCTGAAAGCGCATATCTAGAAATCACCAGCTATTGGATGACTATGTATGAATTTAAAAAATTGTGCAGCTTTATATATGAGACGATTTTTATGATACTCGCCTACCCCTCCCCTCATTAAAATCAGGCACATGTACAGAAATTGCATGGCCTTGTAAGTACGGATGACGTTTATGGGCTTCATTAGAATGCATATAATGTATACCAAATTAAGCTGCAAGTGGTCCAAGACCAAGACCTGATAAAAACATGAGCACGATGGAACGTGGCCCGGTGCCCCCCCCCCTCCCGAATTGGGTGGTATGAATTCCTCATTCACCCAAAAACCATTAGTGCCAAAAGTTATAACACGCCTCCCTTTCAGAATTTGAGAAAAGCTGAAGCTACGCCATTTTGATGCGTGATTAGTTTCTCAATAACTTACGGTGTTTCAGGTTATAAGGGAAAGGTTGATTCCCTTTCGAAAATTCGAAAATTTCTCTGGTTTTTACCTTTTACCTTTAATGGACAGTCCTTCTAGGACCCTTCCTTCATTAGCACCTGTGTTCCAGATGTTCGCATACTTGTTCGCACTTGTAATAAAAAAAGTTTTGCTAAATAGAAATGTTCCTTACTCAGAACTGATTGTGTATGAACAGTGATTTGAATACGAAATATACGGCCAACTTTTAGGCCGAATATTGATTATACCAAATAAGCTCCAAGCGGTCCAAGACCTGATTAAAACAATGCCATTTCCGAGAAGCTAACATTTCAAATATTTTATCATTCTGTCATTTTTCCAATTAGCATTGAGTTAGGATAAGATTAAAAATAAGAAGAAAGAAAAATCATGCGTCAAGCATAGATTGTGAAGATGAGCACTTCTAGAATACTTCAACAAAACTTTACCGATTACTAAGATAAAAGTTGAGGTCTAAGTAAAAAATTTGGCAAACGCATATAGCTCATTTGAAAACCCATTTTCGGAAATTATCATCCATAATCGGAAAAATATCAGAATTATTTTTGTACAACCCTGTAAATTGTAAATGATCTATAGATTTGTATACTAAAGAGTATGCTCAAATTTAGTTCAGTTTGGAAAAGCATAGCACAGTTGAAAATTCTCCCTCAACAATTTCCATCAATAAACGGAAATGTACTCGATCTTTTGTGCAGCCCTGTATATGATCTATAGAATCTATATACATTAAGTAATATGCAAAGAAATGAGTTGTTAAATTTAAAAACATATACCATTACACACATTCACATACACCCAAACATATACCATTGCTAAACGAAATAAAAATACACTTCATTTTCAATACCGAAAATGCCATGGTAAACTTCAATAACACATATCGATTGCATCATAACCCGATCATATTTACGCGAGTTACAGCAACGGCAGATAGACAAAAATGAATTCATAAACACTTTTCAACTTATGTTGGTAAGTGTTAAAAAATGTCTAAATATAAATTCCTATATTAGCATTTGTATTCTAAGGCATCGAAAATCATTATTTTTTAGGAAACTGTGTGTGTGTGGGGGGGGGGGGGGATGAATGATGACCTGTACTTGTGTTTTTCTTTTGGCTTAAGGCTGCGTACAGACAACACCTGAATCCGCCTTACCTTTCTTTTCCAAAGGTTCTGTGGTCATCAACAAAAAAAAGGAAAGTCTCAACAAAAGAAATAGGCGTGATAAACATGTCATCGGTGTCCCCCATCGGACTTCTGACCTTTAGAGAAGCTAGAGAAGTCATAAAACATGAAATAGACCGCCTTACCACATGAAAGATAGTTCCTTACCGCAAGAAAAGGACCGCTTAGTAAAACGTAGTATATTTTAGTGTTCATTACATCGTTTAAGCTGCGGACAGAATGCGTTTTACTAAGCGGTCCCTTTCTTGCGGTAAGGCGTTCTTTTTCAAGTGAATCAGGCGGTCTGTTTCATGTTTTATGACTTCTTTGCTTGTCTAAAGATCGGGGGTCACCTGGGAACATCTCTGAAAGGTTTATAACCGCCTCTTTCTTTTGTTGAGACTCTCCTCTCTTTTGTTGATGACCACAGAACTTTTGGAAAAGAAAGGACAGGCAAATGATTTACGACTTTTCTTAACAAAAAGCACATAAACGGACCTTTATATAGGTTATAATAGGCAGGTATCCTTTCCTCGATCGGTTCATTTGTGGCTGCTGAACGTAGAAATCTCTTTTGAGAGGACTTACGGAATCGAGACCGATTACTATTCGGTCACTCCCGCAGGGCCGAAACAAGGGGGGGGGGATGGCAGAGGGAGAGGGTGCATGTGACCCGGCCGCCAGAACGAAAGGCGGAGGCGGCTCCAAATATAGATTTGATTTGTCGTTTTGTTACAAAAAATATTATAAAATTTGGGTAAAAATGTTTTGCAGCTGGAAAATCTAAAAGAAACTGAGCCAAGTGCAATAAAATTGACAAATAGATAAAAAAATTTGTGAGGTCGGGTGACTGCTCGGGACACTACTAAGGGGTGGAAAGTACGCAATTTTAAAAATATTTTTTTTTTTATTACAATTACTTTTTTTATATCGAGATCCGACCTTATAGGGGACGAGTTGGGGCGACTACCGGGACACTAAACACTAAAGAGTGGATAATACGCAAAATAAAACACTTAGTAAAAACTTAATAGTTTATTGTTTTGGTTTTAGTTCTAAGTCGCTATTATAATTTTGAAAATTAGCGTTAGGTTCAAGAAAGCATCTAGTCATATCAGTCTATGAATAGGGAGAGTGGCATAAGTAATAGTTCCACGAAACTGGCTGTAGACAACACACGAAGATATTTTACGGTATTGGAATTCATTGTTATATCTACAGAAAATACTGGTTTTTCAGTCCTTAAGGCGGTATTCAAAAAAAATATTTTTCCACGCTCAACAACTCAAAATTTTGAGACGCATTCCCAGACTCATTTTTAAAAGTAACAACAGGAAACTTGGTGGCGTGATTTATAAAGACATCTATAAGGGCCCCATGTTTTTATTTTTCGTTCAGTTAATTAGAAATTGATTTACAGACAGTTATTTTCACAGTACGATATTTTTTTTTTTGTTTCCAGCGCTATCGCTTCTCGAAATTTGGTTCAAAATGTCCACTTTGACAGCATTTTTTGAAATATATTCCGCCTTTATCAAAAAATCGAGACAGTGGGGACATTATAAAGTTTCTGAATAAGAGAACCTGCCAATTGGATGCATTTTAGAGCAAAAATGAATTTACGAATGTGTCTCAAAATAAGCAGTTTGGATTTGAATACACCCTTAAGACATTGTGACTCATATTACTATGACTTTAAACGCATGCTCAATGAAAATGAAATCTGTCTATAACAGAATCCTGTCTTTTAAATGAAAAAATTACATGATCCCAACAGAAAGAATATCAACAATGACACATGCTAAGACGAAAATCGGTATAGAGATGTTTTCCTGTTCCTTTCTATATGCCAGTTGGTAACAGGAAAAAAAGTAATCGGAAAAAAAGTAAACGGAAAAAAAGTAACTGAGTCAACAAAAGCGGAAAAAAAGTAATCGGAAAAAAAGTAAACGGAAAAAAAGTAACAAGGTATTGATAAATATTGAACTTATTGATAAATAAGTGTTAAAAGATAACGAAGTAACATATGTCTGATTTATATAATTCCCGTAGGCGGATATTTGCGAATGCTATTAGGAATTGAGTAAAATCACCCCCTGAAAAATGCCCCATCGGTAAAAAGCTCCCTGATAATAAACAAGGGGGTGAGGGGTGGGGGGGATAGGCTTCACGTTAAGATGGGAAAATACCACACATTTATGAATAACACGTGTTTGAATAAGGCAATTATAATTTCGGGTAAAGCACGTGCTACCACGTGTATTTACTAACCACGTGTACTAGGAACAATCAGAGCATTATATACATCATATATTCTAATATGACAGCAAATCTTGTGTGTGTGTGTGGGGGGGGGGGGGGTTATATATATATATATACAAATTTTATTTTAAAAACAGCTCTCAGACGGGGGACATAAAACTTGAAAAATAATCATAAAAGCATCCAAAATAAAGTTATCATAAAATTCTGAATATTTTATAAATAAATTTTAATTAAAAAAATTAAATTACTATTATATTTAGTTGCAGAAGTTTTTTTTTAATCTGAAAACTTGCTCAAAAAATAAAAACTACAATTAGATCCTATCTTCCATCTGTATAACATATTTAGATTTCAAGACACAAATTCATTTTGAAAGCTTTACGCTATAAAACCTGGAGAAAATGTAAATTAATTTTAATTTTGATTTTTTTATTCTTTTTTTTTAAATAAAAAAGTTATTTGAAATAAAAAATGGAAATCAGAAAAAAAGATACAATTTAATATATTTACTTACATACAGTTAAGATGTATATTTAACAACTAATTAGTTTTGAAACTTGAATGAACTTTTCCATAGTGTTATTAAAAAAGATTAGATATATATTTTTAAGGAGAGCTTAACTAGCTCTTACAATTATCATCTTATTTATAAAAAAAAAATGTCCATATGATCATCTTAATTGCAACCAAATTAACACATGCGTTAAAAAATGTATAAAAAAAATCATATAATCTTAGAAAATAGTAAAAAAAAAAAAAAAAAAAAAAAAAAATTATAACAGGACGGTTGGTTGGGTAGATGTTGGATTGAGATGGTGTGTGGCGGAGTTGTACGGAAAAAATGCATGGTTAATTTATATTATTTAAAAAAAAAGGGGGGGGGGCTTTTTGATTTACACAATTGTTTGATATTACACATTTTATAATGGACTGTAATGTGATATTTTTATATGTATATTAATTTAGTTATATTTACATATTCATTATTTAATTAATTTAAATGAATTTATATTCATTAATATTAAGAATGTTTTTGATTTAATGATTTGGATTAATACCTACGGTGGACAATATCATATTAACTTCTAATATAATGTATACTTTTCTAAAGTGTTAATATAATATGTTTTAATTTTTATTAAACGTTCTACCCTTACCACTTATATTAAGTGTTTATAATTTTTTAACTTTGTATGAAGAAACATTATATGTTGCTAATTCATTTCAATATTTAATTAATATTAATTTTAAATTCTTTGTATCTTAATTCCAATATTAATTTAGTATTTTATTTTAATTTAATTTATGTGATGTTGCATTTTTGGCACAGTTATTTAATAGTTTTTGTCATTTAATGGTACATATATTTTTATGTTGCTTTAATTATTAATTTTTCCATCTTATAACTTATTTTTAACATAGAATTATTCATTAATACATCCATTACTTTAATGTAATTAGATATTCTATTTATTAATTAATTTCATTTATTTATTATTTAACTAATTGCTGTCATTTCCGATAGTAATTTGGTTTAATTATTAAACATTAATTTTCATCCAATACTTTTTATTCAGATTATATTCACTTTTACCAACATAGATGGCAGCACTAATGTTCCTGTTTGCTTTACAATATTCATATTATTCTAACATCTTTTCTGGCAACATAGTAAATCATTTTCTAATTCTAAATTTGGCAACATGTAATGATTTTTTTGCAATTCATTCCCTAGTTTTGGTTGTGTTTCATGTGTGGTTCATGTGGTGCCCAGGTATCTTTTTTAATCATAATGGATTTTATACTTTCTGACTCTATTTCATGTTTTCTCTGTATATTATAGGTATGGCTTCTTTCCTTTTTAATATTGTATTTATTTTTTATTTTTTCACAAGTTTGATTCAATGTTTATGAGCAGGTAGTCCCAAAATCATATTCTTTAGCAATGTTATGGCTAATATGCTGATGAAACCACTCATTTTATTTGTGGCATTTAGGCATTTGGGACTTGATAATTCTGTCTAAATTCCACGGATTTCATTTCATTCATTCAATTTCATTTATTCAATTTTTAATTTAATTTCTTCTTCTTTTAAATAAGTTTTTGGTATCTATATTCAGTGTGTTGGGGAATACTTTCATTCAACTAATTACATACTTAATCATTATTTCATAGTTTAAGTTGGTATTATGGTAATGTTTCATTTATGGTTATGTATATATATAATATATATAATTTTTAAATGATATTGAGTTATTAAGTTCTTTCCACACAGTCACTTTGAATTATTGATATATTTTTGTATATGAATTTTTAATTTTAGTGACAGATCGGTTAATTCTCTTACAGATTATATTTTCGAAGTCAGTGTTTTCATGTTAAACAAAATTAAATTTATGTTTCGGAAACTGTCAAAAACATTGTTGCTTAAAGAGGAATATAGAACAAGAAAACGAATCACAAAATCATCCGAATCAAATTGTTGCGAAATTCTGAATATTTTATAAATGATTTTCAATATTTCCTATGGGAATGGATTTTTTCTAAGTATTTCCTCATGAAAACTTGTTCAAAATACAAAAACTGTATTTATATGTATTTACTGTGTTCCATCTAAATAACATATTTAAATTTCAGGACACACAGCCATTTTCAAAATGCAACACAAACAAAGAATCCAAATCGGTTTACTTAATCATATATGAACTGGGAAAATTAAAAAAGTCTTATTGAATGAGATTCTAAATAAAGAATCAAAATAATGTGGAACTAAATAAAGATAATTGAAAAAAGAAAAAAAAGAGTGGTGGTTGTGTTGTGTGTATGTGTGTGTGTATGGGGGGGGGGGGGAGGAATTGGGTAGATAAGAACCATGTTTGGCCCATGGCAGAGACAAATATTTTGTTTTCATTTTTGTAATAAAATTTAGGATTAAATTGGTTCTTTTTGTATAACTGCTTAAGTATGCTCTGTACAAGATAAAAATAAAAGTTCTTTAGCAAATTTTAATATACTCAACATTTTTACAAAAAAAAAAAAAAAAAAAAAAAAAAACTTTCTTATTTATTTTTATTTATTTATTTATTTTAATAAGAAAGTCTGATAACACCAGCATGGTTTTTATGGATGTTAATATTTGAATAAAAATATAATTTTTGTTTTCAATCTTATCTTACTGTAAAAGCTCAAAACATTGAATATAATCAGTACAATGCCGAAAGAGATTTAAAATATCAGCTTTACGAAAATTGCATTCTAAATTTTGGGCCCCATAAAATCGGGGGGGGGGGGGCGGTGAGGCCATGGGCCCATGCTTTTATCAGGTTCTTCTTTGTGATCATATATAGTCCCATTTATTGAGGATGCAATGTGGTCAAACATGGCTGCATTTAATGCTTAAAAAAATTGTGGTCAGAAATGACTACTTATTGCCGACAGATCAGAGTACGAAAATGGCCGCAATTCAGGAGTTTCAAATGTCTTAAATTCAGACACAAATAAGTGTCTTAAAAAATTAAGACACTTTAAAGTGTCTCTTTTTTTAACCATCCGTTTCAGACACTTAAGTGTCTGGATTTAAGACATTTCAGTTTACAGTGCTGTTTTAACAACTTTATACCTGGTTAAAAATTATTTTTATTAATACTTAAAATTATCCCAGTGTTTTGAAATATATGTAAGATTTGAGAATCATGATTCATGATAAAATTAACTTGACCCGCGTTGACCCAAAATGACCCACTAATAGAAAGTTCTCAAATATGTGACCCAGTCCAATAGTCTTCTCGTGCCCGAAAATGGTAATAAAAGTTTAGTCAAAATCGTTTGAACCGTATTTTAGATACAGTTAGCTTGATCCTGACAGATTGTGACCCAAATGACCCACTAATCGAATTTCCTCAAACATGTGACTCAGCCCAACGGTTTTCTGGTGCCTCAAAACTGTAGGATACAAAATTTCGTCAAAATCATTAGAGCCGTTTTTAACATAAAATTTGCATATATATATATATAACCCCCCCCCCCCCCACCCCCCTCACACACACACACACAAGATTTGCTCTCGTATTAGAATAAATGGTGTATATAATGCTCTGATTGTTCCTAGTACACGTGGTTAATAAATACACGTGGTAGCACGTGCTTTACCTGAAATTATAATTGGCTTATTCAAACACGTGTTATTCATAAATGTGTGGTATTTTCCCATCTTAACGTGAAGCCTATCCCCCCCCCTCCCCCCCTTTTTTATTATCAGGGAGCTTTTTACCGATGGGGCATTTTTCAGGGCGTGATTTTACTCAATTCCTAATAGCATTCGCAAATATCCGCCTACGGGAATTATATAAATCAGACATATGTTACTTCATTATCTTTTAACACTTATTTATCAATAAGTTCAATATTTATCAACACCTTGTTACTTTTTTTCCGTTTACTTTTTTTCCGTTTACTTTTTTTCCGATTACTTTTTTTCCGTTTACTTTTTTTCCGCTCTTGTTGACTCAGTTACTTTTTTTCCGTTTACTTTTTTTCCGATTACTTTTTTTCCTAGATTCATGCCAGTTTTACAGGTTTTATTGAATAAATATTTGACAAAGCTGATTACATAGTTCAATATTACGTATTTTAGGATTACATATTTTTAATTTTAAAATAAGACGGCTATTGGAAACTTAGTAAAGTTCTCTTTTCAAATTTAGTTTGCGGAGGAGGGGGGGGGGGCGCCAAAATCCATATGTTTGCCCTCCGTGAAGAAAAGGTTTCGGTCCTGCGATTCCCGCTACAGAGACAAGTGGAGGATAGCATGTTGAAGATGTCTTCTTCGATGAAAAAGTATTCCCAGAAATCACTCGACCTCAAAGAAAAAGAAAAGAAGTAGAAATGGCCAGAGACGTGTCATTTGAGTCTAACACTCTTCGAGGTTTGTCTCTTTTTAATCGAGTCGGAAAGAAAAGATACGCCGGAACGACCACCGCACATTGACAGAATTTCTTTTTACTATACGATAGACACCCTGCATCGGTATTGGATAACCCGATTTCACTTACTCACTGACTCTTTTTAAAGCGTGCAGAGTTTTGTTTCAGATGAAAATAATTAGCAGGGAGTGTGTCTGAAATAAGTAATTCCTGAAGGATGTTGTTCAGTCAGATCTCAAATTCCCCTTGCTGATGTTTAAAATATTTTTTCGAGAAATTAATATTTTTAACTTCTTTTTTTCTGTATACTCTTCTTAAAGCTGTTCTCAAATCCAAACTGGCTACTTTGTGACACATTTTTAATTTATTTTTGTTCGCAAAACACATGAAATTGGCAAGTGTTCTTATTCAGAAACTATGTCATCGAAAGAGGTTTTCTATTTTTTTGGTAAAGGCAGAAGATCTTTCAGAAAATACTGTCAAAGTCGACGCTTTGAACCGAATTCTCGCCGCGCCGAAGCAAGCAAGGAGAAAAACCATACACATATAATACAATAGACTACAGACTAATACAATAGACCACGAATCAAACATCTAGCGCTCCAAATCGGCTTTTTCTTGGATTGGAATTCCCGCTCCCACCGAGACCTTTATTAATTTCTCCTGCGTTTGCATTGTTCGTGAAAGGGGAAGTTGCCAAGAAAGGGATTAAAAAGGGACGCCAAAAAACGACACCCTTTTGGCGATGAAAGCTGGAAGATGTATGCTTCAACTTTCTGCCGGAAGAACAATGGAATCCGTACTCTGTTTATAAATCCCTCCTCTATGAGAAAAACGTGTCGTCACGTGACACGATTAGCTTATAACTCGATAAATATTGATCAAAAAATGGAAAACTCATTTCTATTCCAAATCGCTTCCGTAGTCCGGCATGCCAATTTTACGCTTTTGCGTTTAAAAATGAGTCTGAAATTTTGACAGAAAGTTTCGCGTTGTTGAGCAGTTCGTTTGAGAACCAACTGAAAGGATGTCTCTTCTATTTTTAGTGGTCAAAATATTTCTAAAATATAGGCTTCATTAAATATTTTATGTGTTGAATCCTTAGCGAATCTGATGAGCTGTGAGTAAGATTTTAACACTTCAAATAAAATTAAACAGATATTTTAGAAATATTTTAACAACTAAAATAGGAAGAGACATCCTTTTAGAAGAGTGCGAAGAAAAAAAAAAGTTTAAAATATTAATTTCCTGAGGAGGTATTTTAAAAATACGAATACATTCCACTCCCATGGGTTTAATATAAGCGAAGGGTATTTGAGACCTGACTGACCAACTGAAGGGGTCTTCTTTCGGCGACATCCTCCTACCTATTTTCTCTGATTATATCAGCCTATTAAGGTTCTAACAAATTATATTTTAGCTAAGCCATACCTTTCATGTGGTCAGGTGCTCTTTTTCATGTGCTCAGTCTTCAGAAGTTTGTCTAGAGGGCAGGGGTCTGTGGACGAGATCCCTGACATGTTTATCACCGCCTCTTTCTTATGTTGAGACTCACCTTTCTTCCTTTGATGACCACAGAACCTTCGGAAAAGAAAGGCCAACGGAATGATTTGCAATTTTTTTTGTCGGGGATTGTTGAAATCCCAATATAAACACACCTTTAAGCTGCGTACAGACCGCAACTAGCTTCAGTGATCCCTTTGTTGTTCTCTTTGATGTGGTGTGTCTTCTGTAGCACATCCAGGGAAGGGAATCCCTGACATGTTTATCACCGCTACTTTGTTTTGTTGATGATAGGTTACTACGCCTTTGGAAAAGAAAGCGCAGTGAATTAATTTATGACTTTTTGTAGCAAGCGTTATCTGATAATGTTTGGCACTATTAGGGGGTGTGACCTTCCTTCACTGGTTGATTTGGAATTTTATGGCTTTTGTGGATTTTATATTCTTATTAATGGTGCAGAAGTCCTGTTCCCCACCTTATATTATGATTCCCTCACACCCCCTCCTTTCCCAGAACTTCAAAAATTCCTCCCAGAGAAAAATGTCCTAATTCAACTCTGGTTTGTAAAGTGCTCTAACTTGAGACCGATACCGTGCATTACCCGTGGTGATAAATGCAACTAGAGGATGGCATCGTGATATCTTCTTTGGTGGAAAGTATTTCTAGAAATCACTCAACCGCGGAAAAAAAGAAAAAAAAAAGAAAGAAATGATAATGTCCGGAGCCATGTTATTAGAGTCTTAAAATAATACGCTTCGTAGTCTGGGGCTCTTTTTTAATAGAGTCGGAAAGGGAACACCGCGCATCCCACTTTATATGAGCGCTGAATTCGATGTAATAAAGCCCAAGCAAGGATGTCGGATAACGCAGTTTCGCTCTCCGGTCGAATGGACCCTTTATTTTTCAAACTTTTTAGCACAGTTGAAAGGTGTTTATCAATTCGGTTTGTCTATATGCCTATCCGTACTCTAACTCGCGTAAATACAGGACCTGATTAACGCACAGGCCAACTAGGCCGCAGCCTTGGGCCCACTACTGGGGGGGGGGGGGGGCATATTATTTTATTCACAAAATGAATAAAATAATTTAGAAAAAGTTTCTTAAAAATGAAGTTTTCTGCAATTGTTTTCAAAAAACAAAATTAAAATATTTTGCTTAAGTTGGCAATTGTATCATAGTGTCTAATAATAATCCTCGAAAAAAATTCTAGGTACTATTTTAATTTGAGGGGGCCCCAAAAAGTTGTTGGGCCTTGGGCCCCAGACGACCTAAATCGAGCTCTGCGTAAATATACTTGGTTGCCATGCAGTTGATGTATGTCTAAGGCTGTTCTCAAAACCAAACTACTTTATGACATATTTTAAAATTTATTTTTGTTCGGAAACGCGTGAAATTCGCAGGTGCTGTTATTCAGAAATATTGTAATCGAAAAAAGTTTTCCATTTTTTTTTTTTTTTTTTTTTTTTTTTGTTAAAAACAGTAAATCTTTCAGAAAATACCACCAAAGTTGGCATTTTGAAGCGAATTTCCGAACGTGACAGCGAAAGACGGGAGAAAACCCGGTCGTCACGTGACAAGAATTGCTTCTATTTCTTTTTATTGATCAAAAAATGGAAAACTAATTTCGATTCCAAATCTCTTCCATAGTCAGACCTGCCCATTATATGTCATTGCGTTTAAAAATGAGCCTGAAATTGTGTCACAATGTTTAGCGTTGTTGAGCAGGTCAGTTGAGGTTGAGAACCATCTTAATAAGGTTTACTATGGCATTGTTCGGCATTGAAAATGAAGTGTGTAGTAACGTACCGTACCGTAATGTAACGAAATGCTTTTGAGTGTCTCTGTAAATGCTTACGTACTTCATTTTCATTCCCGAACAGGCCATACTTAACCGCATTAACATATATCCATTGCATGACAATCCGACTATATTTACGCGAATTAGAGCACAGACATACAGACGGCAGACAGACAGACAAACCGAATTCATAAACACTTTTCAACTATGTTGGAAAATGTTAAAAACTGAATTTTATCCCCAAAGCAAAGGTATAAACAAAAGCTTCCATTTAATTTACATTGTAATTATGTTTTCCTATCCAAAATAGGTACTAGTTTCTCTTGTTAAAATCATTAACATAAAAGGTTTTAATCCTTTAGCGGGCGGTGGCCACAAAAAAGGACACCTAATTTTAATTCCAAAACTGACAAACAGCACCAAGAATATTTAATTAAAATTTTCCTTTTATAAAGTAACGGGAAAATAAACAAGTTTTTTATTTTCTAATGAATTCGTTTGTAAAGTCTGGTGTCACTCCATCATTTCATCATTTTACTGACTTATTCCGCGCCGGAAAGGGTTAATGTTCATGGGGAGAAGAAAAAAAAAAGCTTTTTTTCTCTCTCTCTCGATACTTCGAGCTACTTCCTGACACATTTTTTAATTCATTTGTGTTCGGAAATACATGAAATGGGAACGTTCTAGAGTTTAAATCTAAGAGTTAAGGGAAAGTTATACTCAGTAACTATGTAATCGAAAAACGTTTTCCATTTTTTTGGTAAAGGCAGTAGATCTTTCAGAAAATACTGTCAAAGTCGGTGTTTTTTGTTTGTTTGTTTGTTTTTTTCTCTATAATTGAAATACGATTAGAAGTTTTAGCACTTTCAACTCTTTGGACTCCTTTAACGAGTGTGATTGGACAAAGTGATGGCCCTAATCCATACTAGAGCTCCTATACCTTTTATAGAAGTCTTAATCTATACAACGTGATATCGGAGGTCACCGTTTTGGCTACTACTACTTCCAAACAATAATCTTTGTGGTAGATTTCAACACTTTCAAGATATATCTAACGATAAAATGATTGTTTAGAAATAGTGGTAGTTGGCCGCTATTCTTAAACAATAATCCTCAGGACATAATAAACAGAATTTTGAACCAAAGGAAACGTAATAAAATGCCAATTGTTTTGTTTTTGTAAACTATAAATATTTTAAATTTCTATCTAAAATATATCGTTTCTTTTGTTAACATCATTGGCAGTTACTTTCATGAAGTTATTTCAGTAACACCTAGTCACTTTAATTATAGTAAAGAAACGAAACCTTTGAAAGACAGTTTTCCGAGGTTTAAAAAGAAAAAAAAAGTACCGAAATGGAAATGAGAAAAATTATGTCTCTGATTGACAGCTATATTTGACTGATGAGTCCCTATAGACATTCCTCGCAAGCCTTTGTGATATCCCCCCCCCCCCTTATTTTACTTGTAAAAACAACTTTCTAAGTATTCATTCTATGAAAACAGTCTGTAATGCCATTAAATTACGAAACCTTTGAAAGTGGTCCTTTTTTCTTTTTTTTTTTTCTCTTTTTTTTCTTTTTTTTTTTTTTTTTTTTTTTTTTTCTGTTTGAGAGAGAAAGAGAATTAGGTCTAAGCCGGCATTTTTTCACTTTGGAAAACGGGGCCGATTGTTTGATTGCTGTACTGATGGAATCGATTGATAAGTACGGTCGATTGCATTATATCGATGTTGTCAGTTTGATATTTGACTGCTTTGTGGAAACGACAACGTTTTCATTGAACACTTTCATCTGGCAGGATTTCTACACATTTAAAAGCAAGTATGTGTGTGTGTGTCAGGGGGAAGGGGGTCTTGATAAAAAATAGTCCTCCCAATTAGCAAAAACTATGATTGGGTTTTATCCCAAATCAAGAGGATATATGCCTTTTTTGTACCAATAGTTAGTAGTACCCTGCTGTATATTTTCTAAGTGAAAGCATTTTTTTTTTTTTTTTTTTTTTTTTTTTTTTTTTTTTACTTTCTTCTACCTTTACAAGAAGAAAGCATTGGATTTATTAAAATTTTCGACTTACAGTTTTCGACGGATTTATACGTTTTAGAAGGTCCTGAACACGATTGGACTGTAATGATGACACGATTGGGGGTAATTTTTAATAATCTGCTTGCATGTTTAGGAAATTTTGGCAGTATTTAGACGTATGGTCCAGTTTTTTTAATACCCTTTTTAATATAAATGGTCCCCCGAAGTCGCTTTTTTAAATGAAAATGGTCTTCCAAAGTCTCCTTTTTTAATAAAAACGGTCCCCTTTCCTCCTTTTATAGGACTAAAAAAATGTGTTGGGAGCCCTGATAAAATGAGTCATTGTATAAAAGCTAATTTTGCTCTAAAAAAAAAAGCGATTTAAAACCAATAAAATTCACCGGCATGACTCTTTTCGTGTGCGTGACCCTGGTCTGTGTCCAATTCCAGGGAAACGTGCTAGTTTTTACTGCCGTGAAAATCAAGAAAAGCAACACAAATAAGAAAAGATGATTCCATTAGAAGGTTTTTTGCTCGCTTCGAACTGTAAGGATACAATAGATGCCCTAAAAGTGAAATTCTGTAAAAAGTGCCATTGAAACATTTTTAGCCGTTCATTCTCTATTGATTGTTTGGGATCGATAGTATATCTGCGAAATCGAATGAAAGATACAATCCAATCTTAAATCGATGATGATTCCCACTTCTCTATCAACTCTTTTTTTTCCTCGTGTTAAACACTTTATTGTCCAGAAATCTTCATTCATTTATTCATTTTGTGAAAGGTGAATGTCTCTCTGCAGCTGTTTGCATCGCGCAGCCATTGTGTCGCGTTATTATTAGGGGGGGGAAAGGAAAATAAATCAAGTTTTTCTTGGTTATTTTTGCATATCGTTGAGAAATTGGATTGCGGGTTTGAAAGTTATAATGAATAAACTATCCACGGTTCGAAAAAGGATCGAAATCATTCAGGAGTTCGTTAGGACCCATGGCACCTCCTACTCTCGCTTGGAAAAGAGGTAAATTGTCTCTTTTATTAGTGACTTTTTTAAAATTTCCCGAAACCTTGGTAAAGAGTATCGAACATTTTTCTGTTCTATATGCCAAAACCGTGACTGGATGGATTATGCCATCGTAAAGAAGAGTCGTTGAAACAATACTAATATTCAGTCTTCCTAAATGATCCGTTTTCTGACTTTGTATCTAAAAAAATTTTTGGTATAGATCCGTTTTTATCCATTTTGAATTCAAATGGAATTTTTGGCTATAAATGTACATTTATTTATTTTTACTTGCATCTTCGATCAGCCATGAATTGTTTTCTCTATAAATGCAAAAATCTTCCGCGCATCGGCGGATTTATTGTTTGTTTGTTTTCTTTTCCTTTATTCCACCAGCCCCCCCCCCCCTTCCTTCCCATCATCAAATTTCAGTTTCCCTTTTCCCCCTTTCCCCAGTACAAAAAGTTAAAAAGCTTTTTTATAAATTCTTCTGAATTATCTTTTTACTTTGTAATTAATACATTACAAATAAATAATCAATCATGATAGAACCAAAGACCCCCGTGAATCTGCTTATCTCTTGAAAACTTGGCTATCCATTTATTGACCCAATATTCTCAAATGAATTGAGCTGATTTCCTTTTAAATATATTTAATATACGATTAATAAATTTACACTTAATGGATTTTGCAATTATTTGTTACGTTTGAATAAAATAGCATAAAATATTTCGCTTTTAGTTGCCTTAGGGCGGGCTTATACAGGATATGTCACGACTTACATTTTCAGAGTGAAAAGATAACAGATTATTGCACATATAAGTGTAAATAGTTTAATTTAGTTTTGGGAAATAACGTTCAATATATCATCAGATGTAATCATTATTTCTCTCGAACACTTATTAATATTCTTATTATTAAGGATTGTCCTGGGTCAAGATCATTTTTGATTTGGTAGAAATAATATTATGTTATTCTGGTGAAAACATGATGCAATACTGAAGAATAATTAAGTTTTTTTCATGCGGATTTGTTATCTGTGGATTTTTTTTTTTTACGTGCGTAATATCTTTTGAAGTGATTTAAGATTACGAGATCATTTATTTTCCTAATACTTCTAACACATTGACCAGTGAGCTACAACTATAATAAAACACGGATACGTCCATTTCGATTGGTATACAGACCAAATACAATCTATCCGTTCTAATGTTTGTTTTCCACAACTTCGTGTATTACTGGTCCAATATGGATACACTCACTCTATTTATTGTTTTTCGCTTTTGACAAAAATTCCGTCCCTTTTTTTTAGCGCTTTTCCATAAAAAGAAAGAAAAAAGTGTAGCCATTATTTTGAGCCACTTTTTAGCCTTTACTACTTTGATCAGTTAGCAACTGGGGAATTGTTATGGTTTTCGTTACCTTTTTGCGGTCACCGTTGTTTCTCTTCTAGCCTTGAGACCTTGGTAGTATCGTATTTGCTGCCACCACCGGTATTAACTGATACCGGACACGTTGTGAAAAGAAGTCCTCACTTAATTAATCAACTAATAATTTATTGATTAAATTAGCATGAAAAAAAATTACAGTAATAGTCCTTATTCGTCTGTATGTATTATTAGCACTTTCCGTATGCGACTGTCGAATGCCAATCTCCCTGATCGCACGTTTTTCACTATACATCGTTACGCACCACTCACACACACACCGTTCCATCTACGCGGTATTTATTCCACCCCCGGACCAACTGTCCGATGCACGTTCTCTCTGCGGTCTGCCCGTCTATGCAGCTCCTCTCTCTCTCAGGACACCCTCATCCTATACTCTCACTGCCTCGTGTCACACACTTCACCCCACTCTCCAGATCAACGGGGCCTGTGGTGCTTCCTTCACGGATTTTCCACACCTGTAGAAACATTTCTCTAGAACATTCCCCCTTTCTATTATCTTCCCAACTCAGTTCGCTAGGAATTCAGTGCTCGTTATATCCACATTCCAAAACCGGATTAGTTCCTTTCACAATGACCCCGAGAACATCCCTAAAATAGCTGTACGGATCAGGGAAATTCCATTGTCAGTCACATACAGAAGTTTACAGAAAAAGAAAATATATATCTGAATATAGTAATATACAATAATGATTAAATATTATTAATTAAATGAACTAGATATATACAACATAGGTTCTGTTAAAGTCAGACACCTCACAGGAAAATCGTTAATCATAGTCGAAAGACAAAATCACTCGTGAAAATGATTTAACGAGGAGAGAAATTAAATGAAGCGTACAATAATCGAAAAAACTAACGAGAAACACGCCGAGAAGACAAGACACGGAAGAGTAAAATAAATAAATAAATAAAGTGAAGCGTGTTCATTTTTGCTTGTTCCCGTTCGTTCCACTTACCTGATGCATAGCTAAAAAATGGCTGTGTGTGAAATCTAATGAACATTGGTCATGTCTGAAAATTAATATTCATTCGGTAAAGATGCTCTAGGATACTATAGGCCTCAGGGGTTTCCAATGAACTCTTTGCAACCATTAATTTATTTTAAAATAAAAGCTTTTCTCTGAGAAATGAAAAATGTTGAATTGCCGCTAAAACAAAGAAATTTCTTACAAATCCAGAGGTACGTTTAAGGCTGTTCTCAAATCCAAAGGAGCTAATTTTTGACACAATTTTGAATTCCTTTTTATTCGGAAACGGATGAAATGACCAGGTGAACTATGAAATCAGAAACTATGTCATCGAAATGAGTTTTCCATTTTATGATAAAGGCAGAATATGTTTCAGAAAATACCATCAATGTCGGCGTTTTAAACCGAATTCTAGAAGCAGCAGAGCTAGAAAGGGAAAAATCGTGCCGTCAACGTGACACGAATTGCTTATAACTCAATAAGTAATTTATTGATCAAGAAATGAAAAACTCATTTCGGTTCCAAATCGCTTCCATAGTCAGGCCTGCCAATTTTATACTTTTGCGTTTAAAAGTGGACTCAGAAAATGTGTCAGAAAGTTTCGCGTTGTCCGAGCAGGTCAGTTGAGAACCATCTTAATCTACCTGATATGTACCGTGCAGCTAAAAAAGGATTGTGTGTGGATTCTAATGAACATTGGTCATTTCCGAAAATTAATTTCCTTCGGTAAACTGTTCTAGTATAATATAGACTTCAGGGGTTTCCAATGAACTCTTTGCAACCATTAATTTATTTTAAAATAAGCTTTTCCCTTGAGACATGAAAAGATTTGAATTGCCGCTAAAAGAAAGAAATTTCTTGCAAATACAAAAGGCATACGTTTAAATAACGCACTCTTCTTTTCGTTCGAAGCGTCCCATAATCATAAAACCAAGGGAGCAACAAACCGAGAAGACATGGACGAGAACACAGAATGAAAAGCAAAGCGGACCGTGTTATTGGCCGCTCGTTCCATTAGTTCCACTACTTTGCAGCCAACAAGTGGTTCTTGTGGAGATTCATTTTCGGATCTAATGAACATTGGCCATGTCCGACTCATTTTCGACACCGATATAATTAGAGAGTGCCGGTGACACGCGAATCATTTGGGCTGTATTAGACAGGTCGCCGAAGCGTGCAGTCCGGCTAAATAATAATAATTAAGCGGGAGAAAAATGTTTGATACACGGTGTGGATAAAGCGTTTGATTGGGGTGCGTCCTCATTAGGCTCGAAAAAAAAAAAGATTTTCTCGGCGAAAATTTCTGACACATTCACGGACTCGTTTTTACTTTCTTTTACGTAACTCAACCTGGTTTTTAACGCTTTTCAACGCAGTTGAAAAGTGTTTATGATTTTGATTTGTCTGTCTATCCGTGCTGTAACTCATGCTATTATATACTCAGATTGTCATACAATTGATATATGGCATTGAGGTTTACTATGCCCTGTTCGATATTGAAAATGACAACATGAGTAACATTTATAGTTCATTTACAGGGACACATACCAACTTTTTCCAACATATTGAAATTGATATATATCAGTTAGATGCACTGTAGGGGGCTTACTGTAGAATAGGGTGCTGATAGCATTCTTCGTTCATTTTCTGGGACAGACAAAGGATACGGTTACAGTTTTGTCTGTGAACAATAATTGCTGGAAGTACGTTTTCAGTTGTGGTTACGCGTTTTTAGATTTAACTAATGTTTCACATATTACCTGGTGTGTATAAATGCTATAGATCCTATACAGGGCAGTACAAAGGATATCGAATACATTCCGTTTTATTGACAGAAATTACTGAATAGGACTTTTTAACTGTGCTATACGTTTCCTAAATGAACTAAATTTTATACAGGGTTGTACAAAAGATTTCAGATATTTTTTCCGACTGTTGGTTGTGTCAAGCCGTGGCCTACAGCTCTAAATCTGTACAAACATATATATATATATATATATTTACTACAAATATACATGTTATTAATAACTAAAGTTGTTTTATTAAAAACAATAACATGAGAAAAAACAATCATAAGATTTACAGATGTCTACACGAGGCATTCCTCATGTTACTAAAACCTCTCTCTTGCTGATCTCAAACGATGATACATCTCACAAGTATTTCAGTGTTCTGTAAGGAAACTATTCACAGTCTTTCGAAGCACGATTCTCCAAGATAACTGTTCAGCTCGATGCTCCACTGATCACTGTCCCTTTCTCATCTCTCTCCCGTCCCTTTTTATACACAAGTTCCCAGAATTTCATGTATTCATCTTTCAGACGACTACTTTTCTAGAATCTTACATCATGTTCTCCATATTTCTTTACTTGAATAGCTACCCCCACCTAAGAAGGTACTTAGTAGATCGCTATGAATAAAAAGATTTATATTCCTTCTTGAGGTGACAATAGCGATTTTTAGGGAAAAAACCCCACTTCTCTATAGATAACATTCACAGAAGCATTCCTTTTTCTGTTCCGGGATTATCTTAATCCCCCAGCTGACCGTAATGATTGATAGTGATTACCCCAGGTCATCACAGTGGTAATTACTGAAATTGCGTTTTCCAGTTTGTTACGCATTATCCAAATTGTTTACTTTGACATCAACTTCCGCCTTATTAATCCTTAAAGTTTTGTTAAAGTATTCTGGAAGTGTTGGAAAGTGTTTCATAATCTATTCTTGACCCTGATTTTTCGTTGTTGTTGTATGTAAAGAAGATGGAATTTTGTAATATAGGCACACGTAATTATACAGTTATATTAATTATTTTTTATATCTTCCGAAGTTCAAACAGTTGAGAACCTTCACCGATACAATCTTCTGAAAAGAAAAACTATGAAACATTCCATATTATTGAGACATTAAATGATCGTACCGTTAGTGCATGAGTAAAGTAAGCCATATTGAAGCCAAAACTAAGTACTCTTCCTTTAACATTATTCAATTAATCTTTTAATATATACATGGTTGTACTGGAGTTTCGTGCGTCGTGATCGTAAGTTATTAAAAAAATAAAAGAAGACACAGGAGAGACATCTTGAAGAAATAGTCGAAAATTGAATATATATATGCAGGTTTAATCCAGGTTCAAATAAAGCACAGGTACATCGTCGAATAGGTACAGCTGCCGAAGGCAATGGTACCCGGGACTCTAAACGTACACTTATACGTACTTTTACATGTTGTTATCAATCACAAGGTTCGAGAGAGAATGATGATTAATTAGACAATTTCTTTGGTGGATACAGAGCAGTGATGACAGAGTTACATAAAGCCAAGTAGCCAGATTAACGTACATTTGGCGAGAGGAATGTGATAGAAACGCAGGTGTTGTTTTCCGTTAAATGTTAAGTCAATGGGAGATTGATGAGGAACAAATATGAATTTTTAGATGCCAACAGTGAGGAATGAATATAGTAGCCTCGCAAACCACAAGAGTCTGGTTCACATAGGGTTGTATTAAGGAGTGTTACTAAAAATTAAAAATAGACATGTTCGTTACAATGATAATACAATTTCGGAAGATAAAGGAACAAAAATGTAAAAAGAGAAAGGGTAGCAGAGGGCGTCTGGTAAATTTGACTGAGCGTGGGATAGAGATAAATCCATAGTTGCTAGGCGAACAAAATAATTTCTTTTCTTCTTTTTTTTATAAGAGAACGCAAAGCGAAATAATTACAAATGAATTGAAAAGGAGTTATAATAAAAATGGAAAAAAGGCTGTGACTATATACATTTACAGTGTAGAAAAATAAAATATATTTAGGATGGTAATTTTGAAAAAAGGTATTTTAGGTGGGGGGGGGGGGGGGGGGCTAAGGTGTAAATTAATTAGAAGTGGAATATGTGAAGATAATTCCTCTTCACATATTTCTCCCCAACAACCGAAGAAAGAAAAATTATTTTTGTTGTATTAAGGAGGGCATGAGCACCGGAAAACTTACCTGCACCTCTTCACTAACATAGCAATTCAAATATAAAATCATCAAAAAAACACTTGTGATAGAACCCTGGTAAATTATCTAAGCGTAATTGATAATAATTCACAAAAAAAATGTTGAAACAAAAACAGAAACACCATGTCTCAAGTAATATATGCATGCGTATAGGCATGATAAAATAAAGACAAGCTGGGTCGACCTCTTATGCTTGAAGATTTGAAAAGTATACATAAATATGAGCTCAAAATAATAATCAGTATGTTTCTGGATTTTTTTCTTTAGTTTTTTTAGTAGTGTGCACACATATATCATTATTTAAACCAGAAACTAAAATTAATCATTAACTTGAAATGCAAATTCAAGCAATAGCAATTACTTTTATTGCTGCAATTGTTGGGTATTTCCAACATAAACTTATGCTTTTGAGACATGACAAAAAATATAATGTATAAAGTAAATGTCATTTGGCCATATATCAAACTATATTCAATTATTTGAAGGCCTTTAATATGAGACATATTTCTGTATCAGCAGAATAAATTGCTGTACATATATATAAAAAAATAAAGCTAAATGTAAATAAATATATAGCATACTTGATTATGAGAATAATATAAAGGAGAATTTGGCGAAGTAGCATATTTAGAAAAACTGGCATAATTTTATATAAAAATGTAAAATCGCATATCTTGCAAATATTGACAAAATTTAAGGACTGTCAGAAATGTGTAATGTGGGATATAGTTTCTATGTAGGGTGAATGATCACCACAACTTACCATTCCACAACATGTTATGAAACATGACACATGAAAAACAACTTCATACGTTGTTGTACCGGGATGGTAAGGTAAAAATGTAATGGAACATTACATAGTATGTAAAAGAGTAAGAAAATTATGTGAACTAATTTAAAATTGAAAAAAATAGCATATGTTGTATTAAATATGAAAGGCAATTTAGATGTGAATTAAAAAGTGTGACATCATGTACAAAAAAATGTGACTGAGAGTGTGTTAGGGGATTAGTGCAAGATGAAGTGTGAGCAAAATAGAACATATAAACACTGTTCGTTTAATTTTGTACCTACATTTACAAAATGTGAAAATTTAGACTGAAAAAAATTTTAGATACAATTATGTGGACATTGGCATTGTGTAAATGAAAAGAGGTATTTGAGAAAGTATGTACAGTCTGAAAGCAACCATTAATATAACTTCGGCAGAAGAAATGACTGGTATAAATACCAAAGGTTGCAATTACATAACAACCGTGAATAAATACTTCCACAAACAAGTGTAGTGTATGAAAACAAATGCGAAAAAAGGTATGTCTTTAAAAATTACATATATTGAACGAATAAAGAAGGCTAATTTACGAGCATTTCAGTAGGCAAAACAAGTGATGAAAATGAGGTGTGACACATACTCCATGGAGGAAAATGAATGGTAAAAAGTGAATTTAAATTAGATATACAGTGAAAATTTATCAATTGCATGTACTAAAGTATTTTACTATTTAATATGTCAGGAATAATAATTTAAAAAAAGAGAACCAGTGACAAAAATTCTTAAAAGATATATAAAAATGTGACTGAGGAAGTGTTGTGTTATACATGTAAGAAAAGGAAATGTGTAAAATGCTGTGTATGTCCACAGAATGAAAAATTGATGCCTCTATTTCAATAATTTCATGAAAGCGACATGCACTACAAGAGGAAATATTTCCTATAAAATCTTATTATAAAAATAATAATATTGCCATACTGGCATGATTCAGTAGTGCACATTTTTTATTTTTCAACTGTAGACAAAATTTAGCAAGGAAAAAAATGGTTATTTAACTTATTTTTATTAAAAAGAATATGTGATTATGTAAATATGATAGAAAATGTAGAAGTAAAGTAAGTGATGAAATGAATAATGAAAAAAAAAGGTATGTTACCATGATAACTAACATTACCAAAATTGTTGCGATTGCAGTAGGTAACTAAGTACAGTGTTTTTTTACCATAATTGGTGCATATAGCGAATTCTATGAACTCCTCCAATAAATATATGGTATAACTAGTACCTAATTTAAAGTTACATGGAAAACATGATGAGATGATACATGTGCAGAGATTGTGTTAATGGATTATGTTGAATATTACAAATAGTATAATAGAACCTACAAGTAAGGTATGTAATGTCAAAGAAACAGGTGTTAATTAAAAAAGAATGAATGTGAAAAGCATAGTTATACATTGAATGGTGAAACAAATACTTTGACTGGTATTATATATTTATATATATCCTTGATTGGTAATGCTTGAAACATTGATTAGTAAAAAAAAAAAAAACTGTACATGAGAAAACGGAATGCATTAAGTATAGATTATAGAAGTATGTGTAAGAAGTTTGTGTAAATTTACAGGAAGAAATACTTGATGCGTTAATCATGAAAGTTTCCTGAAATGAGTGCATTGTACAGAAATCTGGGTTGATTTCTAAGAATCGTAATATTAAATATAATATAATTAACATTAAGTCCTGATTCAGTAATGCACCCTTTATTTTGTATCAGCAAACAAGTATTATTTAATGAAAAGTATGTTTTTTTTTAAATTATGTGTCTATTTATATAATATTGACTAAAGTGTTTATCAAAGTGGCATTGATATATGATGTCGTATACTGATGACGGAAGATATAAAAAGGAACAGAACAAAAAAAACAATGAATGGTAAAGAGTATAACAAGGATTGGTACAAACTGGTAGTGTATAAGGATTGGTAACTTTGACTAGTTGTGTAATTGACATGTGTAATTAAAAAAGAAGGAACCGTTGTAGATTATAAAATTGGTTATTGAATATAGAAAAGCATTTTCAAATAATTGCAAGATTGCAATAGATCTCAAAGGCTCTTTAAGCTGTTTAAAAAAGTTCCTAAATAATGCTACTGAAACAATACACATGGATTAAAATATATCAACTTAATAAAAATAACATAAAAATATACTTGCCATCATACAAATAAACTTTATCTAAGTATAAAAGAAAATACGGAATGTATAAATAAAAAAAACAATAAGAAGAATGTCTTTAATTAATTAGTTGCTATATCGGTAAGCAGTGCCATATGTTTATAACGAAGAAAAAATATTACTTAAATGATTCATTAAAAAAAAAATTTTAACACGGTTGTGTCTAATTATGAAAAACACATTTTATAAAAATATATATATTCTATCTTCTTTTGAAACAGCAAAAAAAACATATATGAGGATTAATGCTCAAAACATTGATAAACAATCAAAAATGGCAATTATGTATTAACTCTTACATATACAAACCTGAAATTTTTCACTTCTTTGAAATATGACAATAAATATGGCATAAATAAATATGTGTAAATAAATTGAGAAGGAAAGGTCATCTTTCATATAAGTATATATGTGCAAAAATTGTTGTACACAAAACCTTATATATTTATTAAAACATGGATCAGCACTGGGGAAAATAACTTAAAAAGTAATTTTATACATGGCCAGAAATATCTGACACAAAAGTACTGCTAATTGTTTTAACATGACAAAAGTGACCTTAAGGTGTAAAGAACATGTTAATTTAAGCAAAGTTATCTTTATTCATGTGTGTAGATCAAAACTTCGATCAATAATACAAAGAAATGTGTCATATCAAGTGTTATCTATTTATCAAATAAAGTTTAAAAAAGCAATTTTGAAAAAAATAAAGTGTATATATTTTGTAATAAACAGAGTGTATCATGTCTAGATCGTGTAATAATTAGGTTTTCTTACCAAAATATAACCGCAATATTATAATTATATTTAAATTTAACAACAAAAAGGATCAATGAATTAAAAACTAAAAGTGTATTGTGAAGAAGTGACAACAAGTTTATCATCAAAGATTGATCCAAATGAATTGATGGAAAATTAGCGCTAAAAATTCAAATCAATACAAAATGACAAGATCTTACACTCTTTTCTGGATTCATGAAAAAAATATGCAAGTAAATATCACTCTAACACAATATAAATTTATAATAAGAAATTAGATAGTATCCTACGAATATGGAATTCCTATAACGAAACTGTAAGTGTGTAATATGTTTGTATGAAAGTACATTGCCATTACTTATTACCTGTTTATTTTGTGCGATCACCCCTAATGTCAACACTAAATTTTGAATCACTGTAACTATGCGTCCAAAGGATATATTAAAAAGAAAGGACAATTCGTTATAAATAAAAATGTATATATATATATATGGCAACATGTACCGTACTGCAACATAAAATTTATCCGTTGACTGATCCAGTATATAAACACAAGGTTATTATACTTGTATTATTGTTAAAGACAATTAATTTATTTTGATGATGCAATTATCTCATAAATGTATTATGCTTATTCGAATAAAATAAAAACACTGATATAGTATAGCATATAATACCAAATACAATAACAAACAAAAAAATCAGATATAAATGCAAGTACACAATATAAAAATGAATGGAGAATTAAAAATTATATACATTGTATGCATGTTAAATGCAAAGTCAGTCCTAGAGTAAGGAAATTCTATCCTTGTCAAAATGTCAAAATCGGTTTGTCAAAATCGGTAAGTGTAACAAATCATGAGATGCGGGCATAGATCTATAAAATACTTAACTGCCATTAATTAATAAAGATAATATTTAAATTAGAATAAAATTAATGTGACAATTATTATTATTACAATTATTGTAAATATTTGTGTGAGAAGAAAAATATAAAGGAAAAAAATTAAGAAGATTTAGTTTTTTTCTATTTTTAGTATTATTCATTTTTTTTTTAATGTGATGCGAGAAAAAAGAATGTGTATATATGCAAATAACTCATAAAAAGATAAAATTCACAGCAGGATTGTCACGTTAGTATTTCCCTTGATGAGGAAGATACTTGGACCAGCCGAGTAGGCCCACAAGGAAAATTCAAACACAACATTAAGTACATTTTGCGCAACATGTACACAAGTGTGAAAGATATCAAATTTGCATATTATACATTTTCTTTTAACGAGGAAAATTCAAAATCTTACTAAAAGTATTCTTTCAATAAAATTTGCATGAGCGGCAGCATATATTTAAAAATGTTGAAATACTGTATGGCAAACTGCTACTTAGAATAAAGGATTGTGGGAGAAAAATACACAGGATACACAAAAAGTTAACTATTTATAAAGAAATATATTTATGAATGAATATGCCTTTTATCTCTATTGTTAGACTGTTAAAATATTATTAAAAAAAAGCATGCTTATGTTGAAACACAACTACCTAGTGCATACATGCTAAATCTTTATTAAGTCAGTTTGGGCAGTAAATAAATTGAATTTTTATACTATAAAAGCACATATATTCTTTTCATTACCCTACCTGACTAAAAATATCCTCATGTAGAATAATATAAAAAGAAAGGACTTACCACCTGAAATATTAACATCAGTATAACCACCTACACAAGCACAAGAAGAAATTTTTTTATATGTATGTAGGCTAATTAACGGTGAAATATTTCGCAATAATCCTTAGTTTTGTGAGAAATATTCATAAACTAAAAAAAGTATACTTCGCGCATAAATGTGCATTGAAAATGTCCAGAAAATATGGGAATCCTTGCTATAATAATGAAGATGGATCACTGGAAAGTTCGTGCTTATGTAAAGTACAAACGTTTATATTAGTTTCCAATTTCGAAATTTAATAACAATAGCTTTGTTCTATGCACTGTTTATCAGTCAAATTCTTTATCCGCAGCATATAATGAATTATAAGTCTATGACTGAGCTTATGTGAAGTTCAAGAACTGAAATAAACCACAGCGCAATCAATATGCAATTTTTTTTTTTGTCTGTCTCATTAGTTACTCTTTCCCTATTTCGTAGTATAATCTCGAAGGCAAAGAGAGAAAAAAAAGTAGAATCGCGGGTTAAGTGTTTAGGACGAGTGCGATGGTTTCGTGAAATATGCTTGACGTCAGGGTCGCATTATTAATTATCGCCGGTAGAAGCTGTATTCAGTTGTTCTTTCGGTAAATTGAGTTCCGCAATGAATTATTGTAAATATCAGCAGTAATCCTTAATTTTCATACACAAATCCGTGAATATTAGGATGCGAAAAACAAACCGCGGCGATTCATAACAGACGTTTTACAGATGGAGAAAAAATTATAATGATGACTTGCAAAGTAGGCATCAGATCTGCACATCGTTCATACATATCGCCGGGAAAAAGAAGCGATGAGGCAGTTTTCGTTTATCAATTTTCTTGAACAGCTAAATTTAATATGTAAAGGGGAAAAAAGGTCCTGCGGTTCAGCTGCTTCTTTAATAATTATCCGAGACTCGGAGAAAATTATATTCCATGGAATTCTTCCATTTGAAATACTGGAGATGATCTTTCATACGAGAAAAACATGGAGATTCCAGTTCAAAAATTTTATCGTCATTTCCAGTTTTGTTATGTCCACACTGTTTGCGAAAACACGGAAACAAATCTCTCCTTATGTCTATAAAGATTTCAGCAACATCTTCAAAAAAAAAATCGAGTATCTTATCGTTAAAATTATTTTTTTTTCGTTATTTACTATTCGTTGATTCCCGGGTACCGTGCTGTAAATGTTATTGTACAAGTGCTATGGTCAAGGAACCAATCTGTGTACAGGAGTTTCGTGCGTCGTGATCGTAAGTTATTAAAAAAATAAAAGAAGACACAGGAGAGACATCTTGAAGAAATAGTCGAAAATTGAATATATATATGCAGGTTTAATCCAGGTTCAAATAAAGCACAGGTACATCGTCGAATAGGTACAGCTGCCGAAGGCAATGGTACCCGGGACTCTAAACGTACACTTATACGTACTTTTACATGTTGTTATCAATCACAAGGTTCGAGAGAGAATGATGATTAATTAGACAATTTCTTTGGTGGATACAGAGCAGTGATGACAGAGTTACATAAAGCCAAGTAGCCAGATTAACGTACATTTGGCGAGAGGAATGTGATAGAAACGCAGGTGTTGTTTTCCGTTAAATGTTAAGTCAATGGGAGATTGATGAGGAACAAATATGAATTTTTAGATGCCAACAGTGAGGAATGAATATAGTAGCCTCGCAAACCACAAGAGTCTGGTTCACATAGGGTTGTATTAAGGAGTGTTACTAAAAATTAAAAATAGACATGTTCGTTACAATGATAATACAATTTCGGAAGATAAAGGAACAAAAATGTAAAAAGAGAAAGGGTAGCAGAGGGCGTCTGGTAAATTTGACTGAGCGTGGGATAGAGATAAATCCATAGTTGCTAGGCGAACAAAATAATTTCTTTTCTTCTTTTTTTTATAAGAGAACGCAAAGCGAAATAATTACAAATGAATTGAAAAGGAGTTATAATAAAAATGGAAAAAAGGCTGTGACTATATACATTTACAGTGTAGAAAAATAAAATATATTTAGGATGGTAATTTTGAAAAAAGGTATTTTAGGTGGGGGGGGGGGGGGGCTAAGGTGTAAATTAATTAGAAGTGGAATATGTGAAGATAATTCCTCTTCACAATGGTGATCCCGAATTCATGGTACAAACTTTAAGGGTTTTGGTACAGAACACTGTAACAATCATTTATTACTTACCCATCATACGTAGTATAGGGTAAGTCTTGTAATCGTTTTGAAAATCGAAACATTTTTTTTTGACGGATTTACACGTTTCAGACACTGGAGATTCCAAAAAACATATTTTTAGAAAAAAAAAATTGCCGTCCGTCTGTGTGTCTGTAAACGCTCTATCTCCCGAAAAAATTGAGATAGAGACTTGCAATTTGGTATGTACTTAGTATGTAATAATGGGAAGAAGCCTATTTCATTTCAATAACCTCGATTAACCGGAACTATTTTTTTCGGACTCTCGAACTATTCGTTCTGATAAAAGGTATATAAAAATTTTGGAAATTGTTTATTTTAAGAAATGAATATAAAAGACAATAAAAAAACATAAATTTTGCATAAAGCATGAAGTCGATCGGATAACGAGTTGCCGAGATATTTGGAATCCTATTTTCCACACTCTTCGATTTTTTATGACCCTGTATTTCATCCAAATTTCACTTCAAAGATATATTTTAATTGGAAATTTGACGCTTAATCAGATGCAATAAACCGCTAGTTAATAGGATTATTATTTTTGAAGTTATAGGGAAAAACCTCTTTCAAGCAATTCTGTAATCCAGCCTTTAAAGTTTATGACGTCATCAAGCCACGATTTTATTGGAATTGCAATGCATTTTATAAGTAGTTTACACATGTTTTATTTTCATATTTTACATTATGCATATCTATGATGGGTAAGTATTACGGTGGCCCCCAACGACTAGTTTTATAGGAAACCAAGGGCAGAAATCCATTTATGTAGTCAAAATTACAGGGCGTCTCACTCCAATCCGAAGTCCCGTTTTCGTTCATAACTTTTATAAGCGAAGATACTTTAGTGAAATCCTTGCAATATTCTCACAATTCATACAAATATGAGGCTATTGCGAATGTTGTTAAAATATTTTCACTACTGCTAAAGTTATAAATGAAAACGCGACTTCGGATTGGAGTGAGACGCCCTGTAATTTTGACTACATAAATGGATTTCTGACGCTGGTTTCCTATAAAATAAATGATTGTTACAGTGTCCTATACCAACCCTTAGAATTCGTACCAAGAATTCGAGATTACCCTGTATAATTTATTTTTTCCCGAAGATTTTTTCTGTGGGGGGTTAAAAATGTGTATTAAGGCTGTTCTCAAATCCAAACTGACATATTTTTTTTAATTCATTTTTATTCGAAAACGCATGCAATTGGCAGGTTGTTCTTATTAAGAAACTTTGTAATCGAAAGACGTTTTCCATTTTTTGGTAAAGACAGTAGATCTTTCAGAAAATATTGTCAAAGTTGGCGTTTTGAACAGATATTCCGGACATAACAGCGAAAGACTGGAAAAAAAAAAACCTGTCGTCGCGTGACTAGAATCGCTTATAACTCGATAAGTAATTTATTGATCAAAAAATGGAAATTAAATATTATAGAAAAATTATTCTAAAATTGGAACTTAAATTCACCTTTGTGTATCATTTAAAAACATGAAACTATTTTTAAATGAATCACAATTTGTGTATTACTAAAATAGGAGTAAAGTAAAAAAGGTTCTAAAACATTAAAACCATTCTAAGATGTTAAAACATTCGTTGGAGTCCCGAGCGCTTTCGACTAGAACCTGGCCATCATCCAAGGGGCGAAAATGAGAAAAAATTCTGAAGAGAATGAGAATTTTATTTCATGGCCAGGTTCTGGTCAAAAGCGCTCAGGATTCCAACGAATGTTTTAACATTTGAATGGTTTTAATGTTTTAAAACCTTTTTTATTTTACTCCTATTTTAGTAATACACAAATTGTGATCCATTTTAAAATGGTTTCATGTTTTTAATCAAAAAAGTCCTTCCGGCCTGTACCGGGAGGAAAAGGTAGCTTTCCTATATCTTCGTTTTAAAATTTTAGCTAATGTTACACGAAAACAGCAACTTAAAATGCAAATAAAACGTTTACAAAAGATTCGTTAATACTGAATTTGAATAAGAAATTCACCAAATTATTGAGCAATAGCCAAATTGGCTTCATTTATGAAGACTTATTTTGGTCGCCAAATTTGGCGATATTTCGCCAAGTTTGGCGAGAGTTTGGCGCTAACGGGTATGAATATATAGTTTTATGCGTTTGATTGGGAAAATTATTACAACAATGAAAATTTTTGTAATGTGCTGTCTTGTTTCAAAATGTCAGCCACCCTAGAATTTCAAACTGCTCTATCTCAGCCGTTTTTTAAGATAGAGGTAAAACAAAAAATGCTCTGGAATCCTCGTTTCAAGGCCTAACACTGAATTAAAAAATAAATTTGAATTTTTAACTTTTTTGTATATTAATTTAGTTTTAAATTTTTAATTGGCCGCCATCTTGAAACAAAATGGCGGACCAAGCTGGCCAACGAACTCGGTCGAGACATTGGTGAGCTTAATACACACAATTAGTTTCATCAAAATTGATTTATAAATACGAGCGTTATCGTATGACATAGGTCAGATATATATATATATATATATGGAGATATATATATATATATATATATATATATATATATATCATTTGAACGGAGGGTGGTTTTGGGGTCTGGGGGTCATGATCGGTGAAAATATATCGAAATTTTCCGGAACTGCTTTCCTCCGAACGGCTGCAATAGGTAGCTTTATACTTTTAGGTAGCTTTCAATACAAAAAAGTATAAAGCTACCTATTGCAGCCGTTCGGAGGAAAGCAATTCCGGAAAATTTTGGTATATTTTCACCGATCATGACCCCCAGACCTCAAAACCACCCTCCGTTCAAATGTTGATTTATATATATACATATATATATATCTCCATATATATATATATATATATCTGACCTATGTCTTACGATAACGCTCGTATTTATAAATCAATTTTGATTAAACCCACTGTGTGTATTAAGCTCACCAATGTCTCGACCGAGTTCGTTGGCCAGCTTGGTCCGCCATTTTGTTTCAAGATGGCGGCCATTTAAAAATTTAAAACTAAAATAAATATACAAAAAAGTTAAAAATTCAAATTTATTTTTGGCTTAAGTGATAGGCCTTGATACAAGGATTCCAGAGTATTTTTTGTTTTATCTCTATCTTAAAAAACGACTGAGATACAGCAGTTTGAAATTCTAGAGTGGCAGACATTTTGAAACAAGATAGCACATTACAAAAAATCCAACGATTAATTTATAAGTTTTAGTGAACGCGACTTCTCGCAAATTATTATCTTTCATTGTTGTAATCATTTTCCCAATCATACGCATAAAACTATATATTCATAACCGTTAGCGCCAAATTCTCGCCAAACTTGGCGACATTTGGCGAAATGTCGCCAAATTTGGCGACCAAAATAAGTCTTCATAAATGAAGCCAATTTGGCTATAGCTCAATAATTTGGCGAATTTCTTATTCTAATTCAGTATTAACGAATCATTTGTAAACGTTTTCTTTGCATTTTAGCTTGCTGTTTTCGTGTAATTTTAAAACGAAGATATAGGAAAGCTACCTTTTCCTCCCGGTACAGGCCGGAAGGACTTTTTTGTATTGAAAGCTACCTAAAATGGAAAGCTCATTTCGATTCCAAATCGCTTCCATAGTCAGACCTGCGATGAACATTTTATGCCATGACGTTTAAAATTTAGTCTGAAATTGTGTCATAAGTTTAGCGTTGTTGAGCAGGTCAGTTGAGAACCACCTTAAATGCCTAATTATAGGATGGGATGATCGTGCAGTTTTAAAATTTTATACGTGAAATGGGATTTATGAAGCGGATCCAAAAGAATCGGGAACAACTAACTTTATAGATTAATGAATTTATTTATTGGGTAAGACCTTTACCATCTATTCGATAAAATTGAATATAATTCTAGATATATTTAACCTCGATTTCCTCCAAATATCCATTCTCTCATAGAGTCTTTCTTCTGACTACTGGGGAAAATCTATTTAAAGCGCTTCGCTTTTGCCGCTAAGCGTGGCCTGTCATACTAATGCGATTGTAATCTTTTATTGTTTCCAAATGCTCGTAAATAGCCTAATTTCCATGTGGCTACCGTAACGCTCTCTTCATCTTTATTCTTATAACGTTCCTAATTAAGAAAGAGGTTTTTGCTGGAGGAAAATAAAAACCTACACTTGACTTGTGCAATCCGAAAAGAAGAAAAAGGAAGAAAGAAAAAAAAGAAAAAACACCCCCATACATTTTGTCGCAGAGAAAAACGAAAATACCCATTCAATTGAGAATTGTCTTCTTTAAATTTGTGTTTAAAAAACAAACTTAGATAGTCGTTTCTATATTAACACCAGAAATTTTATTTAAAACTACTTAAGTTATTGATTTAACGTATTTCTGTGAGTTTTATATTTAATATATTTAAAAAAATCCCTGACGGCTCGGCCTATAGGCACAGGTAGATTTCGAAGACGCAGACCGTGGGGCGCCTGTTTGTCGGGAATTGTGGAAGAAATGACCTTTTTGCGAAGATGCTGCAGTTGGAACCGCCTACTTCGAAACCAAACTTGTTTGCAGGCGGAGCCAGCATTTTTTTTTTTTTCGCTATAAGAGTTGGTCCTATAAAAACATGTCAATATAAAAGTTTTAGATAATATTAAGAGGATTTATAATAAATTAAAGCGAATTTGAAATCTTGGGAATTGACGAAGTTTGAATTTTTTTCTTCTAAACCCAACCCCTTAAGGCAATTTTTAATTATATCAAAAATCTGTCATACATAAGTTTTTGGCCCAGTTCCTAGAAGTAATAATAACTTTAAACGGATTCGATACGTATCATAATTAAGAAATTATGGGTTTTTTTTCTGTTTTCACAAAAAGCCCCCCCCCCCCCCTGGTTCGATTTTGCCCATTAACGAACTTGACCGAGATTTTATGCCCCTTGATTTTATGTATCAGTTTCAAAAAGATGCGGGAGTTGGAACCGCCTACTTCGAAAAATAACTTGTTTGCAGGCGGAGCCGGCAGGGATTTTTTTTTTTTTTTTTTTTTTTTTTTTTTTTTTTTTTTTTGCTATAACGGTTGGTCCTATAAAAAACTTATCAATATAAAAGTTTTAGATAATAGTAAGAGGATTAATAATAAATTTACGCGGATTTGATATCTTGTGAATTGACGAAGCTATGATTTTTTTTCTTCTAAAACCCCCCTTTTTTCCCCCCTTGGGGCCATTTTTAATTATATCAAAAATCTGTCATACATAAATTTTCGGCCTTTTTCCTAGAAGTAATAATAACTTTAAACGGATTCGATACGTATAAAAATAAAGAAATTATGAGGGTTTTTCTGTTTTCACAAAAAGCCACCCCATTCCCCCCCCCCCCTGGTTCGATTTTGCCCATTAACGAACTTGACCGAGATTTTATGACCCTTGATTTTATGTATCAGTTTGGAAGAGATTTATGCAGAATTTTTCCAGTTATCGTGGTCAGAAAAAAGTGACATAGATAGATAGATAGATAAACTTTTGAATTGGTGGTGGTTTTGGGTTCTGGGAGTCATGATCGGCGTAGATCTGCAAAAATTTTTCAAAATTTCCAACTTAGGTGAGAATGTAATAGGTAGTATTTCTTACGAAATCTACCTAAAAAGAAATATCTGGTTCTAATCGGAATATATTCATTTGGTAACCGTCAAAATGACGGCTCATTGTTGTTCTAGTGTTAACACGTTCACTGCCAAAGCTTGAGATGATGCATCTGTTCTCACGCGCCGAGATCACATCTGCATTTTTATGTTGTTTTATAATTTAAATATAGGAGAGCTTCACGGTATTATGGAATACCATTTACGTTTGAGGCCAACCGAATACAATTACAAACTTCAACTATCTGTGATGAGTTATTTATATGGACAAAATTCATTTTACGAAATTTCATCCCATGCAAACAATTAATAATAATGAAAAACAATTTTGGAGGGTAGTGTGAGGCAGTCGGAAGTATGAAATAAGAGGTTAACAAGCTGGAAATTGTACGTCAAACGTGACAAATGAGGTGCGTTCGTACTGTAGCTAGCTATATAAATATTCAGATCGTGATGATTTTTAATTCTGCGAAATGAATGATATCGTCTGCAGATTAATTTCTGTGATAGAATAAGTATCTCGGTCGCTCGACGATTCAACTTCGGAAGCTCCTATAAGAAGAAAGCACCGATTAAAAAAAAAAAAATTCTAATTTCTTAATAAATATTTTTATTAATATCTCCTAAAGTTTTGATTCGATTTTAATAAAATTTGAAATGTCTCGACAAAATTCTGCAAAGATAATATATCTTAAATTTCAAACCATTCGGTTGGGTAGTTTTTGCGTTGTTATATGCGGCCGGCCGGACAGACAGACGGACGGACCAAGCGACCACAATAGGTGCTACGTATTTATATAATTACGAACGCACCTAAAAATTAAGAAAACGAACAGAATTTGGCAAAAAACATCAGGTATCATGGTATCAAGAAAGTATGCTCAAAATATAGTCTCCAAGTCGTCTGCCAATATACTCCAGTTCATACTTCAGGTTTGCACAAATCACAAATATAAAGAACTATCTTTGCACCACCATAATTATAGAGTATTATGAGATATTGGTATTCTATATAACCCGACACTGCCGGTTTCCTGCAAGAATCTTTACCTTAATTAATTACATGCAATTCAATTGTAATTGCATTGCAGATTATTGCAATTACAAATTTGCCCACCTCTGGCGTAAAACCGTAAGTGACTGGATGGGAAGGTAAACAAATCCGTCTTGTTTCTTTTTCTGCAGTGGGATGGTTGTGAAGGAAAAACGCGTTTTACAGTGAAGGCGCTTTGTTAAAAAGAAGAAAAAAATATTTCCCCGCGCTCAACACTGCCAAACTTTCTGACATATTCGTGGGATCATTTTTACACGCAGCATCACGAATTCGGCAGTCATCACTATTGAAGAGATTGGCAGACGAGTACCGGTCTTCATTTTTCATTGTCGTAAGGTGTAACCCTAAACAATTGACTCTTTAAAACATCCACTAGTACTTTTTAAATAATCGTCATTATTTTTTATGCCTATTTCCACCACCCCTTTCACAATGAATGTTCATAAAGAACGAAGTGTTACCCCCCACTCAATCCTTTGATGTATTCTGCAAGGATATTTTTTTTTTCAGTAATAATTCAAAGAAATTAAAAAAATAATAAATCAGCTCCCCTCCTCCCCCTCAAAATACCAGAAAATGGACATTGTCCCGATTCCTGCCAAGAATGAATGATTACCACGTTAGTGAAAAGAAGGGATTTTCGGACGATTGTATGAAAATGTCCGAAAATTTCGCACCAAGAAGAATAGAAATAAATTTTTAACACTTTCCAACATAGTTGAAAAGTAGTTATGCCGTAAATACACTCAGATTGTCATGCAATTGATATTTGTTATTCAGGTTTATTATGGCATGTTCATATATTGAAAAAGAAGTGCTTACTATTTATAGTTCGTTTATAGGGATACTCTAAAGAATTCCGTTACATTACTGTTTTTGAGGAAAAATCGTTAGACACTGAGCGGGGCTAGTTAAGCTTAAGCCGAAAGTATGCCTCCCCGCCCGATTTGACCATGACCTTGTTTATTTAGACATCTTATTTCACCTAATTAAGAGGCTAGTTCACTCACGTACGAACACCCGCTCGCTAATATCAATCCTATGGGAGAAAGTTTTTAGAAATATCTCGTTTGCATTTCAATATTTCTAAATGATTTTTTGCATTGGATAGCTGAGATCGATCTGTATGCTGGCCCTTTTTATTTTTATTAAGATAAAAAAATCAGGTTTCGAAAGTGAAAGTATCCTCATGAAAAGAAACTTGCAAACAAAACCAAAAACGTATAAAAAGGCCTGCATAGAGATCGACCTCAGCTATCCAATGCAAAAAAAAAAAAAAAAAAAAAAAAAAAAAACATTTAAAAATACTGAAATGCAAACAAGATATTGTAAAAAATTTCTTCCATAGGAGTGGATGTTTTCGCGTGAGGGAAGTAGCCTTAAGAGGCTATACTTCCCTCAGACGAAAACACCCGCTCGCTAATGTTAATCCTATGGAGGAAATTTTTGAAGATATCTCGTTCGCATTTCAATATTTTTAAATGATTTTTTTTTTAATTGGATAGCTGAGGTCAATCTCTATGCACGCTCCTTTCTACTTTTTCGATTTTGATTACAAGTTTTTTTAATTAAGATACTTTCACTTTCGGAACCGGTTTTGAAAGTGAAAGTATCCTCAATAAAAAAAACTGCAACAAAAATCGAAAAAGTAGAAAGGAACGTGCATAGAGATCGACCTCAGCTATCCAAAGCAAAAAAAAAAATCATTTAAAAATATTGAAATGCAAACGAGATATCTTCAAAAATTTCCTCCATAGGATTAACATTAACGAGCGGGTGTTTTCGTCTGAGGGTAAACGGAATATGTTGAATATGTTCGAAAGTGTTTCATAATCTATGCTTGACGTATAATTTTTCTTTCTTGTTGCATGTGCATTGCAGTCATACTTTCTAAAGAAGTACATTGTTTTAAGAGGCTAACGTGGAATTCCATCTTTTGTCCTGATCCTCAGAAGTGGAGCCCTTTATCGCGTGGAAGCATCGCTGAGCGCCTCTCTCTTCCTGGACTTATTGTGTTTGTTGTATTTCCCTTTTCAAAGAGAGACGAAATAAAAAGATAGTTTTGAGAAAGGGATGAATATCTTTTAGGAAAGTAGACTCAACAAAAGTCGAGTCTTCTTTCTTCGAGACATGGTCTGTTTCACAAAAATCTCCACACTCCGGAGTGACGCCGGTCCTTCTGCTTCCTCCGTTGTCCATCTGTTTTATTTCTAACCCTCTCGTTACTCATACATGAATTACTTTTAAATGATACGAAAAACACATTTTCCACTTAAAATAGGTTTTTAATTATTATTACGATTATTATTATTTATGTACAATTAAAAAAATCAATGTTGAATTAAAATTTAAAAAATTCTGCTTCCTTCGTTGTCCATCTGTTTTATTTCCTACTCTCTCGTTACTCATACATGAATTATTTTTAAATGGTGTAAAAAAAAAAAAAAAAAAAAAAAAAAACACATTTTCCACTTAAAATTGGTTTTAAATTATTATTACGAACCATAATGTTCAATTAAAAAAATCAAATGATGTTCAATTAAAATTTTAAAAATTCTGCTTCCTTCGTTGTCTATCTGTTTTATTTCCTACTCTCTCGTTACTCATACATGAATTATTTTTAAATGGTATAAAAAACACATTTTCCACTTAAAATAGGTTTTAAATTATTATTACGAACCATAATGTACAATTTAAAAAATCAATGTTGAATTAAAATTAAAAAAATTCTGCTTCCTTCGTTGTCCATCTGTTTTATTTCCTACTCTCTCGTTACTCATACATGAATTATTTTTAAATGGTGTAAAAAACAAAAACACATTTTCCACTTACAATTGGTTTTAAATTATTATTACGAACCATATTGTTGAATTAAAATTTTTAAAATTCTGCTTCCTTCGTTGTCCATCTGTTTTATTTCTAACCCTCTCGTTACTCCTACATGAATTATTTTTAAATGGTATGAAAAAAAAAAAAACATTTTACACTTAAAATAGGTTTTTAATTATTATTACGAACCATAATGTTGAATTAAAAAAAAAAAAGAAACTTACATTGATTGCAAAATAAACCTACTACAAGCATTCAAGAATCATTATTGAGAGTTATTAATTATTTTTGTGTGGCGATATTTGAAATATTTACAGAAAACAAATAAATTAGGGGGGGGGGATGTTTGCTGACTTTATTTTGAATATCTATGAGCTTCTAACAGGGTTTCTAAAATTATTTAGCAACGTAATTCTTGGAAAGTTTTCAGTCTTGCTAACTTGAAGTTTGTCTCTAAATTCAAAATTATCCATATGTTAGTATCTAACGAATATCTAATAATTAATGTTCTCTCGCCAAATTCGTTACCCAGGAAGTTAGGACGAAGAATTATCGGCGTATGAGTATCACTACTTCTTCTCTGACCAGCCGCCTGAAAACACGTAGTCGATTATTTTTTGCATGATCAATTGAGGCTGTTCTCAAATCCAAACTGCCTACTTTATAATATATTTTTTTAATTCATTTTTGTTCGCAAACGCATAAAATTTTGGCAGGTGCTCTTATTCAGAAACATTCTAATCGAAAGGACATTTTCCATTTTTTGGTTAAGGCAGTAGATCTTTTGGAAATTACTGTCAAAGTTGGCGTTTTGAACCTAATGTCCGAACGTATATGACAGCGAGAGACAAGAGAAAAATCGGTCGTCTCGTGACTTGAATATCTTATAACTCGTTAAGTAATTTATTGATCAAATAATAGAAAACTCATTTCGATTCAAATCACTTCTAATAGTCAGACCTACTAATTTTATGCGTTTGCGTTTAAAATTAAGTCTGAAATTGTGTCATAAAGTTTAGCATTGTTGAGCAGGTCAGCCTTAAGTTCCATTCGACGCAAACTATATGAATAGCATGGTGCGAAAAGAAAATTTACAAGGATTTGTGCTTCATGAAAAATTGGGATTTTTAGCGTCCCAACTCGGACCAGGCCTTAGAGCCCCTGAAAGTTGCAACACCTAGCAACACTATTTCTAACCCTCTCATACTCCTACATCAATTATTTTTAAATGAATGAAAAACACATTTTCCACTTTAACTATATTTTAAATGATTATTACGGATTATTATAATGTTAAATTAAATAAATAAAATAAAAAAAGCACATTGATTGCAAAATTACATTATGAGAGTTATTAAATAGTTTTGTATTGCAATGCTTTTTTAAACAATAACACAAAACAAATTAGGAAATTTTACTGACTTATATTTTGTCCATCTATGAACTTCTAACAGGGTTTCTAAAATTGTTTAGCAAATCGCGTAATTATATTAATAAGTTTTCAGTCTTGCTAACTTATCAAGTTTATCCATAAATTCAAAATTATCCATATCTAACGGATTCATGTTCTTTCGCCAAATTCGTTACGCCAGGAAGTTAAAACCAAGAATTTGCTGCGTATAAGTATCATCACTCCTTCTCTGACCAGCCAGCCGTCTGAAAACAAGTAGTCCATTATTTTTTGATCCACCTTCCTATTTCATACTGGACATCTGACTGATTTTTAATTAAAGTTTGTAAAAGGCTCGTAACGTGTCGGAATCTACCATTGACATTTTTTTTTAATCGTGTTTTGCAGTTTCATTGATTTCCCGTCATACCAATTTACAATCCCGAAGAACCTATTATTAAAATCTGAACAAGAAAGTCCAAGAAAACAATAGGTACAGTTAATGAGCGGTATCAGAAATCGATTTCAATGGCAGGGTCGAACGCTTCTTTTTTTTTTTTTTTTTTTTTTTTTTTTTTTCCTTAGAAGGAACAAAGAGTCTGCCCTTTGTTGGCTCGTTTTCGCTTCCCCGTGTTATTTTCTTATTTTCCAAGGACTTGTTTCCTATGTTAAAAGAATGTTGATTTTCAAATTAGACTATTTTTTCAAATCTCTTTCTTTCTTTTTTTTTTTTTTTTTCCACGTATTCCAGACAGTATATTTTTGTTTACCTTAAGGAGGACCCCTATTATTAATAGGGGAATTCTATTTTTAGGGAGGCGTCGTTATTCTCTGTGCTAATGTCGTAAAACAGTGTGAGTTGAAATTCGTTTGTTTTATGGATTTTTTTTTCCCCTTGACTTTGAAGTTGCTTTGTTTATTTGCCTAGACAGTGTGAAACCTTTTTTTTTTTTTTTTTTCGAAAACAAAGGTTTGCTTGTTAAACACCTGCAAACCTTTGTTTCGGCTACCCCGAGAAAATGATGGATGGTGGTTGCCCTGTATTTTCCAGATCAAAGCAATTGCGACAAGTTGGAATCGACTATTCCGACTAAGAAAAACTATTATTATCGATCACAAAGCAGTAATTTCTTTTTGAATTTGAAAGGACACCTAGTTGTTGGCTGTATTCATGAAAGAAAGAAACTTTTTTTTAATCTACAAATGTGTGTTATATATCATGTATTTACGCATTTGTTAACCGATTTTCCGAACAAAAATGCTACCGTGACGTGAATTTTTAATACTTTTGCATTATTTAAATTTCTACAGGTGTGTTATAAATATGCACAAAATACTTTTTTTTTTAATTATTTCTTTTGTTTTGTTTTGAAGTTATATTTCTCCTTTCATGGTAAATTTCCATAGAAACTTCCATTTTTACATGTTGAATAACTTAGGTAGAATTTTCTGATTGACTTATTAAAAAAAATCTTGTTATATGGATAAGAAATCCATATTTAAAAAATATAAACACCGTAAAATAAACAAAGACTCCACCATTATATAGTTCAAACTGGAAAGTTGGAATATATAACGTGTTATTTTCTTATTGTCCCAAGATTTTTTTCCCGATATTAAGAGTGTTGATTTTCAAATGAGACTATTTTTTCCAATCTCTCTTTTCCCCCCCGCGTATTCCAGGTGGTACATTTTTGTTTACCATAAGTCGTCTATTATTAATAGGGGCCTAAGGCGTCGTTATTCTCTAGTGTCATAAAAAGATGCGATTTGAAATTCGTTTGTTTTATGGATTTATTTTCTTGGCTTTGAAGTTGCTTTGTTTATTCACCTAGACAGTGTGAAACTTATCTTTTTTTAGGGTTTCGTTCATCTCACGAAACCCTATTACTCCCGCTCTGTTGTCTGTCCGTCACAAAGCCATTCTCAAAAACTATATAACTTACAGAGTTGAAACTTCGTGTATATAGATGAATACCAGCTGTGAAGAGCTCAAAATATTATAATTTGAAAAATTCGTATATTATTTTAATAAATAGAGATAAAAAAAACAAAATTCTAGCAGCCTTTTCCTATTAAATTTAAACATTTTCCGTTATAGCAGATGCCAAAGATTTAAAATCCACAATGCAATTCTTTCTACAATAGTTAATTTTCTATCAGACGATTTCCAGGTGAAAAATGAAAATGAAATAAAAAGTTTCCCCAATTGAAAAAAAGATAAATATGAAATAAAATTGATTGACGTCATAGTCATAATAAAACTGTAAATGTCTAAGATTTCTCAATAATACAAGGAGTATGAGTATGTGTAAGTACACAAAGCAGATTAATATCACGTCATTAGAGAATTAAAAAGAAAATCTGACGTCATATGGGAAGTTTAACTAATTTTTCAAATGTTTGAGAATAATACAAAGCGGGTATCAATATAAATAATAGAGAATAGTAAATATATGAGTTTGAGAAACATATTGAATCGTGATAAAAATCCGATTATGGAAATATTCGCATATTTTAACATTTTGAAGTTGTACAATTTGTTTAATTTTCAAATTACTTTTTTAAATATTGCATTTAGTCCGTATGACGGATATTATTAAGACATAATATAATAGCGGGCTTGGCCCGCTATCCGGATGGTTTAGATATTGGAAAAAAAACGAAAAAATAGACCGGTAAATTTTTACTTTATAAAAAACATGACCTTTTTTTTTTTTTTGAATTTATTAAAGGATTTGAATTTTTAATACTTTATCCTTTATAAAGTGTTTTGAAAGGAATATTAAACGAAACCCTTTGAGCGATCTTCGATCACACTTATCCACTTGTTTTTTTTCTCAAAAACAAAGGTTTGCAGGCGTTTAGGCCAACTCGATGAAATGATGGATGGTTGCCCTGTATTTTACCGATCAAAGCAATCGTGACAAGTTGGACTCGACTGTTCCGACTGTTAAAGGGAGTAAGAAAAACTACTATTATCGATCACAAAGCAGTAATTTCTTTTTTATTCTGAAAGGACACCTAGTTGTTGGTTATATTCATGAAAAAAAAAAAAAAAAAAAAACTTTTTTTTTAATCTACAAATGTGTGTTATATATCCATGGAACTAGGAATGATTACCACATTACTAACCAGATTATAAAAGTGGTTCTAAAAATTGGTTTACAAATCAACAGTAAAGAAATGAATTTGTTTTAATGCGCTAAAAATTCGCCAAGAGTGTGCGCTTCGGGTTACTGGAATCGCGTTGCCCAGAATTCCGTGTCTGAGTAATACCGAAAGTAAATTCTGATGTTCCTTCCAGTTAGTTCCTAGTTCCATGTATATATCATGTATTTACGCATTTGTTAACCGATTTTCCACATTAAAAAGAAAAATAAATGCTACCGTGACGTGAATTTTTAATACTTTTGCATTATTTAAATTTCTACAGGTGTGTTATAAATATGCACAGAAAAATTATATCTCTTTTTTTTTTAAAAGTTATATTTCTCCTTTCACGGTAAATTTCCGTAAAAACTTCTATTTTTACATGTTGAACAGCTTAGGTAGAACTGGCGGTACATTTTTTTTGTCTTAAGGAGAACACCTATTATTTATTATTCTACATTTAAGGAGGCGTCGTTATTTTCTGTGCTAGTGTTGTAAAACGATGCGAGTTGAAATTTGTTTGTTGTACGAATCTCTTTTCTTCACTATGAAGTTGCTTTGTTTATTTGCCTAGACAGTGTGGATTTTTTTTTTTTTTTTTTTTTTTTTTTTTTTTTTCGTTTTCGAAAACAAAGGTTTGCAAGCGTTTAGTGTACCCTTACGAAATGATGAATAACTCCCTGCATTTTCCAGATCAAAACAATCGCTACCGACTATTATTAAAAAGAGACTTTTATGTAAGGAAAACTATATCGTTCACAAAGCAATGATTTATTTTTACCTCTGAAAAGACACCTATTTGTTAGCCATGTTCATGAAAAAAAAACTTTTTTTTACCTACAAATGTCTTTTACATCATGTATTTTACGCATTTTTTAGCCGAGTTTCCACATTAAAAAAAAGGGCTACTGTGACGTGAATTTCTAATACTTTTGCAGTATTTAAATTTCTACGGGTGTGTTATAAATATGCACAAAAGATTATTATTTTTTAATTATATTTTTGTTTTGTTTTGTTTTTTTAAGTTACATTTCTCTTTTCCTGGTAACAGTATTCTCTGAAAGATCTACTGCTTTTACCAAAAAAATGGAAAATGTTTTCGATGACAAAGTTTCTGAATAAGAGCACCTACGAATTTCAAATATCATGCGTTTCCGAACAAAAATGAATTAAAAAGATATAGTAGCCAGTTTGAATTCGAGAACAGCTTTTTAAAAGAAGAAAAATCTCTACAGACGATTCCGGGAAATTCTGTAGCTCGACCTATACTTGAAATAAACCCACTTATGCTGACTCTGCCAGGTGATTTGAGCGCGGGCCCCGGGGCACCCGCTCATAAAAATCTGCGGAATTTTAACTGGGGCCCTTGCCTCGTAAATTTTCTCCTTATCTCCCGGCCGCCGAAAACATCGCCCTGTGTTAGAGTAGATCGTCCGCATCACTCCGTGACCACATCTTGAAAGAGAGAAATAAAAAGCAAAATCCATTTTCTTGTCTCTTGTTTTCCATCGTTACGATTCAACACCCTCGGCTGCCTTCGAAAATATCCCCGTAATAATGCGAACAGACTTTACTCATACTCTGCTGAACGGAGAAAAAATAAAAAATAAAATAAAATACGACGCGAAAGGAAAATGGAGTTGTACGACTGTACGGAAAAATACATCTTGACTCCTGTAAAAAAGGCATTCGAGTTCGAAAGTATGGACATCGGAATAGATTCGATGTGACAGCTGGCATTTCCATTCGTTCTTGGGGTTTGCCTAAAGATCGGCTTGGGCTCTGTTTTTTTTTTTTTTTTTTTTTTTTTTTTTCCGGTTCTGTTTATATGTTTGTTAACGAACCACACAGACTACGTTCTCGTCTGTCGCTGTCTGTGATGTGGTGAAGCGGTCCCATCCAACTCTTTTTTTTTTTTTACTTTCTTAGCATGTCTAAAGGTAAGAGGTCAAGAGTGTTGACAAGGAGAGCCGTTAAGATCTCCGAAACCGTCTCTTTCTTTTGTTGGGACTCCTCTTTTTTTTTTGGTCCATGACCACAAAATAATTAGAAAATAATGTAAAGACATTTGATGGATCTTAGACTTGCTCCGGATGTGAATAAATGTAGCTTAAAGGACCAAACAGACAACGTTCTACTCTGCGGCAATCTCTTATGTGGTGAAGTGGTCCCTTTCAATTTTTATGACTTTCTTAGCATGTTTAAAGGTCAGAGGTCAGGAGAGGGAGCCGTTGATAGCTCGGAAACCGCCCCTTCCTTTTGTTGATGACTTCAAAATGATTTGGAAAGAATGGGAAGGCATGTGATTGTTACTTATCTTAGACTTGCTCAGCATGCGAATAAACGCAGTTGACGAAAGTCTTGCTAAGAGAGTCGTAAATCTTCCGACAAGCCATTCTTTTCCAAAGGTTCTGTGGTCATCAACAAAAGAAAGGAGAGTCTCAACAAAAGAAAAAGGCGGTGATACATCTGTCAGCGACGTAACCTTCTGACCTGTAGACTTCCTAGAGAAATCCTAAAACATGAAACAGAGACCGCCTTATTGTAAAAAAGAGACCGCGTTAGGTAAACGTAGTCTGGGGTCAACGTTTAGACCTTTTGTCAAATCCAAATTAGCTACTTTATGATATATTTTTAAATAATTTTCTTTGAAAACGCAAGAAATTGGCAGGTGCTCTTATTAAGAAACTTTGTATTCGAAAGGCGTTTTACATAGGCGCAAGTACCCATGAACCAATGCGATGTTTTTTGAATTGCCTACGCCAGTCGCAATACTGGCGTTTACATTTATAGCATCTACTTTGAGGGTGTCGGATGATATGGATGAGTTCAGCAGGTTGGTGGAGTAATGGAATCGGTATATATGAACACAGCAAACACTAGAGGTAGGGGCAGAAATAGCAATCAGGGCCATATAGTTTATTATTATTATTATTTTAATATTAAAGAGTTACAATTTATTGCAACATACAGTTAAAAAAAAGTAAAAATAATTCAAAAAAGATCTTTCAGAAAATACTGTCAAAGTTGAAGTTTTTGAACCGAATTTCCCGACGTGACAGCGAGAGACGGGAGAAAAACCGGTCGTCACTTTACTCGAACCGAGTATAACTGGATAAGTAATTTATTGATTTAAAAAGAAAAAAAAAAAAAAAAAAAAAACTCATTTCGATTGCAAATCGCTTCCATAGTCAGGCATGCCTATTTTATGCCTTTGCGTTTAAAAATGAGTCTGAAATTGTGTCATAAAGTTCGGCGTTGGTAAGTTGGACATTTGAGAACCACGTTAAAGTAAACATCGTATCATAAATAACTATTAGCTTTTTTTTTCCACTGGAACACATTAAAACTTTTAATATAGCATCATCTACTGCCTGTCAAAATGAGCGATATTTCCAATGTTGCCATAAAAAAATCTGTTACGCCAACCACGCTCACTAAAATACACCTAATTGGCATGCAGAAAGGTTTTAAAAAAATCCCTTGAAGTCTATTTTTCAATTCTTACTATTAGCTCACACTCTCTATATATTTATATATCTTGTTCAAATTTTCAATCATTAATAAAATATTTTCTATTCATCCTATCAAGTTCAAATAATTTTTTTTTAAACTTGTACTGGATGACAATTGATGTTAATACAGTTTTTTCAAATATTAATTCATTAATTAAATTTAATTAATTAATTTTAATTTTATATTTCATTTCTGTTCAAAAGTATAGACTCACTCCATATTTAGTCTCACCTTCACACGTAAAAAGATAATGGGGCTGTTCACGGACGAAGATCAGGCGGCTCGCGGGCGAAGGAGACTATAAATGTGGAGTGAGTCTATACTTTTGAACAGAAATGAAGTAATAATAATAAAATTTAATGAATAATAAATAATGAATAAATAATGAATAATAAAATTTAATTAATTAATTAATATTTGAAAAAAACTGTATTATCGTTAACTGTAACATCGCTATGGCACTTTATTGTGAAGTTTGATAATTTTTGAAATTCAATATTTGAAAAACGGCATAATCATTAGATTTTAAATTTATATCAAGAAAAATACAATTTTTTTTAACTTTCTAACGCAGTTTGTGTAACAATTTTGTGAGAAATACTTTTCGAGCTATTTATTTTTTATTTAATTTTTAATACATTTTAGAAATTTCTCTTATGTAAGATATTTAGTAGGATATAAATTTAGGAACAAATACCGTCAGTGGCGAAGCGTGTAGATCGCTGGAAAAAAAATTTCTATTTGACCGAAGTAGGAATTGACTTTAAAAAAAGTTTTTATATTACTTGTTTTGTTTTCTTAAAAATTGCTTGTAAAAATGAAAGTTAGTCTCTGAGAAGTACCCAAAGCTTGGAAAACCCCATTTCTGAGTCACGTGACGCTGTAGGCCTTCCGTTTTTCGAAAGCGTCAACAAATAACGACCTATAGAGCAGAATGTGTGTGTGTTTGAAGAAGGCCGAGAAGAGAGCTCCAGTTTTTCTTTCTTTCTAATGAAAGGTGTCTGGTTGCGTCTGGCGGAGTGCGAGAGAGAACCGGTTTCGGAATCCAAACGATCGAATCCAGTTCGAAGGAGTAGTAGTGCACCAATTGCTTTCGGTTTCTTTACGAACTCATCCAAGGAACTGTGGCGCGAAAGATATTCATTCAAACCTCTCCTTTCAGGGAAGTGGTGGGGAGGAGGGGGGAGAGAAAAAAAAATCACACAATTATGAAACATTTTCCAACCTATTCAGAATTCTGTAACAAAACTTCCCCGTTTGCAGGGGCCGACTTGGACTATCTGAGGCCCCGGGACAAGCATCATTCTGAGCCCCCCCCCCCCCCTCCTTCTATCTATCCATGGAAATTGTTGGAGAATTATGTTGAAGTGTTTAGTATTAAATAGTTATTATGAGGGGTTTAGTATTAAACTTCATACCTATTGTATGTACACAAATTTCGAACCACTTATTATTTACATCGTTATACAGGGTATGGCATGAAAGATGGTCAGAATTCCAACAGATGACAGAAAACTATTTTTTATATAGGGATATAATGACTCATGTGAGCGTGTAAATACAGGTCTTTTAGTCGCTCTTGGTTATTAGTTATAATACAAAATTTTCTACCACATAAGATTTAATCTTTGTATTACATCAGCATGCATTTGGGTGATTCCATAATACAGAAAGACAAGTGCAGACATGCACTTATACTAATAGCAACGAATTTCATCACTTGTTATGTTGTTACTTCATTCCTCTGTATAAAATTTTATAACATTAGTTTTCTGATGATGTAAATTGCTCCTTTTTGGGGAGGCAGAGGGTTGAAGTGAAGGGCTACACTCCCTGCCTAAATCTTTGAAAATGTAAGAATTTTGGTCGCTTTTGTGCAATTTAAACCATTTTGCACCCTTTTAACAAAAATCTAACTAAGCCCAGAGGGCAGCTAACCCGCATGCCCCTGTATAAGTCAGGACCTGCCCTTTCGAGCTGCAAAATGATATCTAAAAAAACATTATAGAAAACGCTAAATACATTTCTTGAAAACCTAATTTCAGCAATTACCGTCCATAGTAAATTCAAAGTTTTCTTCCCTTTTTTTGTGGTGAATTTCTGTATAGAATCTATATATTTGTGTATATGCTGCTTAGTATTCTAAAGTTTACTTTAGTTAGGAAATGCGTATCACAGCTGAAAATTCCTTACAGCTAATTCGGTCAATAAACGGAAATGTACTCCAGATCTTTTGTACGGCCCTTTATGGTATCTATAGAATTTAAATGCACCGAGTAATATGCACAAAAAGAGTTAAATTTTAAATCGCGTACCACAACTTCAATCGCAATACCAGCAATGATCGTACTGTAACCGAATTATTTTGTGTGCCCCTGTAAATGATAAATGCTATGCACACCCGATTCTACAGAAAGGTTCTTGTGGTGCACCTGAAGTGATGTAAATGAAAATCAATATATGTTTGAAATAGAGTGACATGTAGGGGAGACCGGTACACAGTGGACCACTTTTTCAGTTAACATTTTTTTTTCTCTTTAATAGACTAACCGATCTGTATGAAAATATCTTTTAATATTCCTTAAACCTTCTTACATCCATCATAATTTTCTCATAACATAGTTTTCAATACATTTAAAAAAAAAAAAACAATTATATACACTGGTCCACCCACTGGGGTACAGTGGACCACTATTAGGTATTATCTAAAATAAAATATAAATCTATTTTTCATTAATCTAATTCTTTTTTGTTGCCCCTTCACCCGCAAAATAACATAGTAATATAAATTTTGAAACAAAACCCAAAAAATAATTATATTTTGAAAATAATGACAGATTAATACAGGAACAATTTTAATTTAGTTGAAGTTATTACTTAAGTAAAAAAAAATCAGCGCACATTGAAATTTGCAAATGAAATTCCAAAGTACTTATGAATGAGTAAATTTGAGCCTGGAATTTTCAAGAAATAATTTTGGGTCTGGGAGCAACATTATGAAATCATTGACATAACAGCAGATTCATCTACAGTTTCGGGAGGAATAAACTGATTTCCATTCAATTTGCATCTCATGAATCTTACTTGAATAGAATCATCACCAATTAGACTACAGTTATATTTATCAAAGGCAGTAAATATAAAACAAAATATTTCTTACTATGTTAAATAAATTATTTTAATTTGTTTACTTTATTTTACAGTTAAATCTACTTTAAAACAATCTCTCTTTATAGAAAATAAGCAATTATTAAATATTTTGAACATTCTGCATTACAGGAGCAGAGTGGATTGTGGACCACTGTGCCCCAGGAGTGGGTGGTCCACTGTACCCCCATGTTGAAGTTCAGTAAATAATCATTTTAATATTGTTTATTGCTTTCTTTTAAACAAATTAACTTTAAAGTAAAATAAAAACAAGTATTTTAGCTTTTCAAAAAAGCTGTTTTATTTTATTTATCTACAACCTTTAATTACTGAAAAAATAAAAATATGATGATGAAAAATTTTACTTTTAGAAGCTCAAAACAACCAATCAGGATAAAATAGCTCAATCTGAGCTAAACATATTTTCTGATGGCTGTAAATAATCATTGCAGTGCTGTTGTCTATTAGGATAGAAGAGAAGCTTAACAAAATTTAAATAAATAAAATATTAGGTGGTGGTCCACTGTGCCCATAGGTCCAGTGTGTACCGGTCTCCCCTATATAAAATTACATTGAAAACGATGGTCCACTAAGTTATTAAGTTAGAATTAAAATGAATAACAAGTTGGAAATGGTACGTCAAGCGTGACAAGTGAGGTTGCTCCGTACTAATAACTAATTTTGTAAATATTCAGATCTGAGTGCAAAGATGTTGCACTCTTATACAAAAAGGCATGAATACAAAATTTATTTTGCGTGCAGATTTTCATATTATAGATATTAATTTTATTTTATGAAATTAAGTTTGAATACAGGGGCATTCCATGGTAACTGACGTTACATTTAGAATAATTGACTTCAGTAATTTTAGTAATATAACACCAGAAAATATTCAAAATGTAAAGTTGATGTGATTTGTTAATTAAACCTATCCAAAGGAAAAAATGCATGAAAATTACTTAAATTTAGTGCTATTTCTTGAACTCTAGAAATTATATTTACTACTGAAAAAAAAAAAAAAAAAAAAAAAAAAAACGTAAGTTACCATAATAAATTTAATTCCCGCTGTTCAATAAATACCACTAAATTTGGCTAATTTTCATCCACATTTCGGTTTCAATAGGTTTAATTAAAAAAACACATCAACTTTACGTTTTGAATATTTTCTGGTGATATTATTACTAAAATTACTCAAGTCAATTATTCTAAATGTAACGTAAGTTACCATGTAATAACCCTACACTTTTACGAACAAATCATTACAGTTATACTATGCGCCAATATACAATACAAGACAGTGCCAAAAAAAAAAAAATCGTTAGTATTTCAGTGAAATGAATTATAATCGTCTGTTATATGATAGGGTTAATTTCCGTAATAAAATAAGTACGCATTTTAAGTCGGCAACATTTTATCTTTTGTTGACATTGACTGAAAATTCCAATGGGAAATTTAGCCTAGTTTTGAAAATTTCAGAACTTGAAATCCATATATTGAGACTCTTTTTATCATTTAATATCTATTTCTCCGGAAACATCTATCCAAAAAAAAAAAAGTCGGTAGGTTATGCGATTGCTATAATTAAACAATTCTTGTGTACAAATTCGGTTTTTGAATTCAGTAATACGGAAATAATAGGACTCCATCTTAAATAGTACGTCATCACCATGACAACCTAGAATCGTTACCTATCATGGGATATCATTGAGCACGGACCAGAGGAGGACTATAAGTGCTACGTATTTATATAATTACGGACGCATAGTAATATAATAGGACCCTCTTCGCCATTGGGCTTAATAAGTCTGTAGCCGTCGGGTGTCTTCCACATTTTTTATTAAATTATTTTTTTATTATCCACGATGTTTCAGAAAATAAATGTAGAAAAAAAAAACTGCGTTGTTCAATGTGGTGTATAGAGTAAGTGTTTGTTTGGTAAAGGGAAAGATAATGATCCATTTTTTAAAAGGGAATGTAAGACAATTTTATAAATAAAATTTTTATAAGTTCTGATCTGTTCATCCAAAGTGAAAATGATTCTTCTTTAATGATGTCAAAATTCGTGCATAAAACTATGTATAAGACGCGATGTATCTGTTAAGAGGCTACTTCACTCAGACGAAAACACCCGCTCGCTAATGTTAATCCTATGGAGGAAATATTTGAAGATAGCTCGTTCGCATTTCAATATTTTTACTTTTTTCTTTCTACTTTTTCGATTTTGATTACAAGTTTTTTTTTTATTAAGATACTTTCCCTTTCGGAACGGGTTTCGAAAGTGAAAGTATCCTCAATTAAAAAAAAACTGCAAAAAAAATCGAAAAAGTACAAAGGAGCGTGCATAGAGATGGACCTCAGCTATCCAATGAAAAAAAAAAAAAAAAAAAAATCATTTACAAATATTGAAATGCGAACTAGATATTTTCAAAAATTTCCTCCATAGGATTAACATTAGCGAGCGGGTGTTTTCGTATGAGTGAAGTAGCCTCTTAAAAGTGGAAAAATGGAACCTGTCTCTAACGGATTTTTCTTCTCTCATTTTACTTCTCTTCACTGAATCTTCAATTAAATGTGTGTAAGTAATTTTTTTTTTTAAATCAGTGTTTATGTTTGATATTGCCGAGGTGGTCATTAATATTGTTGATATTTTGCAGTCCATGCATTTCGAACATAATCTGAAAATAAAATCTATGCATAAGTAAGTGTGCTTTTTAAATATTTTTAATTGCAGGATGATAATGTTGGTTCAGAAATAGCGGCCTGTTTTTGGAGAAATTCAGTCAGGCCGGGTCGAATCTCGGGCCGAGATTTTAACTTTTAAACTGGGCCGGGCCGATCGTGGGCCGAATTTTTGTTTTTATACGGTGCCAGGCCAATAAAATTTTGTACGAGCCGGGGCGAACTTTTAATCGGGCATGAAAATTTGAGCATGTGCAGACCTCTATTGTCATAAAAAGAAACACACACATTTTTTATTTATTTATTGTTATTTCTAATTGCTTAAAAAATTATCTAGACTAGTGTCTTTAGAATAAACTGAGGCACGTCCATACGAAACGCTTTTTTACGTTGTAAGGTTGGCAGTCCTTTCTTTTCTTTTTTATTTTGAAAGACAAACTTTAAAATAGGATTCTCGTAGTAAAATAGATTTAAAAAAAAGACATTTAAAAAATAATATATATTCATTTTAAAAAAAATTGTAAATTATGAATTTAAAAAGAATATTTTAGAAATATGGAAGTCAAATGAATATTGATTCTGTTTTGCACTCAAAAATCAGGGTGGCTAGTGGTCAGGGAAAAATACAGTAAAAAAAAAGTGATAAACACCAGTATATTCTTATAGAAAAATTTATGTTGATTATTCGATGAAATAATCAATTTTAATTTTTCTATAAGAATATACTGGTAATTATCATTTTTTTTTTTACTGTATTTTTCCCTGACCACTAGCCACTCTGAAAATGAAAAAAGGTGTGCCATTTTGGTTTTCTTTTAGAAAATATACCAAATTTTAAACACGGCTAAGTTTTTAAATTTTAAAACTTTCATATTAATTTTAAAAAAAAAATAATAATTTGAAAAGAATTATATATATATGTGTGTGTGTGTGTGTACGTAACTATGCATTTGAAAGGGAAAATGCATATAAGTAAAATTGTGTGTTTCTGACCCTTTTAAAGGCATGTGCACAGTATCACAGTACTTTACGCAGATAGGTCACAGAAGTGTAGTCACGGTCATAGAGAACTTTTAGTACTTCAAATATCATTTTGTCCATATGAATGTATATGCAATGAATTTATTATTAATACTTTAAAGTTTTTAAGCGGTTTTCCAGCGAGAGAAAACAATTATTTTTAAATAAATCATTTATTTCATACATTTTCATATATCATTTGTTTCTGTTTCATATGACGCCTGGTAGAGGGCGACACTAAGCAGCCAAATGAATGTTGCATCATTGTTTACATTTTAGCGAAAGCGAACGCATGTTATGGCTCAGGGTATGGGGAAGTAACTACTGTCTGTTGTCTGCTTTCACTAAGGAGAATTCGTACGATTTTTTTCTTTTGTCTTTCACTGGCAATTAAGAAATAGCTTTTTATTTTTTAAGGTAGCTTTTAATTGAAGCGCTCAACAACGCCAAACTTTATGCACAATTTGAGACTTAATTTTAAACGCAAAGGCATGAAATTGGTAGACCTAACTATAGAAGCGATTTGGAATCGAAATGAGTTTTACATTTTTTTTTTTAAATCAATAAATTATTTATCGAGTTATAAGCGATTCGAGTCATGTGACGATACGTTTTTTTCTTGTCTCTCGCTGTCACGTTCGGAAATTCGATTCAAACGGCTCACTTTGACAGTATTTTCTGACATTATTTTCTACGTACATTACGAAAAAATAGAAAACGTCTTTCGATTAAAGTTTCTTAATAAGAGCGCCTGCGAATTTCATGCGTTTCCGAACAAAATTGAATTAAAAATTATGTCATAAAGTAGCCAGTTTGGATTTGAGAACAGCCTTAGAACAAAAATATTATACTCTATGGTGTCTAAAAAATATTCTTACAAAGAGCTTTTGTTTCTGAGAATCAACATATTATAGATTAGCTTCTACGACATTAAATATGCTTCTTCGTTTCGTAAGGTTCATTTATTCTATCATTTCTATTACAAAATAAAAAAGAAAAATAATAGTAATATTGACATTCACATAGGGCCAAAAACAGGCTTTTTTTTTCACGGAAGATACACGGGGATTTTCATGATCCCTTCCACCTCCACAAAGTAAATTTACAAAAATAATTTTACTAAGTTTCTAATAAGCTGACATATTTTAAAATTAAAAATATGTAGTCATAAAATACGTAATATTGGACTATGTAATTAGCTTTGTCAAATATTTATTCAATAAAACCCGTGAAACCGGAATCGAAAGGAACAGGAAAACATATATCTTTATACAGATTTCCGTCTTAGCTTGCATAATTGTTGAAATTATTTTTGTTGGGACCATGTATTTTTTTTTATTCCGCTATAGATAGATTTTATTTTCACATATTTTACTGTAGTTCCAGTATTATATTACAAATTGAACGGGCGTTTAAAGTCATAGTGATATGAGTCAGAATGTCGTAAGACTGTTCTCAAATACAAACTGGGTACTTTATGACATATTTTTTAATTTATTTTTGTTCGGAAACGCGTGAAATTCGCAGGTGCTGGGTATTCAGAAACTTTGCAATTGAAAGAGGTTTTCCATTTTTTGCTAAAGGCAGTAGATCTTTCAAAAAATACTGTCAAAGTTGGCGTTTTGTACCAAATTTCTGGACGTGACACCAAAAGACAGAAGAAAAACGGTCGTCACGTGGCTCGAATTGCTTATAACTCAATAAGTAATTTACATGGAAAACTCATTTCGATTCCAAATCACTGCGATATTTAGGCCTGTCAATTTTATGCCATTGCGTTTAAAAATGAGTCTGAAATTTTGTCATAAAGTTTAGCGTTGTTGAGCAGGTTTGTTGAGAACAGGGTTGGCTTGATTTTGCCCAACCTGAAAAAACCGGGGTGGGTTTTTTCGAAATAATTATAATTATTTTTCTCTGTGAATTTTCCAAGTTTGTTTCAGATAGAGCAATTAGGCCCATTTAGAATTTTCTGAAAACTATATCTGTGACATATAAAATGTATATGTATACATTTTATGTATACATATGTATACATTTGTCAATGTGTATGTATACATTTTATATGTCACAGATATAGTTTTCAGAAAATTCTAAATGGGCCTAATTGCTCTATCTGAAACAAACTTGGAAAATTCACAGAGAAAAATAATTATCTTAAAAAAAAAATACATGTAAAATTATATTATGTTTGGTAATTGTTGGTTTTGTAAAATTCTTAAAACAAAATACATGTAAAATTATATAAACAATTAAAAATCAGGATTATTTGTCAATATGACGAAAACAGTGGGGGGTTCAATCAATTCTTAAAAATTAGAGGCACGAGTATTTTATTATGATTCAAAATATATTAAGCATAAAACTAAATTAAGTTGAACAAAACATAAAGGGTAGATCATTGATTCATTTCACTTTTTTTAGTGAAATAGTATTATAGTGCAGCACAACCCACCATAATAATGAATCTTTTCTGCATAGCTAAGAACATTCATTATCAGATGCAAGATTAAGATAGTGATAGTAGTTTGTTTGTTTTTTTGGGTGGGGGGGTGGGGGGATTCTAATTTTCTGAAAACTCATTGTATTTTAATAGAAATTTGGTAAGCTGCCTAATTTATTATTATTTGAATTTGCTGAAAATTTAAACACAATCGGATAATTAAAAGTTTTTTTAATAAGTAAGGAAAAGAAAAAAGTATCGTTTAGCTCTTGTTTTAATTATTATTTCTATTTGCAGTTTAAAACTTTAATTAAATCTCAGTCATCAGCAGCCAGCTGGAGAAAAGAAAATTGACCTGATAAAAATCCATCAATAAAACAAAAGAAAGATACACTGGAGTGTATTTTTTTCATTTTGCAATTTAAAGTATTGATGATCCAAGCAAATTCAATTATAAAATATTCTTACGTAAATATAGTATTTAAAATATAATGTAATATAAAGTTCTTTGTGATATAATTCTTTAAAAATAATGATTTCTTATTCTTGAGATAGTTCTATTGTTTATACCCCCCCCCCCCCTCCTTATCCAATTTCACCAAAAGCAGAAGGATGGGCGATCACAGACTATGACACAACATGCAGCTATTCTGTGCTATTGAGATGCACCCCCCTTTCCCCCTCCGTACATCAAGATCTCTGGAAGATTTAGGAATTTATGCTTACAATTTAGATGGTTTAAAAGTGAATCCCCCCCCCTCCCCCTAGTAGGGCAATAATTCTAAAAATTTGATAAAATTCTATTACATAAGAAAATTTTAATAAAACAAAAGTAAATGATTCACTGTTTAAATCCAATTTTTATCTATAAAAGAGAAACAAAATTTTAGACTATTTAATTATTTTGACTTTAAAAAAATTCTTTCAATTCAGTCATAAAATGTCTTTAAAATCATTACAAATTTTTAAACTATTTTTATATATTGAATAAAAATTCTAAATAATTATAATTAAATAATATATTAAATAAAATTTATTAAAGTATTAACATTTATTTTTAAAACTTCATCCCATTAATTATATAGTTGTTACAAAACAAACAAACAAAGAACGGCAAGAAGAAAAATCCTCAAAACCCTGAAAAACCCCCCAAAACCCGAAAAAACCCTGAAAAAACCCACTGGGTTGGGTTTTTTCTGAAAAAACCCGGGTTTTTGCCAACCCTGGTTGAGAACCACCTTAAGATCTGATTTACTTTATGCATAACAATGAATTCCAATACCGTAAATATCTTTGTGTGTAATCTACAGCCAGTTTCGTGGAACTATTTCTTATATTATTAATAGACTGATATGTCTAGATGCTTTCCTGAATCTAGCGATAATTTTCAAAATTATAATAGTGACTAAGAACAAAAACTATTAAGTTTTTACGAAATATTTTATTTTGTGAATTTTCGACCCTTTAGTATTTAGTGTCCTGGGCAGTCGCTCCAACTCGCCCCGACAAGGCCGGATCTGAATGTAAAAAAAGTAATTGTATTAAAAAAAATATTTTTTTTAATTGCGTATTTACCACACCTTAGTTTTTAGTGTCCCAACCTCACCAGTCTTTTTTGTATTTGTCAGTTTTAATATACGTGGTTCAGTTTTTCTTTTTCATTTTCCTACTATGAAACGTTTTTACCCAATTTTTTTGTGTGTCAAACAACAAACCAAATCATCATCACATCCCCTCTTTGCACCCCCCCCCCCCAATCCATTGTTTCGGCTCTGCATTCACAGAATGAATCAAACCCAAAAAGATTCATTTTAGAATTGCTCCTATCACATAAACCGATCAATTTACTACACGTGTAAGTCAGCCCTCCCACTAAAGCGACACAGCGCGCGTTTTAGGAGAAGAAACAGGTTAAAACAAAGAAAAAATTTCAAAATTTGTCTCCTGATTCGCGTTTTTTCGCTTATCGCCTCCATGTGCGCCCTGCTTAAGGATCGGTTCAGATCACATTTTCAAATTCTGCGACGAGAATTTACAATTGTTTGTCTTGGCATTCTAAAGGCGAAAGTGGAGTCTCAACAAAATAAAGGGGAGGTAATAAACATGTCAGGAAGTCAGTCTCCTTCGTGGTACTCCCCTCTCTTGCAAGAGCGACAGAAGACTCGCCCCATCAAAAAAGCCGACAAACAAGCCACAGCACTGCCCCCTCTACAGGGGCAATGTAGAGCAATGGTAGAGGGGGCAATGGCCACAATCGCAGAATGCAGTCTAATCGAACCTTAAAGGATGAAGCGCTGAGAGGGTGAGAAAGAAAAATACACATAAAATACTACAGTAAAAGAACATTTTCAATTGAAATTCTAATCCTGCATATTGAATATGAATTTAAAAATAAAAGTAATAATATGAATATGAATGTGTATGTTTAAGAGGACTATTTTTTTTCGTCTCTCTCATGATAGGTGTGATCATGATTTCCCCCTCCCCCCCGCCCTTCAATTCGGATTATTTGTATTTATTTGTAATGACTTTAATGTATTGATTTAAGTTATCCCCGTTTATATTCCCTATCCGGCCATGTGGTAGGCATGGCTCTTTTCCCTCTTTCATCTGCAGTTATTTTTAAATACTTACGTGGCTTAAAAGTGTTCTTGCTTCACCCTTTCCAGATAGGGTCACTCTAGAGATTTTTCAATGCATTACACTTTTCACGTTTCGAGGTTTTTAGGGTATAGCAGCAGACTTTTGTTTTGAATAGCATTGGGATATGTCATTTGTCAAATTACTATTTTAGCATGGGAAGTATTAAAAAAAAAATCGTAATTTAAAAGCGAAAACAGACTATTTATTTAATCCCTTCGAAACGTTTTTTAAAGAAATTGGTTAGCAGGAACTGCCGTCTAAAAGTCCTCCAATCTCCCCCTGCCTTAGAAAAAAACTAGTACAAAACTTTCATTGCAATCTATTCATTCTTCGATTCATCTATCGCGAAAATCGTGTAAAACAGAGCATAGCAGCGACACCTGTTGAGTGATATACAGCCAAACCTAATATGGGTCTATTTACGTCAAGGTCTAACACAATATCAAGTTTGGTAAAATCCCATGCATTAGTTCGCGAGATATATAGCTATCACGGAAATCGTGAAAAATGCAGCATAGCAACGCTACCTTTTGGACGATTTACACCAAAACTTAACTTCTATTTATATCAAGGTCTAACAGAATATTAAGTTTGGTGAAATTCCGTGCATTAGTTCTTGAGATAGAGGGCCCACAAAATTTGTATTGCATACAGTACAGACAGACACACAGATTCACGGACAGACATGTTAAATCGTATTCAGAACCTTCTAAAACTTATAAATCCGTCAAAAACCGGACGTCGATATTTTTCACGAATCCAATACTTCTTGTACAGATAGAAGAAAGTAAAAAAGAAATTTTCCTGTAGCTTGCAATTTCGTATTAGCAGGTTTTAATGTAGTTTATATTGCAATTTTAATTCTGAAACATTTTCTTTTTTTTTCCCTTACAAGAATCGGAAGTTCAAGCAGAAAAAATTAGGAAAATATTTCAGAATTAAAGTTGTTATATGAAATTACATTAAAACCTGCTAATACAAAATGGCAAGTAACCAAAAGAATTTTTTTTTTTTTTTTTACTTTTTCCTATCTATACAAGAAGAAAGTATTGGATTCGAGAAAAAATACAGACTTCCGATTTTTGACAGATCTATATGTTTGGCTACTTTATGACATATTTTTAATTCATTTTTGCTCGGAAACGCGTGAAATTTGCAGGTGCTCTTACTAAGAAACTAGAAACTTTGTCATCGAAAGACGTTTTCCCTTTTTTGGTAAAGGCAGTAGATCTTTCAGAAAATATTGTCAATGTTGGCATTTTGAACCGAATTTCCGGACTCGACAGAGAGAGACGGAAGAATAACCGGTCGTCACGTGACTCGAATCGCTTACTCGATAAGTAATTTATTGTGGAAAACTCATTTCGATTCCAAATCGCTTCCATGTGTCAGGCCTGCTCATTTTATGCCATTGAGTCTGAAATTGTGTCATAAAGTTTAGCATTGTTGAGCAGTTCAGTTGAGAAAAACCTTAAACAAATAACAAAAGCGAGGCCCCTACACTGAAGTCAATAGTTGCAGGATCGGAGGATCGCTGTGGCGAAGGAATAATACTTAAACTTCAGCACTGAGGTAAGATGTCTGTCTGATCATCTGTCGTTGAACGGGTACTTTACAATGAGTATTTTGCAAGTCATGAAATTGCCCAATTAATATATGTCCACCCTTTATGATCTCCTGTTAATTTATGATCACTCAAAAACATATGTTTTCCAGCCGAATAAAAATGAAGGATTTCGCAACTACCCTCGATACCGTCCTATTTTATTGCATTGCAAGGCAGATTCTATACCGATTCTATATCGATCTTTCCTCTTCGTTATAAGTTCCCCTTGCAGTTTAACGACCCTTGGAAGAACTACTTCTATGTAACGACCCGAGTCGTCATTTGGATCCTTGATTTCTCTGTTTCTGTGTGGGGAGTGGTCTTTCTGTTTTCCATCTCAACACTCTCCCCAACGGTTTCCCGTTTTTTTTTTTTTTTTTTTTTCTTTCATTGCCGACCCAGACCACCCTGATCCCGTTTTCGAGAGTCTCTTGTCCGGCTGACTCATCCCCTTCCCAGAATGTCGCCGGAAAAGTAATTCTCCCGTTCTAAGGATAAACGTGTTGCCATTTTCACGAGAATGTTTGCTGGATCTAGAAAAATTTCTGGGAGAATTGGATAGAATCATCATGATTCATGACTTTTAACAATCCAATTATAAAAATAAATGGGGGGAGGGCGCTTTATTTTCCAACTTTGATCGACGCTTCAGATGGGTTAATATGAATGAATATATTTCAATTTTCATTTTAAAAGATGTATTTTGCACTCTAAAAGCATTTGCAATGGAGGAAAATTGTAATGTTTTCAATCAACCATTTAAAAATAATAACAATAAAAATAAATTACAAAAATTACAAAAAAAAGTTTGTTTCAAAACTTTCCCAAACTTCTTCAAACTTATTTAGTTGCCATTTATTGTCACATCATTCTTTTATTTTTTGGTAATAATGCTTTGATCGTGTGAACGAAATATCGACCATTCTGTCATTTAAAACTAATAATAATAAAAATAAATTTAAATAAATTAAAAAAAACGTTTCAAATTTTTCCTAAACTTCTTCAAACTTATTTAGACGCCATTTATTGTCACATCATTGTTTTATTTTTTGGTATTAATGCTTTGACCGTCTGAACGAAATATTGGCCAATCTGTGATTTAAGAAAAGGTTACTATTCCTAAAAAATAAAATAAAATAAAATAAAATGAAACAATTTCTTTTCTTTTTTTCTTTTAACATTTTTCGAACAGTTAGATTAAATTTCAAATATTTAAGAAGTTACGGTCCATTGAAAGCGACCACGGATCATCTGAAAAAGAGGTAATACGGGACACAGTTCACAGTTGCACATTTAGAGAATTCTTTGCTTCGTAGAAATCCAGGACTCCACTGGAAGTTGCAAAATTGAACGATTCACTAAAAATGTTTAGACCTATATTTTTCTTTAGTAAAACCTTAATTCCTTTATTATTATTATTTTGCTGCGCGTCGTGTCAAGCAGCGTTTATATGGATCAATCTATTTACTTTTTTTCTTTTCGGAAATTAAAGAATATTTTACGGGGCCAGAAACCTTTCATATGTAATAATAATATTATTTTTTAAGCTACGTTGAAGTTCGAGACAACATGGGCGGAAAAACGACACTTTTTTCAAATGGCAACCCTTTTACCCAATGCCGTTCCATTTCACTAAAAATAGGTTCATCCCAATTCAATATGTTTTCTGAAAAATTTGATTTTGTTTGTTTCAGATGACTTTGACAAGTTGTTTACTACATGGAGCGGGGTGATGATACATCCATGCTTTTAACACTATATCGCCATTTATTTTATTAATTGGGTAAAAAAAAAAAAAAAAAAAAAAAAAAAATTTGGGGCGGGGTGGGGTTGTAAAAACTATGAATAATAAGTGGGTAAATTCAGTTTTGTGTTGCTTTATTCTTTCTATGGAAAACAAAATACCAAAAGTGCCCTCCTTTTCGGGCCTCTGGTGCGAAAACATCCGCTCGCTAATGTTAAACCTATGGGCAGGTTCTTTTCGAATTTCTTGTTTGAATCTGAATATTTTTTGCTTAGGATAGCTGATCTATAATATGACTATTTTTCACTTTTTCGATTTTACTTGTAAATTTTTTTTTTGTTGTTGTTTGTTTAATATAGCTATTTTTATTTTTGGAACCGGTGTCGAAGTTACGGGTAAAAGAAGTTAAAAACCTAAATTGTCGAGGTGAAATTTAAAAATACTACGAACGCATTTCACAGCCGGTGTTGCCCACTTAGCCCCCCCCCCCCCCAATCCCAATTTTTTATTCAAACTACCAACCTGTCAGAACTTCTGCATAGTAGTTTTCGTTTTGTGAAGTTATAGCTCATCGTATCGGACACGATCCGACATCCAAGGTGAGGTTTGAAAGCCTGTCGCCTTTCTTTTTCTGTACAGTGACAGTCTCGGAGGAAAAACGTGTTTTACAGTTGAAGACGGAAAAAGTGAAAGTCAATAAATTCTCTTTGGAAGGGGATTATGACCTTAGATGAGAAATATACTACTTTAATATCTGCTCTACAATAATGACTGTTCAAAACACCTTTTTTTTTTCCATTAAAGCAAAGAAACTGTATAAATGCGCACGCTTCGGAAATGAAGCAACATCGATCTATAGAAAACGACAACAAACGAATACATTGATTTTTTTTTTTTTTTATAGCATTATACGCGTTTCTGGAAATGCAAAGTTTAGAATAGGGATGCATTTTTCCCCCTCCCGACACATCCCGCAGACACTTTTTTTCACACATTTATCTTTGAGGTGTCGAAGAATCGAATAACGTTCTTCGTTTTCCCATAAATGAAAGGTCTCTTTGATTTTCGTCGATTTTGGCAAAATAAGTGCGACTGTCGTGTTTTACAAAAAAATCCCTGACGGCTCGGCCTACAGGCACAGGTAGGTTTCGAAGACGCAGACCGTGGGGTGCCTGTTCGTCGGAATTGCCGAAGAAATGACCTTTTTGCGATGATGCTACAGTTGGAACCGCCTACTTCGAAACCAAACTTGTTTGCAGGCGGAGCCAGCAATGATTTTTTTTTTTTTTTTTTTTTTTTTTTTTTTTTTGCTGTAAGAGTTTGGTCCTATAAAAAACATGTCAATATAAAAGTTTTAGATAATATTAAGAGGATTTATAATAAATTTAAGCGAATTTGAAATCTTGGGAATTGACGAAGTTATGAATTTTTTTCTTCTAAAACCCCCCTTTTTTCCCCCCTTGGGGCCATTTTTAATTATATCAAAAATCTGTCATACATAAATTTTCGGCCCTTTCCGTAGAAGTAATAATAACTTTAAATGGATTCGATACATATAATAATAAAGAAATTATGAGGGTTTTTCTGTTTTCACAAAAAGCCCCCCCCCCCCATTCCCCCCCCCTTGGTTCGATTTTGCCCATTAACGAACTTGACCGAGATTTTATGCCCTTGATTTTATGTATCAGTTTGGAAGAGATTTATGCAGAATTTTTCCAGTTATCGTGGTCAGAAAAAAGTGACATAGATAGATAGATAGATAGATAGATAGATAAACTTTTGAACTGGAGGTGGTTCTGGGAGTCATAATCGGCGTAGATCTGCAAAAATTTTTCAAAATTTCCAACTTAGGTGAGAATGTAATAGGTAGTATTTCTTACGAAATCTACTTAAAATGAGTTTGTCATGATGTTTGTATGAAAATCATTTTGAAGAATGGGAAAAGAAAAATTTCTTAAAGGAAGAAAGCTATAGTAAAACTCCAGTGATCCAAATTCTAGTCATCCGGATCGCTCCTAAACCGAATCGACATTAGGAAATAAAGAAAAAAAATACATTTTAAAAAATATTAAAATTCTGTCTGGTCTGTGTATTGTGCTCTAAAAAAAAAAAAAAAAAAAAAAAAAAAAAAAACATTTTTTGAAACTTTCTGTGTATAAAGTCTAATAAAGAATGCACAAAAATAAAACATGACTGAATTTTTACAACTGGTTCTGACTAAGATTTTAATGCTGAGCATTTTTCATTTCACCACTTTATTACAAAATGGCAGCCAATTAAGTGAAAATTAAACAAAAAAACCCACTTTTCAGAAAATAATCCATATTATCTAAGAAAGAAAAAAAACACCTGACATTATCAGCTTAAAATGAAGCATTTTCTTACCTATTAATGGTTTGAAATAAAAAAGATAAAAAAAAATATGTACATCATTCTAAAATTGTATTATAACAAGAAAATCTGTAAAAATGAAGCTCGTGTTTTGCCAGAATTCTGTAATTGTTAATTTAAATTCTTTTAAAACTAAATAAGTAGTCCTTAGGTGTTTTTAATATTTTTATTATTCAAAAATGACGCATAAAAACAGAGGACAAAACTAAAAAAATTGACTTCAGTGAAATATTTGATGAAATACTGGGTGGGTTTTTTTTTTTTTTTTTTAGAAAACATTTCACTCTGGGTTTTTTTTTTTTTTTTTTTTTTTTTTTTTTAGAGGACAGCACAATATATTTATTGAAGTGGATTGTCGATGCCTTTAACTTAACAAAAATTGCTTTTAAATGTCTGATCGTGCCCTAACTCTCGTAAACAGGTTCAGATTGCTGAGTTCTTTTCAATGTTATTTGAGGATGTTCGCTATTGAAAATGAAGAGTGTAGCATTTATAGGGGCACACAAAAGAATTCTGTTTACATTATGATCTATGGGGAAAATGCGTTTGCGGTACATTTTAATGAGGTTGTGTGCTTCAAACATAATAAAATTGATATGGAGCCATAGACCTTACAATAAATTAGATTAGTAGATTATTTCTCTGAGAGTAAACCTCAATGACATATATAAATTACATGACAATCCCAGTCTATTTGCGGTTGTTAGCAGTGGTGTAGTGCTGGGGAAAAAAAAAAAGTGGGGAGACGCTCATAGTTCCGAACATTAGGGTCTGTTTCACCAATAGAAAACTTGATACTGAATGTTAATTTTAATTTTGAACTGCAGAGAAAAGTAATTGAAAAATATTAAACAATTTAATTTAAGTTAAGTTTTTTTTTTTTTTTTTTTTTTTTGTAATGTTATAAATAGATTGTCCCTAATTGAAAAGTTGAGAACTTTATTCCGTATCTGGAAATGTCGGTCCATGCAGATCTCTAGATTGAAGTTATAAAATTAAGTTATATCATTTTCGCTAGTAATAACAACGCAAACAAACTCAAAAACATACATAAATTTTGTTACAATTCAAACCAAGTTACAGAAGTTAGAGGGAGAACAGACAAATAGACAGACATGGCAGATGATCCAAGGTGATAAACACATTTCAACTTTGTAGAAAAGTATTAAAAATCAAGTGCATTATTTCTTAAAATTGTTAATTGATTAGCGTGCTTATCCATTTAAAAAATTAATAAGCTTGGAAAGTCTGCGTCCTCCTGCGTCCCTTTGAAAATAAAAAGTGGGGAGAAAAAAGTGAAAATAAAAAAGTGAGGGGACGCCGTACCCCGCGTCCCCCTTCGACTACGCCACTGGTTTTGTTAGAGCTCGGCCAGACAGACAGTAGTCATCAACGCTTTCCAACTCTATTGAAAATTGTTAAAAAGTAGTGATTCATTCCTGCGAGCAATTTATTTTTTCATCTTCGAAAAGTCAATTTATTCGTCGAGGACCCTACAAGGCATCTCACCCACACAATGTACACCCTCTTCCAGGGATTTTGTGTGGAGGACCTAACTGTAGGTGACGATGACGGATGCGTCTCGGGGACAGAAGTGGATACTTTCAGTAATCTCTCTCCTTTTATATATCTATATATGTGTGTGTGCGGAGCACTCTCGATGGGAAAATGGCATGAAAAATCGAAAAAGAGTCATAGAAAAGAGGGTGCCTTGATCAGCGCATTCACTCTGTTGATTTGGTCCCTCCCACTCACTTTCAGAAATCAGAAGACGAGAAAAAAATTATCCTTGAAAGTTCGCACCCAGCACCCTCTGTTAAAAGTAAAACAAATAATTTGTTAATGTTCAAATAATAATAATAATAATAATAATAATAAAACTGTGTTCCAAAAAGTAAAAAAAAAAAATATATATACTCATAGCAACGCGAAAGTTTGACACATTCGCTGAGTCATTTTAATATGTAAAAGCAGGAAATTTGCAGGCCTGACTCTTAAAGTGAATTGGAATCATTTTTCCGTAACCGAATGAGTGTCTTGAAGAAGTGTTTAGGTTACAAATTTTGGAAAGTTGAGCTTTTTTTTTTTTTCTTTGTTCGAAAAGGTGTTAGGTTGAATGAATGATTCATAATGACCAGTGTTAAAAATTGCATTTTTAGTACTATACAAGTTTGATTGCTTTTAAATAAGAAATTAACACAATAAACTAAAAATAATAATATTACTTTCCTTAGCCTATTTTTTTAAAGGTCGAAACTAGGATTTCTTTTCACCCAGGGCAAGTATAAATTTTGGCGTCCACTCCCTCCTTTCCAAAATAAATTTATAAATAGAAGTTTTCCATTCATTGCTTTTATTTTTTGTTTTAAGTATGAAACAATTGCTACAATGCATATTAATCTTAATATTTTCAGCTTGATTTCTTTAAAAAGGTTGATTTATTGTCAATGTTTACACTCGCATAAGGCAAATCTTGTCAACACGATAACGTCCCAAATACTTAACGAAATCAAACCTAACTGGGACAGTAAATTGATTTGCCAGTATCTTGGTATCTTTAATCAAGTATGTACCTGTTATAGATCTTTTACAGGGACACACAAAAGCAAAAAAAAAAAAAAAAAAAAAAAAAAAAAATGCAAACTTATTATCACGATGACGTCCGAAATACTGAACCCATTCAAACGTTATTGGGACAATGTAATGATAGTATTTTCAATAAATTCGCCAATCGTGTATTGTTTTGGTGCCGCCCCTATGTGGTCATCAAATGGAAAAGCAGGCCCTGTTTAAAGCAAAGAGTATAAAATCAACGAAAACATTTTTACTTTGGGTTGTCCTATTGTATGACTTTTTATTTCACCAAATTTTGTTATTTGTTTTTTGTACCGAAAAATAAAACATATATTCTTTTGGCGCCCTCTTCTACAGTGCCCCCCCCCCTGACATATGCCCCGCTTGCTCCCCCATAGTTTCGGACCTGAGTTTTTTAGGTAGATTTCGTAAGAAATACTACCTATTACATTCTCACCTAAGTTGGAATTTTTGAAAAATTTTTGCAGATCTACGCCGATCATGACTCCCAGAACACAAAACCACCCCCGGTTCAAAACTTTATCTATCTATCTATCTATCTATCTATCTATGTCACTTTTTTCTGACCACGATAACTGGAAAAATTCTGCATAAATCTCTTCCAAACTGATACATAAAATCAAGGGTCATAAAATCTCGGTCAAGTTCGTTCGTTAATGGGTAAAATCGAACCAGGGGGGGGGGGGGGGAATGGGGTGGCTTTTTGTGAAAACAGAAAAACCCTCATAATTTCTTTATTTTTATACGTATCGAATCCGTTTAAAGTTATTATTACTTCTAGGAAAAAGGCCGAAAATTTATGTATGACAGATTTTTGATATAATTAAAAATGGCCCCAAGGGGGTGGGGGGGAAGGGGGTTTTAGAAGAAAAAAAATCATAGCTTCGTCAATTCGCAAGATATCAAATCCGCGTAAATTTATTATTAATCCTCTTAGTATTATCTAAAACTTTTATATTGACAAGTTTTTTATAGGACCAACCGTTATAGCAAAAAATAATTAAAAACAAAAAAAATCCCTCCCGGCTCCGCCTGCAAACAAGTTATTTTTCGAAGTAGGCGGTTCCAACTCCCGCATCTTTTCGATACTGATACATAAAATCAAGGGGCATAAAATCTCGGTCAAGTTTGTTAATGGGCAAAATCAAACCAAGGGGGGAGGGGACGGGGGGTCTTTTTGTGAAAACAGAATAAAACCATAATTTCTTAATTATGATACGTATCGAATCCGTTTGAAGTTATTATTACTTCTAGGAGAAGGGCCGAAAATTTATGTATGACAGATTTTTGATATAATTAAAAATTGCCTTAAGGGGGGGGGGAGGGGGGTTTTAGAAGAAAAAAATTCATAACTTCGTCAATTCCCAAGATTTCAAATCCGCTTAAATTTATTATAAATCCTCTTAATATTATCTAAAACTTTTATAATGACATGTTTTTTATAGGACCAACTCTTATAGCAAAAAAAAAAAAATCCTTGCTGGCTCCGCCTGCAAACAAGTTTGGTTTCGAAGTAGGCGGTTCCAACTGCAGCATCATCGCAAAAAGGTCATTTTTTCCGCAATTCCCGACAAACAGGCGCCCCATGGTCTGCGTCTTCGAAATCTACCTGTGCCTGTAGGCCGAGCCGTCAGGGATTTTTTATTACTGGTCAATGCTCAGCATTAAAACAAAAGTGCAGAGTCATTAAAGCTACTCTCAAATCCAAACTGCCTACTTTATGACGCATTTTTTATTTCATTTTTGTTCACGAATGTATCAAATTTGCTGATGTTCTTATTCAGAATTGTCCTAATCGAAGCACGTTTCCCATTTTTTGGTAAAGGCAGAAGATCTTTCAGTAAATACTGTCAATATTGACGTTTTGAACCGAATTTCCGGACGTAACTGCGAGAGACATGAGAAAAACCGTTCGTCACTTGACTCGAATCGCCCATAACTCGATAAGTAATTTATTGATCAAAAAATGGAAAACTCATTTCGATTCCAAATCCCTTTCATAGTCTGGCCTGCCAATTTTATGCCTTTGTGTTAAAGTTTCGCTATATTGAGCAGGTTATTTGAGAACCATCCTACTATGTATATAATAAAGGTAATGGATTCGTCCATTACTACGTCATGAATGATTGACAGGCGCCATCTCCTAAACGACGAACATTACCAACTATGAGACTATTTTCTGAAATATCCTTCACATAAAAAATATAAATGCTATTCGATGTGTCTCCTAATGGAGTGTCGAGGACCCTTCTGGAGACGATGACGTATGCCTGCTGGGGACCGAAGTGGACACTTGAGTGACCGTTCGATTGGAAAATGGGACAGGAGATCGAAGAGGGATTCACTCTGTTCCTGTTTCCCTTCACTACTTCCAGATGACTGGGAAAAGAGTGTTCCGGAAAGATCACCGGAATCCCACCATCCTCTATGAAAAAATAAAGTGACTCATTTGTCAGTGTTTCGTTGTGGGGCTGTTCTAGACATGGAATAAGGATCCAGCGAAACTAGATAGATCCTGAAATCTTGCGTTATCCCAATGGCGAAATTAAAAAATCAGATGACTCAAATCCTTATTCAACAAATGCAGTCGTCTTACTTTTTTCCTAAGTCAATAAAAGCTCTAAACCTGATAGAGTTTTATAGCGGGAAATTATTATTTTTAAATTCTGTTTTCTTTGTACTGTTCTTAAAGGATCTTTTCTTAGTTATCAAAATATTTCGAAATTGTGTGCTTAATTTATAATTTTATGTGTTAAAATTTTAGCGAAACTCAATAAGATTTTAAAATTTTACATAAAATTAAGTATATATTTTAGAAATATTTTGATAACTAGAGATATCCTTTAAGAAGTGTACACAAAAAACAGAAGTTAAAAATATTAATTTCCTGACGAGATATTTTAAATATGCGAATGCATCCTACGCCCATAGGTTTATCATCAGCGAGGGGAATCGTAATGTTCCCTAACGAACAGCCTTAAAAACTGAACGTCCTATCGACCAAGCTTTCCGAGCTCCCTATCAAGTTGAAAAAAGTTGTTTATTTAAAGTAGAAAGTCAAAATTTAATCCACACCAGCTGCGTAGCTTCCCGATATGTTGACTTTGAATTACATAGGATCAACAAAGAAATCTTATTTTTTTAATTGTACGTTTAAAAAGGATTTATTATATTAATTTTATTAAATACTAAGTATCAAGTATAAAATCAAAATTACAATGTATGTTTAAATTTTTCTCAATAAAACTGCATTACGTTTTTAATGACTGATTTGTCATGAAATTTCGTACTTTCAAGATTTGGCAAAATATTTCAGACTTGTGAATTGAAAAAAAAAATAACGTACTTTCTCCTATTACCAACATTAACGGCAATATATCTTGATCTTTGTGTTGCCCTGTATATGAATTTATTTATACAGGGTGATTATAAAAAAAACTATCCCGATATATGAGCCCATAACTGTCATACCGTTCACAGAAACTGAATGAAATTCTGGCCTAAAGTATTTTGAGGTATGCGCTCAGAATCACGTGAAAAACAACAGTTAAATTCTAACAGTTACGGTTACAGTGACAAAATTTCGAAAATTTCAAATGGCAACACCTACTTTTTTTTTTATTGGAATGTGATTTTCGTAGTGAAAAACCATAAAAAGCGTTGGAACGGTAACTGGACACGAAAATCGCCGCGGCTAGACAGACTAAGAAGAAAAGTGAAAACAACCAATAAAGGACAGAGAAGCAACAGAAAGTAAAACATTTTATTGTTCAGTGCTATCCACCCATCTGCCGCATGTAAAGTGTCGTCGTGTGTAAAATGGAAAATGTATGAAACAAAATAAAATGTTTTGTTTTCTGTTGCTTCTCTGTCCTTATTGGTTGTTTTCACTATTCTTACTTAGTCTGTCTAGCGCCGGCGATTTTCGTGCTACAGGTACCGTCCCAACGCTTTTTATGGTTTTTCACTATGAAGATCACATTCCAATAAAAAAAAAAAGTAGGTGTTGCCATTTGAAATTTTTGAAATTTTGTCACTGTAACCGTAACTGTTAGAATTTAACTGTTGTCTTTCATATGATTCTTGAGCGCATACCTCAAAATACTTTAAAACAAAGTTTCATTCAGTTTCTGTGAACGGTATGATAGTTAGGGGCTCATATATCGGGATAGTTTTTTTTATAATCACCCTGTATTCTACAAACTTCTATTATACTAACTAAAATAGTTCAGCATGAAAATGCATAGCACAATTAAAAACCCTTGAGCAATTCTCTCCCATATTCAGCAATACTTACGAATTCCCTTGCCTTTGTGTAACCCTGTATACTATTAACAGAATTTATACATACCATGTAACGTACTATGCAAAAATTTAGTTAAACTTGAAAACGCACTTCCAACAATGATCGCTCATAGACAGTACTGTAACCGAATTATTTTGTGTGTCCCTGTAAATGAACGATAAATGCAATGCCCACTATACTTTCCAGTAAGCAAGTAAGTGCACCTCAGTAATGCATATAAATTTCATAGTATTTGAAATAGTGTAGCATTATTAAAATATACTGCAAACGATTTTTACCCGTTGACAATTATGTAACAGAATTCTTCTGTGGGACCCTGTAAATGAATAATAAATGCTTTGCACCCCATATTCCTCATAAAGAATGTTTTAGTGCACTTCATAAATGACTATCAATTTTATTATATTTAAAATGGTGTAGTATTATCAAAATGCACTTGAAACGATTTTTTCTCATTGACCGTAATGTAACAGAATACTCTTGACTATCCCTGTAAACGAATTATAAATGCTAGGTTTCAACTAGGTTGAAAAGTGTTAAAAAGCGTGTAACAATAAAAGCCATGGCGGTTGGCATGTTGTTGGATCTAGATCCACATCGTGGACATAGTTTAAGCTTTGCTAAATCATCAGTTAAAGCTGTTCTCAAATCGAAACTGGCTACTTTATGACATATTTATTAATTCATTTCTGTTTGCAAACTCATGAAATCGGGAGGTGCTCTTATTCAGAAACTTTGTAATCGAAAGACGTCTTTCATCTTTTGGTAAAGGCTGTAGATCTTTCAGAAAATACTGTCAAAGTTAGCGTTTTGCACCGAATTTCCGGACGTGATAGCGAGAGACGGGAGTCACGTGACTCAAATCGTTTATAACTCGATAAGTAATCTATTGATAAAAAAATGGAAAACTCATTTCGATTCCAAATCGCTTTCATAGTCAGGCCAAAGAAAGTAGAATAGTACATGCTTTTATTTCTTTAGTCAGGCCTGCCAATTTGATGCCTTTGTGTTTAAAAATGAGTCTGAAATTGCGTCATAAAGTTTGGCGTTGGTGAGCTTAAGAGACTACTTCACTTAGGCGGAAACACCCGCTCACTAATGGTAATCCTACGGGGGAAATAATGTACGATATCTCGTTCGCATTTCAATATTTTTAAATGATTTTTTTTTTTTTTTTTTTTTTCATTGGATAGCTGAGGTCAATCTCTATGCACGCTTCTTTGTACTTTTTCGATTTCAATTATAAGTTTTTTGTATTAAGATATTTTCACTTTCGGAACCGGTTTCGAAAATAAAAGTATCCCCAATTAAAAAAACTGCAATAAAAATCAAAAAAGTACAAAGAAGAGTGCATAGAAATTGACCTCAGCTATCCAATGCAAAAAAAAAAAAAAAAAATCATTTAAAAATACTGAAATGCGAACGAGATATCGTCAATTATTTCCCAGGATTAACATTAGCGAGCGGGTGTTTTCGCTTGAGTGAAGTAGCCTCTTAATCAGTAGTATACAGATTGAATTTTTAGTGTAACATGTTTACAGTTCAATGTGATTACTTAATGTAAACTTTTTCTGTCTTTTTTCAGGTGAGTTTCCCCCATTTATTCTTAAGAATGTGAATGCGGTACTATTCATAGATCGAGTAAGTTGAACCGAACAATACTTTTAAAATAGTACGGGTAAAATAGTGTTTGATCCACTGCAGATTGTGTTGACATTTGCATTTTAAATCTTAAAGTGTTTTACCATTTAATATTTGAAAGTCATATGGGTCGGGCTGAGAAACAAATTTAAAAGGGGCCGATTCAGAATGAGACACGAAGAGTTAATTTAAATTGTAGATTTAAAATGGTGTTTGTTATTTGAATAACCTTTCCTATATGCATATTCCTTTTTAAATATAAATTCTTATTAGAATTTCTTAAATAGAGCCCTATTTAAGAATGCTATGTCGATTGACAGAATAACTTTTTATTTGTAGACATTGTTTTTGAGTAGAGGAAATAATCAATATCTGTTTAACTTTAGGCTTTACAAAAGTAAAAAATGTAATACTTTTTTAATGAAAAAGATATTTTTTATGACGTGGATCCTTTTTCGTAAATTTTCGCTCAAAGCCAAAAAAAAAAAAAAAAAAACCCGAAGATAATTTAATAGATGTCTGTCACACTGATACTTTGTAAATGAATTTCACACTTCTCTTAATTAAAGAATTATAATAAAGGAAAATGCTGTGTACGTCTTAAATCATTAGCTTAAACAATCATCTGTATCCGCCAAGCTACTAGTATTTTCAAAACAACCTCTCATTCTCTCGGCGTTCGATCTCCTCTGGCGCAGCATCGTTGTTCTGTAGTGCTGCCATCTGCCGAAAAGGAAAGAATTCAACAACTGCACGAAATGATCACTTTACTTCTTATAAAACTGCAGACAAAATGCGATAAATGCATTTAAGTCTTTGAAAAGATACAGCAACCGTATACGGTATAATAACTTTTGACCATATTGACATGCGGTTTGCGCCATTTTAGTCTAAGGCTCCTATAAGGGTAGTATAGGAGCTCTATTTTAGTCGAATCTTTGTTGCCCCCTCACTCCCCCCCCCCCTTCCCACACACTCACGTACACTAAAGAGTATTTAAGCAGGAAATGTGATTTCTTTTTGAGATTTTTCCGTCTCAGATCCTCTTAAATAGTGCAAATACTTTTTAAAAAAATTACTTCAATTCTGTACCACATATAAGTCACATGATACACTATTTTCTTTTGATTATTTTCGCTTGTTGAGTCGCTAGGGCGCTGCATACTAGTAAAAATGTGTCTGGTTCGTATCCCGATTCAGACAGGGATGTTCGTGTTAGGTCCGATTTCAGTTTAACCCTTTCCGGCACAGTCAAAGTCTGTTCGTAAAATGAGAAATTACTGACTGACACCGGAATTTACAAACGACTTTTTTCGAAAATAAGAACTCCTTATTTTAAGCTTTCATTGTTGAAACAAAATGTTATTAAATATTCTTGGTGTAGAATGCAAGTTTGGAATGAAAATTAGGTGTGCCCGGAGTGGGATTACTGTGCCGGAAAGGGTTAAGCGGTGATCCAAGTCTGTTTGAACCTCGTAGGTCGTTTTGCCGCCTATCAAAAAGCCAGCCAACCTTTGAATGACATCATTAAAAGAATGTGTCTTAGTTTGCCCACGATCGATGGGTCGCTGTTAAATATCACACATTCGGCCGAATTTAATTTTTAATGAAAGTGACCCTCTCAACGAGCAGCATCTCGTTTTGCATGAAGTGTTCATGTAGTCTGTTCTTTACCCGAAGTATCGGGAACGCGTACAAAATTATCGGTTCGACGGATCGCTGCTGGAGATCGAGTATAAGACGTCCTTAGCAGGTTGGACTGCGTGTATTGTATTCCATGTGAAGCTTGACCTCCCATCGGATGGACTACGGAGTGAGCCATTAAACAAATCGTACTCGCTATCTAAAAACTAATGTATGGATATATAGACTGCTGCTGTTTTTGCGGTCTAATGAAAATTCGAGACGCTATTAAAGTAAATTAAATAAAAACGTCGCATCATTTAAACACAAATCATATCTATGGAATCGTTTTTCGAGTTTAATAAATAATTTGTTCGTACCTTATGAATGACTGTGATTTGAATTCAATGAACTTTTGACGCAATATTAATTTAAACTAACCGTAATTTAAAATAAAAATAAAGGGTTAAATAGCAAATCATTTTTTTTCTTCTATTTTTAACCGACTTCCAACGAAGGAAATTATTCAAATCTCTTTTGGTTGTTTATAACATTGAAATGTTCATATATTATGGAATTTTTCTATAGAATGTTCGATATTGAAAATGAAGCGTCATAGAATTTATAGTTTATTTACAGGGACACTCAAAAGAATTCCGTTACATTATGGTCTGCATGCGGAAAAATCGTTTGCGGCACATTTTATGCATATTACATTATTTCAAACGTAATGAAATGAATATGCATTAATGAAGTGTACTACAGCCAGCTTTCACCGGAGCTCGTGATTATTAGCATTTAATTCAATTACAGGGACGTACAAAAGAATTCCTTTACCTATGGGGAAAAATCGTTTGCGGCGCATTTTGAACATGATGCTTTGAAATCCAAACTGACTACTTTATGACATATTTTTCAATTCATTTTTATTCGTAAACGCATGAAATAGGCAGTTGCTCTTATTCAGAAACTTTGTAATCGAAAGACGTTTTCCATTTTTTGGTAAAGGCAGGAGATCTTCCAGAAAATACTGTCGAAGTGGGCGTTTTGAACCGAATTTCCGGACGGGACAGCGAGAGACAGGTTATAATAATAACTGGTCGTCACGCGACTCGAATCGCTTATAAGTCATAAGTGATTTATTGATCAAAAAATGGAAAACTCATTTCGATTCCAAATCGTTTCTATAGTCCGACCTGCCAATTTTATTCCTTTGCTTTTAAAAGTGAGTCTGAAATTGTTTCATAAAGTTTAGCATTGGTGAGCAGGTCATTTAAGAACTATATCTTAATATATGTATGTGCACGCATCCCTTTTAAACAGATAGTTTCACAGTTCTCCCTTTGTTAAAAAGAGCTCGTATGGAGTGTTCCATTCTAAATATTATCAAAATCCATAAATGGTATGTTTTTCTTTTTTTTTTTTTTTTTTTTCTTGTCTTACATTATTTTACTTTCTGTGACCTTTCGTAAAAATTGGCCAATTACTGCGAAATTTGAAGAGGATGTCAAGGTACAAAGTATTTATGTTAGTCCGAGTGGGTTGTCGTACTTTGGTGTTTGGAGGTAAAAGGACTACAAATTCTTAACATTTTAAGGTTTTAATAACTATTCTAAACTACATACAAAGGGAATTATAAAGATAGGGGAATTCGTGGGCTTATAACAAGACATCGGAGTAACTCTCCGTAAAACATCATACGTCGAGAGTACAGATCTCACTGACTTACATCTTACTCTCGTTTCCTCTCTACTCAATTCTACGTGATTCTGCGTCGCACAATACTTTTACACCACTATACGTCACAGTGGAACTGCTGACTAGGTCTGTTGCTAGGGCTTTTCATCTCTACTGTGTGTATCATTGTTGCTATGGGCTGCAGTGTCATTCAGCGATACTCATATTTGTGTTTTTTAAAATGTCTAATCAAATATGTTTTTTTACAAAGACACGACGAAAAATTTATATATAAGTTCATCTATGGAACGTCGAAATGAACGATATTGGCAACATTGGGATTTAAAGCGAATGTGAATAACGGTAAAGGATGCCCCCAAAATACTCCTACTGTGTTAAACCACTCTCGCGTGCATGAAAAAAAAAACAATCCCTTGTAATTAGTTTTGCTTCTCTTAAAAATAACTTGCTAACCAATAATCTATTTCGCAGAGGAGCCGAGCTCTTCAGGAAACTGACAGCTGGCCGTCGAAGCCTTTTCACAAGTAATAAAAATGTCTCGACGTCAGAAAGTATTGATTTTTATCTGATTTCGAAAATAAAAATAATTAGAGTTGGACGTCCTCCCGTGCTCCTCACAAATGTGTTTCCCATTAAACAATCGCTTTTTTCCTTCCCTTAGAAAAAAAAGAAAAAATAATGCTGAATGCAGCGACAGAATTTTAAGCAAATCCCGATGTGACAAAGTTATTTTGCACGCAAAAAAGAGCGGAATCCCTTTCCATTTTTATCGAAGACATCAGCTTTTTTCAATAACTTCTTACTAACATTGCATTTTGACATGATTGGAAAAAGGTTTCTAAGCATCGGCACGCAATGTTTCGTTTTCCTGTCGACGTGAATCTATCCTGCTTTAAAGGGCTGCTAGCGAGCTTTTCACCCGAGTGCGGCCGGTCGAGAAGGATTCTGGCGTTTATATATCTGTATTGTGACAATCAGGGCCGGATTATTACAGGGGCACATAACCTGAGCCCTCATTTTCTATGGGCCCCAAAATCCATTTTATCCACTCTCTGAAGGTACAATTATCCACTTATAGTTCATAGAATAAATTATTTTTTCAAATTTGTGTAAATTAAATTATCTCAGTGATTTTCACTCTGACGCAATGGAATGGAATGTAAATTTCAAAATTCCAAGAAAAACAGATATTACATCAAACATATTTCATTCAATCCTTTAGGTGTAGAAATTTACTCACTCTAAATAACGTATAGTACAGAAAGTTTTTGCATGTAATACTCATTGTATTGTACATTACATAAATAATGCATTTTTACATGCATTGTGTCTATAATAATGTGTTTTTATAAAGCTGCGGTTTAAATTTTAAACTTCACATAAAACTGTTTGTCATGTTTATAAAGCAATTTTCTTGAGAAGAGGGGGGGGGGCGATATGGCCTGTGTGTGCCTCAGGTCCCACATACAGTTGATAGACCCTGGTGACCTGACAAGTATCTTGGTATTGGCAGTAAGGCGAAATTGGGCTTGAATCCCAGCGGGGCGGGTGTTCTTATTCAGAAACTTTGTCATCGAAACATGTTTTCCATTTTTTGGTAAAGGTAGAAGATCATCCAGAAAGTACTGTCAAAGGTGGCGCTTTAAACCGAATTTCCAACGCCGCAGCACGAGAACGGAAAAAACATGTCGTCACGTGACACGAATCGCTTTTTGCTCGATAAGTAATTTATTGATCAAAAAATGAAAAACTCTATTCCATTCCAAATCGCGTCAGTAGTCCTGCCCATTTTATGCTTTTGCTTTAAAAAAATGATTCGGAAAATCTGTCATATAAAGTTTCGCGTTGTTCAGCAAGTCATTTGAGAACCACCTTAAGTAGAATTTCTGGTTGAAAATATGTTTAGTTGATTTGAAAGCTGGCAGTTTTGTACCCAGTATTTTTCATTAAGTAAGGCTGTGGTTTCCAGTACAAAAATTGTTTCTTTTAACATGTATTAAAGCGATTCTGAAACAACTTGAGATTTTCAACAATTTGAAACTTTCTGACTCGTTTTTAAACGCAAAGACGAAAATTGTCAGGTTTGACTATTTAAGCGAGTTGTAAACGATGTGTTTTTTCCATTTTTTGATATATAAATTAGTACTTATCGAATTATAAACAATTGTTGTCACGTCACCTGACAACGGGTTTTTCTTCTTTCTCGCGCTGTCGCGTCCGGAAATTCAGTTCAAAACGCCCATCTTTCACAGTATTTTTTGAAAACAGCGCTCGATTCCATAGTTTCTAAATAAGAACACAACTGCATATTTCACGGGTTTGCGGACGAAAATGAATTCAGAAAGTAGTTCCTTTGGATTTGAAAACAACTCTTAGTTCTTGAAGAAAAAACTACTAAATGTGAATCGACCCTTTGAATGAGAACAGCCTGAAATGTGGTTTTAGAACCGTATCAGAAAGAACGCGTCGTTCAGTTACTGAAGAAAAAACAAAAAATTAAACAGAAATTTAAGTGTTTGGCTCCAAACTAAAATATTTCTGTCCTCGCGTCTTTTAAGCTGCAAAAGAAAGAGTCGAAAATAGCCTTCCTTTTGTAAATATCCGAGAGATACAGCAGGGGCTCTGTTTTTCTTTATATATACGCTGCTACTTTGTTTCGGCATTCAGTGTCGATACAATCGTACTAGCTTCTTTCTTCGGGTGAAGATGTCTATCGACACGAGACTGTCAGGGGACGCGAAGGATGGCATCTGTGACATGTCGCTGAACCCTTTCAATGGCAAGTTGTTGTAATGTAGAAAAGTCAATTTCATTTCAAAATGAATAAATGCAATTTAACTTCTTGAGACCTGAAGATAAATAACACTAAAAATACACATTATTTGCTTTTGCACAAACAAAATGACGTCATAGATGACAGAAACAAGTTGTAAATTGTACGTCAAACGTGACAAATGAGGTGCGTTCGTACTATAACTAGTTTTATAACTATTCAGATCTTGGTGCAATAGCTGTTGCACTCTTATGCAAAACTGCATGAATACAAAATTTATTTTTTGTGCATATTTTCATATTATAGATATTTATCGTCTGCTATTATGATATGATTAATTTCTGTAATAAAGTAAGTGCTTTTGAAGTTGGCAACATCTTATCTTTTGTTGACATTGACTGAAAATTCCGACGGAAAATTTAAGCCTAAGCTTTGAAAATTTCAAAACTTGAAATCCATATTGAGACTCTTTTTCCATTTAATACCTATTTCTCCGGAAACATCTATCCAAAAAACTGTCGGTAGATTATACGATTGCTATAGTTAAACAATTTTAGTATACATATTCGGTTATTAAATTCAGTAATACGGGAGTAATATGACTTCATCTTAAATAGGACGTAATCACCATTAAATTTCAAACCATTCGGTTGGGTAGTTTTTGCGCTGTTTATATGCTATCAGACGGACGGACCAGGCGACGACTATAGGTGCTACGTATTTATATAATTACGAGCGCACCTAATGACACCGTCGATGACAGAAAAAAGACCTTTTCTGAAATTGATACTTTACGGGACTTGGCAATTTAGATTCACACATATGGATCTAAAATGACTAATCCCCTAAAATATCAATTTCATTATCAATAACCTAAATTCATACATCCACAAATTGAAGGGAACATCAACAAGTAAATGGAAGTTGTGTTGTGAATAGTGAAAAACTCCAGATCTTCAAGAATGCCGATGCAGACCAATATCCATTGCACCCATGTAAGACTTCTACATAAAATGCAAATTACCTGTGATACAATTTTCCTTATTTTATTATTAACAATTGCTACAGAGAAATGTTTTCTTTTCATTCCAGGATCAGCAATATCTGTAGCAAATTAATGATAAACTTAAAACAAGAACGAAAAATCATGCGTCAAGCATAGATTATGAAACACTTTCCAACACAGCCAGATTATTGTAAGGAAACTTCACCGTTAAAAGTGGTGAAAGAAGATATGTAAGTAAACAGTTTAGAAAACATATACCACATTTAAAAAATTACCTTCCAGTGTCAAAAAAGTAGTCCTATATATGATCAATAGATATAGATATATAGTATGATAAAATTTAGTCCAGTTAGAATATTCACATTCAGAAATTTTCGCCAATCGATGGAAATGCACCCAAAATCTTTTGTACAGCCCTGTATATTATTTGAAGACTTTTGTACACACCACCTATTAAGCTAAAAGGCAACTTAAAACTCACTTGCAGCAATTACCAAACGTAAACGACAATGTATATTTTTTGTGCAGCCCTGTATATCAATTTATTTATATTCCACAAACTTCTACTAGTCTACTAAATATAGTTCAGCAGGAAATGCGTAACACAATTAAAAACTACCCTTAAGCACTTCACTCCCATAGTCTGTAATACTTACGAATTCCCTTGTGTTGCTCTGTATATGATCAACCGAGTTTATAAACACACACGTACTATGAATGAATTTAGTTAAACTTATAAACGCAAACCAAAGTTGAAAACGCACTTATCACACAGACTGTAAATATCGCACATGTACTATAACCGATATCTTTTGTGTGTCCCTGTAAATAAACGCAATGCACACCACACTTTCAAGAGAGCAATTTATAGTGCACATCAGTAATGCATATAATTTTCATTATGTTTGAAATAGTGAAATATCACTAAATTACACTGCAAACGATTTTTCTCCATAGAACAATGTGTAACAGAATTCTTTTGTTTGACTCTGTAAATGAATAATTAATGCTTTGCACCCCATATTCTGCAAAAAGCATGTCTTAATGCGCTTCATAATTATATATTAATTTCATCATGTTTTAAATGACGTTTACGGCTGCAGAAAGGAATTCGGATACTTTTCCGACTGTAAATGGTAATTTCCGAAATTCGGTGTGCAAATGCATTATGCGTTCACCTTATTAAACGATTGTTATTACCGAATATTTTTTTTTTTTCAGTAATTGTGACAGAATTCTGAATGTGTCGGAAAGTGTTTCATAACCTGTGCTTGATGCCTGAATTTCCTTTCTTGTTATGTTACGCCATGCAATGCCGCTGTGGTTTTCTAGTTGAATAAAACACTTCAGTTCGAGGGGTTGTTATACATCGTGTCGTTACGTCGTTGTAATGACTCCTTTTCAATTTCACGGTCTCTTCAACAGAGATCAGACACTTGTCGTTTTCCCTTTTTACGGGTTCCTTCGTTTTGAATCAAGGCAAATTCAAACTCGCCTCTTTTCTTGGAACGCAACATAATCGTTACATAACGCAACTTTTACAGCATAACGCAAATACTCATGGACGGACGGCATGTTGTGCAAGTCTTCAGTCTTGGAGCGATTTTTGACTGTATTACTTTTATATATTGAAATAATAGCAATTTTACAAGCAAAAACTTTTAATCACTTTCTTTTCTTGTAAAAGATAAATTTTTAGCTAAAATGCAAGACACTGAGATCTTCTAGCTTATCTCGTTTAGTTATACTTAATACTCAGAAGCGTTTTAGTCTTGTCTTGGATGGCCTCCTTGCACAATGACGGACGGTGTCTATTAGGAATGTAACCCGAGTAGTAATGTGGCCGATTGCCGAATATTCGGCCAAATTTTAGGTCGAATATTATTAACTTTCGTTTCTCTTAACACCACATTGTTTGTAATTTCCTTTTAACACTTTCCAACATAGTTGAAAAGTATTTATGAATTCGGTTTGTGTGTCTGTCCGTCTGTCTGTTTGCCGTCTGTCTGTGCTCTAACTCGCGTAAATATACTCGGATTGCCATGCAATTGATATATGTTATTGAAGTTTACTATGGCATGTTCGGTTATTGAAACTGAAATATGTAGCGCTTATACTTCGTGTAAAGGGGCACTCAAAAGAATGCCGTTACATTATGGTCTATGGGGGAAAATCCTTTGCAGTGTATTTTAATGATGTTACATTATTTCAAATACATTCAAATTGATATACATCGCTGAAGTATACTACAAGATGCTAAATATCGAATATAGCACGTGTAAAACTTATCATGGGCGTAATCTGGCGGTGCAAAGGGGGGGGGGGCGTATGCCCCCTTATATGACATATTTTTTAATTCATTTTTCTTCGGAAACGCATGAAATTCGTAAGTACTCCTATTCAGAAACTTTGTAATCGAAATACGTTTTCCATTTTTTTGGTACCGGCAGAAGATCTTTAAGAAAATACTGACAAATTGGACGTTTTGGACCGAATTTCCGGACGCGACAGCGAAAGCCGGGGGAGAAAAACCGGTCATCACGTGACTCGAATCGCTTATAACTCGATAAGTAATTTATTTATCAAAAAATGGAAAAATTATTTTGATTCCAAATCGCTTCAAGAGTCAGGGGTGCCATTTTTATGCCATTGCGTTTAAAAATAAGTCAGAAAATGTGTGAGAAAGTTTCGCGTTGTTGAGCAAGGAATTTGAGAACCAAATTAAAAAAAAAAAAAAAATGCCTATTGCACTCTTCCGCGAGCCCTTCGTATCTCTTCTATTTTCTATTATTATTATTATTATTATTTCTCGGTTGGGGATATTTTCTTGAGAGAAAATAAATAATACACATATTTAACGAAATCTAAATGCTCCATTTTAGCTACAACACTGAAACATCAGAGAGAAATTTCTTAAGTGTTCGCCCCGGGAAAATAGAAGATTTGATTTCTAAGCTACTGTTTATAAGTGTACATCCCCCCCCCCCCTCCCCTCCCAGAAAGAAAAAAAAAGAGTAAATAAATAAAATAATCATCGAAATGAGACGCAGCACCCTGCCTCGTTGACCTTTGCCTCCTTTTCATCTCCGCCGAAAATGTTTGATTTCCGGAATTTAATCCGAAGCGCGCCAAAACCTCAGAGCGTGTGGTGTGTTTATTGGCTCCTTCGAAGCATCCCTCCTCCTCCCATTGTTTTTGCTCTCTTCTGATCTCACGATCCACTCACTGCGAGTGAGTGCATCTATCTCCCCGCTCGGAAGGGAGATGGAGGCTCTTTAAACGCTCGGATACACTTTCGGCTTCCCACACCCCTTGACTCTTCCCTTTGTTTTTGTTTCTTATTCTCTTACATAACGAGTCGTGTCTTTTTTTAACGGACAGTAATGGTTCGTGGTGTGTTCGGTGTGTTGTGGTGCCAAAGGATTATGCGTCGATTTTTGGATACCCTTGATTTTTGAGGTAGGCCAGATTCCTGGTTTCATTTTTCTCTTCATAATATTGAGTTGTTCGGAAAGTTCCTTCCATGTGCGAAAAACAATTCGTACCGGAAAATTTTGTCCGTCGATTATTAGACATATTAGCTTATCGTAATTAATGTCTAATAATTAAATGATAGAATTTTCCGGTACGAACGAACTTTTCGAACAACCCAATAATAGTAAAGATAGAAGTTTGTTTGTGTGTGTATGTGTTCGTGTTCTGAAGGGACCGCTGGACGCAGGGCGACAAAATTGGGAAGGAAGATATCTGTATGTCTGAAATTCTGCACCTCAAAGTCAATTTTTGGATTTTTGGATTAGATTTTTTTAAACTTTAATTTGGTATGAGATTTTCCCTAGAGTTTTTTAGAGTGACGAATTTTCTACAGTAATAAAAGCAGACCTGCCAAGTCTCCGGCTTTTTGCATACCAGTAATTTTTAGTACAGAAAATGTTATTTTATTTAATCGGAGCATTTTGCGATTTAAAAGAAAACATTTTCTCTATAAAATTACTGGTGTGCAAAAAGCCACAGACTTGGCAACTCTGTGAAAGGAATCAGGTTTCAATCTTTTAGGTCAATAAAGAAAAAAATTGTCTTCTTTTCAATAAAGTTTATTTAGAATTCGTACAACGATTTTTTAATTTTTCTCTTATTTTTATGTGTGATTTTTAGAATTTTTTCCGCGTTTCGTGGTTTGGATAAAGAAAAAAACCCCTGCTTTATTGCGATATTTTTTGGACACGGCAGAGTGCTTATGATAAATAAACACAGTAAAACCTGTCAAAACACATCCCGTCTATAACGTTAAAACTTTCGCTGTCCCGATGAAGGGAAAACCTGCTAAGACAGAAACCCAGTGTTAAATTCAAGGGATGGCCCGGGAGCATTGAAATGCCCCCCCGGAAAATTGGAGACTTTATGCTTTTAATAGTGAAAAAATGCAACCCCCCCACCCCCCCCACCCACCCTCTCCGGAGCCACAGAAATCCCTCTCGGAGAAAAGTATCTGAATTCAACACTGCTGCGGTCCCGAGCGATTCTGTTTTCACTAGCTTTACTGTACTTTATAATTTTTAAATGATTTATATTCCTTTTACAATTTTTAAATATTTCACAAACATTATTCATCTGTGTATACTATACTCCTGTTACAAAAGGTATCTGTCTTCCAAAGTTCATGATTTCAGGACGTCTGCTTACAGCGCGCTAATGACAATTTATAAACATTTTATTTATTAAAAGTGTACTGTATTTATATTATTGCATTGTGCATTGGACGATATATAAACTAGAGATCTGCGCGGGTCCGAGCCCAGCCAAAGGCCTGCAGAGCCCCTGTACATGCCAGATAAAGACACACAAAATGGAGACAAACTTTCATATGGGCCGTGCCGGCAGAATAAAAATCGTCTTTTTTAACGGGCCGGAACGTTAAAAAAACAAATACATAAACAGGCCGATCAGGCCTATAAAAAAATTAAGAGGGCCTACCGGGACGATCTAATAAATTCAAAAGGATCGGATTAAGCCGACAAAATAGGAACAATTTTCAGTGCATATGGCTGGGCCGAGAATAAATGCGCTGCACGAGCCATGACAACATCCATTGGCCTGATTTCATTGTTTTTTCATAGGCCGGGTCCTGATCTGCGAAAATATAAACGGGCCAAGCCGGGCACAGGCCGAACTCTTTTTTTTTTTTTTTTTTTTTTTGCAACAGGCCGGGCCAAGGTGAAACGGGGATGCTGGGAAAAGGGCAGGGTACATTTTTCACTGCTTAAAAGTTCAGGATTCCCGGTCACTTTAAAAGAAAGGGGGGGGGGGGGCTGGGGGCAACATTCTTTGAAGGACGTCTAACGGGAATACACAAAATGGGTAATAACGTGCTGTTTCGTACTGGAGAGAGTTAGTTCTGATGGCGACAAATCTGAATTTCTGAATGTCGACAAACATTTTCTTTTGAAAATTCAAATCCTCCCTTCCATCTCCGCGCCTTTGGCGGGCGGTGTTCACAAAAAAGGACACCTAATTTTAATTCCAAAACTGACAAACGGCACCAAGAATATTTAATAAAATTTTCCCTTTTATTAAGTACGGTAATATAAGCAAGTTTTTATTATCTAATGAATTCTTTTATAAATTCTGGTGTCAGTCCACTATTTCATTATTTTAAAAACAAATTTACTCCACGCCGGAAAGGGTTAACACGCAGTGATTCCGAGAATTCAATGAAGACAATGTCAGTCAGTGCAGTTCGGACAGCTGTCGTAAAAGAAGATCATTCTCATAACGAAGCGGGTTCGTTATCCGAAGACAACTGTTAACCAGTATGGAAATACGATAGACCACTGAGCTCCACGAATAATGGAGCTCAGTGCGATAGACTGACATTCACATTTTTATTTTTATTATTATTATTTACCCTCTCGGTAAAAATACAGTCCTGCCGTTGTGTTTTCGCGAGATGCATTGGTTGACATGGCTAACGAGCTCCCTTTGGGATAGAATGTATTTCCGGTGTGCAAGGGATTTCGAAAACATGGCCCGCTCAACACAGGAGGCAATATAAATTAAAATTCGTTATCCGTCAGATGTGTTGATCCTATAGATCTACATTTAATGGTTGGTAGATTACGAATGATACAGGTGTACAGTCGCATTTTTAAAATTTCTCAACACATAAATTATTATTTTTTCTTTTTCTCTGCCAACCTCTTCTGAAGGTGGTTCTCAAATTCCCTGGATCAACAACGCACAACCTTCTGACACATTTTTCTGACTCCTCTTTAAACCTAAGGTATCTGCATACTAGTACCTTCGGAGGTGATTTTTTGAAATTTTCTCTTTATACCAATTTTTTCTAATGACATTTAAGTTAAAACTTTGAAAAATATATAAGCATTTTAGAAATTACCCAGAAATAATTTTTTTATTAATTAAAAAATAGTCAAAATTATGTGAAAAAATGACTTTTGCGCAAAACATAACTCAAAATCAAATCAATGCATTCACATTTTGTAAAATGCATAATAAAGAGAATAACTTGCTCTAGAACACAGACTAGTCGCATTATAATAGCATCTCTATCGCAGATGCTATGGCACTCAAAGTACTAATGTAATGAAAAGTTCGTAAAATTTCTTGCAACTTTTTACTTTCTTCTATCTTTACAAGAAGAAAATATTGGATTCATGAAAATTTTCGACTTCCGGTTTTCGACGGATTTATACGTTTTAGAAGGTCCTGAACACGATTGGACTATTTTTAGAAAATGTCTGTCTGTGACTCTGTCTGTGACTCTGTCTGTGAGTCTGTCTGTGACTCTGTCTGTATGTGACAAAAATTTTGTGGGCGCTCTATCTCAAGAACTAATGCTCGTAATTTAATAAAACTTTAGATTCAGTTAGTACCTGATATAAACTGGTGCTGATTAGTTTTTGGTAAAAATTGCCCAGCAGGTGGCGCTGCTATGCAGTATTTTGCAGGATTTACACGATTTTAGCGATAGTTATATCTCAAGAAATATTGCACGGAATTTAATAAAACTTGAGTTTCAGTTAGACCTTTTCGATAAATCTTTTTAGTGTATGCGAAACCTTTGTGAGATAGAAGAAAGTTTTGGGATTGACTAGTTAAATTTATACCAGTGTAAGTTTAAAACTAATTAATATATTATCATGATTGTAGTCTATTCCCCCAATAAACATTAGTAAAATAAGTGCAAAAGTTTTCAAGGCATTTCATGCATAATGTTTTTGCTATAGAATGTTTTGCGTACAGTAAAAATCTAAAAAACTTCATTTTGAGAAAAAGCTAAAAATAACTTTTAACGGCGGTTCTTGCTATAAAAATATTTATTATTATTTAAAGGTTTAATTATATAATCCATGTATTTTCTTGAACATATAATACAATTTAAATGCTGAATCTCGAAAACGAAGAATGTAAGCATACATTTCTGCTTACTTCCATAGTTTGCAGAACGATATTTCGGGTTTTAAAATTATTCGGCAAGCTGTAATAAACTTTAAACGTCTGTAACTCTGGTTCTAATTCAATTAAAGCAAAATTCGATAGATAAAAGATCGGATTTTAATATTATTGTAAAAATGAAAAATCGGTATTTTCATTAAAAATGACGTTTTAAAGGTGTGCGGGTACCTGGAGATAAATGTATAAAATTGGGCAGGTCTCACTATGGAAACGATTTGGAATCGAAATGTGTTTCCTTTTTTTTATCTAATAAATTACTTATCAAGTTATAAGCGATTCTTGTCACGAGACGACACGTGTTTCCCCTTTCTCCGGCCGCTGCGTCAGGAATTCGGTTCAAAATGAGGATTTGGCAGTATTTACTGAAAGATCTTCTTTCTGCTTTTACCAAAAAATGGAAAACGGTTGTTTATTATCTAGTTTCTTAATAAGAACACCTGCCTTACACGATGCACCTGCACTTACTACGAGATACTTGCTGAAGAATATGATGTGCTTGGGATTTATCGTCCACTTACAGGGACACACAAAAGATTTCGGATAAAGTACTGTATCCGAAATACTGTCTATCAGCGATAGTTGCTGGATGTTCGTTTTCAGTTATGGCATGCTTTTTTAAGTTTAATTAAATGTCTACATACTACATGGTGTACATAAATTCTATAGATCAGGGGTTCTCAAACTGTGGTACGCGTACCACTACTGGTACGCGAAAATGCGATGCTGGTACGCAAAATGAAATACCAGCATAATATTATAAAATCAAAAACGGCCTGAATTTATCGCTTTGAAAATTAGAGACTGTAAAAGTTATTTTTTTTTGTTACTAGAAATATCTGTTACAGTAAACTGTCAGAAATCCGCACACGCGCGCTGCTTATGATACAACCATAGTTTTCCAAACTTATACACATGTAATTATTACATTTATACAGGAAAAAAAATAAAATTTGTAAATAAAGACCTAATTTAAAAATTAATCAATAAAACAGTTAATTAGCAGAAAAACTGTTTTAAACATGTTTTTTAAATTGTATTATCTGGTGGTAAAGTCTGAATCCGTTAAAGGAGGAGTAGCTTGATCGAATAGGAAGAGTTAAAGCATTTTTTTTTGTGTGTGTGTACTGGTTATTTCAGTGTTGAAGTTTTCTTTGAAACATAATTCATTATTTATTTAAGTCTGTGTATTGAAATGTCTCTCTTCTTCTGTACCAAATGTGTAAGTTTATTTCTATTTCATGGAAATCGTTTTTAATACAGTAAAGTTATTTAAAATGGTGATTTGGAATCGAACAAAATATAGGAAGTTCCACTTTCACAATTTGTCCTTTATTATATTAGCATTATGTTCGATACCTGGTGGCGGAAGTATGAACTTCGATTTAGTGGTACGTCGGTCTAAAAGTTTGCGAACCCCTGCTATAGATCATATACAGGGCTGCACAAAATAATCCTTAAGAATTAGTGAGCGTGAATTATCTAAATGTGGTTTTTAATCTAGTTATGCATTTTCAAGCTGTATTATAATTAGTATACTCAGAGATGATTGGGAGAGAATAAATAAAATCATATACAGGGAAACCCAAAGAACTTATACACAGCCGCATACGGATGATAATTTCTGGAAATCTGATTTCAGTAGTTTTAAGCGTGTTTGAACCTGAATTAAATTTTAGCTTAATATGTTTTGTGTATAAAAAACTATAGGTAATATACAGGACTGTACAAAATGTTCTCGTCGATTTCAAGTATGTTCTCGTCTATTGGTAGAAATTGTTGAAGATGAACTTTCAACCTATTATGCGTTTTATTACTAAACTAAATTTTTCATACTAGGTAGAATATATACAAGCCTTCCACAATAAAAAATTAGAGTACTTTTCCCGCCATGGACGGTAATTGTTGAAATCTGGTCTTCAAATGTGTTATGCATTTTCCAAAATATTTACTTAAGTATATTATTTACATCGTTACACAGCGAAGTTTTGTTAAGGCTGTTCTCAATTCCAAACTGGCAACTTTATGACATAATTTTTAATTCATTTTTGTTCGAAAACGCATGAAATTGAAAGGTACTCTTATTGAGAAACCTTGCAATCGAAAGACGTTTTCCATTTTTTGGTAAAGGCAGTAGATATTTCAGAAAACACTGTCAAAATAAACGTTTTGAACCAAATTTCCGGACGTGACTGCGAGAGAGAGGAAAAAGACCGATCGACATGTGACTCGAATCGCTTATAACCGATATGTAATTTATTTACCAAAAAATGGAAAACTCGTTTCGATTCCAAATCGCTTCCACTGTCAGGCCTGCCAATTTTATGCCTTTGCGTTTGAAAATGAGTCTAAGATTGTGTCACAAATTTTAGTGTTATTGAGTAGGTCAGTTGAGAACCACCTTAAGAGGCTACTTCACCCAGGCGAAAACACCCGCTCGCTATATGTTAATCCCCAAAATCTGTTCGTGGCTCCAATGTCCTCCAAGTTTAATATAAGCGTTACCTCTGGGGGTGCCAATCCAGGTGCAGGTCTCCCATCTGGAATTGGTTCAAAATTGAGAGACCAGCTCTAGAAGTCCAACCTCTCTTGAGGTTCTGGCACCCCTTCTTTCAGAGAAGTGCCTGGGCACTTTCTCTGACACGCCAACAACAACTTTCGAAAACGGTTTTGAAAGTGAAAGTATACTCAATAATAATAATTTAAAAAAACAGCAACAAAAGTCGAAAAAGTACAAAGGAGCGTGCATAGAAATTAACCTCAGCTACCCAATGCAAAAAAAAAAAAAAAAAAAAAAAAAAAAAAGAAAGAAAGAAATATTGAAATGCGAACGGGAGATCCTAAATTATTTCCCCCATAGGATTAACATTAGCGAGCGGGTGTTTTCGCCTGAGTGAAGTAACTTCTTAAAATATTCTGGAAGATGTTTCATAATCTATACGCTTAATGCATGATTTTTCTTTCTTTCTTTCTTTTCATTTTATTTTAACAGGGGAGGGGAGCTCGATTCCTTGAAACCTGGATCAAAATGGATGCCGTATTACGAATGAAATGATTTCGGTAATATGTCATACGGTAACAAGTTTGGATTTTTGCGAACGCCTTCTCCCTATCGCACTGAGTCGAGTGAATCCCGGTATTTCCATTTCCCATCCGCCTTATCTAAGTTCCTCCTCCTCCTCAATTTTTTGCACTTAAATGAGAAACAGAACTTGCTCTCTCTCTCTCCGAATCATCTTTTTCCTCCTCTTTTTTCTAATTTTAGCCGACACCGGCTTCCGACGAGATAAGTTAACTTGTTGGTTGTGTGGGTGCACGTGCGCCGTGATTCAAACGCGAGTTTCTTTATTAACTCTGGCTTAGAGAGTCTTAGGTCATGAATACCGTTCTCTTTAAATGCTGGGGCCTGAGCCTTGACCCAGACAGGGTAAATCCAGATTAATTGTGTTCGGTAATAAAATAATTTCATGTTATGTACTCAATTTTTAAGTAAACAAGAACGAAAAATTACGCGTCAAGCATAGATGATGAAACACTTTCCAACACATTCAGAGTATTTTATAAAACTTCACTGTTTAAGGGTCCTCTCCTCCTCACTCGAAAACACCCACTCGCTAATGTTAATCCTATGGGGCATTTATTTTTCTAATATCTCGTTTGCATTTCAATATTTTTAAACGATTTTTTTTTTCATTGGATAGCTGAGATCAATATCTATTTCCGCCGTTGATTACTTTTTCGATTTCCTTTGCGGATTGCTTTACGAAAATACTTTCACTTTCGGACCCGCTTTCGAAAGTAAAATTATCTTCGTAAAAAAAGAAAAAAAAATCCGCAAAAAAAATTAAAAAAGTAATTAACGGCGAAAATAGAGATTAATCTCAGTTATCAAATGAAAAAAAAAAAAAAATTTTAAATATTAAAATGCAATGTGATTTATAATTTATTTATTTTATGAAGAAACTTCTAGTTCGAAACGAAATGTTTTCCGGTCAGATGACTTGTTGTTGGTATATTTAGTGTTAAATTACCGTATGTATTTATTTATTAAGGTGGTTCTCAAATGACCTGCTCAACAGCGCCAAACTGTATAACATAATTTCAAACTCATTTTTAAACGCAAAGGCATAAAATGGGCATGCCTGACTATGGAAGTGATTTGGAATTTGGAATCGAAATGAATTTTCTGATTTTTAAAAAAAAATTATATTACTAAATTACTTATCCAGTTATAAGCGATTCATGTTACCTGACGCCACGTTTTTTTCCCTATCTCTGCTTCGCGTCAGGAATTCGGCTCAAAACGCCGACTTTGACAATATTTTCTGAAAGATCTTCAGGCTTTACCAAAAAATGGAAAACGTCTTTCGATGACATAGTTTCTGAGTAAAAGCACTTTCCAATTTCATGCGTTTCCGAACAAAAAAAATAATTCATTTTTACCATGAACTATAAATGGAATAAGCATTTATTTGTGTCTTCAGAAAGTGTACAAAATGCTTCCTTGAAAATATGAGCTGCACGCCAGAAGACCCGTGTGCCCCTTGGATAATGAGGCTCTGTGACGTACTTTTCAGGAGCGTTTGTTTCCTTCGTCATTTCTGTAATTGGCGCGATTCAAGTCCTCGAATACGTCATCTGGTGGAGAAAAAAGATATAACTTCTCGCTTCAGCAAAATCCCATGCAAGCACATTTAATTACATGATTTTTAATTTGTTCAGAATTTTTTTTTTTTTTTTTTTTTTTTTGCGCAATTTTAGATTTGATGCGACATTTGTGTTCCGTGTTATATATGAAAAAGTAAAAATTATCCGAATTTGAATATCTAAAACTATCAAACGCATTTACAACAAAGAAAGATTTCAATGGCACTCTACCATTAGTTTGTCCTGTACCGACGGATGCGATCAGCGCCTCTATATCCCGTTTTAAGTCTTAATAGCTTTTAAAAACCATTCTTTCCTTACCAGAAAAAGGATTTAAAAAAAAAAAAAAAAAAAAATTCAAGGTTCTTCCTTTTAACGCAAAGCAGAGCTCCGTTCTTCTCTTTTAATGAAGTGCTTCCTCACTTCGTCTCTCTCCCTACCTCCCCTCACTTATTTCCCGTGTTCTTTTCAATTTTTATTATAGGCTTTCATTTATTTTTTGGGAGCATTCGCCCACAACTCTCGCGAGCGAAGAATAAAGAAGAGATGAAGCGGCGGCGGCCTACTCCATAACAAAGGCCACCAAGATTACAACTATACCGCCTTGAGTGGCGATCTATTCAGTCTCGGTTATATCACTGTTCAAGTGTGTTCTCAAATTCTTCTAACTTCCAGCTCTTATCACCCATTCCTCAATTCATTTTTATTCGCAAACGCATGCCATAGGTGGTTCTCAACTCTTATGATGGTTCTCAACTGACCTGTGCTTAACAACGCAATTTCAGACTGGCGCAATTTCAGACTCATTTTTAAACGCATAGGCATAATATTTTCAGGCCTGACTATGGAAGCGATTTGGTGTCTAAATGAGCTTTCCATTTTTTGATCAATAAATTACTTATCGGGTTATAAGCGATTCGGGGTTCTCAACTGACCTGCTCAACAACGCCAAACTTTCTGACACAATTTCAGACTCATTTTTAAACGCATAGGCATAATATTTTCAGGCCTGACTATGGAAGCGATTTGGTGTCGAAATGAGCTTTCCATTTTTTGATCAATAAATTACTTATCGTGTTATAAGCGATTCGGAGTTCTCAACTGACCTGCTCAACAATGCCAAACTTTCTGACACAATTTCAGACTCATTTTTAAACGCATAGGCATAATATTTTCAGGCCTGACTATGGAAGCGATTTGGAAACGAAATGAGTTTTCCATTTTTTGATCAATAAATTACATATCGGGTTATAAGCGATTCCACTCACGTGACGACCGCTTTTTCGCTGTCACGTTCGGAAATTCGCTTCAAAATGCGAACTTTGACAGTATTTTCTGAAAGATCTGCTACCTTTACCAAAAAAAGGAAAACGGGTGTCGAATACAAAGCTTCTGAATGAAAACACCTGTCAATTTCATGCTTTTCCGAACGAAATTGAATTAAAAAATATGTCATAAAGTAGGCAGTTTGAATTTGAGAACAGCCTTATTCCGAAGTTATAAAATTGTATAGCATTTTTTTTCTCTTGTTTGCTCAACGCAGAGAGGGGACATTTTAGATCAATCTATAAAAGGGGGGCGATGTGCACGGAGTTTCCGGGCTGAACAGTATAGAAGTCTGCACGGGCCGACATTTCCAGTCCGGGTCCAGTATAAAAGATAAAAGTTCGACCCGAACCCGAACCGGGATAAAAGCTAAAAGAACAGACTGCTTTCTGAAGTATGAGTCTGAATTGTCACGACATATCGCACTTGTAACCTACAAGGACTGGTGAGTCCTTTTTATAACTTTTTGGCAACATTGAATGCGGTAGGGTAGAGATTAATATCTTAGTAGAATTTAAATGAATTTTGAATTGAAAATTTCTTTTTTTTTTTACCCTTCAAGATGCTTTTAAATTTTTGTTAAAAATGTTAAGTTTATACTAATCCATAATACTTTTTTTTTTTACAATTATTAATTTAAGAAACGGGAAAACATTTGTAAATCATTGCTATTAATCAACTGTAATAATTTTAGTTTTTTTTTTTTTTTTTTTTTTTTTACATGAATCAAAAATACATGTAAACAAAACCTATGAAAACTTAAACAATGAACACAGAATTTTTTTTTATAGACACACTTGGATGTATTTTACTTATAAATTTAAAGATAAGAGAAAAAAAATCTTCTTTCCTTTGATACTAATTAGAACGAATACAATACAATTACAGAAACGAGTCAAAAATGTCAGTGAACAAAACGTCAATTGCGAGAAAACTATAACTTAATCGCTGTATTGCCAGCTCTCTTTGAAACTTAGCGCTATTTCCCGAATCGGAAAATGCCACCCGCTTTCGTGTTTTATTTGTTAATACGTATTCGAAGAATTCGTCCGACTCTACCTGTTGTTCATCATCCACTCGCGTGTATTGGGCACATTATGCGCTTTCATATCCGGCTTCTATCTGCTTCTTTAGCAAATGCCCATTGTGGAATGACTTTTTTTTTTAATACGTTTTCTTCTCTCCATCCTTTGTCTTCTAAAAGTTCAATTACCACCCATTCATTTAGGCACTTCGTTCGACCAGTATATGCGAAGAACTCGGCAGGTTTTTATTCTGCGTTAGAAGAAGTCGGGGGGATGGGGGGGGGGGGAGCCAAACCGTAACCGAGCATGCATTGCACCGTGAAGAACAATTCCGTTATTGTGTTTGCTGTAACGTGTGATTTACCAATCATTTTGCCATGGCTCGATTGACTGCTGTTAATTCTCTGACATTGTTGCTTTTACTTAGTTAGTAGCGTGAAAATACTCGCAAGCAGTGATGAATTCAGAGGGTGGCCCGGAGTGGGGGGGGGGTGTCATTCCCGCCCATAGCATCAAAATGTCACTACCGGAAGATTTGGGATTTTATGATTATTAATAGACTGCAAATGAAAATTCTCGCCCACTGAAACTCCATAATCTCCACCTCCCCCTCGGAACTTCAGCCACCCTCCACCTCCAAAGAAAAATGTCTGAATTCAAATTAGAACTGCTCGTACACTAGAAAATCCCAATCTTAGTCCCCAATCTAGTCCCAAACAAGAAAGAACAAGTTGGAAATTGTACGTTAAATGTTACATAGGAGGTTCGTTTGATAACTAGTTTCACAATTTAAAAAAAATCATCATTTCTGTGAAATGAATTATATCGGCTGCTATCAGCGAAATGAATATGCCCTTTTTTTTCCTTATTACGTATGCCACGTTTACAAATGCGATTTTTTTTTCTACACCAGACAGCATTGTAAAATTCATCATGGAGATCTTGCTTTGCGAAGGATTATCTCCATGGTTTAATATTTTTATGACTCATAATGAACGAATCACCTGTGTTTATTGATTCTAATGGATTGAGATATTCGGCTAATTTCCACTGAAGTTATCTCAGAATGTATACATTGCTGCATGTAACTCATCTCTCAAGAGTTACCATTGCCATTACGTTTGCTATTTTTTTCAACGATCTTTTTAAAAATGTAACTTTTATGCAATTTTATTTGAAAAAAAAAATGGCCGCTGGCATACGAAAAATGAAGTGGTTTGTCCGCATATGTTTTCCTCGGTCACATGACTTGCGCTTTTATTATATAGATTACATACGATAGGATTTAATAGAATCAACTTTTATTAATATCTTTTTAGATTTTGATGATAAACTTATTTCATGAAATTTGAAATGACTCAACAAAATTCTACAACGATAATATATATTAAATTTCAAACCATTCGGTTGGGTAGTTTTTGTGCTGTTATATGCGGACAGATGGACTGACCAGACGACGACTGTGGGTGCTACGTATATATATAATTTACGAACGCACTTCAACGCAGAAATCATGCGAAAAGCATAGATTATGAAACACTTTCCAACAGTTCCAAAATACTTTAACAAAACTTCGCTGTTTAATACGGTGAATAAGATACCTAAGTAAACATTTTAGAAAACTCTTAATACATTTGAAAACCTGATTTCAGCAATTACCGGGCATAGCCGGATAATCCAAATATTTTGTGCAGCCCTGTATATGATCTATAGATTTGTATATATTGTACGTAATGCTAAAATTTAGTTTATTAGTAAGAAAACACATAACATAGTTGAAAATACACCTTCAGAATTCGCAGGTGCTCTTATTCAGAAACTTTGTAATCGAAAGACGTTTTCCATTTGTAGGTAAAGGCAGAAGATCTTTCAGAAAATACTGTCAAAATTGATGTTTTGAACTGAATTTCCGTACGTTGATAGCGAGAGACGGGAGAAAAAAAAAAGTCCTCACGTGACTCGTATCGCTTAAATCTCGATAGGTAATTTATGGATCAAAAAATGGAAAACTCATGTCGATTCCAAATCGCTTCCATAGTCAGGCCTGCCAAACGTATGCCATTGCGATTAAAAATGAGTCTGAAATTGTGTCATAAAGTTTAGCATTGTTTAACAGGTCAATTGAGAACCACCTTAAAGAGTTTATGTAATGATAATGTTTCTTTCAGTCAAATCTGACAAATTACCTTAGCTGTTGTATTATTTCTGAAATTGATTTAATTTTTGAGGATTTTTTTTTCATTTGATGATTGATATATTATGAAATATCAAATTCCTTGCCACTACCCCCTAGTCATCCCTAAATGGCGCCCCTGTTTCAAATAGATGTACTCCTCCATTTTATACTCAAAAGTGTATGAGCAATCATTTTAAAAATAAAATGTATAATTGCATTTTATCATGAATATTATATCATGCATTGCAATTATATCATGCATTATATCCTCAGGGTTTTTTTTCCTGGCACTCCGCTTGAAAACCCATCGGTAGAGTCATGTGAAATACTGGGTAACTTCTTCTCGCTTATTTAAATGTTAATTTTGCTTTTTCGGATGCCTCAATCTCGTTTTCTGAAAGACTATGCGACACTCTTTATCCGGCGCCTGTCGGACTGTCTGTCTCCGGACTCCCGATCGATGCTCTTCCTGGTCCAGCATCTTTCATGCGACTCTCGTTCACATGGAAATAAAACACTCCACTAAGAAGAGATGAATTTACTGCGAAAGATTTTTAGGGAGAAGTGTATCAAAATTTTCCACCGATTGCGTGGGTTGTAAAAAACACGGGTTAAAAAAAAAAAAAGCCCAGGTGGGTAGCTAGGTGGGTACCCGGGCAGCTACCCATTACAACCCTCAAAGTTGTAAAAAACCCGGGTTTTTTTTAAACCCAGCAGGTAGCTGGGCGGGTACCCGGGCAACTACCCAGTACAACCCTGGTTCGAAATCTGACAGAAATCGTCATCGAATGTCGAAAATCGTCATCGAAATTCCTCAAAGTGTGGCCCGCGTACCCCCTCCTTCCCCAAGAAGTGCGCATACCACCCAATGGGTTCTATAGTAGAGGTCTTCGACCTTTCACGAATGAGGGAGGAATATGTTTGAAAGTGTTTCATAAACTAATGCTCGACGCATGATTTTCCTTTCTTGCTCTAACACTTTCAAATAGTCCAGTGTTCAAGAACTTCTACTGTATCGGATGATGACCCGCTCCAGACTCTGTGCGGGATTGGCCACACATAGTAAAAATATTTAAATTTCATGCAGATTAAAAAAAAAAAAAGTAATGGATCTTTGTCAATGGATGAAGTGGACGTAAATGCTATGCAAAGAGGATGGGTATCGTGCGAATTATTGAATTGTCACGGCCAGCAGGAACCAGATGGTGCGTTCATCATTAGCATTTGCATCTAATGAGCATTCGGGTCGCATTTAGGCATATCAGTATATCGATCTTGTCGTTTGAAAGGATGTTCTCCCATTTTTTTATTTTTCCATTTTTCCCCGTTCAGGAACGTGAACCTGTCTGACACGTCCGCGAAATCCTTTTTATAGGAAAACTAGCTGACCCCCGCCTGGCGTTGCCCGGGCCCGTGATAATAAATTTAAAAAAAAAAGAAAAAAAAATCAAGTTTTTATTATTTTATCTCTTTAACTCGATTTTGTATGAAATTATATTTTTAAATGAAAAATTCGCGAAAAAATATTAATATTTAACGATAAAAGCGCTTATTTTCTTGTTTTTTTTACCCAAGGTCGTTTCATAGTTTTAAAATAAAAAGTTCTTTTTGTCCGAACTCTTTTGAAATCTTTATGGGTGATAAATAAAACGGTTTTCCGGCCTTGTAAAAATTTCGAGAAAAAATAATGTTATCGAGTTGTAAACGAAATGTTTTCTTCTCGCTTTTTTGTTTGTTTGTTTGTTTTCGCTTCGACTCCTTTAACATAGCAATAAAAAAAAATAATTATCATCTTCTGAACTCTCTGATATTTCAATCGGTTATAAATAAAACTGTATCTAAGCTGCTTTTAAAAATTTTCGAAAAAATATGCATATTTAGTAGTGAAAACATAAGTTCTTAAAAAAAAAAAAAAAAACTTTAACTTTCAACCTCAGAGCAAAAATAAATTAGAAGATCTATGCTTTCAATCCAATGATACAGCTTCATCCGTTTTCAATCAACCCTTTCCAGATGAAGGTTTGGTTAATTAATCAGGTTTCCCGTTTCTGATGGTAGAAGTAAAAAAAAAAAACGTTGACGCATGCGCAAAGAGACAATTTTCATGTGAATTTGACAGAATGCGCTTTTCGTTTTAAATATATAGATGCATAAAACGGAAAGACATTATTCATACAGTTCTAGTGGATTGGACACCGTGTTTTCTACAATTTCGAACTTCCAACATAGTTGAAAGTGTTTATGAATTCGGTTTGTCTGTCTGTCGACCGCCTGTCTGCCTGTCTGTCAGTGCTCCAACTCGCGTAAATAGAGTCGCATTGCCATGCAATCGATATAATATATGTTAATAGTTTACTATGGCATGTTCGGTATTGAAGTATGTAGCGTTTATAGTTCATTTATAAAGGCACTCAAAAGAATTTCGTTACATTATGGTCTATGGAAAAAAATCGTTTGCAGTGTATTTTATTGATGCTACACTATTTCAAAGATATTGAAATTGATATACATTCATCGTTCATTTACAGGGACACACAAAATAATTCGGTTACATTATTGTTTATGAACAATAATTGCTAGAAGTGCATTTTCAATTATGGTACGTGTTTTTAAATTTAACAAAAAAAAATTTGTATATTTTTTGGTGTGTATAAATTTTATAGATCCTATACAGGCTCAAAAGATCTCGAGTGCATTTCCTTTATTGGCAAAAATTGTTCAACAGGAGAATTTCAAACTCTGCTATATATTTTCTAGTTGAATTAAATTTTAACATACAATGTACTTTATATACAGATGTATAGATCCTATACAGGGCTGCATAAAAGAAATCGGATATTTTTCTGATTGTGTTTTCAATTGTGTTATGCTTTTTCCAAAATCATCTTTCATCTTATTAAACTGTGAAGTTTTGTTACTGTATTCAGGAAGTGTTGGAAAGTGTTTCATAATCTATGCTTGACGCATCCTTTTTCGTTCTTGTTACGCTTAAAAATGAGTACGTGAATGTGTTAAAAAGTCTGGCATTGTGGAGCGGTCGATTTTGAGAACCGCTGCAGAACGGAAGTGGAAAAGTTTGGATAACCGCGGCTCCCGTTCACAAAGAGAGAGAAAGAAAAATAATAATAATTGGGGAGTCTCGTCTCTTGTGTTCCTGCCGCATCATTCTGTGGAAAGGGAATGAATGGATGGTGGTGTTCCCAATAAACGTTGACGGTTTACTCCCCTTCTTCGAAGTTTGTACTAGTTAAGACTCAGAAATTTTACGATAGACCAACCCGCAATCCAATCCACTCTGCAACTGCCGACTTCAGACTTTTTTCCCCAAGTCTAATAAACATGTTTTGTACCAGATTAATAATAATAATAATAATAATGAAGAGTGTCTTGTTTCTATGGGTTGCTTATTTGATTTCATTTATTAATTATATAAGAAAATCACTTGTTATTCTTAAATTAAAACCATACTTGCTAAAAGTGATAAGAGTACACTTAAAGTGGCTCTCAACTGACCTGCCCAACAACGCCAAATTTTATGACACAATTTCAGACTCATTTTTAAACGCAAAGGCACAAAATTGGCAGACCTGATTACAGAAGCGATTTGGAGTCGAAATGAGTTCTCCATTTTTTGATAAATTACTTATCGAGTTATAAGTGATTCGAGTCACGTGACGACCTGTTTTTCTTCCGTCTCTCGCTGTCGAGTCCGAAAATTCGATTCGAAACGTTAACTTTGACAGTATTTTCTGAAAGATGTACTGCCTTTACCAAAACTTTGAAAACGTTTTTCGATTACACGTGACGACGCGTTTTTCCCCCTTTCTCCCTCTGCTGCCTCGAGAATTCGGTTCAAAGTGCCGACTTTGGAGTTCTTTTCTGAAAGATTTACTGCCTATACCAAAAAATAGAAAACGTCTTTCGATTACAAAGTTTCTTTATAAGAGCGCCTGCGAATTTCATACGTTTCCGAACAAAAATGAATTGAAAAATATGTCACAAAGTAGCCAGTTTGGATTTGAAGATTTGTTTGGCATTGAAGACTTATACATACCTTTTAACAAGTTTTATACACACATTCTCAAGATCAATACTCATAATATAGACCATTTTCGCAAAAATTTTGAGAAATAAATAAAAACATTTTTTTTTTTTCGGGTTTTTGCGAAAATATTTTATTTTATCAGTATTGATCTTGGGAGTGTCACCAATTGTGCGTAACGAAGCTTCTTGGTCTCTTTATTAAAAGGTATTTATACGCCTTTAAGTGTACTTGTTATCACTTTTAGCAAGCATGGCTTTATTCATTTATTAAGTAAAATTTCTTGTTCAAAGTACTGCTTTGGAAAAAAAAAAAAAAAAAAAAAAAAAAAAGTCGGAAGTAAGCTATGACTGCGGTTTTTCTTTGAGACCTTAGCCAAGATTTCATTTTCGGTTTAAGAGGAAATTGGGCACTTATTTTTTTTTTTTTTTTACCCTGCAGTATCTTTTTAAATGTGAAAGGAGATGTGTAATCGTAGCATTGACCGCGTTTCTTGGGGAAGGGGATGCCGGCCTCTCATGTCTATGACGTTATGTTTCATTCACAAATGACTCGAACTTTTATTCTGCGAAATATCGTTGATAGTGTATTGAGTTTTAATTTAAAAAAAGTGTTATATCTAGCAAGACCTGGGCTCTCATATTTTTTTTTTTTTTTTTTTTTTTTTTTATGTTCGGGGGACTTGCGAATTTTGGCGACCCTGCCTATTGATTTATGAGCGAATAGGATCCGTGGATCATTTAAGAATAGGAGTTGGATGACATCATTACTGCTTTCCAGAGAAGTAGGGAGGCGGGGGGAGGGGACCCGATTTTTAAAAAATGCAGATAATCTCTTGAAAAATACACAGCAAATCTTTATACACTTTTTAGAACACTTATTTTGTCACTTTTTTTAGAACACTTGAAGCGCACTTTTCGGAACAGTTTTTAGAATACTTCTCAGAACACTTTGTTCACGACACTTTCTAGCGCACTTTTTGAAAGCGAAGTGTGCCCAAATGTACTCACAATCCGTTCTCAAATGTGCTCCCAAGTTTAGATTTAACAGATATCCTGATCAAAATACTTTCGGTACACTTTCAGAACACTTTCTTTATAGAGGAGCATATTCGGAACTCATTCAGTACACATTAAGGTAACTGGAAAACTTTTTTTTTTTAAATCAAAGTGTTCCAGATGTGTTCCCAATATGTGCTGGGAATTTGCGGCGTACAAAATTGTCATAGAATTATAGAAATTAACATTCTTGCAAGCAGCTTTATCCAGCGGCTTTAAATGCTCTTGAGTTCAAATGAATTATTTAACATTTTATTTTCTGCAAAATGTGAGGCGGATTCTTACAAAACCAACCGACCGTCTATAAAGAAAACGCGGCAATATTCTGCTCAATTCCCATTGTCTGATTTATACACTCAAAGAGTAAGCACTTCAACAAATTGAGAGAAAAAATGTCGAGAAGTAGCCTTAAATTAAAAGATGATCTGATCTTTGCACGCGACTTTTCCTCCCTTCGTTTTTCTTTCTCTTGTTGAATTTAAAGAATCAATGTATCACTCGGAGGTCAGCGTCACACTTGTAACCGATCCAGCCTCTTTAGAAGCAGGACTTCCCGAATTCAATGGGATATTCCTCTGTTAAACGATATATTGAGCCAGAAAAAATAATCGCATAACGTTGAACAAATGAATGCTCCTAGGGTAAAACTGGGTCAAACATCATAAAATAAGTTTAAATATTAAAACAGACGGCACTAACGCAATATATAAAAATTTCGATCTTTAAGCCTGTTCTCGAATCCAAACTGACTACTTTTATGACATATTTTTAAAATTCATTTTTTTTTCGGAAACGCTTGAAATTCGCTGGTGCTCTTATTCAGAAATTTTGTAATCGAAAGACTTTCCATTTTTTGGTAAAGGCAGAAGCTCTTTCAGAAAATATTTTCAAAGTGGGCGTTTTGAACCAAATTTTCGGACGTGACAGCGAGAAGCAGGAGAAAAACCGGTCGTCACGTGACTCGAATCGCTTACAACTCTATAAGTAATTTATTGATCAAAAAATGGAAAACTCATTTCGATTCCATGTCGCTTCCACTGTCAGCTCTGCCAATTAACGCATTATCAGCTATGCCTTTGCGTTAAAAAATGAGTCTGAAATTGTGTCATTAAGTTTAGCGTTGCTGAGCAGGTTAGTTGAGAACCAACCACCTTAAAAACGTTTCACATTTTAAAAAGCGGCGCATTCGTTATGCTGTGTTCTGCGTTGTCATTCAATATAGACAATTTTAAAAGATGAAGCAGCACAATATTTTTTTTACTTGTATGTTTCAATAATAACATAAAAACTTTCAATTTTCTTTCTGGGGGTTTGGGAAAAAAACAGTTAAAAGGAAAGAAAAAAAAAGTGATACAAGACATCGGGTTTAGAATAAATTCAGCTGTAAGGATTGAGGGGGATGGGGAGCACGGGAGCATCTATAAACTTACATTCAATGTATAATTTAGAAAAATGGTCGTATGAAAAGATATGAGTCAATATGATCCCAGACAGTCAAACGTTTTTTTTTTCTTCACCTGATTGTTTTATTAAAATTTAGGATTTTTATTGATTATCAATTATTTTTGTCTTCAGATTCTTTAAATACAGGATTTAAAACCGAACGTTTTTTTTTAACATATTTTATTGTATATTTCTTTTAAAATACTGAAAGGTGTAAATTGACAACATAATAAATACACAGTAAAATAACTTTTATTTAAATTTTAAAGAGTTTATTATTTAAATTTTAAAAGTTATACTGTGTATTTATTATGTTGTTAATTTACACCTTTTATCATTTAAAATATATTATTACAAGGTGTTAATAATTTATTATATTGTTATATTTTATTGTATTTTCATATTTTTCAAATCACTTTAATTTGTTTCTTTTTTTTTTTTTTTTCGATAAGGAGTTGCTTTTAAAATATACTGATGCTTGAATAAAAAGTAAAACATAAAAAACAATTTATTCTGTTATTTAGACCATTTCTTGTATTTTATTATAATTGAACAACAAAAAGTTTTTCAAACAGTAATAATAATACCATTACGAAACCCGTCTATCACTTCTTCCGTCTTTACCTGTAAAAGGTGTTTTTCCTTCACGACCGTCTCTCTGCGGGAAAATAAACGTGACAGGCTTTTCCCACCTTGCATGTCAGACAGGGAAGAAACTAGTTTTCCTTCACGGGTTACAAACATGGATTTTAGCGCGTCTTCCCCTTCTCTCTCTGCAAAATAAATTTAAAAAGAGAATTTCACTAAGTTTCTAATAGCCGAATTATTTTAAAATAAATAAATATAGAATCATAAAATACTTAACCGTGAACTATGTGGTCAGATTTGTTCAAATATTTATTGAATAAAATCTGTGAAACCTGAATCGAAAGAAACAGAAAATTTCTGCTTTATACAGGTTTTCGTCTTAGCAAATAGAACTGTTTGTAATTTTTTCTTTTAAGACAAGATTCCGTTATAGACAGATTTCATTTTCAAAGATTTTATTGTAGTAGTAGTGTTACATTACAATTGAGCATGCGTTTAAAGTCATAGTGATATGAGTCGCAATATCTTAAGAACTGAAAAACGAGGATTTTCTGTAGGTATAACAATAATTTCAATACCGTAAACTATCTTTGTGTTTTATCATACAGGAAATGCCTGTATGACCGCGTGATTCTGTCGTCTGGTAACGCATTCTTTCGTCAACAGATATTTTCTATATAAAGTACAAAGTGGGATATAAAGATTGAAATTTTTACAAATCTATGATTTTTATGCTTAAAAAATAAAATTTCACTCTAACTAATATGAGTAAAGTTAAGCAAAGTTAAAAAAATAAATAAGAGTGAACGTGAGACAAAACAGTTAAACCAGATAAAGAAGCCGAAAATGCTAATGTCAAATTGAATTGAGCATCGTATAAGTAATAGAAACCGTCGCCTAATCTGAGAGAAATTTGATATTATTTCCCGTCAAGTGGGCGCTCTTGAAAATTTGGAGATGTCGGCGTATACCGATAGCTCCCTATATTATTTTTTGCGCCTGTCATCAGAGCTCGACTTTGATAATTTGGGGCCTCAGGGACATCATGTATTTTGCTCTCCCCCCTCCTCCTCTCCATGTCGTTTATCTACTAGTTGAATGGTACTATATTTGAAGCCGAGTATTCACTATAACACTTGTACGTAGTTTAAGTTTAGAGTATTATTAAGTACTATACATATATTTTTTTATTTATCTAATCCATCCACACTCTCAAAAATGAATACTCAGATTTCAAGAAATTTTCTTCGTTTTTGACGAAACGGTTTCCTGGGAAATGCTCCGAGTAAATATTTCGTCAAATCGAGTAAATTTGCATCCTCAAAATTACGAAGAAATTAGTTTCGTCAAATAGTTTCTTTGGAGTTCCAAAAAAAAAGGGTGGTGCTGCCATCTATCGGAGTTTTTAGAAGCATAGGGGAAAAATAAGATCACTTTTCACAAGTCTTCAATGGGATTCGAACGCGCGACTTTTAGCTTGGCAGCCAAGCGCTCTTACCACTTAGCCAGCGGGACTTCGGAATTGCTTGATTTTAAATGTATTTACGGGATGTTGATGTGTGTTTATATTTTTAGAAAGCAAATTGTATTTATATCGGTGCTGTTATAATTTCTGCAAGTTTTAATTAATAAGGCTAGATTATTATTATGGTTTTTCTATGGTTAATAAATAATTAGAATATGGCTTGATTAATATAATTTATTAGAGAAATTTCCTTTGTTCAATGAATGATTAAAATATGGTCTAGTTAATTTGTTGATCAGAAATAATTAATTTTGAAGTGCATATTTTGGAGGCGAGTTCATCAATTTTAGCGGATAAGATTACTGTTTATAGAGGGGAAGGGGTCAGTTATACATATTTTAAATTTGATTGTTATATGAATATATTTCTTAAATAAAAAAAAGCTCCTAAAATTTTGATTTTTTTTTTTACCATTGGGAAAATGTTGTTGCTTTCGGTTGAAAATGGACCAAATGATGTTCGCATTTTACTATTTTAACCGTTTTTAACGAAATTCTGTAACTTTAGAAGAATTTTTTAAGCGTTTTTAACGAAATTCTGTAACTTTAGAAAAATTTATCTTTGAATAGGCAATAGAAATGCATAAAATCGTTACAAAAAGGATAGACACAAATTATCAGATATGACAAATAAATTAGAAATTTGGTACTTTCGTGTTATAGCGGCACCCAAGGATGAAATATTTTTGTTTCTGTTTTCATTAATATATTGTAAATTTAGTACTTTTGTGTATTTTTTTGAATGATTTTGTAACAACAAAAATAATGTGGCCGGGAATGGGGAAACATTTTTGTCAAATATTTGAGATTTTTCATTTCATTAAAAATCACTTAGTTTTGAGACGACGAAATGATTGTCAAAAATGTTGAAATATAGATCAAGAATTGCGGAATCGTCAAAAGTGAGAGTTTTTTAACAGCGAGGAAACAGTTTCGTCAGAAATTTGAGGATTCGCGTTTCGTCAAAAACGAAATGATTGTCAAAAATAACGAAATGAGGTCTAAGGATTGCGGAATCGTAAAATTGAGTGTTTTATTTCTGAGAGTGCAGTCTCAATATAAACATCTATATATTTAAAGCTAAAAGCGCATTTCTTAAGGTTTCACATAAAATTGATCTCGGTGCGCATGTTTCAACTTTTTTCGAAAGCTGGAAGGGGAAATACCAAGGGGATTCTCAGCTTCTATAGTTTGAGAAGTGAGTTGGGTTTGAACAAAAGGGAACAGGGAGCGGCTCAAATCCACACAATGAGAGATTCATTCATCATTTTCCCCACCTCCAATGGGAAGAAAAACTTTTTCTTTAAAATGGCAGCTTTTCCTTCAGATGAATTTTACAAGGAGCCATTTTGTTGCCTGGAGACTGGGTCGATTTTCGTTGGAGAGAAGCGCTTCACCCCCTTCAGACAAAAAATAAATCAACAGCCACAGTTTTTAAAAGTACGTAGCTGCAGGATTCTAAATGAATTTATTTAAATCCGAGTTGATCGGATCTGAAGACAGTTGTGCCCCCAATCCTAAGTTTTTTAATTCGAGGACCGCCTTTTGGAATAAACTGACCAGCGTAGCGGACGAAGCTCCGCTAGTTATATTTTAATCTAATAAGGACATTTTAAAAATAAGTTAAGTCCATGATGGGGACCTCCCAAAATTCCGAAAGCCCCCAAGGCCTAGCCGAAAATCAGACCCTAGCTGTCATATTATTTTCTGCTGTCGTATTTTTAAAATAACAGTAGCTGACACTTCATTCTGTTCTTTTCGTTACTGAATTGTCATTTCACAGATAATAGGTCACTTGTGTCATTCAGCGTGGAATGCAAATCTGTCAACAGCTTTCTTTTTTTTCTTTTTCTTTTTAAAGATGCTTCCGGAACTGCGACTTGACAGCTGTTTGGAACTTGAAAGAGTACTTTGTGGATATGGCTTTTTTCTTTTTTCTTAAACGATATCGTTTAACGAACTGACGGTGGTTTCTTTTTATTTTTCCAAACGACGCAATAAAAATGTCGTAGAAAAAGTGAATTTCTGTTTGGCTTGTCATTGTTCTTTCTGAACAAGTAGAGAGAAGATGCGGTCTTATGCTTTCAAAATGTGTACGTGTGTGGGTAGGGGGGTGGGGGGGGGATAAAATGTAATCCATAGAAATTAATTTTTTTAATGAAACATCTCATTGCTAATATCTTTGACAATGTAGATTACTTGATATTCCAACTACTTGTTCGGACATACAGTAAATGTTGGTAACATCTCATTGCTAATATCTTAAGAAAATGTAGGTTACTTGATATTCCGACTACTTGTGTTAGTAAATGATGTTAACATCTCATTGCTAATATCTTAGACAGTGTAGGTTACTTGATATTCTGACTACTTGTGTTAGTAAATGATGGTAAATGGTATAGCTGAAAGAGTTCCTCTTTATATTTTTATATATTTTTTCAGTATGTTTCCGTATTTTGGCATTTGTAAGGTCTTTGCAATCAAAAGTGGTAATTTAAAATATTAATGAATACTGTTTTTCTACCGTCTATCGCTGTCATGTCCTGAAATTCGGTTCAAAATGCTGACTTTGACAGTATTTTCTGAAAAATCTACTGCCTTTACCAAAAAATGGAAAAAGTCTTTCAATTACAAAGTTTCTGAATAAGAGCGCCTTAGAATTTCATGCGTTTCCAAATAAAAATGAATTGAAAAATATATCATTAAGTAGCCAGTTTGGATTTGAGAACAGCCTTAAGGTTGTTCTCAACTGACCTGCGCAACAACACGAAAATTTCTGACACAATTTAAGACTCATTTTTAAACGCAAAGACATAAAATTGGCTATGGAAGCGATTTGGAATGGACATGAGTTTTCCATTTTTTGATCAATAAATTACTTATCGAATTATAAGCTATTAGAGTCACGTGACGACCGGTTTATCTCCTGTCTCTCGCTGACACGGCCAGAAATTCGATTCCAAACGCCAACTTTGACAGTATTTTGTGACAGATCTACTGCCTTTACCAAAATATGGAAAACGTCTTTCGATTACAAAATTTCTTAAGAGCAGTTTGGATTTGAGAACAGCCGTAAGAGATGATGGAGATTAGAGAACTCGTCTCACCGGGATACAGATAGTTAACAAAGAGCTAAATTGTTTGTTTTATCTTTTTTCTTGTGTTATTTTGTTTAGTATACTGTTATAAATTCATTGTTTTTTGTATTTGAAATAAAAATGTGTGATTTATGTTTTTTTTTTCTTTTCTTTACAGGTAAGTGTTATCTTGAGCATATGAAGTGAAAAGAATGCATTGTCAGGTAACACACCGATAGACTGCTGCATGTGTAAATTAGATGGATCTAATGATCTACTTAGACTTTCTTATGAGACTTGCACTTTTTGAAATATCGTGCTGCAGTAACTTTAAAAATATATGTATACAGAGTGATTAAAAAATGTATACACATTTGGAATGATTATAATTCAAGTTTTTATTCACATATAATTAACATTTAGATTGCAACATAAAATTTATAACTTTTCCTCCTAAACAGAAAAAAAAAAAACCCCAATTTGGGTCGAAAGATTCTTAAGTATGTGCCCAAATTGCGCCATGCCTGTTTTGGTTATCACTGTATATCCATTTTTTCGCACTGTTAAATACCCATTTTCAAAAATAAATAAATAAATAAAATAAAATAAAATAAAATAAAAATTCGGTAGTTTTTCAACCCTTATATTTTCGTTATGCTTCGATAGATGGCGACACCAAATAATTTTTCATTTAGTTCTAAGAAAAAGCAACTCTTTGAAATCAATAAATTTGTTACTTGTTTTCATTTTATAATCGAATAATTGATTGCGATTAAAGAGGGGGGTGGGTAGAAGGGAGATGTTGCTTTAAAAATACTGTAGGATTTCGAAATTTTTCTGTTTTTAAATTCAACTTCCTTAGTTCATATATATTCATTACTCTTCGACAGATGGCGACACCAAATAATTTCGTAGGAAGTAAAGAAAAATCAGCTCTAAGATAATTTTATATATCGTTTTGTTTGCATATTCAATCAATGACTTTATCTATTACTAGCTGACCCTCCCGACGTTGTCTGGACCTAATATCCAAAAAAAGCAAATATAAATAATCACAAAAAAATAAAAATAAGCAGAGGAAAAAATTTACTATATTGCAGGATTGCAAAAAAAGCTGGCTGTAATTTAAATAAGTCACGCGAATTGCTTTTATTGGTTTTAAACAGCTTTTTTGGTCAAAACTGGCTTTTATACTGTAAAGCATTTTTATTATAAACTGCACATTTTTAAGGATACAAAGAAGGTTTTAAATTTAATAGTGATAATAGAGTGGGATTTTTCGCCTGTTTTCGTTTGTATAAGTAATTTGATTTTAAGTCCTAAGCATCTGGAATTCTGGAATTTTAAAAAAATGTTTAATGGATGGAATATAATAAAATTCTCAAAGACAGAATCTCTAGGGACGGATGAGTAAATTTGTTTTAGACAGGTTTCCATCTTCGCCTGTATGCTGTCTATCGTGATTGATGCAACAAGACCGACTTCAAGAGCAACAGTTTTTTCATTCTGTTTCTTTGTAAATACATGTTACCCGGTATTGAGTTTTGCGCAATTTTTTTCGTAACTTTCCGATAGATGGCGAAACTATTTTTCAGTATCTCGAGCAGGAATGCTGTCCGTTTTGTAAGAAAAGTAATGTTTGTAATCAAAATTGTAGCTGAACTATTAAAAACTATTATTAGTATATTCATTTGAAATTTTGTTCTTTAACCTTCCACCGAGTGCGTTGTCCAAAAACTTTTTTTTTCCCCCTGAAAATTTGTTCTCGCAAACGGCACCGAAATTAATATTCAGTTTTTATTGCTGATATTGATATAGTTGCTCTTCTAACATGTTTCTTACGACTGTTGTGAAATATCTTGCAGTTGTATCAGTGTAACTACTGTTTCAAAAAAATATCCCGTTCGCCCACTCATGGCAAAACTTTAAACGCGCCCTTAGAAAGGGTAGGCGAAACGTTTTTAAAAGAATCAATCACCGTAACGAGTGTATTTAATAATATTTGTTTATACTAAGATAAAGTATGGAGACTGTTCTAAAATCGTTCGTGACTATCTTTTATGAGGTGCTGTATGTTAGGAATAAATTCAAGATAAAGAAGATTTCGAATCTTTTGGGTAAAAATAAATATTTAAAATAAATACCACTTTCCCTTGATTTTAAAAAAGAAATTTAGTAAAATATCCATTGTAATTTCATGTTATTGTTTCGACAAATTTCCGATAGATGGCGACACTATTTTAAGTGCCTTCAGTAGAAAAGGAATGTACCATAAAAGAGCAGCCCAGCAGTAAACTTCTTTGAGGAAAAAAAAAATCTGAAATTGCAGCATGTTATGCAGATGGATTGCAAACAAATGCTCCTAAAAACTTACAACGAAGAATAATTTTAGAAACCAAGCTTTGGAAATACATATATGCTCAAATCCAAAATAGCTACATTCTGACGCATTTCTGAATTCATTTTTGTTCGGAAACGCATGAAATGGGCAGGTACTCTTATTCAGAATTTCAGAAACAGAAACTGGGTATAATCGAAAGACAATTTCCATTTTTTTGGTAAAAGCAGAAAATACTGTCAAAGTCGGCGTTTTGAACCGAATTCTCCACGCACCAGCACGAGAAAAGAGAAAAATGTGTCGTCAGGTGACACGAATCGCTTATAACTTGATAAGTAATTTATTTATCAAAAAATGTAAAAGTCCAAATCGCTTTTATAGTCAGGCATACCAATTTTATGCTTTTGCGTTTAAAATTGAGTCAGAAAGTTTCGTATTGTTGAGCAGCAGGTTAGTTAAGAACCACGTTTAAGGCTGCTTTCTAATCCAAACTAGTTACTTTATGACATTTTTTTTTTTAATTCATTTTTATTCGGAAACGCATGAAATTCGCAAGTGCTCTTATTCCAAAACTTTGTAGTCGAAACACGTTTTCCATTTTTTGATAAAGACAGTAGATCTTTCAGAAAATACTGTCAAAGTGGCCGTTTTGAACCAAATTTCCGGACGTGACAGTGAAAGACGGGCGAAAAACCAGTCGTCACGTGACTCGAATCGCTTATAACTCGATAAGTAATTTATTTATCAAAAAAAAAAAAAAAAAAAAATGGAAAACTTAATTCGATTCCAAATCGCTTCCATAGCCAGGCCTGCCAACTTTATGACATTGCGTTTAAAACTTGAGTCTGAAATTGTGTCATAAAGTTTAGCGTTGTCGAACAGGTCAGTTGAGAACCACCATAAAACTGAATTTGTAAAAGAAGCTACTACAAAACGAGAGTGACTGGTCAAAAACGATATTTATTTTTTTTTTTTTTTTACTCTCCCGTGTATTTTGATGCGACGCTAAGATCGCAAGTTTGAAATAGATTCTTCGATGGGAAAGGCGCTTTGCTGGGGATCACCGCCTTCTCGTTATCCTCCACGTCAAAGGGGGCACGGAGAATCCTAGTTTACCAGCCGGGAGATCTTGAAAGGCCCGCATACCGATGACGGAGGTGACTCGGCGGGGCGCAACTCGTCAGAAATTCCTGGGCGGTCATCTCTTCGATCCCTCACGGATTTTGCACATTATGTATACAGTAAGGGATCAAAAATATCGATTTTAGACGTTTTGTCGAAATTTCTGGAACTTCAGGAATGTAAAGAAACATGTTTCATCTTCTATATTTCAGCGGAGGTTGAGACACGAGGGCCGTTAGGGGATTCAACCATTTGAAAAAAAAAAAATATATATATATATATTGGCAATCATCCTGTAAAATTAGGGTGTAAAATCATCCAAGGCTTTTTTCCAAAGTCCCGTCTTTGTGAAATTGTGAACAGCTTTTAGGTAGATTTCGTAAGAAATACTACCTATTACATTCTCACCTAAGTTGGAAATTTTGAAATTTTTTTGCAGATCTACGCCGATCATGACTCCCAGAACCCAAAACCACCCCCAGTTCAAAAGTTTATCTATCTATCTATCTATCTATCTATCTATCTATCTATCTATCTATCTATCTATGTCACTTTTTTCTGACCACGATAACTGGAAAAATTCTGCATTAATCTTTTACAAACTGATACATAAAATCTCGCTCAAGTTCGTTAATGGGCAAAATCGAACCAAGGGGGGGGGGGGGGGAATGGGGGGGGCTTTTTGGAAAAACAGAAAAACCCTCATAATTTCTTTATTTTTATACGTATCGAATCCGTTTAAAGTTATTATTACTTCTAGGAAAAGGGCCGAAAATTTATGTATGACAGATTTTTGATATAATTAAAAATGGCCCCAAGGGGGGGGAAAAAGGGGGGTTTTAGAAGAAAAAAAATTATAGCTTCGTCAATTCACAAGATATCAAATCCGCGTAAATTTATTATTAATCCTCTTAGTATTATCTAAAACTTTTATATTGACAAGTTTTTTATAGGACCAACCGTTATAGCAAAAAATAATTAAAAACAAAAAAAATCCCTGCCGGCTCCGCCTGCAAACAAGTTATTTTTCGAAGTAGGCGGTTCTAACTCCCGCATCTTTTCGATACTGATACATAAAATCAAGGGGCATAAAATCTCGGTCAAGTTTGTTAATGGGCAAAATCGAACCAAGGGGGGGGATGGGGGGGCTTTTTGTGAAAACAGAAAAAAACCCATAATTTCTTAATTATGATACGTATCGAATCCATTTAAAGTTATTATTACTTCTAGGAACAGGGCCAAAAACTTATGTATGACAGATTTTTGATATAATTAAAAATTGCGTTAAGGGGGGGGGGAGGGAAAGGGGGTTTTAGAAGAAAAAAATTCAGAACTTCGTCAATTCCCAAGATTTCAAATCCGCTTAAATTTATTATAAATCCTCTTAATATTATCTAAAACTTTTATATTGACAAGTTTTTTATAGGACCAACCGTTATAGCAAAAAAAAAAAAAAAAAAAAAAATTAAAAACAAAAAAAACCCTGCCGGCTCCGCCTGCAAACAAGTTATTTTTCGAAGTAGGCGGTTCCAACTTCAGCATCATCGCAAAAAGGTCATTTCTTCCGCAATTCCCGACAAATAGGCGCCCCACGGTCTGCGTCATCGAAATCTACCCGTGCCTGTAGGCCGAGCCGTCAGGGATTTTTTACATTTGTGAAAAATCTAGTCCGAATTTTGTGAATTTGAAATGATTGCTATATTCAGGTTCTTGCTATATTTTTTAAGAACATATATGTACGTAAAATACACATTTGTTCTTTGTATATGTAAAAATGGTAGTCGGATTTTACTTTTTAAATGATTAACTTTTCATCCAATTTTTAACAGATTTACATACTAATTGGAGCATATAAATTTCCTGAAAGTGGCATTCTATTTTCTTAAACTCGCATTCACGGGGCAAAAAAAAAAAAAAAACATAAATCAAGCTGAATTTGTTTAAAACTTTTTTTTAAAAAGAAACTTTTATATCTCCATGAATAGACGTGGTATTCTTAACACAAATGAACATACATATTATACAGGAACCAGATTAGTCATTCGTTACAGCTACAGATCGGCTCGAGCATTTCTTTTACAGGGATCTGTGTAGGAAGAAATTGGGGCCTTTAAAGGACCCTTCACTTTTTTTTTTTTTTTTTTTTTACTTTAAACAGGTACCTTCACAAAATTTTTCATTTTAAAACAAGATCCTTCACAAAACACTTTGAGCAGCCCTGTATGTCAGGTTGTTTTCGTTTGTACAATTGATTTCGTTTAAAAAAAAAACTAGTCGTTGGGGGCCACCGTAATACTTACCCATCATGGATATGCATAATGTAAAATATTAAAATAAAAATGTGTAAACTACTTATAAAATGCATTGCAATTCAAATAAAATCGTGGCTTGATGACGTCACAAACTTTAAAGGCTCGATTACTGAAATGCTTGAAAGAAACATCCTTATAACTCCAAAAATAATAATCCTATTAACTAGCGGTTTATTGCATCTGATTAAGCATCAAATTTCCAATTAAAATATATCTTTGAAGTGAAATTTGGATGAAATACAGGGTCATGAAAAATCGAAGAGTGTGGCAAATAGGATTCCAAATATCTCGGCAACTAATTATCCGATCGAATTCATGCTTTATTCAAAATTTATGTTTTTTTATTGTCTTTTATATTCATTTCTTAAAATAAACAATTTCGAAAATTTTTATATACCTTTCATCAGAACGAATATTTCGAGAGTCCGAAAAAAATTGTTCCGGTTAATCGAGGTTATTGAAATGAAATAGGCTTCTTCCCATTATTACATACTAAGTACATACCAAATTTCAAGTATCTATCTCAATTTTTTCGGGAGATAGAGCGTTTACAGACACACACACACACAGACACACAGACGGACGGCAAAATTTTTTTTCTAAAAATATGTTTTTCGGAATCTCCAGTGTCTGAAACGTGTAAATCCGTCAAAAAAAATTTTTCGATTTTCAAAACGATTACAAGACTTACCCTATACTACGTATGATGGGTAAGTAAAAATCCAAAATGCCTGGAATTAAAAAGAAAAAAAAAATTTAATGGATGTAATAAAATAACATTCTCAAAGACGAAATCGCTCCGGACGGAAAAAAAATTCGTTTTAGACAGGTTTTACCTATTACACTGTCTGTCGTGACTGTAAATGACATCATCCTTTATGCTTCGACCGTGACAAACTATTTTCGTTGAGGAAAGTTTTACTGTCATACCTAAAATACTTATGCAAAGTTACCTGAATGTATAAATCGCAATATAACACGCTACCCCCCTTTTTTTTTATTATTATTATTACTGAGAAGTATAGATTGTATTAGACTCTGTTCAATATATGCAGCCTATCTTCCGTTGGATCAGCCAATCCCTCTTTGAATGATCCATTGTAAGCCTTTCCTCTGACTCAGCGTCTGTGTCTAGATTGTAATAGAAACACCTTCCGAAAGGAAAAATAATAACAACAAAACAAATCTCATCTCATTATTAAGGAGTCTAAATCAAGACATTCGATCAGAAACGCCTCGTTTAGGTTATGGGATGATTTTCTTTTTCCATTTCTTTCTTTCTCGGAATAGTTTTCCATGCGAGCCCACATTTTTTTTTTCTTTTTGTCAATCTTTGATTTATATTATTCCTCTTATGTTGCTTAGTGGATGAGTAAGATTAAGAAAGGAATCTAATTTATGTCTGACGAAGGCGGGGAGTTCTGAGATTCGTCCAAATTGGATCAATGAATACAATTCCTTTAGAAACTCTTTTAAGACTGTTCTCAAATCCAAACTGCCTAATTTATGACATATTTTTGTTCGGAAACGCGTGAAATGGGCAGGTGTTCTTATTCAGAAACTATGTCATCGAAAAACGTTTGTCATTTTTTGGTAAAGGCGCAGAAGATCTTTCAGGAAAGACTACCAAAGTCGGCATTTTGAACCGAATTTTCGGGGTACCAGAGCGAGAAAGGGAGAAAAAAAACGTGTCGTTACGTGACTAGAATCGCTTATGATCTAGATAAGTCATTCGATAAGTCATTTATTTATCAAAAAATGGAAAAAAAAAAAACTCATTTCGATTCCAAATCGCTTCCCTATAGTCAGGCCTGACAATTTTATTCCTTTGCGTTTAAAAACGTGTCAGAAAATTTCACGTTATTGATCAGGTCATTTGAGAACCCTCTTAAATCTTGCTTTGGATACAGTTCAGGAGGTTTGGACGCTAATAGTATTGACTGCCCAGGTTGAAGCAGGACAACTCCATTTTCAGATATCCGTCCCGCATAGTTGAGCCTGTGAAGTGTTCTGACTTTCAAGAGTTCCCTCGTAGAGCTCTAGTCCCCCTTTAGCTTGACGCCAAAATTCTTGACTTTTCGCGATGTGCGAAGCTCTTCGCGTGTACTATTTGAACGGACACTAACTATTTTATATTAAGGCTGTTCACAAATCCAAACTGTCTACTTTATGACACATCTTTTAATTCATTTTTGTTCGCAAACGTGTGAAATGGGCAGGTGCTCTTATTCAGAAACTTTGTAATCGCAAGACGTTTTCCATTTTTAGTTAAAAATTCTGAAAATACTGCTAAGTCGGCGTTTTGAACCGAATTTCCGGACGTGAGAGTGAGAGACAGAAGAAAAACCGGTTGTCACTTGACTCCAACCGCTTATAACTCGATAAGTAATTTACTGAATAAAATTTGGAAAACTCTTTTCGATTCCAAATCGCTTCCATAGTCAAGCCTTCCCATTTTATGCCTTTGCGTTTAAAAATGAGTCAGAAATTATGTCGTAAAGTTTGGCGTTGTTGAGGAGGTATAAATAAGGTGGTTGGTTCTCAACTGATCTGCCAACAACGCCAAACTTTCTGACACAATTTCAGACTCATTTTTAAACGCAAAGGCATAAAATGGGCAGGCCTGACTATGGAAGCGATTTGGAATCGAAATGAGTTTTCCAAATTTTATTCAATAAATTACTTATCGAGTTATAAGCGGTTGGAGTCTCGTAACGGTCGGTGTTTCGCCCAATCTTTTGCTGCCACGCTCGGAAATTCGGTTCGAAACGCCGACTTTCACAGTATTTTCTGAAAGATCTACTTCTTTTATCAAAAAATGTAAAACGTCTTTCGATTACAAAATTACTGTACTTGAATTACTACACTTGTCAATTTGATGCGTTTCCGAACAAAATGAATTAAAAAATATGTCATAAAGTAGTCAGTTTGGATTTGAGAGCAGCGTTAAAAGAGTGTCGATTCTTAGAAATCTTATTCTTAAAAAGTGCTTTTAATTGTTGAAAAGTCTGTGGAATGGCGAAAGGTTTTTTGATGCATTGAGGGTTGTCAAGATTAGAAAAAAGGCCGGCTGTCTTACATTTTTTTTTGTTGATTTTAACCGGCTTTTCTTTTTTTATAAAAAAAAAAAAAGATGCTATACAGCTAATTTACATTAAACTTTAATTTATTTTTAATACACTCATAAATGTTTTCTGCTACAAAAATTATGAATTTCTATTAAGTATTATCAATTATCTCTACTAGAAGGTAATTATTGAGGAGAATGCACAAATATGGATCTAAAATGACTAGCACCCCTAAATTATTAATTTAATTATCAATAACCTCAAATGACAAATTGAAGGACTTTAAACAAGTGAATGGTTTACAAATTCTCAAAATGTTTTATCGTAACGGATTTAAATTAAATAATTATGAAAGTTACTTTTAATCTCTTGGCTACACTGTCTGGAAGGTATTTTGCAAGCTCAGGTGAAAATAACATTTATTTTGTGAGGAAATAAGCATCAGTGCTGTCATTTATTGGTTTTGTTCCAAAGCAATAAACATTCACGTACGTAGGAGTAAAATAAAAATGTAAATAAATAATAATAATAAATAAATAAATCAAACAGTTTAGTTTTTATGACGAAAAGAATGGAGGTCCAAATTTGCGTACCCCCAGGTCCGAAGAGTCTCCTAGCGTTAGGCTCATTTTTAGATGCGTTCGTAATTATGTAAATATGTAGCACCTATAGTCTTCGTCTGGTCCGTCCATCTGTCCGCATGTAACAGCGCAAAAACTACCCAACCGAATGGTTTGAAATTTAAATCGTTGCAGAATTTTGTCGAATCATTTAAAATTTTATGAAAATCGAATCAAAACTTAAAAAGATATTAATAAAAGTTTTCTTTATTCTATTAAATCCTATCGTACGAACGTAATCTATATAGTAATATAAAAGCGCTAGTCATGCGACTGTGGAAAACAAATGCGAGCAAACCACGTCTTTTTCCATATGCCAAGCGACTATTTTTATTAAAAATTATTTTTTCGAATAAAATTTCATAAAAGTTATAATTTTAGAAAGATCGTTCAAAAAAAAAAAAAAAAAAAAATGTTCGCTTGAAAGATGAGAGTTCATTAAAAAATGTATATATTCTGAGATAACTTCAGTGGAAATTACGTTAACAGCCGAATATCTCAATCCATTAGAGTCAATAAACCCAGGAGATTCGTTCATTACGAGTCATAAAAATATTAAACCATGGACGTAATCCTTCGCAAAGCAAGATTTCCATGGGGGAATTTTGCAGTGCTGTCTGGTGTCGAAAAAAAATCGCATTTGTAAACGTGGCATACATAATAAAAGAAAAAAAAACATGCTTATTTCGCTTATAGCAGACGATATAATTCATTTCTCTGAAATAATAAGGATGATTTTTTTACATTGTGAAACTTGTTATAAAACAAACGCACCTCCTATGTCACGTTTAACGTACAATTTCCAACTTGTCTTTTCTATTTTAGTCGCTTTACTTGAAAATATTTATTCAGTATTCGAGGTTCGAGGGCACGACAGTCGATGACCTCTTCTTTTGTGACTCGCAGATTTTCAGTTCATCTTTGTAATTTTTTTTTGCTTTTGCTTTAAAAAAAAAAAAATCCCAAGTTTTTTTTTTCCATCTTTCTGTCGTTTCAGTCTTTTTTTCGACTTAAAAAGTACTTCCCACTTCGTTGTTGTAAGACGGGTATAGAAGCTTTCTTCCTAATGCGAAGTAAATGTTTTCACAACTGATGTTTGCTTTTACGCTTCCGCATTTCCATTCTTATGTTTCTTTTATCAAGAGGCCGAAAGCCATCTCTAAGAGAGTGTCTGCAGCCATTCGCAATGGGTTTATTATTATTGTAAACTACGTTTCGACATTTACCGAGAAACGACACTTTTTTTTTTTTTTTGTCGCTTAGTATTCTCAGATGTATTAAAGGTATCCCTTAAGGTACACACCTTTTGAAACGTCATTTTCAATAAAATTATCGATTTTTCATTTTTGCATTAATATTAATATCCGATCTTTTATCTATCGAATTCTGCTTTAATTGTGTCTGTATCTGAATTAGAACCCGAGTTACAGCCGTTTAAAATTACATCTGTTACTGCTTGCCGAAGATGCAACCGGGAATAAGCTGAAATGTCTTACATTCTTCTTTTTCGAGATTTAGCATTTAAATTGGATTATATGTCCAAGAAAGTACGGGGAGTATATAATTAAACCTTTAAAGAATAATAATTATTTTTATAACAAGAACCGCGTTATTTTTATCTTTTTCACAAAATGAAGTTTTTCAGATTTTTACTGTACGCAAAACATTCTATAGCAAACAATTATGCATGAAATGCCTTGAAATATTTTTTACTTTATTGAGGGAATAGACCACAATCATGATAATATATTATTTAGTTTTATATTTACACTGTTATAAGTTAAAAAGTTGCTAGAAATTTTACGAATTTTTCATTACATTAGTACTTCGAGTGCCATAGCATCAGCGATAGAGATGCTATTATAATGCGGCTAGTCTATGTCCTAGAGAAAGTTATTCTCTTTATTATGCAATATACAAAATGTGAATATATTGATTTGATTTTGAGTTACCATGTTTTGCGCTAAAGTCAATTTTTCACATAATTTTGGCTATTTTTCCCTTTAAAAAATCATTTGTGTAATTTCTAAAATGTTAATATAATTTTCAAAGTTTTAACTTAAATGTCATTAGAAAAAATTGGTATAAAGAGAAAATTTCAAAAAGTCACCTCCGAAGGTGTGGAGGATAACTTAATTGTAGTAGGCTTTTGACAAATAATTATCATAAACTAATTACTACTCTTAAAAGAAATATTATTTACTCAACAGAGCAATAAACCTCCAAAGTAATAAATAAAATTGAAAATACGTTATAAAAAAATAAGAAAAGAGGGAACAAGATAGCACTACAGATTGAAAAATAATAATTTCATCTCCAAGTTAATATAATATAGCGACTAAATGAACTCGTGAATATTTTGAATTTTTGTTATTACTCTTCTAATGGCGATCCAGCAACTCAATTTTAGGTAGATTTCGTAAGAAATACTACGTATTACATTCTCCCCTAAGTTGGAATTTTTGAAAAATTTTTGCAGATCTACGCCGATCATGACTCCCAGAACCCAAAACCACCCCCAGTTCAAAACTTTATATATCTATCTATGTCACTTTTTTATGGACACGAAAACGTCAATAATTCTGTACAAATCTCTTCCAAACTGATACATAAAATCAAGGAGCATAACATCTTGGTCAAGTTCGTTAATTGGCAAAATCGAAATGGGGGTGGGGGGGGGGGGCTTTTTGTGAAAACAGAAAAAAACCCATAATTTCTTAATTATGATACTATCTAATCCGTTTAAAGTTATTGTTACTTCTAGGAAAAGGGCCGAAAATTTATGTATGACATATTTTCGATATCATTAAAAATGGCCCCAGGGGGGGGGGGAGATTTTAGAAGAAAAAAATTCATAACTTCCTTCATTCACAAGATATCAAATCCGCTTTTATAAATCCTCTTAATATTAGCTAAACTTTTTTATTGAGAAGTTTTTTATAGGAAGAACCCTTATAGCAAAAAAAAAAAAAAAAAAAACGTAAAAAACAAAAAAAAAATCCCTGCCGGCTCCGCCTGCAAACAAGTTAGGTTTCGAAATGGGCGGTTCTAACTGCCGCATCATGGCAAAAAGGTAATTTCTTCCGCAATTCCCAATCCACAGGCGCCCCACGGTCTGCGTCTTCGTAATCTACCTGTGCCTGTAAGGAATTCTTTTAACCTGAAATATTAGTAGCATTCTAAAGTTGCTTCTGTCATATTTCCTGCCAATTAGAGCTTCTTCCTTGAAAAGATTTCCATATTAGTTCGTTTAAACAGATAAGAACCGATTGTCTCCGTGAACAGCAAGCGTGGCACAAGAGACTAATTTCAAAAGCTCGGTCGTTTCCAGTTCCAACAACAAACACATCCCGTTTTTTTTTTTTTTACTCAAACAAATAGTATTTTAAGCGTCGGTCACGACGAAGAGGTCATCCGGAACAAAAACTCGAGGGTCAATCAGACCATTTAGCCGAAAAAAAATACGATTCTGCGGAAGTCGACGAAAGGGAAAAAAACTTTTAATTCCTTCGTCTGCTTTACAAACATCGAACGTGTATTGTAAAACATCGCATAAACAAACGTTTTACTTCAGAAGAAAACAAAACCCACAATGCCTTGCGAGACAAACGAGTTCGCGAAAAAAACTGAAAATTCTTTTAACATCGGGTTGGTTCATGTTCATTCGCTAAAATCAGAAAAAGATAGACTGCACATCTAAAAAAAAAAAAAAAAAAAAAACTGGACTCGGCAGATAATTTGGAATGCTTTTATAATCTAGGGAGGCGACGCCGCGCATTTTTTGAGATTTTATTGATTCATCTCTCTGCTATTAAGAAGTAAAGGTAGCGTATAATTACTGGATTCCATTCCTCCATTGAAAGGTATTAATTGCGAAAAAAAATTGTAACATTCCCCCTCGAATAAGAATCGAGCCAAGTGGATCATTCGAAAAGGAAAGGGCACTTAAGGCTGTTATCAAATCCAAAGAAGTTACTTTCTGACACAATTTTGAATTCATTTTTATTCAGAAACACATGAAATTAGCAAGTGTTTTCTTATTCAGAAACTATGTCATTGAAATGAGTTTTCCATTTCTTGGTGAAAGCAAAAGATCTTTCAGAAAACACTATCAAAGTTGGTGTTTTGAGCCGAATTCTCGAGGCAGCAGAGCGAGAAAGGTAAAATTCGTGTCGTCACGTGACCCGAATCGCTTGTAACTCGATAAGTAATCTATTTATCAAAAAATGAAAAACTCATTTCGATTCCCAATCGCTTCCATAATCTTTTATGCCTTTAAATTTATGTGTTTCTCAAATGACCTGCTCAACAACGCGAAACTTTCTGACTCATTTTTAAACGTAAAAGCTTAAAATAGGCTGGCCTGACTATTGTAGCTATTTCGAATGGAATAGCGCTTTCAATTTTTTGATAAATAAATTAGTTATCGAGTTATAAGCGATTCTTGTTGCGTGACGACATGTTTGTTTCCATTTCTTGTTTGCCTCGTCGGGAATTCCGTTCGGAACGTCGATTTTGACAGTATTTTCTGAAGGATCTTCTGCAATTTAACCGAAAATGGAAAACGCCATTCTATTACACAGTTCTTGAATAAACCGAATTCCCGACGCGGTAAAGAGAAAGGGAAACAAACGTGTCGTCACATGACAAGAATCGCTTATAACTCGATACCTATTTTATTTATTAACAAATTGTAAACGCTATTCGATTCCAAATTGCTACAATAGTCAGGCCTGGATATTTTAAGCTTTTACGTTTAAAAATGAGTCAAAGTTTCGTGTTGTTGAGTAGGTCATTTGAGAGCCATCTTAAATGGCAGAATTGTAAGTGTGGCTTGTATATACTTGTGTACAGTGCAAATCTTTATACACTTTTCAGAACACTTTTTATAACACCTTTTTTGTCACCTTTTTAGTACACTTTGAAGCTCACTTTTTGGAACAGTTAGAATACTTCTGTGAACACTTCTTTTGTTCAGCACGTATTCAAGCGCACTTTTTGAAAGCGATAATTTCCCAAGTGTGCCCAAATGCGTTTCCAATCTGTTCTCAAATGCATAGGCGTAGAGTTTTGAAAATTATTGGAGGGGCTCAGTCAGCGGCGTAGCCGGAGGGGAGGGAGGGGGAGAGTCCGAACCCCTTGGAATGAGGAACTAATTATTTCATTATGGATACAAAAACAGTAATGATTTCTAACAGAGTTGGGCAAATTTGTAATCCTAATTATCTGCAGTGTAATTAGTTTAATTGTATGTAATTAATTATAGTTAAAATTACATGCCGTAAAAATTCTTGCAGCACAGTAGCTAGAACCCCCCCCCCCCCCCCCATCCCATTATATGACGAAATTTCTCTGCATTAATGTGTTTAACTATAATTAATTACATAGAGATTAAATTGTAATTACATGGCAGATAATTGGGATTACAAATTTGTCCAACTCTGATTTCTAAGATGAAATTGCAAGGAATCATGGAGAATTTCGTTTTAGGCAGCTTTCTGCCTTAACAGGTAAACTTTTAAGGAATTCATTTCGTTATAACTATGGAATGTTTCCGATTGAGACAAGATTCTTTTGTAGACTGCTTTCGTTTACACAGATTAAATATTTATAGAGTGAAGTCTGTGAAAAAGCAAGTGCAAAGCACCGAAAAAATATATTTGACTGGTTACTATTAGGTATATGATTGTATGGTAATCCTTTCGTCGAATCACGAAAAGTTTCCATTTAAGACGAGGATTTGTTATAGACAGGCTCCGTTTTGGCAGGTTATATATATAAAAATATTATGTAAATACAGCAAAATCTGTTTAAACGGAATCTATCGTAATCGGAAAAATAACGTAGTCCCGTTGAAAAAAGTACCGTGCAATTACATCTCGTCACCTGAGAATAAGATGGTTCTATCTGGCAAAAACTCATTTTGCAATTAGAACACTTTGAAAATCAGCATGCTCTGTATGTGCAGCTATTAAAGTTTGAAAAAAACTTTTGGCAATAATAAATTTTTATGTAGGTATAGACAGCAATTCTACAAAATCAAAGTTCATAAATACTATTTTCGTGGATTTTTTTACATTTAAAAAATTTGATAGAACCATATTATTCTCAAACATCGTGTCTTGCTTAGAATAACAGGGTTCTATCATAAAAGAACCATGTTATTGTTAATTTTTTAACTTCTTATAATTTAACAAAGTGAAATTTTGTTTATTAATTCGAATAAACATCATCAAACTAATTAATAGCATCTTCACAAAATTAATAAATTTACGTAAGTTAAATATAATATTTAATTGAACGCAAACTATCTTAAATATGACTAAATTATTATTGTTATGACTAAATTAAATAGATATTTTTTTGAAAAAAAAAAATTACCAAGGGCAGTTTTAATGGGGTAACTTGAAAGAGATAAATAAATTTTTTCATGTATCTTTTCACATGTTTTATATATTTCTCTATATATACATTTGGAAAAAATATCTGCAATTTCAAAGATCTAAGAGGAGTAAAAAAAAAAAAAATATTTCTTTTAAATTCTTTCTTTATATTCACTCGGACACCTGTGACTAAAACAGCAGCAATATCGATGGTTTCAAAGGTTTTTGCCGCTTAAATGCATAATAGATGAAACTTTTCAAAGAATTGCATAGTTTTAAAAGATTACCTTTTAATATAAATTTACTTCTTAAAATTCAAATACAATCACCATCAACTAAAATAACATTAGGCCCATTGAAAAACATTCATAATATTCACCATTACATTTTCTATATAATTAAATAAGAAGTTTGTTTTTTGACTCAGTTCATTGCACGAATGAATTAATAATTGAAGAAGTTAATGAAAGTTATATTGTTTTATTTATTTAAATTGAAGTCAATCGAATAAATTGATGTAATTTATTATGTAGCAAGTTTAATCGAAATACGACGATTAGATTGCAGATAATATTCGTATAGTACTAATTACTAACTAAGTTACTAAGTCATATGAGTACCATTTCCATTATCAGAAAATTTTAATGTTACAACCAGTGATGAATACTGGAGGTGGTCAGCAAAAGAACTCCCTATCCTAGTCCATGCCCCTACCAAAAGTTATTTATTTATTTATACTAAAGTCTAAGAATAAATGACGCTCCCCTCCCCTTTCGGTGGCGCCTGGGAGCAGCAGAAATTCTTATCGGAAAAAAATTTATCAAATCTACACTCGTGATTACCCTTCCAGGCTGCTTGTCAGAACCGCCTTTAGAGGTCTGCACAAGTCCTATCCTTAGAAAAGGAATATACTGTATGATTAATATTTGTTCCAAGGTCCTACGAGAAATAAAAACTAAATGTTGAGCCCGATCTGTTTAGTCTTGTTAACTTGCCCTTGTAGAAAAACAACGAAATTAAACGCAACTCAATTTCTACAAATTAAATGAAAATAAAATAAAAAGCCGATACTTTTTTTAACAATACGATTCTACAACTGACATTCTAGTAAAAAAAAAAAAAAAAAAAAAATCCTGTGTGAATTCAACATTACAGAAACACAATCACTTACCCCTGAAAGGGTTAAAGAAATATTGCATCTGTTTTTATACAATAATTTGAAATTCAGTATTTTTAAGATTCTTATGTCTGCAAGCAATCGTAATATGAAATAATAATATTGATGAATATTTAAACAACTGCATATGCATACACCAGATTAATTTAGAAATAATAGTAATTAAAAGAGGAATAAAAGATTGATTAAAGAAAACCATACTTTTAAAGCTGAAAATATAATGAAGAAAAGGTATTTTTCTGTAATTTATAGAAACAAAATATATTTTAATACAGCAATCAGTATATAACCTACCAAAAAGATTTCCAAAGATTCCAATTTGCAAAAGAAACGTCGTATAATAAAAATATTTCATGAAAAAGTTGCCCCGTATCTTCTCCATGAATGTACAGCTAGATACATTTATATGAACAGCGAAACGATAATAGTAATTGCGGTTAGTGAAAGAAAACCGGCCTGAGTTTGAGTTTCGGGCCCGGCCCAGGTCTGTGCAGACTTTTAATCAGACAACTTAAGACAACACAAAAATAAATTCTTTAAAATAATAAGTAGGAACAATTGAATACTTACTGTTTATTGGAACTACTAGATCCTTGAGAATCATCCTTTACTGCAAGAGACGGCTTGGTATCTTTAGAAAATGTTAATAGATATTTGTCCATCTATTTATATAAAAATTTTATTTTTATGCCTGACTCAGGAAAAAGAAATTTTCTCGTCTATATTCTTTGCCTTAAAGACACTACTGATTGTTTTGGTTTGGTCATCCGCTGCAGCAAAACTTTAAAACCCCTCTGTACTCCCCCCCCCCCCCCCCCACCTCTCGAATTCTTCGAAATGCCTGTAGGACCTTTTTATCCAAGGCCGGATGGCCCCTTCATTGTATGTTTGGGAAAAGGCTAACCATCTTATCTAAGGTTGTGTAATTTGATAGTATCGGACACGTCGTCTACGTTAAAAGTGTTAATTTATTGCCCCCTGTGCAGGACGTCAGAATCAGAAAAGGTGATTCTTCCTGGAACCTATGTTTTCCGTGTAAAGAAGAAAAAAAGAAAGAAAAAACCCGTGGAGAGTGCTTCGTTTTACCCATACATTATGGTGAAAGTTTTCTTAGGCTGTTTTAGTCGTTTATAAAGAATAAAAATAAACAACGAATTTAGAGAAAGAAAATTTTTTCTGGAAAACAATATTCGCTGAAAAATTCGATAAATCATTATAAATTCCAAAATTTGAGATTTTTTTCTATATCGGTTGGCGACAAAAAATACCAGCCCATCTGAAAAAATTATTGGGGGGGCCCGAGCCCCATGGGCCCATACAACTCTACGCCTATGCTCAAATGTGTTTCCAAGTTTAGATTTAACAAATATCCTGATCAGAACACTTTCGGTACACTATCGAAACACTTTCTTTATAGCGAAGTATATTCGGAACACATTTCAGGACACATTAAGACAACTGGAACACTTTTTTTAAAGTCAAAGTGTTCCAAATGTGTTCTCAATGTGGGCTGGGATTTTGCAGTGCAAGTGCTATATACACTCATGTCTAGACAACTCTATTAAAATTACTTCGACGCGCAACAGTCGCTTTGATTTAAACACAACTTAAGACTGTTCTCAAATGCTTATGTTCCTGATCCATTCCTGAAAACATTTTTATACCTAAACGCATTCAATGTGTAGGTATACTTATTGAAATACAAAAGCATCGTATAGCGTTTTCCTTTTTTTATAAAAGCAAAGGGTCTTTGAGAAAATGGTGTCAAAGGTGGCATTTTAAGCCGATTTTCGAGATACGTCATTATGAGACAGTAATCTATAATAATAAGGAAATAAGTTTTTGTGTGTGTGTGTGCTGTGTTCTGAAGAAACCGCTGCACGCAGAGTTACTAATATAATATTAGTAGAAAGATATGTGTTGTAATGCACCTCAAAGCCCGATTTTGAATATTTTTTTTTATTAGATTTTTTTTAATTTTATTTTTTATGCGATTTTTATCGTTTTGGGGCGTTTTTTTTACTTTAATAAAAAGAATCCGTTTTCAATCTTTTAGCCAATATAGTAAATTTTGTCCTCTTTTCAATAATGTTTATTCGGAATTCGTGCAACGATTTTTGAATTTTTAGCGATTTTTAGCGTTTTGCAGCGATTGTTTGACATTTGTGAAAAATTTACGATTACAATATTTTAATCCATTATAGTAAATGTTGTTCTCTGCAATTTTAGATTTTTTTAGCTATTTTCAGGACCTCTTCCGTTCATTGGTTTTAGCTAAATGTCTCCCAATCCAAACAGGGAAAGTTATTTTGGCCACCCTGTATATTAAAAGTCGGTTTTACCTATTTTCAACAAGCATGAGATTCCGCGGTTTTGCGCTTTTTTGTCATTTCCCGATTTCCGCTATTTTCGGATTTTCCGAAAAAACGCGAAATTTGCCTAAAGATCGCGGGAAAAAAACGCGAATTTCATCAAAGAATCGTGTGAAAACCGCGATAATCGCCAAAAAATCGCGGAAAAAATTCCAAATTCGTTTAAAAACGCAAATTTCGTGAAAGGATCGCTGAAAAAACGTGAATTTCCTGAAAAGATCGCTGAAAAAACGTGAATTTTCCAAAAGATCGCTGTAAAAACTCGAATTTCGCCAAAGGATCGCTGAAAAACTCGAATTTTGCAAAAGATCGCGGAAAAAAGCGAATTTTACCAAAATATCGCTGTAAAAACGCGAATTTCGCCAAATAATAGCAGAAAAAACGCGAATTTTGCCAAAAGATCACGGGGAAAATGTGAATTTCACCGTAGGACAGCCGAAAAAACACGAATTTCGCCAAAAGATCTCGGAAAAAACGCGCATTTCGCCCAAAGGATCGCTGTAAAAACGCTTATTTCGTCAAACGATCGCTGAAAATACTCTAATTTCGTCAAATGATTGCTGAAAAAATGCGAATTTCGTCAAAATTTACTGTATTGGTTTAGAAGATTGAAACGAAATTTCTTTTAGTAATGTAGAAAATTCGCCATGAAATGCGAAAACAAATTAAATTTAAAAAATCCAAAAACTGGCTTCCAGCTGACTGGTAAAAATGACCTGGAATCTGGAATAACCACAGCACTGACTTAGTTGGTGCCACTGATACGATAATGTCCTTAGAAAATCTCTTTAATTCCCTAAAAACTTATTTTTTATTTAATAAAAGGGTGGGAACTATGGTCTATCATTTATTTAAGGTGGTTGCAATTATTAGCATATACTTGATTTGCTGTTTCAAGAAAAGTGTCTTACTATTTTGAAATTTTCAATTAAAAAAATGTTCATGCCAATGAAAGATTTTGTTAATGTCTAAATTTTGTAAAATAGACTTTTTATTAGAGTAAGTAAAAAATTTCTGCCTAATTCTCGTTAATTTCTTTTTAATTTACTCAAAGCTAAATTGATGTAATATATATGTATTTAAAAAAAATATATATATTTAATAGCAATCATAATATTTGTTGCGCTTGAAATTCGTAACTATTATTGCTCAAACGTCATTCGCGCAGTTTTCAGCTTTTTTGCTTGTTTGTCAATCTCATCCCTGAATTTCAAGAATAACTACAAATAATCACTCTTAATAACATTTATAATGAATGTTGGTTATTGAGACCATTTGTCATCACCAATGATAATGAACAAAAAAAAACTTTGTAAAGGGTTGTTCACTTATTCTTTTTTTATGTTGTGATTTGGTTCGCGCTTCGCTGCATTTCTGAAATCTTTTCTTCTTCTTTCTGGAACAGTTCTGAATAAGAGATGAAAAATTAGAGGAACTGTACGGGGAGGCCTTGCTTTTGAATTGAATTTTCTATTTTCGCTTCAAGTTTTTTCTGAGTTAGACAATGCTTTTCCAGTCCAATCTCTGATTGAATTCAGACACGAATCATTCCATGACCATTTGCCAGTGGCTCTTTCTTCTTAATCATCCCCATCTTAATTGTTTTCTTCCCTCGTTATTCGTGTTTGGAAGCTCAGTATGTTCAATCACACTTTCAATGATTTCGGTCGCATTCGTCTCCCGCCGAGATGCGCAAAGAAAGATTTCTTTTGTACCAGCTTTTCAATTAACAAGAACGTTTTTGAATGGATATAGAATCATTATTTTAATCGTCTCTATCAGTGGAGTTAAATTATGTGAAAATACTTGGGCGACCTTTCATTCCAGGTTTTCGGACTGTTCTAGCATATCTGCACCCGAGATCAGTGTTGAATTCAGGGGATGGCTCTTACGCAATTCAGTAATAGAACATTTAAAGTTTATGACGTCATCAAGCCATGATTTTAAACATCCAACATATATTATGCATATTCATGATGGGTAAAGTATTACGTTGACCCCCAACGACTAGTTTTTATAGGCAATAGTTTTTGCCAGTATAAGCTGAGAAAGTTAAGTTCACAATAAATTCAATAACAGCAGCAGCAGCTTAATTTTAATTACTTTTTTTTTCTTTTTTTTAGAACAGAGATATATTATAGATCGTTTTATGCAACTTTTCCGGTAACAGGAAAACGATAGCAGCCCGCCAGGTGAAGTAGGCCACTTTACCTAATATTTAATTCAAATTATTCATATTCTGTTTCTTCCTTTCTTAAAAAAAATATATATATATATATTTAATTCATATTTGCATCCAACTTATAATTCATCTATAACCCTTCTGGTTATTAAAAAAAAAACAAAAAAAAAACAGAGAAATATTTCTTTAAAATGTTTGAAATATTTATAAACAAATGATCTATAGTTTGACGAATATGAAAAAATCAACTCTATATTGTGAATTGAAAAATGATGAAATGTTTCGTGAAACATAATAGAGTGTTCTTCTTTTCTTCTTCTGTATTTCCGTCGTCGTAACATCGTGTCGTGTCTTAGTCGCTGGAGGAGTAGAAAAGATATCGAACAATTTACGACTGACGTTTTTAGATGTTAACTTTAGAACAATAAAATAAAACGAAACAAATAAATAAAATAAATTTTGCAGTTCATTTAAAGTTGCTTGGGGGAAAAACTTGAGGAAAAGTAGTTAACTTCGCGAAGTTGTGTGTCATCTGACACCTGTTGTTACATTAAAATTCTAAAAAACTAATGCAATATTTGTCTGCGAATTTGTTTATCCAAAGATGAATCCTTAATGGCTTATGCAATTGATATTAAAGATACGAGCTTCTTTTTCCTGCAAAATATTTTGTAGTGAACATTTTGGTTGATCACAAATAGAACAACAAAGGTTCAACAAAAAGTTTTTAAAAAAAACATAAATTACTAGACATTTTCCATGCTGTAAAATAAGGAATCGATGCAGAGTTATTTTTCTTGGGACCCGTTTTGTGAAAATTAAAAGTTATTTTTGTGAAAATTAAAAGTTATTTTTGTGCAATTTATTTATTATATTTTTGTGAAAAATAACATTTTGTAACAAAAGATTAAATTTATTTATTCAAATTCAAATCAAACATTTATTAACAATAACTTCTTCAAGTCCTTTTGCTAAAGTTTTCCTTTCTCGTGAATTTGTTTTTACACATTTTAAAACATAATAAAATAAAAATAATTAATGAAGAGTACGTTTATATAGAATGGAATTTTGTGAAGGGTCTTTTATTAAGAGGAATTTTGTGAAGGGAAACATTTTATTGAAAGGAATTTTCTGAAGTGGTCCATTTTATTGAAAGGAATTTTGTGAAGGGTTCTGTTTTATTAAGAGGAATATGTGAAATGGCCTGTTTTATTAAAGGATTTTTTGTGAAGGAGCCGTAAATAGGCCTCAAATTTTGCAGGGGTTGACCCCTGAAAATATCGATTGAAATACTGCTCATTTCTAGTTAATAATCTTTTAACGGTGCCAGCTTTACATATCTGTATTTTAATGAGTATAAAGATAACTGCGGGGTAAAGTAGTAGTCATTTCATTTCGCATGGTGAAAGTTCACGCAGACTCAGATGGCATAGGAGGAGGGGTGGGGGGGGGGGGGGGGGGGGGATGGAATGTCCGGAATGCAGTTCTGTTCCAAAGGACGAAATAATAAGAAAAGTATTCGATTCTTTATGACCTGAATGCGAATACCTGAAAATTTCACGCTTACAGGAATAAGAATATATTTTTTAATTAACTCGTAAAATTTCGGTGTCATCGAACTGGACGGGGAAAAAAAAAAAAAAAATAGAGAGAGAAAAAGCTGAGAAAACATCGCTCATGGGAGCAATTGGACGTGTTTGCATCTTTAAAAAAAAGTGTACTATAATGAACAAAAAAGACGAAATTGCATCGTTCTTTAAAAACTTCCTTATTATAGTAACTTTTCTTTTTTATTTCTCTAAGTAATATTCCAATAGGGGTAAAGTGTTTCAGGCCACGTCGAAATTGTAATATGTTTCCTCTGCGACGTTATTATCGTGTGTTTTTTTGTTTCTTTCTTCTAATACTTTTATGTCTTTGTGGCTGCCTAAAAGAAGAGATTGGCTGCTCAATCGCTTTCTTTTCTCCATTGTATGTCAAAAGCAGGCAGTCATGTAAAAATGGCTTCTTAATTGCCGAAACCTCCATTAAAAGGTCTCGGCTAGCCGGAGGGTATTTTTCGAGTGCTTTTGTGTGTAGCGCAACTTTTTATCATTAGGATTCGTTTGCGAAGTTATCTTTCCCGACGAATCTAACAGGTTGGTGTAAGAAGGGAACCCTTTCAGATATATATTTTTTTTCCTTTTTTCAAACAAAACGACAGCGAAAAAACATACGTCAAGCATGCATTATGCATACATGCCAACTGTCAACTAACCTTCCGTACAATGCGAGTTAATTTGATCCAGGTTAAAGGCATTTCTAACCAGAAAATATATCTGAAAAAATAATATATATCTAGTTTCATGCTCTTACGTAGAACCTATTTGATTACATTTCTTTAAAAAAATTCTGGTTTGAAACGTGTTTAACCTTGGTTAAATTAACGTACATTGTACGGAAGTTTAGTGCGATGTTGGCAGATATGATTATGAAACACTTTTCAACACTTCCAGAATACCTTAAGGTGGTTCTCAACTGACCTGCTCAACAACGCAAAACTTTCTGACACAATTTCAGACTGAATTTTAAACGCAAAGGCATAAAATGGGTAGGCCTGACTATGGAAGCGATTTGGAATCGAAATGAGTTTTCCATTTTTGTTTTATAAATATGGAGTTATAAGTGATTCGAGTCACGTGACGACTGATTTTTTTCTCCTGTCTTTCGCTGTCAAATCCGGAAATTCGGTTCAAAAGGTTAACTTTGACAGTATTTCCTGAAAGATCTACTGCTTTTAACAAAAAAGGTTAAACGACTTTGCATTACAAAGTTTCTTAATAAGAGCTTCTGCCAATTTTCATGCATTTCTGAACAAAAATGAATTAAAAAAATATATCATAAATTAGCCAGTTTGGATTTGAGAACAAACAGCCTTAACAAAACTTCACCGTTTAATAAGGTGAAAGATGATATAAAAGTAAACAATTTGGGAAACGCATAACACATTTGTAAACCCAATTTCAGCAATTACCATCTATAGTTGGAAACATTGCCGAATTCTTTCTGTGCAGCCCTGTATATGATCTATAGATCTGTATATATATTACATAGTATGCTAAAATTTAATTCTTTTAGAAAATGCATAACACAAGTAAAAATTCCTATTCACCAATTTCTGTCAGTAAAGCGAAATGTATTCTATATATTTTGTGCTGCCCTGTATATTGCCTGTAGCATTTATTCACTCCAAGTAATATATAAAAAAAATAGTTAAATTAAAAAACGCGTACCACAAGTGAAAACGCACTTCTAGCTATTATTGTTCATAGACAGTACTGTGACTAGTGTGTGTCCCTGTAAATGAACGATGAACGCTATAACCGCACTATTTTGTTAGTAAGCCTCTTGTAGTGTACCTCAGTGATATATATCCATTTCAATATGTTTAAAATAGTGTAATATCTTTAAAACACAGCAAACACTTTTTCCACATAGACTATAATGTAACGAAATTCTTTTGAGTGCCCCTGTTAATGAACTATAAACGCTACACACTTTATTTTCAATACCAATCATGCCATAGTAAACCTTAATAACATATATCAATTGTAGGGTGGTTCAAAATTTTAACTAGATTAACTATTGAAAACTAACGATTAAAAGTTTAATCATGACTAAAGATTGACGATAAAGCTCAATCGTTAATCTTTAGTCATGATTAAACTTTTAATCGTTAGTTTTCAATAGTTAATCTAATTAAAATTTTGCACCACCCTGATCAATTGCATGGTAGTCCGGGTATATTTAGGCGAGTTAGAGCATGGACAGACAGAGAGACAAACCGAATTCATAAACACTTTTCAACTAAGTGAGAAAGTGTTAAAATTCGAAGGATTAGAGTGGGAAAACGATGATAGTCACAATAGTTATTGGATAGTCATTCGTCGTTCTTTCTTTTACGAGCGTTGACTTTCCATGGGTCAATCCAGGCATAAATTGTGCCTATTGAGGACATTTTCATAAAATTCCTTCCCATAAAACGGACTCCTTTACAAAATTCATTTTAATAAACTAGGCCTTTTCACAAAATTCTCCTTAACCAAAGACACTCCTTCACAAAATTCCTTTTAATAAACTAGGCTTCTTCACAAAATTCTCCTTAATCAAAGATATCCCTTCACAAAATTCCTTTTAATAAACTAGTCCTCTTCACAAAATTCTTCTTAATCAAAGACACTCCTTCACAAAATTCCTTTTAATAAACTAGGCCTCTTCACAAAATTCTTCTTAATCAAAGACACTCCTTCACAAATTCCTTTTAATAAACTAGGCCTCTTCACAAAATTCTTCTTAATCAAAGACACTCCTTCACAAAATTCCTTTTAATAAACTAGGCCTCTTCACAAAATTCTTCTTAATCAAAGACACTCCTTCACAAATTCCTTTTAATAAACTAGGCCTCTTCACAAAATTCTTCTTAATCAAAGACACTCCTTCACAAAATTCCTTTTAATAAACTAGGCCTCTTCACAAAATTCTTCTTAATCAAAAAACACTCCTCCATAAAACTCCCTTTAATAAACTAGGTCTCGTCACAAAATTCTCCTTAATCAAAGACACTCCTTCACAAAATTCCTTTTAATAAACTAGGCCTCTTCACAAAATTCTTCTTAATCAAAGACACTCCTTCACAAAATTCCTTTTAATAAACTAGGTCTCTTCACAAAATTCTCCTTAATCAAAGACACTCATTCACAAAATTCCTTTTAATAAACTAGGCCTCTTCACAAAATTCTCCTTAATCAAAGTCACTCCTTCGCAAAAAATTTTTTAATAAACTAGGGCTCTTCACAAAATTCTCCTTAATCAAAGACACTCCTTCACAAAATTCCTTTTAATACACTTGGCCTCTTCACAAAATTCTTCTTAATCAAAGACACTCCTTCACAAAATTCCTTTTAATAAACTAGGCCTCTTCACAAAATTCTTCTTAATCAAAGACACTCCTTCACAAATTCCTTTTAATAAACTAGGCCTCTTCACAAAATTCTTCTTAATCAAAGACACTCCTTCACAAAATTCCTTTTAATAAACTAGGCCTCTTCACAAAATTCTTCTTAATCAAAAAACACTCCTCCACAAAACTCCCTTTAATAAACTAGGTCTCGTCACAAAATTCTCCTTAATCAAAGACACTCCTTCACAAAATTCCTTTTAATAAACTAGGCCTCTTCACAAAATTCTTCTTAATCAAAGACACTCCTCCACAAAATTCCTTTTAATAAACTAGGTCTCTTCACAAAATTCTCCCTTATCAAAGACACTCCTTCACAAAATTCCTTTTAATAAACTAGGCCTCTTCACAAAATTCTCCTTAATCAAAGACACTCCTTCACAAAATTCCTTTTAATAAACTAGGCCTCTTCACAAAATTCTTCTTAATCAAAGACACTCCTTCACAAAATTCCTTTTAATAAACTAGGTCTCTTCACAAAATTCTCCTTAATCAAAGACACTCGTTCACAAAATTCCTTTTAATAAACTAGGCCTCTTCACAAAATTCTCCTTAATCAAAGACACTCCTTCACAAAATTCCTTTTAATACACTAGGCCTCTTCACAAAATTCTCCTTAATCAAAGACACTCCTTCGCAAAAATTTTTTTAATAAACTAGGTCTCTTCACAAAATTCTCCCTTATCAAAGACACTCCTTCACAAAATTCCTTTTAATAAACTAGGCCTCTTCACAAAATTCTCCTTAATCAAAGACACTCCTTCACAAAACTCCTTTTAATACACTAGGCCTCTTCACAAAATTTTCCTTAATCAAAGACACTCCTTCACAAAATTCCTTTTAATAAACTAGGCCTCTTCACAAAATTCTCCTTAATCAAAGACACTCCTTCACAAAATTCCTTTTAATACACTAGGTCTCTTAACAAAATTCTCCTTAATCAAAGACACTCCTTCACAAACTTCCTTTTAATACACTAGGCCTCTTCACAAAATTCTCCTCAATCAAAGACACTCCTTCACAAAATTCTCCTTAATCAAAGACACTCCTTCACAAAATTCCTTTTAATACACTAGGTCTCTTCACAAAATTCTCCTTAATCAAAGACACTCCTTCACAAAATTCCTTTTAATAAACTAGGTCTCTTCACAAAATTCTCCTTAATCAAAGACACTCCTTCACAAAATTCTCCTTAATCAAAGATACTTTTTCACAAAATTCCATTGAAGTTCTTTATTAGTTAATTTTATTTTTTAGGACTTGAAATGTGAAGTTGAAAGCAAAAAAAAGTTAACCAGAATAGAAATCTTAGAATAAGACTTAAATGAGTTATTATTGATAATGAATTGTTCATATTTAAGGTGGTTCTCAACTGACCTGCTCAACGACACCAAACTTTATGACACAATTTCAGACTTATTTTTAATTGCAAAGGCATGATGGAAGCGATTTGGACTGGAAATGAGTTTTCCATTTTTTTTTTTTTTTTTTTTAAATCAATAAATTACTTACCAAGTTATAAGCAATAAGAGTCACGCGACGACCAGTCTCTCGCTGTCACGTCCGCGAAAATTCGGTTCCAAACGTCAACTTTGGCTGTATTTTCTGAAAGATCTACTGCCTTTACCAAAAATGAAAAACGTCTTTCGATTACAAAGTTTCTGAATAAAAGCACCTGCGAATTTCACGCGTTTCCGAACAAAAATGAATTAAAAAATTATCATAAAGTAGTCAGTTTGGATTTGAAAACAGCCTTAAGTAAAACTGGATTTCATATTTTTTGACAAATTTTTATTTTACAAAAGTAACATTTTTTGGGTGTGGGTTGCGGGTGAGGTGGGGTTAGGTTTAACTGTAGGTTTAAAAGTACCTATAAGCAAATGACAAAATTCAGATTTATTGAAATTTACAGAATATTATGCTATCTACTGAAATTACGTTTTTTTTTTTTTTTTTTTTTTTTTAATAAGTAAGAAAGAATGTTTGAAGACGTCTCGAAAATATCGTATTACTTACTGCAGGGTTAACTAGATACAATAACTATTACGTTTTATCATAAACTAGCTGTTACCCGTGACTTCGTTCACGCAACATTAAAATAATAATAAATACATTAATTAAGCAAAATATTTCACTCCAGATAATTAAAAACGTTAATAATTAACTCTTTATCACATTTCATAGGAGTTACTTGCGGTATTTTTTGTTATAGGGACCTTGACATAACTCAGTCTTAAAAAAGTGAAATTTTGTGCCAAATAATCCCGAAAATGAAATTGCAACCAATGCAAAAAAGGATGGCCAAATAAAATAGTGGAAATAGACGAATTGGATAAAAACAACTGTGAATTTTAGCTGATAAACAATTTTACTTTAACGCCTTTGTGAAACGTTTTAACAGCCCTCCTTCAAAAAAACATTAATTGGAATTAGTATATGCTTTTTCTTTAAATTCAATTCTGCCTCCGTGGTTTAATGTATAGCTGAAACAAATCTTGTTTTCTAAATGACAGTATGTTGGCAGGCAATTTTTGTTCTCCCGAATAAATTGATTCATGAAGTTTGAATATGTGGAAATATGTTTTTATTTTTCGGATAATTTACTGAAATCAAGATTTTGTTTTCACCATCTATCTATTCAAAGTGAAAATAAATTCTGTTTTTCAGTTTTAATGAGAAAATGGTGTAAAAAATATACTGATCTGTTTTATTTCTCCTTTTTCATACACAAATATGGAGTATGTTACTTTCCGTTTTTAGAGAAACTTCATTAAAATTTACAAGAAAAAAAAAATCTTGGTATCTAATTTATTTTTTTTAATTCTGAGAGTTAAGTCTTCGGATCAATGATAACCGGTATTAAGTAAATCGCGTTGCGTTCGATAGTCTAGGAGTAGTTTCGAAATAGAAACACACGGTCAGATTTTAATATAATAGATTCGTGTTCATTTTCCTTTTCTTAAAATTATGATGTGATTTTTAGCAGAAAACTCTCATATGTATATAATGAATACTCATACTTAATAACCAGAGTAGATAAAAAAAAAAAAAAAAAAAAAAAAAAAAAAAAAAAAAAAAAACATTTAAATTTTTCGTTATAAATATGGCGTGAAACTCATCTACTTTATATGCTTACTAATCCTTGTATTATTAATGTAAGGAATCAGGGCCGAAACTAAGGGGGGCAGAGGGGGCACGTGCCCCGGGCGCCAGCAGAACTGAAGGTGGAGGGGGCGCCAAATGCAGGTTTTGTTTGATATAGAAATGTATATATATATGAAATTTGTATAAAAAGTCTCGCAGCCGGAAAATCCAAAAGAAAAATGACCCAAATGCATTAAAATAGACAAATAGATATAAAGATTCGTCTACAATACAAGATAGCAAATGAATAAAAAACGAACTGTTTCAGTTTGTCAACGAACTGTCTAAAGTCTATTTTCTTTCTCCCATTCCAAATGTATCATGTCTATGCCGTCTATCATTTAAATCTCTTCCTGTGGTTTAGGAGAATCACTAACATTTTTCAAGGTCAGTCCCTACTCGTGTCTGTATATGACACTGTTCAACGTCGTCTGGATACGGTACTGCACTGTCCAGCATGGATAATTGACAAATGATTCCCTCACTCTGACTTTTCTATTAGATAAAAATATTCCATGAAGGCTGTTCTATTTTTTCCCTTTTTTCCCAGCGTGGAGCTTTCTTCTCTTTCCATTTTGTCATGGGCGAGAGGTGACTGCTCTGGACAATAAACACAAATTGGAGGATGAATGCCCAAAGTAAAATTCTCAGTAAAATCTTTTTCTTTTAACTATAGCCTTTGTAGAGGTACAATAAAATATCTCGTACAGCGCGCCATGGCTAGTAAAACCGGAGCCGCCCCTGGCTTTATCTTCCCAAAAGTTTTTTACTCGTCTTTTTGCGAAAGTTTTCTAAGCGTTTTGCCGCCCTTGGCGGCAACTGGAATATGCCGGCCTGTTAATTTTGCTGAAATTACTTTTTTATACAGATCCAATCTAGTATTATTAGAGGGGGCGAGGTTGGGCGACTGCCTTGGATACTAAAAACAAATAATATTTGAAAGAATAATTTGAAAAATACGCAAAATAAAACTCTTTGTTAAAACTTTTTTTTGAAAAAAAAATGTCATTTGTAGGGGTGTAGGGAGAAAACCATACCCAAGTTGCTATGACTAATAAAATTAGATTATAATCAGTAACACAGTCAAATGCATTCTAAATATCAGCTTTATGTAAACAGCATACCAAGTATGGGGCACTCCTAAATCAGGGGCCCCAGTGTCATGATCCAGATTTAGATTTATCAGATCTGATTTAATTAGACTCTGAATCTGTGTAATTAAATCGTCATAAAAGTCTCTAACAGTAACAGGGTTCCGTTCAGCTCAGATCGAAGTTTGAGTCTCACCCCAACCATCCACAACCGTTCACAGTTCTGATAATTGCTAATAGAAAAGAAGACAAGGAAAAACATTTAAACATAACTAAAACATTTCTGGGAATAGCAAATGGTATAAAAAATATTCTATTTAAATTACATGAAAATTATGCAGTAATACTAATTAAAAAAAAGTGCTAAGAAAATCCTTTGATCAAAAAATAATTTTTCTCGTTGAACTCAAAAGAGGATTTTGGGGGCCCTTTGGATGCGGGCCCCCTCGCGATTGAGACCATCGCGACCCCTTAAATTCCGCTCCTGCGAATATCAATAATTATACTTCCTAAGATGAAAACTTGTATAAAGCGGAATATTTTTCGGTTCCTTTCGATTCCATTTTCAAGGTTTTAATGATTCAATATTTGGCAAAGCTGATTACTTAGTTCAGTATTACAGATTACCTGATTATATACTTTAAATTTTAGAAACTTAGAAAAAATTAGCTTTGGAAATTTTCTTTTCGGAGGGGGGGGGGGCGCCAAAATCCATGTTTGCCCCGGGCGCCAAAAAGGCTAGTTTCGGCACTGTAAGGAATTGATTCACATTCATTTTAAAACATATCGGAAAATTTCCGTTTTATTTCAAATATATATTTCCCCAGAGAAATCCCTTTTAAATGACATAATACTTGTTAATTTTCTTTTCCAGGCAATTAATTTCATTACTGGCATAGGGGAAAATAATGTTATTTTAACGAAATAATATTAAATCTTTAGGTTTTATCAACAAAAATGGAACTATTAACATTCGTCATTTTTTTTAGGTAATCGATGTATTTCTTTTAGTTTTAAGAATGAAAATATTTTTTTCGCGCTATCCATGACATCATTTTCGACATGGATAATATTGCGCAGCATATTATTGACATTTGCTAACCATTTTCTTTTGAAATTTCTTTTTACTTTTTTAAAATTTAAATAAAAAATACGGTATGGTTATATTAGCCGTGCGCAGACGGTAAAACACCACGTATTGTTACCATACAAAAGAAAACAAAAGAAAAAAAAATGAAGGAAAAAAAACCTAAGATAATTTTATTTCACCAATCAAAGCATATCCGCTTTATTTTCCATGTATGACGTCATATTCGCCTGTTTCCTATGGTTACGCATATTGAAACCTTGTATTATTATCTAAAACTAAAAAAAGTACGTTTTATTTCTAATAATATTATTTAATCTTTTTAATTCTTTATTTCATTTTCATTTTTCACGTGAAAATTTTTCAATTGAATCTAAATTGTAGAGTAAAAATTATTATTCCAGGTTTTTAATTAGTTTTGGCAACGATAAAGTATTAGCAACGGTAAAGTAAATTTAACCATTTTAAAATATTATACGAAAAAATGTCCATTTATTCTCTATGAAAATAACGAAATTTGGAATTATTAAGAAAAATATTTGAATAAAATTAACAAAAACCAGCCTATGTTCATAAGAGGGTTATAATCCACCTATATGCAAAAACACAGGATCATTAAATGCTCCATTTTGACGCTGGCTTCAGCCTAACATTTGCACACAATCAGATTTATAATATTATTAGGATTGGTTCGGATAAGTTTTATTTATTTTTTATTTATTCATTCATTTATTTAATGAAAAATACATTAGAAATAAAAGTCTCCACAACGATGTATAGAAATTTAAGCGAACTTTTTTGGCGATCTTTTTTATGTGCGTTTGTATATATGGAGTCGTGGTCTGGTCCGTCCGTCCATAACAGAGCAAAAATTACCCAACCGAATGCTTTGAAATTTAACATATATAAACGGTGCAGAATTTTGTCGAATCATTTCAAATTTTATGAAAATTTAATCAAAACTTAAAAAGATTTTAATAAAAATATTTATTAAGTAATTTGATTTTTTTTTTTTTTTAATCGGCACTTCCTTGTTATAGCAGCTTCCGAGGATTCATCGTGAAACGACCGACTTGTATCGCCGAGTTATCTGACATGTATGACGTTATAGTCATAAATCATAATATGACATAGATAACATTTGTAACAATTTCAGTAAATCTCTCACAGTCTGCTAATTAGGCAGAGTAATCAAAGATAGAAGTTCCCAAGAGTTGGAAAACTTTTCTCACGCTTAGCTGTGGGGTGACAAGAATGCCGGTTACTACAATAGGAAAAGATGAGCTTCGATCAATCTTGTGAAACTGAAATTGCTAGACAGCAAATATTTCTCTGATCTGACCGTCTATATGTGGGGTCTCAGATCGTGGGAATTTCCTGCGTGAACATTTAAAAGTTCAGTAAGACCTCCCTAAAAAAGGCTTTATCCAATGACGTAAACTAAAACTTTTTTGATTGGTGATCGGAGAATCTTTTGTTCGAGAAACGGACCGGAGAAGAGGATCGAGGGAAAGGTAGTTAGAGAGTTTCGGCAGGAGAACGAGTGTTGGTGGAAAACACTCATCTCAGGACGGTTTCCCTTCTTAGTAGGGAAGGACAGGTTTGCTGACAGATTTTTGAATGAGAGAGTGCGATCTCTCTGAAGTCAAGGTAACAGCCTTGGATTTGACCTTTCGGGGAGAGTGAAAAGTAGCACTAGTTAAGACTTTAAGATTCTAAAACTACTGTAAAAGACTGGACTATTTGGTGATTTGCTATAAATTACAAGTCGAGCGAACTCAGCTAAAAAAAATTGTTGTAAATAATTTTTACCTCTAGAAATTTCAAGAACGCTTTTTAAATAAAATTTGTTCTGAAATATTTAATGAAGGTGATCCATTGTGAAACGGTTCCACGCTACCCCATTTCAAAAACACACAACATCGTGGATTCTTTACAGCTGGTGGCAAGCGAGTCGGATATTTCGACAAAAATTTATTAGCATTAGTGAAGAGAGTCCAGACAGTAGCAGTGACGCCCGCCCGCATCTAAGCGCGCAAGATCTGACGCCAGTTCAGGAGAGGAAAGCAGAGACCGAAGCAAGCCTTGCAGTGTCACGACAGACAGCAGTTCCGTCCTGGAAGCAAGCCCGTGTTTACAGAGAACAAGCCCGAAGCAAGCCCTTGCATTGTCACGACAGACCGCAGTTCCGTCCTGGAAGCAAGCCCGTGTTTACAGAGAACAAGTCCGAAGCAAGCCCTTTCTAGGAAACATCAGGAGCCGACAAACCGAGATAACCTGTGAAATCGACGACGTCTAGGCCAGACCCGAAACCGGCGACAGATAATGCAGACAAAGACTGTAGAAAAGGTAAGCTCAATTCATTTTTGAGTGGCTCTCATTTTGTTTACATATTCTTTGTTGAGGAAAATTCATTTCTGAGAAATTTTTTATTTGAATATTGATATATGATAAATTATGATAAATTTTTAAATCTAATAACTTTGAACATATTTGGAAAAATATATGTATATTTGTTAGCATAAAATTTGATAGTGTGAACTTTCTTTTGGCAGTAAAATAATATAAGGATTGTCAGGCTAAATGTGTATATATATAATTTTTTTTTCTCGAAAAAAAAGAGAGAAAAATTTTGATTTTTCAAATAAGTCGATTGTCTAGTTATTCATGATTGAAAGATTTCAAAGGTGTACTTTTTCATATTATTAGTGAAACAATAGGTGTTGTTGATAATCAAATATTTTGCATATGTGATGTTAGGAAAATTTTTTTAGCAGTTGCAAAAGTGGTCATTTTGTTATAAACGGGAAAATTGTTACCTGCGGGGTCAGAAATATCAAGTATTGGTTGAATTATGTGCACAGAATTTCAAATTTCTAAATTTGTTTTAAATGTGTATGATCGACACCAAAACGTGTCAGTGTATTGAAAATTTTACAATATTGAAAGTCTATTTTTATATGTATACTATTTTTATTATTCCTCAAATTGAATTGTATTTAAAATTGTTAGTATTATGTGGGTAGTTTCAGAAAAATTTCCATAAAGTGTTAGAATCCCTATTGCATAAGTTAGCGAGCGAAACTATCATTTTCATCTTTATATTGTATTTACATAAAATTTTAAAATGCAAGAAGTAACTGATCTGAAACAGTGCAGGAAAATTGATTTGCAGAATTTAGCGGAAGAATTGGGAGTGGAAATAGGGAAAAATGACAGGATACCGGTAATTATCCAAAAAATCGAAGCTGCCGATGATTACGATAAAGATTTTGCATTCACGCAAGCTGCGTATATCATAAAAGATCGAGAAGAGAATAAAGAAAGGGAAAAGGCTGAAATACAAAGGGAATATGAGGAAAAACAAAGGGAATATGAGAGGGAGAAAGAAGAAAGAGAAAGAGAGGAAAAACAAAAAGAACGCGAATTTACGTTAGAACAACTTAGATTGACGCAAGATGCAAATAGACGTAGTTCAACTAACAGTACCGGGTCGGAACGCCCACCTAAATTGCCGCTTCGAACAATCATGCATCGATTTGATCCAGAACGCTCGGATATAACTTTGTTTTTAAATTTGTTCGAACGACAGGCGACCAAAGCGGAAATAGAGACAGGTGACTTAGTGACGCATTTATTAGCTTTAGTGCCGGTAGAAATTGCAGAGTTAATTTTAAGGGAACCGCAAGATCAGACGGATAACTTTGAATACGTCAAAAAGTTTTTGCTTGAACGATTCCGTATGAGTCCCGAAGCATATCGTCAAAAATTAATGAAACATCCACGCAATCCAGATGCTCCATGGAAGGATATTATTTTCGAGATCAACAGTTATTTAGAGGGTTGGTTGAATGGTTTAGGTGTTACGGATTTCAGTAGTCTGAAAAATTTATTGATTACGGACCAGATCAAGCTCCGTGCTTCTAGTGAAATGAAAGAGCATTTCATTGATTCGTGGGCAAACTACAAAGACCCGTTAGTTTTGGCAAAATGTCTGGACGAATACGAAGCAGTGAAAGGGATTTCAGATAAAAAAGAGAATGCGAGATCTTTTTATGATAGGAAATCTGAAGAAACGAAACTCGAGGGAAATTCTGGAGAAGAAAAAAATTCCGACAAAAAAATAAATTGGCGAGACAAAGAAATTAAAGACAGGGAACGTATCTTTGAACGAAAGAGGCGTTGCCATACGTGTGGAAGCGAATTTCACCTAATGGCACGTTGTCCGAAAAGACAAAGGGATATTACGGAAGTAAAATCTTTCGAGAGCATAAATCACTTAGGCGATATAAGCGAAGACAATAGCTTGTTCCGACCTTTTTTGAGTGAAAACAAAATAAATGGGAAGAAGGCGTGTGTACTTAGAGATTCAGGTAGCTCGTATTGTGTTTGCCCATGGAATTTGGTAAATAAGAGCAAATTAGGCAATGAATATGTTTGGCTTAAACAGACATTTGATAAATATCCAAAACGATTTAGAGTGGCACGTATAAAAATGGAAATAAAAGGTCTCGGATATGTAAATACGAAAGCGGCAATCCTGCCTAGACACTCTAAAATTAAACACTATATCTTAGGTAATAAGACGCAGGCTTTAATAAATGAAAAGATAAAGCGAAAGCAAAAATCGCAAACTAATTCCAGTTTTGAGAACCCGGGGATTGAGATAAACCCTTTAACAGATCCACAAGGGCAGGAAGAAATTCTTTCGTCATTCCCCCCCGAAATGAAGAACCACCGTTCTCAGTGTATTGGGGAAAAAGAAACCCTTATGAAAAGGTCAAGGAAAGTAGATGAGTTGGTTTTCGACCGGCAGGGTAATTCGAAAAATAAACGCGAAAATATGGAAGTGAGTGTTGACAGGAAGGGTTATCATTCGAAAGTTAATCTGGAGGAAGTGAGCGGATTCACAAAGAGTTTTCTAAAATCCTTCGAAATTCTGTTGAAAGAGAATAGGGACAGTGGAAATTCACGCCTTTGTGACACTCTTGTTAAAGAAATTGAACGGTTGTGTAAAACGTATTGTTCGGCAAACACAAGTAAAGAAATTCAGTAGTAAGTATTTGAGTAAAATCCAATCTTTTGTACATATTTGATTATTTTTAGTTTTATTGTTATTTTGGGCATGTGTAGTAAAAAAGTATCTTTCAAAAAAAAAGTCTCTAAAGCTAGATGTTCAAGCAATGGTAAGCAGTATATAAGAAATTAGGTCACTGATGTATATAGTGAGGTTAAATTGAAATGTTATTTGAGCCACTCAAATATGTTGAGCTAATCCTTTTTTTGCAGATTTTCCGCGTTTTAACCCGGAAAATGTTTTGATGGTGGGGGTGTTGTAACAATTTCAGTAAATCTCTCACAGTCTGCTAATTAGGCAGAGTAATCAAAGATAGAAGTTCCCAAGAGTTGGAAAACTTTTCTCACGCTTAGCTGTGGGGTGACAAGAATGCCGGTTACTACAATAGGAAAAGATGAGCTTCGATCAATCTTGTGAAACTGAAATTGCTAGACAGCAAATATTTCTCTGATCTGACCGTCTATATGTGGGGTCTCAGATCGTGGGAATTTCCTGCGTGAACATTTAAAAGTTCAGTAAGACCTCCCTAAAAAAGGCTTTATCCAATGACGTAAACTAAAACTTTTTTGATTGGTGATCGGAGAATCTTTTGTTCGAGAAACGGACCGGAGAAGAGGATCGAGGGAAAGGTAGTTAGAGAGTTTCGGCAGGAGAACGAGTGTTGGTGGAAAACACTCATCTCAGGACGGTTTCCCTTCTTAGTAGGGAAGGACAGGTTTGCTGACAGATTTTTGAATGAGAGAGTGCGATCTCTCTGAAGTCAAGGTAACAGCCTTGGATTTGACCTTTCGGGGAGAGTGAAAAGTAGCACTAGTTAAGACTTTAAGATTCTAAAACTACTGTAAAAGACTGGACTATTTGGTGATTTGCTATAAATTACAAGTCGAGCGAACTCAGCTAAAAAAAATTGTTGTAAATAATTTTTACCTCTAGAAATTTCAAGAACGCTTTTTAAATAAAATTTGTTCTGAAATATTTAATGAAGGTGATCCATTGTGAAACGGTTCCACGCTACCCCATTTCAAAAACACACAACATCGTGGATTCTTTACACATTTTATAACCTCTATGACCAAGTTATAGTTACATTCTTCACTCTGTTAAATTCTACCATACATAATTAGTTCAATGCTATCCCATGATAGGTAAAGATTCTAAGGTTTCCATGCTGATGACGTCCTATTTAAGAGAGTCCTATTATTTCCGTATTACTGAATTTTAAAACCGAATTTGTATACTAAAATTGTTCACTTATAGCAATCCTATAACCTACCGACAGTTTTTTGGATAGATGTTTCCGGAGAAATAGATATTAAATGGAAAAAGAGTCTAATTATGGATTTCAAGTTTTGAAATTTTCAAAGCCCATTGGAATTTTCAGTCAATGTCAACAAAAGATAAAATGTTACCATCGTAAAATGTACTTATTTTATTACGGAAATGAATACTATCGTAATAAAAGACTATATAATTCATTTCACTAAAATAATAACAGTGCGAACATTTGTCACGTTTGACGTGCAATTTCCAATTTCTTTATTATTATTATTATTAAATGCGGAATCATAAATGAAATGATAATGGGAAAACGTAAAAACGTATACTATCATGACTACATTGCAGCCTAAGTAATTGCAAATCTAAATATAATAATAAATGTTAAAGACAGTGTAAAAATTGTTTTAAACTCATAAAAGAGCTAAAATCCTACATGTTTCGGCTTCAAACTTAAAGCCATCATCGGGGAAGAGGAACAACACAAACGACTACTGATCTTTTAATTTTCGACACGAGAAGAATGAAATCAACAGTATGGAAAAATTTAAATAAAATAAGCGGGCACTCTTTGTTGCCAAAGAGCGAAAAACAAAACAATGAATTAACAAGGGGTTAAAAATGTATCCCATAAACCAGGTATGCTGAAAGAAAAGTTATCATTACAAATACAATCTTTTCTAATTTTAATTGAAATTAATTTTAACGACATAAAATTTGGAAAATTATCCACTGCACTCTCCCGGTTTTACGCTAAAAATAATGATATTGTAATTAATTTCGATAAAGCAAGAATTATCCATAGGTTCAATAACCCATTTAAAGCCGCCATTAGGGAATCATTGGAAATTAAAATTAGAAAAGATTGTATTTGTAATGATAACTTTTCTTTCAGCATACCTGGTTTATGGGATACATTTTTAACCCCTTGTTAATTCATTGTTTTGTTTTTCGCTCTTTGGCAACAAAGAGTGCCCGCTTATTTTATTTAAATTTTTCCATACTGTTGATTTCATTCTTCTCGTGTCGAAAATTAAAAGATCAGCAGTCGTTTGTGTTGTTCCTCTTCCCCGATGATGGCTTTAAGTTTGAAGCCGAAACATGTAGGATTTTAGCTCTTTTATGAGTTTAAAACAATTTTTACACTGATTTTAGCAACTAATAAGCACAATTTGTGCAATTTGTGTTTTTAAAATACTAGTTAACAGTGTAGTGTTCAAATGGATTCAATTGTTAAAGACAGGTTTTATTTTTAGGACGCTTGACCCCGAAAGAGAACCTATGGAAATAGTAACCCCTATAGAAATAGTAACCGCTATAGAAATAGTGACCCCTATAGAAATAGAAATACATTATATTAAATTTCGTGTAATTTTGACACTCTGTTCTAAATATAAAACTGAATTATATACCTTGAAAGTGCCATCGTTTGCATCTTTTACTCTGGAGGTGGAGAGGGATTCTGCTGCCCAAAGATAAGGTAAGGTATTGTTATCAAAAAAATTCTCAATATATCCGGAAAAAAAAAGAAAAATTGGTTTGGGTTTGTCCCTTTTTACATCCAAATGTCTGATAATCTATACTAATATTATAAAGGAGTAACGTCTGTTTGTTTGGGTTAATCTCTGGAACTACAGATTCGATATCAAAAATAATGGTTGCAAATTGATGTCTCTGCTCCAACGTAGGCTATATTTTATGTCAGTGCAACTACCCCCAAGGGGTGAAGGAGCGAAAAGCGTTTTAAAATTGCGATTTATGTGATATTAAAGTGGCTAGAAACTGTAAATTTGGCATGGTAATTACTTATAACATGTAAATGCTATTTGAAAACCAGTTTCTAAAAAATTCGAAATTGAAAAGGGTGAAATGAGGGGAAAATGTTCTAAATTACGATTTTTATGGAATTGTTAAGAGTATAGAAACTTGAAATTTGACATGGCTGCTCTTTTTAAGGTGCAAATGCACGCACAGAACAGTATTATTATTTTTTTGAAATTTAAAAGGGTGTAAAAAAATTTTTTTTTCTAAATTACGATTTTTCGGATACTGAAGGGACTAGAAACTATAGAAATTCGGCATGGCTGTTACTTTTAAGATACAAATGGTCGCTAAGAATGGAATCGCTAAGGAAATAATAATAATAATAACAATAAAGAAAGGGTGAAATGAGCGTAAAACGTTCTAAATTCGAACTAAATTACGATTTCTGTGAAATTATGCATATTATTTGTTAATTAATACCACGTTCTTTTCAAAGGCACACAAATGCCACTTGGCATAGTTGAACAACTACGCGTGCAAAGCCTCGGTTTTTGATAGTACTATAACATATGACGTATTCATTTTGTTCCATCTTCTGGAATGCACTATCACGAAAATGCGATCATCCATTAGCCATTTGCTATGGCTACTGGATTAGATATATTGCATTACTAGGAAAAGCGAGTCTTCTTCTTTTTTTTTTTTTTTTTTTTTTTTTTTTTTAAGTTATTTTATTATTATTTTGTCACCTGAATAAATATCCCTGCATTATAGAAATGGGTTTCTAATGGCTTCAGAAAATTTCTCCTACTCAAATGAAAAAAATAATAGCTTTATAGTAACATTCATTGGGCATCTTGTCGATTTCGAAAATGTCTTCGGAGATAATGATACCCGCTTCGGGGCACGGCTCAAAACCGGTCCCATCATCCATCAGGCCCTTTTTAATGAGAGGGTTCGACACCGGGGTCCGTTACGCCCCGTACCATCCTTCTCATCCTTCAGGTAGCTGCTGAGGAGGGCGGGGAGGGGGGGGATATAGCCCCTGGAAATGGTTTCGGTCTAGGAGGGTGGGGGGGGGGGGGTTGTCGAGACTGTGTGCATGAAACCGATTACGGAAAGGTGATTGTTTATACAACGATTTGATAGAATATGGAGATGGTATTCATCAACTCATTTCGCTTGTCTTTGCCAAATCATTTTTTTTTCATTATTATTATCATTTATTTTTTTATTTTATTTATTTATTTATTTATTTATTTTGTTAACAACACTATGACTAAAACGAATATAAAGTAGCTATTGTGTTCCGCATCAGTAATTTCTGCTTCTAAGAAGTCAGGGGAGGTTTTATTTTGCTATATTTCCCAAAATAAGGCATGATTTTTTGATTTTTTTTTAGTTCGGGGGGGGGGGGGGGTCTTTTTTCTTCTTTTTAACTAGGATAAAGATATTAACTCGGGGATTTTTTAACCCTATGTTTATTGAAGTTTAGGCAAGCTTTGTGAATTTTTCATTAATAAATATATGAAACTTTGCTTCTTATTTGTATCAGGGAGAGTATATCCAAGTGTACCTCCCATCGGGCAACCATTTTTTAATTCATTTTTGTTCGGAAACGCGTGAAATAGATAAATCGTGCTCTTATTCAGAAACTTTGTAATCGAAAGACGGTTCCTATTTTTTTGCTAACGGTAGTAGACCTTTCAGAAAATACTTTCAAATTTGGCCTTTTGAATCGAATTTCCAGACGTGGCAGCGAAAGACCTTAGAAAAACCGGCCGTCACGTGACTCGAATCGCTTTTAACTCTATCAGTCATTTATTGATCAAAAAATGGAAAGTTCATCTTGATTCCAAAGTGCTTCCATAGTCAGACCTGCCCATTTTATGCCATTGCGTTTAAAATTGAGTCTGAGATTGTGTCGTTTGAGAACTATACCTTAAGACACAATTTCGTTTTTGAAAGGTTCCTTCCACACTTTTTTACTCTATCAATATTACTGAAATTGTTTGGAAAATTAAGGTTATCCTAATACACGCTTTGAAATATTTTGGAAAACATACTATTAGCTCTACATAAATCAGCAGCATTATTTTTTTCAATTTTTAGACGGTATATTCATATCATATTCATAAACCATACAATTATGTTCTTCTCAGGTATAATTGTGTTGTATTCCTTCCGACATGTGAAACGAAGCCTGTCTATAACGGGATACTCTCTTAAACGGAAATATTTCACTGCCTATACCTATACCATGCTAACCTACCTGCTAAGACGGAAACCTGTGACGAAAAAACCTTTTCTTTTTTTCGGTCATTGGCGATTTTGTTTTCATAAATTGACTGTACTTTTATTTGTAAATCATTGAAAATACACTTAGTAGTATTAATTTTTTATTAATTTAACAGTTAATAATAAACTACACATTACAGTAAAACCTGTTAAAAAGGATTAGCTAAAAACTGGAAAAAAATATATGTTTTACACAGGTTTCCGTTTAAGAGGATAGAATTGTATAGTATTCCTTTTACCAGGACTATTATTTTTTTTTTTTCCATTTAAGATAGAACTTTAGTGAAGGCAGGTTCGATTCTCAGAGTTTTTACTGTAGGAATTAACCAACAGGAATTATGGCCTATAAATAATTGTAAACAATGACTCACTCTATTCTTTTAAGTACAGTAATAAAACCCCCGTAAACGAAATCGCTAGGGTGCAAAATAAATTCTGTCTTAGTATGTATATTTGTAATGTGTTCCTTTCGTTAGAACTATAAATGTTTTCCATTTAAGACAGCATTATATTACGGACCAGACAGGTTCCGTGTTCAAAGGTTTTACTATATTATACTGTACCGATTGTATGTAACTATGTATCCCCCCCCCACCCAAAAAAAAAAAAAATAAATAAATAAATAAATAAATAAATAAAATAAAATAAAATAAAAATAAGTAAATAAATAAATAAAAATTAAAAAAAATGGTGGTCTCCCCCAGGAAACCTGCAACTCTGGCGTTAGACAGCCCTGTTCTAAGGTATAATAAGGCGTTTTTTACGTTGAAAAGATGACCCTGGAAAAAAACTTTTTTTTTTTTAAATTACGCAATACAATAAACTTTATTTTTACAAATAAAAATTTTGTTGTTAAAATATATCCAAATTTAAATTCAAAATAAGCTCTATATTTGTTCATTAGAAAATCCAACTTTTATTGTTAAAATTTTCAAGTATTCGCATGTTCCAAACACAATGCCTTGTTTATTCAATGATTTTCTCTGAGGCTAAAATTATTATTCGGAATTCGTGGTAATCAGAAATAAAAAATTTGGGGCGGGGATACTCGCCGCAAATACGTACATGGATCCACATCGACGATAAAATAGCGTTGTAAATTTTTCGAGAGGAACACAGTAGCCTTCACTATTATCCAAGCATCGTTGACCTGCTCAACAACGCCAAACTTTCTGACACAATATTTCAGACTCACTTTTAAACGCAATGACATAAAATTAGCAGGCCTGACTATGGAAGCTATTTGGAATCGAAATGAGTTTTCCATTTTTTGATCAATTACTTATCGAGTTATAAGCGATTCGAGTCACATGACGACCGGGTTTTTCTCCCGTCTCTCTCTGTCATGTCCGGAAATTAGGCTTAAAACGCCAAATTTAGCAGTATTTTGTGAAAGATCTACTGCCTTTACCGAAAATTGGAAAAAGTGTTTTGATCACAAAGTTTCTTAATAAGAGCACCTGCCAATTTCCTGTGTTTCCGAATAAACATGAATTAAAAACTATGTCATAAAGTAGCCAGTTTGCATTTGAGAATAGCCTTAAGAAAACGCATAACACAGTTAAAAATTCCTTTTAATCCCCTTAACAATTTAACAGTTTTTCTCCTTAACAATTTCCGTCGAAAAGTGGAAATGGAGTCTGATTATTTTGTACAGCCCTGTATATGATCGATAAAATTTATACCCATCCAATAATATGCAAAATATTAGTTACATTTAAAAACGCGTACCGCAATTGAAAACGCACTTCTAGTAATTATTGTTCATAGACAGTACTCTAACTCAGTCAGTGTTGAATTCAGGGCGACATTCTCCCTGCCCCCGGAGGATTAAAATGTGAAATTTTATTCTTTTTATTTTATGCTTTTCATATGCTTTTCATTGCAATTTTCCTCCCGGAACTCTATAAAGTACCCCCTCCCCCTCGGAGCCACAGAAATCCTTTCCAAAGAAAAATATCTGTATTCAACACTCCCAGTTCATTTGTGTGTCCCTGTTAATGAACGAAAAATGTTCACTCTATTCTATAGTAAGCCTCTTGAACAGTGCACTGTACCTCAGTGATATATTTCAATTTCATTACGTTTGAAATAGTATGACATTATTAAAACAGTAGCCTATCGGCATCGTTATTTTGTTAAAAAATTAAAACTTTATCGCATCACTACCGACGTGATCTCGTTCGACATGAAAATTTATGTACAGGGCTATCCAAACACTGACCGCATTTCTTCTCTTATCTCACCTTGTTAAGCGTCCGCATCATTTGTTATCTATCTCCATCCGGCCGTGAAAAAGAACAACTAAACTCTCGTTTTACACGCACCGATGCCTCTGGGATGCTGCTCCTTCCCGTCGAAAGGTTTGACCACACCGCCTGGGATGAGGAGGGTCCAATTTCTTGGCACTCGCCCCTTGGCGACTTGGCGAGCGGTGCCAAAGAAGTTGATAGAGAACTTCGGAAGTGGATTCATCATCAAACAGTGAAATGAGTGAGTGCAGCGTACAAGGATAATTAAAGGACTCTCCTCGCGCTTGTTTACCTCTCTCCTTTATTATTTTGGGTAAAATGTTATTTTGTGCCCGCTGAAAATTTTCGTTTGGATTATCTTTTGTGAATCTGTTTAGAAAAAAAAAAAAATGGGATGTGTTTGTGTTGCGTTTGACCCATCACACTGTTTACATCTTATATTCTACTGCTGATATTAACGAATTTATATATGTATATTTTGTAGTGTTTAGATAATATTAGAGGCCATTATTTAGAGAAATGCGAGCCTACGGAGAAGTACTCTGAATCATGAAAAGCTAGAGAGTTTTCTAGTTATTTTTTACGACGTCTTTGTAAAAAAAGAAATATTAATTATGTTGTGCACCGCGAAAATCTTTCTTTTATATTATCTTATATGAATCTGTTGCAAGAAAAAAAAATCCGGATGTGTTAGAGGATATTAGGATATTATTCTGTGATATTATTCTGTTATTTACCTATAAAAATCAGAGATATTCTAAAGAAATGACACGTACTTCGTGATATTTAGAAATTTTGTTTTTCTGCTCATGCTACGGTGTGATATAGCTTGTCATCCACATTTTTAAGTGAATGGGTTAAAAAGTGTTATTTAAGATTGAAATCCACCTTTTTATCAGATTGTTTTTTAAATTATTTGAAGTATAATTTATCTTTTATTAATCTCCTTATTTATTAAAGAGCAAAAAAAAAAAAATGATTTCTTTTTTTAACAATGAGGTATATCCTGATATTAGCAGTCAGTCTGTTTTGTCAATGTACGAAACTTTGATCCTGTGATTTTTATCTGAAATGAGTTTCATCTTTTTATTTTCCTCGCTTTTTACAGCCATTTTATTGCATTTTTACGTGGTGATACTGATGATGTTTTGTGAAAATAGCTGAAATCTAACATATTGCCTGTTATTATGAATATCTTCTTGTGCGACACATAATGAAAATTACACTACTCAAACTCCGCATGTTAGTATGGAAATTGGTGATATCCAAAGAAATCACCAGCTGGCGAATAAACTCGAATGGAATACACCACTATTTTCTCACCTCATTTCTGTTTCACCCGTTTTGATCATCCCATTTTTGTGTCACCGTTGACCACTTTGAGAGAGAGAAAAAAAATTGTGCAACCACTTAAAATATAAATGTGAATTACATGGGGGAAAAATGACGGATTTCTCAATGTGCAAAATGTGAATGTTGGATTATGTGCGATCTACGTGCGGGATTAGATGAGCAGTGGTCAAGTGGATATTAATTTTCCAAGATGAGTAACAGTGGCGTGAAAGCGAGCTCCGTGCTCGTGTGTCGCCAGTGGTGGAAAGTGTGCTGGGTGTACGGCGACCAGTACAAGCTGTACCGGCAACTGTACGGCAGGAAAAAAACGACCTCCTTCACGTCCGTAGCCATACAGAAGGATGAGTGGTGAGTACGATTATTTTTAGTACATAAATATGTATATTATGGCATTGTTGAATTCAGGGGGTGGTCCGGGGGGGGGACACTCCCTCCCGGAGCATTGGAATTTTCCCGACCCGGAACTCTATAATGTCCCCCCTCCCCCCCACCGGAGCAACAGAAATCCCTCTCGGAGAAAAATGTCAGAATTCAACACTGTATTAGGGGTACCTACAATTTCCTTTTTAAAACTTTCCAACATAGTTGAAAAGATCTTATCATTTCGGCCTGTCTGTCTGTCCGTACCCTAACTTGCGTAAATATACTCGGATTATCATGCAATTGACATATGTTAATGTGGTTTACATGTTCGGTATCGAGAATGAAGTATGGAGCATTTGTAGTTCATTTACAGTGACACTCAAAAGAATTCCGTTACATTATGGTCTACTGGGAAAAAAGGTGTGTGTTGTATTTTGATGATGTCGCTCTATTTCAAACATATTGAATTTTATATGTATCATTGAAGTACACTATACGATTCTTACTCTAGAATAAAGGGCGCATAAGAATTCATCGTTCATTTACAGGGACACACAAAATAATGAGGTTAAAATATTGTATTTGAGTAATAATTGCTGGAAGTGCGTTTGCAATTGTAGTACGCGTTTTTAAATAAAACTCATTTTTTGCCTATTACTTAATGTGTAAAATTCTATAGATGATATACAGGGCCGCACGAAAGATCTCGAGTACATTTCCGTAATTTTTAACATTCTGTATAGGGTATATACAAATCTATAGATCTTATACAATTGCCTCTATCACAATTCCCTCTATCACAATTCTCTCTATTACAATTCCCTCTATTACAATTCCCTTCATCCCTTAGAAAAAAGAGTATAGAAAGGAAAATTAGTTCCTTCTTCCAAGCTCCCCCCGAACCTGCAGAAATCCCTCCTTGTGAGAAAGCTTCTAAAATTATTTTTTTATCCTTTTCTTTTATATACTATGAGCGTTCTTTGCGCTATGTTAAACGAGAGTAAATGTTATTAGTTTATTTATTATGCTGTGAGTTTATAAACTCTGTCCAGTTCATTGACTGAAGCTTTTATGACTATTTGTTTCTTCGAAACAGAATCGAAAGCCGATTTTCTCCTTGTCCGATTTCGCATTTTCATCGACGAACCTGTTATCCTACAGGCGTGTGCATTTTAATGAGTATTCCCTTTTGTTGTTACATATTTATTGTACTTAATCCGAAATAAATAAAACAACGACTTGTTTTAATCGGTGAAACAAACTGAGTAATATTATTATCAACCATGTCTATAACAAGTAATATAAAAAAAAAAAATTAAGTCAATTCCTACTTTTTAATCATAAATATATAAAATAAACCCGTGCAGCATTAATGTCCCACGTTATCTTTATTGAACATTGTTTTATAATCATCGTTGCGGTATTTTATTTTTGTGGCATCACTAATTAGAGGAAAATATTTCATTTCATTTATGAAAACAATGGGAGAAATGTTTTTCTCCCATATAAAACTAAAATTAATTAATTAAATTTAATTAATGAATTAATATTTGGAAAAACTGTATTAACATCCAGGTCATCCACTACAAGTTTAAAAAAATGTATTTGAACTTGTGTGGATGAATACAAAGTATTTTATTAACGATTGAAAATTTGAACAAGATATATAAATATAGAGAGGGTGTGAGCTAATAATAGGAATTGAAAAAAAAAAAATACTAAAGCCGACTTCATTGGTTTCAAAAAATTAATTTTGCAAAGCTACAGAAGAAAAGAGGTAAAATTTCAAAATATATTATGATTGATTAAAAAAAATATATGTATAATACACAAATTAAATTTACAAAAGATAAAAACTGATATATTTTTTTTCAAATATCATTTTTTTACCTTTTTTTTAAAAACGAAGTCAAAAACTGCTATTTTTGTTTAAAACGCTATTTTTTTTTTTTTTAACTGAGTCAAAACATGCACTAAAATTATCTCACTGTATTAGCAGCGATACACACGCATGTTATGCGATGCAAATGCATCTCATAGTGGAAGACATAAGGCCCCTATATTGTTCAGGAACACCACCATGTGAAAAAAATTTTAGAAAAGTATAAATCGTTGTAAAGTTTGAATTGTCTTCGCACGATACCTATCTCAAAAATATTTATTGGGGAAGAAGCTAGAAAGTTTAATCTCCCTATAATAATAATAATAATAATAATAATAATTAAAATCAGAGAGTTTTTTATTCTTCAGGACGTAAAAATATTGTCTGACTTGCCTTGAAGGCGTGATTTTAGCATTATAAAAGACAAGCATGATAGTGACCAATCCATGGATTGTTCCAGAGAGGAATATCTTCCACTGACAGAAATCATTTCGCACAATTTTATAGAGATTGTTTTATATATACAAAAAGAGAAAAATTACCTAAAATTGCAAATGTCTGTTAAGAGAGGGAGAGGCAGGTTATAACGGGGCCTCCGAGAAGGCGCTGTGTTCTCATTTTACAAGCCCGGTAAAAGTAGCACACAACGCTCTCACTTAAATATCAAGGATTTTAAATAAATCACCTCTTTAAATGGAATTTTAATTTTTTTTAAATGCTATTAACATGAAATATTTGAAAGGGCGCCAAGAAAATCTTCAAAGGTCGCGATGGTAAACGCGAGCGCCGCGTTGGACAGCCCTGCACTTAGAACATAACCACTTTTTTTTCATTTTCTAGGCATGAAAGTGTTTCCCCAAAAAGTAGAATTCCTTTTTTTTTTTTTTTTTTTTTTTTTTTAAAGTAACTTTGGACCATTTTCTTAAATTGCAAAAATGCAAAGAAAATATTGTAAGTATTTTAGGAGGGAGGGGAGATAGGGAAGTCTACTCAAATACTCAGAGTTAAGTTTTTGAACTGGTGGGCAGAACAGCTATTCAAACATATAAGTCAGCTTATAAGCAACTGAAAATCACCTAAATGAAGTCGTTCAAAGCATTACTTTTCATTTTGAAGTGCAGAGAAAAGTAATTGAAAAATTAAACAGTTTAATTTAATTTAATTAAAGTTTTTTTACTTGTAATATTTTAAATAGCTTGCCCCTAATTGAAAAGTTCAAAACTTTATTTTGTGTCTGAAAATGTCGGTCCATGCAGATCTCTAGATTCTAACTATACAATTAAGTTATGTCATTTTTAGTAGTGATGATGACGCAAAGAAACTCAAAAACATACATAAATTTTGTCACAATTCAAACAAAGTTACAGAAGTTAGAGGGAGAGCAGACAAATAGACAGCCATGGCAGCCGATCCAAAGGGATAAAAACATTTCAACTTTGTTGAAAAGTATTAAAAATCAGTGCTTTATTTCTTAAAATTGTTAATTGATTAACGGACTTAGCCCTTTAAAAAAATGATGTTTGGAAAATCTGCGTCCTCCCGCGTCTCTACCGCCCTCTTGAAAATAAAAAGTGACGCCGTACCCCCGCGTCCTAATTCGACTACACCACTGCTTTGACGTGCGTATATTTAGGATGGAGGAAAACTTTTTCCATAGAAAGACGGTGTAAAGATTTTTAACCATAATATTTGCTTTTATAAAAACGAGTCACTGTAGTTAAATTCATACATAAATTCATTCTTTACGTAAATTCATCCGATCCATCCGGATTAGCACCATTTACAAATCGTCTTTCATTCTCTTTTTTTGATATAATAAATCTATATACTTATTGTTAGTTTGCATTTTTTTATTTTTTATTATTTTGTAAGTTATGAAATGAAAATAGCAATCACGCGTACAATTATATTTCATTTTATTCTATAAATACAATTTGTCTAAATTATTTTTTAAAAAATGTACCCATTAGATGGAAACATTTTTCTATATTTCCCTATTTCATGCCTGTGACGATGATAAAATTTATTTAAGTGCCGTTATAGTGAACTTTTAAATATTTATTGCAGTTGTGATTTAAATAAGCAATTAACCCTGCACAATTTGTGCATCTGTTCTTTTGGTCGATTTCTTAAGAAGAGAAACAATCATAATAATAAAATGAATTAAACGGTCTTACTTGAGTGAAATAATAGATGCAGACTATAAATGATGAATACCATAAGAGTTGGATCCATAAAATCTTTATTGTAATTCTTGAGGAAGGAGGAAGGATGAGAATAAAATCAGCTGCACATCATTGCTTTATAAAGCTCTGGCTCAATCATCATGAAATTCGAAGAATCACTAAAATATTCCTTCTGGCCGTAAGGGACGTAGAATTAATGCAGAATTAATCAAATTACCAGTTGATTTAAAACTTTTAAAATATTAAACTTAAAATTTACAACAGCATTTTTTATAGAATAATTAAAAACTGAAAACGCGAAATTGATCTCCAAAGAATCCGCGCAAGGCGATTCTAGGATACGAGCGCCGGCACAGGCCAGGCCTCAGATCAGACGACGTTTTACATAAATTTACAGCATCATTTTTGTTAAAATTCTGTTGGAAAAATGCGCAACATTAGTATAAATACCCAGAAAAGGGGTGCACAAATGTGACAGCAAGATTAATTTAAACTAATTTCTTGACTAGGAATTACGCGAAAAATCAAAAGAGCAAATCAGAAACTAATTAACATTTAATAATTAAAAGAACCATTCTAATTTGTATTTGAAAGACACGCCCCTTTCGCTTGCAGCGCCAAAACAAAACAGCTCCCGAAAACATACCGAACAAGAGCGGCGGTGACGCATGCGCACAACACACGCGTGACGATGACGTCACAGCTCAGCGCCGATTGAAGCTAAGGCTCCTATAAGGGGTGCTGACGCATATCCATTCTGTTGCCCAAAATAACCGCCATATTGTGACCTAGCTCAGCATTAGGAAACCGCCTGAGCAGGTGTTCGCCGTCCCCGTTACTGTCACTCGCCGTCCACTATAGTCCATTTTTTTAGATAGTATTACGGTATAATACGGTATACGGATTTATAGTACGGTAAGCTAACCGGTTTTAGCTTGGTTTTTGGTCCGCTGGGTCATTAAATGGCGGTATGATTCAGCCTGTATTATAGGAGCTCTAATTGAAGCGAACTCAGGAGGGATGGTTTGCCATACAAGCAACGTACAAGGCGCGCGATCGCTGGTAAAAAGGCATTTTAAAAGAACAGCAATTAAACTGGAAAGGCTATAACATAGAAATACATTGAGCTGAAATAAAAATAATTAAAAAAGATAAAACTGTGATATATCTTTATCACAATGCCTGCGTTAAAGTGAAACACCTTACGGGAAAATGTTCATAATTAGTTCAATTTTAAACCGACATTCCGGAAACGACTGATAGCCGCCGCCCATCGATATCCATTTATGGAACTGTTCCATTCTGGAACAGCTGGGACAGGCCAACTGTCCAAATGAGAATTTTTCTACCTTTACATTTAAAACTCGTCGTTGGAGGCCACCGTAATACTTACCCATCATGGATATGCATAATATAAAACATGAAAATAAAACATGTAAACCACTTATAAAATGCATTATTTATAAAATGCGAATAAAATCCTGGCTTGATGACGTCCTAAACTTTAAATGCTCTACGACTGAATAGCGTAAGAGAAACACCCTTATAACTTCAAAAATGATAATCCTATTAACTAACAGTTTATTGCGTCGGATGAAGCGTCTCATTTCGAATTAAAATATAATCTTTGAATAGAAATTTGAATGAAATACAGGGACAAGAAAAATCGAAGAGTGTGGAAAATAACGTTACAAATATCTTGGCAACTCATTACCCGATCGACTTCATTTTTTATTTAAAATTTGTGTCTTTTTACTGTCTTTTATATTCATTCCTTAAAATAAACAATTTCGAATATTTTTATGTACCTTTTATCAGAACGAATGTTGCGAGAGTTCGAAAAAAATAGTTCCGGATCATCGAGGTTACTGAAATTCAATAAGCTTCTTTCCTATTATTACATACTAAGTACATGCCAAATTTCAAGTCTCTATCTCAATTTGTTCGGGAGATAGAGCGTTTACAGACGGACGGCAATTTTTTTTTCTTCTAAAAATATGTTTTTCGGAATCTCCAGTGTCTGAAATTTGTAAATCGGTCAAAAAAAAATTTTTTTTTTCGATTTTTAAAACGGTTGCAAAACTTACCCTATACTACGTATAATCAATAAGTAAAAAAAAAAAAAAAAGAAGGAAAAAATAAAATAGTCACTTGTGTTTCTCTGGAGAAAAGAAAGGTCTCTCAGCGTTCATTTTTCTTCCCTTAATCGGTCCGTGAGAAATCGGGTCGGAAGGATCACGAATTCGGTCGATAAATTCGTTTCTCACCACCCGTCATCCCGAATCCGTAAAGGTTAGAACATCACTACGTTTTGCTAAGCAGTTCCTTTCTTGCGGTAATTGGCTCGCTCTCATATGGTATAAGACAGGTCTGTTTCGTGTGTTCAGCCGTCGTAGCTTGTATAAAGTTCAGGGGTCGCCAAGGGACATCTCTGACAGGTTTATGACCATCCCTTTCTTGGGTTGATGACCACAGGGCCTTTGGAAAAGAAAGTCAGGCCAGAATGATTTACGAGAGCTTAAGGTGGTTCTCAAATGACCTGCTCAACAATTCGAAACTTTCTGACACAATTTCAGACTCATTTTTAAACTCAAAGGCATAAAATTGGAAGGCTTGACTATTGAAGCGCTTTAAAATCGAAATATGTTTTCCATTTTTTGTTTTAAATAGTTTACTCATCCAGGTATAAGTGATTCGGACCACGCATTTTCAGAAACACGTTAGGATGTATTTAGTACAGGAGAAAACGATTTCTATTAACATACACGTAAGCACTCGACTTATATATATGATAACTTCTTTAATGGAAAAAAGTTAAATAAGTACTATAATAAAAGCTTGGAAATTTGATATCACACCATTTTTTAGCCACAACTTTCGTTTTTTTTTTTTTTAGCCACACACAGGGTGGCTTATTCTTTCAATCTCTATCATTTTTCATGTTTATGAAAAGTCACAGCAATCCATCGTTGCCACAGATTAATCTCGGAAAATGAAACATTTGAAGTTACTTAAAAAATTAATAACTCGGAAAGTATTTGTTACAAAATTGTTTTACACACTGCGTTAGAATGGTAAAAAATTGTATTTTTCTTGATATAAATTTCAAATCTAATGATTATGTCGTTTTTCAAATATTAGATTTCAAAAATTACAAAACTTCACAATGGAGTACCGTAGCGAAACTTTTACGCGTAAAAAGATAATGATAAAGGCATTGTGGCTCGGCGTGTATCGTGTATACTGGCCATAGCATGAGTAACGAATTATAGTAAACTTATTATTCTGTTAAAATATAAAAGTGAATTATGTATATACATTTTTAAAAAATAAAGAAAAACATTTTATCACAAACATCAACAAAATTTTTTCTTCTATTTATTCCCTTATTCCAAAGATATCGTTTTATCGTCTGCTGCCATAGCAACATGAATTAAATTTCATTAAAAAAAATTGCTCAGTGGTAGAAAAATATTTTTCTAAATCGAATGGTTATTGAACAACTCAACACTTTAACAGGGGAATTTTTATTTGTTATTTAGATATTTTAAAATTGATTGTTGTCATTGCGTTTTTATTCTGAGTTACAGCTAGTTTATTTATTTTTTAAATAAAAGCCGTGTGTGGCAATCTATATTCAGCCTTATAGCAGAATTTTCCCCTCTTGTTTTTTTTTTTTTTTTTTTTTAAGCTTGGCTGTTTTTTTACTTTTGAAAAGTTATTTTTTGTAGATATATATATATATACATATATAAGATACGCAATCAAGTATGCATAAAAGTCGTACCAGAAATCCACATTAAAAAGATTTGAAATTCAGTCATAAATAAAGAAAAAATTATAATTTCATATTTGATTACAATTCAATGTATAGTAAAACTAAAGTGCTCTTTCAGTAAACAAAAACCATGCTGTGTCTTGCTATATTAACAGCATTATTATTTTTTCTTTTTGGTTCTGTGAGTGTACATACATTTGGAGTTTTTAACGGTTTAAACCGGTTAAATCACGGTTTAAACTTATGGTCACCTCAAAAACCAGTTTTCGGCGACTAAAATCCAACCCTGTTATTTATTTAAGTAATATATGATTAGCTGCTACGATCAAATTGTGTGAATATTATTAATTATCCTTCTTCCCTGAAATATATGCATCTATTTATGACTTAAAATTAATAAAAAATTTAACGTTAAAATTATTAAAAATCATTATTCAAAAGAGCGGGTCGTGTGTCTAGACGACCGATGAAAAGGGATCCAATGTATAATTACAACATTTATTAAAACAAACCAATTAATATATACTAGGGGGCTCAGCCCCCTACTCGCTAACGCTCGCCAACTCCCCGCAAATTGCAAAGCAATTCACATTCAGACCGCTACGCGGTCCCAGCTCGCCGCTTTTTATTTTTCTAGTAATTCTAGCCGGAATAAGTACTACAATAAATCATTCGAACATATGAAATTGACAATTTTTTTAATGTAAAAAAGTAATTGAAAACTCCGTTGAAAACACAACTAAAAATGCATTTAGTTGATGCTACTAATGGGCATATAAATCATTTAAATACTATGAAAAAAGGATCTTAGAAACATAATTAGTTTAAAACTTATTGCACCTATAATATTGTACAGCACGGCTTAATATCATTAAAAAAAAAAAAAAAAAAAAAAAAAAAAAAAACACTACATGGTAGGAAGATAGTTTATCATCAATGATTGTTTAAATTTCGTTCGACATTTTACTATTCTAACTGATTGTAGATTTCTGCAAAAGAAATTATTTTTACTTCAATAAAACAGCAACAGATGGCAGCAGGGGCATTCTAAAAAGTTTATATTTTATTATCTCCGATTTTTTGTGAGAGTGAAATTCGTAAATAAATTCTAAATAAGAGTTGAGAATTCATTTGAAATTACCAATATTACTCATAATTAAAATGAGGAATCATCTCAGACGCTTTGGATTACGTTCATATTATTTTATTTTTAATAATTGCTAGCTTGAGTTTCACTGCTCTGACACTGACCGCCATATTGGAGGCGCAGCTAACACAATCTTCTCTGTTCATTGGTCTCAGCTCTGGAAACTACGGTTGTTGCCAACGATAAGGTAGAAATTCAGCCCTATTTCCGCGCCACGTGAGACAAATATATATATACATATATATATATATATATATATACAGGGTGATTTTTTAAAAAGTTGTGAAAGTAAAACCCTATAATAAAAGAACCACTGATCCAAATGACCTGAAATTTCACTAGTATACTCCCAAAGCAATGGGAATTTTTTTGGTGTGGTTAAAAAAAACTTAAAATCGGACAGATGGCGCTGTAAGTTAGCAGAAACAAAGAATACCGTCAGTGGGAGGAAAACAATGGACGGTACTTTGAGAAACCATCTTCCGTAGTTCCTCTGTCATCATTGGACATTTTCTTAAATTCTTAAGTGTCCTAAACCGTCTAAGTGCAGTTGCTGCGCTGTCATTATTCTGATAATACAGTTTCACTAACAACGCATGGTACGTCAATGGCGCAGTCATTGCGAGGATATCCGTAGAATAATGAACACGAGGTGTGCGTACTTCACGTTTTTACCCCCAATGTGCGTGTATCGGGCGCAAGTTCGTCTCCCGACTTTACTGCATGTACAGCGCCATCTGTCGGTGGAATTTTAAGTTTTTTTTAACCACGCCAAAAAAAATCCCATTGTTTTGGGAGCATACTGGTGAAATTTCAGGTCATTTGGATCAGTGGTTCTTTTGTTATAGGGTTTTACTTTCACAACTTAAAAAAAAAATCATCCTGTATGTATGTATATATGTATATATATATATATATGCATTAATCACTCATTCGTGATTTTTTAGAAAACCTAATTAATTCCATACAACCATTCCTCATAATTATTTGAAATCCTAAATATTTACTCGGAAGTCGTTCCGAGTTCAGATCAGACATCCTACCACCGTCATAAACCGTCTCAGATGACTCCTCTCTCTTCACTTCAATTCGCCTCAGTCACAACAAAGGTTGGTGGTACGACGGTGATATATACTCGTGTATAAGTCGAAGAATTCTAGACAAAATTTGAGAGTTGAAAATGGGGGTCGACTTATATACGAGTTAATAAATAAATAAATGCTTACCCAGTTGATGATATGCAGGATCTTTAGAGCCAGAAGATAATACCTATCTACAAATCATGAATTTAAAAACCTTTATTGTTTTCATTTAAATATTAACATTTTTCAATGAAACTTATCATTGAAGAATTCCCTTCAATACAGGGGCATTTCCTTTCAACATTTTAATCCCCTTTTTAAAAAGAGTTCAACGCGAGAATGCTTCATAGATTTCTCTCCAAAAAGCCCTACAATACAAAGAAGGTACTGTATTTTAGCAGTCTAAGAAGTTGTTTATCCTTGTAAATAAGGCTTGAATAGATTTTTCAAAGAATTTTTTCTTTTTAAGTATCATTAAATCGATGTGAATTAGGTTTAAAAATAGTTTAAGCTTCTTCAGTTTTACATAATTATACAGTTTTAAAACGTTCAATAAAAAAAAAAAAAAAAAAAAAAAAAAAAGTCTGATTAGAAACGAAAAAGGCGCCTGTTTGTCGGGAATTGCGGAAGAAATGACCTTTTTACGATGATGCGGCAGTTGGAACCGCCTACTTCGAAACCTAACTTGTTTGCAGGCGGAATCGACAGGGATTTTTTTTGTTTTTAATTTTTTTTTTTTTTTTGCTATAACGGTTGGTCCTATAAAAAACTTGTCAATATAAAAGTTTTAAATAATATTAAGAGGATTAATAATAAATTTAAGAGGATTTGAAATCTTGAGAATTGGCGAAGTTATGAATTTTTTTTCTTCTAAACCCTCCTTCCCCCCCCCCCCCTTAAGGCAATTTTTAATTATATCAAAAATCAGTCATACATAAATTTTCGGCCCTTTAACTTCAAACGGATTCGATACGCATCATAAGTAAGAAATTATGAATTTTATTCTGTTTTCACAAAAAGCCCCCCCCCCCCCCCTTGGTTCGATTTTGTCCATTAACGAACTTGACCGAGACTGTATGCCCCTTGATTTTATGTATCAGTTTCGAAAATATGCGGGAGTTGGAACCGCCTACTTCGAAAAATAACTTGTTTGCAGGCGGAGCCGGCAGGGATTTTTTTTGTTTTTAATTTTTTTTTTTTTTTGCTATAACGGTTGGTCCTATAAAAAACTTGTCAGTATAAAAGTTTTAGATAATATTAAGAGGATTAATAATAAATTTACGCGAATTTGATATCTTGTGAATTGACGAAGCTATGATTTTTTTTCTTCTAAAACCCCCCCTTTTTCCCCCCCTTGGGGCCATTTTTAATGATATCAAAAATCTGTCATACATACATTTTCGGCCCTTCTCCTAGAAGTAATAATAACTTTAAACGGATTCGATATGTATCATAATTAAGAAATTATGGGGTTTTTTCTGTTTTCACAAAAAGCCCCCCCCCCACCCTCCCCCCCCCTTGGTTCGATTTTGCCCATTCACGAACTTACCGAGATTTTATGCCCTTTGATTTTATGTATCAGTTTGTAAAAGATTAATGCAGAATTTTTCCAGTTATCGTGGTCAGAAAAAAGTGACATAGATAGATAGATAGATAAACTTTTGAACTGGGGGTGGTTTTGGGTTCTGGGAGTCATGATCGGCGTAGATCTGCAAAAATTTTTCAAAATTTCCAACTTAGGTGAGAATGTAATAGGTAGTATTTCTTACGAAATCTACCTAAAAGAAAAAAAGTTTACTAATTTAATGAAAATTTATATATATATATATTTTTTTTTTATCTTTATTACAAATCATTTTTTCAACATACTACCAGAAATCTGGTTCGACTTGTACACGAAAATTCAATTTTTTTTTCGAAATTTTGCCTAAGAATTGGGTGGTTGACTTATATACGAGTATATACGGTAATCAGTGGATATGTATCTTGATTTACATCCGGTATTTATTTTCAAAATATCATGTTGTTTGACATTTTGAAATATTTGATATTTATTATCAAAATATTGTGTATATTTTTGATATTTTCAGTCTAACAAGTGTAAATAAATTTTTCAACTGTTATTGTCTGTGTTGTTCTGTAAATAAAGAACATTTGCTCAAGCAGTGACTTTTTTAGCCAAAAAAAAAACAAAACTTTTCAAGCTTTTACGTTTGAAGCTTAATTTTTAGAACCAATAATTATGTGGGATAATATTTACTTAGACCAGCCTTGGAAAAATAAACTGTCTAATTTAGATAATATCTTGTTTACAGCTTCAATATAAAAAATCTTGTCTGGTTTAGTTCAGTGTCAGGTGGTTCTGAAATGACCTGCTCCAACAAAACGCAAAACCTTCGGACACATTTTCTGACTCATTTTAGGTAGATTTCGTAAGAAATACTACCTATTACATTCTCACCTAAGTTGGAAATTTTGAAAAATTTTTGCAGATCTACGCCGATCATGACTCCCAGAACCCAAAACCACTCCCAGTTCAAAACTTTATATATCTATCTATCTATCTATCTATCTATGTCACTTTTTTCTGACCACGATAACTGGAAAAATTCTGCATTAATCTCTTACAAACTGATACATAAAATCAAGGGTCATAAAATCTCGCTCAAGTTCGTTAATGGGCAAAATCGAACCAAGGGGGGGGGGGGGGGAATGGGGGGGGCTTTTGTGAAAACAGAAAAACCCTCATCATTTCTTTGTTTTTATACGTATCGAATCTGTTTAAAGTTATTATTACTTCTAGGAAAAGGGCCGAAAATTTATGTATGACAGATTTTTGATATAATTAAAAATGGCCCCAAGGGGGGGAAAAGGGGGGGGGTTTAAAAGAAAAAAAATCATAGCTTCGTAAATTCACAAGATATCAAATCCGCGTAAATTTATTATTAATCCTCTTAGTATTATCTAAAACTTTTATATTGACAAGTTTTTTATAGGACCAACCGTTATAGCAAAAAATAATTAAAAACAAAAAAAAATCACTGCTGGCTCCGCCTGCAAACAAGTTATTTTTCGAAGTAGGCGGTTCCAACTCCCGCATCTTTTCGATACTGATACATAAAATTAAGGGGCATAAAATCTCGGTCAAGTTTGTTAATGGGCAAAATCGAACCAAGGGGGGAGGGATGGGGGGGCTTTTTGTGAAAACAGAAAAAACCCATAATTTCTTAATTATGATACGTATCGAATCCGTTTAAAGTTATTATTACTTCTAGGAACAGTGCCAAAAACTTCTGTATGACAGATTTTTGATATAATTAAAAATTGTCTTAAGTGGGGGGGAAGGGGGGTTTTAGAAGAAAAAAATTCAGAACTTCGTCAATTCCCAAGATTTCAAATCCGCTTAAATTTATTATAAATCCTCTTAATCTTATCTAAAACCTTTATATTGACAAGTTTTTTATAGGACCAACCGTTATAGCAAAAAAAAAAAAAAAAAAAAAAAAAAAAAAAAAAAAAAATTAAAAACAAAAAAAACCCTGCCGGCTCCGCCTGCAAACAAGATTTTTTTCGAAGTAGGCGGTTCGAACTCCCGCATCTTTTCGATACTGATACATAAAATCAAGGGGCATAAAATCTCAGTCAAGTTTGTTAATGGGCAATATCGAACCAAGGGGTGGGGGGATGGGGGGGCTTTTTGTGAAAACAGAAAAAACCCATAATTTCTTAATTATGATACGTATCGAATCCGTTTAAAGTTATTATTACTTCTAGGAACAGGGCCAAAAACTTTTGTATGACAGATTTTTGATATAATTAAAAATTGCCTTAAGGGGGGGGGGGGGGGGAAGGAGGGTTTTAGAAGAAAAAAATTCAGAACTTCGTCAATTCCCAAGATTTCAAATCCGCTTAAATTTATTATAAATCCTCTTAATATTATCTAAAACCTTTATATTGACAAGTTTTTTATAGGACCAACCGTTATAGCAAAAACTAATTAAAAACAAAAAAAATCACTGCTGGCTCCGCCTGCAAAGTTATTTTTCGAAGTAGGCGGTTCCAACTCCCGCATCTTTTCGATACTGATACATAAAATTAAGGGGCATAAAATCTCGGTCAAGTTTGTTAATGGGCAAAATCGAACCAAGGGGGGAGGGATGGGGGGGCTTTTTGTGAAAACAGAAAAAACCCATAATTTCTTAATTATGATACGTATCGAATCCGTTTGAAGTTATTATTACTTCTAGGAGAAGGGCCGAAAATTTATGTATGACAGATTTTTGATATGATTAAAAATTGCCTTAAGGGGGGGGGGGGTAGGGGGGTTTTAGAAGAAAAATATTCATAACATCGTCAATTCCCAAGATTTCAAATCCGCTTAAATTTATTATAAATCCTCTCAATATTATCTAAAACTTTTATAGTGACATGTTTTTTATAGGACCAACTGTTATCGCAAAAAAAAAAAAAAAAAAAAAAAAAAAAAAAAAAAAAAATCCTTGCTGGCTCCGCCTGCAAACAAGTTTGGTTTCGAAGTAGGCGGTTCCAACTGCAGCATCATCGCAAAAAGGTCATTTCTTCCGCAATTCCCGACAAACATGCGCCCCACGGTCTGCGTCTTCGAAATCTACCTGTGCCTGTAGGCCGAGCCGTCAGGGATTTTTAAACGCGCAATGGCATAAATTTGGCAGGCATGATTAGGTGAAGCGATTTGGAATCGAAATGACTTTTCCATTTTTTGATAAATAACTTAAGGAGATATAAGTTCGCGTCACGTGACGGTACGATTTTCCCCTTTCCCGCTTTAATGTCTGAGGAATTCGGTTCAAAACGCGGACTTTGACAGTGTTTTCGGAAAGATCTTATCTGCTTTTACCAAAAAAATGGAAAACTCATTTCGATGCATAGTTTCTGAATAATAACACCTGCCAATTTCGACGGTTTGCGAAAACAAAATAATTTAAATTTGTGCCAGAAAGTACCTCTTTTGGATTTGAGAACAACCTTAAACTGCACAACAGGTTAGGGAATGAAAAAACAAACAAGCTTACATTTTTGTTTTAAAATTTCTCTATAAATAGAAATTATTTTGTATTTAAAATTTTGTTGTATAAAACATACAATTTTTTTTATGCATGCAACATGATATTAAATCCTATATATTTTGTATTTTTGTGAATGTAAAAAGCAAATGGTGTCTGTTTTCAATTTTGTTACGTAAAGAAAAAGGACGTTTTTAGAACATTGTTTTATTAAGTCTTCACACTAAGTGCAATATGTTTTAGTTTCTAATTATATTATTTCTGAAACTATTTATATAATCAGTAATAAGTTTACTATTTTGAAAATATCGGATATATATTAAAAATTAAGATAGCTTTAAAGCTTTCGTTCATTTTGACATTTCATACGCTGTTCTAAAATTCACACTGACCTACACAATTTAATTTTAGAACAGAAAAAATATTTCTAACAGTAATAAAATCTTTTTTTAAGAAACACTTTCATTTTTTCCGTGTCTTTAACTGTAAAACATGTTTTCCCTTTGCGACCGTCTTTCTGCAGGAAAAGTGAAGTTACAGATTTATTTATTTTACCTCGCCTACGTAGATGGTGTATTCAATTGGCATCTTTCTGACGCATTCCTGGCTTTATGTATGTACTATTCTCCCATAATTTTGACTTTTAAGTCCCATATTAACAATTTTTATTTTAGTACATACTTTTGGTTTTCTTTTATTTCTTATAATATAAAACATACCATTGCATGATTGTATAACAATATTAACGAGATAGGTGTTGGACGATTTTATTTTATTTTATTTTTTTATTTTTTTTTAGGGGGGGGGGGGGGGGGTTCAAAATGTAGCATTGAATTCCGTACCACTCTTTGCCCCTGATGCTGAAGAAAAATAGTTCTACTGATTTTTTTTAAACAAAACTGGAACTATATTCTTTTACATAAATATGTAACAAAAATTAGGCTGCATACATTTTTACTTTCTTCTATCTTTACAAGACGAAAGTATTGGATTCATGAAAATTTTCGACTTCCGGTTTTCGACGGATTTATACGTTTTAGAAGGTCCTGAACACGATTGGACTGTTTTTAGAAAATGTCTGTCTGTATGGGACAAAAATTTTGTGGGCGCTCTATCTCAAGAACTAATGCGCGAAATTTAATAAAACTTTATATTTAGTTAGCCCCTAATATAAATGGGTGCTGATTAGAATTTGGTGAAAATAACCCAAAAGGTGGCGCTGCTATGCTGCATTTTTCGCGATTTCCGCAATAGCTCTATCTCAAGAACGAATGCACTTATTTTCATCAAACTTCAGATTAAGTTATACCTTGACATAAATAGACGCTGATTGTGTTTTGGTGTAGATATCCCAACAGGTGGCGCTGCTATACCACTTTTTCATTATTTTTACGATAGCTATATATCAAGAACAAATGCATGGAATTTTATCAAACATCAGATTCTGTTAGACCTTGACATAAATAGGTGCTGTTTACGTTTTAGTGTAAATAGCCCAGCAGGTGACGCTGCTATGCTACTTTTTTCATTATTATCACAATAACTATATCAAGAACGAATGACCGGATTTTCATAAAACTTCAGATTCAGTTAGACGTTGACATAAGTTGTTGTTGATTAGGTTTTGGTGTAAATCTCGCAACAGGTAGCGCTGCTATATGCTGCATTTTGCAGGATTTACACGATTTTAGCAATAGTCATATCTCAAGAACTAATACACGGAATTTAATAAAACTTTAGATTCAGTTAGACCTTGATATAAATGGGTGCTGATTCTTTTTAGTGTATGCGAAACCTGTATGAGATAGAAGAAAGTTTTGGGATTGGCAGTGGCACATCCGGCTAGTTTACGGTTGTTATTTTTTTTTTTTTTTAACTCTGTACTGGGATTTTAGATTCCTTAGAAAATCGCTCCACATGCAGCCACAAAGTCTTTTTCAACCTTTTTCTCATACAGAACTATGCTAGAGAAAAAATGGCTGTAGTTCTTTGACAGTCAATTTTCTGCAGAATTTATATCACCATTTAAATATCAATTTCAAGCATTGTGGCTTTATTGATATTCTTACCTTCCCCAAAGTTTATTCCTGAACTTTTAGAGATCAATTTAAAGAATTTTGTTATTTAGTTCAGTGTAAATAACTGTTGTTAAAGATCAATGAACATTGCGGCTACCACTTGGTCTTAACACGACTTGCCTAAAAATATATGGTAATTTCCATCTCTGTTCTATTTCACTATTCAGGGGTCGATGCAGGTTTTTTTTTTTTTTTTTTTTTTTTTTTTTTTTTTTTTTTTTTTTGGGGGGGGGGGGGGCATTTTGTGAAAAGTAAAAATTATTTTTGTGAAATTTATCATATTTTTTGTGAAATTTATTATATTTTATGAAATTTATTATACTTTTTGTGAAAAATAATATTTTGTTATGAAAGATGAAATCCAGCTACTCAAATTCAAACCAAGCTTTTTAATAACTTCGTTAAGTCCTTCCGCTAAAGTTTTTGTTTCTGGTGCACTTGTTTTATTGCAAATGACACATTTTAAAACCTAACAAAAATATAAAAAATTAATGGACAGCATGTTTTTATGGAATGGAATTTTGTGAAGGAGTCTGTTTTATTAAATGGAATTAGGTTTCCAGTGTGGAGCTCTGACGTCAAAGACCCAATCCAAACAGGTACTCTGAGATTTTGAATGAAAAAATAATCTAAATATGGATTTCAAGTTCTGAAAATTTCAAAGCTAGGCTTCAGTTTTCAGTCCATGTCAGCAAAAGATAAAATGTTGCCAACTTAAAATGTACTTATTTTATTACGGAAAGGAATCCTATCGTGGTAATAGACGATATAATTTATTTTTTCAGGGAAACAATAACGATGATTTTTTTTTTTTTTTTTTTTTACATTGTCTTGTATTGGATATTGGCGCATAGTATAATTTTAATGTAACAGAATTGCAATTAATTGTTTATAAAGTGTATTGAAACTTAATTTCATAAAATAAAATTAATTTGGGGATAATATTTAAATTTGGGGAGCTGTGGCCTGAGAATTGATTGTTAAATTTCAAGCCAGAGTGCGATTATATTATATAATATATATATATAATATATATATAGAATTTGATCAGGGCAGACGGTCCGATCATGCGCTCATGACTCCGATGTTAATACAAATATGTTTTCAGCAAAACGCCCCTAATTGCAATTAATCCTCGTAAATATTGTAATTATATTGTTTTAATTAAGTGTAATAAAACTTAGAACCCATTAAACTAATTGTTATTCAGTACAGTAGAGTATTTATTGAGTTTTCACATTAGTATTAAATAAACTAGCTGTTATCCGTGACGTCATTCACGTAACATCAAAAGAAAAATAAATGCATTAAGAGCCTACATTAGTCATGCAAAAAAAAAGCACAAGCTAATGTTAAGTCTATGGGAAGGTTCTTGCGCGATTTCTCGCTCGCATTTTAATATTTTTAAATGATTTTTTTGCGTAGGACAGCTGAGGCCGATCCCTAACGTTGTTAGTTTTTACTTTTTGGACTTTAGTTACTGTTTTTTTTATAAGTGGACATTTTCAATTTCAGAACCGGTTGGAACCGGTTCTGAAAGTGAAAGTACCTTTATATTAAAAAACTGAAACCAAAATTGAAAAAGTAAAAACTAACAACGTTAGGGATCGGCCTCAGCTGTCCTACGCAAAAAAATCATTTAAAAATATTAAAATGCGAGCGAGAAATCGCGCAAGAACCTTCCCATAGACTTAACATTAGCTTGAGCGTTTCTTCGCGTGACTAGCGTAGGCTCTTAATTAAGGAAAACATTTCACCAACGATAATAATTAAAAACATATTCATAATTAACCAACTCTTTATCACATGTTATAGGAATCGTGAATTAACCTATATTATTCACAACCAAAAAGAAATTGCGCATCTAGTATTTGTCGAGAATTACTAAATAAAAATTATGAACTCGTGACATCATAATTCACTTTTATATTTTTACAATATAATAAGGCTACTGTAATTTTAGACTCGTGGTATAGCCAGTATACACGTCAGGACACATGGCCGTTATCATTATCTTTTTACACATGAAGGTTCCGCTATGGTACTTCATTGTAAAATTTGGTAATTTTTGAAATTCAATATTTGAAAAACGGCATAATCATTAAATTTGAAATTTATATCAAGAAAAATACAATTTTTTACCTTTCTAACGCAGTTTGTCTAACAATTTTCTGCTAAATACTTTTCGAGCTATTAATTTTTTCAGTAACTTCAAATGTTTCATTTTTCGAGATGAATCTGTGGCAACGATTAGCGAAAAAGCCAGTCGTCAGCAACGCGTAGTTTTTTATTAAAGAGGATGATAGCTCCGCGAAATAAGCCTCTTCACAGCCACAGCAGCCATAGTTATTTTTATAATTCGTCTAAGACAATCCTTGTTTTTGAGCATTTAAGAATCACTGACTTACTCCATGCTTCCTCAACTATCGCTCTGAAATATTTCTCGTCTTTCTTCTTTTTTTAATCGGCATTAATAGTCTTTCGAGGAGTTGCTCAGATTCCGAAAAGACTCGATTTTCGTTTTTTTTTTTTTCGTTGTTGTTCCTTTATTTTTCTCAGTGCCCCGTTGAGTTATTATCCGGAGAGCGCTTTCATTCGTCATCAAGTGTCCCAAGCATTATCTTGTGAATGATGATTCGGACGCGTGTACTGTGTTTCTATTGAACGACCTGTAAGTAGCAATTGAAGATCTTCTTCGCCAGCTTTATGAGTCCTGGTTTGATCCGCTGACAGAAATGGGCCATAAATCGCGATGTTTTGCCATTAGAATCGTCCTCTCTAGAATTCATGGCTGGGACAGGATGATTTTTCTTTGATAAAAAAGTTTCGTCGGAATATTTTTAGGTGCACTGTATTGGATCTCATAATAAGAACGAAAAATAATCTTGTTATAATCAAATCTTGTTCTAACATCATGCGTGAAGCATAGATTATGTAAAACACTTTCCAAAACTTCGTCTCTTCGTTCGAAGTCTTTCGTGCAATCGGCGATTTCGTTATTTTTGAAGTATCATGACATCATTAAAGTGCACCGCAAACCAGGGCTTACTTTCTAAGAAAAAAAGTACCGGGGCCCTAATAATATTCTGCAGTACTAACACCCGTAGCGTACCACCCCCCCCCCCTTTCCACTGTCACTCCAATCTGCATATTTATATTTCATACATTATTTTCAAAATTTAAAGCATTGTTTTTTTATTTAGCAAAATAAAAATTTTAAATACATCTACCTGCGCTATTAACTATTTCACTTTTTAGTTATTACTACTTCCAAATAGAAACTTTTGCCGAATCTTAATGCTAATTAATCGCAGAATTCTGCGATTCAATAAGCTCAGGATTATGATTCAAAAATAGTGTTAATACAGAAAATGAATAGTTCGCAGCTATGCAGAATAGAAAAAGACTATTTCTGTTTACTCTTTATTCTGATCAAAATAGCATTTAAATGATTTGAAATGGAAATAAATAAAATTTTGAATTTAAGACAGATGGAGCTTGAGCCTGCCCAAACCCGTAGACTGATATAAAAATCGAGCCCGTTTCATCTCCATCGCTTACGTGAGCGGCACATTACGTCACTTCTAAGTGTTTTGATACAAAATAAGGCAAAAGATTGGAGATGGGAGGGAAAGGAAAGGGTCATTTAGGATTCGTTTTTCGGAAGCGTTATTGCACTGGGCTCCGGAGCGCAGTGTTTATGAGCTCCAGTGAATTCTGGCCAATATTTAAATATTTACTAAAAACAGATAAGTACCGGAGCTGAGCTCCGGTGGGCTCCAGCGCAAATTAAGCCCTGCCGCAAACGATTTTTCCTCATAGATCATACGTAGAATACGTATATAATGCAATCCTTTTGTGCTTCCCTGTAAACGAAATGTAAATGCCACTTATTCTATACTCCTGAGAAAGCATGTTGTAGTCCATCTCAATGATGTTATATCAATCGCATTATCTTTGAAATATTTTAACATCCATAAAATGCACAGCAAATGATTTTCCCCCATAGACCGGAATTTTTTTCTGTGTCTCTGTAAATGAATTATATTGATATATATCTCTATATCAATATGATATATCGATAGATATGAATTTAATCATATATGATAAATACGAGCAAATCTTATGTGTGTGCAAATTTTAGCTAAATGCAGATTTAGATAAAATGCAATTTTATCTAAATTATCTATATGCAAATTTTATCTAAAAACGGCTATAACGATTTTGACTAAATTTTGTATCCTACTGTTTTGTGGTACGAAAAGACCTTTGGGCTAGGTCACATGTTCGAGAAAATTCGATTAGTGGGTCTGTCACATTGTAATAATTAAAATTAAGTTTTCTAATGGGAAAGAGGCCACGTGCAGATGTCACGAACGTGGTGAAAATGTCCCATTTACAATGTGACAGGGTCCTTTTGGGGTCATTACGGGTCAAGCTAATTTTAACCCAGCGTCCTCGGTCTTCCCCCGCTGGTAAATTATATGCGAAAAGCATTCAATGGAGGAAAATTACGTCATATTTAAACAATATCTTTGAAACGTCATATTTAAAACAATTTTCATGTAGCGTGTAAAAGAAAACTTTATTATAAAAATCCGGCAAGCAGAGACGACATTTTAATACTTTATCATTTTATACAACCTGATTTTCAAATGTGGGATAAATCTTACTTACCCAATCACGAAAACAGCATCCAGCTGTCACGACAGCGGTGGACGCGGCCTTGGGAACCTAAAAATCCCTCAGTGAAAGGGAAATGAATAGCAATCCGTTTACAGAAAATCGGCACTATGCTCGTAATATTATCATTCAATCTTTCGTAATTGGGTAATATTTTTAAAACAGAGCGAATTAGCGTATTTTTAGGGATTGGACGGTGATTGGCGGGCGTAGTTTAATAAATGATCTTAAAAGTTTTTGCGGCACATCGATTGAAAACTATTTTTCTGAAGTATTTAATTATTTAGCAATAAAATATTTATAACAAAAATTACAATAAGTAAATAAATAAAATACCGCTCTTACATCATGTAAACACCCTCGATTTGATCCGTGATTCGGATTAAGGGTCCAATCCGGGCCCTTATTATCGCATGGGCAAATCGGGACTTTGCCCAGGAGCACCGGAGCTCCAGGGCCCCGAAATCCATGTATTAATTTATAAAATATTTACTTTTTTTCCCCAAATCCAACTCTGAAATTTTTCAAATACAAAATAAAAATTTCATCTTTAAAAGATTCTACTAAACTTTCTGAAAAACAAATTTCATTTTGAACTCACAGAGCTCAGTGCTTTCGCAAAGCTAACCTCAACCACTCGTTATCAAAAGCACCGCTCCGCTTTGGCAGCACAGAGCGTAGAACATAATAGCTATATGCTTTATTAGCTAAATTGCCACCTTTTTTGATTTAGTGAAAAAACACTTTCTACTTGTGAATCTATTTGATTTGATATTATGTTGCGTGCAGTACAGCTTAAAAAGATGTAAAAAAAAAAAAGTAACTTGATTAACTCATATTTACATATTTTGACACTCTTCCATAAGTTGAAGTTATTAAATTCATCTTAAAGTAATATAACAAGTTACTAAAGTTATATAAAATGATTTTGTTCTGTACTAAGAAAAAAAGAGTATTTTTATTAATTAAGGTACTTAATTTAGAATTGATGGAGCTAAGAATTTTCTTCGATTTAAAATCCAAGAGGCGAAAATATTGTTTATGCATTACACAAATGACTGATCATCAGTTCTATTTGAATAATGTTGCAATGATTCAAATGGGTCCCCCTAATTTATCTTTGACTAGGGCCCCAATTTGTCATGATCGGGGCCTGGTCCAATCGGAAGATTCGACCCATTGCAGAGCCTATATGAACGATGCTCGTTGACTCGTGGTCGCTTGATAAGAATGTCTCCCGGCGTTATTTCGCATTGATCCCGGTCACCCAATTGCGTCTTTATAAACGGGAAGTTCTTTTATTAATCATTATCCTCTTTTGATTTCTGAAATAATGACGGTCTAATTTCGATGAAGAGAAACAAGTTCGACGTTTCTTTTGAAGTTTCAAATGTATCGAACTTTTATCTGGTAGGCTGACGGAAGCGGTGTTGGAAGTGACATCCTTATAGTAAAGCCGTTGGTTATGCGAACGATGTGCGCGAATTATTCTGTTCGAATGATGGACATGTCCTAGTTCCGCACTTTTTTTTTTTTTTTTTTTTTTTTTTTTAATATTTCAAACCTTGTTGTCAAATTCCATTTCCCTATGGAGATGAAGTTTTCAAATATTTAACTTTAGAGATGCAATAAAACCTGCACTGCAAATCTGAATACACTTTTTAGAACACTTATTTTGTCACCTTTTTTAGTACACTTTGAAGCGCACTTTTTGGAACAGTTTTTAGAATACTTCTGAGAACACTTCTTTTGTTGAAGCCCACTTTCTTGCGCACTTTTTGAAAGCGATGATTTCACAAGTGTGTCGAAATGTGCTCCCGATCTGTTCTCAAATGTGTTCCTAAATTTAGATTTAACAAATATCCTGATCAGAACACTTTCGGTACAGTTTCTTTATAGCGGAGCATATTCGGAACACAATTTCAGTACACATTAAGATAACTGCGGAACACTTATTTTGAATCAGTGTTTCATATGTGTTCCCAATGTGTACTGGAAATTCGCAGTGTGTGCAAGTCTAATCGATCGGGACCGATAGAACATTCTGTTTTAAAGAGGTCACATTAAAATCATATACAGGTCTACGCAAACAACTGGATACACATAGGCATAAAGTTTTATTGACACGTGTGGGTCGAGCCCCACCAATAATTTCTAAAATAGACAATTTTCTCTCTCCTTCTCTCTAATATATAAAAAAAAGTTTTTAGTTTTTTGATTTTTAGGCAAATAATTTTTTTTTTACGAATTTTGCAATTTTTTTCTCTGTTTTAATTTTTTTCCCCTTTAGATTCTATTTTTTTAAATTAAAATAAAGTGACAAACGTATGAACTTAAAATTAAAATAAAATGCGAAACACTTGGCCTAAAAGCCGCATAAAAATTTAAAATAGGAAAAAAAAAATCCATATTCCGAAAAAAGACTCTCTTCAAAGTCAACTTTATTTGTGATTTTATTATAAACGATTCGCGAATAACAACGAGTACTATATTATTTTATAAACGGGGCAATACATGCGAATTTTTACATTGTCTTAACATTTTATTCAACTTGTGATTTATTTAACAATATACAATTCTGTTTAAGTGTTTTTAAAGGGAAATCCAAAAGTAACATTAAATTTATAATCTATATCTATTACGCATATATACATATGTAACTAGTCGTTGGGGGCCACCCATACTTAAATCTTACCCATCATGGATATACATAATATAAAATATGAAAAAAAAATGTATAAACTATTTATAAAATGTATTGCAATTCGAATAAAATAGGGGCTTGATGACGTCCTAAACTTTAAATGCTCTATTACTGAATGGCGTAAAAGAAACATCCGTATAACTCCAAAAATGATAAACCCATTAACTAACAGTTTACTGCGTCGGATTAAGTGTCTCATTTCCAATTAAAATATATCTTTGAACTGAAATTTGAATGAAATAACAGTATCAGGAAAAATCGAAGAGAGTGGAAAATAGGATTACAAATACCTCAACAACTCATTATCCGATCGACTTCATTCTTTATGCAAAATTTATGGGGGGGTTTTTTAATTATCTTTTATATTTACTCCTTAAAATAAACAATTTCGAAAATTTTTATATACCTTTTATCAGAACGAATATTTCGAAAAAAAAAAAAATAGTTTCGAATAATCGAGGTTAATGAAATTCAATAGGCTTCTTCTCATTATTACATATACTAAGTTACATACCCAATTTCAAATCTCTATCTCAATTTGTTCGGGAGATAGAGCGTTTAGACACACACACAGACAGACGGACGGCAAATTTGTTTTTCTAAAAATATGTTTTTCGGAATCTCCGGTGTCTGAAACGTGGAAATCCGTCAATTTTTTTTTTCGATTTTTAAAACGATTACAAGACTTACCCTATACTACATATGATGGTTAAGTAAAAAGAGATACATTCGAGTTGATCCCTATCAATAATTTTTAAAACTCTACGCCTTATGTGCGGATACCTTATGAATGATCATTTCTGGAAGAAAGATTTCAGTACTTTGTAGCGTGCTTTTTCCTAAATAAATTTTTAGCTTAATATGTAGCATGCTTAATATGTGATACTGTATAAAAATCTGTAGGTAATGTAAAGGGATTAAAAAAAAAAAAATCAAGTACGTTCCCGTTTATTGAATTGCTGACAATGAATTTCAACTGTGTTTACTAAACTAAGTTTTAGCGTAATGTAAAATATATACATATCTATAGAGTATAGATCATATACAGGGCCACACAAAAGAATTGAAGTATCTTTCCGGCTATAGACGGTAGTTGCTGAAATCTGGTTTTCAAATGTGTTACGCATTTTCTGAATTAAGTATCTTCTTTCACTTGGTAAACGATTATGTTTATTAAAGTATATTCTGGAAAAGTTGAAAATGTCTCATAATCTATACTTTACGCATATTTTTTCTTTCTTGTTATAATTTCTTAGAGACTAAAAAAAAAAATGTTAATTACGGGAAACGGAAATTTTTTGCATTTTCGTTGTCCATTAAGGTAAAAAAATCCATTTTGAAAACGATACAAGTCCATTTATTATGGAAACGAAGAAATTGGAGCATTGAATTATTATAAAACTAGTTTTCGAGGCCATGCTATATGCTATTATAAAAGCTCATGACTCAATGCGGGGGATGGGATCCCTTCAATGGTATACGAGCAAATCTGGAATTACGTGACTGGGTGAATGGAAACGTACAATTTCACAATACTAAATAAAATGAATAGAAGAAGTTATTGATTAAATTCTTATACCAATTAGGTTAAGTAAGCTCGAGAATCTTTTTATTCTTTAGAATTTCATTTGTCTTCTGATTTAATTCAAGGAATGCGAAAATATTTCTTTTTCATGTATAGGGTCAGGTGAGGTCATCTGGGTATAAAAACAGTTATTATTATTTTATTTTGAATTCCGTTTTCATTTAGAAAAATGTAGGAAAATCTTGTTATTAATAAATATTTTATACATGACATTCCTTTAGGTTAGTATTTCATCAATATATATATAATGAATTAAATGTTGCATAGGCTCATTATTATGATACTGTTCTACTACTATAATACCTACACACAGGCATGAGGTAGTGCATGGTCTCACTTTACCCCATGCATGGGGTAAAGTGAGACCTGCCGCATCGGGAATTCTATTCAAAAGGCCGACTTTGACAGTCTTTTCTGAAAAATAAGAACACATGCTAATTTTATGTATTTGCGAACAAAAATGAATTAAAAAATGTCAGAAAAAAACCTGTTTAGATTTTAAAACAGCCTTAAAGAAATGAATAACCCGCCGTTTACATATATTGTTCTAAATATGAAACACAATGCACCTGTTGTTTACGAATGCTATAAAGGTTTGGGATAGATTCCGTTGACTCGTGTCTTCTTCTGATTTGTTCCGGCACTAGCTCTCGTGTGCGTGTGTACTTTACGCGCCTTACCACCTGTTGGGAGTGTGTGACCTCGCGCGATCCTCCTCTCCAATAAATACTACTTAACTCTCGTCTGGTGCACTGACCCCGCACTCACTCCAAAAAATGATTTCCATTTAAATCTTTTATTTTTTACTTACAAATGTCATGCAAGTAGTTTTTTTTTTTTTTTTTTTTTTTGCAAGTTGATTGTTAACTTAGAAAATCACTTACTTCTTCTGGCGATTCCTATATTCGGACAGGGAAGAGCGAACCTATTGAATGGATCGCTGATAAAAGAAGACAAAGTTACGATGGCTGAACTTTTTCAAAAGAGAAATGATGACACCTGTATCTACAACTTATTGCTATTTTGTACCTTTTCATTTAGATAGTGAATGATAATAGAATCCAAGCTTTTGATACACGCCTGTAAATAAATAACTATGACGAGCATATTTGAAATTTAAAATAGAGCCGCATACTATTTAAATATGCGACCATGGGCCGTGGGTTGCGATTGCGGCACCAGCATAAGTCCCGGTAAGATGGTCAACGTGGAACTACATCGGTTTCTTTCCTAAATAAGCTTGACGCTCCACATAGTGAGCGTCAGCTCACTATGTGGAGTACCTTTATGGAAAGGTAGAGAGGAACTTGTCCAATCCGAAGTCGAACTCTGATTTTCGTCTTTGAAAGGCCCGGAGCAGCTGTCCCGTTTAGCAAGCTGTAATTAGGCACTGTAAGCCCAGTAGCTTAGTGGTCAGCTAAAGCCAGGCTGCCTAGAGCTCTATACTATACAGGCTGAGTCATCCCCGCCATTTAATAACACGCGACCAAAAACCAAGCTAAGACCGGTTAGCTTACCGCAGTGGTGGAGGGCGAGTGACCTTTGCTCTGGCGGTAAAATATTACTGAGCTGGTTTACAACATAGGGGTTAGTTTGGGCAACAAGATGGATATGCTTCAGCTCCCCTTATAGAAGCCTTAAGAGGCTACTATTATAGAAGCTCTTATTATAGAAGCTCTACTTCACTCAGGCGAAAACACCCGCTCGCTAATGTTAATCCTAATGGGGCAAATATTTTAAGATATCTCGTTCGCATTTCTGTATTTTTAAAGGATTTTTTTGCATTGATTAGCTGAGGTCAATCGCTATGCCGCTCCTTTGTACTTTTTCGATTTTGATTACAAGATTTTTTTTAATTAAGATATTTTCCATTTCGGAACCGGTTTCGAAAGTGAAAAGTATCCTCATTAAAAAAAACTGCAACCAAAATCGAAAAAGGAGAAAAGTGCGAATAGTATAGGAGCTGTAGACAGCCTGGCTCTAAGCTGACCACTAAGCTACTGGGCTTAAAGTGCCTAATTATAGCTACGCTAAACGGGACAGCTGCTCCGGGCCTTTCAAAGACAAAAATCAGGGGGTTTCTCCTACCTCCCTCCCCTAAGGATTGGGGGGTAATCGCACCCAGCACGGTCTGGGTCATGTGGGCAGTGGCTGGCTGTCAAGGGATGTGTAACAATGGTTCACTTTTGGTGCGTCTGATGCTCAGAGAAAGAGATCTAAACTTTTTCTTTTTCATTTAAGTATGGTCCCCTAAGATAATTACATCCAGTTTTACACCGCACGGTGGAAATTGTGAGGGGTGTGGTGGATTGTCAATGGAAATAAAATGAAGTACCTATGAATTACAATACCTCCCAAGCATGTAATATAATAAAAAACGAAATATCTTTCTGCGTTTTAAATACCGATAGTGTTACCGATAGATCTTTTTTAAACTATTGCTTTAACCAGAGAGTTTGCAAAGAAAACCCGAATGTGTAAATATAATTTGAAATATAATAGATTTAAACATAATTCTTTATTATTTTACAAGATTAAAAATAATAATAACAATAATGCATTATTATCTGTTTAAGGGAGTTGTACTTTTTATATTAAAACATCTTGTCAATTTCAGTATCTGTACGTTCAAAAATAAAATTCTATGTTTACTGACACAATAATAATAAAGTATTTTATTTTTATGAATAAAAGGGCATTTTTTCTTTAGGGAATTATGTCATTATCACCACTAGAATTAAGGTAAAGAGGAAAAAAAACTATATTTTAAATTATTTTAGAAAATTGGTAATGCTTTAAATATTTGTTTTATTTAAAGATGTCAGCTTTAGGAGATATTTTTGGGGTATCAGCTTTAGGGCACTTTACCTTAGTCCACTTTTCTGAGATTAGGTTAGTGCATCATTTACTTCAATCATTTTTTTAATATTTCAGTTTTATTGAATACTTAATATGATTTTTTTTAAATGATATAATTTTCAGAAACGTTTTATACAGTGCATAAAAAATGTTTTTTTTTTTTTTTTTTTTTTAAATAGAATGGGGAAAATGTAGGAAGTTTATGTGCAGAACTAAACATTACTGAATATGATATCGTAGTGATGTAATCATACTAAATTGTTTTAGTCCCATAAATGAAAATGATATTTTCTTTTGAGATTGATGTCAGTTATCTGAGTATCCGCGACTATGTCATATTGTAAGGCGGTTGTCAAAAAAATATTTTCCCCCAACCAACAACGCGAAACTTTCTGAAACATTCATGGGCTCACTTTTAAGGCAAAAGCATGACACTTGCAGGCCTGAATATTAAAGCTATTGGAAATCGAATAGTGTTTACCATTTTTTTTTCAACGAATTACCTTATATATTTATACGCGATTGTTTTCACGTGACCACAAATTTTTCTTTGATAGTATTTTGTGAATGATATTTTGCCTTTATGAAAAAGTGGAAAACATCATTCCATCACATAGTATCTGCATAAGAAAAAATAGCACCTGCCATATAGCACCTGCCTGCACCATAAGAGCACCTGCCAATTTAATGCGTTCCAATATTTATTTAAATATGACGTCATTTTTACTTGTGTAATATCATCCAATCTTTTGTAATTGGGTTTTATTGTGTAAAACAGCGCAAAATAGCGTATTTTTAGATCCTGCGATATCTGGATTGTGGTTGGCAGCCGTAATTTGTAGAGAACAGTGCCCCCAGTTTGAATAAGGTGGTTCTGAAATTAATTGAATAAGAACATCAGTCAATTTCATGCGTTTCCGAACAAATAGGAATTAAAAAATATGTCTGAAAGTAGCCCCTTTGGATTTGAGAACAGCCTTAAAGAAAGAAAAATATGCTGAGTTATTATTTAAGGTTGTTCTCAAATGACCTGCTCAACAACGCGAAATTTTCTGACACAGTTTCTGATTCATTTTTAAACGCAAATGCATACAATTGGCAGGCCTGACTATGAAAGTGATTTGAAATCGAAATTGGTCCTCCATTTTTTGATAAATAGATTACTTATCGAGTTATAAGTGATTTTGATCATGTGATGACGCGTTTTTTGCGCTTCTCGGGCTGCCGCTGTGTGAATTCGGTTCAAAACGGCGACTTTGACAGTCCTTTGTGAACAATCGTCTGTCTTTACCACAAAGAATAAAAAAATGGAAAACGTGTTTCAATTACACAGATTCTGAATAAAAACACTTGCCAAGTTCATGCATTTCCGAACAAAAAAAGAATTTAAAAATATGTCAGAAAGTAGCGTCTTTGGATTTGAGCCTTAAGAGGCTAATCTTAAAGCTTATTCAATTAATAAAACTTTGAAATTTTGTCGTTTTGACAGTGGATTAAAAGAAATTAATACAATTTTGTTCTATTCTAAAACAAAATATTTTAAAATCTAATAGAACTTTTATTTTTCTAAAACCATCATTAATTTTTAAGAACTAATTCCTTCTCCGCATATCTAGGAACTAATTATAATTGGCTATATGGTAAGTTTGCTCAAATCCAAACTGGCTATTTTGTGACATATTTTTTAATCAAATTTTCTTCGGAAACGCATGAAATTGGGAAGTGTTCTGATTCAGAAACAGGTTAATCGAAAGAAGTTTTCTATTTTTTGGTAAAGGAAGAAAATATTTCAAAATTATTGTCAAAGTCAGCGTTTTGAACCGTATTCTCGCCGTAACACCGCGAGCAAGGGGAAAAACGTGTTGTCACGCGATGCGAGTCGCGTCTGACTCGATAATGTATTTTATTTATCAAAAAAAATAGAAAACTCATTTCGATTTTATGATACAGAATAAGTGGCATATTTAATTAAACTGCATTCAATTAACACTTTCTTAATTATAAACTTCTTTAAAATGTTTTATTAACGTATGCTTAGAAGTTTGCACTGGCATTCTAAATATTTTTTAAAAAATCGCATATTTTCTGATGTATTAATGGGGGGGGGGGGGCGGGCGTGATAAATATGCATTTAGAAGAATGCATGATTTATATAGATTTGCAGGTATGGTTTTTTATGGTTTTTTATGGTTTTTAACACTTTCCAACATAGTTGAAAAGTGTTTATGAATTCGGTTTATCTGTCTGTCTGTCTGTCGTCTGTCTATCCGTGCTCTAACTCACGTAAATATACTCGGATCTTCATGCAATTGATATGTGTTATTGGGGCTTACTGTGGCATGGTCCATATTGAAAATTAAGTGTGCAGCACTTATAGTTTTTTTTTTTTTTTTTTTTTTTTTTTTTACAGAGACACTCAAAATAATTACGTTACATCACGGTCTATGAAGAAAAATCGTTTGCAGTTTATTTTAATAATGTTTCACTGTTTCAAACCTGTTAAAATTGATATATATCACTAACGTGGATTACAAGAGGAATACTATAGAATACTGTGTTTTTGCTTTCATCGTTCATTTACAGGGACACACAAAAGAATTCGGTTAAAGTATTTGCTTATTAATAATAATTCCTGGGAATGTTTTTTCAGTTGCTGAACCCGTTTTTAAATTTAACTCTTTTTTTTTTTTGTCTGTTACTTGGTGTGTATAGATTGTATACAGGGCAGCACAAAAATTTTCGAGTACATTTCCGTTTAATGTCGGAAATTGCAGAAGGGGAATTTTAAACTGTGCTACGCGTTTCCTAACTGAACTCAAATTTAGCATTCTATTTAGTATATATACAAATCTATAGATCCTATACAGTGCTGCACAAAAGAGCTCGGTTATTTTTCTGAATAGTGTTGGTAATTCCTGAAATTGGATATTTAACTATGTTATTATTTTTCAAAATTGTTTAGTTAGATATCACCTTACACATTACCGTAAAAATTTGCAAAAAGTTATTTTAGGAGTGTTGGAAAGTGTTACATAATCTATTCCTTGACGCATGATTTTTCCTGAGTGTTAAAATAATTAAAGACGATTGTGAAAGATTAATACTTCACTTTTATTAATATAAACAGTTCAGCATTTGTTTCCGGCTTATATTCCATAACGAATATTGAAACTTCATCACTAAATAAAATAAATAAATATATAAATAAAGGAGATGCAATCGAACTACGCACTTAAACCATTGAAATTATCGGAATCAAAATGTTGCTGTCTAAGCGATTTCTTCTGCTGTTAACTCTAGGCACGAGGCCAATATTGATATTATTAGTGAAAAATCTAAAATATATATATATATATTAAATGTAAAAAAATCTGTTACATTTTCAATTAAAAGAGTGGTGTTCACCTATATTCAGTAACACGGGAAGACCGTGTTGAATCCCCTAGTTTTTTTTAACATGTATTTTGACCATTAATTCTTCATTATATTTCATGGATAAGATATTTTCATTTATTTCAATTTAATAAGAACATTTAATTTGATTTCATTGAGAATTCTTCAGAAACTAAGTTTTTGAAAATTGTGATTGTTCAATTATTTTTCCATGTTTTTCTTTATTAATATGTAAATAAATAGCTTACAAATAGTGAAAAATCATAGTTATATGTAATGCACAACTCTATCCGCAAAAATGTTTTTTTTTTTGTTGCAATTGGGAAGGTGTTTGTAGTCTCGAAAGTCAACTGTAGCAGAGCACAGTCATTTGTCTAAACTGTCATCCTATTGCCCTTCTCCCCCGAAGGGATTTATTTTAAAAGGGGACCATCTTTAGCAGACTTTTTGAAACGCAAATGAAAGTAAAAGTATTTCGTCTCCCAGAAAATTGGGGTGGAATGATGAATGAGATTCTCATTGTATAGGTTGACCCCGTGCTACGTGCGGCGGAGCCAGAATGAGTACAAATTTCGACTGCAAAAAAATGTCATTGAGGCCCTCAAAGAATCAATGCACACATAAGTAGATTTTATCGGGACATGTCTATATCTTGCTATTTCCTATTTACTCGAGCTCGTTTAATAAAAGGATAATATATTGGATGTAATATTCGAATTCTTTGACGTACCCCTATAAATAATTAAATAAATAAAACTGTGTACGACAGGACGAGTATTTTGTACACTGTCTTATACCATACTGTCTTATTTTTTTATTAATTCTGTTCTCAAATCCAAAAGAGCTACTTTCTGATACGTTTTTGAATTCATTTTTCGTTCGGAAACGCATGAAATTACCAGGTGTTCTTATTCAGAAACTTTGTAATCGAAACCCGTTTTCCATTTTCTAGTAAAGGCCAGAAGATCTTTCAGAAAATATTGTCAAAGTCGAATTTTTTTACCGAATTCTCGTCGCTGCGCCGACAGCAAGTAGAAAAACGTGCCGCCACGTGACACGAATCGATGAAAACTCGATAAGTAATTTATAGATCAAAAAATGGAAAACTCATTTCGATTCTAAATCGCTTCCATACTCAGGCCTGCCAATTTTATGCCATTGCGCTTAAAAATGAGTTGAAATTGTGTCATAAAGTTTGGCGTTGTTGAGCAGGTGAGTTCAGAACCATCTTACTTCCTCAACAACGCCAAACTTTATGACATAATTTCTGACTCATTTTTAAACGCAAAGGCATAAAATGGGCAGGCCTGACTATGGAAGCGATTTGGAATCGAAATGAGTCTTCCATTTTTTATTCAATAAATTACTTATCGAGTGTTTAAAAATGAGTTGAAATTGTATCATAAAGTTTGGCGTTCTGGAGCAGGTTAGTTGAGAACCACCTTAAAATAAATGGATTCTTGACATCCCTACTCCCATCCAATCTCTTTCTCATCTAATTCTGAAGGGTTTACAACACGAAGGACCGTTTTTCATTTATTGAATGCAATTAAGTTAAATGTACATTAGTCATTAGTAATCGAAGGACTTGAATCCTGAGCTAATGCCATGAATGACGTTTGATTTTATTGTTGCCCTTCGTTTTTCTTTTCCGTTCGTCTAACGTCGATCCTTCTCCTGTCTCGTCAGACCGACAGATTATTAAAATGCAAGAATGGAATAAAAAAGAATTCTTTTCCCATCTGTAGGACGAAAGAATGATCGATCACTTAAGAGTTTTTCATTTGCTCTTTTCTTTTTCGGATGCTTATTATAACGGGGTCCCGTTTGATAGAATGCTGTGCTGTCCTATCAAACCGTTTCTTTTTTTTATATCCGAGGTGACGGGCAAACATGTAGCAAAAAGAGAAAGAAAGGCTTGTTTTGTGGGTGACCCTTCAAGGGTGATAAAAAATTGATACATTGCCACAATTTAGCCGATTCTTATATCTTAAACCTCAGGTAAAGTCGTTTCTTTTCATCTCCCCCGCCCCAGGGTCGTAACCAGTCGGCAAAGTCAGAGGAGGCTTTGAAATTTTTTGATGGGGCTAATCCACAGCTTGTGATTTTCGCTCTATTTTAAAGATATCAATATAGACAGAGGTAGAAAGGAAGTCTCCACTGTCATAAAACTTTTGATTATAAAGTTTTAAAATTCTTAAATGTAATGAATGATGTTATTCGTATTGAAGGACTATGAAGTCTAGAGGGGGGGCTCAAGAAGTTGCTAGAAAGGGCTCAGCTCACCTTGCTCCGTCCCCCTCCTTGAAACAAAATCCTGGATACTCTTACTGCATTGTTGTGTCAGTTGAGATCTCAAATTCTCTTTGCTCACGTTGGGCTGTGTACAGACAACACCTACTTAAAAACTTGTAAATGATTCCGCCTTGTCTTTATTTTCTAACAGTTGTCTGGTCATCAAAAAAAGAAAGGGGAGTCTCAACAAAAGAGAGAGGCGGAGATGAACATGTCAACGACGTCTACCTCTGACCTCTAAACTCCCGACAAAAGTCACAAAATATCAAACAGAGCGAATGACCACAAAAGACGTTCCAATCAGGAAAAAAGTAGTCTGATCGGACCTTAAAGTTCCGCTTATTTGCATCCCGAGAAAGTATTTCTTATAACTTATAATATTTCTCAAATAATTTTGTGATCATCAACAAAAGAAAGGAGATCTCAACAAAAGAAAAAGGCGTTGTAGACATATCAGCATGCTCCCCTGCTTGACTTCTGAACTTTAGACATGCTAAGAAGGTCATAAAATATGAAAGGGACCGCTTCACCACACCAGAGATTGTAACAAATAAGGACGCGGTCTGTTTGGGCTGAACAACGCCAAACTTTATGACACAATTTCAGACTCACTTTTAAACGCAAAGGCACAAAATTGGCAGGTCTGACTGTGGAAGCGATTTGGAGTCGAAATGAGTTCTTATTTTTAAATTACCTCCACCGGAAATTAATGTTTTTAACTATTTTTTTTTTCTGTGTATTCTGTTTTTAATCTATGCTTGACGCATGATTTTTCTTTCTTTTCTCCTGTGCATGCTTGTTGTAACGGGTTCCCGATCAATGGGAATAGCCTGGCCGTTTGGATAACTCTCCTATCCAGCAGCTTCTTTTTGTGATGTTGGAACGTCCCGTGGATCCGAGAGGACGGGCCAACCTTTAAAAAGAAAAAAAAACGTCTGTTTTCTGGACGAGTGAGTTATGACAGGAGCTCTTTTTTGGCGAGTGGAGTGGGTGTTTGAGTTTGTGTCAAGAAGTGACACTTTGATTGGCTTTAACTCTCTTTCGCGCATAGATTATTTTTACAATCCAAACCTTACGTGCGGTTGGACTGTCACTCGGTATCATATAGAGCCGTTAAAATGGAATGCCATTTGGGTAAAGCATTACGATAGAGTAAGACAAAGTAGACGATCGCTTTGGCTCATCTTCTACTTTAGATCGGAGAATCGAAATTCATCCTCACGCAGAGTGAAACAAATTTACCAAAGACAAGCATTCTAACAGAGTATCTGAAAAGAAAACTGGCGGCAGCATTCTCCCCTCATCGGAATGGAAGACTTTCTCGTAATGCGCCGACGAAGTGATAATTTCGCATTCTGCCCCTACCGTCTCGGAAGGAATTCGTTCCCGTATTTCGAGGCTGTTATGTGGTAATTTTTCCGACTGCTTTAGGCAGCCGGAAAGCATTCCCTTTATCGTTTTAAGATGGCGCGCGTATATATGCAGCGCTCCGTTATATATGAGGATAGTTATCCGTTAGTATATGAGGATACAGGGCAAAAAGACAGTGTTTTAGAATAGGTACATTTTCTAATGAATACAGTTTACACGAAATTTTTAAACATAAATTATTTTTCAGTTAAAATGTATTTTAATACTATTTTGAATTGTAAATAATAAAGTATTATAGACCCGTTAGGAAAAGAAAAAAATACGCCCTAATCCAATAGTACTAATAATTAGTTAAAAGTTCACTAGAGTGAAAAGATTTTTATTTGCTTAAGAAATTATTTTTGCATGTTACAAGAAAACAGTTTTACACTACCGATAGAATTTATATACTAATGAAATTTACCGGAATATTTTTGCACTGTCTTGTATATGTATGAAATATAGTGTGAATCATAATACATACCAGGGGTCGATGCAGGTTTTTTTTCTTGGGGCCCATTTTGTGAAAAGTAAAGGTTATTTTTGTGAAATTTTATTATATTTTTGTGAAAAATAACATTTTGTAATGAAAGTCGAAATCCAGCTACTCAAATTCGAACCAAGCGTTTATTAACAAAAACTTTTTTAAATACTTTTACTGAAGTTTTCCTCTCTGGTGATCTTGTTTGTTTACAAATTATACATTTTAAAAGTCCAAGAATAATAAATAAATAATAAATAGTAAGTTTTTATAAAATGGAATTTTGTGAAAGTACCTATTTTGTTAAAAGGAATTTTGTGAAGGGGCCCATTTTATCAAATTGAATTTTGTGAAGGGGTCCATTTTATCAAATTGAATTTTGTGAAGGGGCCCATTTTATCAAATTGAATTTTGTGAAAGGGCCCATTTTATCAAATTGAATTTTGTGAAGGGGCCCATTTTATCAAATTGAATTTTGTGAAGGGACCCATTTTATCAAATTGATTTTTGTGAAGGAGCCCATTTTATTAAATTTATTTTTGTGAAGGGTCCCTAAATAGGCCCCAAATTTTGTCTGGATCGACGCTTGCATACATAAAGATTGAAACATATTTTCTATTGAAAACTAATAAGGGAAAGCATTACTACTTATTTAGTTTTGTTTCCAAAATGTAATTAACACATTTCGTTAAAAAGATAATTCGTAAAATAAATAAATAAATAAATAAAAATAACTTAATGAAAGATTTTGCCTACATTAAATATTTATTCAACACTAAAAAATTGTTTATATCATAATTCACAAACAACATTAAAAATGTATATAGTTTAATTAATATATTTCGCTAACAGCATTAAAATTTTCCAAAATCTCATAGCATACTTAGCATAATCAGAGGTCTGTCCAGACTTAACTCCCTGGGTCCTGTCCTTGTAAATTATGAACAGCTTTTTACATTTGTGAAAAATCTAGTCATAATTTTGTGAATTTGAAAGGATCGTCATATTCTGGTTCTTGTTTATACATTTTTAAGAAGATATATGTGTATGTAAAATTTACAGTTTCTTTATGTAAAAGTGACAGTTAGATTTTACTTTTAAATAATTAAATTTGTAAAAGTTTTTTAAGACAAAGAATTTTGTAAAGGGTCCTTTTTTAAGACAAATAATTTTTTTAATGGCCCTGTTTTGAGATGAAAATTTTTGTCAAGGGTCCAGTTTTGAAATGGAAAATATTGTGAAGGGTTCTTTAAAGGGACCCAATTTCTTCCTAAACAGATCCCTAATAATTTACTAATTAACATAATAAAAAAGGTGGGAGTGGGCGATATTTTAGTGCAACCGGTCCCTGTGTAAGAGATTAAAAACATATTAATCTATAATTAAAAGCCTCAACATTATTAATCACCCACCACGGGAAAAAAAAAAAAAAAACTCGCTTTGCGAACGTTTTTGCTACAAGTCATAAGATAATGTAATATATGTTTAAATAACTCTGTATATCTATAAAATTTAGATAAACACCTCATAAAAATCTTATTTAGTTTGAAATATACTTGCTGCATTCATAATTATGCGGAATGTAATTCAAATTGTGGAAAGGAAATACAATTTGCAATATACATAATTCAAGTTTTAAAATGAAATCTAAAAGGTATATTACACGAGATTAAAAAAAAAAAAATCCCTGACGGCTCGACCTACAGGCACAGGTAGATTTCGAAGATGCAGACCGTGGGGCGCCTGTTTGTTGGGAATTACGGAAGAAATGACCTTTTTGCCATGATACGGCAGATGGGAACCGCCCACTTCGAAACCTAACTTGTTTGCAGGCGGAGCCGGAAGGGATTTTTTTGTTTTTAATTTTTTTGTGCTATAAGGGTTGGTTCAATAAAAAATTTGTCAATATAAAAGTTGTAGATAATATTAAGAGGATTAATAATACATTTAAACGGATTTGATATCTTGTGAATTGACGGAGTTATGATTTTTTTTCTTCTACCCCCCCCCCCTTCCCTTCTCCACCCCTTGGGGCCATTTTTAATGATATCTAAAATCTGTCATACATAAATTTTCGGCCCTTTTCGTAGAATAATAACTTTACACGGATTCGATACGTATCATAATTAAGTAATTATGGGTTTTTTTCTGTTTTTACAAAAAGCCCCCTCCCCCATTTCCTCCCCCCCCCCCTTGGTTCGATTTTGCCCATTAACGAACTTAAACGAGATTTTATGCCCCTTGTTTTTATGTATCTGTTTGGAAGAGATTTATGCAGAATTTTTTCAGTTATTGTGTCCATAAAAAAGTGACATAGATAGATAGATAGATAGATAGATAAAGTTTTGAACTGGGAGTGTTTTTGGGTTCTGGGAGTCATGATCGGCGTAGATTTCCAAAAATTTTTCAAAAATTCCAACTTAGGTGAGAATGTAATAGGTAGTATTTCTTACGAAATCTACCTAAAAGGAGCGAGTGGGCGGAGGGGTGTCATATGACTACGAATATTTAATTTATATAGAAAATATTTATTTAATTTTAAGTCTAATGAAAAAGGCATAAGAACAATTCATATTCACTGAAAAGTAGAAAAAAAAAGGGGGGGGGGGAGAGGGAAATGTCACATGACTACGAAGATTTAATTTCAAATTCAAGTTACAATAAAAAAATGCATTACAACAATTCAGATTAACTGAACAGTAAAAAAAATAAATGTATAATTTACATTATTTACAAATTAGCAATAAAATCTTTGCTGTATGGTCATAAGAAAATGTAATATATATTTAAACAACAATGTATATTTACAGAATTTAGATAAATACCTCATTTTTTTTTTTTATTAAATTTGGTGTATTCTCCTTTATTTCATCAAAATATTTAAATTCTAACCTAAAATCCATATCCCATCTAATCTCCCTAGTCTCATCATTAATTAGTATTTTAAAATTATTTCTTAATTAATATTTATAAATAATATTTAGCATTGACTTCTAAATTCCCGCAAACCTAACTTCGGAAAAAAAAAAAAAAAAAAAAAAAAAATCAATCATTTGAAAAAAAATTTCAAAAAAGTCTGCTTTTAAATAGGTATAAAATACAGGCTACGTTCACATCTCGCGTAAATAAACAAACCACGCGTGACCTTGGAAATGATTGGTCGAAACTGGTAAGCTCAAAGCAGGGAGATTGAACGTCAGTCGAAAAATCCGAAAGCAGGGCAGAATTGCAAACTGTCAAATCTCGTTATGAATTACGGGATCGGTTGGTTCCGAGTCGGTTTGTTTCGTTAAGGGCAGAATACTGCCACTGGTCTGCCATCGATTGTTGTCTTTCATTCCGTGATTCATCTCTTATCATAGTGAGCCATCGCATTCCGCTTGCTGCGTACTTGCGGCGTGGTGGCTCCAAACCCCCACTTTATTTCTACTGTTGTCTTTCATTAGTATCCTATCAGGTTTACAGGCGTGGTAAAGTTGTATACACAAAATAGTCACAGTCCTCTACGGATTATTTTACATTAGAATCTCGTATTAAGCTGATCTGCACGAGGATATAATTGACCTGGTCAACAACGCGAAACTTTTCTGACTCATTTTTAACCCCTTGGGGACGAGCGACATGTATACGTGTCGCATAAGATGCTCAGAATCCGCGATTATTCCCACCAGTTATTTTTTATTGTAAGTTTTGCCTTCTTTAATCGTAGCATTTTTGCGATTCAAACAGGCGAAAATTTCTGTTTTGAAAAACCGGTGTTAAAACATTAAGGACGCTCGTCGCGAAGGGGTTAAACGAAAAGGCATAAAATTTGGCAGGCTTGGCGCGTATAAGTAATTTGGAATCGAAATGAGTTTTAAATTCTTTTTATAAATAAATTACTTATCGAGTTATAAGTAATTCGTGTCATTTGACGACACATTTTTTCACGTTCTCATGCTGCGGCATCGGAAATTCGATTCAAAACGGTGACTTTGACAGTATTTTCTCAAAGATCTTCTGCCTTTACCAAAAAATCTTTCGTTTACAAAGTTTCTGAGTAAGAACACCTAACCATTTCATGCTATTCTGAACAAGCAGCACAAGAAAACGGAAAAACGTGTTGTCACGTGACACGAATGGCTTGTATCTCGATAAGTAATTTATTTATCAAAATATAGAAAACTCATTTCGATTCCAAATCGCTTCAATAGTCAGACCTGCTTTCTATGCCTTTTCGTTTAAAAATAAGTCTGAATGTGAAAGTTTCGGTCGTTTAACCCTATCAGGGGCAAGCAATTGTGTTTTTGTAACGATGAATTCCCACCGGAATTTACTAAAGAATTTAGTTCAAAATATATAAAAGCAATTTTTCAACTTTTTCCCATCAAAGCTAAAAAAGTAAAACTTAATTAAAAGTTTCTGGTTTAAATCGGATTAAAATTAGGTGGTATATAATATATACCACCGCCCCTCAAGGGGTTAAGAAAAACCTTAAATCAGCTGGAATAAGTTTTACTCCATGTATGCGCTTTGCTTCCCATTCCAGTGTCCGAGAACTGAACTGACATTATGGGAAGTCGAAGTCGAAGCCGCCAATGCATTTACAAGTATTACATTCTTTACAAAACTCATTTGTTTTCCACAAAAATCTGATTTATTATTTTTATCAAACAGTGAACTATTTCAAAAAATGTAATTCCTTATTTGTAAATCATGTTTGTATTTTAAAATTATTTAAAATAAAAAAAATACCCATTCGCTGCCAACCACGAGTATACTCGTGGTTTTTCAATCTAAAATTACGAATTCGTAACCGGAAATTTCGAAAGAAAATTTTTATTTAATGTAATCACGAAATGTCTGTAATTAAATAAAGTAAATATTGCTATTAGTATTTTCTGGTAGGAATTCGAACTTTCTAAATAAAATAAAATTCCTTTAATTTTAACCCGGCAGTGAACGTGTTAAAATCCAATTATTTTAAATTTCATGTTTGTATGTTCATTTGTTTTCAAATTAGACACAAAAGACTGGTTGTATCTCAACTTTTGGAGTCCAGTGTAGTTTGGATTGAATGATGCACGTATCATAGGCCAATTAAAATCAAAACACCTTCCCTTTGTTGTTTGACAGAGAGATCGATGTGGATTCACGCTACCCCCTAATAACAGTGATTGTACTCGGCTGACATAACAAATGGAAGGCGGCCAGAAATAGACACCCAGCATTTACAGTCGTTAATCAGTAGCTTGTAATGAGGGAACATCGTTGTTTGTTTTGGATATAAAGATAGATATGCAAAATACGTTGGTTTTTCGTTGTATTTATTGTCAAGATTTTGCTGATGGATTACGACGTAATGGGATGTAAAAGATTTGTCAATACTCTCCAATATTAATGAATACTGTAATAGTCGACCCGCCCGGCGTTGCCTTGGCCCGTTATAATAACTTTAAATAAATCACAAATTTGTATTATTTTATATCATTAACCCGATTTTGTATGAATTTATATTTTGAAAGGAAAAATTCACGAAAAAATATTGATATTTAGTGTTAAAACTGCTCGTAAGGTGACATTTTCTTATTTTTTCACGTACATTTGGATACCTTTAGTATTAGGCTATAGATGGCAGCACTACCGACTCAATCAGAAGGTCTGTTTCAAATTTCACTCTCCTCTCCGTTTCAAATAATGATTTTCACTATCTTTATATTTTATTTAATGTTCCTTAAACCATAAACTAAAAGTTTTTTTCTAGTATTAATTAAAGTGAATTATGAAGGCAATTTTTTTAAATTAAAATATTTTTAATACAAATATTTTTAATTTATATTTTTAATACAAATTTAATTTGTAAAAGTATTGTTGGGTGTTAAACTTTGCTTAATTGAAAAGCATTCGAATAATAATAATAATAATAAAAAAACGAAATCTATGCGTAACTTATTTTTCTGAAAATGTGACAGTAATTGAAATGAATTAACAGTCAAAAGCAATGTAGAAGTCATTCTCTCGGAAGCAGGATTCGAACCCATTTTCTTTGTAGAGAGCCAAAGCTTAAACTAATGTCTTAGACCACTCTCAGCTAAGCTGATCACGTTCAAGTGTACCTTAAAACTATAAACAGGTTTTAGATCTAATCTCACGCATGCGCAAAAACGAATTTGCGCTGAAATTTTTATCTTGTTGCTTTATATATAGGACTACTAACGCTCGCCAACCCCCGTGAATTACGAAGCAATTCACATTGAGACCGCTACGTGGTCACAGTTCGCTTCGCTCGCTCGCCCCTTTTATTTTTGCAGCAATTCTAGCCGAATAAGTACTACCATAAATCCACCATAAACCACCATAAAATTGACAATCTTTTAATGTTAAAAAATAATTGAAAACACAGTTAAAAATGCATTCAGTTGGTGCTACTAATGGGCATAAATCATTTAAATACTATGAAAAAAAAATCTTGAAAACGCAATTAGTTTAAAACTCATTGCACCTGCTATAATATTGTACAACATGACTTAAATTCATTAAATAAACACTATGTGATAGGAAGATGGTTTATATATATCATCAATCATTGTTTAAATTTCGTAAAACTGTTCCAATTGATGATTACAGATATTTTCAAAATAAAGCACATGTTATTTTATTTTTAATTATTGCTAGTATGAGTTTCACTGCTCTTTCGCTGGCCGCCATATTGGAGATTCTGGAAACTACGGTTGTTGCCAAACGATAATCTAGAAATTCAGCCTTTTTTCCACGCCACGTAAGAGAAATATATATATAGATTGTTTCCTTTTCTTTTTTTTTTCCTGAGACTATTTGTTGTTAAAATTTCTCGAATGCAAATACGATTTCGTTTCATCTTAACCTCTCCGGACCTGGGGTACACAAATATGGACCTCTATTCTTTTCCTCATAAAAATTAAACTCTTTGATTTTTTTTTTTTTACATTTTAACTTCGCTTCTATATAGTTGAATGTTTCCCCCCCCCCCCCCCCCCTTTAAAACAGATGCAAAGAAAGGTAGCACTAAAGCACTAATGCTTATCTATACTGATAAAAGAAGGTTTCGCTCTGTGTGTTTGTTTGTTTGTCTGCGATGGCTAGCAAAATCTAGCCCACCTAGATGTCTGAAAATTTAGGTCCAAGGCCTGGCCTGGTGCACCTGAATCTCAGAATTTTAATACTTTGAAAATTAACAAAAATATTAATTAAAAACTGATCAATAACTCATTTCATTTTTTGCGAGTCGGCTTTCGGAACTCGCACATACCCAGAACCCGATTTAACACAGTGCACGAGAATGAAGAACCCTTTGCATGAAGAATGCGTTTATTTCGCAATTCTGTTTTCAATTCTATAAACTAAACCGTTTGGTTTATTTAAAAACGAAAAGCATATTCTGTAAGATCGCAGTCTTACGTCTCCAATGCCGTAATCAATTCGAAAAAAAAAACTCAAACTAGCTCCGCTGGTGGTAGAGCGTTGGTGGCACTTTAAGCCAGAGGTCCTGGGTTCGATTCCTGACTAATACATTTTTGTTCACTCAGTCGGAAAATTTTACTTGCATGATTTCTTTATCAATGAATATAATTAAAATAATAATAATAATAGATGGTTGTATGAGTTTTTTTATCTGTGTTCCTAACATGTTTTCTTTCTTTGCAGGAAGGTGTGTCGCAACTGCAAGTGTCCTCGCGAGGAGCACGAGGGTGCTTCGGGGGTGTCCAACATGGCGGAGAGCGAGCAGATCGTGCACAAGATGGCGCAGCACTTCGACAGACACACCTCCCCCACACACGACAACAACAGAGGGGGAGGGGCGCAAACCCACTCGGACGACGATTCGGGATGCGCCCTCGAGGAATACACGTGGGTTCCGCCGGGGCTCAAGCCCGAACAGGTGAGTCGTTTGTTCCTTTGTTTTTTTCCTATCCGTAATCATTTCAAATCGTCCATCCCTTTGCGACGAACGTCACGTATACCTGTCGTATAGAGTGCGTAAAATCTTTCCATTTTTACTGCCACTATTTTCGAAAAATAGTTGTCATGTTATTGAATCTCAGAATATCTGTTATTCAAGTAGGGTGAGATGATTATTCCGATAAAGTAAAAAATTAAAATGTGTATACGGGACGCTCGCTCTGAGTGTCCTCCTACAGCGATGCCTAGAGAGGTGGCCACAACGTTCGCCACAACGCTCGTCAAATAACAATGCGCGTCATAACATCCAACACCCGTAAATTTTCATTTGTCCCCATTCAAGAAGAATCTTAGAATACGAACGTCTTCCTTACGTCTTCTTGGTATGTGAAAATGCTCTGTTGTAATTTGATTTGATCGTGTCAACCCATTATTTTCGAGAATGGTTCCGTGCACTGTAAATGTACAAACCTTTCCCTTGTCATCGTATGCGTGTGTAGAGATAATTCGGTATTGATTGTTGAATGATCGGGGACAATCTAGTGTAAATCCATAGAAGTGTAGCCAATGGCGTAGTCAGGGAGGGTGTCCAAATGCTCTGGATACCAGTGATTCCGAGAATGATTCCGTGCTCTGTAAATGTACAAACCTTTCCTTTGTCCAGATTTTCTGCGGTCTGATTATCGCAGAAAGTTCTCTGATTAGATAATGCAAAGAAAACTTTATAAAATTAGTGGTATCCAGACCATTTGGACACCCACCCTGGCTACGCCATTCAGTGTAGTTGTCGTGTGTAGTTTAATGTATGTGGGGCAGTTTAGGACCATGGTACGTTCCATGGGACAATCTAGTCTACTTCATGCAGAAAACAAAAACTACGTATAATAAGTTGCAATGGCTGTTGCTTTTACATGATATGTGCTTGGCATAGTAGCCAAAAAAAAAAAAAAAGTGCGATTTTAACTTTTAAATACAACTATTTTCAAATATACTTTTTCGGTATAGACATGAAGTACTCATGATATTTTACTACTGATTTCAGGGGGGCGGGGGGGGGCTTCATCACCAGGAGCTCCTCTCTTGACCACGCTCCTGACTCCTGGGTCAAGCCCTGGTAAAGTATGCCTGGGTAAAGTGTCCGTCAAAAACGTGTTCGACTTTGCCGTTCATCCTCCTTTATGACATTTCGGTATTATAGCGTAATAAGAAAAACGACGTGAAAGCCGCGTATCAGGTGTCACGAGGTTTCACTTTTCTATTGATTTAAGCATCGTTCATCGATGAAGAGCCCGAAGCAAAAGCCATCACTTTTGTAGTCGAACAAAGACTGGCTTCTGTTTTCCTCGGAAACACACACGGCATAATAGAAGAGCCGCCGCCTTTCTTTTTCTTGTTATAATGTTGGAACTGGTTTCCACTTTGACGTATAGAGCTGTCCAGGCCTGAGACCTGGGCCTGACTTAAAGCAGTGGCCCTGGAGCCTCGTAAAGCTGATATTTTAAATATATTTTGACCTTCTATCAATGTTTCCTACTTTTAGAGTCGGATAAGAAGAAAAACAAAAAGTATATTTATCTAAATATGTATTTAAATAGCCGAACCTCGGTAACGCGAAAACTCAAGGGGAAACTTTTTTTGTTCATGTTAAAAGTAGCTCGTGTTATCCGAACTTAAATACATTACATACAACTGGACGGGGCAATCGGAAACAGTTCGTGCTAAAAGTAATTCGCGTTAAGCGGGTTCGTGTTAATGAGGTTTGATTGGCTGTATTCCAAGGCAACGAAAATACCGCATATTCCTGTCCTGCGTATAACGCGCAGTCATGAAACTGTATTTTTCTAATATTTCAAATTTTAATTGTCTAAAAGAGCCAACATAGTGAAAAGGTATCCAAGCTGGGTCTCGAACATGTATCATCAGTATGGCACACTGACGGTCTACCAACTGAACCACTTGGAACGATACCCAGCTTGGCATGTCTCACTATCACATGTTGGCAAGACTAAAATCGCAGCACAAGATGGAATATTTTTCAGTGACAAATTTTTTAGGCGTGAGAAATTTTCTCTGGAAAAATTTCCAAGTATTAAAAAATAGATTTATTCAATCATCGAAGCTGGATTCTCTTTAGTTTCGTGTTTGCCCCAGAGTTTGTGGCTCACGGAAAAATATTTCATCTTGTTCTGCCAACATGTATCCTTGCCAACATGTAATAGTGAGAAGTGCCAGGCTAGGTATTGTTCCAAGTAGTTCAGTTGGTAGAACGTCAGTGCGCTATATACTGATGGTCCGGGTTCGAGTCTCGGCTTGGATACTTTTTCACAATGTTGGATGTACGCTTATTAAAATTTGAAATATTATAAATGCAAAGGCGTGAGAAATTTTCTATGGAAAAATTTCCAAGTATTAAAAAATAGATGTATTTTTCTATATTTAGGGATATTCACCGTATTACGCGCACTCTTTACATAAGGAAACAAAGAAAATTAAGCCAATACGAAGTGGGGATCTATACGCTACTGCCAAGCCTATCTGCTTGAATCACGGCCTACTCCATTATCTTGGAGTAAGCCGTGCTTGAATCTCCTCACAACGTTTCTAGTCGTTCATTGACATAATCGCGTCTTCTTCTCTTGTTCATTAAGGCCTCAAATGATCGGCTCAACAACGCGAACCTTTCTGACACATTTTCAAACGCAAGGGCATCAGAATGGCAGCGACTATGGAAGCGATTAGGAATTGAAATGAGTTTTCCATTTATTGATAACTAAATTTCTTATCGATTTATAAGCGATTCGTGTCACGTGATGACACGATTTTCCGTTTCTCGTTCTGCTGCCTTGGGAATTCGGTTCAAAACGCCGACTTTGGCAGTATTTTCTGATAAGTTCTTCTGGCTTTACTAAGAAATGGAAAACTCATTTCGACCATATAGTTTCTGAGTTCTTACTCTTACATCTGCCAATTTCATCCGTTTCCGAACAATAATGAATTCAGAATTGTGTCAGAAAGTAGCTCCTTTGGATTTGAGAACAGGAAACTCGGTTATTATGCTTCATTTTCAATCTTTCATTTTTTTATACCCGCGTAATGCACACCTCTAAAATTGGACCCATTTTGTTTTTTCAAAGGAGCGCTTTGTTACGCCGGAATAGACGGTACTTTTACATCATAGATTTGGACATCATAGAAAGAAATCCAAAATGAATACTAGGCCCCAGGCTTCTGTTTAGCTGGATCGGGCCCTGCCTAAAACTTGTTCTCTTCCATGAACCCCCGTCTCTATGGATGTCTTGTCACCAACATCTATAGCTATATCTACCCAATATCAAGCTAAAGGGATACTTTCTCCAACAATTATCGCAAGACCCTATACACACATAATGGCAGACTAAAATTTTGTCGTCCCTTCCACTTGATGCTTCGGCAATAAAGGGAGGGCAGTTTATGTCTGTGGTCATCAAAAAAAGAAAGGGGAGGTGATAAGCACGTCAAGGAGTCTCCTTGGTGGTACTTTCCTTTCTTGCAAGAGCGACAGAAGATTCACCACGTCGAAAAAGCTGACAAAATGCCGTTGTGACAAAATGCTTTTCTGATCAAACATATTGCGTTTTTCTTCAGCGGTATCTCTGATATGGTCATTCGCTTTCTTTGATATGGTCAGTTAACAGAAGCTCGTCAGAGGTCAGCGGAGGAAATCTTTGACATGTTTATCACCGCCTCTTTCTTTTGTTGATGACCACAGAACATTTGAAAAAGAAAGGCCAACAAAATGATTTACTACTTTTTGTCGCGGATTGTTGAAAACCCCGTGTAAACGCAGCTTAACGAGGCTCTTACTCTTACAATGGGAAAAACTTTCCGTCGTTTGTCCCGAATTGGAATGATGTACGAATAATGACGAATTTGTCTGTTGATCTATTTGAGAAAACGTATTCTAGGAAAAATGGGTGATTGGGTTGACGGGAGTATTTGTTTGTAAACATATCTTTTCAATTCTAATTGTGAAATTCTCTCTTTAAAGTACTTCTCTAATTCCCCGTTCAGTAACGCAAAACTTTTTGAGCACTTCCTGACTTATTTTTAAACGTAACGTCATAAAATTGGCAGGCCTGACTATGGAAATGATTTAGCATCGAATGACGTTTTCCATTTTTTGATGAATGAATTACTTATCGAGTTGAGCTATTGTTTTCGCGTGACGACAGGCTTTTCTCCTTTCCGCGCAGTCGCGTTCGAAAATTCGATTCAAAGACGCCCAATTTGAGAGTATTGTATGAAATATTTTCTGCCTTCACCCGAAAATGAAAAACACCATTTGATAACATAGTTTATAAATAAGAACACAACTGCAATTTCATGCCAGAAATTTGTTTCTCAAAGTAGCTACCTTCTGATACAATTTTGGACTCATTTATGTTGGGAAACCGATGAAATTGGCAGGTGTTCTGATTCAGAAACGATGTCATCGACACGAGTTTTCCATTTTTTGTTAAATGCATTAGATCTTTCAGAAAATACTGTCAAAGTCGACGTTTTGAATCGAATTCCCGAGGCAGCAGGGTCAGAAAGGGGAAAATCGTGTCGCCATCGCCACTCGACACCAATCGCTTATAACTCGATAAGTGATCCATTTATCAAAAAAATGGAAAACTCATTTCGATTCCAAATTGCTTCCATAGTCAGACGTGCCAATTTTATGCCTTTGCGTTTGAAAATGTGTGAGAAAGTTTCGCGTTGTTGAAGTCATAAACACAAGGAATCTGGACGTGCTCGAACCTCGAAAATAAGTGCAGTCAGTATTTCATGATGAAGTATTAAAATGTTCGACTTTATAACGAGAGCTCGTTCACCTCCTTTCATGACACTTCGATAGAGCGTCCTAAACGAAAGACCTATCTTGTTACGATGTCAATTTCACTTTTCTATTGATAGGCCTGATTGCCCGGAGCGAAAACATCCCTTTTGTATCGGAACAAAGGCGTCGGCTTGTAACTTCTCTTCGTCCGAAACACACGTGACACACAAAGCCGCCTTCTTTCTCTTTTGTTGTTTTAATGTTTGATTGGCACGATGGCCCAAGAACTGGTTTTACCTTTTGACGGCGAGGTGTCATAAAACGTGTTCCCTTCGATTAAAAAGCCCGTCTCGCGATATCTTGTCATTTAAGATGGTTCTCAACTGACCTGAACAATGCGAAACTTAATGACACAATTTTAGACTAATTTTTAAACGCATCAAGAGGCATAAAATAAGCAGGACTGGAATCGAAATGATGTTTCCAGTTTTCGATAGATAAATTACTTATAATTATTATCGAGTTAGAAGCGATTCGTGTCACGTGACGACACTTTTTATTCTCTTTTCTCGTGCTGTGGCGTCGGAAATTCGAATCAAAACGCCGACTTTCACAGTATTTTCTAAAAGATCTATCGCCTTTACCAAAAAATGGAAAACGTCTTTCGATTACAAAGTTTCTGAATAGGAGCACCTGCCAATTTCATATGCGTTTCCGAATAAAAATGAATTTAAAAAAATGTGTCGGAAAGTAGCCAGTTTTGATTTGAGAACAGCCTTAAGAAATTTCGGACTGCTCACAGAGGGTGTATAAGAGTGGAAAAAGCTGCCCAAAATTCGAATTCAAAAATTCTAACTCAACTGACTGGAAATGAAATCTTGTTAATTATGAGATCAATAGCCTTGATATCACGTAAGGGTCATCCCTTTTAAACTGATATCACCAGTGAAGTTATCTTAGTAAATGATTATTTAGTCGTTGTATACTCTGAACTAGAGATCTGTACTTGCCGAAATCTTTAGGTCCGGTCCATACAAAAGTTTCATTGCCCCGGGGGAACGTTATGAAATCAAAAATTTCGTCCTAGGCCCGGCAAGACCTAATTTTTACAACCCTGCCGATATTTCTGAAGCAACATTATCCAATAATTCAAATTGTGCGCTTACTTATGCATAGATTTTATTTTCAGATTATAGGTCCGCCATTCGTGGAATACGAAATAACAATAATATTAATGATCACCTAGACAGTTACGCACATAATTGCACTCAAATGATGATTCAGTAAGAAAAGCAACGTAGTTTAGAATGAAAGAAAAAAAGACTGTAAAAGAAAACCGCAATTTTAAAGCTCTACAGAGTAAAAAAGTAGGTTTTTAAAAGTATTTCTCGGTAAATTATTAAGCCAAATTAAATTTCTAAAGATCTTTATTTTCGGAAACTTTATTTTTACAAAAATAAATAAATAAAATTCCAGTCCAACATGGGCTCAGGGAGAAGAAAGAAGTCAACAGTCCGAGGTCGGCTTGGGGGAAAAAAAGTCAATCTCGTCCCGGCTCCGCCTGGAAAAAAAAAAGTCAGTCAAGGCCCCGCCTGACCAGAATCTGCAGAAAGAAAAGTAAGGCTCGAGTCCGCCCCGAACCATCTAAAAATGAAAACCATGCGCGGCCCGGCCTGTCTCGCGTCTCTTGAAAGAAAGTTGGACCGAGTTTTAACTACAGGGCCTGATTATCCAAAAGGCACATGAAGCACATGCTTCCCCTCTAAAATTTTAAAAATCCCAAAATGACTGTAAAAAGGGCCCTCTAATTCGCATTTTCACTTTTTTACATTGTATTTTTAATTTAATTTTTTTTTGGGGGGGGGAGGTGGGGGGAAAGAAAGTTTAATTCAAAAAGAAAGTCCGCGCACCACTTCACGAAACTTATTTAACATGAAAATATGAATGTCATCAATAGGATGTTCATTAATCATATAGCATCCTGATATCCCTGTTAGAAACCGCCCGTGAAATTGAGAATACAGCTATATGTACTAAATACATCTGAAGTATATACAGGGAACATGAAAAAGCTGTTTAATGAAATATATGTGACCTTGGCTAAGCTACTCTTGGGGATAATATTAGTATCATTGGTGAGTTTTAGAGAATGAAAAATTAAGAAAACTTTTGCAAAGGGAAATGGGGCCCCAAAATGATACCGTGCATTCCCTATATCCACAGGTGAATCGGGCCCTGTTTAACTATCTAAATAACTGAAAAAGGATTATATATGAGTTGTGGTGTTGTTGTAACTAAAGGGTGATAGATCTCGCGACTTCGTTTATTGGGTTTTATACCCTTGTCCCGGATCATCTTGAGTATTAAAAAAATCGCCAAACAAGTTGTCCCGAGCGGGACACTTAATTTTAAGCCTATAAAATCCTCGACGTCTGTCAATGCTGTCTTTTGGGGGCACTCCCCTTTCTCCAGGCAACGTCAGCAGAAACTTTTCTCTTGCGATGGTATTCGGTTGCCCTGAGGGGCGTAATTTTCGGCAGCTGGCTATCCGACCGTGTAATGGGTCTCGGAAAAGTAATTACCTCCTAAGCCACACCTAGAGAGGCCCAGAAATCGGGTATATTACTATGTGGAGGCGCCTCACCAAAACAACAAACCCGTACTACCTTTTAAACGGAGTTGTCGAACCTTCTCCCATATCACCTGTGAACATCTGTGAAGGAGTGGAATTTTTTTTTTCACTGAAATGGCACGGGCCCATGTTTAAGGTAACGGTAGCAATAGCGTTGGCAGATCCAGTGTCCACAATTTTTTCATGATATTCAATGTTCTCAAATGAAATTTATTGGAGTGGAAAATTGCATGGACAGCGCGTTTTCAGAACTCTAGTACTACTCTGGTAGCTCAGCTCACCAATGTCGTCAGGGCCGACCCAAGAGTATTTTGTTGTTCGTCCGAGCAGCCACGTCAAAAGTAAAAATTCTTCAGTTTTATTCGTATTTTTGTAAAAAATATTCTTACCTCTTGTCGCTAGGGTTGAACGTTTGACGCGGAAAAAAATGGGCCAAAATTCGTGCTGGGCGCAAGAACCCATTTCAGCGGTAAATTTACTGTTTGCAGGGCTAATCCTACAGAAGGTACCGTTGGTGCTACCTTGCTACCTGCCTGGACCAGGACCTAATTTATCGTACAGCGTTCGAGGCATGGGCCTGGTATCTGCACTCTCAAAAAACGCTCCATTTTGTTTCAAATCTGAATTTTAAAATTTTTAATTTCGTTGGACAAACTATGGTTGTTAAAATACATTGAAAATTCACCAAAACTATCGGAATTCTAAACAACTTTCGAGAAAATGGCGCCATTTTGGGAAATTCACAGAAATCATCGTGGAAATTCGCGCTGCGACAAATGTTCCATGTCGACAAATGTCCCTAACTATCGTTAATGACTCAAGATATTTTTCAAGAGGTAAAGGTATCCAAATTCAACCCTATGAAAACTTGATTTAACAGTAAAATATTAGTCTTGATATGTAACAATGCGATCCCGAAGTGAAACACAATATACTATTCTATAGTACAGGGCAAAAATGCAGTTCCACACCTGTACGAAGGGCTCAAGAAAATCGGATGTAATCTGTAGGCGCCACAACAAAGTAACACGTTGGATATTTTCTTTATTCTGGGATCTCTTTTTTCCAGCATTCTTGATTTGTTAATTTATTTCCCCTGTTTACCACTCATGTACAATGCTAGCCATTTATTTTTCTGCATTTGTTATGTGCCGAGGATGTATGGTATTGACCATAGACATTGACCACAGGCTCATCGGATAAATTGTCTCCGAAGTATATACAAAGCAAAAAATTCGTACCTCAGACGGAAGTATCAGGCTTTCACTCTCATAGGGACTTGCAAACGGATGGTGAAATTGTATGGAAGCTGAAATTGTATGGACAATTACATGCCACTCAGTGGCACGGTGACGTTGTTTCCAATAGTGTTGGCAGATCCGGTATCCCAATGAGCAGGTATAAAGCATTTTGTACTTGTAGAAACTACTATAAACTTAATGAAATGAAAATTTTCATCGACAGTTCGTGTTATCTAATACTCTATCGCACACATATCGGCCATCGCATGACTTTTGTGGTACACTCAGGGCACTCACTCGAAAAAATACAAAAATGTAATCAAATAAGCTAAGACATTTAATTTATACCTTAAAAGTCTCATGGGGTAACACAGTTCTGGAATATACAGCACCAGCAGCTGTCACAGACTCTGTTTTCGAATGTGACCTCGCGTGTTTTCGGTTCATTTTGTTCGCCATTGTATCAGGAAACACGAGGTTTTATGTTGTCACTATCTTGGTCATCGTTACTTATACAGATGTATCAACCTTTTCTCTGAATGCGAGCGAGGGCGAATCGTTCTGCCGTTTGCGAAAAGCATCGATAGTCACGCGACATACCTCTCTCTGGTCTGGAGCAAATGAGGGGGGTGATTAAAATCGAATAGTATGGCAGAGATTCTTTTACACTGTATTCTCCATGAACAGAGAGTAGAGTAGGACTCCTAACGAAATAGGATTTTGAAGAATAAAATCGGGCTCGAATTTTCTTATAAGGATGTTTTCAAATCCAAACTGGCTTCTTTATGACATATTTTTTAATATATTTTTGTTCGGAATCGCATGAAATTCAACGGTGCTTCTGAACAAAAATGAATTTAAAAATATAGCATAAAGTAGACAGTTTGGATCTGAGAACAGCCTTAAATTTCACAAATAATAATTATTGAAGATCTAATTTAATTCCACAACTCCTAATCAAGATCTGAAAAGGATTTTTTGGTACAGGCAGTAGATCTTTCAGAATATAGTGTCAAAGTCGGCGTTTTGAACCGAATTTTCGGATGTGACAGCGAGAAACAGGAGAAAAACGTCACGTGACTTAGGATCGCTTATAAATCTATCAGTAATTTATTTAACGAGAAATGGAAAACTCATTTCGATTCCAAATCTCTTACATATTCAGACCTGCTAATTCTGTGCCTTTGCGTTTAAAAGTGAGTCTGAAATTGTGTCATAAAGTTCGGCTTGTTGAGCAGGTCAGTTGAGAACCACCTTAAATAGAGACGCTGGTGTAGCACGATTCTATACTCAGTTTGCATATTTCTACCAATCATCTGCTTGATCATTAAGAGTCAGCCAATGAACGTTGTCCCTTAGAGGCGCTTTCTGTCAACGGTTTTATGAAGGGTTACCATATTTGTTCGAAAGTCGCGACATCCTACTTCGTTGGAGGTCCTATACCCTACTCTACGTTCATTATGTTCACACAAGTGTTTGCTCCGTACCCTCCTTCACACCACCGCGCAACAACTCTTACGTTCCCTGCAATGCGTGGTATCGAATGCAAACTGCCATTATCAAATTAGAGTACGAAAAATTAGCTATCATATCGTAATTGACTTTCTATGTGCTTTCTTCAATATTTATCATCACAGTATTTTTGATTCGAATTATTGATTTTCTAATATTTATTTATTTTCATAATTTGTTTTTAATTTTTCAATCGAAATAAATAATGAATTAAAAATGATTAAAATGCGTAATTACTTAGAAAGTGTTTTTCATGTTTATTATTAATAAAATACACACCAACGAGTTGGAATGTTCTTTGTTCAATACCAAAACCTCGGGATACTTATTGACCTTTCATTTTGTAAATGTATTGGTTGAATACTTCATGCTTTGTTGCGTTCAATAAAAATACGTAATGCAAACTGTTAGCCAATAAATTCCAAATTAAAAAGATTCCTTCTAAGAGAAATTCAACAACAATGTTAAGGTGGTTCCCAACTGACCTGCTCAACAACGCTAAACTTTATGGCACAATTTCAGACTCCTATTTAAAAGCAAAGGCATTCAATTTGGCAGGCCTGACTATGGAAGCGATTTGGAATCGAAATGAGTTTTCCATTTTTTTAATCAATAAATTACTTATCGAGCTGTAAGCTATTCGAGTCACGTGGCGACCGGTTTTTCTCCTGTTTCTCGCTGTCACGTTCGGATATTCGGTTAAAAACTCGAATTTTGACAGTATGTTCTGCAAGTACCAAGTTGTCCGTACCAAAAAATTGAAAACGTCTTTAGATTACAAAATTTCTGAATAAAAACACCTGCCAATTCGATGCGTTTCCGAACAAAAACGAATTAAAAAATATGTCCGGCAGTTTAGATCTGAGAACAGCCTTAAATTTCTCAAATAATAATTATTGAAGATTGAATTTAATTCCACATAACTCCTAATCAAGATCTGAAAAGGAAAATGTAGAATTTTTTTTAAATACTCCTCCGCTCTGCCGCAAGTTCTCTTTCATTTTCAACCTTTCACTTTATAAATTATACCCACTCCACCCCCTTTCCCCCCCCTCTCATTAATTAAAAATGCGGTATACAGGTCTCCCACCTCCCTCGCCGGCTAGAAGGAGTAATTAATGGCGACTTCTTGCAAATGCATAAACGATATATAAAAGAAACACTTTCCAGTCTGTCAGTCGAATTTTAAACGGCCTTCTATCGAATTCCTCCTTCTCGGTCGCTTGAGATCAAAGAGCATATTTAGCGTCCATTACGAAATCTTCATTAGCTAACGAAGTCGGGGGTGGTCCTGCCTCGAGGCTGTCAAAATACCACATTTTTAACACTTTCCGACTTAACCCCTTCGCGACGAGCTCTGGTACACAACAACATTAAAGATGTGAGTAATAAAACATCACAAATTTACTGAATGGTTTATACAAATTTAAAATTTTATACATACATTAAAATTAAAAATATCGACGTTTGTTTTTCGCATTTGAAATCTTTAGAAGCAATATAACAAATTTTTCCTGAGGATGCGACCATAGAAGGTGGTCGAAACGTCGATATTTTTAATTTTAATGTATGTATAAAATTTTTAATTTGTACACTCTAAATAAGAAAGAGTGACTATTCACTCCGGAGGAGTGGATATTCACTCTATCGCAGAGTCAAAATTTGCCCAACCTCTTTAGAGTGACTATTCACTCTAGGAAAGAGTGAAATTCTTGACTCTCTGAAAGAGTGAATACTCACTCCTGAGAAGTGAATATTCACTCTGAACAGGAGTGGATACACACTCTTTCAGAAGAGTGACTATCTACTCTTGCAAAAGGAGTGAGTTTTTTCACCCCTGATAGGAGTGAATAGTCACTCTTTCAGGAGTGACTAAAATTCTTGAATTAAAAAAGAGAAACTCATTTTTAGACACGCTTGTTCGTAGGCGTACCAAGTAGGTTCGTAGGCCAAGTACTAACCGAGCTCGTTGCTGCTTGACTTCTGCGCTCGTACGAGAACTGGTACCTACAGCATGCTACATCCGCTAACAATGAAAAAGTTCTTATTACATTATTTTAGCTTTGTTTCTTTTGTGATATTCGAGCACACTTTTTATATTTGTGTAGAAATCACAAATATTTACGGTGTTTCTCAACTGTGTAAATAAGAAAACTGAAACCTTCTTTCTGTATCATATAATACAGGGACTGTTCGCACATTTTTTTAGACAAATTTGATAAATGATTTAAAAAAATGGAATTATTTTAGAGGAAAAAATTCTGACAACAACTTATTATGTGTAATTTATATTATCGTCTGATACTTTCAAATTTATTCTTATTTCAAGATTGCGCATGCAAAAAAGCTGTGAATGGGAAGATGCGTTTTTTTTTTTCTTCCGAACAGAAGTATGCTAATTCGACAGTCTAAAATGATTGCAAAGCGCATAATATAAAAACTTTTTAGTGCGAAATAAACATAACAATTAATTGGAAAGTGCTATTCCAAAAATCAGTACATATACATAGTAAAAAGATACCAGATGGGGAAAAAAAAAAAAAAAACAGGGAAAATAGAGCCCATTTCAAGGCGGAAAAAGAAGTTTCAGGTAAGGATTTATGACTATCGCAAATTTATCTTAGAATGGGAAAATAAAAATAAGAATATTGGACAAAAATGTTACAATCAATTCATTATATTATTAAGAGAATGTGTTACATCCGATATTTACAGAAAAATGTCATTTTCTTTATTACAATGACTTTTAAAGGGTGAAACTGCATCAAAGCAAAGCTACTGCTCATACTTCAAAAACTACCGCTGTATTCGTTGAAAAACTCACAAAAACTCACACAGGTATTGTATTTATACCTTTCAACATATTCCTCCAGTCACCTGACACGTTTCTCTTATGGTTTATTGTGCATTTGGTCTGCTGAAAAGAGCTCTTTCAAAGGGCAAAACCACCACGATTGATCGAATCTGGAAAGTTTTTAAAGAGGCATGGGAAGCAATAACCCTGTAAATTTTACAAAAAACCTTCTACCATCGAAAGCATTACGCAGAATTAGAATCAAGAAACAAGATTATCATACAGATTATTTCAGAAAGCAATATTCATATTTTAAACGTTAAAAACAACAACGCCGAAATCGTCTAAAAAATGTGCGAACACCCGTCTGTACATTTCCGCTATGACAAAAATTCCGTTACAACAAAGCAGTTATTTATTTATTCATTCATTTTTTTCTTGCTAATATAATGTTTCCATAATTAGAGCACGATTAAGATTGTCCGAGGCCCAGGGCCTGTTTACCAAATAGGCCCGTGAAGCCGAAGCTTACCCACTGAAATACAAAGGGGCCCCCAAATTTACTTTTCAAAACAAATTTTTAGGGGGGAAATTTCAGTCAGGGTAAAAAACGTATTTTTTTTCCCCTTAAATTATAGCTGTTAAATTTTTCCTAAGACTATTACCGACACATTTGTACTCTTTTTTTTTTTTTTTTTTTTTTTTTTTTTGCGCTATAATAAATGGTATAAAATTAGTGATTAAACGCAACGTTTTTCATTTCTCTTATGTTTTACATTTTAATTTCAAACGTGCTAAAAATAACAGAAAATTTAATCTGTATAATTATATTTTGTTTATATTCATAAAGAGGTTAGAAATGATATAAAATATGTAGAATAGGTTATTTAAATAAAGAGGAAAATAATTAGCATTCAGAGATATTAAATTTCTGTGTATAAAATAGAAGCAAAATTGTGTTGCAGCTAAGCATAAATTTACTTCAAATATTTGTTTTCCCTTCAAATATTTGTTTTCGTCTTAGCACTGGCAAATCCTGCAATTTGTAAAGCATGAAATATATTTCCTGTCCATAATTCTATCGATTCATTTATTATTTTAATTCCTTTTTCAGTTTTTTTAAGATCGTGCTACTATATATAAAGGATTTCATTTTAGGCGTTTCGTTTCGATAATGGGGTATCGAAGAGCTGGCGCCCGCTTGTGGTTTTATTGGAAAAAACTGTTTTTCTTCACTCTCAACGGAGTGAACCACTCACTCTTGTCAACGGAGTGAGACAGTCACTCCCGACAACGGAGTGAGATATTTCACTCCTTTCTAGAGAGTGGAAAATTCCACTCTTTAAAGAGTGCATATTTAAAAAATTCACTCCTAAAAGAGTGAAAATACCTCTCACTCTTCCAAAGAGTCAACTTCTCACTCCTTCCAATTTTAGAGTGTATACATCATTCAGTACGTCTTTAATGTTGTAATATTTCATGGTGTAATCGTCCAGCATTTATATCTGGTACACAACTTTTGATATATTAGTAAGTTGTGATAGAAAAATTGGCCTTCTTGAATCGCATACATTCTGTGTTTAAATAAAGCGAAAATTACTATTCGAAAATACACTGTAAATATTTATACACTTTTCAGAACACTTATTTTGTCACCTTTTTTAAGTACACTTTGAAGCGCACTTTGTGGAATAATTTATAGAATACTTCTGAGAACACTTCTTTTGTTCAGCACACTTTCTAGCGCACTTTTTGAAAGCGATGATTTCACAAGTGTGCTCAAATGTGCTCCCAATCCGTTCTCAAATGTGTTCCCCAAATTTAGATTTAACAAATATCCTGACCAGAACACTATCTTTGTAGTGGAGTATATTCGGAATACATTACGGAACACATTCAGTACACATTAAGGTAACTGGAACACTTTTTTTTAATCAAAGTGTTCCAAATGTATTCCCAATGTGTGCTGGAAATTTGAGTGTACTGGTAGAAATAATTAAGGTGCGGTTCTCAAGTGATCTGCTCAACAACGCCAAACTTTGACACAATTTCAGACTCATTTTTAAACGCAAAGGCACAAAATTAGCAGGCTGACTAGCGATTTGGAATCGAAATGAGTTTTCGATTTTTTGATCAATAAATTACTTATTGATTTATAAGTGATTCGAGTCACGTGATGACCGGTTTTTCTCACGCCTCTCGTTTTGTCACGTCCGGAAATTCGGTTCAAAATGCTGACTTTGACAGTATTTTCTGAAAGATCTACTCTCTTTAGCGAAAAATGGAAAACGTCTTTCAATTACAAAGTTTCTTAATAAGAGAACCTGGCAATTGTATGCGTTTCCGAACAAAAATGAATGAAAAAATATGTTAAAAAATGGCCAGTTTGGATTTGAGAACAGCCTTAAGGCTTGAACGCATCCATATATAGAGTTTGAGTCGAGTTAGGCGAGGAGGTAAAACTAATTTCAACAAAAATGTTTTTTTCTATAAACTGACACTGACACACTTCCATTGAACATATTACAAATATACACTATGATAATATTATGCAATTGATAATATCGCACATTTCGTATTGTGTATATCTTATGCGAAATGCATGCCCGTTCTTGTATTTGTTATTTTTCATTGTGTGTGTGATTTGTATCCGACTTTTTGAATTTTTCAAAATGAAGCTTATTTAAATGCTGTCAAAAATAAAAAGGTTGCATGTGAGTCGAAAAGGCAGTTGACTTGGATAACAATAAAATTGAATTATTTAATTTTAGTAAGTTGCTTATAATTAAGATTCTCACCTTGGAGATTTGTATGAAATTCTCCGAGAATAAATTCCGTTCACTTCGATATACTCCGTAATCGCTCTTCGATAAGATTGTATGTAATGCTTATTTTCAAATTTATTCGATGAGGGTTTATCTCCTTCGCAGGCAGAAAGGAGTCATGATTCATAAATGACATCTTCTTGCCAAAACATATTCGCGATATAAAAAGAACCCTTTACAGTCCGTCTATGCTCAACAATGCGAAACTTTCTGACACAATTTCAGGCTCATTTTTAAACGCAACAGCATAAAACTGGAAGACCTGGCTGTTGAAGCGATTTGGAATCGATATGAGTTTCCCATTTCTTGATCAATATATTACTTATCGATTTATAAGTGATTCGGGTCACGTGACGGCACGTTTTTATACCGCTCCTAGCTATCGCGTCGGGAATTCGGTTCAAAACGCCCACTTTGACAGTATTTTCTGAAAGATCTTCTGCCTTTACCAAAAAATGGAAAACGTCTTTCTATTGCAAAGTTTCATAATAAGCACACCTGTCCATTTCATGCGTTTGCGAACAAAAACGAATTCAAAAATATGTCATAAAGTAGATAGTTTGGATTTGAGAACAGCCTTAAACGTTTCTCAATTTAATTCTCAAGTCGTCTGAGATCCACGAGTGATGACGAAATATTTCTTGGGAGAGCCCTTATTAATTAGCTAATGAGATCCTGGGTGGTCTGGCTCAAGGCTGTCGAAAAACCGCATTTTTATCACTTTCCAACCTCATTCAGAAGTGTTTATAACAGCGATTTGTCTGTCCTCTCTGCTTGTAAATTTTGTAAGAAGTGCTCAGATTGCTATGAAATTGAAACACATCTGTGGCATTGTTAAAACTTGTTAAAAATAATTCTAATTAATTGTGACTTTATTGGAGGAAGGAAATGGATTGCGTTGAGAACCACAATAATCCCATAAAATGTTCTTTAAGATCATAAATTAGTGAAGAGAAAATGATATATTAAATTAGATTTTATACTTTATGAGATGACATCGAAGACTTGAAATAAAAACACATAAGATTTGAGAAAGATCTATTTATTGACTTGAATTTTCATCAAAGAAGGAAGGCAGACGATCATATTCTCCCATGTTCTTAGGAATTAAATTATCCAACGAAAAATCCTTTTATTTATAGATCTCAAAAAGGCAAGATTTTAGATGGCTGACGATCGTTCGAAGAATTCATGACAATTAAAGTCTCATTCTTGAAATTTATTAATTAAATCCAGACAATCCTTAAAATTTAAAAAATAAGACATCACTCATCACTTTGATAAAAGATGGAGTTCTTTAAAAGAAACATTTTTGAAAATCTTTGCCGGCATTATAAAGCACATACTCCAGACCCTGACTTCGCGCCGTAACAACTCAAAAGATTATCAATCCACCATCATTAGCTCACAACTTTTACTGGAATTTTGATTAAATTTACGTTGCACAGGTACAAATACTAAAGGAGAGGTGTGTCCAAAAGTAATTCACGATAAAATTCAAATTCATTAGTTAATTAAAAAGTGACGATAATTATTAAAAGACAAATAATCTAAAAAGAAATCAAAACACAATTCTCAATTCGTACAAAATAAACACACTCTACATCAGCGCTAACTCGAAGGAAACACCAACTACGAGCAACAAAGCTGCTCTGCAGTTGGGAATATCGAGTTCCGAGAAGATGTTGCTTTGAAAGACATTTATGCTCAAGTTCCAACAACGCGTCGGAGTGATCAATTTTGATTAAAAATGTGTGTGAAAAAAGGTATCCAGAACTAAAAGATTTACCACTAAAATTGTGTACTATGTTTGGTTCAACTTTTGGCTCCGAAATGAACTTTATTAAGAACCAGTACAAATCTCAAGTCACTGATGACCACCTTAACGCAACTTAAAGAGAATCAGCTGCACCAACTTGACCCCAAATTTCAAGCAGGTTGTGCAAAATAAAACATCCAATTATATCCATGGAACATTAACCACAATCAATTTTAGTAAGTGGTGTTTTTGAATTCATATGTATTTTGTATTGATTTTCTTATATTCTAAAAATCATAATTAACTATTGATTTCGTATTTATGCTCTTTATTTCACTGGTATCCATTGTCTTTTGCACGTAAGATAATAACTAATTTCAAAGAAAAGTTTACTAGACAAACCAGCCTAGGTGAGTAGAGTAAGGTAGCGTGGTGGAGGGAGTTGGGGTAGGGAGACTTAAGTTCTCTAGACCGCGAAAGTTTGACAATGTTTTGAAACGGACCTACGGGTAAAATAATTGGTGACCACTGCTCTAGTGGTTAGATCACTGGCTGCAAACTCAAGCGGTGTCAGGTTCGAGGATTGGATAGTCCTAAGTTTGTCGTATTCTCCTCAGAGGTCCCTATGTTTCATGAGATCTTTTTTGCCAGGAACTTTCTGGTTCAGTATTTTACCGGTTCATGGTAGAACCTAACCTGCACAAGCTGGGGAGTTGATCGGAGCACCCAATGTTGGAGCAACCCTCTTAAGGTTTCAATAACAAAGGTAGGAGCACAGTGTAAGAATTTACTAAGGCTGTTCTCAAATCCAAAGGGGTACTTTGTGACACTTTTTTAATTCATTTTTGTTCTGAAATGCATGAAATTTGCGGGTGCTCTTATTCAGAAACTTTGTAATCGAATGACGTTTTCATATTTTGTTAAAGGCAGAAATTCTTTCAGAAGATACTGTCAAAGTGGGCGTTTTGAACCGAATTTCCGGACGTGACACCTAAAGACCGGAGAAAAATCGGACGTCGACTCGAATCGCGCTTATAACTGGATAAATAATTTAATCATCAAAAAAGGGTTGGGTTGGGTTGATTATTGACGGCCAATTATCTACACTTGGGATATAGGCCCGGGGGGAGTGCCCTTCGTGGGGGTCTTTCTAAGGGAACCTAATCCGTATTTACGCATGGATAAATCCACGGCTCGAAGAAAACCACGAAAACTCCGAACGATTAGGCCGACGGGCGCGATTGGGATCGAACCCAGCACCTCCCGTCTACCAGCTTCGAGAGCACAACCTCTCAGCCACTGGTGGGGCCATCAAAAAAGGTAAAAATCATTTCGATCCCAAATCGCTTCGATAATAAGGCCGGCCAATTTTATGCCTTTGCGTTTAAAAATGAGTCTGAAATTGTGTCATAAATTCTGACGTTGTTGAGCAGGTCATTTGAGAGCCACCTTAAATGAAATCTTGATTACTACAAACCCTTTATCTCGAATTTTTTTCTGTATCCCTCGATTTTACTAGTTCGCACACACCCACTCGATACTGTGTGTCTTTCGTTATCGACGACATTTATTTCCGAAAAACGGAGATGCCTATGGATATTTATTCTCCCACAAAACGAAACCTGTTCGTGTATTTCTTGCACGCGCGTCATTATTACATTTGCAGAAACGAAAAGTTGGCGGTCGCTCTGTCATCGTTATCGGCGCTCGACAGTCATTTCGTAGATAGCTACACTTATTAACACATTTCTGTTCGTTGGCGGCCCTTGTCATGGCTGCTCTATCTTATCTCATGAAATATGTCGCTCCGCGAAATAAAGAACGTGGATGAATGGGACGAGGCTTAATTAATAGTTCGATTCCGAATGTTATTCTCTAATAAATGAATGAGAAGCGAGATCTATTTATTCATGTCCCGATCTCTTTGCCCTTACACAAAAATCAAAGCGAGTTACGAAACGAAAAAAACTTCTGCGGATTCATACATCAGCAACTCGTCTATGATGGTAAACTTTGGTTAGCTGTACTAATAAAATAAAGTTTCGCTCTGTCTGTGTGTGTGTCTGTCTGAGTGTCTGCGCGTTGGCTAGAAAAATCTAGCTTACCTAGAAGTCTGAAAATATCGGTGAGGAATATCAAAGTCCAAGGCCGGTTCACCTGAGGCTCAGATTTGTAATTTTTTTTTATTATTAGCCGAGATATTAATTAAAAACTCCTAAAAAGGCGATATTTTTTAGCAAAAAGCGGCAGACTCACGCGCGCATGCCCATAACCCGAAGTACGCAGTGGAAAGGAATGAAGAACCGAATGCGCGTTTTTTTACCTCCTGCACACACAACGTTACATGTGTGTAGATTCGGAGGTGTCCACTATTCACAGGTAAAAGCATACAGACCAGTGGCGTATCCAGGATTTAATTTCGGAGGGGGGGGGGGCTGACTTAAATTTCGATAATGTTCTGAGTCTTACGAAATATGTTGAACTGCGTTATACACAGAAATCATGTTTGACAATAAGGCCGTAGGCAGAGAAAAACGGGGTGGGGAAGGTACGGGGCCGAACTCTAGCTCCCCCCCCCCTCGCCGAAATAAGTTGAAAAGTGATAATGGATTGTTTCATATACTTTCATCTAAAAGAAAGTCACTGTAGCTTATAATCTATAAAGTTGTCTCCTTCTCCCCTAAATTCTGGCTACGATTCTTGCTTGAGAATAAATTAATTTTGCTTGGGACAATCTCAAACAATTTTTTTTTTTTTGTATTTTAGGATCAATTCTCTATTACTGACAAGGCACGTGGGGCACTTTTCCAGAACCCACATATTTAAGGGGCCCAAAAATTTATGGTGTTTCAAATCAATTTTATTGTAAATAATCTTAATAGATTAAGAAATTAAAATTTCTAGATTCATTACACAACTTATGCAAGCTACAATTGTCAGTGATATCATAAGTATATTTATAATTTTTCTTCTCATTTGAAGATTTAAGTTTCTCATAGTGCACCCAATTTATTTCAGCTTCTTCATATGTGTTTTAAACTTGTTTAAAAATGTTTTAATTTTATGACTCTCTTATTTATAAAATATCATTTTCTTTGGGTTGCGTATGTTTTTAAAGTTCGTGCAACATTAGTTCATGTTTATTTAACATGATATTTGAGTCTGTCAAATTAATTTTTACGAAGAAATTTCAATAATAATAATAATCCAACTTCAGTTCACATTTATTCTCAGTCTTTCATTTAAATGGGATGCATTACATGGTTATATTCATACACTTCTCATTCACAGTATTTGTAAAAATGTGATAATCTACGATTAGGGCCAAAAATATTTTCTGTTGCCATGGCCCAAAATTTTGATGGTCAGGGTCTGTTCAGGATAAACAAACTTTCTTTGCGAAATCTCATTTTTTAATACCAGCAAAAATTTAATTCCAAATCTTAGGGGTAGCAAGCATTCCTTCTTGATCTCCCCCTTCCCTTCGTATACATGCTTCTGGGATTTTGATCAAACTTATGGCTATTAACTTTCAAGAAATATATGTTAAAAAAACTCATCAAATTTGTGAAGGAAGGGAAAAGTTAAGAATGAATTAGAAACTAAACATCAGATTTCCCTTTTTTAAAAAAGAGTTAAAGTTATTGAATTATGGCTAACAATATTACTGGACTTTAAAAAAAAAAAAAAAAACGGAAAGTAAAATTGTAAGAAAATTTATTTTTAACCTGTGAATTTATTTAATGCTATGCTTCTTTTGTTAAATATTCCAAATGGTAAAATTACTGATACTAAAATGTATCGTGTCAAAATAAGAGCGATTAGAAAAGAATACTATTCGTAATATTGTACTTTCATAGAAGAGTAATTAAGAATTTTTATCTTTTGCTGGATCACTCGTACACCGAAATATTTAAAAAGGCATCTTCCTCCCTGCTCCTCAACGGGAAACTTTCTGACACATTTTTAAACGCAAAGGCATTAGACTGGCAGGCCTGACTATGGAAGAGATTTGGAATTGAGATGAGTTTTCCCTTTTTTTGTAAATAGATTACTTATCGAGTTATAAGTGATTCTGGTAACGTATTAACGACTCGTTTTTCGCGTTTCTTAGGCTGCCGCGTCGGGAATCCGATTCAAAACGCCAACTTGGACAGTGCTTTCTGAAAGATTTTCTACCATTACAAAAAAGGGAAAACGTGTTTCGATTGCAAAATTTCTGAATAAAAGACCTGTAAATTTCATGTTTTTCCGAGCAAAAATGAATTAAAAAATATGTCATAAAGTAGCCAGTTTGTATTTGAGAACAGCCTTAAATCTGGAAAAGCACTTAACGTAAATAAAACTAGTTCGCTAGTAAAAAGACCAGGAACAAACAAATCAACAGGAGATTATTTTTTTAGTATTACTACTGGGCATCTTTAAAAGACCCTTCCAAAACCGAAAATCAATAATCTTGCTTGACATTGCCATTCACAAAAAAATTTCAGTTCGTACATTTGCTGATTTGGCGATAATGTTTAATGTCACTGCGCACTAATATACCCCCTTAGTCTTGGCATCATTTGTGGAAGAAAGTTAACTATTCTTTAAATTAATTAAACTACTTCTAGATCTTGCCAGTTGAGCATATTATACGTATTCAGTTATCCACTAAAACATTTGTGGAACTGTTTTTCAGTCATTTGAAAATAGATTTTGTGGTCTCAAGTAATTTTGATTGCAGGACTGAAAGGTATATGGGGCTAACGAGAAAACAAATTCGTTGCCCGCCAGAAAAAAAAAAAAATCTCAAAAAGAAAGAAACAAAGTTATTTTTTGTTAATTTCACTGCGACCACTTTAGAAGGGGAATGGAGCTGTTACCCCATAACTCCCACCCTTTGTGTACTAATATGGGACTAAAGAAAATAAATTGGGTTGTCCATTACATGACAAAAAAAATAATTTAAATTTTATCTCAAACAAAGAGAAAAGCGGCACTTTTTTCATTCCATTTTTGACCATTTTGGGAGGTGGGGGATCTGTGCCCTATCAGCCCCTTCCCCCTCTTTGGATATGATGTGGTGTTACTCTGTACTAATATGGGAGTAAAGAGAGGAAAGTGGGTAGTCTGTTGTATAACAAAAAAAAAAAAAAAAAAAAAATACAAATTTATCCCAAAGAAAAAAAAAAACAGCATTATTTTCATGAGATGTTCGACTATTTTGGGAAGAGGGGGCTCTCTGTAACCCCATCAGCCCCTTCCCCTTTTTAGATACGCTCTGATGTCAGCGTGAACTAATATGGTGGTAAAAAGAAGAGAGTGGGTAGTCTGTTGTATAACCCAAAAAAATTACAAATTCATCTCAAAGAAAAAGAAAACAGCACTTTTTTCGTGAGATTTTCGACTATTTTGGGAAGGGGGCTGTAACCCATCAACCCACTTCTCCTTTTTAGGTATGCTCTGATGTCATTATGGACTAATATGGGGTTAAAAAGAAGAGAGTGGGTAGTCTATTGTATGACAAAAAAAAAAAATTATCTCAAAGAAGAAAAAAACAGCACTATTTTCATGAGATGTTCGACTATTTCGGAAAGGGGGGGGGGCTGTAACACAAACAGCCCCTTCCCCTTTTTAGGTATGCTCTGATGTCAATGTGGAGTAATATGGGACTAAAAAGAAGAGAGTGGATAGTCTGTTGTATAACAAAAAAAAAAAAAAAATACAAATTTATCTCAAAGAAGAAAAAAACAGCACTATTTTCATGAGATGTTCGACTATTTCGGAAAGGGGGGGGGGGGCTGTAACACAAACAGCCACTTCCCCTTTTTAGGTATGCTCTGATGTCAATGTGGAGTAATATGGGACTAAAAAGAAGAGAGTGGATAGTCTGTTGTATAACAAAAAAAAAAAAAAATACAAATTTATCTCAAAGAAGAAAAAAACAGCACTATTTTCATGAGATGTTCGACTATTTTGGGAAGAGCGGAGAGGGGGGAGGGGTGCTGTAACCCATCAAGAAAAAAACAGCACTATTTCATGAGATATGCGACTATTTCGGGAAGAGGGGGGGCTATAACGTCATCAAGAAAAAAACAGCACTATTTTCATGAGATGTTCGACTATTTCGGGAATAGGGTGGCTGTAACCCCATCAGCCCCCTTCTTCTTTTTAGATATGCTCTGATGTCAATTTGGACTAATATGGCTTTAAAAAGAAGAGAGAGGTAGTTTATTGTATGACAATATATATATATATACAAATTCATCTCAAAGAAGGAAAAAACAGCACTTTTTTCATGAGATATTCGACTATTTCGGGAGGGGGGGGGGGCTGTAAACCCATCATCCCCCTTCCTCTTTTTGGATATGCTCTGATGTCAATGTGAACTAATATGGGGCTAAAAAGAAGAGAGTGGGTAGTCTGTTGTATAACCAAAAAAAATTACAAATTTATCTGAAAAAAGAAGAAAACAGCACTTTTTTCATGAGATTTTCGACTATTTCGAGCAGGGAGGCGGGGGGAGGGGTCTATAACCCCATCAGCCCCCTTACCATGTTTATGCTGTGATATCAGTGCTGACTAATATGGGCTAATGACTGACGAGAAGGGTTAATCCGCTGTATAACAGAAAAAAGAAAGAAAAAAGCACTTTTTTCATTTTACTCCTGACAATTTAGGGGGGGGGGGGGCTGCAGCCCTATCAGCCCACCCCCTGGATACGCCACTGATACAGACGTGTAAGTGTTAGGATTGAATAAAGTGTTCCCTAAAAAAGAGGTGTCCGCTATTCGGGAGTGTCCGTTACAGTGGTTTTATTGTACATAGATTTTTCATCTGAAAAAATATTTTGGAAATTCTTTTGACAAATTGATCGCAAGAATCAAACCCCGACCCGAATCCGAAACAATGACAGTCAACCCGACCCGACCGGTTCAGGTAAAAGCGGGTAACCCGATGCTGGACTCTACTCCGACCTGAGACTACCGGATCGCAGTGTTGTACGGCAGAAAACCAAACTCTGAAGTAAGAGACACGCGATGGGTCCAGTTCAGTCATATAACGCCCGCGCCCTGATATTTCGGCAGTCGAGGTCTGATCTGAATTCATTTCTGGGTAGCATGTCAATATTTTAAGGAGTGTTTTTAATGTTTAAATAAGTTTTGATAATTGAAATTATATTAGCCCATTAACCCGTTTGGCCAACTTTAGAAGAGTGTCGCGTCAATTCGTCGCACACAATTCATCGCGGCGTCAATTCGTCGCAACGAAAATGTTTTTGAAGGCTATGATGATAAAATAAAGATTATTTAGTAAAATTATTCAATGATAATTTGTTTTTTAGATATAATCGCATGTAAATTGTTAGTTATAATTCTCTATATCTAAAAAACTAATTATCACTAAACATTTTTACTAAATTGTCTTTATTTTATCATCATAGCCTTCAAAAATATTTTCGTTGCGACGAATTGACGCCGCGGCGAATTGCACCACGACGAATTGACACCACGACGTATTGACGCTGCGATGAGTTGTCGCTGCGACGAATTGACACCGCTATGAATTGTGCGCGACGAATTGACGCAGAACCCTTTAGAAGTATAGTTCCCTCATTGTGTAAATGTTAATATCTGAAAATATTCCATTCTGTAAAAATATATGTGCGTTTAACCATAAGAGTTTATTTATTTGAAATTATATATCTCGCAATTATAGGGACGATGTGATATTAGATGGACGAAGATAAGCCAGTTTGTATCGGATGCAATCCCCTCTCCTTTCCCCTTTTTTATTTCGGCCGATGGCGAACCGTGAGAGTGATTAGCTCCTTTCCCTCTCGCCTGACGCGCTCTGCATGCTTAATGCTTTAATAGCAGGTTATAAGAGTAACCCACCCTCAGTCCATCTTGTTTCAGACATCTCCGAATTAAAATACTTCTTTCCCCCACCCCTATACAGATCCGAGACTTCTTTTTAAATTATACCCTTTTTGTTAATTGGATGGTCAGATGTGTGTTTATGGGTTCTCTCCGTTTTACGACCTATTTTAGCTCACCTAACCTTTTTCAGTTTGGCTCCTCCCTTAAAAACTTCAATAGTTTCTAGAGGGAGATTTTTACTATTAACTATTAAAAAAAATAAAAATTAAATAAATAAAAGGAGCGAAGAACCGGTAACATGTCGGTACCAACCCCCACCCAACCTCATCAGGAGTATCGAAATGAGTGGTCGTTAGCTATATTTTACACCTACCTATACGTTTTATTTTGATGACCTAAATTTTAGGATCGCCCAGGTTTTTTAATTTATTTATTTTTCAGATGCGTTCGTAATTATATAAATACGTAGCACCTATAGTCGTCGTCTCGTCCGTCCGTCTGACAGCATATAACAGCGCAGAATAATACCCAACCGAATGGTTTGTAATTTAATCTTTGCAGAATTTAGTCGAGTCATTTACAATTTTATAAAAATCGAGTCAAAACTTAAAAAGATATTAATGAAAGTTTTCTTCATTCTATTAAATTATATCCTACGTAAATCTATATAATAAAAGCGCAAATCGTGTGACTGAGGATAACAAATACGGCCTAATCACTTCTTTTTTTATTCAAAATTATTTTTTTCAAATAAAATTGCATAAAAATTACATTTTTAGAAAGATCGTTCAAAAAAATAGTTTGCTTGATAGACGAATTACATTAAAAAAAAAATGTATAGATTCTAAGCTAACTTTAGTGGAAATTAGGTTAACTGCCGAATATTTCAATCCACTAAAGTAAATAAGCACAAGAGATTCGTTCATCGTGAGTCATAGAAATATTAAACCATCGAGGTAATCATTCGAAAAGAAGATCTCCATGGTGAATTTTGTAGCGCTGTCTGGTGTCGAAAAAAAAGTTGCATCTGCAAATGTCGCATACGGAATAAGAAAAAAAAAAAAGGCATGCCCATTTCGCTGATAACGCACGATGTAATTCATTTCACTGAAACAATAAGGATGATTTTTTTTACATTGTAAAACTAGTTATAGTACGGACGCACCTCGATTATCCCGCTTAAAGTACAATTTCCAACTTGTTTTTAAAAGTTAGGAAAATTTTTGAAAGTTTATTGGATGATAGTTTTTTTTTACACTTTCCAACATAGTTGAAAAGTGTTTATGAATTCGGTTTGTCTGCCGGCTGCCCGTGCTCTAACTCGCATAATTATACTCTGGTTGTCATGCAGTTGACATTGAAGGAGGAGTTCGTGCAACGCGATGTCTCAAAAGTACTTGAAAAAGGATAAGATAAAATTCTCTTACCTTTTCTGAAGGTTCTTACTTCGGCGTAATATCCAATTTCATGATAGTAATCCAATGGGAATACAAGAAGGCACTTTTATCACAGTTGTTATCATCACCGTGTCACTGAAAGACTAAATGATTTAATTAAGCTTTAACCTCAAATAAATCGAACTTCTGTACTTTTTAACACATTCTTGAATATAATTTTAATAACGCGGATAATAATAACAATTACATGTTACATTTATATTTAGGTTTAAATGATAAAGTATTATTTAATATATTAACATATTTGAACTTAAACGCTCTACGTGTTAGCTGGTTTATATTTTGTTACAGGACTGAAGAATTAAAGTCATAAGTTTTTAGTTCAGAGTTTTTTCATTTACGTCATTCTTACGTCAGTGGAAATTACATATGTTGCACAAGGTTTCGCCGTAAGAATGTAATCGGATCAATATTTTACTTCCCGCTATAATTATTGTTCCAATATCTTTAACATATTTCACATAATAACAATTTATCGATTTAGAATAGTTTTTGATCATTTACTTGAAGTTGAGTGGCCATTAATCTTAATTTGTAATTCACTAGGCGTTGAAGGAATAGTCTGTCACCCGACGCTATATCTTCTCTTTAGATGATCAAGGTCTTTTTATGTTCCCCATTGCAAGAGGAAATGAAAAGTAGGTTTTTTGTATTTAATTTCTCGGATGAGGTTAATATTTCTAATAATTCCTCTTAAGCTCCTTCGAGGAATTGATCAAAAAGTTTAATTGAATTTCTATGTCTTTCCAGTGTAGGCTTGGGTAAGGGTTCTGTTAACGCGTCTGCTATCATCTGTTCTGTCGCACAATATTTTAATTCTATAATAGCTTCTTCTTTAAGCTGTTTCATGGCGTGGAATTTGACATCGATGTGTTTGGTACGCTTACCAAACTTTTCGTTATGTATCATCTTTATGCAGCTTTGGTTATCTTCATGCATTATAATTGATTTTTCTTGAGTTAATCCTAAATCTTCTAATAATTTTATTAACCATAAAGTTTCTTGACAAGCGTTTGCTGCAGCTATATATTCAACTTCAGCTGATGATAAGGCGATGCATGACTGCCTTTTTGTGATCCACTGTATTGGGTTGTCTCCCAACAGGTAAATACTGCCAGAAGTTGATTTTCTCGTTTTTGTATCTCCCGCCCAGTCGGAGTCGGTATAAACTTCTAACTTAGGTTTCTTTTTTGTATTTAATATTAACTAACAAACAGGCGCCCTACGGTCTGCGTCTTCGAAATCTACCTGTACCTGTAGGCTGAGACGTCAGAGATTTTTTTTTTACTTATTACTTGGCGTGTATAAATGCTAAGGATCGTATACAGGTCAGCGCAAAAAATATCGAATACATTTCCGCTTATTGTGGCGGAAATTTATGAATAGGAATATTTAACTTTGCTATATGCGTTTCCTAGCTGAACTAAATTTTACCATACTATAGTATAATGCATATTTATAGATCATATACAGAGTTGTACAAAATAATTTGGATATTTTCCCGACTATTGATGGTAATTGCTGAAACTGGGTTTTCCAATGTGTGATGTGTTTTCAAAATTGTTTACTTATAGACAACTTTTACCTTATTAAATGGTGAAGTTTTATTTAAGTATTCAGGAAGAATTGGAAAGTGTTTCATAATTTATTCTTGACGTATGATTTTTCGTTCTTTTTTTTTTTTTTCTTGACCCAACCCTTTGAGGGTCAGATGTGTGTTTGTAGGCTTTCTTTTAACGACCTGTTTTCCATAGATACCGGCCGCCCTACCCTTTTCTTAATACATTTTTTTTTCCTTCGACCTTAAAAACATTTCTGTTTCTAGATGCACCTCGCCTTAGACATAAAGTCTATAAGGCGTGTCTACTGTTTTGCATCTTTTACGGGATGTGAAGTTAAGTTCAACGTCTTGGAAACATCATTCTAGATCGGGCAATTCCCATTTACACGAGTGAATATCTCATGTCATTATACTGCAAATCCTACTTAGCCGGAATCTCAAAGAGAAATATTTTCAGGATTCCATGTTAGCAGGTTATAAGTCTGTTATAATTGTACCGTATTATTTTCGTCGAGGCAAAGGAATCTTCCGTTGGATGTTCTCTGGTTCTCCTTTCCTGGGATTTCCCCCCTAATAAGTTTTTTGAGGTAAAATTTGAAACTATAGTCATGAAACTTTAATCATGACAACTTCTGGTCAGTGGCGTATCCAAGAGGAAGGGGGGGGGGGGGGGAGGGCTGAAGGGGCTGTAGTTCTCACCCCGAAATTGTCAAGAGTAAAATGAAAAAAGTGCTTTTTTCTTTCTTTTTTAGATAAGTTTGTAATTTTTTTTTCTGTCAAACAGGGGACAAGCCATTGATTCTCGTTAGTCCCATATTTTATTTATGTGTGTGTGTTGAGTGTTGTTGGTGGTGGTAGGTGAAGGCTGCGACTGTACATCTCCCGTCTTGCATTTCCCGATTCTTCCCCCAGATCTATCTACCTGATAGATTCCATGAAAACTGGCCTTGTTCGTAAATTCGTAAATCTTATATGCCACGTTTCTTTTGTTATCTCAGAATCGTCCATTTTTAACGATCTTCTTTGACTAAAAGTTCGGCGGGTCTTTTTCACTTCTAACGAGGCTTTTAAGCGGAGAAGAAAAGAAACAAGAAAAACAGTCATTATAAAACACAGAGTTCCGTTCTCGGATCGTTATGACGAGAGTGGCTCCATGCCTTCAGTCCGAAGAAAAGACGGGACTCGCAGATCCGCATTTTATGCGAAACCTTTGTCTTAACGTTAGATTTATGAAGACCAGTCGCCTTTGTCTTAATTTTCCGTGCTCTTGATGATGTGGGGAAAGCGTTAGTAGCCGTCATCTGGGGCAGGACCGTGATGATAAACTGGGCGGTTGCCTAGGGCCGCTCAAAATGTGGGCGGCTCAAACTCTAGGATGCACGTTTTCCATCCCATTTCCAGCCTTTAAATAACTCCGACAACATAAAACAGGCATTATTATTTTGTCCATTTCTTCTTTGGGCCTTGTTTGTGAAGATGCCCTTGAGCCCCTTAGAATCTTTGGATCATTTCTGTCTGTTAGACGCGGCAAATTTTGACGTATTTTTTAACACTTTCCAACCTAGTTGAAAAGTGTTTATTACTTCGGTTTGTCTGCCGTCTGGCCGTGCTCCAACTCCCGTTATATGTTATTGTCGTTATCTATAGCATGTTCCCTATTTCAACTGAAGTATGTAGCACTTATAGTTTTTTTACAGGGACACTCAAAAGAATTCCTTTACATTACGGTCTATGGGAAAAATCATTTGTGGTTTATTTTAATGATGTTACACAATTTCAAACACATTGTAATTGATATATATCACTAAGGTGCATTACAAGAAGCTTAATATAAAATAGAGTGTGCATAGCACTTACAGGGACTTTACAGGGACAGTCAAAAGAATTCCGTTACATTACGTCTATGGAGAATTTGCGGATTTGCGGTTTAATTAAATAATGTTTCACTATTTTAAACGCATTGAAATTTATATATATCACTAAGGTGCATTACAAGAGGCTTATTACAGAATATTGTGTGTATAGCAGTCATTGTTCATTTTCAGGGACACACAAAAAAAATTCTCTACTGTCTGTTAACAATAATTCCTGGAAGTGCGTTTTAAGTTACTGAACGCGATTTTAAATTTAACTCACTTTTTGTCTATTACTTGGTGTGTATATAAATTATGTAGATCATATACAGGGCAGCACAAAAGTTCGCGAACGCATTTCCGTTTATTGACAGAAACTCCAGAAGGAGAATTTTAAACTGTGCTACACGTTTCCTAACTAAACTTAAATTTAGCATCCTATGTAGTATATATACAAATCTATAGATCATATACAGGGCTGAATAAAAGTATTCGGATATTTTTGCGAATATTGTATATATGTTGGAAATATATACTGGAAATTCCTGAAATTACGTTTTTAAATATGTTATGCGTTTTCCAAATTGTTTACTTAGATGTTATCTTTCAGCTTATTAAACGGCAATGATTTGTAAAATTATTTTGGAAGCGTTGGAAAGTGTTACATAATCTATGCTTGACGCATGATTTTTCGTTCTTGTTTCTTTTCTAAATGACGACTGCATGATAATATGACGTTGCATGTCAAAAGCAGACGGTTTTTTTTTCTTCTTCTTTGATTTAGTTGTACATCCCCAGTACAGGCCAGCAGCAGTACTCTTTGCACAGTTCTTCTGTATTGTTACGTAGACAGAAGTTAGACCCTAGTTTTTTTTATTTAAATTTATTTTATTTTATTTTATTTTATTTTATTTATTTATTTTTGCATTGTATTTGTGTTGCTTTTATACCGAGAGTTGATAGGGTCGTCCACATGTCGAATAGCGGAGTACGATTAAAAATTTCTACAGCACACACTCTACCAACAAGATGATGCAAGCAGGTTCCCATGATAGAGCTCTGACGTTAAAGACCCAACCCAAATGGGGGAGTCCTATTAATTCCGTATTACCGAATTTGAAAACCGAATTTGCATACTAAAATTGTTTATTTGTGCAATCCTATAATCTACCGACAGGTTTTTGGACAAAGGTTTCCGGAGAAATAGATACTAAATGAATAAAAAAGTCTAAATATGGATTTCAATTTCTGACATTTTCAAAGCTAGGCTTAAATTTCCCATTTGAATTTTCAGTAAATGTCAACAAATGATAAAATGTTGCCAACTTAAAATATACTTATTTTATTATGAAAATTAATCATATCATAATAAGAGATGATATAATTCATTTCACTGAAATAACAACATTACGAACGCACCTCTTTTGTCTCGTTTGACATGCAATTTCCAACTTGTTAAAACATATATAAGTTTTATATGTATTTTATCTCTCATTTACAGAGGATTTTTGCATTTCCAGTTGAATTTTTATGTAGGACGTCGACAGTGTTTTTACTTGATAGAATGAAAATAATAATAATAATAATAAACTGTAATCTGTAATTTTTTATGTGTGTAAATTAAAAATGATGTTGAGTTTGAACTTTAACAGATAAATGTATTTAGAGGTATCTTTTAAAATATCATAGCAGCCGTGCGAAGGGCGGGTTGCTAGTAAATAATAACTCTCTAAATTAATTGAGTTGTCAAAGAAATGCAATTTGAAAAGAAAAGAATTTTTTTCTAAGTGTCGTTTCGCAGCCGCTGTTAAGTTTTAGTTTTACAATGCTATCATCATCCGTGGCTGATATGGAGAGGGCGTATCTTCCTTGAGACGAGGTGGTTCAGAAACTTCCAGTTCAGAGTTTTTGATAGTTTTTCTTTTTTCTTTTTTACTTCGTTCGAGTCTTTGTTACTTCCGAATCGTTGCTATTCCTCGATGGTCAAATGATAGGGTACGCACGAGACGACGCCTGCCTTTTTCTAGAACTTTCCCTTTTCTCTTCTTTCTCTCTTATTAAGTTTGGAATATGGATAGAAGGTTACATTTGGGAAGATAGTTTTCTTATCGTTTCTTAGAAAAAGTATTTTCTTTTTTGGACGGATGTTTTTCTGTTTTCCTCCCCTTTTCTCGAGAAAACAGTCTGCCATCATCAAGCTATTTTTAGAGTGTTTATTTCTACTGCAATAAACACACGCCTATCTATCATTCGCTGCTCAATAGCTAGTTCGATTCCTGAACCCTTAGTGTTATTTCTAATTACAACCAGTGCTTAATATGCGCTGGAGCCCACCGGAGCTCAGCTCCGGTACTTCTCTGTTTTTAGTAAATATTTAAATATTGACCAGAATTCACCGGAGCTCATAAACACTGCGTTCCGGAGCCCAGTACAATAACACTTCCGAAAAACGAGTCCTAAATGACCCTTTCCTTTCCCTGCCATCTCCAATCTTTTGCCTTCTTTTGTATCAAAACACTTATAAGTGACGTAATGTGTCGCTCACGTAAGAGATGGAGATGAAACGGGCTCGATTTTTATATCAGTCTCCGGGTTTGGACAGGCTCGAGCTCAATCTGTTTTAAATTCAAAATCCATATATTTAAAGCTAACCTGGTATTTCGTTTTTCATGCGAATTTGACTTTTATACGCATGCGCGAGCATTCCGCCAATCAGCTAGAGGCTTTTACTCTCTACAGACAGATTTGTTTCAGCCAATGAGGTGAGGGCATTTCCTGTCTCTAGAGATCTTTAGTCGGGAGTCATCGTAAGCAGCATGTTTCAAAGTTTGGATTACTATAAATATTAGGTATTTTTTCATTTTATCTTTATTTATTTTGTTATATTGAGCTCATGAACATAGAAACACATATGTATTTCTGTGTTCATGATTGAATTCTTTGGATATGTCGTATGTATATTTTGCTACTTAAAATTTCTTAAACTAAAAAGTAATGGTCGAGTTTTTATTAGGATTTATAAAGCTGAAATTTATCTTTTTGAATATAATACTACAGATGTTTTAATAGTTGCATTCGGCTGTAAAAATTGATTAAAAATTTGACCAGCAGTTGCATAAAAAAAAAAAAAAGTTTCACTAACATGGACAAATCCAGAAACTTGCTGAGTCGGCAATTGTGTTTATATGTAAAAAAATAACAAAATTCATAGTTTAATCACAATAAAACATCGTGAAATTTATTTATTGGTTGCGAGAAAAAGATCACAAAATTCAACAATCATTCGGGAAAATGTAACAAAATTCTACTAACAACAGGAGCTTCTAAACAGCTTTACCACCTGTGCATTTTGATGATTTTGTTATGATAGTGTGTATGGATGTGTTTTGCATGGAATTTTTTGGTTTGTTGACAATTTTTTTAAAGGTTTTGGAACTTTAGTATGACAATTTATTGGTGTTATGTCGGGTAATAGAAAAGCATTCTAAAGATTGAAATATGATCAAATCTTAACAAAACTTTCAATGATTCAAATGGATTTAGATAGATAATTTTAGTATATGTGTATATATATATGCAGTAGACTCCTTAAAATCCACTCATGTAAACAATGAAACTTACAATTAAGATGTAAGTGTAAAATTTCAGTTTTTAAAATGTTTTATATCATTTAGTACACATTTTAATATGTAAATGGACAGATGGTACAGCATCTAATGTATATGAATGCATATTTTGAACTGGTTTGTTTAGAGGCTCCTGTTGTTAGTAGAATTTTGTTACATTTTCTTGAATGATTGTTGAATTTCACAATACTTCCCGCAACCAATCACCAATAAACATCATGAAATTTATTGATTGGTTGCGGGAAAAAAGATGACAAAATTCAACAATCATTTCGAAAAATGTAACAAATTTCAACTAATAAAATGCACCAGAATGTATATAAAGCATGCTTTACAATTATATTATGTGCACTAAATAATTTTGCTAACAATATACGAAGAATCAAAACATGTCTAAAGAACTCAATCATGAACACAGAAATAGATATCTGTTTTACCTTCAATGATTCAATAAAATAAAATAAAGATAAAATGAAAAACTACCTAATAATATAATAATCTAAACTTGAAACTTAAAAACTCCATCAAACGCGATAAATTGTACACAATTGTCATTATACAAGGTGACAGTCAATGCAGAATTCATTTATATACACTACACACTTTTCCTTTTCCATCCATTGATACGATAACCATTTTGTCAGGATAAAAATAGCACTTGCCTATCAGCGAGCAATACTGAAAATTGGCGATTGACTTTATTGCCACCTAAAGGTGAAAATAAGCACTCGGCGATAAAACTTAGAAAACTGGCGATTAAAAATATGAAAAAAACTGGACAAATACAGGATTTTCTGATTTCCTTTTTTCCTTTTGTGTTTTTTCTGCATCTGTTTGACAAAATTCAGGATTTTTCCTCACCCGATCGATGAAATTAATGATTTTTCTGCATCTGAGGGACAAAATTTACGATTTTTATGCACTCAATTGAAGAAATTTGTGATTTTTATGTGCCCACTTGACTAATTCGTGATTTCACTCACCCACTTGATGAATTTGTGATTTTTAGTGCCCGTCCTACAAAATTCATGATCTTTATGCACCCGATTTAAGAATTTCATGATTTTTACATGCCTGATAAATGAAACTCATGATTTTTACACACTTGATTGACGATTTTTTTTTCTGCACTCGACTGACGAAATTAAGTATTTTTATGCACCCGATTGCCAAATTCATGATTTTTATGTGCTGATAGAGGAAATTAATAATTTTTACGTGCCTGATCAACTAATTTCTTGCTTTTTATGCGCCCGTTTGAAGAATTTTGTGAATTTTAGGTGACCGATAAATGAAACTCATGATTTTTACACGCCCGATTGATGAAAAAAAAAAATTCTGCATCCGTTAGACAAAATTCATGATATTTATGTGCCGATGGATGAAATTAATGATTTTTTCAGCAATCATTTGACGAAATTCGCGTTTTTTCTGCTATCTTTTGACAAAATTTGTGTTTTTCTGTGGTCCTTTGATGAAATTTGCTTTTTTCGTGATCCTTTGACGATCTTCGCACTTTCCCTGCTGCCTATTGACGAGATTCATGTTTTTTCAGCGATCCTTTGAAGAAATTCGCATTTTTCTCATGATCGTTTATGAAATTCGCGTTTCCCAGTGATTCTTTTATAAAATACATTTTATTCTGCAATTTTTAGACGAAATTTGGTAAAAGATTATGAAATTAAGTATTTTTATGCACCCGATAGACAAAATTCGTGATTTTTATGTGCCGATAGAGGAAATTAATGATTTGTACGTGCCTGATCAACTGATTTCTTGATTCTTATGTGCCCGTATCAAGAATTTTGTGTATTTTAGGTGACCGATAAATGAAACTCATGATTTTTACACGCCCGATTGATGAAAAAAAAAAATTCTCTACCCGACCGACGAAATTAAGGATTTTTATGCCCCCGATAGACGAAATTCATGATATTTATGTGCCGATGGATGAAATTAATGATTTTTTCAGCGATCCTATGACGTAATTTGTGTTTTTTCAGCAATCATTTGACAAAATTCATGTTTTAACTGCAATCCTTTGACGAAATACACGTTTTTTCTGCTATCCTTTGACGAAATTTGCATTTTTCTGTGATCCTTTGACGATATTTGCACTTTCTCTGCTTCCTTTTGAGGAGATTCATGTTTTTTCAGCAATCCTTTGACGAAATTGGCGTTTTTTCAGCAATCCTTTGAAGAAATTCGCATTTTTCTAACGATCGATTATGAAATTCGCGTTTCCCAGCGATTCTTTTATAAAATACATTTTATTCCGCAATTTTTAGACGAAATTTAGTAAAAAAGCGTGATTTTTTGGTGAAATTTCCTTTTTTGATAATGTATGATATAATGATTATGAACCATGATTTTTCTGTTATTGGGCGAGATTCATGTTTTTTCAGTGATCCTTTGAAGAATTTCGCATTTTTCTCGCGATCCTTAACGAAATTCGCATTTTCCAGCGATTCTTTGATAAAATTCATTTTATTCTGCAATTTTTAGACTAAATTTAGTAAAAAAGTGTGATTTTTTGGTGAAATTTCCTTTTTAGCGATTCTTTGAACAAATTTGCTTATCTTTCGCGATCCTTTTGCATAATTCACGTTTTTTCTGTGGTCTTTTAACGAAAGTCGTGTTTTCCCATGATCCTTTGATGAATTTAGTGTTTTTCCCTCAATCATTTGACGAAATCTGGGATTTTTTCACCCGCGAAGATTGGTTAGATGTTTTTAGTCTGCAGGTGCCCTAAAAAGTCTGTGACGTCCGTTGCTGCATCGCACACATGGGGCATCGAACGAAGGGAATTCATCCTAAAGAATAATTGTTTCATTCCTGACATTTCTGGAAAGAAACAACGTTCAACTCATTGGCTGAATTGTAAAGGGCGAAATGTGTCAAACATTAGCGGGAAGAAAGTGCGCAATTTGTTCGTTCATGGAAAAAATCGTGAAATTCGTTAATCGATAGTCGATAAATTGCTAAATTTGTCAATTGATAGCGGAAAAATTGCAAAATTCATTAATCGACAGTGGAAAAATCCCAAAATTCATCAACTGGTTTCGGGGGGAAAAGTTTTCAAATATCGTCGAATGGCTTCGAGAAAAAAAATCACAATCCGTCAATTTTGGGGAAAAAATCGTGAAATTCGCCAAATGGTTTCGAAATTTGTCGAGCGACAGCAGAGAAAAATAATCTTTTTCCATTCAATCATCGTAATTGGTGAGTGTGACTATTATGTTTGACCAGTGGTGGCAATAAAGTCCATTGCCAAATTTTCAGTATTACTCGCTGTTTGGCAAAAGCTAATTTTGTCCTATACTTCAAAACCCTTTTGATCATCACATCAGTGTGCAGACCATTTGATGAATTTCGTGATTTTTCCGTTATCGATTGTTGAATTTTATAATTTATCAACTATTGATTAGCGAATTTCATGATTTTTTCCATGAACATTTGACGAATTGTGCAAAAATATTAAGAATATCGTTAAATTGTCTTAGGTAAAAAAAAATTTAATATTGTCAAATGCCTTCAAGAAAAAAGTTGCAAGTTGAAACGCCTGTGACCTCTTTTTCATGTTATGCATCTCTGGGGTCCATCCCCCCACTCCCCCCCCCCTCCCAAGTGAGACACTTTTCTAAATTTTGCACGCACCCCTCATGTGATATATCGCTGGAAAAGTCTTTGACCACTTATTCATGTTATGTATCTCCGGGGTCCATCCCGCCACTACCCCCCCTCCTCTAAATTTTGTTGACACCCCTCATGTCATATATTGTTGGAAAGGTCTGTGACTGCTTAATCATATGCATCTCAGATGTCCATCTCCCCACTTTGCCCCCCCCCCTCCTCCCCAAAGGGTACTTTCTAAATTTTGCATACAACCCTCATGTTATATATCATTGGAAAGGTCTGTGACCACTTAATCATATTATGCATCTCCGATGTCCACCTCCCCACTTTGCCCCCCCCCAAGAGATACTTTCTAAATTTTGTTGACACCCCTCATGTCATATATTGTTGGAAAGGTCCGTGACTGCTTAATCATATTATGCATCTCTGATGTCCATCTCCCCACTTTGCTCTCCCCTCCCCCCCAAGGGGTACTTTTTAAATTTTGTACACAACCCTCATGTTATATATCATTGGAAAGGTCTGTGTCCACTTAATCATATTATGCATCTCCGATGTCCATCTCCCCACTTTGCCCCCCCCAAGGGATACTTTCTAAATTTTGTTGACACCCCTCATCTCATATATTGTTGGAAAGATCCGTGACTGCTTAATCATATTATGCATCTCCGATGTCCATCTCCCCACTTTGCCCCCGCCCCCCCCTACCCCCTTACTTTCTAAATTTTGCACACAGCCCTCATGTTATATATCATTGGAAAGGTCTGTGACCACTTAATCATATTATGCATCTCCGGTGTCCATCTCCCCACTTTGCCCCCCCCCCCCAAGGGGTGCTTTCTAAATTTTGCACACACCCTTCATGTGATATATTGATGGAAAGGTCTGTGACCGCTTAATTATATTATGCTCCCTACTATGAAATTTGTCAAGTTAAAGCAACTATAAATTTTATTTTTATGGTAGTATCAAGTTGTTTGCCGTCAAATTTTGACGGGTTCCATCTAGTTTTATTTATTTCCATTTCAAATTATTTTAATGCCATTTTGATCAGAATAAAGAGTAAACTGAAACAATCTTTTTCTATTCTGCATAGCTGCGAACTATTCATTTTCTGTGTTAACACTCTTTCTGAAGCATAATCCTGAGTTTATTGAATCGCAGAATTCTGCGATTAATTAATGTTAAGATTTGGCAAAGGTTTCTATTTGGAAGTAGTAATAACAAAAAATTGGAATAGTGAATACTTATACGCATAGGTAGATGTATTTAAAATTTTTATTTTTCTAAATAAAAAAAGCAACGCTTTAAATTTTGAAAATAATGTATGAAATATAAATATGCAGATTGGGGTGACGGCGGAGGAGGTGTTAGTACTGCAGAATATTAGGGCTCCGGTACTTTTTTTCTTAGAAATTAAGCCCTGATTACAACATTTTTCAAATGTTTTGTTCTTCATCTTAGAGGAGCTAAGGCAGTTCTCAAATCCAAACTCTCTACTTTATGACATATTTTTTAATTCATTTTTGTTGGGAAACGCATGGAATTGGCAAGTGCTCTTATTCAGAAACTTTGTAATCGAAAGACGTTTTCCATTTTTTGTTAAAAGAGAGTAGATATTTCAGAAAATACTTGTCAAAGTTGACGTTTTGAACCGAATTTCCGGAACTGAGAAACAGAAGACAAACCTGTCATCACGTGACTCGAATCGCTTATAACTCGATAGGTAATTTATTGATAAAAAATGGAAGACTCATTTCGATTCCAAATCGCTTCCCTAATCAGGCCTGCCAATTATGGCCTTTGCCTTTAAAAATGAGTCTGAAATTGTGTCAGAAAGTTTGGCGTTGTTGAGCAGGTCAATTGAGAACCACCTTGAATCAAATGAGTTATTTTTGTAGATACACTTTGATATATTTAACTCAATCATACTGATTGGTAAAGGTATCATTACGATTTGACATTTTCCCAATATTGTGAGTGCCGATCGGTTGTCTGTCCAAGTAGCTGAATGGGCAGTACTTTGGCTATTTAAGCCAAAGGTCTTGGGTTCGACTCCCGGCCTGGAACACTTTTTCATTCATAGACAGTCTAAAAATTTAAATTTCGCCAATTCTCAAAAAATAACTATTTAGACGTAAATAGTTTTTAATACTATGATGGAAAAAACATTTGAAACATTTTTTCAGACTGGAACTTCTCATACCACAGAAATCGGTTTAGGAATGGACCATTGGGCATGCGATAAGAGGGACACCCTGTATATTCTGACCATTTTACGATACGAAATCGAAGTGATTAAAGAGAATGGAGAAAAGCTAGCCTAAATGAGATACGGTATTGAAAGGGCGAGTTGAGAAAATAATCTAGGATGGATTCTGAACTTTGAGGCGGTTTTTTACTTTATGCAGACCGAAATGTTCCACACTAAAGCAAATTTCGCGCACGTATTTACGCATAAATTATTTGTATGCATTCCTATAGTTTCGAAGTTATGTTTTCGACTGCAAAAATGAACGTGGGAAAATATTTTACCGTGTATTATTTAATAATTTCTTATTCTATATTCAATTTTGATTCTTAAAAGTCGTTTTCCTAAATGAAGAGCTATTTTCCCAAAGATATTGCAAATCAATTGAAATAATTTGATTTTTTTTTCCTTTGCCAGGCTTAATTTTTTAAGAATGTTAAATAAGGTAGATATAAAAGTGTTCCCATTCCATGATCGTACGTGCTGTTACTTCCAGATGTTGCAGTTCAATAAAAGAGAAAATATACTTACTATCTGAGTGAAAATATCTATTTTTTAAATGAACTTTATTGCAAATAATGTCTACCCATTTGTTTTCATATCTTAGATGGGACCTACTGCAACCCTTCTGTCACTGTGGATCCCTATTGGAGTGTGACGTCATAAACGGAGGACCTTTAATTACAAAACGGATCACAAAGTGTATTGTTCAGACAATGTAAAGTTATGGAAGAAAGCAAATAGTACGCAAGCTGGGGCTGGCCATTATACACCATAAAAAATATTCTAACCGCAAGGTTACCGGAACCCATTCCGGTATGACCACTCATCCTAGGATGAATATTAAATACCACCACACCTTTTCTTGAAAAAAAAAGAGGCCTTGAACAACACTTATTATTAAATGTATCCTTCTTCATCATCGAGTAAAGGGGTTGAAATAATTTTGGGTCATGTATGGAATCAGGCGCAGATTTAGAAGGGGGGGGGGGGAATCTAAAATGGACACTAAACTAGAGTTCAGCACGGGTCGGGTCGTACCCGACGAAAAGAATTTCATCGACCCGCAATCCGACTTGAACCGACAAAATTATTTCGAAAAACCCGACCCGAACACGAAATGAAATTTATAACGTTTTAATGCAATTATGAAAAGTAATCAGCAATTATATCTCTAATACGAATTTTATCTTTTATACAGAAAAATGGACATATTAGTACATCACCTTACATCATCTTAGTATTCAAATATAGTAAAACCTCTGAAGAGCGGACACCTCGGGATCGATGAATAGAGTCCTGCATGGGGTCGGATTGTCCCTAATTTTCTTTTTTCAAGTCAGGATAACTCTTAATTTTCTTTCTGTGGGTCGGATTCACCCTACAATATTTTTTTACCGATCAGATTTAAGTTTTTTGCATGTCGTGTTGTTGGGAATTTTAAAAAAAATGTTTGAGCAGAACTAGCTTTCAGACAAAAAAACAAAATATATATATATATATATATATACGTATTTGAATATGAATGACAATTTACTGCATCAGAAATAAAATGTATGTAAAAAATGTGATCCTAGATTATTCTTTATTTACGGTAAAGTTAAGATAAGAACTTTTTTTTTTCTCTGTGGGAAAATGAGATATATTACTAACATTTCGTTTTTGATACACCCAAAACCACATCGTATTTGTGATAGTTTATACATTACATACACACACGTGTCTGAAAATTAGGAGGTGCCCACTATTCAGAGGTAAAAGTGCACATATATATAAGTGTTAGGAATTGGAAAAGTGTTCGCTAAGTAGAGGTCCGTTTTTCGAGAGTGTCTTTTATGGAGGTCTTATTGTATATAGAATTTTAATCTGAAAAAAAATTTTGGACATTCTTTTGAAAAATTGGTTTAACCCAAACCCGAAACAATGAAAGTCAACCCGACCCGAAGCAAAGTTCAGGTCGGGTGCGGGTAAAAGTGGGTAACCCGACCCGAAGCAGGATTCTACTACGAACGTTGTGTTCTTTCATTTTATGCAGATGCTTGTTTGGAAGTGTCTACTCTACATACACGAAAACCCATTTCAAACATCTATTGACGCATAAATTATTTGTTTAATTTTCTGTACAATATTTTTGACCGATGTTTTTGACTGAGTATGTTTTTGACCGATCAATATAGGCAGATATTTTCTTATGTAGAATTTTTACATGTGAATTATTTAAAAGTTCCTCATTGAATGCCCAGTCTTAATAGTTTAAAAATCTTACGAAAGTACGAGTACGTTAAACCGGTAAAAGAAAATCGCTTCCTTTGTTAGAGATGGATAGTGTCAGAATAAGACCTACATTAACAGTATAAAGGGAAAACTCTCTGAAATACATCAGGTTTTAATTCGACCAACTAACACGGTTCAGACACTTTTTTTATACAGTAAAACCTGACCCAATCCCTTCATTTCGACCATTACAAAAAGAATCATAAAGTGTCATTCAGTAAATGCTAAACGCTAGAAAAAGAAACGAAGAAAAAAATAAAAGCAAATGTCACGCGAGCGGGCAATTATAAACTTCGCTTAGAGTGGCCTGTAAATAAGACAATCGCAAGGTTACCCAGCCCCATTCCGGTATGACCACTCACCCAGAGACTCTAAAGACACGCTTCTTTGTAATCATTCTTGGGATGAATGTTATACACACACCACACCTTTTCTTGAGAGAAGAGGCCTTCGGGAACACTTATTAGTAAACGTTTTCTTCTTCTTCATTGAGTAAAATGAACGAAGCAGGAACCACGGACCACTGATTTTGAAGCCACAGAAGATGAGCAGAATGGCGCCCAATACAGTCGACTCGACACTCACTCATTCGAACTCGAAGGTATACACAGAAAAAAAAAATCAGTTTCTGAAATTAAAATGACTTTCCATGCGAGAGACCATCGAAGAAAAAACACCTTTTTGACATAAGAAAAAGAACGAAACATCATGCATATAGTCACAGTGATATGAGTCATAATGTCTTAAGAGCCTACGCTAGTCACGCGAAGAAACGCTCAAGCTAATGTTAAGTCTATGGGAAGGTTATCGCGCGATTTCTCGCTCGCATTTTAATATTTTTAAATGATTCTTTTTGCATAGGATAACTGAGGTCGATCTCTAACGTTGTTAGTTTTTACTTTTTCAATTTTGGTTACGGTTTTTTTTTATATAAGGGTAATTTTACTTTCAGAACCGGTTCCAAAATTGAAAATGTACGCTTACAAAAAAACCGTAACCAAAATTGGAAAAGTAAAAACTAACAACGTTAGAGATCGACCGCAGCTATCCTATGCAAAAAGAATCATTTAAAAATATTAAAATGCGAGCGAGAAATCGCGCGATAACCTTCCCATAGACTTAACATTAGCTGGAGCGTTTCTTCGCGTGACTAGCGTAGGCTCTTAAGACTGTTCTCAAATCCAAACTAGCTACTTTATGACATATTTTTAAATTTCTTTTTATTCGTAAACGCATAAAATTAGCAGATGCTCTTATTAAGAAACTTTGTAATCCAAAGACGTTTTTCATTTTTTGGTAAAGGCAGAAGATCTTTCAGAAAATACTGTCAAAGTGGACGTTTTGAACCGAATTTCTGGACGTAACAGCGAGAGACATGGGAAAAAAAACCGGTCGTCACGTGACTCGAATCGCTTATAACTCGATAAGTAATATATTGATCAAAAAATGGAAAACTCCTTTCGATTCGAAATCGCTTCAATGGTCAGGCCTGTCAATTTTATGGCTTTGTGTTTAAAAATGAGTTAGAAAATGTCGCGTTGTTGAGCAGTTCATTTGAGAACCACGTTCACATGCTACATGAACGGACCGGAATAAAAGCTCTGTTAGGAACAAGAGTCCAAACTCGAGAAGCGAATTCGCGACGTAAATTGAGATCCATTGACATACGAAACCTTCCTATTTTTGTAGGTGCGTTCGTAATTATATAAATACGTAGCACCTATAGTCGTCGTCTGATCCGTCCGTCCGTCCGCATATAACAGCGTAAAAACTACCCAACCGAATGATTTGAAATTTAATATATAGAACCGTTGCAGAATTTTGTCGAGTCATTTCAAATTTTATGAAAATCGAATCAAAACTTAAAAAAGATAATTCATAAAAGTTTTCTGTAATCTATATAATAAAAGCGCCAGTCATGTGACTGAGGAAAACAAATACGGGCTAACCACTTCTTTTTCCATATGTCCAGCGGCCATTTTTATTCAAAAATATTTTTTCGAATAAAATTGCATAAAAGTTACATTTTTAGAAAGGTCGTTAAAAAAATTGTTTGCTTGAGAGAGGAGTGACATTAAAAAATGTATAGATTCTGAGATAACTTCAGTGAAAATTAGGTTAACAGCCGAATATCTCAATCCATTAAAGTAAATAAACAAAAGAATCATTCATCGCCAGTCAACAGAAATATTAAACCATGGAGGTAATCTTTCGCAAAGCAAGATCTCCATGGTAAATTTTACAACGCTGTCTGGTCGAAAAAAAAAATTCGCATCCGTAAACATGGTATACGTAATAAGAAAAAAAAGGCATCCTTATTTCGCTCACAGTAGACTATATAATTTATTTCACTGAAATAATAACGATGATTTTTTTACATTGTTAAACTAGTTGTAGCACGAAACGAACGCACCTCATTTGTCATGTTTAACGTACAATTTCCAACTTGTTTCTCCTAAGTCAGAAAAGCATGAACCAGAAAATGTGTTGAATGAAATGTGTCTTGGTGTCTTTTATGTGTTACTTATTAAATTTCATTTATTAAACAAAATGTGAGATTCAAAATAGGTTTATTTGCAACGAAAAAAAAAAACTGAAAGTTTGGCATGTGATATAATATATTATAACATATTTTATGTTAAACAGGTTTCGCTGTGTAATGGTATTTTTCTTCTCTCTCGAAAGTAAAATACTATCGCAGAACAACGGTTGTCAAAATTAATTCTTCCCTGTTTCTTTACTGAAATTGAGCTAGAAAAAAAAATCTATATATATATACATTTAGACTCCGGTTGTTTGGCACCAAGATAATTGTACGACCTCGAGTTGTCCCATAAATTGGAATTAAAGCGCGGCGGAATGTTTCTTAACCGTAAAGACATCGTTGCAGGAAAACCGTAGCTTCCAAAGTTTAAAACATTAGAATTACCGTGTTTCTTGTATACCTAAACGTACCGGTGTGGGTCATATAGCCATAGGCGTAGAGCCCCACCATTAATTCTGAAATGGACACTTTTTTTTTCTTTTAATATAAAATTTTAAAAAGTTTAGGGTTTTTACTTTCTAGTATGTTATAAAATTAATGTTCTATTTTTTCTTCTTTTTCTTTTGTTATACGCATAAACGACATTAGGATGCCTTTTTCCCTTTATGTTTTATTATATATATTTTTTTATTATAAATAAAATGCTCAACGTTTGAACTTTTTATATAAAAAATTAAAATATATAAAACAAAAATCCATAGTCTAATAATAAAAAAAAAAAAAAGACGTTATTTAAAGTCAACTTTCGTTGTATTTTTATTATAGAAAGTTCGCGAATATCAGCGACTATCATTTTATAAACTGGTCTATACAATAGAATTTTTATACCGTCTTAATGTTTTATTTAACTTGTAAATTTTTTATCAGTACTAGCAATTTCCATATTTTTATATGCAATAATTTTCTGGATATTAGCCCAGAAAGACCTCAAAGCACAAAATCTTCATTGACAGCGGCTGCTGCGGCGGCGGTGTTTACTTTTTTTTAAATATAGAGAGATACGATTATGTTTAACTTCTTTAAAAGGGAGTTAAAAAGCAACATTAAATGGGTAATCTATCTTTTTTTTTACACTCACATGCACATATTTGTGTAAAAAAGGGTTGAGCCCCATCAAACATTTTCAAAACTGTACGCCTATGGTCATAGCTACTCATAGATTTCAATGGATGTATTCTTGTTTTTCTATCAGAAAAACAGACGCACAATAAGGTTTGATGATTAATACAAATGAAATGAAAAATAAGAAATATCGTACAAATAATATGCATTTTATTTCTCAATTTAAATTTAAATCAGTCAATTTAATGTTTCAATTAATTTCAATTCAAATGATTATTTTTTCTGTGATGATATTATTAGGTAGCTTTCAATACAAAAAAGTATAAAGCTACCTATTGCAGCCGTTCGGAGGAAAGCAGTTCCGGAAAATTTCGATATATTTTCACCGATCATGACCCCCAGACCCCAAAACCACCCTCCGTCCAAATGTTGATTTATATATATAGATATATCCATATATATATATATATAAAAACTTATTGCAAAAATTAACCATTGAAACAGAAATAACTGACCAAATGCAATGAAATTATTACCCCAAATAGCTATGTCAAATTACACATTATAAAACATAGTCCTAACAAATGAAGTATTTATTCAAAAAGTGAAACATAAGTAAAAAAAAAAAAAAACACAAATGCAAGCTTATAATGTAATTTACTTTTTCAAGGGCTGGGAAACCACATTATAAGAAAAGAATGATTGTTTTCTGTAACTGTCACAAGCTTAAAGCCAAAATTTTGTGACAATTCCAAGCCCTAACAATCATTGGAAAGAAATTGAAAAAAAAAAAAAAAAAAAAGGATACCTTTGAAAATAGAACACTACAAATCAAACGGAAGAAAATAAATCCATTTATAAACAAATAAATACAAAGGAAGACAAAGAAAATCTATACATTACAACATAAATTTGTCCAGAATCCGAAGCCAAAAATGTTTTGTGCTAAGCACATGGTAAAGTGAATAAGTGAATTCAAACGTACAAGTTAAAATTACAGTTAATTTTCTAAAAGTAGCAGTTATTAATTTAACCATTGTGATTTTAACTATTTCTAATTTAAAATATAAAAATACAAATAAATAATATAAAAACTATAAATTCATTTACTAAAAATATTTTTTAACTTAAATAATTTTAATATATATATTATATTATTGGAATATTTAAAAATTTCACTTGTATTCCAAGTTTTCAGTTAAAAGAGAAAAAAAAATTGTGAAAATTTATATGGTGCTGCCATCTGGTTTTATAATAAACAATAACTAAAAAATAATACTAAAGAATAATAGTAATAGTTTTTTTAAAATCATTATATGGTGCTGCCATCTAGTTAAAGATTAAAACAATATCTAAATAACTATTAATTATTTTGATTAAGTAAATTTTCCAGTATAAAATTATTTTATCTATTTATTTTTACATATGTCAACATTTAAATAATTTCAAAACATAAATAAACCCATAAAATCTAAAATATTATTGTAGAAGTCAAATTAAATTTTCATTTTATAAATAATTATATGCAAGCTTAAAAGATTTACCAATATGACTACATGCACTTATTGGAACTAACATCTTGCAAAATTTTATTAACCCTGAAAAATAAAATTAGATTTTCATTTTATAAATAACAATGCAAGTTTAAAAGAAATACCAAAATGGCTACACGCACTTAATGGAACTAACATCTTGCTAAATATTATTTATATTTCACACACTGATAGCTAAAAATAACCAAACATTTCCAATATGTTAACCTCACGTATTGAATCTAATATCTTGCAAAAAATAAAAAATAAAAAAATAAAAAATAAAAACGCATTTAACTAAATTGTTAAATGTTCTCTACCTGGCAAGGGAAAAAAAAACAAAAAAACCATTAAATCTCCAATATGGCAACGCACTTATTGGAACAATATTATATTTAAAGTTCTCTCCCTAGAAAAGAAAAAAAATTAGAATTTACTATTTAAATTTTTTAATTAATAAAAGATATTTAACCAAAATATTCCCACTCAGCTCTCACATAAAGGAATTCATTCTTTAGCCAAATATATCAGTAATCAAAATGTAAGTGTTTTAACAGATAGAATGTGCAAACATATAAACCCCAATGAAAGCAAAATTTATATTCGTAAAATTGACTTAACTAAATAAAAGGGGTAGCCATATTCTACTGCATGTTGAAGAATAAGTTTTAAATTTTGAGTTTTAAAATTATTAGAACAAAGATTGTTTATTCTATGTGCAAAATTTAGTAAAATATTTACAAATACTGATTTATGTATACAAGACTTATAATTAGTAAATAAGTTAACTTTAAATGTAAAATCATTTCTTTTGTCATAAATGTCAAACAAAATTTTATTATCTTTAAGAATTATCTTAAGATCAAGAAAATTAATTTCATTATTTACCATAAGGTTGAAACTATAATTTAAATTTTTATGATATTTTATTGGTAGTAAATAATTTGAATTATTATTAAAATAGAAGACAATTATATCATCTATATAACGGTACATTTTACAATTAGCAATATGTGAATTACGTTCATAATAATATAAATATAATTCTGCAAGAATTGAAGAAACAATACCACCCTGTGGTAATCCACAGCATTGAATATATATATTCTCATTAAAAACAATATAATTATGATGTAGAATAAATCTAGTTAAAGTTTTAAAGTAATTTAAAGAAATGTTATTTTTTAATTTTATGGAATCCTTGTATTCTTTGTATAATAAATTGACAATCCTGAACATATCCTTGATATCAATATTATTAAATAAGTCATTAAAGTCAAACGTCTTCATGTAAGTTATGTTATTTAAATTTTTTATATTATTGACAAGTTGAAAACTATTTTTTATGCTAAACAAATTATCTTTTAGTTTTGTTAGTTCAAACAATTTAGTGAGAATAGTTAATAGAAATTTACTTGCATTATTATATATATATATATATATATATATATATATATATATATATATATATATATATATATCTGACCTATGCCATACGATAACGCCCGTAATTATGAATCGATTTTGATGAAACTAATTGTGTGTATTAAGGTCACTAATGTCTCGACCGAGTTCGTTGGCCAGCTTGGTCCGCCATCTTGTTTCAAGATGGCGGCCATTTAAAGATGTAAAATAACTTAAAATCTAAAATAAATATACAAAAAATTTAAAAATTCAAATTTATTTTTTAATTACGTGTTAGGCCTTGATACAAGGATTCCAGAGCTTTTTTTGGTTTACCTCTATCTTAAAAAATGGCTGAGATAGAGCAGTTTGAAATTCTAGTGTGGCTGACATTTTGAAACAAAACAGCACATTAACGCGATTACTCGCAAATTATTTTCTTTCATTGTTGTAATAATTTTCCCAATCATACGCATAAAACTATATATTCATATCCGTTAACGCCAAAATTGGCGACATTGGCGACAAAATTGGCAAAATTGGGCGACATTTGGCGAAATATCGCCAAATTTGGCGATCAAAATAAGTCTTCATAAATGAAGCCAATTTGGCTATTGCTCAATAATTTGGCGAATTTCTTATTCAAATTCAGTATTAACGAATCTTTTGTAAACGTTTCTTTGCATTTTAGCTTGCTGTTTTCGTGTGACATTAGCTAAAATTTTAAAACGAAGATATAGGAAAGCTACCTTTTCCTCCCGGTACAGGCCGGAAGGACTTTTTTTTTTCCTGTGTTTCAATCTTTTTATTGTTGTTCCCCCCCCCCTTTTATAGGTAATTCTCTTTTGTGACTGGCTGATGCCTTCTGCTTTCCTATTGGATGTTTGCTTAACTTGTCCCTCTTTCCCACCCATTTCCTTCCAGTCTTGCTCCTGCCTTCAAAGTGGTTGCACGTCTTTTTTGCGCCTGGCGAAGAAAGACAAAGTTCTTTCGAAAGGCCTTGCGCATTCGTTATTTTTATGGTGTTATTAGGAAGTTTTTTTTATGCTTTTATTTATTCAATATCACTGCCTTGTAAGGAAAAGGAAAATAGAATTTTCTTTTTCAGTCTGCTGTTAGTCTTTTAAGGCTCAGAGTTGTCATATCTCAAAAGAAAAATTCAAATAAAAAAACCGCTCTAGGACGATGGCAGTAAAGAATCTTCTGCATAAGCGCATAGACCTTATATAAATAGACATATGGGGAGGGGGAGGGGGTGTAATTGGTTTGTAATCGCTGTCCGAGAGTTAGTGGACGACGCCCACGCAAAGCATGTACTCCGGAGGTCAAAGCAATTTGCCAAAACGCGTTCCTTTTCGGCAAAAGAGTAAAAAATGTATGTCAGATTCGAATGTCATTTCTCGCTTCCGCTTTGCGTTGGATTGCAATCAAACGAGATGTTATTTTGACGGTTGAAGACTTTCGTCGGATGTCATTTTTGTTAATTCCAGTGGCGTAGAGTGGGTTTCGACCGCAATTCAAAATATTGCGCTTTTTACTTAGTGGCTGCCGCATTCTGTTTCTTATGCAACACTGTTTTTGGCACAACTAAAAATTTTGCGCTTGGAGCAATGGACGCTCTTGGATCGCCCACCCCCTTCCTCTACATTACACCACTGGTCAGTTCCTCTGCTCGACCCCGAAATATACATTTAACCCTTTCAGGGGCAGTGGTATGTTTATGAAACCACTTTTTTAATTCTCAAACGCCACAATGGCACCAGAAATTTCCTAAAATCTTTCCCATTTAATATGTATGCGATATTTTGCCTTTTTCTTATTTACAAATAAATTTCTACGTTAATTCCGGTGCCAGTCATTTATTTCAGCATTTTAGTACTGAAAGGGTTAAGCGATGAGGACTATCCATTTTCCATAAATCTATTGCACTACAGTCAGAGTTGTATAATATAGACGCACGCCGTGCGCAGAAAATTTTCTGCAAAATTCGGAACTTTGGAGAAAAAATTATAGAAAAGATAAACGTAATTTTTGTTTTAATACCAAAAAATAAAAAATATTCCAATTTTATGTACGATTTATTTACTGTTTGCGCACAATTCAAAGTTTAAAGATGCAAAACATTGTTGTAACATTTACAGATGCTTGCGAAGAGGTCAAAATATTAAGTATTGGGCTGTTCCTAAATGCATTGACAAAATTGATAACAATTCAGCTCTTTCTTTCATAAATTTTTAATTTACTTTTTTAACCAAAATAATTATTCTTTAATTAATATTAATTCATCTTAAATTTAAATGGTAATTATTTTAAACTACTGTTTTTAATTCATATCGTCAAAATAATAACACGTAATTTTATTAAACATTAAATTAATTTGCAGAAAGTTTTTGACCCAATATTTATGTGCGCATAGAAAGTTTTTGGTTTTGTACAAGTCTGGCTACAGTATTAAAAATATTTATTCAGTGTCAATAATATAAATCTAAAAATAGTGTACGGGCAGAAAATATTATATCCCTATTAGTCTTTTTTTCTCTGTCTGCTTTTCCCCAAAACTGTTTATGCATTTTAGTCTACTTTTTTTTAAATATAAGTTTGAAAACAAAGAATTTGCTGCTCAGACCATCCACGATCCGTTGATAGTTGTCCGAATTGAATTCGTGTTCTATATTTGTGGCGTTGTTCTCCAGACGTAATAGTTGTGGAAAACTATGTTTGAATGAGGGCTTTGTGCCAGGCACCGTCCGATGCCTGCCGATATATTCTCGTGTCCCCGAAGTTTTCTATTCGCATCAGTTGGGAATGTCTTTGGAATGGCTACTCCAGTAATGGAACCTCCAGTAAACGCTGGAAACGTGATTACACTAGATTAATTTTTTACACAATTATTCAAATTGGTAAAGAAAAATCCCGGGTTTGAATCCTGGCCCGGACTTTTTCGCTCAGTTGGGAAGATACGTCTCATATGATTTATTTACTAATTTGAATAATTGTGTCAAAAATTAATCTAGTGCAGTGTTTGAAGTGCGTCGTCAATAAATGTAAATGTTCACTTCAATATTTATTTCAAGTGTCCTAGTGAAGTGATTCTTGAACGTGCATCGTGTCCGGTATCACGCACCTATACCGGGGGTGGCAGCACATCAATCAACCATAAAAAAAAGAAATTAAAAAAAAAGTACTTCTCCATTATACCGTCGACCACTTTTCCTAACAAAAAAATTATCTCCAAACTATAGAATTTAAGGCCAAAAATGCAATGGCCGTGGCGCAACATTCACTTGACTTCAGAAGCGTTACACGTATTTGCTATGTCAGCAAGTGGTTATTAATTCGACATATACCTGTATTTTTCATTATGTTTTACTGATTTATTAGTTATTTCGTTAATTAAAATAACAATTGTGTCCTTAAACGGCAGTGTCATGATATTAAAAAGAGAAAAAGCATTGGAAAAAATGTTGCGATGTATAGTTACGTAACAATAGATCAGTTTCAACTGACATCACAAACATTGATTCACCCAAGATTTTTTGTTCTGTTTTCATTAATATATTGTAAATTTTATTGTTTAAGCTTACTAAGTTGACAAATTAGTAAGTGGGGCATTTCCAAATTTATTTATTGATTGATTTTTTTGTGTGAGATTCCAATGGCAACATTCTTTCATTTGTTTATTTGGCGATAATTTTTTGTTATGAAAAATGGTCGATGGGATAATGGAGAAGTACCAAAAAAATGTATATATATCTTCACGAGTGGGAGAATTGAACGTGGATCAGAGATATATTACAATACATATTCAACGTTGCCATGGGAAACGCCGAATGCTAATGGATCGTATTGACAGAATGACAAAGATCGTAATTAGAAAGCACTTGGAAATAAATTTATCTCGAGGGAAAACGAGTCGGAGATCTTTCATTAAAAGCCAAGTTCTTTGGCCTTGGAAATGATCTGTTCTCGTATCTATGTGTGTAGTAAAAAGGGGTGTGGGCATCGCTCCCATTTGTTATGTCCACTCTCATGATGAGCCATTTTCGAAAATGGTGGTGGCCTCGACTTTCCTGGTAGGACGGCACGAATCACGTGGGGTTCGAATTCATGAGGTGAAAGCTATATCTGCGACTGTTCGAAGAAGAGTAGATAGATTGCCGATGCATTCCAATAGGCGTGGGCATTTGCATTAAAGCCAACCATCTCGTGCTCTTTGGTGCAGTCTACACTGAGAAAAATGACACTTTCCAATCTGAGTAAATCGATGTTTTCATTTTCTTTTGAAACTTTTTATTTCAAATAGGACAACCCAATGTTTTCAATTCTAAATACCAGAAATACTCAGAATATTGAAACATGGATATACTCAAAACTGTTCACATAGAGATCAGTTCATACTCATTTTTGAAACATGGACATACTCGAAAATGATTAGAATCAGTTCAAACTCACTTTGGAAACATGGCAATACTAAAAAATGAGCACATAGAAGTCAATTCATAATCATTTGAATGAAATGCAATATTTCCATTTTTCAAGAGAAAAATAATTGTGGCGTTAATGGGTTAAAATGTGTCAAAAAGAAAATTTAGTCAGTTAAATTTCCATATCCAGGGAGCGCTTTTTCATTTATGAAATGTACTGATAACAATCGAATTGAAAATTTGTATAATTCATATCTCCCCTTCCCCACATAAATAATAAAGTTGTACAATCTTAACCACCATCTCAAATTGACCAAATCTATCCGAAATCCCGTTAAAAACTTCCAGTTTTCTCAGCAACAAATTAATCAATCCTATAAAAATATCAACATGCATCCGAATCTTTCGATGACTCGCATTTAAAATAAGCCACTCATGTGATGTTGATGGCGAAGTGGATAAGGCAATGGACTTGTAACTAGTAGGACTCTGGTTCGATGCTGGCTCTGAGCAAAAACGTAAATTTAGTTGATCTTCCCATAGTCGTAAATAGAACCAGAGATGGCAGCACTAGCGCTTTTTTCTAGCTGGTGTTTACTGTTTTTTGAAACATGGAAATGCTCAAATATGAGCACAGGATGTTTTATTTTTGAATGTGTGCATGCTTTCAGAAATGGGTCAGTACATGTTACAAACTTGAGTAATTTTGATTCGGAGCCATTTTGACTATGCGACATACTCATATTTGAGTATTTTTTGCTGAGTTTTGAAAATGTCGTTTTTAGAGTGTATGACAACTATAATATTTTTTCAAAGAACGTCCTAAAAAAAAAAATCTAATGTGTCCCGCAAATCTTGTTATAATAAAAATAAAACACTAAGCATTGGATGTGATCATCACTGCAAAAAAAAATAAAATAAATGTAAGTTTTTATATGTCTCTTTGCAGGTCCACCTGTACTTCAGCGGGATACCGGAGTCCAAGATCCCGTACGTGAACAGCGTGGGTGAGAAGTACCGCATCAAGCAGCTTCTGCACCAGCTGCCCCCTCACGACAACGAAGTGCGCTACTGCAACGCACTGCACGAAGACGAACGCCGAGAGCTACGCCTATTCTCGCAGCAGAGGAAGAAAGAGGCCCTGGGGAGGGGCACACTCAAACAGATCGCCGAACAGCAGGCCTGCAGAAACGTGAGTATTTCAAGTAGAAACGAATACATTTTAGGAAAAAGGCATTCAATGATCTCGGTCATTTTACAGAGGTAAAAGCATACAAATACTACTGTGGGCAAAAAATAGTAAGACTTTGTTCATAATTTTAAAATTCTTAATTTATTCTTCCAAATCTATTTCGTCCCCCTCAAAGTAATCCCCCCTGGCCCCAATACACTTGTGCCAACGTTTCTTCCAATCCTCGAAACAATTGTTAAAGTCAATTTCCGGAATAGCCTTCAATGCGCGTAGCGATTCACGTTTAATGTCTTGAATTGACTCAAAACGGTTTCCCCGGAGCGGTCGTTTGAGTTTGCTGAATAGCCAGAAGTCACACGGAGCTAAATCAGGCGAATACGGTGATTGCGGCAGGATATTGGTTGAAAATTTGGCGAAAAACTCACGAAGAATTAATGGAGTATGCGACGGTGCATTATCGGTGCATCTTTCAAAATGGTTTTCACTGATCCTTCCGATATTCCAACGATGCCAGTAAGGTCTCTGACTGTTAATCGTCGATTCTCAAGCACCAATTCCTTGATTTTATTGACGTGTTGATCATCAGTTGATGTTGATGGCCGTCCTGGACGTGGTTTGTCGTCAACGCGTTCTCGACCCTCTTTGAATAACTTGCACCAATCAAAAACACTTGCTCGCGACAAACAATTATCACCGAAGGCCTTTTGCAACATTCTGAACGTTTCGGCACCAGAAATTTGATTCCGCACACAACATTTAATGGAACTTATTTGTTGAATAATTTCCCTCATTGTAAAAATCGCCGAATGCACTTTTTGTACTTCAAAAAGACAAGCGTATACTAAACACTAATGATTATTTTGATGTGACATTTGGCACAGATATCACTGACAGTCATACCAACCTAGAAAAAAAAATATTTCGACGAATGGGTTTTCGCGTGAAATTTAAATTAAAAAGTCTTACTATTTTTTGCCCACAGTAGTATATACATGTTGGAGATGGAAAAGGTATTCTCTCAATTAGAGGTGTCTGCCATTCGGGAAGTTTTATTGTATGACAGTAATACCGGGGAGCGGGGAAAAAAATCCCTTTCGGATAAGTTTTGCAGGCAGTCTGGCAGATTTGAGCATCAAGCCTACCTTGATCACGTCATAATGTAAGAGACGTTGTCTGGTACTGGTTGCAATACATTACCTCTGCGCAGTTTATTACCTCTATTTCTAATGGTCAAAATTATAACGATACAAAAAAATACAAAGAATCAAACTTTATTATATGTATCCAAATAATGGATGTATTATATGTATATATTACTATGTATAAAAATCCAAAGTCTTGCTAATTTTTCCAAAAATAAATAATAATTTAAAAATTATACACATTACAATTTTTTAATGGTCATGATTATAAGGACACTATTTGTAAGTTCGCATAGAAAGTTTTAATAAAAAATTTAACCACTTTTTTTTTATTTGAGACATTCAACGATACAATTCAAAATGTTTGACCAAATACGAACCAACTTTCTGTCTTATCTTTTTTTTTTTTTTTTTTTTTTAACAAAATAAAATCAGAAATTTTATTTTATAAAATAAATTATTAAATAACAACATAGCGACAAGAAACTTTTCATAAAATAATTTTTCTAGTTCAAAATATATGTCTATGACTTGAAGAAAACCGGAATGTTGGCTAGATATGCAATCAAAACGTATTTATCCATCGAAACCCCATTCTATTTCGAAATCTCTCGTTTCTATAATGAGGTATGTAGAACAAAAAACGATGTAAACAGTCTTGTATTATGTTAGTTATTCATTCAGGTCCAGTCCTTGCAACAAATTATGTCTTGCCTGATAGGCCTAATCTTCTGCTACCGTAGAAACCGCCAATTACGATACAGAGAATAAGATGACTATAAATTAGATAAGGGGAAAATTAAGAAAAGAGTTTTTATTTCTTTCTTTAATCAAAGCTGTTTTTTGTTTGCTCATTTTTCTGAGCGTCTCTTATATACTATAGTTGGTGTCGCTTCTGTAATTACAGATGAAAATGACAGTGATTCGCCTTTGTATTTTTTTCTTCTTAAGGAAAAGAAAAGGGATATATTACAGTTGTCAGTACAGCAAAGTTAATGTCTTTGATGACTTGGGAAATGTTATTAGGGTGTCTATAAAAATGGAACTTGTAACAAATTGTTTTTACAAAGTAGAAGGGGGAGGGGGGGGAGGATCACCTGTTTCGAACAGTGTCGTTGGTCCCAGTGGTGTCACCTCAATTCGTCGCGCACAATTCATCGCGGAACAATTCATCGCAGCGTCAATTCGTCGCGACGTCTATTCGTATGTTTTTGAAGACTATGATGATAAAATAAAATCAATTTAGTAAAATTATTTAATGATAATTTTATTTTTTTTTTTAGATATAATCGCATGTAAATTGTTAGTTATAATTCTCTATATCTAAAAAACTAATTATCATTAAACATTTTTACTAAATTGTTTTTATTTTATCATCATAGCCTTCAAAAACATTTTTGTTATGACGAATTGACATCGCGACGAATTGACACCGCGGCGACTTGTCGCTGCGATGAATTGTGCGTGATCAATTGTTCCGCGATGAATTGTGCTCGATGAATTGACGGAGAACCGGTCTGAGTACCTGTACACACTGTTCTTACTGGTTTTTGACTAACTTTAGCAATTTGGTTAATCATTGAGGTGGTTCTCAACTGACCTGCTCAACAACACCAAACTTAGACACATTTTTAAATGCAAAGGCATAAAATTGGCAGGCTTGACTTATGGAAGCGATTTGGAATCGAAATGAGTTTTCCATTTTTTGATCAATAAATTACTTAGTTATTAAGCTATTCGAGTTATGTGACGACCGTGTTTTCCTCCCGTTTCTCACTGTCAAATCCAGAAATTCGGTTCAAAACGCCAACTTCGACAGTATTTTCTGAAAAATCTACTGCCTTTACCAAACAATCGATTACAAAGTTTCTTAATGAGAGCACCTACCAATTTCATACGTTTCCGAACAAAAAGGAATTAAAAAATGTGTCATAAATTAACAAGTTTGGATTTAGCGAAATTCAAATAATGTTAGTAATAGATTCGTCGTGAAACATTGGTTCTAAAATCATTCTTTTAAAACTCCCCCAACGTACCTTTTTCTACCACCATATTAAGTTAGAGACAGTGAATACACTTTAAGTGAATTACTATATTGTATTATATTGAAGATACAAGTTATTATTTACAGATTAATAATTATTATTATTTACAGATCGTCGTTTCCAAACAAACATCTCATCTTCTTAGCCATGTAACTTTTTTGTTACGTTTTTAGCGGGCAACCAGCATGATGCGTCTTACTTATTCTATCACATTGCGTCTTCTGGCGGAAAACGTTTTATCTCGTTTCATCCGATAAGAACAATGTTGTCATCAGATTTCAATCAATATATATATTTTTACTTTCTTCGATCTTTACAAGAAGAAAGTATTGGATTCATGAAAATTTTCGACGGATTTATACGTTTTAGAAGGTCCTGAACACGATTGGACTGTTTTTAGAAAATATCTTTCTTTGAGTCTGTCTGTCTGTATGTGATAAAAATTTTGTGGGCGCTCTATCTCAAGAACTAACGCACGAAATTTAATAAAATTTTATATTCAGTTAGCCCCTGATATAAATGAGTGCTGATTAGTTTTTGATGAAAATCGCCCAATAGGTGGCTCTGCTATGCTGCATTTTTCGCGATTTCCGCAATAGCTCTATCTCAAGAACTAATGCACTGATTTTCATCAAATTTCAGATTCATTTAGACCTTGACATAAATAGCCGCTGATTACCTTTGGTGTAGATATCCCAATAGGTGGCACTGCCACACCATTTTTTTCATGATTTTTACGATAGCTATATTTCAAGAACAAATGCACAGAATTTCATCCAACTTCAGATTCTGTTAGACCTTAACATAAATAGATACTCCTTACGTTTTGGTGTCAATAGCTCAACAGGTGGCGCTGCTATGCTACTTTTTTCCTTTATTATCACGATAACTGTATGTCAAGGACGGATGCACGGATTTTCATCCAACTTCAGATTCAGTTAGATGTTGACATAAATTGTTGTTGATTAGGTTTTGGTCTAAATCTCCCAACAGGTAGCGCTGCTATGCAGCATTTTGCAGGATTTACACGATTTTAGCAATAGTCATATCTCAAGAACTAATGCACGGAATTTAATAAAACTTTAGATCAAGTTAGACCTTCATATAAATGGGTTCTGATTCTTTTTAGTGTATGCGAAACCAGGGCTTAAATTGCGCCGGAGCCCGGCTCCGGTACTTCTCTGCTTTTAGTAAATATTTAAATATTGGTCAGAATTCACCGGAGCCCATAAATAATGGACTCCGGAGCCAAGTGCAAGTGCTTCCGAAAAACCGAAGCCTAAATTACCCTTTCCTTTCCCTCCCATATCAAAGTTCATATCTTTGTTCGATTCTTCAGCATATAAATATTAATTTTTTGAAAATTTCATTCATTTTTTCATAAAAATGCCTAGCTGCGAACTATTCTTTTTTTGTGCTAACACTATTTCCGAATCACAATCCTTACTTTATAATTAACATTAAAATTAGGCAACGATTTCTATTCGGCCGGAGTGATCACTATAACTAAAAAAATGGAATAATTGACAGCTAAGTAAATGGAGATAGATATATTTAAATTTTTTATTTTTCTAAAAATTGCTTTAAATTTTGCAAATACATATAATGTATATAAAATATAAATATGCAGATTGGAGAGACGGTGGGGTGGGAAGGGGGGGGGGGAGGACGGTTATTTGTACTGCAGAATATTAGGGCTCCGGTACTTTTTTTGTTAGAAATTAAGCCCTGTGCGAAACCTATGTGAGATTCTTGGGATTGGCACATCCGACTAAGTTTTCCTTTTCAATCCCCGATGCAGAAATTTCTTATCTCGTTGTATATCGTGCTTTACATTTCCATTTTGTCGTGCCGTTTTAGAGCGAGTGCATCATGGTAAATGCCAAGAATGGCCGCGAGCAGCCAGAGCGGAACCTCTGCCAGACGTATGGAAATGCATCGTTTCACTCGATTATACAAATAGTTGCAAATAAGGACACATTGTTACCGTTTCAGTGGGCGGAAGTTTTCGTTTAGGTAACAACTCTGTTTGTTGATCGAGGTAACCCTTGCATTTGATTCGATTGAGTGCCTTATGCTTCCTGAAATTCTTGCCACTATTATAATAATAGTGGCAAGAATTTCATACAAATAGACAAAATGCTGCCGAACCTGTCACGATTCACAATCTTTTAAACTAGTAAATCTGCAGATCAGGAGCCTCAATGTCAGCACTGAAAGTCATTGTTTTTTTTAAATCTCACTTCTCATATTATTTAACATCTTACAATTCGCAATTTATTTATTTTTTAATGTTACATACATATTTATAGGCATATAAAATACTTCGGAGGTTTCAGAAATTAGAAGCGTTAAATTAAATACGATTTATGCAATGGTATTTTGAAATTCGTATGAACTTCTTATTCTTGTAATTTTTTAGATAAAAAAAATGCATTTCTTATTTTGATATTCTTTGAAATAGGGTTGCTAAGCAACTCATAAAATAAAGAGGGAAAAAAAAGAAATGCATTTTAAAATTTGTAAAAAATAGGAAAATAAAATGTTTTATATTTCCCGAACAGTTGCAAAATATTTTCCAATAATTGAAACAATTTCTAAATTCTAATCGGTAGTTTTAGATAGGCAAATTTTGATTCGATTGAGTGCCTTAGTAGTAGAGAAAGGAGAGTTCAACGGCCACAGGAGCGCTCATTTGAGGAATATGAGGATTTCTCAATGAGGAATGAGAATGTCATAATAGGGAATAAGGGGGAGGAGGTACCTTCACAACCGATAATACAATGTTCAGAATCATTCTTCTCTTTACAACAATAATTTCTGGTCCATCTAGTTATGTATCTGATATTTTGTAGAAAGGTTTGTGTATAAGAATATGTTTTAAAAAGCAAGTATATTATATATTTATTATAAATAGTTCTATGCGTGTATGTGTGCGTGTATGTGTGTGTATGTATGTGTGTGACAAATAGTTCTCTTTGTGTGTGTGTGTCTATGTGTGTGTGTGTTTGTGTGTGTGTGTGTGTGTGTATGTGTATGTATGTGCACGTGACAAATAGATCTCTTTGTGTGTGACTATCTGATTATTTATGAAAGTTTTACAAAAAATTTTCATGTTTTTATAAAGAAAAAAAAATATGCGGTAGTTAAAAAGTTTCACATATTAAAAAAAAAAAAAATCTTTTAGAAAAAGTTTTGCATTACTTTAAAAAAAAAAATTTATTTTATTAAAAATTTTATCTTAACAAAAAAAAAAAAAAGTTTCACTATAGCTAAAAAAAAAATTTTCACTCATTTTCGATTTAACTACAACAAAAGTTTGTGTATAAAGATAACGTTTCACTAGTAAGGTTTAAAAAAAGTACTCAATAATAAAATCAACAATTTTTATTATAACAAAATAATTTACAGAAAGGTATTTACAGATCAAAATATACATCGCGATTTTGCGTTAGCAATACAAATCAACATTTTCTTCTTTATTACAAACGGTATTAATGTCATAATGGCCATATGCTAAACTGCTTATTCCATCATCCAATAAGTAACGCTTGTCGTCAAAGGGACTTAAGCTAATTTTATTTTGAGTTAATGTATATAGGCGATGGTCATCTTGGGCAATTCTTACCTGTTTCTCCATACTTGTTTTTTGTTGTTGGAGGCACTCCAAGTAGTCTTCATGTTTAATTTTCTGCCGAACAATCTGCGTAGATACGCCTTTTGCACGCTTCTTTTCATCTTTAACAGATTTTAGAGAATACATTTTTGATTTCAGTCCGACAAACTCAAGGGCTAATTCACCATTAAGTTCATCCTTAAACTTTCCGAGCGTCTTCTTATTATCCTCAGAGTATAGACGATGAGATTTCGGGTATTCAGAAAAGTCAAACAACTCACGATGCTGCTCCAGATCCTTATAAATATTATTGGTTTGAATATGATACGTTAGGGAATCTGTATCCGTAAAGAGTAAAACTGCACGATCTTTGTATGTTTTCTTTATAAAATTGTAATGGAAATCATACATACAAAGTTTAGATAGTTCGAGTATAGAAAATCCAACATAGATGGGTCGGTTCATATGTATGCTAGTTTTTAATCTCTCCACAGCAGTCAAGTCTTCATCATAAGTTTTAAACGATTTAAAAGTAGGCGATGCTACTAATTTTTTGGCTCTTTTTTCACCGTTACAAAGCACAATATTTCTTCTTTTTCGTAGATTTTCCATGGTTTTACCAAAAACAGAATTGTTCATTAACTTAAAAAAGTCTTTCTCAAAAGAAGATTTTGCTTCTTTCCTTTTTTCGGTGTTGAAATTAATATATTTCTGCAACCATGGTCCCTGTTTAAATTTTAAAGCTTTATGCACAGCTGTAATTTTTAAACCAAGTTCTAAATAAAATTTGAGATTACGATAATGGGTTATATAATTTCGTTTATTATTTAAATTTGGTATAAGTTTAGGAGTTCCGACGAATTTTCTATTGTTGAGTAAGCTTCTTGCATGAGAAGATAGCATCTGATCCTCTACAGTTACTCTCTCAGGGGCGACAGGGTATTCATTATGCAAAGGATGTAAATGTTTCGGGTATTCCAAGTCTACCTCGAAAAGATACCCAATTTCGGAACTATCAGATAAAGATAGAACCCACTCTTCTGTCATATGACTTGTTTCACACCATTCAAAACCGCCGTAGGGTAAAAATTGGCTCATAGCCCACCCGTATAAGTTATTGGCATCCCAATACATAATGTAGCTGGGTGCCTCATTTTTCTTATAATCGGGCGTACCAGGGATGTTTGCTCGGGCATATCTTTTACTTATCATGCTAATGCCGCCTCTTATTCCATTTTCAACCATAAGCAACATATCTATATCACTGAGTAACTCTAAAGGTGTATCAGACATCTTCAAACAAGCCTGCCATGCTAGCCCAGGTGCTGTAAACAGGTGAGCAGGGTCAATTTCATAATACTGCTGACATAATTTCCTAAAGTTTTGAAACACGTCAGCAAGTAGTAGAACATCTGTCTTCACATAAAGGTTGTGATAATCACCAAGAGTCTTGATATCAAATGTTTTCCATACATTCTGGGCGTGTTGGTATTCCTTTTCACTTATAGGCTCATTGGTTAAACTATTAAAAAAGGCAGAAGGCGGAGGAAGCTGCTTCTCAGTAAATTTTTCAAAGCAAGTAAAATAATCATAGGGGTAAACCCCTTTCCGTATAAGTAAAGATAAATTATTATTTCGGGGGAAATTTTCTTCAAGTATAGTGAATTGATCAGGTTGAAGGTTTTTAACAAGTTTTTCCAATGACGTAGGCAAAAATTGGAAAGAGTCTATAAACACCATCTGAATATAAGATGTAGGCTTTCTGATTTTAAAGGTGATATAGTTTTCCATAGAAGTAGCAATAACATCGATTTCATGATCTTTGAATTTTCCAAGCTTTGTCATAATATGATGACCATCATAGTTTTTCAAGTTATGGAATATAACAGGAATTGTTTTACACTGCTTATAGTTCAAGTTGCATTCCACATGTGCAGCTCCTCTGTATGCACCTGACAGGTGATCATGGTCACGTGCACGTTTCTCATCTAAAGTTTTCTTACAAATATGACAAAACTCTGCTTCTCGAAATGCCTTTTCTTCCTTGGGAGAAAGCTTCATAGGTTTAACATTTAGTAACTTTTGACCTAAAATTTCCTTCTCTTGCATCATTCGGTTTAAAAAATGATCAACACAGTTTCTACCCCGATATACCTGTGCTTTCTTCACACACGTTCCATCGGGGCCAATAACCACATAGGCATAACCACATGGTAAGTGATAGGTTGTTTTCTCGGTATAGGATGCTTTAGAAGAGGGTGGAGCTGATGAAATAGGTATAAGAAGACTCTCAAAATCCGCATAAATCGTATAGGCAACAGGATGTTGTAAATGAATACCTGTAAACTTTAATATATTATCATTTTCACTAGGCATCTTTATAGCTTGCGCAACATGTTGAGAACAATATTCATTATGCTTATCCAATAGATCTTGTCTTGAAAATCGATGTAAACATCGATAACAATAGTGTTGTACACCATTATGCTTGGTAAGATCACCTAAAAGTCTTGAAAAACTTCTTATCAAACAATAGTGTTGCTTTTCACCATCACCAACCAATAACAAATTAATCACATCATGATCTTTCTTTTCAGATATATACAGGGGGCAAACTTCATCCTCTTCATAACCAAACACATTAACCCGTAAATTGTTGAGTTGTTCAATAGCAGGTATCTTCTGAAGAGGTACAGGGCATTCTACATTACCTAATTTAATATCATGTTCAAAAGGTCGATAATGTGAAACACGTTCAGGTTTTTTTGTATAATCCAAGTTCAGTTTAAAAGCCAAAAGACACCATACTAAACATTTGTTATCTTCGTTTTTTATATTCAGCACTGCTTTTTTATCATCGAGTTTTTTAGACAAAGGAATATAGGAACTCGCAGCGAGGGGATGATATTTAGCAATCTTGAGTTCTAAATGAAGAATTTTTCTAAGTTTCCAGCCAGAACCTCTTTGTACAAATTCTTCAAAGGATTTAATAATCTTCGAAAATCCTTCCTCAATATGTTGTGAAATAGTATCTTCTATAAGTTCGGTCATACACGAACATCGAAAATAACATTGAATTTCTTCAAACTCCTCATTATCAGTTAGACGTTCAAGTGATATTTTTTCTACCATATACCATTTAATTGCACCTTTTTCATGAAAATCACTTATTAAACGTTCTTGTATTTCAGTTTGCACATGTCTATGAAATACCTCTAAGTCATTTTCCTCACGTTCATCAGGATGCAAAATCACTGTTTTAAACACATTAAGCGCATCAGAATACTTTATGTTTTTCGACTTTGCATTAGATAAGCTCATTTTACGCTTTACACTCACAAGAGGTGTGCGGGGGTGTTGAGTGCGTACATGTTGTCTCAGTTCAAATTTTCTTCCAAACACTTTATCGCAATCACGGCAAGGATATGTTGAATTCCGATGCGACTGTAAATGCTGCTTCAAATTATCCCTCCGGGTGAAAACTTGATCACATTCATCACACTTAAATGTAGACTGTCCATCAGTATTATGGATTTTCAGGTGTCTTAACAAGTTCGATCTCCTTCCAAAACACTTTCCACAGGTTTCACAAGTAAACGACTTTTCATTAAGATGAATCTTAGCATGTTGTTTTAAATTAAAATATGTTGCAAAGACTTTGTCACAAGTGGGGCAAACATGCTTCTTTTCCACATTCGTAGGAGTCACAGTCTTTAAAGAAACATCCTCTTCAACTTGTTGATTAAAATTTAAAGAACTTTGAGACATAGCATCCTTTTCTGGAAAAACTTCAGAGAATCCATCATGCTGTAACAATCCAACACTATCATGTGTTTTTAAATGTCTTTGTAGGTTTGATCTTCGATAAAAAGACTTCTGGCAGATATTACAACTATATAATTTCTCGCCAGAATGAATTTTCATATGTCGGTTCAGATTAGAAATGCTCGAAAAATCTTTATCACAGGTAAAACAGGTAAACATCTTCTTCGCAGATACAGAATCTCCCACAATCCGGGTTTCATCAATAGGCATATCAACATCCATAATATAAAATCAATAAAAAAAACTTTAACTCTTAATAGCAAACAACAGCGATTCGCACGGATAAAAAGCGGGAGCAATTTAAAACACGTTTAACCACTAGCGATAGGAATCCTCAAATGATAAAAATCCTAATTTTCCCCCGTCTATTTATACCGACCCGAAGGCAAAGTTGAGTTGTAGTATTGCTTGATATGATTGTTATCAAAACGCGTCATACGATTTCGGAGGTCTATAAGTTTCTTTCCCCTCTTTATAATATAGCATAATTAAACAGATAAACCCGAATGTATACAAATTTAAATTCGTAAATTATATTATATCACAAAATATAAAAAATCCTACAAAATAAAAATAGAATTTAGCACTTACCCCAAAAACACATCCACTTTAGTTGTTAGTCTTCACTTAACTAATTTTTCTTCCTTATCTTTAGTAGGGGGCGCTGCCATCGCCGCGAGAGGCACTGCCCGTCCTCCGGTGTGTGACGTCATTTCCGGTTTCAGATAAGAATAAACCTTAAATACACTCGCACTGTTATTTTTCCTCGCTAGCAGTGGTCAGTTTCTTGTTTAGACGTGTTGGGTGACATCATTACGTGTTTGCGATAAGAACAAGGTCACCCCTTATCAACAGGTAAACAGCTGCAGTGACGTCATAGGTGTTATGACATAGCTGATAACGGCACGATTAGCTGATAAAAATTTGTACTAATCATCTATTTCTCTTCAAGTCATTGCACGAGACGGGTGAGCTCCAACAGCTGTACATAAGGTAAGAGTAATTTATATATTATAATAGGATTTTAAATTAATTTAGTAGATGTTACAATTTGATATTTAAAAAATTTCATGTTAAACGATATGATTATATGTTGTTCATCATACTAAATCCACAAATTTTAATTCGAAAGAAATATTATTAAAATTATAATCTAAAATAAATTAGCGAAAATGCATAACAAATCTCAACAAAAAGAAGCTAATTATAAAAGGAAATGTACAAAGTTTATAAATTTACACATGTGTTAAACGCGTTTACAAACCTTATCATAGGCAAAAGTCTAATTCCACCAGACTATTTGTTATAAGTTTAACTATAAGTCAACATGTTAGATAATTGTGAAAAGGAATCTTATGATTTTTAATTTTCCAAGTTCAGTTTCAATCATATTGTAAAAGGATAATTCAAACTTTGAGATTATCTATAGTAAAATACTTAAATTAAAATGTATTTTTGATAGTTTAATATTTATAAACTACAACTTTGACTACTTTTTAAAATGTTTGCCTGATAGAAAACTGTGATAACATGTCTATGTTTGAATTTTTCTGATAACATGCCAATGCCTGAATTTTTCTGACAACTTGTCTGTGTTTGAATTTTTCTGATAACATGGCTGTGCTTGAATTTTTTGCTAACATGTCTGTGTTTAAATTTTTCTTATAACATGTCTATGTTTAATTTTTCTCTTCTTTTGAAATGTATAAACTTTTACTATACGTGTCTTTCGATTTCATTGAAGAAAAAAGTGATCGATCAACTTTATCAAACCATTTTAATGTTAATATTTTTAAACGAATACGATAATCAGATAAAAATATATGTAGCTAATTCATATTATTCCACTAAACATTGCAAAACAAAAAAATTTAAAAAAATTTTTATACTTCAGCATTCAAAAATTGCCAATATGCACATCCTAATACTAAAAAACAATCCTTATCTTGGAGTATTTCCTGTAACAAAATCTAAAAATTTCATATCAACAAGACCCAAGTTAAAAACTTTACCTCTGAACCTAATACCAATTTTTAATCTCAGAATGATAAAACTCAGAATTTTTTTAGAAAGTTACTTCTAAAACATCTCATAGATGGCGCTGTTGAAAAAATCAACTCAAAGTTGTTTAAAAAACATTAATAAAATAAATCTAACTTTAAACTATCATCAAACTCCCCAAAAATCACTTCCAATTATAAATATTCTAAAATAATTAAAACTTATAAAATCGCTCATAGAGGGCGCTGCTGCGAAAAAATCATTTCGAAACTTGTTTAAAATACATTAAAAAACTAAATCTAACTTTAATCTATCATCAAACTCCAGAAAAATCGCTTTCAATTAGAAATATTTTAAAATAATAACCGTTCATAGGGGGCGCTGCTGTAAAAAAAAATCATTTCGAAACTTAAAAAAATAATTCATTACTTGATTAAAACATTTTCATAAAAAAATTTCATCGAAATATCAATAAACAAACAGTAGTAGAAGAATGAGTGTGTAGCTCAGCAGGATCACTTCCGATTCCACCTCCAGGAGCCTCACCTCCACCACGCTCACGGCTCCTGCTGGGGTCTAACTCTTATTCTTCTACTACTGTTTGTTTATTGATATTTCGATGAAATTTTTTTATGAAAATGTTTTAATCAAGTAATGAATTATTTTTTTAAGTTTCGAAATGATTTTTTTTTACAGCAGCGCCCCCTATGAACGGTTTTAAAAGTTTTAATTATTTTCAAATATTTCTAATTGTAAGTGATTTTTCTGGAGTTTGATGATAGTTTGAAGTGAGATTTTTTCTTTTATGTATTTTAAACAAGTTTCGAAATGATTTTTTCGCAGCAGCGCCCCCTATGAACGGTTTTAGAAGTTTTAATTATTTTAAAATATTTCTAATTGAAAGCGATTTTTCTGGAGTTTGATGATAGATTAAAGTTAGATTTAGTTTTTTAATGTATTTTAAACAAGTTTCGAAATGATTTTTTCGCAGCAGCGCCCTCTATGAGCGATTTTATAAGTTTTAATTATTTTAGAATATTTATAATTGGAAGTGATTTTTGGGGAGTTTGATGATAGTTTAAAGTTAGATTTATTTTATTAATGTTTTTTAAACAACTTTGAGTTGATTTTTTCAACAGCGCCATCTATGAGATGTTTTAGAAGTAACTTTCTAAAAAAATTCTGAGTTTTATCATTCTGAGATTAAAAATTGGTATTAGGTTCAGAGGTAAAGTTTTTAACTTGGGTCTTGTTGATATGAAATTTTTAGATTTTGTTACAGGAAATACTCCAAGATAAGGATTGTTTTTTAGTATTAGGATGTGCATATTGGCAATTTTTGAATGCTGAAGTATAAAAATTTTTTTAAATTTTTTTGTTTTGCAATGTTTAGTGGAATAATATGAATTAGCTACATATATTTTTATCTGATTATCGTATTCGTTTAAAAATATTAACATTAAAATGGTTTGATAAAGTTGATCGATCACTTTTTTCTTCAATGAAATCGAAAGACACGTATAGTAAAAGTTTATACATTTCAAAAGAAGAGAAAAATTAAACATAGACATGTTATAAGAAAAATTTAAACACAGACATGTTAGCAAAAAATTCAAGCACAGCCATGTTATCAGAAAAATTCAAACACAGACAAGTTGTCAGAAAAATTCAGGCATTGGCATGTTATCAGAAAAATTCAAACATAGACATGTTATCACAGTTTTCTATCAGGCAAACATTTTAAAAAGTAGTCAAAGTTGTAGTTTATAAATATTAAACTATCAAAAATACATTTTAATTTAAGTATTTTACTATAGATAATCTCAAAGTTTGAATTATCCTTTTACAATATGATTGAAACTGAACTTGGAAAATTAAAAATCATAAGATTCCTTTTCACAATTATCTAACATGTTGACTTATAGTTAAACTTATAACAAATAGTCTGGTGGAATTAGACTTTTGCCTATGATAAGGTTTGTAAACGCGTTTAACACATGTGTAAATTTATAAACTTTGTACATTTCCTTTTATAATTAGCTTCTTTTTGTTGAGATTTGTTATGCATTTTCGCTAATTTATTTTAGATTATAATTTTAATAATATTTCTTTCGAATTAAAATTTGTGGATTTAGTATGATGAACAACATATAATCATATCGTTTAACATGAAATTTTTTAAATATCAAATTGTAACATCTACTAAATTAATTTAAAATCCTATTATAATATATAAATTACTCTTACCTTATGTACAGCTGTTGGAGCTCACCCGTCTCGTGCAATGACTTGAAGAGAAATAGATGATTAGTACAAATTTTTATCAGCTAATCGTGCCGTTATCAGCTATGTCATAACACCTATGACGTCACTGCAGCTGTTTACCTGTTGATAAGGGGTGACCTTGTTCTTATCGCAAACACGTAATGATGTCACCCAACACGTCTAAACAAGAAACTGACCACTGCTAGCGAGGAAAAATAACAGTGCGAGTGTATTTAAGGTTTATTCTTATCTGAAACCGGAAATGACGTCACACACCGGAGGACGGGCAGTGCCTCTCGCGGCGATGGCAGCGCCCCCTACTAAAGATAAGGAAGAAAAATTAGTTAAGTGAAGACTAACAACTAAAGTGGATGTGTTTTTGGGGTAAGTGCTAAATTCTATTTTTATTTTGTAGGATTTTTTATATTTTGTGATATAATATAATTTACGAATTTAAATTTGTATACATTCGGGTTTATCTGTTTAATTATGCTATATTATAAAGAGGGGAAAGAAACTTATAGACCTCCGAAATCGTATGACGCGTTTTGATAACAATCATATCAAGCAATACTACAACTCAACTTTGCCTTCGGGTCGGTATAAATAGACGGGGGAAAATTAGGATTTTTATCATTTGAGGATTCCTATCGCTAGTGGTTAAACGTGTTTTAAATTGCTCCCGCTTTTTATCCGTGCGAATCGCTGTTGTTTGCTATTAAGAGTTAAAGTTTTTTTTATTGATTTTATATTATGGATGTTGATATGCCTATTGATGAAACCCGGATTGTGGGAGATTCTGTATCTGCGAAGAAGATGTTTACCTGTTTTACCTGTGATAAAGATTTTTCGAGCATTTCTAATCTGAACCGACATATGAAAATTCATTCTGGCGAGAAATTATATAGTTGTAATATCTGCCAGAAGTCTTTTTATCGAAGATCAAACCTACAAAGACATTTAAAAACACATGATAGTGTTGGATTGTTACAGCATGATGGATTCTCTGAAGTTTTTCCAGAAAAGGATGCTATGTCTCAAAGTTCTTTAAATTTTAATCAACAAGTTGAAGAGGATGTTTCTTTAAAGACTGTGACTCCTACGAATGTGGAAAAGAAGCATGTTTGCCCCACTTGTGACAAAGTCTTTGCAACATATTTTAATTTAAAACAACATGCTAAGATTCATCTTAATGAAAAGTCGTTTACTTGTGAAACCTGTGGAAAGTGTTTTGGAAGGAGATCGAACTTGTTAAGACACCTGAAAATCCATAATACTGATGGACAGTCTACATTTAAGTGTGATGAATGTGATCAAGTTTTCACCCGGAGGGATAATTTGAAGCAGCATTTACAGTCGCATCGGAATTCAACATATCCTTGCCGTGATTGCGATAAAGTGTTTGGAAGAAAATTTGAACTGAGACAACATGTACGCACTCAACACCCCCGCACACCTCTTGTGAGTGTAAAGCGTAAAATGAGCTTATCTAATGCAAAGTCGAAAAACATAAAGTATTCTGATGCGCTTAATGTGTTTAAAACAGTGATTTTGCATCCTGATGAACGTGAGGAAAATGACTTAGAGGTATTTCATAGACATGTGCAAACTGAAATACAAGAACGTTTAATAAGTGATTTTCATGAAAAAGGTGCAATTAAATGGTATATGGTAGAAAAAATATCACTTGAACGTCTAACTGATAATGAGGAGTTTGAAGAAATTCAATGTTATTTTCGATGTTCGTGTATGACCGAACTTATAGAAGATACTATTTCACAACATATTGAGGAAGGATTTTCGAAGATTATTAAATCCTTTGAAGAATTTGTACAAAGAGGTTCTGGCTGGAAACTTAGAAAAATTCTTCATTTAGAACTCAAGATTGCTAAATATCATCCCCTCGCTGCGAGTTCCTATATTCCTTTGTCTAAAAAACTCGATGATAAAAAAGCAGTGCTGAATATAAAAAACGAAGATAACAAATGTTTAGTATGGTGTCTTTTGGCTTTTAAACTGAACTTGGATTATACAAAAAAACCTGAACGTGTTTCACATTATCGACCTTTTGAACATGATATTAAATTAGGTAATGTAGAATGCCCTGTACCTCTTCAGAAGATACCTGCTATTGAACAACTCAACAATTTACGGGTTAATGTGTTTGGTTATGAAGAGGATGAAGTTTGCCCCCTGTATATATCTGAAAAGAAAGATCATGATGTGATTAATTTGTTATTGGTTGGTGATGGTGAAAAGCAACACTATTGTTTGATAAGAAGTTTTTCAAGACTTTTAGGTGATCTTACCAAGCATAATGGTGTACAACACTATTGTTATCGATGTTTACATCGATTTTCAAGACAAGATCTATTGGATAAGCATAATGAATATTGTTCTCAACATGTTGCGCAAGCTATAAAGATGCCTAGTGAAAATGATAATATATTAAAGTTTACAGGTATTCATTTACAACATCCTGTTGCCTATACGATTTATGCGGATTTTGAGAGTCTTCTTATACCTATTTCATCAGCTCCACCCTCTTCTAAAGCATCCTATACCGAGAAAACAACCTATCACTTACCATGTGGTTATGCCTATGTGGTTATTGGCCCCGATGGAACGTGTGTGAAGAAAGCACAGGTATATCGGGGTAGAAACTGTGTTGATCATTTTTTAAACCGAATGATGCAAGAGAAGGAAATTTTAGGTCAAAAGTTACTAAATGTTAAACCTATGAAGCTTTCTCCCAAGGAAGAAAAGGCATTTCGAGAAGCAGAGTTTTGTCATATTTGTAAGAAAACTTTAGATGAGAAACGTGCACGTGACCATGATCACCTGTCAGGTGCATACAGAGGAGCTGCACATGTGGAATGCAACTTGAACTATAAGCAGTGTAAAACAATTCCTGTTATATTCCATAACTTGAAAAACTATGATGGTCATCATATTATGACAAAGCTTGGAAAATTCAAAGATCATGAAATCGATGTTATTGCTACTTCTATGGAAAACTATATCACCTTTAAAATCAGAAAGCCTACATCTTATATTCAGATGGTGTTTATAGACTCTTTCCAATTTTTGCCTACGTCATTGGAAAAACTTGTTAAAAACCTTCAACCTGATCAATTCACTATACTTGAAGAAAATTTCCCCCGAAATAATAATTTATCTTTACTTATACGGAAAGGGGTTTACCCCTATGATTATTTTACTTGCTTTGAAAAATTTACTGAGAAGCAGCTTCCTCCGCCTTCTGCCTTTTTTAATAGTTTAACCAATGAGCCTATAAGTGAAAAGGAATACCAACACGCCCAGAATGTATGGAAAACATTTGATATCAAGACTCTTGGTGATTATCACAACCTTTATGTGAAGACAGATGTTCTACTACTTGCTGACGTGTTTCAAAACTTTAGGAAATTATGTCAGCAGTATTATGAAATTGACCCTGCTCACCTGTTTACAGCACCTGGGCTAGCATGGCAGGCTTGTTTGAAGATGTCTGATACACCTTTAGAGTTACTCAGTGATATAGATATGTTGCTTATGGTTGAAAATGGAATAAGAGGCGGCATTAGCATGATAAGTAAAAGATATGCCCGAGCAAACATCCCTGGTACGCCCGATTATAAGAAAAATGAGGCACCCAGCTACATTATGTATTGGGATGCCAATAACTTATACGGGTGGGCTATGAGCCAATTTTTACCCTACGGCGGTTTTGAATGGTGTGAAACAAGTCATATGACAGAAGAGTGGGTTCTATCTTTATCTGATAGTTCCGAAATTGGGTATCTTTTCGAGGTAGACTTGGAATACCCGAAACATTTACATCCTTTGCATAATGAATACCCTGTCGCCCCTGAGAGAGTAACTGTAGAGGATCAGATGCTATCTTCTCATGCAAGAAGCTTACTCAACAATAGAAAATTCGTCGGAACTCCTAAACTTATACCAAATTTAAATAATAAACGAAATTATATAACCCATTATCGTAATCTCAAATTTTATTTAGAACTTGGTTTAAAAATTACAGCTGTGCATAAAGCTTTAAAATTTAAACAGGGACCATGGTTGCAGAAATATATTAATTTCAACACCGAAAAAAGGAAAGAAGCAAAATCTTCTTTTGAGAAAGACTTTTTTAAGTTAATGAACAATTCTGTTTTTGGTAAAACCATGGAAAATCTACGAAAAAGAAGAAATATTGTGCTTTGTAACGGTGAAAAAAGAGCCAAAAAATTAGTAGCATCGCCTACTTTTAAATCGTTTAAAACTTATGATGAAGACTTGACTGCTGTGGAGAGATTAAAAACTAGCATACATATGAACCGACCCATCTATGTTGGATTTTCTATACTCGAACTATCTAAACTTTGTATGTATGATTTCCATTACAATTTTATAAAGAAAACATACAAAGATCGTGCAGTTTTACTCTTTACGGATACAGATTCCCTAACGTATCATATTCAAACCAATAATATTTATAAGGATCTGGAGCAGCATCGTGAGTTGTTTGACTTTTCTGAATACCCGAAATCTCATCGTCTATACTCTGAGGATAATAAGAAGACGCTCGGAAAGTTTAAGGATGAACTTAATGGTGAATTAGCCCTTGAGTTTGTCGGACTGAAATCAAAAATGTATTCTCTAAAATCTGTTAAAGATGAAAAGAAGCGTGCAAAAGGCGTATCTACGCAGATTGTTCGGCAGAAAATTAAACATGAAGACTACTTGGAGTGCCTCCAACAACAAAAAACAAGTATGGAGAAACAGGTAAGAATTGCCCAAGATGACCATCGCCTATATACATTAACTCAAAATAAAATTAGCTTAAGTCCCTTTGACGACAAGCGTTACTTATTGGATGATGGAATAAGCAGTTTAGCATATGGCCATTATGACATTAATACCGTTTGTAATAAAGAAGAAAATGTTGATTTGTATTGCTAACGCAAAATCGCGATGTATATTTTGATCTGTAAATACCTTTCTGTAAATTATTTTGTTATAATAAAAATTGTTGATTTTATTATTGAGTACTTTTTTTAAACCTTACTAGTGAAACGTTATCTTTATACACAAACTTTTGTTGTAGTTAAATCGAAAATGAGTGAAAATTTTTTTTTTAGCTATAGTGAAACTTTTTTTTTTTTTTGTTAAGATAAAATTTTTAATAAAATAAATTTTTTTTTTTAAAGTAATGCAAAACTTTTTCTAAAAGATTTTTTTTTTTTTTAATATGTGAAACTTTTTAACTACCGCATATTTTTTTTTCTTTATAAAAACATGAAAATTTTTTGTAAAACTTTCATAAATAATCAGATAGTCACACACAAAGAGATCTATTTGTCACGTGCACATACATACACACACACACACACACACACACACACAAACACACACACACATAGACACACACACACAAAGAGAACTATTTGTCACACACATACATACACACACATACACGCACACATACACGCATAGAACTATTTATAATAAATATATAATATACTTGCTTTTTAAAACATATTCTTATACACAAACCTTTCTACAAAATATCAGATACATAACTAGATGGACCAGAAATTATTGTTGTAAAGAGAAGAATGATTCTGAACATTGTATTATCGGTTGTGAAGGTACCTCCTCCCCCTTATTCCCTATTATGACATTCTCATTCCTCATTGAGAAATCCTCATATTCCTCAAATGAGCGCTCCTGTGGCCGTTGAACTCTCCTTTCTCTACTACTTGCCTTAATGCTTCCTGAAGCTTATTAATAGTGGCAAGAATTTCTATAGGTAGTTTTAATAGGCAAATTTTCAAAGCTATTGCATATATTTAAGACCTCCCTATCGAAAATTTAGTATCCGTAATTTTACGTTTAAATCCATTATTAAAATATGCGATTTTCATTTCAGTTAAAAATGAAATTGTTGAAAATCGTCTGCATTCCCATAGAAAAGCATTATGACCTAAAAAGAAATGTTCTATATTTTTCGAACGAATGAACCAAATGTAACTAAAAACTATACAGCTCATTCCGTGTACCTCACCAACATACCCACCAAAAATCAACTTAATAGGACGATTTTTACGGCAGTAATCGCGGAACAGACGCACAGGAAAAAGTTTTCGCTTCTCCACAGTGAGCCTTCACTGACGTTTCGCCAATTAATCCAAACAACAAAATAGCTGCCCACCGGAAAATTTCGAATTTTATTCATTGAAAAAGAATTTTGCCCCGTTCTGTACCGGTCGATATAAAAAACAAAAAATAAAAATCATGCTTCAAGCCTAGATTATGAAGCACTTTCCAACACATCCAGAATGCTTTGACAAAAACCTTTACCGCGTAAGGTTGTTCTCAAATATGACCTGCTCAACTACGCGAAACTTTCTGACACATTTTCCGACTCATTTTTAAGCGCAAAGGCATAAAATTGGCGGGCTTAACTATGGAAACGATTTCGAATTGAAATGAATTTTCCATTTTTTGATAAATAGATTTCTTATAGTCTGGTCACGGGACACTTTTTCCCGATTCCCGAGCTTCCGCGTTAAGAATTTCATCCAAAACGTCGATTTTGACAGTATTTTCTGAAAGATCTTCCGCCTTTACCAAGAAATGGAAAACGTCTTTCGATTACAAAGTTTCTGAAATTACAAAGTTTGAAATTCGTTTACAAAATTTTCCATCTTTCAGACAATACTGTCAAAGTTTGTGTTTTGAACCGAATTTCCGTGTGCGACAGCGAGAAACAGCGGTCGTCACGTAACTCGAATCGCTTATAACTCGATAATAATCTATTGATCAAAAAATGAAAAACTTATTTCGATTCCAAATCGCTTGCCAGTTTTATGGCTTTTAAAAATGACAATGGGGAATGATGAAAAATGATAAAAATTTATGGCGTTTAAAAATTAGCCCGAAATTGTGTCAGAAAGTTTGGTGGTGTTGAGCATTATATAACCATCTGAACCATTATATAAAAATCCTTCATAGAATGCTAAACTAAAATGGCGGGTTTCCCAAATCTCCAGTTTCTCTCCATTCAGGATGCCTCCAATACCAATGTTACACATTTTCAGAGGACGTAGAGGCAGTAAAAAATTTTCGAACAGGAATTCAGTCAAAAATCTCTCTCTCATCAGAAAACGGCCTTATTTTTCTCCACTCTATTTTTAATAAACTTATATTGCTTTGCGGACGACTACACGAGAAGTGCTGAAAGTGGCCCACCCTCTGCATCCAAACGGCGTTTACACTAGACGCTCCCTATTTCGAAAATGTTTTTGACATCACATTCCGTGTCACTGACCGAAGGACTGCGAACTTCCATCACTTTCTGCGATGTCATCGCGTAGGTGTCGTCCTCCTCTTGTTTCCTTCCCCCTTCCCTTAGGTAAAATGGTCTAAAAAACAATCCTGCGTTCGCCCCTCCCGAAAGATCCAAGACAAATTCTTAAGGACGTGCATTCAACTTAGCTATCGACATTCCCTAACATTGTGTCAGTTTGACCTTGAAAATTTTTTCGTATGAGAAGTTTTACTTTATAATTGAAATTATATAACTACCCCAAAGAAACAAGAGACACTATTAAAAGAAAATTCTGTTTCAAAACAAAGATATCTGTGTAGGGGCTGTTATGTCGTTTAGGGTGATAGATTACGTCGAACCTCTTTAATCAAAGAATCCAATGTCGGAAATGATAAAGATATATGGAGGGACGGAAATTAAGGATTCCGATTTGCAGGATGAGTAACAAAATCGATGGGAGGGGGAGGGGGGATGCAGAGGGATTCTGTGATCTACTGTTACGAATTCGCGTTTCAAGTAAACATGTCGAACCCCAGATTCGAAATGGGAGCCTAAAGTCTCCGTGTAGATCCCGTATTTAAATTCTACGACGATAAGTCATACATTATTTCTCTGCAGCGATCTATGCAGGTTTTTTTTTTTTCCTGGGGCTTATTTTGTGAAAAGTAAAAGTTATTTTTGTGAAATTTAATACTTTTTTTTTGTGAAAATCAACCTTTTTTTAACAAAAGTTGAAATCCAGTTATTCAAATTCGAACCAAGCATTTATTAACATAACAAAAACTTTTTAAAGTCCTAATATATTTGCTAAAGTTTTCATTTCTGGTGAACTTGTTTGTTTACAAATTACACATTTTAAAACATAATAAAATAATAAATAATTAATAAAAATAGTAAGTTTTTATTCTGTGAAGGGATTTATTTTCGAACCAAGCATTTATTAACATAACAAAAAAAATTTAAAGTCCTATATTTGCTAAAGTTTTCATTTCTGGTGAACTTGTTTGTTTACAAGTTACACAACATAACGAAATAATTAATAATAAATAAAAAATAATAAGTTTTTATGGAATAGAATTTTGTGAAAGGGCCTATTTTATTTAAAGGAATTTTGTGAAGGGGTCTATTTTATTAAAAGGAATTTTGTGAAGAGATCTATTTTATTAGAAGGAATTTTGTGAAGGACCCCGTTTAATCAAATTGATTTTTGTGAAGGGATTCCATCTTATTAAATTGATTTTTGTGAAGGGGTTCCATTTTATTAAATTGATTTTTGTGTAGGAGCCCGTTTTATTAAATAGATTTTTGTGAAGGGCCACTAAATAAATCCCAATTTTTGCCTGGATTGACCCTTGCTCTGGGCTTTCTTTTCCGAAGTGGTCACTTGTGCCCTTTTTGAGGGATCAACAAAAGAAATTTGTGATGTGAAATCACATTTGGTTTTAAATTATCTCCTTTTACTTTATTATATATCATTTTCTATCCATATTCATTGAACAAAAATATATTAAATTTTATGTAAATCCTATGTTTTCCTATTCTATATAAATGATAGAAATAATAATATTTTTCTAGCATTACCCCCCCCCCCCCCTCCTACCAAAATAAATAAATAAATAAATAAATAAAGGATAATTAAATTCTTCCCATCTTACGCAAGATATTGCATATTGCCCGGTTAGGGTTTTTTTGCATTGGATAGCTGACACTTATCTCTATGCAGGCCGATTTTTACTTTTTCGATTTTGGTTGCAGTTTTTTTTTTTTCAATGAGGATACTTCCAGTTTCGAAAGTGACAGTATCCTCATAAAAAATTTAAAAAAAAAAATAAATAAATAAATTTAAAAAAAAAACTACAACCAAAATAGAAAAACGACCTGCATAGAGATCAACCTCAGCTATCCAATGAAAAAGAAAAAAAAAAAAAAATGTCAAAATCGTTCCATCCAGGGAGAAAGTGCCGGAGATTTAGTTAGGGATCTCTTACGGAAATGAAGGATTCCGATTCACAGGATGAGTAAGAAAATCGATTCTGGATGCGGAGGGGAGGCGATGAAGCGTGTCACAAAGAAGGCGGGGGTGGGAGTGAAAAATGAGAGAATCGGGATTAATCCCGGAGAATGACATCATAGCCCGGAGAGAGTCAGCATCCATAACGCAAACACTGCCTTTTTGCCTCGCCGTCTCAAATGGAATCTTTTTCGGGTCGTGGATGCTGTGATGCTCAGCTCTCCGAAGGTATGTATATCCCGTTTGATGACTTTTGCATTCCGACGCAATCGTTTTTTTCCTGAAAGTACTCTCGTGAGTTTCGTTAGCATCTTTTGTGTCTGAAGTGGATTTGTGTGTGTTTTTCCGGGTGTGAGCCGAGACTCTCTTCACTTGAGGTAGGTTGTTTTTATATTGCATTTTTATTAAAGGAGGTAAAATAATAATAATAATAATAATTTATCTCATTAAAAATGATTTTTTAAAGAGAACGATGCAGTTTTTTCCCCTCCTCGGGTTCCACATAGAGTGTTAAAAAAAACGTTATTTTGTGAATTTCTAATATTTTTTGTAAAAATATAAAAATTTTTTCAAACGAAAGATCCTGTGCAAAGTAAGCATCTATTAACATTCGCTTTTGTAAGTCCTCCTGTTAAAGTTTGCTTCTCGGGTGAGCTTGTTTTGTTTACAAGTAACAGATTTCGAATTCTAACGAAGTGGAGAAAAACAAACAAACAATATATATTTGCTTTTATGGAATGGAATTTGTGGAGGGCCCTATTTAGTGAAGGATCTTCTTTTATTGAATAAAATTTCGTGAAAGGGCTTCTTTCATCAGGAGGAATTTTGCGGATTGGAGAGGAGTAAATCAGAGTGAGCTAGAGGTCTGAACATGACCGGCTTGGGCCAATTTTCATTCACGAGACTCGAGCCGGGCCTTACTTTTTTTTCTGCAGGCTCTGGCCTAGGGCCGGACCTATTTATCTCTCTTTACGGGCTTGGCCGGGGGCCTAACTTTATTCTGCAGGTTAGGACCAGGCCGGCCCAGACTTATTTTTTTCCGGACCAGGCCAGTTATGGACTTCATTCTTACTGGAGGTCTGCACGTGCCTAAATTTTCAGGCCCACTCCTGAACCAGCCCGTATGAAAATCATTGGCCCGGTCTCGCCCGTGCAAAATATGGCCATTATTCTACAAACAAAATTATTTTTAAAGAATTATGCATACATTTTTAAGCAAAAAAAAAAAAAAAAAAAAAAAAAAAAAAAAACCACTAAAGACGAAAATCTGTCATAAACTGAAAATGTCTTGATTCGTGCAAAATGAATATAATAATTCGTGCGAAAAGAATGTAATACATATAGAACTGACCAATGTACCTGCTAATAATGGATCCTGACTAAAACGGATTTTTCTTTTCTACTGATTTTTCTTCTTTTATTGAATCTTCATTTGAATAGATTTTTTTATTCAGTTTTTAAGTACGTAATTGTCTAAGTAATCAGTAGTAGTGTTGATATTTTGTATTCTGTGCATTTCGAACATAATCTGAAAATAAAATGTAAAGTGTGCTTTTTGAATAATTTTAATTGTAGGATGATAATGTTGCTTCAGAAATATCGGCATGCTTTGTAGAAAATCAGTCGGGCCGGGCTCGGACCGAACTTTTAGCTTTTATTCCGGGCTCGGGCCGAGATTTTACCTTTTATACCGGGCCGGGCCAAAAAAATTTGTATGGGTCGGCTGGGCCAAAAGAAAATTGTATGAATCGGGACGCGCCCGGGCCTGGAAATTTCTTCCCGTGCAGATCTCTAGAGTCCCCATCGAAAACAATTTTTCTTTTCTTTCTTTTTTTTTTTCTTTCTCTTTTTTCTTTCTCCACCGACCTTCGAACGGAATTCGCGGCAGGGCTCTCTTCCAATGTAGGTAAGTATTCCCGTTTGCATTTCCTTGTTTTAGTGGTTTCGAATTTCGTTAGCTTCAGTAGAATCTGTGTCCAAAGAGTTCTTATTCACCCGAACACCTCTACAACACTTTGGGGACCCTATAGTCATTGAAAAAAAGGTATACTTGTTCGTGAGGGGCTTTGGCATAATTCATACATTAGTATATTGCATAAGAAAATTTGAATTTCGGCATGAGATGTGTTCCACAATTTATGATGGGCTATTTCTTCCTTTTTTGTACAGAAAACATCAACATTGCGGTTACGTCAGTAGTGTAACATTAGGATCTTAGGTGAACTGCGAAAATTTTTAAGGATTGTTTTTTGTTTTCAAGAGTGAATTCCCAGTTATTTTTAAAAAAGGTTATAATAGAAATATATTATCTATTTTTAAGTCATATTCGTACGGTTGAAATGCGCTATTCCAATTTATTTTTTCAAAAGATCATTAAAAAACAAAATTCGATCCATGGCAGGAGGAAATTTAAGTCTACACTAACAGTTAACTGAGCAAAAAATATATTCTAAAATATATATATATATATATATATATATATATATATATATATATATATATATATATATATATATATTAAGCTCCAATTGTGTTAAAGTTATAATAAAAGGGAGAAAATAAAGAAATAGAAAGAAATCTTTTAAAGATTTCTTTCGAATGTTAATTATTATCTTTAAAATATCGAAATAAGCAAAATGCAAGCATTCAAAACAAAAACAGCATTTGTTCAGAAATCACATATTTGATCTGACAGGCAAAAATGTTGTTCCCCAAAATATTCTCAAACCCTTAAGGCTGTTCTCTAATTCAAACTGGCTACTTTGACATATTTTTCAGTGGTGCTCTTATTCAGAAACTTTGTAATCGAGAGACGTTTTCTATTTTTTGGCAAACGCAGTATATTTTTCAGAAAATAGTGTCAAAGTTGGCGTTTTGAACCGAATTTCCGAACGTGATAGCTAGTGGCAGGAGAATAACGTGTCGTCACGTGACTCGAATCGCTTATAACTCGATAAGTAATTTATTGATCAAAAAATGGAAAACTCATTTCGATTCCAAATCGCTTCCATTGTCAGCCCTGCCAATTTTATGCCTTTGCGTTTAAAAATGAGTCAGAAATTGTGTCATAAAATTTGGCGTTGTTGAGCAGGTCAGGTCAAAGTCAAACCGAGTGGGGTGGCCTACCTTTCGGCATAAGCTCAACTAGCCCCGCCCAGGTTGAGCAGGTCAGTTGAGAACCACCTTAAATTGAAAAAAAAAGAAAAAAAAAGGAAAATGTTCTAATTAGGATGCGAGAAAGATAGAATTGTCCCGCGCCAACAACGCTTGTCGAGACACGCTTTTGCCACTTTCGAAAAAAATTGAATTTCGGACCAGTGCTCTTTCGGTTTTGAACCCGTCAACTGTTTTGTTTTTCTACTGAATCTATTTTGTTTTAATAAATAAATTAAAAATGAACTCATATTTTCTATTTTTGTAATTTAAGTGTGCCTTGGAGGCCTAACTATAGGTTCAAGTGAGCATAAAATGAAAAAGATTGAAAACCCTGCGTTACAGCTTAATATAATTACGAAGGTTAGTGGTTACCAGTCAGAGATAATCAAACCTTTTGCGTATCGGCTATAGTGTTACGGTAGAGGTCTGCACGGGCCAAAATTTTCAGGCCCGGTCCGAACGAAAACTATTTTAGTCCTAGTGTAAAAACAAAGCCTGGTGTAAAACAAAGTTCGGCTCGTTTATATTTTCGCAGTTCCTGGCCTGTGCAAAAATTAATGAAATCAGGCCCGATAACCAACTCAATTTCTACATAAAATTTAGATTTTTCTTAACATACCAATTATGATTCTTTTAAAGAATACTGGCATACATATTGATGCGAACATTTTACAATATATTTTACATTACTATAGGTCCACAAGCCATAGAATATAGAATAGCAACATGATGGTCACTTAGACTCAGGCTATTACATTCAAATAAAGACCCTTTAAAAAAAAATAATCATGTATTTTAGAATAAAATAAAACAGATGCTCAAAAACATTATAACTTTTCAAACAGTATATTTATATATTTTTTTTAAGTAGATTTTTGAAAATATTTCTCTAATTTATTTAAAGTACATTTATAAAGATTCCGGTAACAAAAGTTCATTATAATTTTTGTAAAAAACAGTTACCTTTCCGACATATCTTGGGAACAATTAAATCCAGTTCCTGCCCGGACCGGCCAGAGTGCGTAAGAAAAAATTTATACCTGGGTTCTGCCCGAATCTGCTGAAAAAATTAAGCTCGGACTCCGACACGATGTAACTGTCCCATAAAAGTATAGAACTGTCCAATGCTGTATACTATATATCATATAATGATATAATGCTGTATATCACTACGTTGGACATGCTAAATTTTCTGTATGGATGTTGTCAAAGTCAAACTAGCATCGACTCGTACAGAACATTTATAACTTATTCTCTGTCCAGCCATGTTCACGCAAAATTATTCATTTTTTGTTTTTATTCATATTTTAAATTTTTTATATTGAGCCTGCCAGCCCGCTTATTAATATGTTTTTCTATCGGCCCGGTCTGGCCCGTTAAAAAAATTGTCTTTATTCTGCTGGCCCATATGAAAGTTTCTCTTCATTTCATCAGCCCGTGCCCGCCTCTGTGGCTACGGTTGGTTATTTAGAACATCGATTTAGAGATGTCCTCAAGCTACAGTGATGTGTTTTTTTTTCTTTTGTTTCGTGTAATTAGAGGGGATAAATAATTCATCGATACACATCCCAATGTCAACAACCCGAAGATAATGGATCTTTTCTAGATTCAAATCGAACGAACGCTCCTTTTTTCCGAAAACGTCGTCCGGACCTGATCTATGTCGTGTGTAACCTGCGTATTTCTTGTGCCGCGGCATCCTGTGACAAGGATTATAATCCTAATGACGCATTATTATGTTTTGCCAATTTCAAGAGATTTTCATTTGTCAACTGTTGGCAATCTTTATTTATAGTTCAGCTGAAAACTACCAGTTGAATGTTAATCCCTTTTTAATGAAGTAGATCAAGTATCGGAAGAACATGCGTCACTTTTTAACAAAAACTGCTGAAATATGTCCCCCCCCCCCCCCCCCCAAAAAAAAAAAAAAAAAAAAAAAAAAAAAAGACAAACAACTTAAAAAGAACGCTAATAGCTGCATTACAAGAAGCGATTTCTAGAAAATATATAATGAAATGTGTTACATGATATAATAACCATTATCATTTTATTTTTTAAAACCAGTAAAACCTATTCCATTTCATTATAAGCTTGCTCGCGGTTCGGGTGGAATTAAATTGATGCTAGTTTTTATTTCCCCTTGCGGAAGGGGTTGACTCTAATTGTTTCCGGTTCGGATTTTTTTTTTTTTTTTTTTTTTAAACTTTTGAGGATCATCAAAATAGTTTTGCCGGGCTCTGATTTTTGGGTCTTGCACAGGTCGGATTCTGCCCGACCCGTGCGACGTAAGTCAGATTACTGCACTCGCAGGTCATTGCTTTGAAACATCATTGAGCACGGGAGACCTATTTAGAGCGTTGAGCACAGGAAACGCTTGTAGCGAAAGGGTTAACAAACCCATTCAAGTTTAGTGTCAATTTGAGTCATTCTAAAAGTTAATTATATCTCTGGAGGGCAGATCATCAGAGATACAGACATACCATTTTCAGATTCTCTTGCAATTGTAATCGAGACCTTTTCGAAAGAAGAAAAAGCTTGGAAATGAAGGGTACACGCATTTTTTTTTTCGATTTCAGGAGATATCTCCGGGAGTAGTCTGAATCCGATCGGACGGTTTCATCCTTTTTTAACGAAGCACATTCTTCTTGTGGAGTATAATACTGTGTCTGTCATATTGGCCATTTACAATACACTTTTTAATTTTTGTGTTTAAAGACGTATTTCACATAACATACATAACCAGTTCATCATCACTCATAAGTTTAATTAAATGCACCCAATGAATTCGTCAAAATCCCTCTTTTCGTCAAGTTTTTACAATTTGTCGATCTACTGTCGATAAATCTTCTCCCGTTAGAAAAAATTTCACCCTATTGCCATCTCAATATTTTTTTACCATTCCAATAGATACAGATAGCCCAGCTAAATTCGTCCTCTGCAGCTTGTGGTGATATAATCACTGTACGTTAAACAGCTATACTTGTGGGATTTTGTATACATAGTTGTGTACAAATATGAGAATTTGATGAATGCCTAGCGTATTTTTACTATGTGCCGGCTTACACTGACTGTACAAATGGCAAAAAAATGCTCTGTTAATATAGCTCACTGCACACTGCAGCTGTTTAGTCACTAATAATATTTCTGTATTAGCACATTATAAGAGGATAATTTGAAAGTAGTTTGGCATTCAGATATGTCATCCCCCCTCCCCCAATCTTCTGCAGCTCCAAGGACGACGTTATGTAGTTCTAATCAGAAGATGGTGGTGGAAGCAGTGTTGACTTCAGGCACTTTTCTCCGAGAGAGATTTCTGTGGCTCCCGGGAGGGGAGGGGATTACAATTTTTAACGATTAAAAGCATGAAATGTCAAATCTTCCGGGGGGGGGGACATTTCAATGTTCTCGGGGAAATGTCTCCACCGGGCCACCCCCTGAATTCAACACTAGATGGAAGGCAGGGCTTGCACTTCTAGATCATTAATGAATAGGAAATCCGAATTCTTCCGGGGAGTGAATTCATCACTGCGCAAAACAATTCCGTAGTTACCTCGAGCCAAATGGTTAGGGTAGTATGTCTTGTAGATGCATCTGCAGATGTGGTGGATATTAACTAGTTGACAAATAAAAAAAAAAGAAAAGAAATACCAGAAATGACGAGGAAAGAAAAGCAGAAATGTTAGAAATGATGTCTTAACAAGTGTTCGCTTATTTTAGGCACCAACTCTTCAAATGTAAACAAGAATATATAAGAAAATTTTATGCATGGACTGTTGGTGAAAATGATTTGATTAAAAAAGAGGCACTTGTGATTGGAGAACCATTTCGAAGTTTTTGTGGCTGTCGATCCGGTTAATAAGAATTTTTTACGATCATTTACATCTTTGTTGGATGTTGATTCGATAACACGAAAGCGTGTTCGTTCGAACCGCCAATTTGCTCAGTTTTATTACTGCGAAGTGTATAAAAATGAGCCGTCTATTAGCATTCGATTATTTCTGAATACGATAATGTTGGGTTTTTCTCTGTCGGCATTGTTTTCGGATGTTAAAAACTAATTTGACTCGTTTCTGAACCAACGCCCGACTCGTTAATTGGTACCATTATCTATTTGTTTGGGTCGGACCACGCCTTAAAAACGATGCTTTCAATTGAACCTCTAAAGGAAATTAATAATAATCGAAGAAAATCGTATGAATTCTTCATACGATTCATTTTGATTGCCATAAACACTGTAAAAAAGAAAATAATGTGTAATGTTTATAAGAAAAAAGATCCCTTCTGAAAAATCGGATCGATAGTTTAACTTTAACCCTTCGGTTGGCAATTAACCTTCAAGGGTGTGCCTTCTTTTGGTTCCACAATTTTTGTAAAAATGGCTAAGGCCAATTCAGGTCCCTCTTTTGGCTTCCTGAGGAATGAAAAGCAGTCGATATCCTGCCAATACTTGCTGTTCTTACTAGATGCTTTCTATAAAATTTCCAGACATTATCATGCCTTCCTGACCCACGATACCTCTGCGTTGCCTAAGTTTTGTGTTTACTATAGCTTTTTTTTAGGTGAGTTCGTAATGATATAAATAAGCACCTATAGTCGTCGTCTGGTCCGCCCGTCCGTCTGTCCGCATATAACAGCGCAATAACTACCCAACCGAATGGTTTGAAATTTGATATATAGGATCGTTGCAGAATTTTCTCGAGTCATTTCAAATTTTTATGAAAATCGAATCAAAACAAAAAAAAATATTAATAAAAGTTTTCTTCATTCTATTAAATCCTATCACACTTAATTAATTCAACGATATTCAATGATTGGTAATGATTCTAGGTTGCCATGGTGATGACATCCTATTTAAGATAGAGTCAGGTTATTTCCGTATTACTGAATTTAAAAACTGAATTTGTATGATGCTAAAATTGTTTCATTATAGCAATCCTATAATCTACAGATAGTTTTTTGGATAGATGTTTCCGGAGAAATAGATATTCAATGGAAAAAGGGTCTAAAAAGGGATTTCAAATTCTGAAATATTTAAATCTAGGCTTAAGATGGAATTTTCAGTCCAAGTCAGCAAAAGATAAAATGTTGCCAACTTAAAATGCACTTATTTTATTACGGAAATTAATCAGTGAAATAATAGCGATGATTTTTTTACATTGCCTTGTATTGGATATTGGCGTATAGTATAATTTTAATGTAACAAAATGGTAATGAATTGTTTGTAAAAGTGTATTTAAAACTTAATTTCATAAAATAAAATGAATATCTATAATGTACGAAATTCTGCACATAAAATAAATTTCGTATTCATGCATTTTTGCATAAGAGTGCAACAGATATTGCACCAAGATCTGAATATTTATAAAACTAGTTATAGTACGAACACACCTCATTTTTCACGTTTGAAGTACTATTTCCAACTTGTTTCTAAAATATGTACTTAATTCAGTGTTTTATTTATTAAAATCTTATCCAAGCTGACGAACTGTGAGTCAGATTTTAACACTTTAAATATTAAATTAAATATATATATTTTTTAATATTTTGACAACTAAAAAACAGAGAGACATCCTTTAAGAAGATTAACCCCCCCCCCCCCCCCCCCCAAAAAAAAATAAAAAAAATAAAAAAAATAAATAAAAATAAAAAATAAATAAATAAATAAAAGCTAAACATGGTAATGGACTAATGAGATATTTTAAATATACGAATGCATTCCACGCCCATAGGTTTAACATGAGCAAGGAGAATCTGAGATCGCACTGGCCAACACTCTCAAAGATAAGAAGGGAGGATCACACTGAATACACTGCAAATTCACAGCACACATTGGCAATACATTTGGAACACTTAGATTCAAAAAAAGTGTTCCAGTTACCTTAATGTGTTCCGAATTGTGTTCCGCTATAATGGAAAGTGTTCTGCTCAGGATATTTGTTAAATCTGAACTTGAGAACAGATTGGGAGCACATCTGGACACACATGTGAAATCATCGCTTTCAAAAAGTGGGCTAGAAAGTGTGCTGAACAAAAGAAGTGTTCTCAGAAGTATTCTAAGAACTCTTCCAAAAAGTGCGCTTTCAAAGTGTACTAAAAAAGTTGACAAAATAAGTGTTCTAAATAGTGTATAAGATTTGCAGTGTAGAGGCCTTCCTCGGTCGAAATTTTTGTTTTTCAGAACATAAAAGCTTGATTTTTCTCTTTCTGTTATAATGTTTAGTTGAAAGTCGAACCATTCATGTCAAGTCATTAGAAGAACCAAAATAAGATTGTTTTTAACTTTCATGAACTTTTCTTCAAGGTTCCACCTCGCAAATGACTTCACCCAATACGAGTGCCGTTCAATACCCAATCAGAAAAAAATAGTTGTCACTCTCAAAATACTGCTTTAGAAAACGAAGGTTTATCCGCACGTTTGTCTAGACCAGACATACTCAACCTGCGGGCCGGCCACATGTAGCCCGACGACCATTTATGTGCGGCCCGAGACACATAATCATTAATCCCCAATTATAAAATTAATTAAGATGTTCTTTAAAAGTTTTTTAACACCTTCGCTGTTCCTTTATATATTTTCATGGCCTTAGGCATTCAATCCTTAGTCAAAAATTCTGTTTTTTTCCCCCCTGTAGTTTTATTCATGCTATAGTGGTGTATACTAATGAAACATTATTGCAAACTAATTAAATTTGCACTGTATATTTCTGCATTACAAAATAAATAAAAAGTTTTTGTATTGAAAAATGATTAATTTATTAAAGAAAATATCTTTTTTTTTTTTTTTTTTAGAATTTAGTGATGCTGCATTGCTATATTACTATGTTTCATTCTTATCATACCTCTAATAATGCTTATTCGGGTTGTCGTGGAAAAAATGGCAGAAAAAAGTTTTACTTTGCTATTTCTAAACAACAATCTTTGCGGCATATTTCTACATAATTTTCAATAGAAATCTACCCCGAAGTAAATTTTTTTGGAAATAGTGGTGTTAAAACTTTTTGGTAACATTCCATCCACGACAAACGTTCAATACTACTAATTATATTAACTTTTTATTTTGCTTTGTTATACTGCTATTTTTCATGTTATTTTAATTCCTCCCTTTGTTTTACATTATTATACAAAGTGTGTTGCGGCCCGCCTAACGTCGCAAACATATGTGTGCGGCCCGCGAGAAAAAAAAGTTGAGTATGGCTGGTCTAGACTCTAGACTAGAAGGCTACCGAACAGGAGGTAGGTAGGTTTGTATCCCGATTTAGGCTTTTATATCGTATCAGATTTTTCGGTTTACATTGGCATGGCTTCCTGCGATCTCTATAGAGATCGCAGGAAGCCATGACAGTGGTTATCTGATTTGGAATTACTCTGCAACGGATCTGTAGAGATTTTGGGATTCAGCACTATATCACTCGTTCGTAGTTCAATGGGAAAATACCCTTTTACGTTGCTGTCAGATTCAACAATTATTCAAGTAACCAAGTTTTGAACCAATTTGAGCACCCATTTTTCCGCGTACAAAGCGAAAGTAAGGTCGTAATTGTTGCAAAATTTGGATGAAAAATCGGTTATTACTATTACCGGTTGGTACTATTTATCATTCTATCGTTAACGTTTCGAAACGCCTATGTCTGATCGGGTTATCGGGGAAGACTTGGTCGTTAGGAATCGATTTTTTTATGAGCTGTGGATAAAAAATAGGGGATATTCTTGATCGCTATCACACTGGTAGTTGAGAGACAATTTCTGACGGAAAATCGTCTCCAACCAAGAGTTGGCTCAAAAATGGCCCAAAAAGTTGTTGAATCGGATAACAACTGTACAGTTGCAGCAACAAAAGTCGATTCAGACTTTCATACCCCACTTTTATCAGTGCACTGATACATTGCAATGAACGGTTTTTCCAAAGGTTCACAAAATATTTTCTCGTTCAATGCGATGTGAAATCAAAAGCTATAACTCTGTTTTGTACTTTATAATAGAGATGTGCATAGATGTATTATTGACAAACCTTCTCTTTTTCAGTGCGATGAGCCTGTGTCCCAGGGCGACATGGGCGTGTTCGCCTCCCGGTCCGGTCCCGCTTCCTGCTGGCACCCGGGCTGCTTCACTTGCTGCGTGTGCAAGGAGCTGCTGGTGGACCTTATCTACTTCTTCAGGGACGGCAAACTGTACTGCGGTAGGCACCACGCCGAGAGCCTCAAACCACGCTGTGCGGCCTGCGACGAGGTAAGACCCCGATCTTTTAGAGAATCTTCTTCTTAATACCTTCGCAACGAGCGACCCGTAGAATCCCCGAATTAATGTATAGGTTGAAGTAACTCTTTAAAATATTAACAAAATTGTAGGTTAAGAATTCAATTCTAAACATTTCAGTAAACTCTTCTTAACATAAATTTAAAATGAGACCTTTCAGCTGATTTTAAACCGTGCAACACTTGTCTGAGTCGACTTTCTCTTCCAGGCTTCACGGACACTCTTAGGGAGGTATTGACGAACCCCAATTTACAACTGTACACAATGTTATTAGACAAAGGAAATCGTGAAACCCGTATATGTTAAGAAGTATTCCACAGGGAAAGCAATATGTTTATTTTGAAAAATGGGATGCAGTGGGACATTGAAAAACATTTAATTAATTGTTATTTTATTTTAAAAAGGAAGAAAGAACTCTGCTAGCAACAAACTAGCAATCACTTAAGATGCTTCAGTGATCTTCTCTGAACGCTTAAATCTCATGTTAATTTGCGATGAAATTTATACAGAGGATTTCTAACCTGATGAATGTTTTGGGTATTTATTATAAAACATAGTAATAATCGCACTGTCTTTCTAAAACATTTTTTGAGGGTAGAATAGAGCCCCTCTAAAACAATAAAGCTTAAATATTAGATTAAATTGAAAAAGGGGTCCAAGAGAACTGAAAAAAAGGTCCAAGAATATTTAAAAAGTGAGAATTGTAAAAAAGAAAAAGGAAGAAGCTGACTGAAAAGTCGACAGTTTAGTTTTTATAAAGATCATAGATGGCAGCACCATACAAATTTGAATCTCGGTCAGTTGTAGAACGCTATTGTATTGCTAATGAAGTGTGATAATATGTGTGCCTACCTATTCAACAAAACAGTATTCGGATCATAACTTTAATTTTGATTGAGATTGTAGGTTTTTTAGAAGCTCATTTAAATGAGGTGAAAGTAAATAGTCTGATAGAAACAAATCCTTAAAATCTCATTTTGTTTCAAATGCTAATAATAGATGGCAGCACCATAACATTTTAATTTCTACTGCAAGTTTCCCAATTGTAAAAATCATGACATAATAATAAATTTTACTTTGGATCCAGAGCCAGAGGAGAGATGTGTCGGATTAAGTCTACAGACATATATAAAGATGCGGATCATCTGTGTCCATGTCCGCAGATACGGATTTGAGGCAATATTTTTAAATGATGTTTTAAATGATGTAAAATTTTTGAAGCATTGACAATCTGGGGTTTTTTTTTTTCCTTACTTTTTTTTTTCATTATTCCTTTTCTAAGATTTATTATATTTTAATATTACTCTTTTCAACAAAATAATGAGAGTTAAATTATCCATTTAGATCGACTAAGGCAGCTACCGAGACAGACACGGTCTTTTTTTTTTTCTAACCTACACACCACTCATTTAGAAATTTTAGAACCCAATCCAGCTTTTTGAAGAAACTTTTCATTTCTTGACATTTTCCTATCGTTTATTTTAGCCACATGTTACGACTGTTTTCTTTTCTCTAGGTACTATTTATTTAATGCGCGCGAATGTATTGTTTGACGTCTTATGTAATAATAATTATTAGATAAATAAAAGATAATAGGTAGATAATTATTTAGGTAATTGATAATTAATTAGATTCTAACCTAATTCTATTCTATTCTAATTATCTAATTAATTAGATAATTAATAATTATTAGATAAGGCAATGGATTTCTCCAGGAGTTTCTAAATACTGTCCACAGAGGTTGAACAGGGTAATGCAGCGGGTTAAAAGTTTCTTGCACCTAGAGCTTTTAATAGTCCGAGACTTGGTGAAGAAATTTACTTTTATTTTACATAAAAAAATTAGTAATAATACGATTCTTCTTGCTTATCTGAAATAGGTATGGAATGCCCGTCATGTTGCCAGTGGCTTAAAAGAAATCAGCTGCAAAGCGTCATGAACTGTATCTCGATTACAGATTTCTGCATCTTAGTCGGGGTCAACCGTAATCGGGATACCTCCCATTTTACTTCGCAGCGGGCCGTGCGATATTGCCAAGTGGGCTTTTAAACCAAGAAGAATCATTTTTCGTATGTAATTAACCTTCATTCAACACTCAATCCAACCCCTTGGAAGGGAAAAAAAAAAAAACGTACAAGAATGACTATTGTATCCCTATATAAATAAATACAATTGCCAAAATACAAGTGAATAACTGATAACTGATATATAATGAATACACTAATGGCTAATACAATATAAAGCTGTAAAAAACCGACTGTGCAAAATAGACAGAAAACATAGAGTGTCATGATTAGACACTTATTTTTTGTCCTCATGACAAAATTGGGCAAAATGGAGCAATTAGAAATTTAAATTAATTTATTCGCCATATGTTAGAGATAAATCTCTTGGAATGGCCGCGTGTATTTTAATCTCTCTTTCTTTCATTTCCAGATAATCTTCGCGGACGAGTGCACGGAGGCCGAGGGCAGAGCTTGGCACATGCGCCACTTCTGCTGCTTCGAGTGCGACCGTCAGCTAGGAGGGGAGCGTTACGTGATGAGAGACGGCCGCCCCTTCTGCCTGCACTGCTTCGACGCCACTTTCGCCGAGTACTGCGACTCCTGCGGCGACCCTATAGGGGTGGACCAGGGGCAGATGTCCCACGAAGGGCAACACTGGCACGCCACTGAGAGCTGCTTCCGATGCCACGCATGCACGGTGCCACTATTAGGGAGGCCTTTTCTTCCCCGCAAGGGACTCATCTACTGTTCCGTCCACTGCAGCAAAGGTCTGTCCCGCATTTTTATATCATTTGTCGATATTTGTATCCTTTAACGATTTGTACATAGGTTGTTAATTGGGACACACAGCACGATTTTTCTCGATAAAGCGGCTTTTCCAACTATCAGAAGTAAAGTAAATGCTATATTTCGATTTTGAAAATCTATCCAAATAAAGGTTAGCTTAATTGAAATACTTCACTCATGCGAAAACACCCGCTCGCTAATTTTAATCCTATGGGACAGTTATTTTACAATATCTCGTTTGCATTTCACTACTTTGAAACGATTTTTTTTTTTTGCATTGGATAGGTGAAGTCTATGCAGGTCGTTTTTCACTTTTTCGATTTTGTTTTCAGTTTTTAAAAATATTATTATTACGGTACTTTTACATCCGAAATTGAAAGTATTGAATTGAATCCTCATAAAAAAAAAAAAAAAAAAAAAAAAAAAAAAAAAACTAAACAAAATCGAAAAAATAAAAACTGTCTGCATAAAGATCGACCTCACCTATGCAATGCAAAAAAATAATTTAAAAATACTGAAATGCAAACGAGCTATTGTAAAATAACTGTCCTATAGAATTAACATTAGCGAGCGGGTGTTTTCGCATGAGTAAAATAGCCTCTTAAAAATACACACAGAAACACAGAAAAACAACATGAAAAATCTCTAAAATTGGCTGAAATTGTCAACTTTGACATCTTTTTCTAAAACTTTCTCTATAGGAAACTATATTTGACATCTGAGTTTCTCAACTAGAATAACTGTAATTTCTGTGGGCTTCATGACTGTGTCAGAAATTAGTCCATTTACATTTGAGAAATGCATTGAAAAAAAAAATCATTGTTCTGAATTAATTCGGCTTAATATCTAACAATATGAAGATGGAATTTTGTAATCTGTTTTTCACTCATTTCCTGATGAGGTAGAATTATAAAAATTCAATACAAAGGGGAGTTTCCAAGGACAATATGTCATTTCAATTTATTTAGAACTTAATTGTAAATTAATAATTTAATTTTAAGGCATTTTTTCATTAACATGCCACAGGACTTATAGTTCCATATTAATTAAATTAAGACTATATGTTGAGAAATCAATTTAAATAGCCTGATAGAGTAGTTTAAATAATGCTTCTGTTTTTCTTTCCCGTTGCCATACCTTAAAAAGGGAACCGATTCAAAAAGTATATATATATTTATAAATTCACTAGTTCACGCTTTCCACCAAACGTAGTAGAAAAAGTAGTAAATTTTTCACAATCGAAATCGGTGCCCCTGCCAAATTCAAGTATTGTAGCGGAAATTTTGGGGTGGAAACATTCATTGCAGTCGTGGAATGAGGTGCGATTTTCAAGATAAATATTAAATGCATATAAAACAGTGTTTTAAAACTATTTTTACTGTTATTTGACTTTTTTAACGAATTCTTGAGATGTAAATAGCGTTACGGACAGCCCTGTCTTTTCAGGTTATCTAGTTTGAGGTTTTAAAAGCAGTACGAAATACTGGTTCATTCTCTCTAACTCGTCTTTTTCGTATACGATATTTCGGTTTGGATGATATTTAAACTGTTTTTAATTTCTTCTATATTTGTGTCTTTTATATATATATATATATATATATATAATTTTTTTTTTCCTTTGTAAATATTTTATTTTTTTCTTTTCAAAATACCTAGATTGTTTTACTTTTCTCTCTCTCTCTCTTCTTCTTCTTTTTTTTTTCTCCCTTTGAAAATATTTTAATTTTTTTCCTTTCAAAATACCTAGATTGTTTTTCTTTTCTCTCTCTCTTCTTCTTCTTTTTTTTAATATATTTTTTTTCTTTGAAAATATTTTAATTTTTTCCTTTCAAAATACCTAGATTGTTTTTCTTTTCTCTCTGTCTCTCTCTCTCCTTCTTCTTCTTTTTTCTTTTTTTCTCTCTCTTCTACTTCTTTCTTTCTTTCTTTATTTTTTCTTTATTTTTATGACATAAATGTGAACGCATTTTTTCTTTATTTATTTTCAGAAAATGATGATGATACTAATTTTGTGTTTTCGATATTTTCAGTCGGCGAGCAGAGCAGCGGCAACAGCAGGCGGAACAAGCCCCTTGGAGGGAGTTTCAGCGGCGACAGCCCCCACCCCTCGAGCCCTTTGGTTCCGAGGAGCCCCTTAGTCCCTTACCGCAACGCCACCGCCGCCAACGACCCTCTCATCTGCCGGAACCTCTCGCAGGACGCAGAAAAGAACAGCGACAAGTAGGGACTGTATACTGTTATTCACTGTTGCTCTTTGGTGGTGTTATTTCGCGAACTGTTATGTTGCATCTTTATACAGAGTTTTTAAAAGATATTGAAACGTGCTTTAATTTTTGACTTGTTGGAGAGAGGTCATCTACAGGGTGTTCCAAAAACATAGACCTCTGTTTTTATTCTTTAAATATTGATCATAGACATATATTATAAATTACAAAGTTACGTAAAAAAGGGTACATAATTTTATGAAATCGATTAAAATTTTCAGGAGATTAAATTTGTAGAAGTACAAAATTAAAAAAATTTTACGGCCCCTCGTACAAAAAATCCCAATGAGTAAAAGGTATACTCTAATAGGTCATGTACAAAATTTCAGCATTTTATCGTGAAAAGCCGCAGAGATATGTTTAAACAAAGTTGGTGAAGGGTTAATCATAAATTAAAATGTAAATGTTATAATTTCTGCACTGTTTAGATACTTTTGTACCAATAAATAGCACAATTATTATTTACTCATGCAATCATTGTTTTGTTTTGTAATTTGTGCACGACCTCTGAAACGCGATTATCCGACATGATTTTGTCCCTTTGCTAACAGACATTGAAAAATGGTTTAAGTCAGCATTTATGATTGTCATATTTCTGCGACTTTTTATGATAAAATGCTGAAATTTTGTACATGACTTTATTAGTGTATGGGATATATTTTACTCATTAAGAAATTTTTTGAACGAAGGCCGTATACAAAATTTAATTTTGTATTTCTTCAAATTTAATCCCTTGAAAATTTTAATCGATTTCATAAAATTCTGCGACTTTTTATGATAAAATGCTGAATCTTTGTACGTGACTTTATTAGTGTATGGGACACATTTTACTCATTAAGAAATTTTTTGAACGGAGGCCGTATAAAAATTTAATTTTTGTATTTCTTCAAATTTAATCTCTTGAAATTTTTAATCTATTTCATAAAATTCTGTACCGTTTTTTACGTAACTTTGTAATTTATAATATAGGTCGATGATCAATATTTACGGAATAAAAGTCGAGGTTAATGTTTTTTGCGACACTCTGTATAATTTAAAAGAGACAAAAGCTTCTGTTAGGTCCAATATTAGAGCTACTAAATATATATAGCAGCCTTAATTATCATGGACGCTTTCAGTATAACGTCAGTCCTGGCGTTTTGGTTAGAAACCGACTCCAAACAAACGGTCGCTATGTTTAATCTTTTATTAAATATAAATCGTAAAAAATTTTACCACTGCCTGAAAATTATTAAAACACTTAGCTGTCAGATGCAGCTGTACGATATATATAGATATAGTATAATATTCAAACAAAATAGAAAATACACCCTGTATAATTTAAGAGACAAGAGCTCCTGTTAGTCCAATATTAGAAACATCATCATAGACGTTTTCAGTGTGACGTCAGTCCTGGCGTTTTGGTTAGAAACTGAGTCCAAACAAACGGTCGCTATGGTTAATTTTTTATTGAATATAAATCGTAAAATAAGTTACCACTGCCTGAAAATTATTAAAACACTTAGCTGTCAGATGTAGCTGTACGATATCTAAACTAATAAAAGAAAGTTTCGCTCTGTGTGTCTGTGTGTGTGTCTGTTGGCGATGGCTAGGAAAATCTGGCCCACCTAGAAGGCTGGAAATTTAGATTTAGGTAGTCCAAACCCTCTCCTGGTGCAACATTACTTCAGAATTTTAATATTTTAATTACTTTCTGAAATATTAATTAAAATGCACAAAGCACTCTCATTAAAAATACGCTTTTATTCTCTTGGGTTGGTTGGTTCACTGGTTGGTTGCATCGATTCTTCACAGAAGTAGTTAAATAAAAAAGCGATGCACAAATAAGGATTTCTAACTAAATAGTGTCAACATGGATTGAAGTTGTTAGCGTAGAGGAGCCATGCGAATGTCACGCCACCTGTACATGACAAATTACACATACGTCCCACTGATTGAAATATTTTGCAGGCATATTTTTCTTCATGACAATTAGTCGGGTTTAAGTTTTTTTTTACATGACATTTATTATTATGATGGAGATTGTTAATACAGAAAACTTTATTTAACAGATTCTTTTTTATATTTGCGAGAATTAAGAGGGACAAGGGTCTAATTACATTTAAGCTTCAAGGTGTATTTCTAGAAAGCAGTTACCAGAATTTCCGAATAGTAGTGTAAAAGTAGTAAGCCAAATATCAAATTAAGTTCCTAGCTTAACCAAATGAATCAATCATTAAAGATGTATTGTGATCCTCCTAATTAGTTATTTGCTGAAGGCCACTTAAACCCCCCCCCCCCCCACACACACACCTCCCGGACCGTCCTTCAAGGTTTTTTTCTCTAACTATGCTCCGTTTCCATATCTCAGCAACTATCTTTCCGACGCAAGTGATTTCAAACATTATAATTAATTTAATAGTCACCATTTATAACATTAAACTAAATTTATGAGTAGCGGTTACCACTATTTACGAATAACAGTTTAAGCCAAATTTGTAATTAAATTCAAAGCTTAAGGAAACGAACGAATTTTGAAAGATGCATAGTGGTCCTCCTAATTAGTTATTTGCTGAAGGCCACTTGAACAACCCCCCCCCCACCCCCCACCCCTACAGGCCCGTCCTTCAAGGTTTTTTCTCTAACTATGCTCCGTTTCCATATCTCAGCAACTATCTTTCCGATTTCAACACAAGTGATTCCAAACATTATAATTAACTTATTGTCACTCTTTATAACATTAAACTAAAATTATGAATAGCGGTTACTACTATTTACGAATAATAGTTTAAGCCAAATTTGCAATTAAGTTCAAAGCTTAAGCAAACGAACGATTTTTGAAAGATGCATAGTGGTCCTCCTAATTAGTCATTTGCTGAAGGACACTTGAACAACCCCCCCCCTCCCCCCCCCGGCACTCCTTCCAAGGTTTTTTTCTCTAACTATGCTCCGTTTTCATATCTCAGCAACTATCTTTCCGATTTCAACCCAAGTGATTCCAAACATTATAATTAACTTAAATGTCACTCTTTATAACATTAAACTAAATTTATGAGTAGCGGTTACCACTATTTCCGAATAATTGGGTAAGCCAAATTTGTAATTAAGTTCCTAGCTTAAGCAAACGAACGGATTTCGAAAGATGCATAGTGCTCCTCTTAATTAGTCATTTGCTGAAGGGTACTTGAACAAACCTCCCTCTCCCCCGGCTCCTCCTTCAAGGTTTTTCTCTAACTATGCTCCGTTTCCATATATCAGCAACTATCTTTCCGATTTCAACGCAAGTGATTCCAAACATTATATTTAACTTAATAGTCACCTTTTATAACATTAAATTAAATTTATGAGTAGCGGTTACCACTATTTACAAATAAGAGTTTAAGCCAACTTTGTAATTAAGTTCCTAGCTTAACAAAACGAACGAATATTTATGCATGCATAGTGGGCCTCCTAATTAGTCATTTTCTGAAAGACACTCGAACATCTCCTCCCTTCGGCACCTCACTCAAGGTTATTTTCTCTAACTGTGCCTTATTGCAATAACTGGGCTAATAATGTTCCAATCTTCTCGAAACCAGCTCAATTTTGTAGTGCGCCTACTATACAGTAACGTAGGCAGCGGGGATCTGTCTCAGAAGTTCGTTCGGAAAGAGGTTTGTTTAGAACAGAATGCTCCCCTGGCGGTGGTAGGGGGAAATAAAAGATTTTCTAGAGCGTACGAGCATGCCTGGTATACGGTTCCGAAGCCATCGTAGACCGTGGCCATAGTTCCGTTTTTTAAGAGATTTAAGTTTATTACAAGGGCTCGGCAACGCCGGGCGGGTCAGCTAGTATATAGATATAGTATAATATACAAACAAAATAGAAAATACAATACAGCAAACGTTTGTTTGGAGTCAGTTTCCAACCAAAACGTCTTGACTGACGTCACGACTGAAAACGTCCACAATTTCTTTTAGCCAATCACTGGTTTGTTCCTCTATAAGTAGTGTTGCCATCTAGTAGCGTTCTGAGGTAACATAAACGAAGAAAAAGTAATTTTTCCACAGCAGCTTACTAGAAACGATGCTCAAAATCCATGACATTCAAATTTTTATACACCTGTTCAATTTTGAATGACTTTTTATTTCATTATTATCATTATTTATTTATTTTTGCTGCGAGTTGTATCGAAACTCGCAGGATTCGGGCACCGTATGAAAATTTTTTAATTTCTCAAATTTTCAGAAATTCACTTATATACCCAAGCATTTTCTGAAATGAATATTGACTTCTTTGTAAACGTTTTCAAAGTGGGAAGTGGTCTATCTGAAGCCGACTGTTTAAAAATGAGTTAACCTGTGTTGCATTGCATTTTCATGCCCATTATTTGTATTTGACAAAACCATTTTGATTTTTCTCAGGAAACTCGTTATTTCTGGTGAGAGTTCCCTGGTGGAAGGCGGTGACCAGTCTCCAATGAACGGTCGCTCGAGGGATCCCATCAACATGTCCGACCTCACACTGGACGCTTTCATGGCCAAATCGCCGCAAGTCTTCGTGCAGGTAAGACCTCCTATTACATCTCTACATGCACTGGTATTATCAAGAACATAGAACTAGAGAAAGACTTCTAACGCAATAGTGTTAATATCGTGTCGCGATTTTGGAACTAAATGGCAGCTGCACGGTTCTGTGCACTGTGCAGCCGGTGAGAATCGGCTAAGGTAGCGTCACCTACAACAACAAACCGAAACCGTATATCCAGCACCAGACAATTGCTTTCAAACAGACGATTTGATGAAGCAGACGAACTGGTGACATATGGAGAAGCTGTCCTACACACGCGCCACCTATTTGAGACATTTTTCGAGGAACGATTTTCTTCTTGTAAAGGCTATTTTGTTAGAAGTACTGATCAAGTTCTATGTTCATGGGTATTATTATGTCTGCGCATGGACCATTTTTTATTGTGGAGTTGTCTTTAAATGTCCAGGAATGCACAATTAAAAGTATTTACCAGCCGAATTATATAGAAAGTAACGAAATCCATTCCATGCCACACGTTATGAAAAAACATAAAGTGCACACTAAAAAAATAGTTCGCGTTCTCTTAAAATAAAAGCAGAATCTTAAGGTGATTCTCAACTGACCTGCTCTACAACGCCAAATTCTCAACAACTCAAAATTAAACGCAGTGGCATAAAATGTACAGGTCTGAATATGGAAGCGATTTGGAATCGAAATGAGTTTTCCAATGTTTGATAAATAAATTGCTTATCCAGTTATAAACGATTCGAGACATGTGACGACCGGTTTTTCTCACGTCTGGAAATTCAGTTCAAAACGCCCACTTTGACAATATTTTCTGATAGATCTACTGCCTTTACCAAAAAATGGAAACCGTCTTTCGATTACAAAGTTTTTGAATAAGAGCACCATAGAATTTCCTTGGTTTCTGAACAAAAATAAATTAAAAAATATGTCATAAAGTAGCCAGTTTGGATTTGAGAACAGCCTTAATGATTGCATGTCATTCTGCTGCATACATCCGTCAGCACCAATGCCTATGTCGTCTTTCGAACAATTTGTGCCGTGAAGAAGCCTCTCCCTAGGTCTAAAATAACTTACAGGTATTTTACAAAATGACTCTCAGATTACCAACTCATAATGAAGCTGAAACCGAAATCAGGATATGCTTGCGATGAGCTCTTAGCCTCAAACAATAAATATAATGGTAGATAGAAACATATTAAGTAAATGTATTAGTAAATGAACTGCTTCGTTTTAATGCTTTTAATTTACTCTTTTAAAGTCACTTTTTAATTGCTAGTTATCAATTCTTCAGTTTTTTCGCCCTCCGAAATAAGTCAGAATTTTTTAAAGAAAAGGCATTGAAAACCCGTAATCCCTCTTTCAAAAACAAAATTAAAAAAAATATTGGCTTACAGGCTTGAATTTTTAACTCCTGTTTAATAGGATTATTGGAGAAAACTAATAGAATGTCCATTAAAGATTTAGGGGGCAGGGGGAGGCACGGAGCTCCTCCGAACCCTCCTACCTGTAGGAGAAATTTTTGTACTAGCTCTGGCCCGCCCGGCGTTGCCCGGGCAGACTGTCATTGAAAAATATATTAAGCCTATTTTGGCGGTCAGTTATGCTCTGTGTTTGACGGCTTTCTCGATTTTCTCTTCTTAATTCGGCTTCTTCTTCACTTTCAAGCATTCGCCGAGATCTTTTACGGGCATTTCTAATGATATTTTGAAGTTCCATAATTGCCGCAAAAGAGCGAAAACGTAAATAAACCCGATTTACCTCGGCCTAAATCCTGCCAAAGGACTTTCACACAATAACCAATGAGATGCGTTTCATTCGGGCGTTTGCCATTAAACACTTAATAAATAATCGCGATTTCTGTGCTACGTATGATAGCATAATATATATTTATATACATGACTTTGTTGTCTGCCGATAGATGTACTCTATATATTTGATAATGTACCACTGCTATTTATTTAAATGTTCCTGCATTTTTCAATTCCAGGTCGTGGAGGAAATCCAAGAGCAGAGGAAAGACCGCAGCCGGTACCACCACCGTCGCACCACCGCCCATTTCTCCATGCCAGATCTCACCCGGGACACCGGATCACCACCCCTCACACCCCCACCGCCGGATAGTCCCCCTATCAAAGATGACATACAGGGCAGCACTACCAGCGGGACAGTGTCCTCGAAGAAGCTGATCGTTCGCTTCAGCCCTTCCACCGCCAAATTGCCTCCTTCCAGCGAAGACGAAGACGGCCAGAACAGAACCCTCTCCCAGAAAGTCGAGAGGTAAGATAATTTTGTTAGGAGCCACTGTCCAGTAGATGAGTTTTTTTTTTTTTTTTTTTTTCTAGCTGTTATTTTTTACTGAGTGCCATATACTGGTCACTGTAAATATTTCTATTAATAGGCTATATAGAAATAGCATTTGATAACTGTAAAAAAAAAAAAAAAGTGTAAAAGTTTTCCTAAAATTGTTTTCTTTTAAATCTAATAGTAAATGGAAATTTTAAATAAATTTGAAAAATAACCATTATAGCTGATTTTTACGAGTCAGTTTTGCCCTTAAGTACTGGGTGGTTATAATATAAGTATTTCTATTTGGAGCTGTCTGTGGCTCGAAGGAATAACCTGAATGAAACCAAAATCGGTATACTTACTATTCGAAAAGGGGGAAGAAGAATGGAACAATAAAAAAAAATAATTACAATAATCACCGACAGAGGGTGCTACTGAGTGTGAAATGTAATGTGTTATACAAGAACAAAGAATTGAAGCGTCAAACCGGATGGAACACATAATTTATTGGAAAATGTCGCAGTGAATGTGGTTACGCTTTCTCATGGCGGTGCCGTTCAGGTTCCACACGGTCATTGTGCTGAAGGACACAATACAGGCAGTGCATGACGTGCTCAACTGCGGAATGTAACGCATCAGGAGTGATATTACGCACATGTTATGATATGTGGTAAAGTCATTGAGGGTTGCGACACCTCCACGTTACACAATTACGCATTACATTTGGTCAAAAGCGCCATCTGTCAGCGATTATTGCAATTAATTATTTTTATTGTTTCATTCTTCTGCCCCCTTCTCGAATAGTAAGTATACCGGTTTTGGTTTCATTCCGGTTATTCCTTCAAGCTACAGACAACTCCAAATAGAGATACTTATATTATAACCAACCGGTAAATAGTATGACAGTTACTGATTTAACTATACAAACTCTTGGGCTTTATTTTGTTGGATTCGGTTTATTTTTTCTTTTCTTTCTTTTTCAGAAATAACTTTAGATAAATAAACAGATATTTAAAAAATATTTCCATTTCTTATATTTATTTAACCATTGAAGATGTAGGTAAAATTTTTTATATGAAAATGTAAACTTTCTTTCCTTTCAAAAAGTACTAGGCCAAGTTAAAACGAAATTAATTGGATTTATTATTATTACTATTTTTTTTCTTTTGCTGTTGCTTAAAAAAATGTAATCGCCTTACTTCAAAGTTTAGTCACCTACTGGTAAATGGTTATTTTAAGCTTTAACGAGAAGTCTTCCAATTTTATTCTATTCTAATTTAATTTAATTTATTATTATTATTATTTAATTAATTATTACTTTGAATTTCGTTTCTTTCCAACGTCCCCCTTTCTTTATTCTGTGCTTTATCTTGAACTTCCTTCTTTCCTTTGCTCTTTCTTTCTTCTAAAATAGAATGTTCCTTCTCGGCTTGTACATTTTTCCTGTACATTTTATTGTCTATCCCAAATGAAGAGAGCGGGAAAATAAATAAAAGCACGTGCGAATTGGCAACCTTTGCAATGCCTCGACTACAATGAAAGTCAGCCCGTGAAAGAGGGCTTCGTGACGTCCAGTCTTTTTCGGTGATTGAGTTGAGAGCGCTTTTTTAAAGTTTCAAGATTTATTTTATTCTTTTAGCATCAAAAAACGAATACACCATTTATTTAATCTATTTTTAATAAACCGGATCATCGAAAAATTGCTGGACAGCACGAGGGCCTCTTTCACCGCACATCCCTTCTGCGCATCGTCTGAAGGTCACGGCTGCAAAAAAGTTACATCGAACACATCTCGGAGAATGGCCGAGTACTTTGCATGAAAATTATTGTGTTCCTAAATTACTTTTAGAGTTAGGTATTTTAATGTGTTCAACTTTTTTCGATGATATTTTTTAGGGTGAAATCAATAAAGTTTTCAACTTTATTTACAGGTCTTCCTCTTCTTCGTGCGCGGGAAGCGAAGATACCTACACCAAAAACAAAGTCAAAAGGAACTCTGGTGTGTTGAGGAGCAGGAGCTACGGGGACACATCCGAGCTGGAATCGCACTACCAACCCTCTGGACAGGGTCCTTCCGACTACAGGTGCGGTTAAATTTCTCTCTCTTCAAGCAGTGATAAGAGCTCGAATTTCACGATTCAAAATAGTACTAATAAAAATGCTCTTACTTTTTTAAGCACTTTCCAATATAGTTGAACAGTGTGTAGGAAAAACTGTCCTAAAATGACATACCTGGCGGTATTAAAAAAAAATATTTTTCCACACTCAACAACACAAAATTTTGCGACACATTTTCAGACTCATTTTTAAAAGTAAAAACATAAAACTTGGCGGCGTGATTTATAAAGAGATTTATGAGACCCATGTTTTTATTTTTCGTTCAATTAATTAGAAATTGATTTACAAACAATTATTTTCACAGTACGATAATATTTTTTGTTTCCAGCGCTATCGCTTCGGGAAATTCGGTTCAAAATGTCCACTTTGACGGCATTTTTTGAAATATATTCTGCCTTTATCGAACAATCGAGACAATACGGACATTATAAAGTTTCTGAATAAGATAACCTGCCAATTGGATGCATATTAGAGCAAAAATGAATTTAAAAATGTGTCTCAAAATAAGCAGTTTGGATTTAAATACACCCTTGGAAAAATACTTTTATTCATGCAAATGTTTTCTCATGACCTTTATTTTTTACAAACTAACTTTGCGAAGTATACAAAATCCAATGGTGCCTTTTAAAAAAGTAACAAATAAAGTCACAGTGTGATAATAACGATTTATATAAAATGCGGCACTATGTCAATTTATCTACAGGTCTGTTCTAAAACGACACACCCATAAGGTACATTAATTTTACTTGCACACATCACAAATATATATATATATTTTTTTTTGCTCACCAAGAAACACTGACACATTCACTATGTGTCCACTTTGAACACTTAACACATTTTATCCACTTCTCCTTCGGTTTTGAGTGACTGAATAAATCATTGCAATAGAACAGGCTTCGTCATCATCATCTGCAAAAAGATCCATGTCTTTGTCGTCATCATTGGATATAACAAAGCGAATTTTCTTCTTAGCCTGTGGAGCTGCACGTGTTGAGTGTGATTTATGTTTCATGGCAGCTTTTGTCTTTGCTTCGGGAATATTAGGACTGCTAGCCAGAACTGTAGCACCTTCATGCTTCCTCATTTCAGAATAGGATCTAACATGAGGTGCACAAGGAAGTGGAGATACATCAAGTTGTCTGATAAATGAAGACCAGCAGGGAAGACCGAGCTATGCTCGGTCAAAATTAAATTTAAGTACAAATATCATGACCCATGACCAAAATGACCCACTAATTGAATTTTCTCGAACATGTGACTTAGCCCAACAGTCTTCTCGTGCTCGAAAACCATAGGATGCAAAATTTAGTGTAAATTGAGCCACTTTTTAGATCTTGACCCACAATGACCCAAAAATGACCCACTAATCGAAAGTTCTCGAACATGTGACCCAGCCCAATAGTCTTCTCGTGCCCGAAAATAGTCGGATATAAAATTTAGTCAATAATCGTTTGAACCGTTTTTTAGATAAAATTAGCTTGACCATGACCAAAAATGACCCACTAATTGAATTTTCTCGAACATGTGACCTAGCCCAACAGTCTTCTCGTGCCCGAAAATCATTGGATGCAAAAATTAGTGTAAATTCAGCCGCTTTTTAGATCTTGACCCACAATGACCCAGACATGACCCACTAATCGAATTTTCTCGGACATGTGACCTAGCCCTATGATTTTATCGTGCTCGAAACTCGTAGGACACAAAATTTAATCAAAATCGTTACGACCGTTTTTTAGATAAAATTAATTTGACCCGCGTTGACCCAAAAATGATCCACTAATCGAAAGTTCTCGAACATGTGACCCAGCCCAATAGTCTTCTCGTGCCCGAAAATAGTCGGATACAAAATTTCGTCAAAATCGTTTGAACCGTTTTTTAGATACAATTAGCTTGACCATGACCCAAAATGACCCACTAATTGAATTTTCTCGAACATGTGACCTAGCCCAACAGTCTTCTCGTGCCCGAAAACCATTGGATGCAAAATTTAGTGTAAATTGAGCCGCTTTTTAGATCTTGACCCACAATGACCCACAAATGTCCCACTAATCGAATTTTCTCGAACATGTGACCTAGTCCAATTATTTTATCGTGCTCGAAACTCGTAGGACACAAAATTTAATCAAAATCGTTAGAGCCGTTTTTTAGATAAAATTAATTTGACCCGCGTTGACCCAAAAATGACCCACTAATCGAAAGTTTTCGAACATGTGACCCAGCCCAATAGTCTTCTCGTGCCCGAAAATAGTCGGATACAAAATTTCGTCAAAATCGTTTGAACCGTTTTTTAGATACAATTAGCTTGACCATGACCCAAAATGACCCACTAATTGAATTTTCTCGAACATGTGACCTAGTCCAACAGTCTTCTCGTGCCCGAAAGTCATTGGATGCAAAAATTAGTGTAAATTCAGCCGCTTTTTAGATCTTGATCCACAATGACCCAGACATGACCCACTAATCGAATTTTCTCGGACATGTGACCTAGCCCTATGATTTTATCGTGCTCGAAACTCGCAGGACACAAAATTTAATCAAAATCGTTACGACCGTTTTTTAGATAAAATTAATTTGACCCGCGTTGACCCAAAAATGATCCACTAATCGAAAGTTCTCGAACATGTGACCCAGCCCAATAGTCTTCTCGTGCTCGAAAACCATTGGATACAAAATTTAGTGTAAATTGAGCCGCTTTTTAGATCTTGACCCACAATGACCCAAAAATGACCCACTAATCGAAAGTTCTCGAACATGTGACCCAGCCCAATAGTCTTCTCGTGCCCGAAAATAGTCGGATACAAAATTTCGTCAAAATCGTTTGAACCGTTTTTTAGATACAATTAGCTTGACCATGACCCAAAATGACCCACTAATTGAATTTTCTCGACCATGTGACCTAACCCAACAGTCTTCTCGTGCCCGAAAACCATTGGATGCAAAATTTAGTGTAAATTGAGCCGCTTTTTAGATCTTGACCCACAATGACCCAGAAATGACCCACTAATCGAATTTTCTCGGACATGTGATCTAGCCCAATTATTTTATCGTGCTCGAAACTCGTAGGACACAAAATTTAATCAAAATCGTTAGAGCCGTTTTTTAGATAAAATTAATTTGACCCGCTTTGACCCAAAAATGACCCACTAATTGAACGTTCTCGAACATGTGACCCAGCCCAATAGTCTTCTCGTGCTCGAAAACCATTGGATACAAAATTTAGTGTAAATTGAGCCGCTTTTTAGATCTTGACCCACAATGACCCAAAAATGACCCACTAATCGAAAGTTCTCGAACATGTGACCCAGCCCAATAGTCTTCTCGTGCCCGAAAATAGTCGGATACAAAATTTCGTCAAAATCGTTTGAACCGTTTTTTAGATACAATTAGCTTGACCATGACCCAAAATGACCCACTAATTGAATTTTCTCGAACATGTGACCCAGCCCAATAGTCTTCTCGTGCCCGAAAATGGTCGGATACAAAATTTCGTCAAAATCGTTTGAACCGTTTTTTAGATACAATTAGCTAGACCATGACCCAAAATGACCCACTAATCGAATTTTCTCGAACATGTGTGACCTAGCCCAATGGTTTTCTGGTGCCCCAAAACGGTAGGACACGAAATTTCGTCAAAATCGTTAGGGCCGTTCTTAAGATAATTTTAGAATATATATATATATATATATAACCACACGCAAGATTTGCCCGTATTAGAATATATGATGATGAACTTGAAGAGGCTGCCAGTTGAAAAGATACACAACGTCTTCGGAGTGTTGGAAGCAGGTGTTGTCGACTCTGGAATGGACAGTATTCTTCCTTTCGGTTCGAGGCTATGAAACACCAGCTGTTTATGAAAACATTGAAAAATCGCTCCTTTTGAAAGCATTTTGCTGTTGACGAATTCGCTTATTTTTTATTTAGTTACTGAAAAGATAGACATGTATACTGTAGATCTGAATAATATAAAGAATATTCATTCAATTTCAGATTAATTTTGCCTTAATTATCGAATTCATTAGCAATATAACGTTAAAACAAATTACGTTATAGCCATTGTCTATAAAAATGAGTGAAATTTCAAGTGTTTAAATTGAGGTTTGTTTATAAATTATGTAAATTAAACTTTTTTTACATAAATATGCTTCTATTTCGTGATTTTAATGTTCATTTTTAGTATTCACAAAATTTTTCATTTAAATTTTGCAAATCATGCCTTTATCAAATTTTTCATTAATTAATATTTAAATAATGAAATAATAAGCGTTTGTTTTCATTAATTTGATTTCTGAGCTCATAAGTGTAACACTAAAATAACATGACTAAGAGACTAAGAGAAAGAGCGAGAAAATCCTTCGTGAATGCAAAGCATAAACAAACGATCACGCCGCCATTTTACCTACTACGACGTCACAAGAATATTGTTCATTAAAGGTGGTGACATTGAAACTGTGAAAATTGACGGATTAGGTCTAAATAGGCTGTTATCTGTAGAACTTGTGTTTCTGTTGTTGCTTTCCTTATTTTCCAGTGGACTTTCTGTCATAACTGAAGTACAGAAAACATGATCGGGAAAGATGGCTGGTGGCATGCCATTTTACCTACAATTACCACATTGTACATGCAGAGGCAGTATTCGAGAACACATGCATTTATAATTTTTCGCATATACGGAAAATAATCTAAAAAGAAACAAGTATTCACCTTATACTGTAGATATGTAATCACTGATATGAAACAACGTGAATTAGCACAAAAAAGTAGTCTTAGAAATTTCTGACGAAAGTGTAAACAGTTTCTTTGTAAACGATGAAGAATACAAACTTGATTAAATGCTTATCGTTGCCGATCGATTTCACAACATAACTGCGTATCGTTTAGTGCTCTCCTCTAGCGACAATATTAAGAAACATAAGGTATGTCATTTTACATAAGTATGTCATTTTGGGACAGTTTTCCCTATGATTTCAGTTTATCTGTCTGGTCGTGTCTAACTCTCGTAAATAAGACTACCACGTAACTCATGTATGTGATTGAGGTTTACTATAGCATGTTCACTAATGAAAATAAATGAAGTATGTTGAATGTATAGTTTGTTTACATAAAAGAATTCCGTTGCACTAGGTGTCTATAGCAGGGGTCGGCAAGTAAATTTTAAGTAGGATCCGAATACTTTTGAAAATTTTTATCGAAGTCCAGAGAAAAAACACTTAATAAGTAATATTAGTACTTATTAATTTTAAATTGTTATTTTTACATATACATACATACACTATAGAATAGAAAAATCAGGTATTTGTTATAAAAAAATTACTATATACACAAGTATACGTTCTGAAAAATTTTATATACACATTATAAAATTGAAAAAACATATAATTGTTGAAAAATTAGTGCGAAAAATTACGTCTTGGGCGAGTTTTTTATAATTTGGTTCACGTGGTGAACAGCTAATTCGAAGAGTGTCTTCAAGGTGTGCGTCCGTTAACCTCGAATGATATTTGTTCTTCAAAAAAATCATTTTGGAGAAAGTTGTTTCACCTAGATATGTAGAACCAAAATTTTTGGCGGTCCACGATTTTGACCTTCCGCGGTCCGGATGTGGACCGCGGTCTGCCAGTTGCCGACCGTTGGTCTATAGGGAAAAAATCGTTTGCGGTGCAATTTAATGATGTTACGATACTTTAAACATAATGAAATACATATGCATCACTGAGTTGCTACAACACGTGTCTATAGATTATGGAGTACGTAGTATTTGTTCGTCATGTTCATTTACACACAAAATAATTCGACTACAGGGCTGATGATGAGCGATCATTGCTAAGCTGTGCTAAACATTTTTAAACTTAACTCATTCTGAGTGTATGACGTGTGGTGTGTATAAATTCTATAGATACTATACACAGCTGCACGAAATAATTCACACACATGGTCGGATACGGCAGCCATTGCTGAAAATGGATTTTTACCAATTTATGTGTTTTTTAAATTGTTTATTTAGATATCTCATTTCATTGTACTGGAAAAAAAAATGAAATTTCTGGACAACACTCTGTTAGTGTGGGAAAGTGTTTCATAATCCGCACCATGCATGATTTTCCGTTCTTGTTATCCTCGAAGCGGGATTCTTTTCGGTGGCGTACGGCATTCGTTCCTATTAGTTATCTATTTCGTATAATCCAAGGAATCACAAAAGGGGGGCTCGCTCAAAGACGACAATCTATCTTAACCAATAGCGGCTCGTGACTGGCTTTATTTGGGGCACTGAATACATGGCTGCTAAATTTATTCTTTTCTTACCACTATTATTAAAAAGGAATACTTTATTTTATTTACTGCAGAAAGTTCTGCCATTAAACAAGGAAAACATTTATTGTAAAAAATAATGTATGTTTCAGGTACGCCACTGACCTTAACACACCCCAAAATAATAAATAAATGTGAATACTGTTGGTCAGTTACTGGGTGAACTGAGGGTAAGGCCGTAGCCCCTATATGTGAATACTGCTGGTCAGCTCTAGGTGAATTGAGAAGATGTCCTCTAGTTCAAACATAGCTTAATATAATATCTTTATTTCAAATTTTAATTGCTTAAAAGGCGTATAGTCAACATAGTGAAAAAAAGTATCCAAACCGGGACTCGAACCCGGGTCATCAGTATAGCGCACTGACGTTCTACCAACTGAACCACTTGGAACGACACCCAGCCTGGCACTTCTCACTGTCACATGTTGACAAGGCTACAAACGCAGCACAAGATGGAATAATTTTCCGTGAGCCACCAACCCTGGGGCAAACACGAAGCTAAAGAGAATCCAGCACCGATAAATAAATAAATCTATTTTTATTTTTTATTATAAAATTAGATTTATAATATACAAAAGATTAAACATGTATACATCAGTTACGTTTAAGAATTAACATTACATTTGCATACCTGCCAACTTTTAACTAAACTTCCGTACAATGCGAGTTAATTTGATCCAAGTTAAAGACGTTACTAACCAGAAAATTTATCTGAAAAAGTAATAAATATTTAGTTTCATGTTTTTACGTAGAATCTATTTGATTGCACTTCTTAATTTTTTTTTTTTAATGTTTTTAACCTTGGTTAAATTAACTTATATTGTGCGGAAGTTTAGTGCGATATTGGCAGGTATGCGTTTGCGGCTCTTGCTAGCTGAAAACCTCGTACAATTGCATCTTGAATTCTGGGATGGTTTGAAGATCAGATCTCCACTCTCCAACAGCCCACCAACAACTAACTTACTTTACACATTGCTGTCAGAGCCTAAGTCTGTTCTCAAAACCACAGAAGCTACTTTCTGACACAATTTTAAATTCATTTTTATTCGGAAACACGTGAAATTGGCAGGTGTTCTTATTCAGACACTGTGTCATCGAAATAAATTTTCTATTTTTGTGGTAAATGCAGAAGATCGTTAAGAAAATACTGTCTTAGTCGGCATTTTGAACCGAATTACCGAGGCAGCACAGTGAAAAGGGGGGAAAATCGTGTTGTCACGTGACACCAATCACTTATAACTGAGCTCGATTTATCAAAAAATGAAAAACTCATTTCGCTTCCATTAGTCAGGCCTGCCAAATTTATGCTTTTGCGTTTAAAAATGAGTCTGAAATTGTGCCATAAAGTTTGGCGTTGTTGAGCAGGTCAGTGGAGAACCAGCTTAATATTGCCGCTTAAAATTATTTACACTTCCGCAGTCTGATGTTGGGGTCTGTGGTTTTTAACACTTTTCAACACAGTTGAAAAGTGTTTTTCAATTCGATTTGTCCGAGCTCTAACTCTTGTAAACATACATGAATTGCCATGAAATTTTTATATGAGCCCTTGATAGCCAAAGTGGACTATCCCACATTTTTGTGAAGAATAAGTTTGAAGTGTCAAAGGATTGTATGTGCTGCCATCTATTGTCTGTATAAAGAATTTTATTAATTTCGAAACTATTCAAATGATAGAGCCAGTTTTACAGATGGTTCAACTTAACTTGGATATCAAATTGCCAGTGCAAGAGTGGATCAAGTGGCTTGGTCCACTCTGGCACTGGCAGAACTGGTCTAGAAGAGTTTGACAAACACTTCTACAAATTTTGGAAAGCATTTTTCTCGAAACCACCTCTGGCGAGATTGATCATGTTTGGTTCTCAACGCTTCATATGTTCTTTAGGTTTACTATGGCATGTTCGGTATTTAAACTGAACTGTGTAGCATTTATAATTCGTTTACAGGGACACTCAAAAGAATGTCGTTACATTAGGTCTATGGAGAAAAATCGTATGAAATGTATTTTACTGATGTTACTCTATTCCAAACATATTGAAATAGATATATATAACTCAAGTGCACTACAATATGCTTACTGTAGAATAGGGTGTACAAAACATTTCATCATTGATTTACAGGGGCACACAAAATTATTTGGTTAAAGTAACTGTATGTCTATGAGCGACCATGGCTGAAAATCCGTTTTCAGTTGTGGTACGCGTTTTTAAATTTAACTCATTTTTGGCATATTACTCGGTGTATATAAATTCTGTAGATCCTATACAGGGCTGCACAAAAGAATTAGAGTTTATTTCCGTTTATTGACAGAAATTCTTGAAAGGGAATTTTTAACTGTGTTATGCATTTTTTAACTGAACTCAATTTTAGCATACTATGCAGTATATGTACAAATCTATAATATACAAAGCTTCACAAAAGAATTTGAATACTTTTCCAACTATGAACAGTAATTGCTGAAAGTGGGTTTTCAAATGTGTTATGCGTTTTATAAACTGTTTTTTAGATGTCATTTTTTACCTTATTAAACGGGGAAGTTTTGTTACAGTATTCTAAATATGTTAGAAAGTGTTTCATAATCTATGCATGATGCAGGATTTTTCTTTATTTCTATAACATTCTAATGGAGTATTTCATTTTCCACAGGTGTAGGAGGCAGGAGGACAACGATCGTTGCAGCACGTGCTCAAGTTCCAGTTCGGATGAAGACGATCCTTACGAGCTGCCCCCTCGTCGGGCGTACGGGGGTGTGCGCATCTCCTACGTGAGCAACGACGCCCTGGCGGTCGCCAGACAGAGATCGGGGACGCTGCAGTCTTCGGGAGCGAAGAGCCTGCGCAGGAGGCGAAAACACGATGACAAAAACTGCCTAGTGTCGTGATGACACGTGCGTTTTCATTCCACTTATTTAAAAACGAGTACAAACATTTTGAGACTTTTCTTCTCCCGTTTGAGTGAATCAGTATTACGTCTATTATGTAAGTACCTGAAGTTATTGGATTGGTTTTATTGCCACGGAACAAAATCTATTTATACAAACAGAGAATTATTGGACACATTACAAAATGATGATTTAGAAACAAAATGTCTTTACTAACTTACAATAGAAATACAAAAGTTAATACATCTCGATGTGAGATCATTTGTTTATGCGTAGTCTGTCCAAACGGTACACGATTTGATTTCATGTATTTACAAGCATCTGAGGAGTTATGGATTGAATAGCAGCTGTAATACACTGCGAAAATTCCTACAAATGAGTACAAGGCGTTTGATACACACAATCCTTCACATAACCCCACATAAAAAAAGCTAGTGGTGTTCAACTTGTAGATCAAGGAGGCCAAGGAATGGGACCACCACGACACAGCCATCTGTTCAGGAAATGCTCATCTAGGCGATATACGCACGCATACTGAACCATGCTGAGGCGCGTCATCTTGCTGGAAAATAACATTGTCATCTCTTTTGATCTGCGGTATAGCAAAATTTTCTAACATATGAAAGTAAATGGATCCTCTATGGATTTCTCGCAAAAGAAGAAAGGATTCATAACTTCTCTTTGTGATGGATTGCACCACACATTAACTTTTAGAAATTCACGATCCAGTTCAGTAGAAGCATGATGCGATGATGCCTGAAATATGAAATCTCGAGTCATCACAAAAAAAATTACATTTCTGATAAAGTGTCCATTGTCTTCGTTTCGACTCAGCATATCTAAAGCGAAATTGTACTGCAGAATGTAATCGCTTACATTAATCTTTTGCAGTACTTGAATTTTACACCTATGAAGTTTACATTTCTTAAGCAAGATGTCGAAATCTTTTGATTTCGGAATTTGGATCTCGCTTGACGGGGGTGATTTTCTGCGGTTACGCCTGAAAGTTTTGCTAACTGGATCATCAGTTTCACCGCTTGCGCTAGGCTTACCAGCTCCTCGACGGTGGCGCACACTGCCAGTTTCTTTAAATTTTTTCATCCACCATTTAATTGCATTCGATGACGTAGTAATAAAAACAAATTCTACACAATACCGTCTTTTAACTTTTATAATTGACTATAACCTCTTGAGACCTGAAGTTAAAATAATATTACAAATATACATTCTTTGCTTTTGCACAAACAAAATGACCCCATTGATGACGGAAAGAACCCTTTTTCCTGATACTGATACTTTAGGGGATTGGTAATTTAGATTCACACATATAGGGATCTAAAATGACTAGCCCCCTTAAAATATCAATTTAATTACCAAAAACCTAAATTCACGCAATAGCAAATTGAAGGGCTTTAGACAAGTGAATATTCTACAAATCCTCTTTTTTTTTTTTTTTTGGTAAAGCGCTTAAGTTAGACAATTATGAAAATTTCTTACTTTCTTGGCCATATTCTGTCTTGGAGGCATTTTGAAAACTCAGATGGCAGCATCAGTATTGTCATTTATTGGTTTTGTTTCAACGCAAAAAAACATTCAACTAATATAGAAGTGAAGTAAAAATGTAAAAAATATCAAACAGTTTAGTTTTTATGAGGGAAAGAGTAGAAATTTACATTTGTGTACCTCCGGTCTGAAGAGATTAATTTCGCAGGCCATAACGCATACCTCGCCTTCTACTGTATGGATGACATGACTACTGATTGAAAATTTCGCATGCAATCCTACTATATATATGTTCTCAGCAGGTCACATCGAGCGCCCTCTATTGGATTCTCGAAATAACAATGCTTGGAAAAAAAAACTTATAGAAGACGTGATATTAGTGCATGACATCGAAAATTTTCATAATTTTGTAATGTGTTCAATAATTCTTGAACACTCTGTGTTATAAAACGCAAATGTTTCCGTCCATCAGTAACGCTGAGCTTAAAAGTGACATTAGACATCGAAACATTTCGCTTTCATCACATATACCGGCCGCCCCCCAGAAATCCTGTCACATTTCAAAAATTCGAAAAAGGAAAAAATGTATTAGGCATCAAAAAAAGTATCAGGTTTGCATCATTAAGAGCTGTAAAGAAAATAGGATTTTGGGGGCAAAAGAAAAAAAGAATTGATTTTTCCCCGATAGGTGGCGTTATTGAAAAGCATACAGAAATTATTGAGATTATAAAAAATATATATATTTAATCGAAAACCGACACGACAGTTTGTAAAATGTTTATGATTTTTTGAAAGGTGAATGGACTTATGGTACATTCAGTGTATCTTCACATCATTTCAATCCTTACTCAGACGAACAGAACAAAATATCTTACTGAAGCAAATGTAATTTGCAGATTTGGGCTGATTTTTAAATATTTTTCAAGCACGAATTTTGTTAATCTGTCGTCGTGATGTAAAAATGCATTATTTGCTTGCCATGATAAGGTAAAATAACGTTAGCAATAACATAAACGTAGGGCTCCAATAAATTATGCAAAAACAACGTGTTACCACAACTATTGGTAGATCATCCAAGCTTGGCGAAACTACTTTCTTCGGATATCCATAAAAGGCAAAAATGTGTTTAATTATTATAAATTAATTTCTATGAGTCTTCCTTTCTAGATTGTGCGTCATTTAGACGTTAACCTGTACGTATTTTTCACCATTTCAGATTATATGAACGATGCAGCCTTGAAATATACTTTCAATACAAAAATGTTGAAAGTAAGATATTTAATCTAATCCCTTAGAAGAAAGTCGAATGGACCCATACTTGGGGAAAGTTCAGGCCAGTAAATAGCACGAAAACAGGCTTGTCCCCTTATACAATCATCCCATACACAAATACCGAACTGACATCTGTTAGAATGAAATAAAATCCCTGTTAGTTTAAAAAAAGTTACTGGTGTCTTGATTTTTTTTCTTTTTTTGTGTGGCATTAAAGTGAATCCAATAACTTTCGGATACCCTGTACATTGATGAAAGAATTGTGAGTGAGAATTAAATAATACTTTGATTTTATTTAGAGACTCTTGTTTGAATCGATTGGTCAGCACAATCGATGATATTATAAATCAGTTGAAGTTTACAATTTGTTATTCTTATGACGAGCATTGATTTTATTTTAATCGAAAGGGCGAGGGGGGGGGATTTTTTTTATCCATTTTCTCACGTATTACACAATAAACTTAGATCTTTATATTTTTATACATATGGAAAATTAATCTTTTTGGTCGATGTAAAACTATAAAACTGCCGCTTTACTTTTATGTGGGAAAAAGAAGTAACATTTTCACCGGTATTTTCGGGCAACCTGTTAACTGCTTCATACACTACGGTGTGTACTACATTCTTTAGAAATTCCAAGGAGTACGACACTATTATTTCAGATTAAAAATATTTGCCTAATATTTTTTCTTCCGATTAAAATCCTTAAGCGGCTCACCGCAGAATTTGTAGCATTTTCTACAATTCAATAAGTCGAAAAATTCATTTTGAAAATTGTGGTTGAACTGTGTGCACGCTGATCCACACAAGCAATGTGTTCAGTATTTACACAATTTATTGAAGATATACATTGACACACAGAAGCCATTTATTGTTTTACATAAACAAAAGCAGTTTTTTAAATTACCTCTTTATCTCTAAACAACCCTAATAGTTCATTAGCTTTATTTTCATAGCCGTTTATGTCATTTGGCAAATAATCTCACTTTCTTAAGCTCGAACGGCTACAAAAAACTTTTTTTTCTGGTTAAAATTTTTGGTTAAAAATAAAGTTTAATGGAAACAAAAATACAAAGTTCTGTGAAATGGATCATATATCGATTGTGTGGACCCAATATAATATAAAAACAATCGAATGTTGGACATTATAAACCCTATCTAGACCTAGCAGGAATCGTGCCTTCTTTCAGTCATAAGACAACTTCTCCATTCTTTTTATTTTCTTATCTTTCTATTACGAATATACTGACCAAAATTTTCTATGTGAAATTACAGCAGAACCCGCTAGACCGAAAGTACGGATAATTCAAAGCGAAATTTTAACCCCTTGCATGTGGACTATATTTGAGAAAAACGTTAAAACGTTAATTGAAAAACGTTAAATGAACACGTTAATTGATTACGTTAACCGATTTTTCTCTTGCCGGAACTCAGGCCGGGCATTCCAAAATTGGCATAGCGAGGGCTTAAGAAAAACAAGTTAAATGACTGTTGCTAAAAAAAGGTGTTGAAAACGAAGCCTGTTTTTTAACATGCATATTATTGTTTTAATTACAAAAGAAAAAAAAAGAAATAGACAGAATTTTTAACCTCTCATTCTTTTTTTTTTCTCATCATATCGAAATTTCGATTTTCGAATAATCCGACAATTTTCTAATCCGATTGCGTTCGGTTGAGCGGGTCATACTGTAATTAAATTTTAATTTTATATAAAAATACTCTTTTGTAAAGCTTTGTTATCAGCCTTCTTTCATGAGATAAATTCATTGTATAAACTACACTTGTCTTTTACCATAAAGCGTGAGTATTTTTAAAGTTTTTATGCAGTACAGTTTTTATATTTGTATTTATAATGACTTGGATACTGTGCCAGTTACTTTTTTGAGCGCATTTTATGAACAATAACTGTAAATAGACAAATCTTATAAAATCTTAGCTTTCCTATTTTTGAATAACTTTGTAAATTGACAGGATGGAATTTAGATGAAACTATTTTCGCTGGAAAAAATAATTTTATATCTGTACACAGCCTGTCTTTTAATGTTGGGTCTGTTCGTCCGGACAGACTAACGTTGTAGATCTTATTGCCTCATTTAATAAATGAGTTTCATCCTTTCATTGTGTGTGTTTCATTATTTTACATATAAAAGGTCACGCATTAACGACGCACAGAGGAGTATTTGAGGCAAAAACCTGGCCAAAAGTACAAAAATTAAAATTTACTCAACTATTGTAAACAGCATACCGTATGGGACCTGAAATCTGGAAGATCCAAAATCCGAAACTTTTTCATGCTGAAATTCGCTATTTTATTTCGCGATCATTTGACGAATTTCGTAATTAATTTCTGTAATTGTTTGACAAAATTTGCAATTTTTTTACACCATCTCTTGGTGAAATTTGCGATTGTTTTCTCGATCGTTTGACGAAATTAATGATTAATTTCTGCAGTTGTTTGACTCGCTGATCGATTTTTTAAAAAGCAAGAAAAGCGAAAATCGCCAAAAAGTGGCGTCGCTGTATCATATTATTGTCGTATGTAGACTCATATTTTATGAGTGAAAACCTAAAATCCGGAAAATTCCAACATCCGGAAAGACAGTGGTCCCGAGCATTTTGGATTTGGGGTCCCATACTGTATTTTATAATAACTGACGAACTGGTGTGTCGATCTATTTTTTTTTTCAGAAGCATGAGTCATAACCGCCGGCTCCTACCCTCAGTTGAAGCGAAGGTTTCCTTGTGAGAAGACGTGTTGTTTTGTTATGGCTAAATATACATATAAAAATATGCATTTAAAGAGTTTTATTTTTAGTATAATAAAAAATTATTATAATTAAAAATGGGTTACTTTTTAAGCCTTTTTATCTCTTATTTAGATATATTAAAAGCTTTTTAAAGGTGTGTCGGGGTTTGCCGGGCCATTTTGAACATTTTTTTTTAAATTTCCGCATATAGTTGCCATTTTTATATATAAATGTTTCTTGGAGGGCCTAGTAAAATGTATTTAAAGACACTCAAAAACCAGTATCTCTGTACTATAGAAACTCAACTTTCCTAAATACAAATAATATAGATACATGTTATATACATTGATTTATATAAATAATTAAACCTTTATTTATAGTAAAATTTACCCTATTTAATTAAATATTACTTTCAAGTAAAACAAATCTATCAAGAACTACTTTCTTCTTATAAACAGTAAACAGTTACGTGAACTTTGTATTGTATATTTATTTTTTAAATAAATGCATACATTAGTGTATGTAACATTAATTAAATGTATTTACTAACAGTGAATCAACGGCAATGGTTTTAACTTTAAGATACATTAAAAATAATTTTGGCCAGGCTTTTGCCTCAAATACTCTACTGTGCGACGTCACAATTCCAGAGGGCAGAAGGGGGTGGGTTGTGACATGGTAATTAAAATATCAAAGTATTTGCAAGCCGCAATCATAACGTTCAGGAAAAATGCGAGAAAACTTGAAGTACAAGATCTTTACGTTTTTATCGTATTTCATTTAGCAGATAAAAAAGTACATAAAAAATAATAATATTTGCATGATTGTTTTAATAAAAATTCTCCCTCAATTACAATTTCAAAAAATGTGATGTCGCAACAGGGAAAGGGTTACAGCACGAATGTAACACACGGAGTGGGTGTAAAAATGTGCGAAATTTACGTGACGTCATGAATAGATGTCCCCTCATAAAACTAAAAAATAAATGGGTTTAGCCCACATTAGCGCAATGCTGAAATTCTGATGTTTAAATGTTTTCTTTTTAGCTGAATTTGAAATTAAAAATTAAAATAACATTGAGATAGTCTTATGATGTGTCGGTTACTCTGATTGTAAGAGTAGGCGAAGTTTTGATTGTGAACTTTCTTTTTATTCACTAATTGTCAGTGTGCGTAAAAGGGATCAAGGCTATCATTCTGTAACTTTCGATGAATGAGTGTGAAAACCTCGGAACTTCTGAGTTTTCGCTGCGTATTGATATGTATGCAAATTTCTACCTCTGGTCAATCGATAGGTTAGTATTTAAGCATTGGCATGCGATGGGAAAGTGGAACTTGGATTGAGTTTCTCCTCCCTGTGAGTTGCTGTTAGATCCGGCTAGTGTGATCAACTATCCGAAACTGAAAAAGAAGAGTAGCAGTTGGTAAGCTCAAATTACGTTACTTTGTGCTAATCGAAATAAAGTTGTTTCGGTGCTCACGGAGTGCCATTTTCAGTAGTATCATAGGCGGACATCTTGCCCTCGGAGTTCGACTAGCTTGCATAGTGGAGATTTGATTTTACTGAAGGTATCATGACTTGCTGCCTTGTCCAAACTTGTAAGTGACACTTTGAGATATTTTTAATTGATAATTGAAGTTGTATTTTTTCTGTGCGCGGGAGCTGATTTCTTTTGGCTTAAGGAAAATTAGTAGAGTCTTTCTCAAAATCCCTGCCCACTTACGGTTTTAATAAACGTGACTTTGATTTTACACGTCTCGGGCTCTCTTTCCAACTGACTAGCATTGTTCACTGTCACTAACAGCGACATGGCTCTTACAGTCTATTTAATCACAGCAAAAATTACCTTTCATTTCATTGGTTATTCTACATACCATTACATAAGTATTAAAAACACAGAATTCATAAATGTGTGTGTTGTACACAAATGAAAATGAAGCACTTTACTGTCATTTATATGTAAATAAATAATGGTATGAAAAGGGTGCACTCAATATCTCGTTTTTTTTTCAGATCCAACATCATTCTAACCCATTCTCTCTTCCACATTACAGTAAAAGTTTGGAATAAAGCATATATAACTACTTCTCTCCCTACATCGACACCTAAATGCAGAGATCAACATCTTCCATCTAACACAGAACATTCAAAATCCATTTTGCATCATCTGTTAAAATACATACGTTGAGAATTGTCGATTTGCTTCTTCTTCAATATTCAAAATAAATTATTTATATAGGTTAATGTATTGTTGGTATAATTGTTAAAGTTATTAGTTTTTAAAAACACAATAGCAAATCTATGTTAATAAAAGAAAGATGCTTGTCTGTCTGTGTGCTTGTTTGTGTGATAGTCACTTGGAAATGGCTAGGGAAATCTATCACACGCAGAAGTCAGCAAATTGGATTCCGGAATAAACAAAGACAGGTCCGAATGCGCCCAAGGGTGGCTGGATCACTGGAGACCTAAGCTCCAATGGTGTAGACCAGTGGTCCCCACTTGGGGCGTACGCCCCAGAGGGGAGCAATTTGGTTTTTATGGAGGGTAAGTCCAGATTTATTATTAATCCATTCCCTGTCAGTTTATTATTGTAGCCTAAAAATAAAAGTAAGTCATCCAGACTTTTATATTAAAATGTTTTTTTTTTTTTCAATTTTCAAAATATTTCGTTTTTAAAAGTTCAACATGCAATTATAGCCAGAATAATTGTTAGAAAAAAATAAAATGGAAAACTTGAATACTCCTCCCCTTTATTACATTATTCTTATAAAAAAACCTCTAAAATTTTCTGGTTTTAGCATATTTATTAGAACTTTTTCGACTTGTATTTGTTGCTGGAGACCTTATTGTCTCTGCAATATGTCACGTGGATAAATTTTTATACATGAAACTACTTTAGGCTATACCATAACTGAATGTTACTTTCAACCTAAAAATTATTTGAAATAACTTTACGATATACTACTAACGTTGGAAAATTCATAAATTCCCAAATGGACATTGCAGAAGGAAGTGGATCACTTGTAAATGTACAGGCCTTATACACATTATACAAAAAAAAAACCATGACACCAAATGCATTTTAAAATAAGTTTATGCACGGCGCTTATCTGGCGATAATAGGGAAGGGAAAGACAATTAACAGAGAAGTGTAATATGATGGGAAAGAAAAATCGATACTTAAGATTTATAAACATGGGAATCCACAAATGATTCTTGTTTATTGTGCATAATGAGATCTTGGTGTCCAAACATTTTTCACCTATCTGTTATCACTTAATATAAAATATACCAATACTTTCAAATTTATTGTCAAATGTTAGCCTCTTCAAAAAATTTTGTGAAGATAAAATATGGATATCATATAACACTATTGTTTTACACTGAGGTAAGTTAGCGAACACCAACAAAAATCTTCTCGATAAAATGGTTACATTCATAGGGTTATGTTAACAACATATTTGGGGCAAAAGGTTACCTGTTTAATAAGCCAACAAATTGTGAAAGGACTTGTCATTCTTAATCTTTTTGACTTCCTCCGCGTCAATAAGAATTACTTTTTTTAAATAATAAAAAATAAATGTTAAATAAGGAGGGGGCGGGGAATGATGATTTTACAGATGTTTAGATGGGGCATAGGCAAAAAAATTTAGGGACCACTGGTGTAGACCCAGTATGTCTTCTCCGGAGATCCCCTAACATGTAGGGGCTCGTTTAGGTAAAACCCATTCCAGTGTCAAGGGAAGCGCACGCTGATGCCACCTAGGTACGTACGCCCCCAGATGTTTATTTAAAATCTAAGATAGGTGGTAACAAGCTATAGTTGTTATAGAACTAGACCACCGACAAAGAAGGAATCAGAAATGAAAGATTGCATATTAAAGAAAATTGTATACAGGAGTGCTGCCTAAATGCGACAACAGGCAGCCTTTAAATTTAAGGTAGAAAATTCGAACTAACTTCGATAGTAAAAGGCTGAAGTGCAGAAGAATAACTGTTGACAACACAAGAACCTATCAGCGCAAAAATGACAAATAAACATTTAAATTGTTGAAAACGATGAGAGATGATAATTTGGCGATCGGGATGATTAATAGCAAGCAGTCACTCAAAAAGTACTGACAGAATATGCATACTCACATGGCAGAAAAACAAACCAACATCTGTAATTAAAGGAAAAAAGTGCAAAAATAAATCGGCCCAACCACAAAAGCAAAGTACTAGAAGTAACAAGAATTTGTATTAAAAAATTAGATGCGTAAAACAATACTTCAAAATTTAATAACTCAATCAAAAAATATGAAAGTATAGTTACATAACCATTTAACACATTAGAGTAAAACAAAAGAATGAACGGAGCCAAAGCCTTTATCAGAATAACATACCTGACATTATAGCTATAATTCAAGTGTCTGACCAATTTCCAAGCAGTAAGAAAGTAGGAGAGTGCAGCTGCCTGTATTTGAATTGAGAGAGCAAGGGTTAAGTGATTATAGAGAAAAAAAATTAGACTATAATTTATCAAATTCAAAACGAGATTTGTACCAAGTAAACTAAATAAACTAGAGTAAAGTACTTCATCGTGGTCTATCAAAAGTTTTAAGGAGAAGCAAGGGGTAAGTTATAAGGTGTAAATTAATTTTGAAATAATAAATGTTATGAGTAATCAACTGAGCCTTAAAGTAAATGATTACCAAAATTTTGGAGGGGAGGATAAATATCGGACCTTGTAAAATTTGAAAAACTGATAAAGAGCATCTTCTTTCTCATGTTGAAATTCAAATGGAAGATAAGGGTTGAGTTGTAAATGAAAAATGGGCAATGTCTATTATTATTACTATTATTCCAAATTTGAAGAATTGGGGGGGGGGGGGGGGGTTATTCCTTGTAAAATAATGATTAAAAATGAAGGGCCTCTGCTTTCTCATAAGAGGAGATAAGAGTTAAAAAGTAATTAGAAAATGGACAGTATCTGTAACTAGGCTAAATTATATAATTAGAAGAAGGTAGGAGAAAATTTTACCATATAAAATAAAAAAGACTTACGCCATGGGTTGCCTCTTTTTTCTCATATAAAAATTTAAAAGGGAGACAAGGGTTAAGTAGTGGTTGGAAAATTATTATAGTCTATTATTATGCTATATTTCATAAAAATTAAAGAGGGGGAGGGGAAGTGCCATTTAAATTCTAAGTAATTAAAAAAGAAGGACATCTTTCTCATGTTTGAATTTAAAAGAGATCGAAGGGTTAAATGGTAATTGAAAAATGAATAAGGTATATTATTATACAATTATTCAAAATTTCAAAGAGGAGGGTAAAGTATTCCAAGTAAAGTAGTAAAATAATAAATGATTGAAAAAATACATCGTCTTTCTCATGTTAAAATCTAAAGGAGAGATAAGGTTTAAGAGCTAGAGAATGAACGGTGTCTATTATTATATTATTCTTGAAAATTTAAAGGGGAATGGGCCAATTATTCCATGTAAAATAATAAATAACTGAAAAAGAAGAGTACTATTCAATGTATTATCCGGAATAATCCTAGCATAGTGCTTGGCCAATTCTTATGCGATCGCAGTGTCGCCGTTAATACCTGGATTTTATTTTTGCTCCGCGTATTGATAGTAACAGCATATTTGCGATGACTCTGGTAAAGTTCTTGGCTGTCAAAGACTTAGACAAACCAGTCTTTTATGGGCACTATCTTTTCTGTTAACATATCCTGAGAGCTGTTTAAAGCGTGAATGTTACTAAAATAATCTTTCAAGTAAATCTAACGTTAACACATTTTATTATTTAGACATATTTCTTTCAATATATTATACATTATTTTGCAATTCGCTGAAGAGCGAGAAGTCGTCGCATATCTGCTCGTTTATGTTGCCATGCTTTGCAGTTGTTGATTCTAAAGAACCGTTGCTTTGTGAATCTCATGCTTATAATGAAGTCTTCCACAGTTTGGGTTGAGTTGGGTTGATTATTGACGGCCAATTATCTATACTTGGGATATAGGCCCGGGGGGAGTGCCCTTCGTGGGGGTCTTTCAAAGGGAACCTAACCCGTATTTACGCATGGATAAATCCACGGCTCGAAGAAAACCACGAAAACTCCGAACGATTAGGCCGACGGGCGCGATTGGGATCGAACCCAGCACCTCCCGTCTACCAGCTTCGAGAACAGAACCTCTCAGCCACTGGTGGGGCCTTCCACAGTTTGAGCAGGACTCAACCATGTGCGTCAATACACAGCTGAATTCTTTGGGTCCGATGTCAATATGTTCCGTTCAAGAATCATACCTTGGGATTTGTAGACAGTAATAATAGCTTAAGCAAGTTGAAGTGGCAGTTGCTTTCGTACATAATTTATGCTATTTTTTGAAATAAAAAACTGACACATGGTGCAATAAGAACGCACCGTTGTACAGTGTTGGTCTACGATAGCTTGGAAACTGGACAAGAACGGCAAGCCTTTTAAGATGGTTCGATTCTACGTAAGTGATGTATAAAGTGTTATGAATAATGCCAGTTGTACCATTCACTGATCCAGCGTCTGTCCATAAATTTTGGCGCAGCATAACACGACAACCAACAGCTAGACGTGGAATATTTTCTAAGCCCTGGCATTATTCTAGTAGAGCAGATAAATAACGTTGTTATTATTCAGAACTCTGACTAAAGTTACTGGACGTCTTAGAATGGGAAGAGGCTGAAATTATGTTCAAAAGTATATTCTTTTAAAGCCTTAATCCGGAGTGTGTTATCGATTGCTGTATTTCTCGATAAATCTTGATTTTTAAATCTAGTTTAAATGAACATATAGTCAGATTTTCGTCACATTTGTCAAAACATTTCGAAATTGTTCTTGCTCTGGTCCAGTTTGGCATATGACTATTTTTAACCATGTTATCAGTAATCAACAGAGCTTTCAAATAAATAATTCCCAAAATTTTGTAGGGGAAGGAAATATCGGACCTTGTAAAGTTTGAATAACTGATAAAGAAGAGCATCTTCTTTCTCATGTAAAAATTTAAGTGGAAGATAAGGGTTAAGTTGAAATTGAAAAATGGGCAATGTTTATTATTATACTATTATTCAAAATTTGAAGAAGTAGGAGGTGGGGTATTATTACTTGTAAAATAATTAGTAATTGAAAAAGAAAGGCATCTCCTTTCTGATGTTAAAATTTTAATGAGAGGTAAGAATTAAAAAGTAATTTGAAAATGGACAGTATATGTAATTAGGCTAAATTACATAATTAGAAGAAGATGGGAGGAAATTTTACAATATAAAATAAAAAAAACTCAAACGTCATAGGGGGCCATAATGGTGTCAAACGTCATATTTCATGAAAATTAAAGAGGGGAAGGGAAATTGCCATTTAAATTCTATGTAATTGAGAAAAAAATCTTCTTTCTCATGTTTAAATAATTAAAAGAGCATAAGGGTTAAATGGTAATTGGAAAAGGAATAAGGCCTATTAATATACCCTTATTCAAAATTTGTAGGAGGAGAGGGGGAGTATTTTATGAAAAGCAATAAAATAATAAATAATTCAAAGAGAAGGACATAGTTTTTCTCATGTTAAAATTTAAAGGGGCGATAGGGTAGTAATTAGAGAATGAACGGTGGTCTTTTATTAGACTATTATTGAAAATATAAGGGGAATGGCGCTAGGTGTTCCATGTAAAATAATGAAAAAGTAGAGTACTATTCAATGTAATGACAATGAAACAATGTACCTGGAATAATCCTAGCATAGTGCTCGGCCAACTCTTATGCGATCGCAGAGTCGCCGTTAACACCACTGGAATTTTTTTTCAGCGTATTGATACCAATAACATATCTGCGATAGTTCTGGTAAAGTTCTTGGCTGTCAACGACTGAGACCAATAGTAGACAAATCATATAGTCTCGTTTGGCCACCATCTTTTTTGCTAACTTCTGAGCCCCAGCCAACAAATCCTGAGAGTTGTTTAAAGCGTGAACGTTACTAAAAATATCGTTCAAGTAAATTTAACCTGAACACATTTTATTATTTCAACATGTTTATTTCCATAAATTATACATTATTATACAGGAGACAATATGTTATCTATCGTTGACCTTTATTTTCTCAACCGTTGGTCGCAGACATATAGTTCCAATTACAAAAACGTTCAAGATGAAATAAATATTCATGTTGTAGCCTTGTTTAAAACAAAAAATTAATTTTATAAAAATTACGAAATCTAACTTTTTATACGGTCCCCCAATCCCTATAGTTATATTTAGTGAAAATTTACACATATCATAACAGATATAACACAAAAAGTTTGACTTCTGTACTATAAAAATTGACACAGTTATTAAATTTTAAAGTTTGAGATTTTTGCACATGATTTTGTCTTTCACTGAGGGATCAGTTAAAAAATGAATTAAAGTAATTCGATATCGAAATCAGGGTGCAATGTTCTTTTTACGGCGAAACCGCCTTTAGCCGGTATCGCCAAATCGGGGTATCACTAAACTGAGAATTATTTCATTTAAAAATTTGAGCTGGCTTTTAGGAGTCAAAGCGAAGAATGAAATATTGAAATTAAACGGAAAAATAAATATCAATTTATTATCATATCAGAAAACGGTCTACTATAAAAAATGAATACATCAAACGCCGGAATCTATTAGAGATACTGCTCAAAGTGTTCTCCATTGGTGACAATGCTCAGTCGAATGCGTGGCAGTACTGAGTCCTGGACACGTTGGAGCATAGCAGTTGTAACTGTACGACAAGCAAGGATGATGCACTGCTTCAGATCTACCAGAGAAGTAGGCTCAGTCTCATAGATCTGTACCTTGATATAACCCCAGAGGTGAGAGGGTAACCCCCTTGAGTCCATGGGAGTCAAGTCCGGTGAACGCGGTGGCCACTCTACCGGACCACCGTATCCAATGATCTGTTGACCGAATTCGGTGGCCAGATACGCACGGACCTTTGATGCTTTATGCGGAGGGGCCCCATCATGTTGAAACCACATCCGGCATGCATGTCGGAGAGGCAGCTCTTCATACCAGTCACGTTTTGTGTTTTGTAGCAGGTGCAAGTAACAATCGCCCGTTAAGGTCCCACGTAGAAAATGGGTCCAACAATCTGGATTCCCCGTATACCGCACCACACGCTCGTTGACCAATGTACCTGGTGTCGTGCTGTGCGGGCGATGTGGGTTTTTTTCAGAGATCAGTAATGCGCATTGTGCTCGTTCACCATAATACCCCGTGAAACGTTGACTCATCTGTCCACAGGATGTCAGAAAGGAACGACGGATTTTCCTCTAAGGTGTTGAGCATGAAATTACAATAATCAAATCGTCGTGCGTGGTCACCCAACTTCAATACGTGCACCAGTTTCGGATGGTAGTGGATGCACATCATGTGCATGTAACAAATGCCAGACATGCTGACGCGTGTATCCCCATGCCTCGCTTATTTCCGCCGTACTCAGTTGTGGATTTAAAAGGGCGAATGTCAGCACCTCCTCCGGTATCACTCGAACATTACATCTTGCACGTCTACTTGTTTTGGGTCGTGATGCAACAGAGCCAGTCTAAGACGGTGCAATGCATCAGTTATAGTTTCATGCGTTAGATGTTGATAATGATGCGTTCTGAATAAACCCTCGCAACCGCTCTGGCATTCCTTTGACATGCATTCACCATAAATAAGTATCATTTCGGCATATTGCGTGTATGTGTAGCCTGCCATCACGATCTCAGTGCTGACAGACATGTCCACTGCTAGAGGGCTCGTGTTTTATCCCGAACGTGTGGCGCTGCGTTAATATTGTAATTTCCAGTATCCCGATTTTCATACTCGTTATAGCTCGGCTGGTCGTTTGCATTCCGCTGCCATTTCTCTAGTTCTTAGTGAGTATGTTTTATTTTCCGGGTGTCGATTCTATCTACTTTGACTTTTAAATGTTGTTCGCCCTAAAAGTTAGCTGAAATTTTTGGATGAAATAACCCTCTTTGGTGATACCAGCTAAAGGTGGTTTCGCCGTAAAAAGGACATTGCACCCTGATTTCTATCTCGAATTACTTTAATTCATTTTTTTACGGATCCCTCAATGAAAGACAAAATCATCTGCAAAAATCTCATACTTTGAAATTTAATAACTGTGTCAATTTTTATAGTACAGAAGTCAAACTTTTTGTGTTATATCTGTTATGATATGTGTAAATTTTCACTAAATATAACTATAGGGATTGGGGGACCGTATAAAAAGTTAGATTTCGTAATTTTTATAAAATTAATTTTTTGTTTTAAACAAGGCTACAACATGAATATTTATTTCATCTTGAACGTTTTTGTAATTGGAACTATATGTCTGCGACCAACGGTTGAGAAAATAAAGGTCAGCGATAGATAACATATTGCCTCCTGTATAATAATGTATAATTTATGGAAATAAACATGTTGAAATAATAAAATGTGTTCAGGTTAAATTTACTTGAACGATATTTTTAGTAACGTTCACGCTTTAAACAACTCTTTAAGCAGTATCTCCAGTAGATTCCGGCGTTTGATGTATTCATTTTTTATAGTAGATCGTTTTCTAATATGATAATAAATTGATATTTATTTTTCCGTTTAATTTCAATATTTCATTCTTCGCTTTGACTCCTAAAAGCCAGCTCAAATTTTTAAATGAAATAATTCTCAGTTTAGTGATACCCCGATTTGGCGATACCGGCTAAAGGCGGTTTCGCAGTAAAAAGAACATTTCACCCTGATTTCGATATCGAATTACTTTAATTCATTTTTTAACTGATCCCTCAGTGAAAGACAAAATCATGTGCAAAAATCTCAAACTTTAAAATTTAATAACTGTGTCATTTTTTGTAGTACAGAAGTCAAAATTTTTGTACTATATCTGTTATGATATGTGAAAATTTTCACTAAATATAACTATAGGGATTGGGGGACCGTATAAAAAGTTACATTTCGTAATTTTTATAAAATTAATTTTTTTACTTTAAACAATGCCACAACATGAATATTTACCTCATTTGAAATGTTTTTGTAATTGGAACTATATGTCTACGACCAACGGTTGAGAAATTAAAAGTCGGCGATAGATAATATATTTCACCCTGTATAGTATTTTGTAATTTGCTGAAGTGCGAGGAGTCGTCGTCGCACATCTGCTCGTTTGTGTTTCCATACTCTGCCGTTGTTGGATTTTAAAGAACCGTTTCCTTGCAAAGTTTATAATGAAGTCGTCCATAGTTCGCAGACGACTCAAAGCCACCTAATCCACAGCTGAATTTTTGGGGTCAGAACATTTTTCAAATAAAATATATATTTGAATATTAATGAAATTATGTTTTCATTTTTTATACAAAAAAGATACAATTGATAATAAATATCTATAAAACTGTAGACTATTTTTTCAAAATTGTATTCAAATAATAATTAATTTTTTTTCCCTTCAAGTTCGGGTTGAAATGTATATGTTGTGGAAAAAAAAAAATCAGTTAGAATGACGCTGCACGCTACGTACTTTTACTTCCACTTTCATTCTCAGAAACCTCTGTTTTTTGGAATAGAACGCAACTGAAGGTTGCTGTAGAGTAGAATGTCTTTGCTATGATTGAAAGATGGGACCTTTTTTGTCACAAATATTGAAAATGAAAGTGGCGCATTGCGTCTCCCAGCATTATGTTTAAAACCTTGTAAATATGTATATAAGGATGTAAATAGTGTGAACGTAATATTTTTTTCTGATTAAACTTTTATAGTTAAAACATTCCATGGCGAGATTATTGACTTTTGATTTTGATGAAGCAGGCTCGGACCGGCCCGCCGGCCCATCGGCCCGAGGGCCGGTGCGCCCTCAGCCAAGGAAAATTTCGCGCCCTTAGGCCCTTATATTTTTCCACAGACATATATTATGATTAGTGTACTAAATTTCGAGAATTTGCTTAGGGATAATCATCAACTAATAGACAGATAGCAAAAGAGAGAGATTTTTTACTATCATAAAGAAAATGAAAATACATCGAAGGAATTGTCAGAATCGGAAACCAAAGCGGACGTGTTTGCATATGATTGAGTATAGAAAACGGACACCTAGGGAAAGTTTTAATAGCCCTGGCGTGCCCTGGTTACTAAAGCTCACGCCCATGTGCTACTCCAGCGCCTTGAGAGAGATTTTTTTTCATCGGTTCTTAGGATGATATTTTTTAGGTCTTAATCTCAGATCAAATATTTTGCTACCCTCTACTGTAATACCCAGGGGACCTTGCGCCTTTTTAAAGCTGTCCCTGAATGGACCTATAATTGAAACCATGCTTATCGAAAAAGCAACTTTATAAAAAAAGATATAAATATTAGAAGGCAAAAACGTTTTGTGCGGATTTTGTTGTTGACTGGAAAACATAACTTTTCGAGGAATAAATACAACCTCGATGGCACTTCTGAATTGCAATTCTGCAAGCTGGGATCGCGCGGCCAGCGTTTTTTCATTCAAAATACCTACCAAAATTTTCTTTTAGCTTTATTTAATGACAGCCTTTCCGTAATTAAATAACTATTCGGAAATTCTGGTATGTATTTTAAATAAAAATTTGCTTTATTTAATCACGGAAAAATCTATCATTAAATAAAGCAATGATTACTATTCAGAAACTTTTGTAGGTTTTTTTAATTATAAAACGATGGCAGCAAAATCCTGTCGCTTGCAGGATTACAATCCCCGGAGGAGTTCTTTCAATTATGGAAACTTAATTTCCCTTGATCTCTAACTATGATAAGAAATTTGCAAATCATGGGAAGCGGGTACTGAGAAAAACAAATTTACTCAATTATTTTAGCGATTAAAGGCTACTAATCGCTATTTTTGATGTCAGTTTTCAGTAAAACTTTTTTGTAGTGCGATATCAATTCAGCATATTCCAAATGCTGCAAGTGTAATATTTTCACAAGCAAGAGTTATTTCCACATTCAAATACCCCTATATTTGGACATTCAAATACTGCTATAGTATGTAGTACTTTTTCAAAAGAAAAAACCAAGCATGAGTTTTCAAAATTTCTATTTCTATACTGAAAGTACATTTTTGTTCTCGATATGAATATTTTTTGAACGAATTTTGCATACTGAATCTTTATTTTGTATGTGTGATGAGGCAGACACCGTCAGAGACGACATTTAAAGATTCTATTTTACTAAAGACAAAAAAAAGCTGTAGTAAATAAACAGCATTTGCTGTCAGATTATATCAGAAATTGCATCTATACCATGTTTATAACTGACTTGAGAACTAATTCATATTATCTCAAATAAATATATATTCTTTAAATAGAGGTTGGAGCTCTTATCACTGATATTCTTGCATTTTAGTAGTCATAAAAGTAAAATTTATTTGCAGAATAGTTTTAGAGATATTTGTTTAAATACAAATGCAAAATGAGGAAACATTTCTTAAACCAAGGAAACTAAATTAGAAGCAATTTTAATAGGTAATTCTGGAAGGGTCATTCCATGCAAAATGAGCAAATCAGCTGTGGCTGACATGTCATAGATTTTAATGAAAATCAGCATATAAGTAGATCATATTTATTTATGAGTAAATGTAAAATAACAGATTTCAGGATTGTTTATTTAAGTATTAAAACTTACATTAAAAGTTGATATAAGATCGAGGTTGTGTCTACATGCTTGAAATTTCAATTTTCATTATTAGCCGTAGGAGTGGAAAGACTATATCAAAAATTATTTATAATTAAGAATGAATAATAAGTAACAGATTGGAGTGATTTAGTAACTGTCCTTTTATTCCATAATGAGAAAAAAAATAAATAATGAAAAATTTTGAGAGGAAAATGCAATATTTTAATTATTTGTTTAAACAAGAAGGAAAGGTCTTACAATTTTAAAATTGTTTGACGTTATAGATAAAAGTATATATTTTAAATATAGAAACTTTGATTCTTGCCTTTTTATTTCTTAATGAGAAAAAAAATAAATAATGAAAAATTTTGAGGGAAAAAATTCAACATTTAGTTTACTTGTTTGAATACGAGGGAAGCATCCTAAACTTTTTAATTATTTGACGTGATAGATAAAAGTGTATATTTTAAATATAGAAACTTCCATTCTTGCCTTCCGTTTATTTTTCCTCAACAATATTTTAAATTAGAGTAGAATAAATTATTGATTTAAACGGGGCAAACAATTAATAGTAATCAAGGCTCCGGATAGATGGCCGCACTACATATATTTTTTTGCAAGATAGCAGAAACGCATGTAAAGGCGCAGATATTTGAAGTGAAATAGCCCAAAGCACATAAAAAATATTAACTTTTTGAACTTATTTCTCTTATGTAAGGAATCAAAAGGCAATCTTGAATTTTTTTTCAGCATATCATGGGCTTTTTGAACTTTATGCTTTTGCAATATTGTTAATGTCACGTTTTTCCTTCATTTGATTTTTTAAGTATACATAAGAGGAAAAATTGTGATTTTGTAATTTTTTTTAAAGTTTCTAAGCTATTTTGAAGATGAAGAAAATAAATGGCAACTTCCAAATTTGAGAAATTTGGTTTTCATATGTAAAATTACATCGTACATCAATTTCACATATGTTTTTAAATTTCTTAGATTTTTTTTAACGCTTTTAATTTTCTCAAAATTTTTAATTTTTCAATTTTTAGAACCAATTTAAGGTTAACCATGGTGTTACGAAATTATTATTACTAAATAAATATGATAATAACTGTCCATGGGTTACAATATTATGAATAAATTTTATTTATGTTAAATAATTTTCAAGATACGGAACTTTAAACTTGCAACTTTGAACGATTCCATACAAGCCATTCTATGTCACGAGTTTTTTAAATGTCCAGAACTTCCAAAATATTTTATTTTTTGTCAAGATATTTTGAATAGCTCTATTTAAATATGAATTGAATCTGTGTACCAAATTTTATTAAAATCGGTTACTATGTGGCCACGACTTTTTTTTAATTTTTGCTCATTTTGCATGGAATGACCCAGAAGCATAATTAATTTTTGGTTAAAAAATCAAAAGATTAGTTGAAGTTTCTAATTAAAATGGGATCAATTGTTTGCATATTTTAATATTATTATTAGAGCAGTTTTGCAAGCAAACATAACTGTTGGTCAAATGGGAACTCATATCTTTAGACCGACGATTAGCTTGGCTCAGCTATTGGAAGTAGCCAAACTCAGTCGTTGGCCAACGAAACTAGAAAACAATGGACTGATGATGTCCAATATTTCTGTGTCTGCTTAAGTGAAAAAAGAATTTTATAAAAGGGAAGAGTTGGTCAAGTCATATCTCTCAGCTAGACGACGGTTTAAAAAAAATCATAAATACCGTCAAACTTGTAATAATGTCTGAAATTGCTTTTACAGTCCTGGAAAAAAAAACGAGATCACCCCCTACCAATTCTTCTAAAACTAATTGTAAAAAATCTATAGGTTACTAATCGATTGGAAATAATGTCTACTATAATTAAAGCTATGGATTAAGTATGTTACAGGAGGAGTCGTTTACATATTAATAATTATACCAACTTTGAGTTTTCAAATAATAACACATGTTTTTGAGACCCTATTTGAGTTCATTGGATCGATACAGCCCAGGACAAGGTATAGTTTAAATACTTTACGTTAAAATTTCATAGAGTTAGAAGAGTTTAAAATTTGAGAATGGTAATGTTAAAAATCCATTTGAGAAACTTATAAAAATCATTCGATAGAATTTTTATTTATTTTTTTAATGAAGTACACTTTATAGAACCAAATATATTCCAGGTTTTTTGTATCCAAAGACATATTTTTAATTATGAAAGTTATTAATAAATTCATTTTAAAAATTATGAATTATCACCTACATTATTTTTTGTATAAATAAAAATCTGTGTGTAAGTGTACAGTTCATTTGAATAATTAGTTTTCAAGATGCAGAGAACCTTCCTAGGGGATCGCCTTCTGTTTTCAAATAATCTACAGAAAGTAGCACTTAGAAATTTACTAGAAACATTTTGTAGTGTTTACTTTTATATAAAGAAAGTTTATTATAAATTTTAAGTTCCTGTATAATTTTGCTGCTGACTAAATGGGTGTTCAGTAGTTTTTCTTGTAAGATTTAAATTTTATTTTCCGAAATTTTTCTTTAAATTCCTAACACATTTTCTTTTATAACTCAATGAAGAATTAAGATAAGTGTATTCCCAGGCTGTCTTGATCCAGAGAACTCAAACATAGGTGTTACAATTTGAAAAATCAACGTTCGTGCATTTTTTTAAATGTAGACAATACCCGAAACAAAATTTTCGAGTATAGTTTAATAGCAGAAATTATTCCCAATAAATTGGTACCTATGTATTTTTTTATATTTTATTTGCAGGATAATTAGTAAGGGAGTTGGGTTGATTTATGACGGCCAGTTATCAACACGAGGGATATAGGGCCTAGGGGGGAGTGCCCTCCGTGGGGGTCTTTTTAAGGGATCCTAACCCGTATTTACGCAAGGTTCGAAGAAAACCACGGAAAACTCCGACCGGTTAGGTCGACGAACGCGACAGGGGTTTGAACCCAGCACCTCCCGTCTACCAGCTTCGAGAGCAGAACCTCTCAGCCACTGATAATTAGTAAGGAGTGATCCCTTTTATACCATGACTATTCTAAGGTATCTATTGACAAAAGAATAAAGTAGGATACAAGGTAATCTGTATTCAACTTTCTAAAGTTTTTGAATATTACACGAAATGGCTTGAAAAACTGTGTAGCATTATGTAGAATGAATGAAACTTCAAACTTGCACTGGGAATATATAGCGAAGTTGTCTATCTAAACTCAGGAATATAATATTAAACCCTTTTCCTACTTGGTGCTATGCGAATATGTTAAACTTTGTCAAGTCCAGACACAGCACAAGTAAGTAAAATTGATTTAAGTTCGTTAAAATGTTTGCGCCCTCTGAAAATTCAAGGTCTGCGCCCTTTTCCCTGGCCCAGTCCGACCCTGTGATGAAGTGACGTGTTCTTTCTTTCTTTTTTTTTTTTGTTAAAGCTATTCTAGATTGATTTATTTTTCAAGGGTTCGGGTCAGTGGCGTAGCCAGAGAGGGGATTCAAATGCTCTGGATACCAGTAAAATTGTAAAGTTTTCTTCGTCTTGAATATCGCGGAAAGTTCTCTGATTACATAAGGCAAAGAAAACGTTACAAAATTAGTGGTATCAACAGCATCTAGAGCCCCACTCTGGCTACGCCACTGGTTCGGGTCGACGTTAAGTAGAATTTTTATGGTACAATTCCACCCATGCAGGCTTCTAAATGGAGTTAATGATACGCCAAGCCACGCTCGCTAAAATAGGCCGACTTGCTGTGAAACTGCAACGATGAAATATTTATTTTAAACACTAAAAGCAAGAAAAGAAAAAATAAAGAATGTAATATATATATTTTTTAAATAAGTTTTTATTATGTGTATACAGATGCACTTGAAACAAAAACACAAATGATTGAGTTAATATTATCTTAACCCTTATGGTGTTATTCCATTCTGAATCATTTTGTATTCCTAATGCACAAAATATGCTTTTTAAAACAGAAAGAATGAAGTCTTCTTTGCTATTTCTTGATTTTCTATAGAATGCATTACATATGTTATCGGTGCATTATCATAACTCTTCGTCATTATGTTCAGTAAAGGAGTAAAGGTGGTATAACGAATTGACTTCTGTATTAGGAAAAATAAACTTCGACGCAGCTTGCTAATGTTTGTACCCCGTATTAAAAAGTTCAGTTATTTTTTAAACTTTTATTCACGACTTGATGATGCCTTGTATCCAGGACAGGTGGTTTGGTATGCGCGTGTAAAATCCGTACTTGTTGGTCTGCCCACAACCTTCTCCCCAGCTGACAATGCCCAGGAGGTACCACCTTCCTTCGTGCTTCATCATGAAGGGTCCTCCGCTGTCACCTTGGCAAGCGTCGCCGATCACTTCCTGAGAATAGCCGGCACAAAACATGTTACGCGTAACCTGCAACGAAAAAGATGTATTTAACATTCGAGTGTATTATCGAACATAAGGTTAACTCGAACTAAAAAAAATCTAATATTTATTAAAAATAAAAAATAAAATTGCAACAGGAGACGACGATTTCAAAATTTCTGAGAAATGGCGTGATGAAGAAATTATTAAAACTATGACAGGCAGAAAGGTGAGCTAATTCGGACGATGACTCTGGGTCAAATGATGTGACTCTCGACATCCCCTACACGTCCGTAGACATTAAACTGAAATATTTATTGGAAAATTAGCAGAAAAAATTAATTACAATAACCAACGTCACTTGATTTGATTTCGCAATATTTTGCACTTGCACTGGATCTTATTTCTGTTTTTCGATTTCATTTTACACTAGAAGTTATGAGGGCGAGGGTGCCTCTTCTTATATCTCAATGCAGGGATGATTGTGTTCCGGTATTTTGTACACCACTAAATTTATGTAGCAATCTTTTTCCTCTTTAATAGATAAATTCTACGTGACATACTAAGAATATTGCTACACAAATTTAGTTGTGTACAAATTACTGGAACACAATCACCCCTGCTGAATGTATAAATGAGTATTTGCTAAATTATTTAAGATTACTTCTGTTTTTGAGAATATTAATGCATTGATATATCTTTTGAGTAAAGTCTAGCTTAATGCAATTAAACCCTTTGTCGTCGTCCCTACCTCCTCCTACCCAGCTTGAATGAACTTGAAGATGCTCTTTTAGATTATCTTGTAAACTTTAAGTTTCGCGTTCCGTCTTCATTTTTAAACCTTTGTTAAACATTTTATAATCCCCCCCCCCTCTTTCGTCATCAATTTGAAATTGCTTTAGCTTTTTTAAACTTTTGTTTCAGAGATTATTATTAATATGTAAAATATACTCGTTTGAATATTATTTAACCACTTCATCTCCACCTATTTTAAAGTCTAAGTTTCAAATGAGAACAAAGGTGCTCCTCACTTTTTAGTTTTTTATATGGTATGCATAATCCCCCTCCTTCTCTTCAAATTTTGTATATAACAATATATTTAAGGTCTCAGCTGATTTTACCAAAATCACACTAGAAATTAACTACCTAAGACCTAACCCTTGCTTCGCCATTTTGGGCTGTTTAATTTGCGAGAAGATGCGCATTATGATTTGTATTTCGCATTCTCACCTGTTTATTTATAGATTTCTAATATTTCTAAGTAATATCTGCTTCCTCTGTAACTACTTAACACCTTTAGCTCCACCTATTTTAAATTCTAAATTTCATATGAATACAAAGATGCCCCTATTTTTTGAGGGTTTTTTTATATATTAAATAGTATAAAATCCCTCTCTCTTCCAAATTATGTATATAAGTACTTTAAGGTCTCAGCTAATTTTTATACCATCACACTATAAGTTAATTACTTAACCCTTTCTACGCCATTTTGGGAGGATATGCATTGATTTGTATATTGCTTCCTCACCTGTTAATTACTAAATTTCTAATATTTCTATTATTATATGTAATACCTACTCGTTTTATTACTATTTAACCCTTTCAGTTCCATCTATTTTAAATTCTAAGTTTCATATAACAACAATGGCGATTTTCTCAAAAACTACGTGACCTAGGATAATCGCTATAGTTCTCCTGCAAGGTTTAAATAAACTCCTACTAACTCCTAATTTTTTCATAATTTTATTTTCAGTAGATTCGGAAATAGAGGGTAGGGAATATATTTTTGAAGTACATTTTCAAAGATACATCTGAAAATACAATATCTAAAATTAAAACAAATACATTTTTGAGTTCAGTGTTGCGAGATCTTTCAAACAATGTACCAAAAAAAAAAAAAAATACCCCTAATTTTTTAAAAGAAAATATTTGTGAATGGCTAATAATCTCTAAATGGGTTAGCCTTTATAATTCTGCCAAGTTTTAATTTTCCACGTTCTATAGTTTTCGAGATAAACGACTGCAACAGACGGACAGACAGACACACGAGCGATTATTTTATAATTGTTACGTTTTTAACACTTTCCAACATAGTTGAAAATATTTATGGATTCGGTTTGTCTGTCTGTCTGTCCGTATGCTCTAACTCTCATAAATATACTTGGATTGTCACGGATATTTTATACAATATTGAATTTCACTATAGAATGTTTGGTATTTAAAATGAAGTGTATAAAATGAAGAGTTCATTTACAGGGACACACAAAAGAATTCCATTACATTATGGTCTATGGGGGAAAAATTGTTTGCGGTGCATTTTATTGATATTACGACATTTCAAACACGAAGAAGTTATTGCACATTACTGAGTGGATTACAGTATGCTTTCACTGGAGTATACAATTAGTAGCATTTATAATTGAATTACAGGGACGTGCAAAATAATTCCTGTACATTATGATTTATGTTGAAAAATCGTTTGCGGTGCATTTTGAGCATGTTATATACTTGCAACATAATGATATTTAAAGGATAACTAAGGTTCACTACAACTTATTTTCTATAAATTATGGAATGCGTAGGATTTATGTACAGAGACGCACAAAAGAATTCGGTTAAAGGACTGGCTATGACCTGTAATTGCTGAAATTGCCTTTTCTGCTGTGATACGCAATTTTATGTAATTTTTAGTGCATTACGTGTTGTTTAAAAATTCTGTAGATCCTATACAGGATTGCATGAAATACTTCGAATATAGGCAGCAATTCTGAAACGGGAATATACTGAGTTATATATTTTTTAAATTGCTTATTTATATATCTCGTTTTATTCTAGGAAAAAAAAATTTCTTAAAAAGTTGGAAAGTGTTTCATAATCTATGCCGGATGCATGATTTTCCTTTCTTGTTACTTTTTAAGTACGGAACCCTAAAAATAGAGTAATTACATGATTTCGTAAAAAAAAAAAAAATCTTTTAACTTGAAATAAAATTTTCAAAATAGAGTTAATTATAATACCCAAAAAATGAGAAAAAAAAGGATTATTGAAATCTTCCGAGATTGCCCATATCTTAAGAAATCCTTAAAAAAGTTAATCCTACTTACGGAGTAATTGGTGGATCTCCTACACACTTCTGGATCGACGAGAGGGAGCTTGATCTCCTGCAGGAATCTGGGCGAGGGCCCCTTCTCCTTCAGCTGTCCCCAGCCGACAACCGTGCCCATCCTCGGTCCTAAACGATCCTCGGCGCCTGTCAGAAGCAGCCTCTCGCTCAGATTGCGGTCGGGGAGGCAAATCGGAATCACGTGGTCCGAGAAATAGACGCGGTGTCTGAGTCGCACCAGGGCAAGATCGTTGTCGTGCGTAGCCGCCTTGAAATAGAATTGGAAGGCTTAGAAAAAAGTGGTTTAAACACGGATTTTTTGAGAAAGGAATTTTAGAAAATTTGAAAGCATGAGAATTTTGAAATACCTTTGCTTATTCTTGTTTTTAAAACATATATATACAGGGTGAGAACAAAGTCTTGTCCTGATTATAAATATTTATTGTCCGAAAACTATTACTACTTATGGTTGTTTGGATACATTGTAAGTACTGTTATAATTTTTTTAATAAGACTACATACTTAACGAAATTTCAACGTGTGCCCTCTTGGTAGATCAGAGGATGTCAACGAGGTATTCCAGTTCTCACCAAGTGTGCAAGACGGAGCAGTCCCTTACTGAGGTTCCATAATTCATGAGTTCCTGGATGAAAAATTTCCGGGCTGGTGGATTGGAAAGAATGCATCATGGCCTCCACACTCTTCTGACATTACTCCTCTTGATTTTTTCTTTTGGAGTTATATCAAGTGCAGAGTCTTTGCCACACCAGTTTCAGACATTAAAGAACTGAAGGCTAGGATAAAACATGCTATGTGTACTGTTATAGAAGATATATTAGCGAACACTTGGCGAGAACTGGAATACTTCGTTGACATACTCAGAGCTACCAAGGGCGGAAAAGTTAAAATTTCATAAAGTATGTGGTCTTATTAAAAACTTTATAACCATACTTATAACGTATCCTAACTTATAATGTAATACATGTCTAATTGTAATTGTTTTCGCACAATAAATATTTATAATCAGGGTAAGACTTTGTGCTCGCCCTATATTTTGTAATTGAAGGTATCTATATAGGGTGCCACATAAGTCCATTCATATTTCAAAAATTCATGAAAAGAATTAACAACTTGTCGTATCGGAATGCGGTTCGCACCAGAAGACTTGGCACGTCGAATTTTTCGTAGCAGAATTTAAAAAAAAAATTAAATTTGTTTTTGAAGTATTTTTGCCACAAAAATTCTGACACTTTGCTAAGTCTTTTGGTGCAAACCACACTCCAATACGACAAATTATTCATTCTTTTTTTTCTTTTTTTGATAAATTTTCGAAATGGGAGCGAACTTAGGCTATATCCTTATTAGTTTTTTATTTCTATTAAAAAATCTCGTCTTATTCACCCAAAGTATTCCTTTGTTTCAAAATTCCCGTTTTTTGTTTTTTTTCCTCCTCCCCCTCATACCTTGTAGTCCGGGTGATTAATGATGGCACTGGAATCAGCGATGGCAGTGTGGAATTCTTGTTCCTCGTCCGTCTCCGTGTCGTGCTTTCCCAGCTTGACAACCACCTTTTCCCACGGTATGTTGTGCTTCTTGTCGAAGCAGTGGGCTGCCGTCAGGATCCAATGATCGTTCAGCAAGGTGGCTCCACAGAACGATTTGCGTCTCGTTTGATCCCACAGCATCACCTGTAGGAAAAAAGTGTTCCAACTTCAAACCCGTGTTTCTCTTAGAGTGCTATTACACGGGATAATTTGAAGCAACGAAAATCGCCGCTACTCACCGGTTTTCCAAGCATTTCATTAGCTTTACCAGGGGACATTGGTAGTACGGAACACTATTGCGACAAAATTGCTCCGAGAATAAAATGTAGTGTTAGATTGGTTGACGGAAGTGTTTTTTTGTAAACATGCCCACAACTTTACCTCAAAGCGTTCAAAGCCGTTTTAACCCAACTTTACCCTCAGAAACTCGGGGCTTACGCACAGGACTACCGTGGTTAAAAATCACGTGACAGTCGCGGTCTTACTGAAAACGTACTTTGACGCGCAGCTGTACACAAAGGAATTCAACACGTTTGTTTTTCTACTGTTGTGTGTTTCGATTCGAAAATTAGATTGTTCTTAAATAAAAAATAAAAACACCGCAATTTTCATTGCGAGTATGTTATTCTACTTAAAAGTTGCTTTCATTTATTAAGTTTATAAAAAATAACATCTCTTTAAATGAAGTCGAGACCGGGGATAATAATATGTAACATGTCGAATGTAAGTATTAAGCCTTTCTCCGTGTCAATCTTTTATCTAGGATTTTTAAGTGAGTAATGTTATACATTCTAAATCTTTGGTGAATTATAACAATTTAGTCTTTTCACCAGAATGCCGATAATTTTATTTCTACGAAAGAAAGTAGATCAGTAAAATCGTAATCTGGAAGAATTGGCTCATGTTTAAATAGATATTAATGCATCCTGTTATATTTTTTCCCAATAACTTATAATTGTATTACAGCTTTAAAAATTTTATATGTTAAAATAATCATTATTAAATAGGCTGTATTAAACTTTGGAGTACACTCTAAAAAAAATCCGTGAAAATACAAGAGATTTTCCGTAAAATTTTACGGAGAAGTTTCATTTTTCCAAAACAACAGTAAAATTTCCGTAAATGACATTAGTTCCGTGAAGGAGATTTCAAATCCGTAGATATGCAGAAAGTTTTCCGTAAATTTGATGGATTTTTTTCAAAACAGTACAATGTCCGTATTTCCCCATTTTCGGAAATAACGTTCAGAGGTTTGTATACAGATATCGTCTTGTTTGAAATGCGAATTAAGATTGTTGTATTTACTAGGGTCCAAGGTGTTCTAGGATCCAGGCCTGGACCGGTCCTACCCGTGGGCCTATTTTCTGTCATTAGACTCGGGCCAATCCTGGAGCTCATTCTAACCGGGCCCGTGTCTGGACGGTAATTTTTTGTGAAAATAATAATGATATTTTTTATTTTTTAGTGAAATCTTTAGAAATTAACTTTATTTATATAAATTACAGAATTTTTTTTTTGTTTTAAATCTACTTTTTTTTCTTTATAGTGCTTCAAATTATGAATTGTTTCACTGACATTTTAAAATTTTATTTTAATTTTATTAACGTCAGGCAATATTAGATTATTAAAGGTTTCGTAAAATAATATCTTTGCAAATTATTGGTATTGAACAAAACTGATTTGTCTTATAAATTTGTGAATTAACCTAAAATTTATTATTTTATAAATTACAATTTTAGAAAGTTTATATTTTTTTCTTTAAATTTCTAAAAATAATTAATGATTTTTTCTTTAAATTTCTAAAAATAATTAATGATTTTTTCTTTAAATTTCTAAAAATAATTAATGATTTTTTTCTTTACTTTTATAAAAATGAAGTTTATAATTTTATAAAGTTTATAATATATTTAGTTAGTTTATAATTTTATAAATTAAACTAAATTAATTTAGACTAAATTAATAAATCCAAATTTAAACATACCTATCCCAAGGTCATTAATTTCAAAATTTTCGCTAAAAATCTATTTTTTTTTAAAAATATTTTTAAGGTTTTATAAAATAATATTTTTGCAAATTATCGGTATGTAGGTGTTAAACTAAGCTGATTTGTATTATAAATTTGTCAATTAAACTGAAATTTATTATTTTATAAATTATAATTTTACGAAGTTCATATTTTTTTCTTTAAATTTATAAAAAAAATAATTAATAACTTTTTGTTTACTTTTATAAAAATGAAGTTTATAATTTTATAAAGTTTATAATTTATTTCGTTAGTTTATAATTTTGTAAATTAAACTAAATTATCAAGTCCAAATTTAAACTTACCTATCCTAAGGTCATTAATTTCAAAATTTTCTCTAAAAATATTTTTTTTTTTTGTTTTGATTTTTTTAAATTATTCAGTTTAACAGAATCGTACACGAAAGCTCTCAGTAAACATTAAATATAATAATTTAATTTATTATAAAATTGTTTATTCACATAAGTTTTTAAAATAAGAGATAAAGAAAGTTTACTTTAATAGCATGTAATAAATACGTCTATTTAAGATAATTATTGTTTTTAGAATTGATAAATAGATCAACAGACAAATAATTTTAAAAAGTATATGTACTATTGCAAAAAAAAAGCTGTTATTAGTCTTAATACAATGTTTTACGCATATAATACATAAAAAGTTAAAATTTATCAGTTATAAAGCATCAAATAATAAAGCAAGATATTAAAAATTATGAAAATAAAATATTGAAAAAATCCATCTAACTACAAAACTTTTAAGTTTTTGCATCATTAAAAGTATGTAAAATAAATAACAACATTTGAGGAAACGAAGTGTCCGGTCGTAGCGTAATGGTACCGCCCGCCAGTTTACTACACAGAAGTTTCCGCGTTCGAACCCCTTCGTTGCAAGTGTTGGTTATTTACTGAAAACTCGCACAGAAATGAAAAAAAAAACTGAAATGTCTTATAAGATGTTCTTTGAGAAATATTTTTTTGGTCCTATAAAATTTATTTTAACGATATAAAAATATCTAAAAAATACGGAAGATATCTGTTAAAAAACGGAAATTTAAAAACGGATATTTCAGAAATCACGGAAAATTTCCTGGAATTTACGGAATTTTTTTTTCCGTTAAAATACGGAAATAGACCTGGCGTCTCGATTGCCAGTACAATTTCCGTTTTTTTTTTCAGGAAATTTTTTTTACAGTGTATTTACAATGACTTCTAGAATATAAAAAGTCCAATTGAATATTTTCCCTTTTTTTTCTGTTTACTTTTGACATTTGGGTATAAATTATTTCATTTAATATACATAAAATTATGCCAGAGCTTTGAACTTTTTATTTGACAAATATAATTCTGCTGCCAGGGAAAAATACCGGCGAAAAAATGTAATTTTTTAGATATTGTGTGTTAAAATTGTTCTAGTTTGTTATTAACTCTTACATGCTCAGAGGTATGTATTGAGCACTTTTTTTTAAGAATTTATTTTCGTAATACAGATTTGAAAATTTTATAAATGTTAAATAAAATATGTATCCAATGGTCATGTATAATTTTGGTACAGAAATATTGATATTTAATTTATAAAAGTTCTGCTTGGAAAAAAAAAAACGCACTCTTTTCTGCTTTCTTTCGACAATCCGTATTGTTCCAATAATTTAAAATTGGGCGACAGCTTTCAAATTTTTATATAATTAAATAAATCATTCTGAAGCTGTCTGTGTAAAATTTTGGGGTATTTACAATGTATTCTACGGTACAAAGAACTTGGTTGGATATTTCCTTTTTTTTTTTTTCAATTTTTTTCAAGTTACAATTTTTTTATTTTAATGTACTTAAAATTATGTTTGTGCTTTGAACTTCTTATACGATTTAACAAATTTAACAATTCCGCTGCTTGGGAGAAATTTCGGTGAAAAAATTATAAATTTTTAGATATTTTGTGTCTTAAAACTGTTTTATTTTGGTTATTAACATCTACTAGTTCACCCGCCCGGCGTTGCCCAGGCAAATGATAAAACCTTAACGAATCCCAAATAAAAAAATACTGACGATTAGTAATGAAAGTGCTCGTAAGAAAACATTAATAAAAAAAAGCTTTTGTTGTCCAAACACTTTGAATTTTTTACTGGTTATAAATATAAAGGTTTTACAGCCGGTGTAATACGTCAGAAATATTGTTATCGGGTTGTAAAATAAATGTTTTCTTTCCCAGAAAACGACCTATTTTCAATTTCTATAGAAGGGGAGACCCCCCCCCCCACCTCCCATTTCAATTTCCAGCCTTCAAAAAAGTGAAAGCGCATTCCTCCCTCTCCCTTTTGTTCACCTCTCTCTCAAGAAAGCAATTGGAAGAATGGATGATCCCTCCAAGAAGAAGGGAATAAAAATAGAATGAAGAAGAATTTACAAGGAGTATTTTCTAGGGGTAGGGTTGTGAGCAGTGAAGATGCGAGCTATTCTTTCCCCAACACTCTTGATTGTTCTTAATTCTATTTCCTGCTTTATCCAATCTTCAAAAAATGTTGAGGCATACCCAGTAAGGTGGAATTTGCGCTGAAAAATTAAGACTTTTGCTTCTCGCTTTAATATATTATATGCTCAAAGATAAATATTGAGTATATATATTTTTTTTTATATTTATTTTTGTACTAAAACTTAGAAAAGTTTATATATTATATAAAGTGTGTGTCCCATGACCGCGTGTAATTTTGGTGCAGAAATATTGATATTACTGTATAAGCCCCCCCCCCCTCTCTCTCTCTCTCTCTCTCTCTCTCTCTCTCTCTCTCTCTCTCTCTTTTTTCCGACAATCGTTTTTTTTCTCAATAATTTAAATTGTTCTACAGCTTTGAAATTTTTATATGTTAAATATATCATTTTTAAATGTGTTATTTTACTTTATTTTATTTTATTTTTCGTGTGTGTTTACATTGATTTCTAGGGTACAGAGAGCTCAGTTGAATATACATCTCTATATTTTTCACTTTTGACATTATAGCTGTTTATAAATTATTTTATTTAATATACTTAAAATTATAATAGTATTTTGAATTTTTTATAAGATTTAATCATAATTCCACTGCTGGGAAAAAATTGACGAAAATAATATTAATTTTTAGATATTTTGCGTGCTACAAATAAATGTTTTATTTACCTTGTGCTCAGAGATAAAAATTGAGCACATTTCATTTTTTTAAATATTTATTTTTCTACTAAAACTTTAAAAATGTTTATATATTATATAAAACATATACACTATGACCGTATATAATTTTGGTTGAGAAATATTGATATTTAGGATATAAAAGACCTGTTTAAAAAAAAAAATACAATCTTTTTTTTTTTTTTTTTTTTTTCCCTAAAATCTTAAAAATTGTACTTTAACTTTGAAATTTGTAAATGTTAAATAAATTATATTTATGTAGTTTGTGTTCTATTTTGGTATATTCACAATGATTTGTTGGATGTAAAGGGCTCAATTATCTGTTTTTCTGCTTTAACAACTTTATACTTGGTTACAAATTATTTTAATTAGTACTTAAAATTATCCCCGTGTTTTGAAATATATGTAAGATTTGATAATCATGATTCCGCTGCTTGGGAAAGTAACGAATTTTATCAAATTAAAGAATGACTCGTATATGATAGTAATCTAAAGTGGAGGAAATCCATATATTTAAAACAGTTTGCTTATATTCTGTCAAACCAAATTTTCCATCAGAATTCGACCCAGTACGCATGCGTCAAAAAATCTTCCGGCAGGACCGGCCAATGAAGTGAGGGTCTGTGACTGTCTCTACAAACGTGTTTGGGATCATCTTCTGTTTTTTCTTGCACGTTGCGTTAAACCTAGGAAGGTATTTATATAGAACTCACTGTGGAGTGTTTAGAAGGTATTTATTTATTTATTTATTTTTTTTTTTTATTGTAATTTGTATGAATACTTAGTTGTCCATTTCGGATTTACTGTTTAAAAATGAATTTAGGCTCATTTAACGTTCGCGAAATCAATCCCGATCGAAATTAGTCTTTTTAGATCTCTATCATTTTGTTTATATAGTACAGAAAATAATTATTCAAACATGTAGAACACGTAATACAAAATTGGACCACTTATAGCCCGTTTATTATCGGGGATGAATCTTGTGGTGTTTCGATTGATAATGAAAACGATTATGTAAATATAGTCAAAAGACAGTACGCACGGTAGTAATATTTTTATTATTATGTGTTCGAAAAAAGCAGAATCTGAGTGTCTGAATATAAATTATAACATATTATTTCTTTATTTAGCAACTAAATATTTAATATACAGGAATGTGACTAGCTTTATGTGAATGTATAATATATATTTATATAAGTTAAAAGAGTTTCTGAACTTTAACATTATTTTTTAACAGAAATATATTATCTCTATTCGATTTAAAATTTTTGTCATTACATAAGTGTGCTATTTTATTTGTAAAGAGTATGTATGCATTATATTGTTTGTAATTTGTATGTATACAAATCTTTAGAATGTTTTGATTTGCAAACTCTTAATATTTGAATAATGTTTACATTATATTTGTTTGTATGTATACAAACAATATATGTATACAAAGAAGTATATTTTTTTTAATGTCAAAAAAAGATTAATTTTCAAACTTGGTATAAAAAACTTAGGTACTTCTCTATTATCCCATCGACCACTTTTCATAACAAAATACTATCGTCAAACTGTATGATTAAATGACAAAAATGCAGTCCCATTTACTTGATGTCGGAAGCATTATACGTGTTTGTTATGTCATCAAGTGGTTTTTAATTCAACATTTGCGTGTATTTTTCATTATATTTATTTGATGAGGTTATTTCGATTTTTCTTTTGTATATAAAAAATGTTATGTAAAAAAAAACCTGGCCATTAATCACATTGTTTTTTGTATATTTATTTTAAAGACGATTACTTATTCTTTGTAATTATTTTTTTGTTGGGGGGGTTTTGGGCAAAATAATATACTTTATAGCTAGAACCAGTTCCGCTATCATTAATATTTACTTAATCCTTTGACCGCTGAGCAAATGGTCAAATTTGTAATGTTTTTTTCTGTTATTTTTTTTTTTAATGTCAAAAAAAGATAAATTTTCAAACTTGGTATAAAAAAACTTAGGTACTTCTCTATTATCCCATCAACCACTTTTCATAACAAAATACTATCGCCAAACTGTATGATTAAATGCCAAAAATGCAGTCCCATTTACTTGATGTCAGAAGCATTATACGTGTTTGTTATGTCATCAAGTGGTTTTTAATTCAACATTTGCGTGTATTTTTCATTATGTTTATTTGATTTATTAGTTATTTCATTAATTAAAATAACAATTGTATCCTTAAATTCTTATATTTTATTTATTTATTTTGATATTCCAATGAGGTTATTTCGATTTTTCTTTTGTATATAAAACATGTTATGTAAAAAAAACCTGGCGATAGTTTTTTGTTATGAAAAGTGGTCGACGAGATAGAGAAGTACCAAAACTTAATTACGTATATGAGCATATTCCTTGACAGTATTAATCATTACTCGATATTTTAAAACTGCATCATATTTGTAGAATTATATTAAGTTAAACAATGCTTCTATTGAAGTGTGAAGAACCATATATTTACATAATCGTTTTCATTAGCAATCGGAACACCATAAGATTCATTCCCGATCTATAAGTGGTCCAATTTTGTATTACGTGTTCTACGATATTTTTACGTACGTTTGAATAATTATTTTCTGTACTATATAAACAAAATGATAAGAGATCTAAAAAGACAATTTCCATCGGGATTGATTTCGCGAATGTTAAATGATTGGTTGGTTGTATAGGATTTTATGGCACAAGGTCCCGTTAGGGACAAGCTGCGCCAAAAAAAGAACGAATTAAAAAAACTACAAAAGTAACGGTAAAAAAAACTAAAAAAGGAACAAAGTTTAATGAAAAATTATCTGGATGGGCAACCCCATCCAGATATAGTCATACAGTGTATAAAACAAATATAAAGAATTCTTTAAAAAAAAAAAGGTATAAAAATACTACATTAAAAAATATTATCTGGATGGGGTACCCCATCCAGATGTCAAGTTAGAAAAGTATAAAATAATATTGTTATATATAAACCATGACGGGTATATAAAAACTATATCTCAAAATAAAAGCCAGTTTGTTTTAAAAAATGAAAGAGTGCCCCATGAGGTGTTTCCCCAATGAGGTTTGTCAAGATTGGTGATGATGAATTAAAATAAATTCTGTACAAGTGCCGGAGACCCGGACAGTCAGTTAAAATATGATAAATAGTCAAGGTATCAAAATGACAGTGTGGACACATGGGATCATCCTCCCGAAGTAAGAGATGTTTATGAGTCATCCTTGCATGTCCAATTCTCAGACGAGTCAAAAGAACATCTGTTTTTCTTGGATAACTCTGAGGCCATGTCATGATTGTAGGTTTTATATGATGAAGTTTATTATTGAATTCTAAATTCCAACTTTCTTGCCAATTATTATGAATAGAGTGTTTTATAAATAGTTTAACGTCTGAGAATGGAATTTTATGGTGTAATGGATTAAGAGCAAGTTTTGCCGCCTCATCTGCTTTTTCATTGCCAGGAATACCCATGTGTCCAGGTACCCAGCAAAATAAAATATTATAACCACGTCTAGTCAATTTATAATAAAAATCCAGGATGGCTGAGACATAAGGATGCCTTTTAAAAGATTTGATAGTGTCAATAGAACTATTTGAGTCAGTATATATGATAAAGGATGTTTTACGATGATGAGATATATGTAACATGGCTCTCTCTATAGCAATCAACTCTGCCATAAAGACAGAAATTGAACTGTGAAGCCGATAACTGAATTTAGTGTTGTCAATAAAAACCCCACAACCAACAATATTCCCACTTTTGGAACCATCTGTATAAATACCAGTATAGCTATTATATTTTGCACGATGTGCAGCAAATAATTGTTGGAAAACACTAGAAGCCAAGTTGTTTTTGTTATAACCTTTAAAAGGATGGAGAGAGGTAATTTTAGGAGGATTCCAAGGAGGGAGCACATGCAGAGGACATGGACTCACCTCGATATTATTAAACGGGCCATTATTGATAATATTTCTCATTCTGACTCCAAAAGATGGGATGAAAGATGGTCGATGCTGATAAAGGATATCATTGTCAGTATTTAAAAGATAGGTGTGAAGAGGATGACCAGGATGAGAAAGGATACGGTAATACAATTCCAATGAAAGTTTTTCACGAGTATGGTGTAATGCTGGCTCATTGCAGTCAACATATAAACTCAAAACCGGGGATGTACGAAATGCACCAGAGCACACACGGAGTGCACTATGATGCACAGTGTCTAGTTTTTTTAAAACAGATTTTCTTGCTGAACCATAGACCTGGCAGGTATAGTCCATTTTAGATCGTGCCACAGCTCGATAAATTTTTAAGAGAGAGGTACGGTCTTCTCCCCATGAAGTATTTGACAGTACCCTCAATAAATTAAGCGATCTTTCACATTTTGTCCTTAAGTGTAAAATATGTGGTAAAAATGTAAGTTTCTTGTCAAAATGTAGGCCAAGATATCGAACATTGTCCACAACAGGAATTTGAGATGAACCAATTAAAATTTCAGGATCTGGATGCAGACCCCTACGTCTACAGAAATGCACACAAGATGTTTTGTCATGAGATATTAAGAAACCGTTTTTGTTAGTCCAGCTAAGAATACTTTTGATTGCTATTTGCAGTTGTCTTTCAATAAAACGAATATCTTGTCCCATACACATAATGTGGAAGTCATCAACATAGAGATCCCCCTTCACAGAAGGAGGAAGTTGTTTGATGATGTCATTTATTTTGATAGCAAAGAGGGTGACACTCAAGACACTGCCCTGAGGTACACCCTCTTCTTGTACATAAAAACTAGAAAGTATTCCCCCAATTCGAACTTGAAATCGTCGAATGGCAAGAAAGTTTTTAATAAAAATTGGAAGGTTCCCACGAAAGTCCAGGTTAAAAAGATCACGAAGAATCCCATAACGCCATGTTCTGTCATAAGCTTTCGCCATGTCAAAAAATACTGAGACCAAATGGCTGCGTTTTAGGAAGGCTGTCCGTATATGATGTTCCAAATGGATTAAATTATCGATAGTTGGCCTACCACGTCGAAATCCACTTTGAAATGCAGCAAGGCAATTGTTAGTTTCTAAAATATGGATGAGGCGGCAATTTACCATTTTTTCAAGGAGTTTGCAAAGGCAGCTAGAGAGTGCAATTGGCCTGTAATTATTGGGATTGGTAGCATCTTTTCCTGGTTTAGGAAAAGGTATTATTATAGCTCTGCACCAAGCATTAGGAAATGTCTGCTCCATCCATATCCTATTAAAGAAGGAGAGAAGATTATTCAAGGACAGAGCAGAAAGGTGCTTGAGCATAATGTATGTAATCCCATCGTGACCTGGGGCAGATAAATGGCTGTCTCTCAAGCATTTTATAATCTCTGATTTAAGAAATGGCTCATTATATGCATATGAGTGATGAGAGTTAAAATTAATCCTGGTTCTTTCAGTTTGTCTTTTGTATGTTAAAAAAGGTTCTGAGTATGAGTCAGAGCATGAGATAGATGCTAGGGTACTACCTATTGTCTCAGCAATGTTTTTAGGTGACGAAATGGTGTGACCGTTATGCTTTAAAATAGAAATATGATTATCAGAGTATAGGCCCATACATTTTTTTACTTTATTCCATAGTTCTTTACTTGATGTATTGGAATTAATGCTTGAGATGTAGTTGATCCAGGATTCACGCTGGCTTTTGCGTCGTATTCTTCTAGCTTCAGCCTTTGCTTTTTTATATGCCGTATAGTTAGTATTAGTTGTGTACCTCCGAAATATTCCCCAAGCCTTCTGTTGTTTTTTCTTGGCATTTTGGCAATCACTATTCCACCATGGCTTTCTGTGCTTACGTATGGATGCTGTTTTTGGAATGCTAGAATCTGCAGCATTGATAATACATTGAGTTATATTATCAAGTGCATTGTCAATATCCCCCTGTATCATGTGAGCTGTGATGTTTGCAAGTGCAGTAAATGTTGGCCAGTCGGCTCTGTCATAAATATAACGATTGGTAGAATTATAAGAATCCCTATCAGGAGTAGTCAGGGTAATAAAAGTCGGAAAGTGGTCACTGCCGTGCAGGTCATTAGAGACCCAGAAATTCCAGAATGGATAGAGTATTGGGGAGCAAATTGTAAGGTCTATTGCATGGAAAGTACGGGTTGGCTCATGAAAATAAGTGTGATCACCATTATTGAGCAGGCATAAGCCGTTGTCAGAAATAAATTTTTCAATAATATCACCACGTTGGTTAGAGTCACGGTTGCCCCAGAGTTGGCTGTGTGCATTAAATCTCCAACAAGGATGTATGGAGTCGGAAGTTGTAGAAGGAGATTATCGAGATGTGCTGATTGGATAGTTTGGTTCGGAGGTAAATAAATTGTACATATTGTTATGAGTTGTTTAATATGTACACGGACTGCAACTGCTTGTAAGTTTAGATAAGAATGGGGTAAATTATTGGAGATGATAAGAGCCACTCCACCAGTGGCCCTTCCATTAACTGAAAAATCTTTTCTGTATGTAGCATAGTTACGTAGTTTGCATTTGTCATTGGGCTTCAGATGGGTTTCTTGTAGAGCTAGACATAATGGTTGATGGTCAGAGAGAATATTACGGATTTCAGCATGTTTATTATGATAACCACGGCAGTTCCACGAGATAATATTAGTCAGGATTGGTTGTTTTTTTTTTTTTTTTTTTTTTTTTTTTTTTTTTTTTTTTTTAGATAAATGATTCTACGTTATTTTGTTCGGAGGAGGTAGACATATCATCTCCTCCATCGTTCAATTCATCATCCGATTCTGGATTAAGTGCTACAGCGTCTTCATCCTGCATATGCATCTCTTTTTTTTTATTATTATGTTTTGGAAGAGTTTCTGTTTTGAGTGGTTTAATTTTTATTTTCTTATTAGCTGGGTTTTCAGATGATACAGTGGATTTTATTTGTGGTAGGCCATGTTTTTCTGTATCCGATCTGCGACTTTGTTTTATAGGTGTAGTTTTGTTGGTATTTTGAGAGGATTTTTTATGGATTGGAATTTTAGGAAACATGGATTGTGATGACTTTGAAGAGTTATTTTGTGTTGATTTAGGAGGAAAAGCATTTACTGATTGAGAAGACACAGATTGTGTTGATTTAGTTGTAGTAGCAGAAAAAGTAGACAGGTTTTCTTTTGTTGTTTCTGTTTGAGTGGCAATTGTTTTATATTTTTTATTTGCAATTAATGCTGCAGAGTAACTTATACCTGTATTTGGTGTGCGAGATTTAACTATTTTCCTTGCTTCTGGATATGAAATATTCTGTTTTGTGCGCACTGTTTGGATTTCTTTCTCAATTTTCCAGATTTCACATGATTTATAATAAGACGGATGATCTTTTTCACAATTTACACAATGGGCATTAGCTGTGCAGCTTTCACTTTCATGTCCTTTTTCTCCACACCGAGCACATGCTAGGGTTCCACGGCAACTATTTTTGGAGTGACCAAATTTTTGACATTTGAAACATCGCAAAGGGTTTGGTATATATGGTCTGATTGGGCAACTTAAGTATCCAGCTTTTATGTGTGTGGGTAGGTTAGGTATATCAAATGTAAGTATTATATGTTTTGTTGGGATGATTTTATTATCTCTCTTAATTGTTATTCTTCGAACTCCTGTAACATGCTGTTCTTTAAGATTTTCAAGTATTTCTTATTCTGAGACAAATGTGAGGTCTTGTTCTGAGATGACACCACGTGAGCTATTTAAGTAATTATGAGCAGATACAGTAACTGGTATATTTCCAAAGAATTTACATTTCATTATATTTTCAGCTTGACTTGAATTTTTAACTTCAATGAATAAGTCACCAGATCTTAGTTTTTTAATGGTCTTTGGTTCACCAACAAGACTTTGTATAGCTTTTTGTATTAGGAAAGGTGATTTGAGGGCAAAATTGTCTTCAACACATTTTACGATAAAGAAACGTGCATTTCTATATGACAAATCTAAGTGGCTACAAGCTTTCCTTGCATCAGAGGATGCACCTTCATTTTCCAAGTTGGAAGAAATATTTTCCTCGACTAAATTAGCCCAGGATGTATTTGGTTGTGGGGCCTCCACATCGCATGTCTTATTTCCTTTAGTTGTATCCATAGTTTAGATTTTTTTTTTTTGAACGCCAGGCGTCGGGCCTGGTCACCGACCCTTCTTCTTAACCTTACTTCTGGGCGCAGGTTTCAAAAGGGTGAAAACTATCAACAAACCTCCACGTTTTTCGAACATTGGATTAAACTCGATAGCACTTCCTAATATCTAGTTCTTTCACTTTGGAATCAGGTAGTCAGTAGGTAAGCCTTTACAGCTCTGTCCAACCTACAACCCCTTTCACCGAAAGGCACCAGTCTCCCGGTGTTGGTCCTAACAGCCACCATACAATGTATGGCGTCCTCCGATCACGGAACTGGAATTCGGAAAATGCCCTGCACTCTGGGACTCAAGATCAGCCTAAAAAGGTAGAATCGACTCGAAGAGATTAAAAAACCTCAGCACCCAGAGTGTCTCACGTGAAAATAAAAAAATCCTCTATTGTATAAAAAAGGAGTAATGTGAGAGAAAACTTGGAAACAAGGTGTATTTTTTGTCTTTTTCAATCTTTTTTAATTTTTTTTTCTTTTTTTTTTTTTAACAAAAGAACGAAAACAACGTTAGCAGAACAAAGAACAATATGATCAAAAGAGTTGTAAAACAATCAAACATGAACAAGAACAAAGAGGTATAACAAACTGAAAAGAGAAGATTAAAAAGTGTGAAACAAAGAAAAAAGGATAGACAACTAAAAAGAGAAGAAGGCATGAAAGGAGAAAGATCGCTCAGGAATCCGGGGTCGCGAAACCCGTAAATACCTAAAGAAGGTATTCCCCTGGGGGAGAATGTTAAATGAGCCTAAATTCATTTTTAATCAGTAAATCCGAAATGGACAACTAAGTATTCATACAAATTACAATAAATAAAATAAATAAATAAAATAAATACCTTCTAAACACTCCACAGTGAGTTCTATATAAATACCTTCCTAGGTGTAACGCAACTTGCAAGAACAAAACAACAGCCAAACACGTTTCTAGAGACAGTAATAGACCTTCACCTCATTGGCCGGTCCTACCGGAAGATTTTTTTTACTCATGCATATTGGGTCGAATATTGTTGGAAAATTTGACAAAATAAGCAAACTGCTTCCACCTAGATATTTATACGCAATACACCGGAAACCATTTGATAAATATCATGATTTTTCCGTTATCGATTGATGAATTTTACGATTTTACCGCTAACGATTGTTGAATTTCGCAATTTATCGACTATTGATTAACGAATTTCATGATTTTTTTCCATGAACATTTGTCGAATCGCACAAAAAAAAAAAATTAAGATCGTCAAATTGTCCTGGGTAAAAAAATTTTGAATATTGTCAAATGCCTTCGAGAAAAAAGTCTCTTCGTCAAATGATTTTGAAGAAAAAATCGGGAAATTCACAAAATGGTTTCGGGAAAAACTTCACTAAATAGTTTCAAAATTCTTTGAGTGACAGCGGGAAAAAAAATTTCATTTTACATTCAATCATCGCAATTGGCGAGTGTGACTATTAAGTTTAGCCAGTGGTGGCAATAACATCAATCACCAATTTTCAGTATTGCTCGCCGGTTGGCGAGTGTTAATTTTGTCTTATATCTCAAACTGCATTTACATATACTACTAGATATAATGATTATGAACCATGATTTTTCTGTTATTGGGCGAGATTCATGTTTTTTCAGCAATTCTTTGACGAAATTCGTGTTTTTACAGCCATCCTTTGAAGAATTTCGCATTTTTCTCGCGATTCTTAACGAAATTCGCATTTTCCAGCAATTGTTTGATAAAATACATTTTATTCCACAATTTTTAGACGAAATTTAATAAAAAAGCGTGATCTTTTGGTGAAATCTCCTTTTTTGCGATTGTTTGACAAAATTTGCTTATCTTTCACAATCCTTTTGCATAATTTACGTTTTTTCTGTGGTCTTTTAACGAAAGTCATGTTTTCCCCATGATCCTTTGATGAAATTAGTGTTTTTTCCTCAATCATTTGACGAAATCTGTGATTTTTCCCCGCGAAGATTGGTTAGATGTTTTTAGTCTGTAGTTGCCCTAAAAAGTCTGTGACGCCCGTTGCTGCATCGCACACATTCTTCCATGGGGCATCGAACGAAGGGAATTCATCCTAAAGAATCATTGTTTCAACTCATTGGATGAATTGTAAAGGGTGAAATGTGTCAAACATTAGCGGAAAGAAAGTGCGCAATTTGTTCGTTCATGGAAAAAGTCTTGAAATTCTTTAATCGATAGTCAATAAATTGCGAAATTCGTCAATCGATAGCGGAAAAATCGCAAAATTCATTAATCGACAGTGGAAAAATCGCAAAATTCATCAACTGATTTCGGGGGAAAAAGTTTTCGAATATCGTCGAATGGCTTCGAGAAAAAAATCACAATCTGTCAATTTCGGGAAAAAAAATCGTGAAATTCGCCAAATGGTTTCGAAATTTGTCGAGCGACAGCAGAGAAAAAAATCTTTTTCCATTCAATCATCGCAATTAGTGAGTGTGACTATTATGTTTGACCAGTGGTGGCAATAAAGTCCATTGCCAAAATTTCAGTATTACTCGCTGTTTGGCAAGTGCTAATTTTGTCCTATACTTCAAAACCCTTTTGATCATCACATAACTGTGCAGGACTAATTTTTACGGGCGACCATTTGATGAATTTCGTGATTTTTCCGTTATCGATTGACCAATTTTACTGCTATCGATTGTTGAATTTTATAATTTATCAACTATTGATTAGCGAATTTCATGATTTTTTCCATGAACGTTTGATGAATTACGCAAAAAAATTAAGAATATTGTTAAATTGTCTTGGGTAAAAAAAAAATTATTATTGTCAAATGCCTTCGAGAAAAAAGTTGCAAGTTGAAGCGCCTGTGACCTCTTTTTCATGTTATGCATCTCTGGGGTCCATCCCCCCTTCCCCCCCAAGTAGGACACTTTTCTAAATTTTGCACGCACCCCTCATGTGATATATCACTGGAAAAGTCTTTGACCGCGTATTCATGTTATGCATCTCCGGGGTCCATCCCACCATTCCCCCCCGCCTAATAGGGGCACTTTTCTAAATTTTGTTTACACCCCTCATGTCATATATTGTTGGAAAGGTCCGTGACTGCTTAATCATATTATGCATCTCCGATGTCCATCTCCCCACTTCCCCCCCCCCCAAAGGGTACTTTCTAAATTTTGCACACAACCCTCATGTTATATATCATTGGAAAGGTCTGTGACCACTTAATCATATTATGCAACTCCGATGTCCATCTCCCCACTTTGCCCCCCCCCCCCAAGGGTGCTTTTCTAAATTTAGTTGACACCCCTCATGTCATATATTGTTGGAAAGGTCTGTGACCGCTTAATCATATTATACATCTCCGATGTCCATCTCCCTACTTTGCCTCTCCCCAAGGGGTACTTTCTAAATTTTGCCTCATGTTATGTATCATTGGAAAGGTCTGTGTCCACTTAATCATATTATGCATCTCCCATGTCCATCCCCCCACTTTGACCCCCCCAAGGGGTACTTTTCTAAATTTTGCATACACCCCTCATGTGATATATCGATGGAACGGTCTGTGAACGCTTAATCATATTATGCTCCCCACTATGAAATTTGTCAAGTTAAAGCAACTATAAATTTTGTTTATGGTACTATCAAGTTGTTTGCCGTCAAATTTTGACGGGTTCCATCTAGTTCTGTATTATGTCAACAGGTTTTCTCAGCTGAGCTAAAACCGTGGGCGTCACGTGACTACTCTAAATTGGAGAAGCACGGTAGCCCGTCTTTCTCGTTAGCCTCGCAGAAACTCATATGACGTCTTTCCTCAATTGTACGAGTAACCCGTGTTTCGGTCTCTGAAAAGAGAGTTCTACTTTCTGAGAGTTTTCAAGGGGAGATGGAGGAAAGTGTCCAATCGTTCAACTTCTCCAGCTATTTGATGACATCATGAATACAGTTTCTTAAGGGTAGAACTCCTATAACAGAGGCTGACGCATCCTCGCTGATTTGGTACCCGAATTGGACCCAGTCGAAAAACCAAGCTAATGGCGGACCACGAAAACGAATGACAGTGACAGGACCTTTTAAATACGGCAATCCCAGCTCCGGCTGTGGTAGATTGATGCTGAACTGGGTAACAATAATCCGAAACAAAATGGATGTGCGTCAGCTCCTATTATAGGAGTCTTACTTAAGGGGTCCTTGACTGACTCCCTGCAGCTTAGGGTGCGGAACAACTTCTCACTTTTTATGAACATCTACTCTGCCTAGTTACATCCTTACAAGATTTAGAATTAGATAGTGCAAGTAGGCATGGCCCTTGGATACAACATGAAGATTGTTTCCTAAACACAACTGATCGCATGGAAGCTATTTGATTGGTCGAAAGGATATTGTCATTCTTGTCTATCATTATTGCACTTAGAGCATTGTATTAAACCTTTAAGCACCAGCTGTGACAATCGCGATGGTCAAAAGCATTACCTATTTTATCGCTAGTTAAGTTCGGTATGGTACCCCTTTCACAGGTAAATTTCCAAAAATTCTGAAATGAATGAAACCACCAGACTTTATGAGCAAATTGCTATGAAAATAATTTTTTTCCTGTACGTTATAAAAGCAGCATTTTATTTTAAAATTCTGGTTGGCATTTGAAATTAAAATTAAATGATGTAAATAATATATCATCGCCCTTCAAAGTGTTAATACCCACTATCAATGGTCGTGACGGTGCCTTCTAGCTTCATAGTTTAAAAAATGTAAAACTCATTTCGATTCGAAATCGTTTCCATAGTCAAGACTGACAATTTTATGCCTTTGCGTTTAAAAATGAGTCTGAAAGTTTAGCGTTGTTTTGCAGGTCATTTGAGAACCACCTTAAGTCGTCCGTGCCTAAACATGGAAAACATCTGAATGCTTTCACTAATGAAAAATGACAGCATAAACATATATTTTCATTCATAAAACGGGAAAAAAAACTACAATTTCTTGAAAAGGGAGTAATTTTTTACTGGCTTTCCATTTCGCCGTTCTGTGTTTTCAGGGTTGTTACGGGTCAGGGAATTTTTCAAGGTAAATACAAGAGTTTTCTTATAGAAAAACTCGCTCTATTTTATCTCGCGATTAAATTAGGATAATTTTTCCATAGGAAAATACTGGTAGTTTCTCTGAAAAATTTCCTGACCCGTAGCAACCCTGGTTTAGTCCCCCTAGTTATCGTACTTGTCGTCAACAGTGGCGAGGAATTCTCATTGCTAAAAATCATGGTCACAACGATGAACGGGTATTCTTACTTGCCATGGATAGGCGCCTTTCAGAGCGTTATAGCCACCAACAATCTTGGCGTGATCACTTAGAGGCTTTTCTTTCTCCATTTCGCCGAATTTTGGTCTTCCGCAAACTGAAAAAGAAGAAAAATAATTATTTGAATGACCCCCTACATTAAATATGAAAAAAAACTAGTTAATCATAGAAAAACTGGAAGAATCGTAATAAAATTATTTATAGGGGGAATTCGATCACTATCGACATACGACATGGTTTTAATATAGTGTCTAGAAGACACAGTGTGGCAACAGAATATTCCAAATAGTGCTAAAAAATTGAAGCCAATAAATGTGGAACGATGCTGGACGATAAATGTCGGTGGCAGCGACATCAGATAGCTGAAACGTAAACATTGTATAAGTATCTTCTGGATGCCATATACAATCTTTACGTTTCAGCTACCAGATGTCACTTCGATCGACATTTATCGGCTTCAATTTCTTAGCATTTTTTTAGAGCATTAGTGGAATAGTCGGTTGCCACACTATGTCTTCTAGATGCTACAGTTCAGTACCAGAAAGAAAAGGTGCCAATAACAACGATAGATTCAGGTTTAAATTTTATTCTGGCGATTTTATTTCTGAAGTGCAGACTTCGATATTTGGGCTTTTACGAAGTGCATAGAGCACCTTTGGATATCACATCACAGTGGCAATTTACAGATGGTTTCGGTCGAGGGGATTTTAGGCAAAATCAGACTTGGCGAGCCTATCAGTATCACCAAACTAATCTGGAAGCTGTGATCACACTTACTATCATATCAGAGGCAATATAAGATATTACCTCATAAAACTATTTTCATGGTCGAAACATACTGTGTGGTAATTTACCTCTAGAAACCTCTTCAATGTCGAACTTATCGCTGTTTGAACTTCCTGCAGTATTTAGCAGCTGGAATGCCGCCAATCAAAGCGCTTTAAAAATAATTGTTCTCAGATCTCAGTTCTCGAGCTTTACACTGCAATTTAAAAATATTTAGCAGCTATTATGCGCCAAATGTTCTGCATGTTGCTTGCATTTGCAAATTTCATTCTGTCTTGGAAATAAAACCTTTCTTGCAGCGCGAAAGGGCCTCTTGAATCAAGTGAGAGGCAGTAGCATATATTTACGATCGTACGATAAAACGGTTATAGAAACTTTCACTTGTATAATTCGCCTAAGTGAGTATCGCAATGTAGGTTTCCATAGTATTTACAGAAACTTGCGAGTGTCTTTATAAGAAAGTAGCGACATATGCACAAGATGCATAATCAAACTGGAACTTTTGTCCAACCTACATTACAAACGTTAGTCATACACACTCGTTCGAATCCGCTTACATAATGCATTAGCTTGGTGATTATGGCAGATCCGCTTATATACCTTATTCTGGATACCAAAGAAGTCGTCGTTTACATGGTAATAAAATGTTTATCTAACGTTGTCTCAGAGACCAACGATATACAAATCGCTCAGAATAGAAAATATACTTATTTATGCGTGAAATCTGTCAAACGTCGACAATACATGGTTAGACAAGATGGTACATGGTAGCTACAGATTGCAATCCCAAAAGCTGCAGGATCCCGCAGCCAGCATTTTTGTATTTAAAAAACCGGAACAGATGTGTTACACTCACGCACCGATGTTTGGGCGACTTTTTGATTGGGGCGATTTCCAGGCTCGCGCCAAACCAATGACTTAATACAATAGCTAGGTAACCACTAAAGGAAAAAATCCCCAAAATTTGGCGACTTTTTTCCTTTTTATAACCGATTTAAAAAAAAACTGTGCGTGAGTGTAAGACATCATGGCCAAAAAATCTATCGTAATTAATCCTGGTAATTTTTTTTAAATAAACAAATGGTGGTTGCTTGATCCCACAGCTTACGGGATTGTAATCCCCAATGATATAGCTGGCATGAAGCTTCACCTTCTATTAGGCGAAACGATATCGGAGGTTATATAGATGGAAGGAGATGTGGTTAATGTTAGTATTTAGTGTTTGTTTATGATAATACACATCAGCACTATAACTCTGCAGGTAAAGAAAGTTGTCATTTTATTTATATGCGCGTAGAGTTATAAAAAGAATTCTTTTTTGTAAATGCTTAAAGTCTCGGGATGTTTATGTTAAAATATGCAAGTATAAGTGACCGTAATTGAATATTTTGTTTGTGATGGTGATAAATTTATTTATAGGCTATGTCTACATTAATTGTTTAAGGCTGTTCTCATATCCAAAATAGTTTCTGAAATCATTTTTGTTCGGAAACACATGCCGGTGTTCTTATTCCGAAACTATGTAAACGAAAGACATTTCCCATTTTTTGGTAAAGGCAGAAGATTCTTCAGAAAATACTGTCAAATTCCGCGTTTTGAACCGAATTTCCAACGCGGCAGCCCGAAAAAGGGGAATAACGGTGTCGTCACGTGACAAGAATCGCTTATAACTCGATAAGTGATTTATTTATCAAAAAATAGAAAACGTGTTTCGATTCCAAATCGCTTCCATAGTCAGGACGGCCGATTTTATGCCTTTACGTTTAAAAATCAATCAAAAAATGTGTCAGAAAGTTTCGCGTTGTTGAGTAGAAAATTTGAGAATCACCTTAATATTATACTAAGATATAAAAGTTAAAACTCACTCTCCTCGATCTTGGTTTCTTCGCTGACATTCAGGGTGGCCGAGACTCTCCGGGTGCATCCGGATCCTGGGTCCCAGGCCACGCACGTGTAGAGTCCCGCGTCTTCGACTCTCACCCTCTCCATGTAGATGTATCCGTTCTTGAGGACGGTGATTCGGGACTGAGATTGAAGGGATCGACCATCTTTCTCCCATGAAAGCTGCACCTCCGGAATGGCAGCAAGACACTCGAGATGGACGAAGTCACCCGCTCTGAATTCCGAGTCGGAAGGAGCCTTGCGGAACTCTGAGGATAGAAGATCAATGATTAAGTTCAATGCGTGGTTTCGCTATAGTCCCACCATGATAAACTGACCGATGACCTTAAAAAAGTTTGCGATGCAACGGGGAAAGACGGACACCAAGGGTGAAGAAAATGTGTTACTTAATCATCCAAGTAGAACAGTTTGTTGGCCCATCGTTGCTGTTTGTGGAAACCGTTGAGAAATTTTAGTCTTGGGAGCGGTAAGGTTGGCAAATGGTAGGTGCGGAGATCCCTATAATTTGGAACGTATCTGAGCAGCGAACAATTCATCCACTATTGGAATACTGTTGGGCCTTTGTTGGCAAATGATTCGTTGGAAAATTTTACGGCAAGACGGACATTATTTTACTGTTATTCCTGGCCAACGTGGAACGATAATTAGCCAACGTTGGTCCAACCATTTTGTGCTACTTGAAAAGATTCTGCTAATTGCGAAATGTTATCGGAATTTAGGTTACTCCTCGGCCACGTTATCGTGGGAGGAAGCTAAACCGCGAAGTCAGGAAAAGTGGCCAACGAGAAAAAAGTTTTTGCGTGAAGAACATTATTGTCAAAGCTCAGGCCAGTAGCGTGATGATGTTTTTTCGATGAGTTGCTAAGAGTTCTCAAGAAACTTTCACGCCTTTTTTGTGTTCTCTGTATATTTTAGTAGTTCCAAAATACTTTCAATCGTGTTCCATAAGTCCGTTTACATTTTAAAAATGTAACAAATTATCGCATCTATCTTTACCTCTTGGTCAAAGAGTAGGATTTTTTGTGGCAATAGAAAAACAATTGAAATTTTCATCGATAGGTGGCGATATTAAATTCCACGTTGTTATATATTATTCTGAACTGCAAATAAATACATGTGGTATTATCTGATTATTTTTTATGTCTTTAAATAACGTGGACTTTAATAGTCTATCGAAGGAAATTTTACCTTTTTTTTTTTTTTTTTTGCCACAAAAAATAAGACCCTTTGACAAGTCTTATGACGCAAAACCTCACCAGGATAATGTTTATGATAATTTTTAAATGTATAAATTAAACGTTTATGAATTTTTTAGACGTGAACGGACGAAACCTCGTGATTCTTTTCAGATTTTCATGAACTTTTTCGTTTGTAATAATTTTTCAATAAAAAATTATTAAATATAGCAAAAAGTCTCTTTTTTATCTCTCCTATAAAATTTGCTCTTTTGGAGCTTAACGACCGTTCCCATGTCAAAGCCTTAGTTTACTTTTTCTATGCTATAGAGTCTAGAACAGGGACGGCGAACCTATGACAAGCGAGCCACTTTTGGCAAGCGGAAGAATAATTTTGGCACGGCGTTGATTGGGGTTCTAAATCAAGATAAAGTAAAGATTAAACAATACACACGAATTTAGATGAGCTCATCTTGTCTAAATTCGATTGATGGGAAATTGCTGTACACGTCAGGAGGGGCTTGTTGAGCTAAAGCCTTTTAGGTAGGTCTTCCCTTCAGTCTGACTCTGACGGGAAATTGAAGAGTTTTAACTGTGGCTTATTAGATACCAATCTAGTTCATTATGAGCTGAAAAATTTATCAAACAAAGACAGTATGTGGAAACAGTTAAAAAGAAAATATTATTAGACGTTATAAGGAAAAATGCCGATCATAAAATTATGACATAGTGGAATTTAATTCCAGAGTTCATTAAAAAAGCTGGTGTGTGTCATTTTAACAATTTTTCCGTGTATCTAAGCGTGCAAATCATTATTTTCTCCAATGAATAATATAAAACCCAAATAAATAAATAAATAAATAAAAACATTTGTACGATACCTTCAGTTCAGTTCACATTCTGTTAAATTTAACCAAGTATAAACCTAATATAATTTTTTTTCATCCAAATTGCAACAAAGAAGAATCTCATTTAATCGTTTTTATGTTTTCGAAATTAATTTCTTTATCATAATTGGTTCTATAATTATTACAGTGTAATAACTCAGGGCTGATTGTGTTCTGGTATTTTGTACACCACTAAATTTATATAGCAATCTTTTTCCTCTTTAATCGATAAGTTCTGCGATGACATACTAAGAATATTGCTATATAAATTTACGGGTGTACAAAATACCGGAACACAATCACCCCTGTTACCGATATTTTTGAAATGCTAATAAAAAAAATAAAATAAACAAGAGTTATAATTCATTATTTTTTGATGCACTAAATTTCATTTTAGTTGGCACATCATGCTCATCTCAAATTTTTTTTTGAAAAACATGGCACGCATATGTAGAAAGATTCGCCACCTCTGGTCTAGAAGATATAATGTGACAACCGGCTATTCCAGTAATGCTTTAAAAAATTCTAAAAATTGAACTGATAAATGTCGAACGATGTTGAACGAAAAATGTTGATCGCAGCGATATCTGCCAGCTCTCCACCAACTGAAGCGTTTTCTCAATTCATTACTTACACAGTTATTTACGTTTGAGCTACCAGATGTCGCTGCGATCAACATTTATCGTTCAGCATCGTTCGACATTTATCGTATTCAGTTTTTATCACTTTTTGGAATTGCTGGTAGCCACACTTCTAGACGCTATATTTTGCTAAAACAAGTAAAGTCGAAACATTTCGTATAAAATTCATTCTTTTCTGCAACCTCACCTATTTCACAATCATCATCTGATCCGCCTTTCATCTTGACGTGGGCCGTAGCCACGGCCTCTTCTTCCGGCGATATGACCACGCAGGTATATCGGCCCGCCAGGTGGCGCTGCATGTTCCTGATCCACAACGTGTTGTTGGACAACAATTTCAGACCTGGCAGTGGGGTTTCGCCTGCCAGAAATAAGTCTCCTTTCAACCTAAGTGGGAAAAAGATGCTCTGTTATTTTTCTGTTCATCCTTTTGTTTAATTCAAAACCATGCTGTTAAGGATAAGATGTAAAGAAAAGGAAACATTTACTGTTTAAAACTTGTTGTCCGTGTTTAACTGAAATCTTATATAAAGAGCTCTAGTAACCCGAATTAAGTCGGAAAAAAGTTCTTTTTCACAACGCGAATCTTTCTAACGCGTTTACAAATTCATTTTTATCCTTATATGAAATTGTGATTAGCAGGGCCTGATTATCGGCGGGTTAAACTTCCACCAGTAAATTTAAAAAGCAGTTTTTGGCTTATTTAAACACCGTATTCCTGCAGATTTTATGTCAAAAGTAAGGCAAGAGTTTCAGTTCATCTTTACAGGTGGAAGTTTGCCCCGTCAGCAATCAGGCCCTTGGTGATTAGAGATATCTATAAGCAACTGATCACATATTGAGTTTAAATGCTGTACACTCCACATAAAAAGACAAATATGACAGCTCTCTTTTAAAACGCCAAGTTTTAAACATAACATTCGAAACACTCTTCTTTAGCGTACCATTTTAATAGAGGAAGCTATACTCACAGGACGCACGCCCAGATTGTAAGGTTTTGTCTGAACTTTCGCAATCCACTTTACAGAATAAAATACATATAGAAAATTCTATATATTGAACGTCATATTCACCTTAACAAGTTAAAATACACAACGTAAATACATGGATTTTACAATTTAATCGTTACTAAAATAGGTGCGAATACAATATCAAAGTTTTAAAACACTAAAACCATTAAGATGTCAAAAACACAGATGTCGAAAATATCCTGAGCGCTTTCAGGTAAACATTAGCCATGATCAGAGGAGTTAGAATGAGACAAAAACTGTAGCTCTAAAGAAGTACACTGGACAAGTAGCAAGGTTCGAAACCAAAAACATCTTAATGGTTTGAATGTTTTAAAACTTTGTTATTGTATTTTCACCTATTTTAGTAACGATTAAATTGTGAAATCAGTGTATTTACGCTGTGTATCACTTTAAAGAATTTGATAATACTCGCTTAGATAACTTTAGATAAATAAACAAACACTAGGATGCCCCTATAAATTTGAGAGTGGCGACATACGCAAAAGGTGCATGCTCAGAGTGAAGTTTTTGTCTAAATTTTGGCAACCCACATTTCAGAGCTTGCCGATATTCAAGTGGAAGAGTTCGATTAAACGAATAAAACAAGCCAACAAACATTAACTTGGTAATAATAGAATGGATCGCCAAGATGCGGGGCGATTCGTTTTTGCCCCAACCGTTTCAACCAATCAAATTCTATTGCCCATATGTCGCACTCTCTTACCAGAGCTACACTAGATACCGGACTTGATCCGCGACCTACGTTATACACGGCCGGTGCATGACGTTTAAAACGTCACATGGAGTGGATCATTTTTACACTGCGATTGGTGCAAAACTGTGGGCTCGCTGCTTTGTACCAATCGCTGTGTAAAATTGTTCCACTTCATGTTACGTTTTAAACGTCATGCACCGGCCGTATATAACGTAGGCCGTGCTTGATCATTCATTATCATGACGTCACAAATGGTGGCTGGTCGCGACGAAAGACATGCAGAGATTGGCACAAAACGATGGGCGCGTCGCTTTGTACCAATCGCTGGTCGCGGCCAGCCACTATTTGTGACGTCATGAGAATGACGTCACAAATCTAGACTAGATCAAGCCCGGTATCTAGTGTTGCCTTGCTCTTACGCACCCTAAACATTCGAAGTGCTCTTCTGTAAAGTACCTTTATAAGAGGTAGCGTCATACGCACAGGACACATGGGCAATAGTTTTTATCTCAACTTTGGCAACCCACATTACAGAATTGGCGATACTCATTTGGATGTCCTCACTTAGAGAAGTTCGAGGCTAACGAAAAAGAAAGGCTACCGTGGTGCTTTACGTGTATCTTTTTTTTTTACAGACCGCCGAAGTCACATGATGCTCGAATGCACCAATGGAAGTGTACGAAAAGAGCATCACGTCACTGTAGCAGTCTCGAGGCTAACGAAAAAGATAGGCTACCGCGGTGCATTCCACTTATCTTTTTTTACAGACCGCTAGAGTGACGTGATGCTCTTTTCATACACCTGCATTCGAGGCTAACGAAAAAGACAGGCTACCGCGGTGCATTCCACTTATCTTTTTTTACAGACCGCTAGAGTGACGTGATACTCTTTTCGTACACCTGCATTGGTGGATTCGAGCATCATGTGACTCCGGCGGTCTGTAAAAAAAGATATGCGTAAAGCACCGCGGTAGCCTTTCTTTTTCGTTAGCCTCGCCTGCATTGTTGCCAGGGTCGGACTGGGCCAGGGGAAAGGGCGCAGACCTTGGATTTTCAGAGGGCGCCAAAATTTTAACGAACTCAAAGTCAATTTTACTTATTTGTGTTGTATCTGACTTGACAAGGTTTAACACATTCACATAAGCACAAAGTGATAAAATGGCTTAATATTTTATTCCTGAGTCTAGATAGACGGATTTCGCTATATTCCCCGTGCATGTTTGAAGTTCCATCAAATCTACACAATGCTACACAATTTTCGAAAATATGTCATTTAATATTCAAAAATTCTAGAAAGTTGAACTTGAACACAGATTACCTTGAAGTAGATTGACCATAGACTAGGACTTTCCAACTTTGTTCTTTTGTCAATAGATACCTTAGAACAGTCATGATAAAAAAGTGATCACCCCTTACTACTTAACCTGCAAATAAGGTATAAAAAACACATAGGTACCAATTTATTGGGAATAATTTCTACTATTAAATTCTAATTATAAATTTTGTTTCGGGGATTGTCTAAAAATGCTCGTTTTCATTAAACATCTACGTTTGAGTTCCCTGGATCAAGGCAGACTGGGAATATACTTATCTTAATTCTTCATAGAGTTATATATAAAAGAAAATGTGTTAAGTGTTTATCTAAAAATTTTGGAAAATGACATTTAACCGCTTGAGTGCTATGAAGCGCGATAGCGCCGCAATGTATCTGCGGATCAAACAAATTTTGTTTCAACCCAGAAATTTTATTCAATAACTGAAATCATTTAATTTTTATTCAACAGTTGAAGTATTTACAGCGATCTAGTCAGTTACATTTTATAAGATAAAATTTCTGGGTTGAAACACAATTGTTTGTTTCGCGGATTATAGGCCGAATTTTCAGCACTCAAACGGTTAAATCTTACAAGAAAAAGTACTGAACACGCGTTTAGTCACCAGTAAAATTATACAGGAACTTTAAATTTATAATAAACTTTCTTTATATAGAACTAAATACTACTATAAAACTAAATACGACATGTTTCTAGTAAGTGTCTACGTGTTATTTTCTGTGTATGCTTTAAAAAACGAAGGCGGTCTCCTTCGACTGTTGGAAGGTTCTCTATATCTCGAAAACTAATTATTCAAATGAGCTGTAGACTAACACATCGATATTTTTTTATACAAAAATTAATGTATGTCATAATTCCTATTTTTTTCAATATGAATATATTAATAATTTTCATAATTAAAAAAGTTTTTGAACACAAAAAAGCCTGGAATATGTTTGGGTCTATTAAGTATATTTAATTTAAAAAAATAATAATAATAATTCAATCGGATGAGATTTTTATAAGTTTGTCAAATGGATTTAACATTAGCATCCTCAAACTTTAAACTCTTCTAACCCTATGAAAATTTAACATAAAGTATTTAAACTATACCTTTTCGCAAGCTGTCTCGATCCAAGGAACTCAAATAGGGTGTCAAAAATAGGTGTTATTGTTTGAAAACTCAAAGTTGGTATAATTTTTAAAATGTAGACGACTTCTGTAACATACTTAATCCATAGATTTAATTAGGGGACATTATTTCTGATAGATTGGTTCCTATAGATTTTTTTACAATTATTTTTAGAAGAATTAGTAGGGGATGATCACTTTTTTTGTCCAAACACATTAGTCTGCCTTTATATATCCATAGTTGTGTCTATTAACGCAATAATAATAATAATAATAATAATAATAATAATAAATCTTGCTTCACTTTCTTAACAATTTTAAACATTACAAGCTTGATGATATTTCTGATTTTTTTAAAATCTTCATCATGCTATGAGATATGACTTGATGACTAACACTTCCCTTTTTTTGTACAATTATTTTTTCTCTCAAGCAACACAGAATCGTTGGATATTATTAGTCCATTGTTTTCTAGCTTCGTTGGCCAACGATTGAGTTTGGCTGCTTCCAATAGAATAGTCTGAACCAACGGTTTGCTGATCGTTGGTCTAAACCAGGCATGTCAAACTGGTTTACCGTCGCGGGCCAAATTAAGCATTATATACAAAGCTGCGGGCCCAAAAAAAAAAAAAAAAAAAAAAAAAAAAAAAAAGATAATTCCATTGCACAGGATAAAATTTGTACGTACAAAACATAGCCATGTTAAAGAAGTATTCACGCCAAATTTAAAGTTATTATTAGACGCATAGTTCATTTTATCTTATTTTTCGAAAAGATACTCAAATTTTCTTTCCATCAACGAAATATATAAATTTAATTGAATTTTCTAAATTGCATTTATTTCAAAAATTGATTGAACACGCTGGTTTGTTAATCCTGATCTATAGCAAAGGCATTGCTGTTAATATTCCGTGTTTTCTTCAAGTAAAAAATAAAACTAATCATATTTTGAAACAGAAATGTTAATTCATAAAATGTGTCTTATATTCCTGTGCTACGTATTTAATTTGATTTATTAAATACAGTTTTTGGTTCAAATTATGTTTATTTGATTTGAAAAAAAAGGGTGGCAGCTACGCAAGGATGTGGTATAAAAGGGCGCTACCGAACATAGCTAAAATATTCCTAATTGCACACTATATTTTAAAAAATCGGTCGATTGATGAATAGTTACAGAAACTTGGGAACCGCATATTCATGTATTTTCATTTTAATATGAAATCGCACTGAATTTTGATTAACTGCAGTAATGAGTTCTGAAGAATAATTTCAACATCAATCATTAGAGTTAAAGTAAATAGATTAAACTGATTTTCATATATCTTGAAATTCAAAGATCTTTTTTTTAAATTCATTTTTGAATATATTTTTAGTATGTTAAAAAATTTTCGACTTCGATGATAATTTGTAATAATGCCTGGCAACATTTAAATTGAAATACATTTTCTTTTTGAAATTTGTTTTATCAAAGTAATAAATTCTATTTGAAAACGCTAATACTATCAAATAACAAATATATCATTATGAAATTGAAGTTGAAGTTTACTCGAGTGCTTTGTAATAAAAACTACAAATAAAGACTCCAAATACTTTGTGTATTGGTGGACTTTTAATAACCCATATTCATAATTTGTCGATTTAAAATGAAAATTGTAACATTTTTGAGCAGTTCGAAAATAATAGTTAAAAGTTTATAATGGAAATCCATCAAATTCCGTATTAGGAGGTAAATATGTTTATCTTCATAACCATATATCCAAGATAATTTCTAGATTGACGATTATTAAGCATGTGCGTACGAATGTAAGTCTATACTGTTGCTTATACTGTTTTCTATAGCAAAGGCATTGCTGTTAATATTCCGTGTTTTCTTCAAGTAAAAAATAAAACTAATCATATTTTGAAACAGAAATGTTAATTCATAAAATGTGTCTTATATTCCTGTGCTACGTATTTAATTTGATTTATTAAATACAGTTTTTGGTTCAAATTATGTTTATTTGATTTGAAAAAAAAGGGTGGCAGCTACGCAAGGATGTGGTATAAAAGGGCGCTACCGAACATAGCTAAAATATTCCTAATTGCACACTATATTTTAAAAAATCGGTCGATTGATGAATAGTTACAGAAACTTGGGAACCGCATATTCATGTATTTTCATTTTAATATGAAATCGCACTGAATTTTGATTAACTGCAGTAATGAGTTCTGAAGAATAATTTCAACATCAATCATTAGAGTTAAAGTAAATAGATTAAACTGATTTTCATATATCTTGAAATTCAAAGATCTTTTTTTTAAATTCATTTTTGAATATATTTTTAGTATGTTAAAAAATTTTCGACTTCGATGATAATTTGTAATAATGCCTGGCAACATTTAAATTGAAATACATTTTCTTTTTGAAATTTGTTTTATCAAAGTAATAAATTCTATTTGAAAACGCTAATACTATCAAATAACAAATATATCATTATGAAATTGAAGTTGAAGTTTACTCGAGTGCTTTGTAATAAAAACTACAAATAAAGACTCCAAATACTTTGTGTATTGGTGGACTTTTAATAACCCATATTCATAATTTGTCGATTTAAAATGAAAATTGTAACATTTTTGAGCAGTTCGAAAATAATAGTTAAAAGTTTATAATGGAAATCCATCAAATTCCGTATTAGGAGGTAAATATGTTTATCTTCATAACCATATATCCAAGATAATTTCTAGATTGACGATTATTAAGCATGTGCGTACGAATGTAAGTCTATAAGCGCATATCCGGCTTTTAGAAATCAATCCATTATAGATAAATCTTTATAGCAATGGTACTTATGCTTATACTGTTTTCAAATTTCTTTAACTGCTCTAGATACCATTTCTTCAATTTGTTTTGAGTGATTTCGACTCGCGGTATATCTTGTAATAAAGACAATTAGTTTTTTAAAGCAAATGTATTTCATTCAATAGGCTTGGTGAAAGCAGTTTGATTCTCTTTTAAGAAGTATCAGTTTCAATTATGACAGTTTATCTTTTCGGCGTTTAGCCAGATTTTTGTGAGTTTTCTTTATACTTTGTGCTGTAGTACCTCTTAAAGTTAGATTCTTTCCAAACTCCAACAGTGTCTACATGTCAAACATAAAATTTCAGTTTTCCTTTGAATATAATTATGTTGTAAATTATTTAAAAAATATATAGGATGCCCATCTTCAGTTTATCATATTTATTCATAGGGTAAACAGCTTTAATATATATATATTTTTTTAAATCCTGGTATGTATGAGTGTATATCGATAAAAAAATGAAAGAAAGATCACATAGGATTCTAGAAAGATCACACATAATTACTAACCTAAGTAATGAAAATAATTAAAGAGCTTAAATCCAAAATTTATATGTTCGACTAAAGCGCAAGTGAAGAACCTGGATGGCATATTCCAGATTTTTGTGTCGAGCACAAATTTGATAATTTGTGCGACTTTCAAAACGACTCATTTAAAACTATTTAATTTTATACTTCTATTTTAAAAAATTTAACTATTCTTAATTAGTGCTGAATTTTATTAATTTTATAATACATTTCTTAGTATTTAATAAATACAGTATATTATTTTGTAAAGTGGTGTAAAATCAAAGAGAGTAGTAAAATAAAGTATTGTTTCAACATAAACAAATAAAAATTATAAGTAAATTACTTTACGAATAAAAAATTTTACGAATCTTTCAATTTTGAGTATGTTTCGATTGGTATGTTCCGATTGGTAATCTTTGTATACAAAATTTTTATTGCGCTAAAATGTAAAATTGAGTTATATCTGTCTATATACATCACTTTTGCCAGATGAGCAGAAATTTTTTAATTCAGAATTCTACCACATTCTGAAGACAAATATTCCCCTTATTTAATGACATAATAAATAAGACAAATATTACTATTCAAAAATAGTGGTAGCATTCTGAATAATAAAAAAAGACCACCAAACTGGTAACAGTGATATATATATATCTTTATGATGTATGTTGGTGTATATAAGACCACGATTAGTGCAAGTGTGTTTGTGCAAAGTGTATTTTCAGAATCCTTGTTCTAACAACTGAATTAAACACAGGTAAACTGCCAAAGGCTTCGCGGGCCACAGATAAGTTGTCGGCGGGCCAGTTGTGGCCCGCAGGCCACGTGTTGGATATACCTAGTCTAAACTAAAGATATGCCATTTAACCTAGAGTTATGTTTTCTGGCAAAACTACGCTACTAATAAGATTGAAATATGCTAATAATAATTTATCCTATTTTAATTAACAACTAATTTGATGATTATTTATGCAAAATTTAATTTTGCTTCTAGAATTACCGATTAAAATTTCTTTTAATTTGGTTTCCTTGGTTTCAGAAATGTTTCCCCATTTATCATTTGTATTTAAACAAATATCTCTAAAACTATTATTCAAATAAATTTTACTTTTATGACTATTAACATGCAAGAATATCTATGCCCTATTTAAAAAAACATATTTATTTGACGTAATATGAACAAATTATCAAGTCAGTTATAAACATGGTATATATGCAATTTCTGGTATAATCTGACAGCAAATGCTGTTTATTTACTGCAGCTTTTTTTTTTCTTTAGTATACTAGCATCTTTAAATGTGGTCTTTGGAGGTGTATGCCTCATTACACATACAAAATAAAGATTCAGTATGCAACTTCGTTCGGAAATATTCGTATCGAGAACAAAAATGTACTTTCAGTATAGAAATAGAAATTTTGAAACTAAAACTGATGCTTGATTTTTTTTTTTTTTTTTTTTTTTTTTTTTTTTGAAAAGTACCACATATTATAGCAGTATTTGGATCTCCAAATATAAGGGTATTTGAATGGGGAAATAACACTTGCTTGTAAAAATATTACATTTGCAGCGTTTGGGATAAGGAGAGGCAGGAGGGGGAGGAGGAATTTTGTATGATATTAAAAATGATTTTATGCATACTTAAAATGCTGAATTGATATCGCACTATGAAAAGGTTTCTATTGAAATAGGACATCAAAAATAGCTATTAGTAACCTTTAAATCACTAAAGTAATTGAGTGAATTTGCTTTTCTCAACACATTCTTCCCACGATTTACAATTTTCTAATCTTAATTAGAGATCTAGAGAAATATTTTAATTTTCATAATTAAAAGAAATCCTCTGAGGATTGTAATCCTGCAAGCTACAGGATTTTGCTGCCAGCGTTTTTTAATTTAAAAAACCTACAATAGTTTCTCAGTAGTAATCGTCGCTTTATTTAATGATCGATTTTTCCGTTATTAAATAAAACAATTTTTTATTTAAAATACATACCAGAATTTCCGTATAGTTATTTAATTACGGAAAGGCTGTCATTAAATAAATCTTAGATTACTAACCTAAAATTATGGTAGGTTATTTGAATGAAAAAAATGTCGGCCGCAGCATCCCACAGCTTTTAGAATTGCAATCCAGAAGTGTCATTAAAGTTGTATTCCTCGAAAAGACAAGTTATGTTTTCCAGTCAACGACAAAATCCCCACAAAACGATTTTGCCTTCTAATATTTATATCTTTCTTTTATAAAGTTGTTTTTCGAAGAGCATGGTTTCAATTATAGGTCCATTCAGAGGCGGCGTTAAAGGAGCGCAAGGTCGGGTGACCGCCCTGGGTACTATAATGGCGGGCCCGAAAAATATTTGATCTGAAGTCCATTCAGGGACGGCGTTAAAGGAGCGCAAGGTTGGGCGACCGCCCTGAGTACTATAATGGGCGGTACGCAAAATATTTGATCTGAGATTAAGACTTAAAAAATAATGTAAGAACAGATACTTTTTTTTAGGGCGAGGGAGTAGCACATGGGCGTGAGTTTTAGTAACCAGAGCGCGCCAGAACTATTAAAACTTTCCCTATGTGCCCGTTTTCTCCACTCAATCATATGCAAACACGTCCGCATTGATTTCGAATTCTGCAATTTCTTTCGATGTATCTCCAATTTCTTTATGATAAATAATAAAAATCCCTCTCTTTTGCTATCTGTCTATTAGTTGATGATTATCTGTGAGCAAATTCTCGAAATTTAGTACACAGATCAGAATGTATTTCTGTGGGAAAATATTGGAGCGGCATAGGGGCGAAAAATTTTCTCTGGCTGAGGGCGCACCGGCCCTGGGGGCCGATGGGCCGGCGGGCCAGTCCGAACCTGATTGTTGCATTCGAGCATCACGTGAATCCGGCGGTCTGTAAAAAAAGATACTCGTAAAGCACCGCGGTAGCCTTTCTTTTTCGTTAGCCTCGAGCGGTCTGTAAAAAAAAGATAAGTGGAATACACCGCGGTAGCCTGTCTTTTTCGTTAGCCTCGGAGAAGTTGCTTACTGGCAAGGATACCAATTTACGATATTGAAAGTATCACCAAGGCTGTTTATGCCTAAAAACCCCCAACCCATCCAATTTTATTGGCTGTATGTTGCTCTCTTGTGATACATAAAATACTTTACTCTTCATGTATTTAAAAGCTTGCGATGCGAGCCTCGAAATCACTATCCTAGCTACCCTATCAATATCGAACTTCAAAAATTTCAGATCAAATACCTTCTTAAATATCCGAACCCAATTCGCATAAAATTCGCATCTAAACCACGTCCATCGAACGCTTCCAGTCACACTCGAAATAGTGTGACTGGAACATTAAGTGGTTCGAGGGACATAAATGTTTCAGGAAGAAATAACCTCTTGTCAACTTCTGTATATATGATGGAGTATTTTTTTTTTCAAATCAGCTTTTCACTTGTGACTATTTTTATGTATCCTCAAATGTTTAATAGTAAAAAAAGTCATATCTCCTAAACTATGCAAAATACTGTTAAACAAATAACACCTCCAAGTTCTGAAAGAATCATAAAGCAAAAATGCCTAATGAAGAAATTGATTTTTTTTGTTAACGAACAACAAATCACTTTCCATTTTAGGGTCATTCAAAGTGGCTCTAAAATGAGACTCTTAAAGTAAAAATTTAGAATTTGCGAAGCTTACCAGCGTATCCTGGCATTGGGGTGGTCCGTGTCGCAGTGCAATAGGTGGCTGGACCCCGCCGAGACACTGGCGTTCTCCGGCCTCATTCGGAAAGGGGGCGATTCCTCCTTCGAGTCGAGGATGAACCTGCTCCTCTCTTCTACCTCCTCGTTTTCTTTGAAAGGTAAAACAAAAGTTACTTTGTAACACTAAAAGAGAATGAACGTACAACCTGCTCCTCTCATTTGCTGTTAAGCACCTTCAGAGGGGGTATCTCAAGACTAATAGAACAACCGTTTTGGGGGTTGACACCAGTGCCAAAAGCCAAAACTATGGGGGAGCAAAGAGGGCATATGCCCCGGGCGCCAGTGAAGAAGGGGGCGCCAAAATAGGATTTTATTCTTCTTTCGGTAGAAAAAAAATAACGAAATTTGAACAAAAAAGACTTGTAATCGGGCAACCTAAAATAAAAATGTATTCGTTCATTTTATTCTCTTTGCTTTCAACAGGGCTGTTTTTTTTAATTAGGTGACAACTTAGGGGCAACAAAACAATACTTGATTAACGAATTCTTCCAAGATACTTGCAAGAACAATGCACTGTCTAATTTGGTTTAAATTTGCTCAGTATATTTCGGATGTTATCGTGATGATGTTTTGAATGTTTTTTGCTTTTGTGTGTTCCTGTAAATGAACTATAACAGCTACACTTGATTAACGAACTCCTCGAAGATACTGGTAGATCAATTCACTGTCCCAATTAGGTTCGAATTGGTTCAGTATTTCAGACTTTATCGTGATGACAAGATGAAATGATTCCAACGAAATGATTTTAATAGGTTCGATTTCTAAAGAAACCAACCTAAAAATAATAAGATTAATATACTTTTTAGCAATTATGTCAGACTTAATATAAAAAATAAAAGCAATGAATCGAAAACTTCTGTTTATAAATTTATTTTGGAATGCAGGGGAGGGGGGGGGGGAGGAGGCGGCAAAGTTCATGCTTGCAAAGGGTGAAAAATATACTAGATTCGGCCCTGGGTGACACACTGAAAGAAACATTTTTAAATAGAGTGGTGGAAACTAAGATGTTGACGCGTGAGAAGACGTGTTCTGAATCTAAAGAAAGGAGCGTTCAGCCTGTAAAACATAACAGGGGACGTTCAGTCTTACAGACCGCACTTATTCTTGGACTAAAATATTAGTATGAAATTGTGCAGAATGTGCGTACTTTAAACATACGACAGAAAACAAACAATAAATCACTTTTCAAATAACTGCTCGCACCTTTCTTTAAAAACAGTTTGTCTTTTTCATACGAAAATCTCAGTCGACATCGACATAGTACGGTCTCAGATACCGCACCTGTTAAGGGTTCATTTACAATATCGTTTACAATATCATTTACAATTGACTTTTCTTTAAATTATAACATTTGAAAAAATATATATATCAATTAGCAAAGTAAAAAATGAGAAAACACACACAAAAAAAAATAATCTTTACTTTCCGTCGTATATTAGTTGGTCAAAAGAACGAGTGATAAGGATATTTTTTACCGCCTAACACAAAAATGACAGTTCGAGAGTGATTCTTTAAGAAACCCCTTCTGAAGATGCTCTATAAAATGGATATAACCAGCTTTTAAAATGGATATATGTCTCACCAACAACTACACCCTATCTAGCCTTTATTTGAAAGAAAGGTTATGTTTTAATAAAAACAAGGAATGCATGATATATTGAAGAAGGCCATGTTAGTGCGTTACGCACTAAGGTCGCACTTTACTTGTGATCCTGTAAAGCACGCTGATTCAATAGGGCCTTAGAGAAAAATTGCAGTCCCCAAGAATAATCTTTAAGGTGGTTCTCAAATGACCAGCTCAAGAACGCGAAACTTTCTGACACATTTCCCGACTCATTTTTAAACTCAAAAGTATAAAACTGGCAAGCCAAACAATTAACGATTTGGGATCGAAAAAAAATAAGTTTTCCATTTTTTGATCTATAAATTACTTATAAGCGATTCATGTCACGTGATGACACGTTTTCCCTTTCTCGTGCTGCCGCATTGTGAATTAGGTACAAACGACGACTTTGACAGTATTTTCTGAAAGATCTTTTGCCTTTCCCAAAAAATGGAAAGCGCCTTTCGATTACATAGTTTCTGAATAAGAACACCTACTAACATCATGCGTTTCGGAACAAAAACGAATTCAGAAATGTGTCAGAGAATTAGCTCTTTTGGATTTGAGAACAGCCTTAAAGATTGAAATACACCAACGTGACGGAATGTGGAACCTTTTTCCGCTTGTTTGATGGGGTCATTTAATTGTCGCACGACAAACTAAGGACAGTCATTGGGGCAGATCTTTATCACATCACCTGGGGAGAATTTCTGTCTCTAATTTTATGCGTTTTGCATAGAAACATTTAAAGATCAAGAATAAAGGTTACAACTAACCACGGGTTTTTGGAAAGGAATTAATTTATCACTCTTGCCGCAATATTTGATCTATAGGCAGCCTAAAGGTCCGTTCATATGTTTGCTAAGGAAGTCTTGCGAAGAGAGTCGTAAATCTTTCGACTAGCCATTCTTTTCCAAAGGTTCAGTGGTCATCAACAAAAGAAAGGGGAGTCTCAACTAAATAAAGAGGCAATGAGCAACCTGTCAGCGACGTACCTGCTGACCTTTGACCTTTAGACATGCCAGAGAAGTCATAAAATATGAAACAGACCGCCTTACCGGAAGAAAGAGACCGCTTAAAGAAAACTAGTCTCAACAACCTTAATTGTCCCCGAATAAATCTCTTCTAATGCACAGTTTAATGCTTTCTAGAGCAAGTCAGTCTAAGAGTCCAATAAATCATACAACTTCCCATTCTTCTCGAATCATTTTGTGGTCAGGAACAAAAGAAAGGGGAGATTCAACAAAAGAAAGCGGTGGTGTCAACGGGTATCCCCTCCTGTCAACTGCTTCTTGCTTTGACCTCTGAACTTTAGACATGCTAAGAAAGTCATATAAGATCAAAGATTCCGACATACCACAAGAAAAGAAACCGATGTAAGCCTACGCTCTGTTCGAGCCTTAATGCTTGAGAGTACCGTTCTGAAGTCCAATACATATCACGAGGCTCTCATCCTTCTACCACGAAAAAGTGTTATGGCACATGCTTGTACTACACCTCAATGTTCCATCTAACCAATACGACAACTTCGACAGAAATTATTCGCACCACAAGCCACTTACAGCTGCCTGTCAGTTCAACAGGATATCGCGAATACGAATCACGCCGGTGCCTCCAGAATAATATGTTTGTTATTGTGCAATGTAGTGAATAATACTTTCAATAATAACTAGGTTAACTTCACACACACATACACATACAAAAAAAAAATCTCCACACATTCACAACTATTTACTAAAATATCATCATATTAACGTGCGTAACTTTGCGATGTTGATGAAATTATGTTGCTTTGTTTGCTGTAAAATGTAATAACATTGATTACAACACTAAAGCAAGTGAGTTCGATGCGTTTCAATGGATGCCGGACAAAACCATTCTAAAAGTGAAAGTTGGAGTACATTTTAAAATAGTAGTTGCAGTAGCTTGCGGTGAGAATAATTTCGGTTGAAGTTGTTGTTGTAGTATTGGTTAGATGGAACAACTTGGGAAGAAAGTTTTACACGAACTTCTTTGGCACCGCGGCTCTTCATAAACCCTGGGGTCCCAAGGCTCTTCCATCGTATCTCTTCTAAATATTTGTCGCATTAGTTTTGAAACAACCTGCATACACTTCATATTGCAAAGTTGACTGTTTTATTTATTTTTGACAGAAGTGCCTTACCTGCTTCTTTCTTTATAAATTCGTAGCGCAGTTTGAAACCTCGAAATTCGACGAAACTGTCCGACTGGAACTCAATGCTGATTTCGTTTCCGTTGGACAACACACTCTTGGGTTCAGTTCTTCTGCCACAGTATCTGTCGAGAAGTGGACTGTCTGAAATGAAAAACAGGATTAAAAATAAACATTTACAGCACTTATTTATTTATTTATTTAATTCGGGAAAAGTCGTGCAGGATGTGTCATACTAAGGGTATGTACGGTTTTTACTTTTGCCCCCATTATTTAAGAATAATAATTTTACGCCTTGTTGAATCGCCGAGAATTATTACAAATTCTGCTATAAAATAAACAGAAGATTAGTATTTTAAAATAGTGATGGCAAAAGCAAAGACCCTGCGCATCCTGAGTATGACATATCCTGCGCGACTGTTCCCGGATTAACCCTTGCATCTTCTATTCACAGTGGCTGAATTTTCATTCAGTAAAGAAATGGAAAAGTTGCAATATATATATATTTTTTAATTTTTATTAATGAAAAATATATATATACAACTTTCTCTGTCGTTGTTGTATTTCAGATTTTTATAAATATAAAGAAAAATGGGGAAGAGGTACATATTTGAATTTGAGGGTTAAAACTGACCCGAGGGCGTTCCTTCGCTGATCTGCAGAAAATCGTATGAACAGTTGGAGTCCACCTCCAGTATGAGGTCGTCGAAGGAGACCAGGATCCTGTCTGTATTGCCGGGTGCCTGGATCCAGAGACTGCAGTGGGCGAAGCTGGGATAGTTGTCAGGATAGTTTGGGCTGGTGACGGTGCCATTCCGATCGCTTTTCTCCCACTGGCAGTCTGCGAGGAAAAACAAGAACGAAAAATCATGCATCACGGCATACATTCTGAAACACTTTCCAACACTATTGGAATATTGTTAAAAAAAAATTCAGTTTTGTTCATACAATGGAATGAGATACCTATATATATATATATATATATATATATATATATATAATTATATTATACTAGTAACTCTTATTCTCTACATATATAATTAATATTAACTAGTAAAATTAATATATTTACACTACATTACAGCTGCATATAAGTAATTATACATACAATATTAAAGTTTTAGTAGAATATCTGTACACCAGATGTCAGCAGCAAAAGTAAATTATATAATGAATTTGATAGTATGCTAAAATAGTCTAAAATTTTTTACAATAGATGGCAGTAGTATAGCTTATTTAAAATATTAAAACTTGGAAATTTAGTCTGGAGGTAATAATATCTATGAAATACTTTCAAATTATCAAGTAATATTATATATTTTAATTTATTAAATTAAAATTAAAATTAATTAATTAATGGTTTTTATTTATATGTATATCATAATTTTTTTTTCTACATTTTTTAAAATGTTGTAATCTATGTAGTTAAATAAAAATAACTGTAACTGTAGGAAACAATTTATGATCTGAAGGATTCTCTATTTAACTGTGAATTTAACCTCTTCTTTTGGATACAATTTTGTACATGTGCTCACAATATACTAAATATCTTGGGATATTATTAATATAAGTAATATATATATTTTTTTATTTTTTTTTTCTTCTTTTTCACACTTCTTTTCAAATTGTATGTATAATTTATAATATTCCATTGTAAAGGTCTTGTTATTCAATATTGTTTCAGCGATTGTTCGGGCGAGATATGGCACTATATTTAGCAAAAGCTGGTGTCATATACAGAAAACAATCGTTCTTTGCTTATAAATGTGATTTTCTTGCCCTTGAAAAAGTAAATTACTTTATAAGCTTTTATTTGTGTATATACTCGTGTGGTTTATATTTCATTCCTTATTTTCTATTTATTTAATTTTAATTTTTATTTATTTATTTTTTTTTCTTCTTAATTTGAATTAATAATGTTACATTTATTAGGACTACAATTTTAATTTGTAAATTGACAGGGCTCTTTGGTATCGGGATTTCTGTGTATGTGGTCAGTTTCTTATGTTTCAATGGTTAAATTTTACTTAAAGTTTTATATATTGAACTTCCATAATGACATGCTGCATTTGCGCAATCATTTGTGGATAGTTATATTTTTATTTTAATTTTTATTTTAATTTTTATATTCATTTGAATATCGTTCTATTGCAGCCATCAATTAGATTTCATCTAATTACAGCCCAAATTTTGGCATATCTTATATTTTCATAATTATTAAATACATTATTTTAATGCTGCCTATGCGCATATTTTGATGTATTTCTTGTATTTCATTAACATCATTTTAAGTTGCTGCATTCTTAACTTTTTGTATTTTTGCTATTGAAATAACATGTTGATTTGGCCGTTTGCATTGCTTTTGTTTGGGTCAGAAGAGTTTGGACATTTTGCATATTGAACTATCTGGTTTGTATATTCTGTAAGGGCTTCTATTGTTAAAATATTAAATATGTACTGAGGTATTTTATACTAGTTATGGTGGGACATTTTTTCTTCTATGTAAATATTGTACATAAATTATAATTTTTGTAATCCAGGTTTTGTATTATTATTATTATTATTATAATTTTTATTTTATTATTTAAATTTACGATTATTGGTAATTAACATAGAATTTTATTTTTTGAATTTTTAATTATTGGTATTAATTATCCTAGAAGTAAAATGATAAATTTGTAATGAATATTCGTACTAATTAACCTAGAAATCAACTAATAAATTTGTAGCATTATGTATTACATAATCATATTTTTATACAATTTTATATTATGTATATTTAAACATCGTCAAATTTTATTTATGATATAAAAATCTCAATATGGTCAGTAATAAAATAGATTTAGCGACTGGCAATTTAGGCGATAATAATTATATTAGGTCTAATGCTCGGTACTTGGAAATTGACAGGGATTTCTTTGGATCGTCAAACAGTTACCTGTGTTATTGTCCCTAAAGTGAAACTCAAATTCAAAAAATGTACGTCACCACGTTGCTTAACATGCCCACATGCAGATCCATTACAAATTGTAAATAGTTCTAACTCTAAAATTAATGTATTTTTCTGTAAAGCTTACAACATTATTTATTCGATAAACTGCAATATTTGTAAGATGGAATATATTGGTCAATCATGTAATCCATTGCACTACAGAATCAATCAACATAGACAGGATATTATTAAAAATAATTCTATAAATGTTGAGCACATGCACTTTAGACAACATGACTTTAAAGATATTACAATAAAAATCTTAAGTATGCACAAAAATTTCACTGATAGACTACTTTATGAATCAATTTTTATCAAATCTCGTAACTCATTATATCCTTATGGTCTTAATTCTAAATTATTTAATCGTACAAACCTTGTTTATACTAATACTACTAAACATGAACATTACAGTAGCACTTATGCTATATTAAATCATACAGCAAATACAAAAACTACACGTACAAAAAGGGGTAAAAATTGTAATAGTTCACAGTATATCTCTAGTAATGATATTGAACGGCAATTATCTAATTTGGAATATGAATTCAATAATTCTTACAAATGGCTTGATATTAGGAAAAATATTTTTTCGATCAAAAAGAAAAATCTTAACAAGTATTATAAAGTTTTTTTATCATTAAATCTATCGCCACATTTTAGTGATGTTTATTTTGATCTTTTATTATTTAGAATTAATCAACTTAATGTAAAAATTTCAAAAAACACTTACAAAAAAACTAACAACACTCTACTTATAATTACTTTTTTCCAATATTGTACTTAATAAAATAAATATACACAATGTAATTAGTAACATTGAGAACAAATTCCCCATAAAAAATTTTACAATACATAAATCATACAAATACAACGTTACATTAGGACGTAGGATTTTCAATTAAATTTGCAAAATTTCTAACATCAAATGATAAACCTCCTTGCTTATCTAATAATCCTAATTATAGCAATTATGTAGATAAGGTACATGGTCACATTATTACAGGGGATATTAATATTGTAGAGAATGATTACTTGCGTAATTTTATGACTAATGGGACTAAATTTCTATTACCTTCATGTTATACAATTTTTTCTATTTTAAAACAATTTAATCTGGATCTTGACCTTTTTATATATAAAATATCAATAGATTATAATAAACCTCTTGAATTTTTTAATGAATGGAAATTAAATGTTTTAAGTAATTTAAATGTTGAACTTCATAGGAATTTGGACATATATAATTTTAATTTTAAACAACTAAATAGTGAAATAACGAATTTACAAAACAAATTTATTATTACATATGTTGATAAATCAAACAATTATGCTTTCATCTGCAAATATTATTATTCGCAGTTAATAACTAAAGCTATAAATACAAATTTTAATTTTAAAATAACTAATCTAGATAAAATCATTAATAATCGACATATATTTCAATTTTATAAATTACTAAAAATTAAAAACTATAACTTTAATTATCCATACATTGTTGTTATACCTAAATTCCACAAAACTCCTTTAAAATTTAGAACTGTAACAATCGGTTGTAATACTTATAACAATAATGCAAGCAAATTTTTATTAACTATTCTCACTAAGTTGTTTGAACTTACAAAACAAAAAGATAATTTGTATAGCATAAAAAATAGTTTTCAACTTGTCAATAATATTAAAAATTTAAATAACATAAAATACATGAAGACGTTTGATTTTAATGACTTATTTAATAACATTGATATTAACGATATGTTCAAGATAGTAAATTTATTATATAAGTAATACAAGGATTCTATTAAATTAAAAAATAAAATTTCGTTAAATTACTTTAAAACATTAACTAAATTTATTCTCCATTATAATTATATTGTTTTTAATGATATTATATATATACAAAGCTGTGGACTCCCTCAAGGTGGCATTGTCTCTTCAATTCTTGCAGAATTGTATTTATATTATTATGAACGTAACTCTAATATTGCTAATTGTAAAATATACCGTTATATAGATGACATTATTGTCTTCTATTTTAATAGTAATTCAAATTATTTATAACCTATAAAATATCATAAAAATTTAACTTATAGTTTCAATGTTATGGCAAATAATGAAATTAATTTTCTTGATCTTAAGATAATTCTTAAAGATAATAAACTTTTGTTTGACATTTATGACAAGCGAAATGATTTTACTTTTAAGGTTAACTTATTTACTAACTATTTGTCGTGTATACATAAATCAGTATTTGTAAATATTTTACTAAATTTCGCACATAGAATTAATAATCTTTGTTCAAATAACTTTAAAAATCAAAATTTAAAACATATCCTTCAAATTGCACAAGTTTATGGATATCCTTACTATTTAGTTAAATCAATTTTACACATATAAATATAGATTTAATTTGGGTTAAATGTCTGTATTGTTTTTTTTTTTTTGTTAAAATCTCCTTGATAAAAATGATAATCAACTTTTGATTGTTGATATATTTGGCTAAACTATGAATCCTATTGTGTGCGTTGCTGCATAGGATTATCCTAGTTTAATGTCATTCATATTTTAAAATTTAACGTTAATTTTCAACTTTTGACTGTTTATATATTTCGCTAAATTATAACTCATATTAAGAGCATGTGCTGCATAGGATCATCTTAGTTAAAAGTCATTCATAAAATAAAATTTACATGTGGGCGAATTCTATAATTGTTGTTATGAATATATGAAGTTAATATTATTGGGGTTGTAACAAAAGTTAAAATTATCAAGGATGTTACAATGGGTTAATCAATACAACATAATATTAATATGTTAAACATATTTAATTTTAGTAAATATTAAATATTTATTAAATATAGTACACTAATAAACATATCTCTTAGTTTTATATTATTTATTTTATTTTATTTTTAGATCATTTAATTTAATTAATATTTATGTTTTTTATATTTTTTTTTCATGGTAGATATTATTTAAATAGCTAGATTTAAATTATAATAAGTGCATTGCCATATTGAATAATCTATGTTACTTCTAAGTATAATACTAATTTATAAAATGAAAGCATCATATGGATTCTACATTAATGTTTGGGTTAAATTAAGATATATTTTAAATGGGTTAGTTAAAATAGAAATTATATTATACTAGTAACTCTTATTCTCTATATATCTAATTAATATTAACTAGTAAAATTAATATATTTACACTACATTACAGCTGCATATAAGTAATTATACATACAATATTAAAGTTTTAGTAGAATATCTGTACACCAGATGTCAGCAGCAAAAGTAAATTATATAATGAATTTGATAGTATGCTAAAATAGTCTAAAATTTTTACAATAGATGGCAGTAGTATAGCTTATTTAAAATATTAAAACTTGGAAATTTAGTCTGGAGGTAATAATATCTATGAAATACTTTCAAATTATCAAGTAATATTATATATTTTAATTTATTAAATTAAAATTAAAATTAATTAATTAATGGTTTTTATTTATATGTATATCATAATTTTTTTTTCTACATTTTTTAAAATGTTGTAATCTATGTAGTTAAATAAAAATAACTGTAACTGTAGGAAACAATTTATGATCTGAAGGATTCTCTATTTAACTGTGAATTTAACCTCTTCTTTTGGATACAATTTTGTACATGTGCTCACAATATACTAAATATCTTGGGATATTATTAATATAAGTAATATATATTTTTTTTTTATTTTTTTCTTCTTTTTCACACTTCTTTTCAAATTGTATGTATAATTTATAATATTCCATTGTAAAGGTCTTGTTATTCAATATTGTTTCAGCGATTGTTCGGGCGAGATATGGCACTATATTTAGCAAAAGCTGGTGTCATATACAGAAAACAATCGTTCTTTGCTTATAAATGTGATTTTCTTGCCCTTGAAAAAGTAAATTACTTTATAAGCTTTTATTTACGTATATACTCGTGTGGTTTATATTTCATTCCTTATTTTCTATTTATTTAATTTTTATTTTTATTTATTTATTTTTTTTTCTTCTTAATTTGAATTAATAATGTTACATTTATTAGGACTACAATTTTAATTTGTAAATTGACAGGGCTCTTTGGTATCGGGATTTCAGTGTATGTGGTCAGTTTCTTATGTTTCAATGGTTAAATTTTACTTAAATTTATATATATATATATATATATATATATATATATATATATATAAGGGCAAACACACAACGCAGTAAAAATTCATTTATAGCAATGGCTGTACATAGTCGGTAATGTATGCAATTCTTTTGCACTGCCCTGTATAGGATCTATACACTACAAATTTTAAATTTAAAAATGAATATCACAGCTGAAAACGCACATTCAGCAGTTATGGTTCATAGTCAGTCCTGTAACCAAATTCCTTCGAGTGTCCAAGGGTCAATCCAGGCAAAATTTGGGGCCTATTTAGAACCCTTCACAAAAATCTATTTAATAAAACAAGCCCCTTCACAAAAATAAATTTCATAAAATGGAAACCTTCACAAAATTCTTTATAACAAAACAGGCACTGAAATAGGCACTTTCACAAAATTCTATTCCATAAAAACTTAATATTTATTAATTATTTATTATTTTGGGACTTTTTAAATTGTGTAATTTGTAAACAAACAAGTTCATCAGAAAGGAAAACGTGAGCAAAAGGATTTAAAAAAGCTTTTCGTAATAAATGCTTGGTTCGAATTTGAGTAACTGGATTTCAACTTTCGTTACAAAATGTTATTTTTCAGAAAAATATAACAAATTTCACAAAAATAACCTTTTTTTCTCAAAAATGGGCCCCAAATAAAAAACCTGCATCGACCCCTGGTGTCTCTGTAAATAAATAATAAATTGTACATACTCAACAATCTATAGAATATATGTTGTAGTGCACATCAGTTTTATTATGTTTGAAATAGTTTAACATCATTAAAGCATTAAGGAATAGATCAATGAAATACTAAATTAAATTATAAAATGTTCCAATTTTTTCAAGTTTAGTTTAATGCAAAATATGAGAATATCTCCAAGAAATTTTGAGAAGATAAAAATAGTAACCCTAGATCACTTTTTTTTTTTCGCACTGAGGTAAATTGGCAAAGAACAACAAAACTCTTCTATAGATATAAATGACATTTGGTTTAAAACGCATTCGATAAAATATTTTATCTATTGGATAAACTAACAAATTGTGAAATGACGTGTTAATGCTCTTTCAAGCTTTCTCTATTTCACTAACAATTCATTTTTTAAATAATAAGAATTCTATGTTATAGCCCAGCAGTTCCTAGGGGTACGTGAAAATCATATCGGTAATGGCGGAAATCACAAAAAGGATTTAACTGAAAACACATACAGAAAGTTGATAGTTTTGGATTACAAAGTTAGTCTCGTGTTACTCCAATTATGTTACACTCAAAATGAGGGTAATCCATTGATAATTCTATGTCACTAGCTCCGCCTACTGCTGATCATATTGCATATACATTTTCCCAATCTTTGCTAAAACTACCATTGATCATTTTACAATGTTCTTTTCCCACGCCTTATGTATTCCCGTTTCTAATTATAATTACAAAACGCCTAAATTACGCCAGAACTTCTGGTTTTAATGTTTTATTTTAAAACGTGTTGAAAAACAGGCCCTTATTTTCATAGGCGGAGTTATATCACTAACGTATACTAATTGGAAAGCTTCCTTCCTTTTAATGAGTATTTAATTTGAAGTGTTTACTTATTATCTGAATTATTTGGTTTACATTTAAAATGGATAATTAGTTGAAATCTGGAACTCTTAAGAGTATTGCAACTGCGATTGAAATTCAACCTGATGATTCGCGAACTGCAAGTTCTTAGAAACAGTTTGATTATTTAGAATTTCAAGAGAACATGAATGCAGCTGTTAATAGGCATGTTTTCATAACTGATAAATACTGAATAATAATTCTTTATAATACTTTAAATAATACTGAAAACATCAGGGCTCCCTTAATGAATAGAAAATATAATAATGAATAATTCTTGAAATATGGATTTCGCATTCACCGGAGATGAAGATTTTAATAATATGTGGGGGAGGAGAGGAGTGGGTGGGTGGTTATGACAAATGGGGGTACTCCGAACTGAAAAGCCTAAGCAAAGGGTACGTGAAAGAAAAAAGGTTGGGAAGCGCTGTATAAGACGGTGGGAGAGTATCATGATTTTTGAGATGCTTAGGTGGGGCGTGGCCAAAAAAGCTTGCCTATTAGGTGCTGTACTACGACATAAACAAATGTATTGCAATTTGTTACACTTTTTTTTTATATAATTTTTTGCAAAATTTTAGAATATATTTTGGTGAAATATTGAAAAAAAAAAATTATAGAGAGAATTACTTTTTTTAAATTTTACCTTAGTTTGTTAATTAAAAATAGATAATCGAATTAGCCGAACCGATTAACTGGATTAAAATAATTAATCGTGACTAAGTATGTATCGATTTAATATTTAAACAACACAGCCCTAAGTTTAAAGACACCACGTGAATATGAGCACGACCAACTTTAGTAGCGGCCTAAAACGCTGTTGTTTGTTAGGGGATGGCTTAGAACTGAGTTCATCATGACGTCAGCTCGCGTTACCTCCGACGGAAAGGCGCATTGTATAGGGGAGGAACAATTCAGAGCTTTCTCGACTGATTGCCTCTGCGTTAGGTCATGTGGTCTGACGTCATGAACTCCGTCCTAAGTTGGGAAAAACAAGCAAGAGCTTTCTCGGCCGATACTGAAGTCGGTCTTCGTATGAGGTAGAGTGTGACGTTAAAGACAGTTCTGATTGAATTAAAGTTCATGGCAGGCTCGACAGAAGAAAGGATGTAGTCTACACTCGAAATATGAATATAAACGATGTGAGATTTTCAGACTAGTGCTGAATTCTATTGTTCTGAAAAGACGTGTGTTATTGCGTTAGCCTTTTGGCTTAAAAAGTATGATTCCCCGAAGATGCTTTTCTAACTGAATATTTAATTATATAGAAAAAAAGACTTATTTATGTCCTGTGAATTAATGTCTGAAAAATGATAATACAACGAGTCTATTCGTTGGGACGGGTAACTGTACCGTTGCGATTGCTTTTTTCCCAGAGGCAATATTCGAAGAAAAATAAACTGATTATTTCTGACAGAAAATGAAGGATCGAAATTCGAAATGTGTCGAATAGATGGACATTGTGACAGAAAGGTAAAAGAAACACAGAAAGTCCGCACAAACTTTAAAAATTCGCAAAAAAAGAACAGATAACGATAAGGAAATGTAATTTGCACTAAGAGTTTTTTTTAGAATACGGGATTTTTTTACCAGCAAACAATAGTTGCAGTTGAAAAAGTCACCGATAGGGGGTACTAATACGATTGTATCTTCCGAAGATAAGCAAAGGAAGATGATTATAAACGAACTGACAACTCAGTATTTCCTTTATTCAACTATATCATCCATCTAAAGTAAACACAATTACGTGTCGAAAATCTTTAGATGTTTTTCGGGTCGAAATTTTCTAAAATTAATCATGACCGCACCTCCGTTTACGAAATTCATAGACTATAATTTATCCTACATACCAAATAGGTTAAATCGAGTGAGAGATCTACTGGATAGTATCAGTTCTTTTGTAATCATCTTCACCTGCATGTCTCATTTGCCGCAAGATACATTCGCGTTAGGGCCCTCAATTGGCGACTTTTAGAACTACGCCTATTTTCGCTGCTCAAAAGAACCCGTATCCTGACAGTTTCCGGATTTTAAAAGTTTTATCTTGCGTGCTTAAAGTAGACTATCTGCCCAACCTGTGTTTGTGAACATCTTTTGAGTGTATCCGTTAATTACGACAAAGCTCAAGAGATGTGACAGAAGGTACAGAAAATGTGACACAATGCGACGGGGGGGGGGGGATTGTTAACACGTGTCGTGATGTCAATCTAAAATAGGAGACAATTAGGCAGGCATTATTCGGCAGGCATTGTTCATAATAAAGTTCATTAATCAAATACATATTTTTTTTCTGGCAGTATAAGATATATTCTTCCTCTTTTTTTCTTTTTTAAAAATTTCAACAGCTTGAAATAAAAGCAAACAAGATTTTAACGGTTTTAATTATCTATATCAGTTGCTAATAGATTAAACTGTATATAACGTTTTTTGTATAAAATTAGAATTTGCTGAAAATGTGACATCGTAATAGCAAAAGAAGAGGGGGGGGGGTAATCACTCGAATGTGACAAACTGTGACACATTAAAAGGAGGGAGGGGTAAAAAACTCATAAAATCTGTGCGATGTAAAAACTGGATCATGGCTAAGATTAAAATTCGGAAACGTACTTCCGACGATCTTGCTCCTCTCGTCCACCGAGGTGTACCGGGCTCGGTAACCCCGCCTGTTGACGCTGCTGTCCGAATGGAAACGGACCAACAGGTGGTTGGAAGAAGACTTGTAACTCGTAACCGACTCCGTCAAACGACACATGTGTCCCAGGAGAGTGGAATCTGTAAAATAGAAACGAGTTTTTAAACGAGAGTATTTAATGTTCTTATACAAATTTAAATTTATTTTCTCCTTTCATGATGAAAGCCAAGTACAATACACTAGGTCGTGTTCATTAAAGGTAAACTAACTTGGGGCTACTTACTTGAATCCTGGACTACTACTTGGAACTAATAACAATAAATGGTGTTTTAAATAAGGCCTGAATCCAATGTGTTGAGAGCATTGACGTCAATTATAGGCCCAGTTCTAATCTCTAATGTTGCAAAGAAAAAACCGCAAATTTTCAGAGATGCAAATAAACCCGAGAATTTTGAAGAATAAAGCCAGAATTTTGGGGAAATAAAACCGGAACTTTGAGGAATATTGCGAGTTTTGTGATTAAACAAAAGCAGTCATTTTTCAATTTGAAGTTAGAGATAATACATGAAATATAACAAATAAAGTATTAATAGTTAGCTCATAAAGCAATTTTAATGTCAGTTTTAAACAACTCTGCCCAGATTTCTCATTGTTTCAACTGATGTTTGTTTACATTTCTACAACATGTAAATGGATGATATTCCATCTACGTCATGATTAAGTGGTCCAGGCGAAGAACTTCTTGGGTAAAGAACAGGGAAACACTAGATACCGGGCTTGCTCATTCATTATCATGACGTCAGAAAAGGTGGCTGGCCGCGACGAAAGACATACAGCGATTGACACAAAACGATGGGCGCGTCGCTTTGTACCAATTGATGGTCACGGCCAGCCACTATTTGTGACGTTATGAGAATGAATGTGCAAGCCCGGTATCTAGTGTTGCCTTTCTTAAAGAAGGGAAGGCTCCGTAAACGTAATGTAAATCCCCGCCAGCCAACGAAACAGTTCGTGGGATAAAGTAATAGTAGCTTCCCTTCTTATCAGTTAGAAGTTATTTGGGTAAATTACCGGTGCTACGTGACCTTTTTCAGCCTCGAACCAGAATTTGGAATATCGCCCATTGGATTCTTTTTGGTACCGACATTTAGAAATCAGCTTCATTCTTTTTGGCAAGTGGGTATATTTATAGATTTCGAACGCCATGCTAGTGTTTCAGATTTAAGAAAATTATTTTGGGTCGGTTTACACCCTACAGCTACAAGCTTATAAACTTGGCTAGACTGGACTTACTCTCGTCTTTTCCGTCGAATATCTCTACGTAGTCGAAAGTGCAGTTCACCCCGTACTCCAGGTCCACGGAATCGAAAGTGAGGACAATCCTCTTGCCCTCTTTGACGGAGATCAGCGTCGAGCAGTCCGTCTCGTCCGGATAATTGTCCGGGTATCCGGGACTCGTCAGCGTGTCGGAGGCTTCAGTCAACAGCTCTTTGCAACCTTCGGAAAAGAGAGTTATTTAATCTCTCTTGTTGGAAGCCAGTTAAGAATGGAAATATGTTATTTACTGCCTATAAGAAAATTTCACCTTTCTGCGTGGGTATGTAGTAGTCTATGGAGAACCCCCTGTCTTCGTACATAGAGTCGCTGTGGAACACCAGCAGGAGGGTGGAAGAGTTTGTGTCCAGTATCCGGTTGTTCACGCTACCGCAGAAAGTTCCGAGAGAGGGCGCTCGGGCGCTGGAACCCAGGAACACCTGCAAGTAGTCCAGTCTGAAAATTGAAATAGAGTTGAAAGTTATTCACATGATGTCGAAAATCGGTCAATACTTATCCTCTCAACATCAGAATCGAAAAATGCATAGAACGACAAGAATTTTAAAGCATACAGTAAGTAACCCTCTACCTCTAGTGAGCGTAATCCCCCAAAAGACGATCTTTATTAACCAATCATCGATTTACACTTTTTACTTTCTTCTATCTATAATAGAAGAAAGTAATTTAATCGAACTTCTTTTCGACTTCCGGTTTTCGATGAATTTACACGTTTTAGGGGTCAGATAACCCGAAAAACACGTTTTTACAAAATTTCTGTCTGTCCGTGTGTCTTCTTTGTATCATCGAAAAGTGTACGAAGTTATGCGTAGAATTGAATCAAACTTCATATATAGGTTTTTGGGTATGGTCAGCAGATCCCAGTCGAAATTAGAGATATTCCACAGGAAGGGGACGCTGTAATAGCAATTTTTGTGTGATTTTTCTTTTGTATCATCGGAAAGTGTATGAAGTTATGGACAGAATTGAACCAAACTTCATATATATGTTTTGGACGACAGATCCCAGTTGAAAATGGGTATATACCCCTGGAAGAGGGTGATAGCGATTTTAGGGATTTGTGATAGAGATTTTTGTGAGATTTCTTCGATTTTTTGCAGTTTAAGTGCAGAATTGAGGAATATTCTTCGTCGAAATTTTATATTTAGATGTAATGTCATAGACCGAGGTTTGTATAAAATTTTGTAGAAAATCGGCCTGAAGGTGGCGCTGTAATATCGACTTTTAGCCGATTTTTGGGACGGGCATGGTAGCTGTTGAAAAACTATCATCCCAGTCTATCAATTCCCCAATCATCCCAAATATCATACCCAAATATCACTGAATCACCCAATTATTCAAACTAGGTTTAATTTGCATATCTGTAATAAGTGAAAATTTTCACGTTTTTTGATATATTTACAAGTTGATTCGAATTCCCCTCCTCCCCCCCCCCCCCGATGGTTTTCAAGCATTTATTGATAAAAACTTGAAGTGTAATTTAAAAAAAACATGAGACGTATGCGATAGAAGAAAGTTTTGGGATTGGCACATCCGATTAATTGGGAGTTGGATTAATTTATTCTGGAGAGCATGCACACGTGCTGGCTGAAACACCGGCAGAATAGCTATCAATGTACTCACTAACACTGTTCACACTAACACTGTGATGTCTTTCGAGCTGACTACCGTATTAAGTCATTATAGCTACAAATACAACTTTCTGATGTCAGACTTCTTGTTAAAGCCGCGGCCTGCGATGATGCGAAAGCATTTATAAGATCATCTTAGTAAGATCCTCGTAGGCTACGAGACAACATTGTATCATTTCAGGGTAGAGTCCCAAAAGACATTTTTTTGTATTCAACCCTTTATGTTTTAAACTAGGAATCAATGAAAATTTCTCCTTCGAAAGCCTCTTTCCTGAGTGTTTTTGGAATTACTTTGCCTCATTACGTGCAATCATTCACTCATTCAGTACTTTTTAGAGGGATTGATAAACTAAATCGATATTTAGAGGAGATTTTGGGGAATATTCACAATTCTACCCAAATCAGTTTATTACAATATTGTTTTTAATATTGTACAGAATTAGAAAATATACAAATATAACTGCCCTATAGGAGAACTGAAACGTCCCACTTTAATGTTTTTCCTCAACAAGAAAGCTAAATAGTTATAACTGGAAAAGTAATTACTCATTTAAAAACATTTTAGTTATATTTGTACATGAAATTTTCTTTTGGGAACATGATAAAACTAATGAAGAAGATCGGTAGAAGAACCCAAAGCGAAGCCCAGCCGAAAAGACAGCAAACCTCACCAGATGGAAGAACCCGCCATCAGACGGAAGGAACAAGGCCATGGGAGCAGCCAAGGAACCAGGCACCACTAGTCAACGCTTAGAGGTGGAACGCCACAAGACTCGCCCGCAAGGGCAGGTCGCAAAAGTAGACTACGACGGCAGCTACTAACGCCCCCACTGCAAAGAAAAGACTGCCTTCTGGAAGGACTATAAGAAGATGACCCGAATTTTCGTTACACACAAGGAAAACCCTGTGCGGTCACCGCGTTCAAATCAAGTCGTGACGAAGACTTCGGGCTACTCGTGTAACGACAAATAAGCCATAGCAACGCCCAGTCCCTAGAAGGTTCTGCTTCTGGTTACCTTCCACATTCAGGTGACCGGGTCGGGAACACAGAGAATGATACGTACTCCCCTCGTTGACTACATAACAATTGGCTGCGTTCGAAAAAGGATTTGGCACTGCCTTCATTCTTTCGTAGACTTTGCCAATAATCCCAGTCCAGCTACGAACGAAAGTATCTGCTTCTGACGGCCGACTCCCCATCATCTTCCCCAGCAAGAAAGGCCAGTGGACGGCCACTAAGAAGGACGCCGCCCGCGGTCTCTTTTCACCAGGTGACCGGCACGGTAACATGATGCCCAACTAGTCTCCATGTCGTCTTCCCCACTAAAGGGGCCGATTGGGGACCACTCAGAAGGACGCCGATCCCCAGTCACCTACCACCACAGTACCTGGCCCGAAAACTCAGCGCTCACCACCCTCAACTGCAATCCCAACAGAGGGGCCGATTGAAAAACACTAAGAGGCAGAGAGATGGCACAGGGTAAATCCCACCAACTGGTTACTGGGATTGACTTGCAGACCTAAACATGGACGCCATTAACCTGGGAAACCGCTAAGAGGAGAGGATTTGACAGTGCCTTCTGCCGTCGAGGACCCTGCTCCTGGTCACCTTCCGCAGATAAGTGGCCTGCTTGGGATCACAGCTTCCACTGCCTGTCTCTTCGTCATCTTCCCCACTCGAGGAGTCGAGTGAGGACCACAGGGTGAGGCTTGCTCCCTGTTATCACAATAAAGCAAAGCACCTCTAACTCACTTAAATTGTATTACTGTCAATGGATATATTAAATGAATTTTATAACAAGTATATTTAGGACAATTTAAAGTTCTGTCAAAGCATAAAGGGTTAAATTGGAATTAAATTATATCAAGGTAACCATTGTTTGTGTCAATGACTAAGATACTATAATAGACGATTCAAATGTTATGTGAAGAGGAAAATATCAATTGTACCCACCTGCATTCTTTTTCTGGCTCGACGAGGAGCGTCTCGATCTTGACGGACAGGGTATCGTTGGGCTTGAGAGTGGTGATCAGCCATTGGCAGTGTACGTTGTTCGGGTAAGGCTCGGGATAGTTGGGGCTAGTCAGCGTCTTCACGCTCTCGCCAGCAATCAGGACCCACAGGCAATCGGCTGTCGACACAGAAAAAGGACAGTTCAGAGCCTACTTCAGTCAGACACGCTGGCATTCACAAGGTATTGTTAAACCAAGGGAAGCCTTCTTTGCAAATGTTTCGTTTGCACTTCCGTATTTTAAAGGATTCTTCTTGTATACAATATCTGAGGTCGAAAGCTAATGTATCTTTCTACTACGGCAAAAAAGTAGAAAGACATAACTTTAGGCATAGACCTTATAGATGTCCTCTTCAAAAAGATTCATTTAATAATATTGAAATACAAACGAGAAATTTGTAAAGAAAGCCTCCATTAACATTAGCTTGCGAATACTGTCGCGCAACTATAGTATAGGTTCTTAAGAACATGACGTACAGGGATTAAGAAAATTAATAACGTAGAAACTAAGCAAGTTAGAAATATACCTTATTTAACAAAAGTTAACTGAAAAAAATGTATTTATTTGAACGTATCAGTGCATTTCAACAAAGGCTCTTTTTGTTGCACAGAGAAAATCTAATCGGCACTTTAGTCCCCCACACCCACCTTTCATGTTTTCTTCAGAATTCTCATGCGAGTTAAATCGTATGCATGTTAAATCGTAAATAATTTCTTTTGATGTTGTATTATGAGGATTTTATCCGCGATTCTAGCATTTGAATACCCCCCCCCCCCCCCTGGTTAGCAAACATTTGCGCTCTCCGCTGTTGGAACACAATGTCCAGAACATACATTACATGTATTGTTCATGGCTTGTTCATAATAATTATTTTTTGCACAGTTTGATTTTTTATATGACTTTAGTGAGACATGATAACAAGCTAAAATTAATTCGAATTTAAACTTTTAGAACGACCAAACGACTTTATATTGGTTAATAAGTTTAATAACCCTTTACCATTAGTTAAAAGTATGTTTTTTCGCGTGTCCTTTCTAGGCCATTTCAATCCCGAATACACATGGGAGAAAGCTAAGTGTCTAGCTTATTTTAGTGGCCATGAGATTGGAACAGTTGTTTGAGAATGTATTGTCCAATTAACTAATGGACAGGAAGACAGGTAAAAGCCAATGCGGTGGTACAACATCCTGGTGAAAGATTACGCGTGGTTGGAGATCTTAGTCCCTCTACCCCCCCCCCCCCCCCAAATCATGTTTGCTTCAGAAGTTTCATGTTAAATCTTAAATTATTTCTTTTAAAGTTGTCATGTGAGAATTTTATTCGTGATTTTAACATTTGAATACGTCACCTGGTGAACAAAAGTTTAAGCTCTACACTGTTGGAACACAATGTCAAGAACATACATTACATGTATTGTTCATAACCTGTTCATAATAATTATTTTTTGCACAGTTTTATTTTTTATGCGACTTTAGTGAGACACGAGAACAAGGTAAAACTGATTCGAATTTAAACTTCTAGAACGACCAAACAAGTTTAAATTGAGTAATAAGTTTAACGCTCTGTTGCCCATAGTATCAAATATAATACAATACCTTAACAATGCTTTTAACAAGAATATAATAATAAAAATGGAATTAAATTTTCATGGTATCCCTTTTTAGACCTATTTCAGCATTCTTTTACATTTCAAACACTGGATAGCGCTACTTGTCCATGCGCTAGATAAAGAATGAATAACAATGGATGACAAATTTAACGATACACAATTTCGCAAGGGAAGTTTTATGGTTTTTGATACAATTTTTATAGTTTATCTTCTATATTATGGGATATTTCATATTGTTTATACTTGATCCTAACATGGCAGTATAAAAATTTCCCACAGAAAGCAACAATTTATATCGAAATTTTAATTGCAAAAACATGGTTGAAAATTTGCTACACCGTTGTTTTAGAGTAGTAAAAATAGTAAAAGGTAGTAGAAATGCTACCAATCATTTTATGATAGTTTTGATAGCTTATTATTGATATTTTTAAGTATTTAACTCCTTGAAGGGTGGTGGGATACACACCTTATTTCAATCTCAAAATGCCACAATGGCGTCAGAATTTTGGAACAAAATTTTGCTTTTATAATGTACGTGATGAAAAGCTTTTACTTGTTTTCAAACGCATTCGTTGGTAAATCTTGGTGTAATTAAATCATTTCAACATTTGAGCAACAGAAGTGCTTTGCCGCTAAAAGGGTTAAGTCATTCTAATGAGCTTTAATTAATTTTAAATTTTTATTTTAATAATAATTTCCATGTATACATTTTTTTTCAGACATCCCCATCTGCAACCGCTTCAACCTACCACTTCACTAATCGCATGAAATTGTTTAGAAATGCAGAGGATGCTATTATTTACAGAAATGAGTTGGATATTGATTTATCTGAACTTTCAGAACTCGAAATACATGAGAAATATTTACTTCTGAAAGAAAAATTTGCTAGTAGCGACTCAGATAGCGATGCTACAATTGAATATGAAGTGACTGAAGATGTGAAGAGTTCTAAATACCTTTCCTTTTCCAGCCTTAAGGAAATTTTGCGATTGCATAACAATATTTTATAAATATAGGCAGGGCTACCACTGTCGACTATTTTTTAACCCCTTGGGGACGAGCGACACGTATACGTGCCGCATAAGATGCTAAGAATCCTCGATTATCGCCACCAGTTATTTTTTATTGTAAGCTTTGCCTTATGTAATTAAAGCATTTCTGCGATTCTATTAGGCGAAAATTTCTTTTTTGAAAAACCTGTGGTAAAAGATTAAAAATACTGAAATTGACGCTCGTCGCGAAGGGGTTAATTCTATCTCGCACCACTTTCTCAAAACGAAATTTTTTTGCATACACTTTCACAACATGTGCAAGAGAAATATTACAAAATTAATTTTTTTTTAAATAGTGGTGCAAATAGAATATAAAAATAGTCGTCAGTGGCAGCCCTGATATAGATGAAAAAAGGACTATATATATCTTATGTACATAATAAATGTATTATATCTGGTACCATGACCTTTCACTCTTTAATGCCCATGGTAGCAAATATGATACGTTTAAAAATTAAAATATATATATATATATATAATTAAAAAAAAAGAAGTTGTAATTACTTATATATCACTATATTGAGTATAAAAATCCAACGGCATAATTTTTTAACAGTTTTTTCATATTCTGGACAATAGAGGGCCAACAGCCCTTTACCATTAGTTAACAGTATGGTTTTTCGAGAGCACTTTCTAGGCTTTTTTAATTTTGAATACACATGGGAGAAAACCCAAGTGTCTAGCTTATTTTGGTGGCCTTGAGGATTGGGATACTTGTTTGAGAATGTCTTGTCCAGATAACTGATGGACCGGTGTTACAACCAATGCGGTGGTGCAACAACATCCTGGTGAAAGATTACACGCAGTTGAAGATCTTGCAACTCTCGTGCAATATTAAATTCGATCTTTCTAAAGCGACAGGAAAAGATGGAGTGCTGTTAGATTAACGTAATTCTATGCAGAGAGATGGTAATAATTGCATAATTAATAGACAGTTGGAACTTCAACAGCTCTGGGACGGTGGAATCTACTAATGGAAAGGTAGCAATATTTCTCACCTCTATACAGGATATGTCCCAAAAAGATTGAAACTAGTTTTAATTTTTTTTATTGTTGGAGATAAGCAGGCAATGTAAATAGGTAAAATGTTCAAAATACGATAGGAAACACGTTTATGTTAATAAGATATTCTTTCTATTAATTTTAAAAAAGTTGCAGTTTTAAAATTTTCCCACGAACTCTCCCAGACAAAAGATCAATTACAAAATGTTTCTTTTTGCTGCAACAAAACCATTAGAAAAAACTGCATTCCTGTATATTTAAGACTAGCTGGATTATAATGAAGGAAAAAAGTTGATTTATACCATCTTTTTCGTATAATTTAAAAGACTATTTCATCAGCAAATATAGGGACCCTTCACAGATTGACGATGGCATCTTTTGCTTAAAAATATATTAACAAGCGTGAAAAAAAAATGTACCACAAATACATCTAAATAAAGTATTTCACAAGTATAGAATTCATGTGAAGAGAACAAGTAGTTTTAAATCCTAGAAATAGCACCTAAAAAATAAGCAATCCAGAAAACATTCTCAAAAGTGTATTCTCTCATCTTCAATACATTATTGGGGGTATTTCAATAATGTTTCTGTAAATATTTTGGAGTTCTTCGCCACTAACTGTTGGAAGCTTGGAAGCATCGATTGTCTTTTGTTTAAGGTCAGTTGCATATATATTATCGTCCACGTTTTAGTTTGTTTGTTTTGTTTTGCAATATCTTACGATTTAGATGTCAAGTTTGACATAGAGTCACCGTTTACAATGGTCAGTTTTCAGTAAAGCATAATTTATTCAATTTTAATTATACAGCTATGTAGTTTTTTGTAATGATCTTGTTTCAGAAAAAAATGACCAAATTTATCTAGAGGGGTGGTATAAAAAATAACAAGTGCAACTTTTTGAAAATTAATGGCAGGACTATTTCATTAATATAATCTTATTCCCTACGTTTTTCTGAACATTTTTGCAATTTATATTGCTACTACTAACTGCTTCAACAATCAACAGGTAGAGAATTAAAGCTTGTTTCAACCTTTTTGGAAATCCTGTATAAAATAACATTTAAAAAAAATAATTTTACATTTTTTTTTTTTTTTTTTTTTTTTTTTTAACGAAGTAGGTTTAAAACTAGCGAAACAATAGAAACAAGAACGAAAAATCATGAATTCAATGAAACACTTTCCAACAGTAACAAAATATTATTAAGATATTTACTTTTTTTTCATACGATAAAATGAGATATTTAAAAAAAAAAAAGCAATTCAAAAAACACATAACTCAACATTTTGTGCAATTACTGCCCATATCCGAAATCTTTCGTTCAGCCTTGTATATAATCTATAGAATTTGTACACAATACGTAATGCAATAAAATTAGATAAAATTGCATACCACAGCGGAAAGAGCACTTCCAGCAATTACCGATCCTAGTCAGTCCTTTATACTACGCACTCCATAATCAATAGAAAACAAGTTGTAGTGAACCTTACTGGTCTTTTAAATTTCATTATGTTTGAAGTATCATAACATCTTAAAAATGCACTGTAAACGATTTTCCCCCATAGATCATAATGTAAAGCAATTATTTTGTGCGTCCCTGTAATGGAATTATAAATGCTATTTATTATATAGGGGAAGGTGGCCTAAAATGATCCCCTTAAGGGAAAATCTTGTGTAAAATAACATGATTGTTTAAATAAAATTTTGGCCCTTTGCTACTATGTTTTGCACTATATTTTGCATTATGAACATATTTTAATAATATTTTAAACCGAAATTGAGTAATGAAAAAAAATTATTTATTAAAAAGTGTCCAAAGGATCATTTTACCCTCACCCAAGGGCAAAATGATCCTTCATTTAAAAATAATTGTAAATTGTATTGAATCTATGATCTTTCATAATATCATTTTTTAATTTCTTCGAACTACCTATTTTTACAGACATTATTTTAATTTTTAAACATATAGACAGGCACTGTACATTTTTTCGAAAGTCTTAAAAACATATCTAAAATCGGATTCACAGAGAAGAAAGACGAAACACCAGTATTGAGGATGCCTGGTGAAAATATTTTACTTTTATGAAACTTTTAACGTGTGGACTGGTTTTATGTGTTTTTAAGACTTTCGAAAAAATGTACAGTGCCTGTCTATATGTTTAAAAATTAAAATAATGTCTGTAAAAATAGGTAGTTCGAAGAATTATTAATTGTAAATTGTTTTTTATCGGCAAAATAAAGGATATAAAAGTAATTATGACAACACATAAGTTTAATTCTCATCTAAAAACATACTCCATTAAGTAAACCAAGTCATATTTCTGTACATGAAAGACTGTATATCTAAATAAATATGAAAGTTAGTGCTTACCTTATAACAGATGTTATGAAACCCAATTTTTCAAAGAATTCTATTCAGACGCGTCATACTGCGATCGCTTGAATAACGCCATGGCTTCTTCTTCATTTATCACAACTAGTTTATGTGTTACCCTGTAGATAGCGCGACCTGTCTGGAAGAAAACATATGTGGATCGTTTTGCCCGCTAGGATCATTTTAGGCCACCTTCCCCTACTTTGGTGAAAGCATGTCTTCGTCTATCTCAGTGATGCATATCAATTTCATTATGTTTGAAATATCGTAACATCAATAATACACATTTCATTTTCAATACCGAACATTTTATAGTAAAATTTCATGGCAATCCGAGTATATTTACGAGAGTTAGAGCACGGACAGACAGAAAAACCAAATTCATGAACACTTTTCAACTATGTTGGAAAGTGTTTAAAAAGTATCCCGGTCCTTGCTTGACAACTCGATGACCACTCAGTCGACTCGACACGCATTTGCGTCAAAAGAAACTACAATGAATTTTCGATCTCAAATTTACGTTATGTATATAATTTTACAAATTTTAAACATAAAATTTATATATTTAAAAATATTTGAATGCCGCTTATCTGCTTTTACTAAAAAATAAAAATAAAAACTAGGTTTACTGGATCGCCTTTTTTGATTTCTAAAATATCTATAGAAAGAGGAATAAATAAAATAAAATGATATACTTACCATTTTCTGCGGCTCTCTCTTTCCTGAGGAAGCGTTCGACAGCAGGCCGCTCTTGGGTTCTCGAATCATCGACGAATCTATGTGAAACACGAAAGCTTTATTAGTAAACAAATAAAAGTGAAGAAACTTTATAACCCTTTACATCAACATTTTAAACCCTTATCACAGAATAAGTGTACACTTTTACAGAGAATGTGTACGAGAATTGCATGATTATATTATTCCGCATTGTGTGCAAGTGATATTTTGCGTATACAAGTAAATAAAAAACTAAGATTCATGGTGCACACAAGTTACATTATCATTATCATTAAAACTGTATTAATAAAAACTGAACTGGGTAGAATTTAATAGGATGTAAAACTAGTCGTTGGGGGCCACCGTAATACTTACCCATCATGGATATGCATAATATAAATATGAAAATAAACCACGTGTAAACTATTTATAAATGGATTAAGCCTCTCATTTCCAATTAAAATATATCTTTGAATTGAAATTTGAATGAAATACAGGGTCATGAAAAATTGAAGAGTGTGGAAAATAGGATTACAAATATCTCGGCAACTCATTATCCGATCGACTTCATTCTTTATGCAAAATTTGTTTTTTTTATTGTCTTTTATAGTCATTCCTTAAAATAAAAAATTTCGGAAAATTTTATCTACCTTTTATCAGAACGAATATTTCGAGAGTCCGAAAAAATAGTTCCAGATAATCGAGATATAGATGTCCTGATATAGATATACATCGGTCTAAAGAAAAACAAGAAAGAAAAATCATGCGTCAAGAATAGATTATGAAAAACTTTCCAATACATTTGGAATACTGTAACAAAACTTCAAAGTATAAGGGTCGCCCAAATGAAAGTGGCATTGCTGTAACAACTTCGCGATTTGAAGAAAAAGATGAATGCGCATACTCCTATAGAGGGCGCAGAGTGCTGGGAATGCATGCGATATCGTCTGATCTCGCCAGATGCGTGTGTGATAGTGTGGGAGCACGTTAAAAGGCATCGTTCGCATCATGGAGGCCTCCAAACGTTGTCAACGCGCGGTCGTGCAATTTTTAACAGCGGAAAATGTGAATGCTAGTAAAATCTATCGTCGAATGCAAAATGTCCTCTTGCATGATAATGCTCGTCCTCATGTGGATGTAGTGTGCCAAACATTGTTACGGCAATTCCACTGGGAGGTTCTCGAACATCCCCCTTTCAGCCCAGACCCCTCGCCGCGTGACTACCACATCTTCGGTCACCCAAAAAAGCTCTGAAGGAACAGCAAGTTGCCGACGATAATGAGGTCCAAGTTTTGCCGTTGAAAATGGGTTCTACAACCAACCACAGATCTTCTTCACCCAGGGAATCCATCGTCTCGTTGACTGCTGAGACACTTGTTTCAACCTACGAGGTGACTTTGTATATCCTATCTGTTACGTCTGTATTACTTCTTTCTTTTGTATACTAATTTACATTAATACCATTAAACCATTTCTCAAACCGACTGTAGTGACACTTTCATTTGGGCGACCCATATATATAATAAGGTGAGAGATGACGTCTAAATAAACAATTTGGAAAACGCATAACACATTTTAATACCAGCAATTAGTCAGAAAAGTATCTGAATTCCTTTGTGCAGCTTTGTATAGGATCTATAGATTTGTATATATACTACATAGTATTCTAAAATTTACTTCAGTTAGGAAACGCATAGCACAGTTGAAAATTCCCCTTCAGCAAGTTCCGTCAATACACGGAAATGCAATCGAGATATTTTGTGCAGCTCTGCATAGGATCTATAGAATTTATATACAGCAAGTGAAAAAAAAAAAAAAAAAAAAAAAAAAAAAAAAGAGTTACATTTAAAAACGCGTACCACAACTGAAAACTCATTTCCAACAATTATTATTCAATTATTATGGATAGACAGTACTGTAACCGAATTATTTTGTGCGTCCCTGTAAATGAGCGATGAATGCTATGTACACCTTATTCTACAGTAAGAAGCCTCTTGTAATGCATCTCAATGACATCTATCCATTTCAATATGTTTGAAATAGTGTAACACTATTAAAGTATACCGTGAACGAGTTTTCCCCATAGACCGTCATGTAACGGAATTCTTTTGAGGGTCCCTGTAAATGAACTATAATTGGTACACGCTTCATTTTTCAGTGCAGAATATACATGCATATAGTAAATCTCAATAACATATATCAATTGCAATGCAATCCGAGTATATTTACGTGAATTAGAGTACAGATAGACGGCAGATAGAGAGACAAACTGAAATCGTAAACAATTTTTCTACTATGTTGTAAAGTGTTAAAAAGGGAAACTTCTACGTACTATTTTATCCCAAAATTATCGGAGAGAGATGTCAAACATACCCTTTCGATTCAAGCCTTTTTTCGATTAAAAAATATTATTTTTATTATGAAAAGTATTAATAAATTCACAATAAAAAAATATATATATAAATTATCGATAGTTTTCGAGATAGAGATAAATTTCACTTTTCGGAGGGATCGTCTTCTGTTACAAAAGATTCACGCAGAAAAGAAAGTCTTAAATACTTACTAGGAAATTTTTGCAGAATTTTCTTTTGTATAAAGTGAGTTTATTTTATATTTTAAATTCCTGTGTAGTTTTTCTGGTCGTTAACTGAGTGCTTTTCCTTGTAAGATCTTAATTGTACTTCTCGAAATTTATGAATATATGAATTTATATATCTAATATTTTTTTAGCAACATCTAATATTTTTTTAGATGCCGGCTTAAAAAAAAAAAAAAAGGATTAAAAATGTTTGCAAACAAAATTAGTCAAGAAAGAATATCGTCTCATTTATTCCATCAAAGTTACTGTGAAAACTGATCGAAGACAGCAAAAGGCACGCGCGAGAGAAAAAAAAAATAACAATCGTATCTTAACTGCATTAGAGGATGAGGGGGGGAGGGGAAGGGACAAAAAAAATAAATTAAATATACATATAAAATGCAATTGAAAGTTATGAAAAAAGCATAGATTTTAGGCTACATGTGAAATACCACTGCTTCGATCGATCGATGGTGTCTTTTTCTTTTAACATTTCAATTTTGCTTTTTAATCATAAATATAAACTAAACCCATGCGAAGGTGTCCCACTTTATCTTTTTTGTACTATTTCTTTTTTATAATCATTGCTGAGCATGATATAATGCGGTATTTTATTTTTGTGGCAACATTGATTTGAGAAAAACCTTTCGTTTCATTTATGAAAACAATGCTGATTTAATTTTTAATTAACTGCCATTTTTAATCAAAAACATGTTTTAACGCAATGTGAGTGAACTATGTCAGCAGCTGTTCAAAAACCTTTCGAATGACCCCTTCATTCATTGCTGTGCGTTTTGTAAATGCATAGAAAAAGGGATGTTAACCACAGAAATAATATTTACCATTGAACCTGTGCGAAGATTTCGCACTGCAGTCTAATATTTTTTAGCAATGTCTAACACTTTTTTTAATGCACGTCACTTCTAATAATAATAATAATAATAATAATAATAATAATAATAATAAGGATTAAAAATATCTGCAAACAGCATTAGTTAAGCCAGAATATCATTTCATTTATTTCATCAAAGTTACACTAAAAACTGACCGAAGATAGCAAACGCAAAAATAAAATAAAATAAAATAAAATAAAATAAAATAAAAATATCAATCGTATTTTAACTGCATTAAAGGGTTACAGCATCGGTTTCGAAAAAAATAGAAGAAAAAAAACATGGGATAAAGAAAAATAAATTGAGCATTTGAATTTAAATTTTTCTTTGTATTCATAAATATAAAATAAATCCGTGCAGCAACTATGTCCCACTTTATCATTATTGAACATTTTTTAATAATCATTGTTGCGGTATTTTATTTTTGTGGCAACACTGATTCGAGGAAAATCATTCATTTAATTTATGAAAACAATGCCGATTTAATTTTTAATGACTTGCAGTTTTTAATCAAAATACATGTCTTAACGAAATGTGAGTGTACTATGTCAGAAGCCGCTTCCAAATCCTTTTTTAGGGTATCTTATTTATCGTTCTGCGTTTATTATTAGCTTTCAAAAAAGGATGTTGACAATAGAAATAATATGGGACCAGAGGTTTCGCGCTGAAATCTAATATTTTTTAGGTATACTTCTCTATTATCCCGTCGACCACTTTTCATAACAAAACACTATCGCCAAACTGTAAGATTAAACGCCAAAAATGCAGTCCCATTTACTTGATGTCAGAAGCATTATACGTGTTTGTTATGTCATCAAGCGGTTTTTAATTCGACATTTGCCTGTATGTTTCATTATGTTTGACTGATTTATTAGTTATTTCATTCATTAAAATACGAATTGTGTCCTTAAATTCTTATATTTTATTTATTTATTTATTTTGATATTACAATGGCAACGTTCTCCCGTTTATTTGGCGATAGATTTTTTGTTATGAAAAGTGGTCGACGGGATAATAGAGAAGTACCATTTTTTATCAATATGTAATATTTATTAGATGCAGGTTTAAACTTCTAAAGAAAAAGTAAGGATAAAAATATCTGTAAACAACATTTAGTTTTTAGTCAAGCCAGAATATCATCTAATTTATTCCATCAAAGTTAGAGTAAAAACTGATCCAAGATTGCAAATGGCACGCTAGAGAAAAAAAAAAAAAAAATTAACAATCGTATTTTGACTGGATTAGAGGATGACGTCATTTGCTTCGGGGAAAACATGGGACATAGAAATATAAATCTAAACATTTCAATTTCAATTTCGCTTTTTAATCATAAATATAAAATAAACCCGTGCGGTGTTTTTTATAATAATTACTGAGCATCATATAATGTGGTATTTTACTTTTGTGGCAACAATAATTTGAAGAAAACGTTTCATTTCTTTTAAGAAAACAATGCCGATTTAATTTTCAATTTTCAGCAAATTTTAATCAAAAACATGTTTTAACGAAACGTTAAGTGTGCTATGTCAGAAGCTTACTCAAAATCCTTTCATATGCTATCTCATTCGTCGTTCTGCGTTTTGTATTTTCTGAGAAAAAGGGATGTTGACTGGAGAAATAATATATAAGGATAGGGAAATACGATGATAGGGAAAGTTCGTGCACCCCAGTAAACTACAATAAACATAAGAATAATTAAATATTAATAAGTTTTTAAAGAATATTAATTGTTATCCTTTTTTAAAAATTAATATATAAACTGATATCACTTCATAGTGGTATATTGAAATGGTGTACTTATGAATTCTGTTTGAGGAATCAGAAATCCGTAAAATATTCTTTTTAAATTAGTTAATTCTCTTTAGCTTCACAGAAATGTTTGGAGATAGTTATGAGGGGGAAACCATCATCCATCCAACCTTTAGAGTATACAGAATATATTTTGATCAGAGTTGGACAAATTTGTAATTGCTTCTGCAATGTAATTACATTTCTAATTTATTATAGTTACGCGCATTCAAGCACAGCATTTTCGTCAAATAAAGAGATAGGGGAGGGGGAGGGTGCGGATCCGACTACAGTGCTGCAAGATTTTTTTTTTTTACTGCATGTAATTGTAACTGTAATGACATACAATTAAATTGTAATTTCATTGCAGATAATTGCACTTAAGAATTTGCCCAACTCTGGTTTTGATAGACACTTTTTCAGACACTTTTCGTTTACAAGGAATCTCTCTTATATACTTTAATATGTCAATAACAAAACAAAAAATGTGCACCATGAAAAATAAGGATTTTTGGCATCCTGCGCAGAGATTCTACGGGACGGGTCTCGGAGATGATTAAACTTGGGACACTTGGCCGAACCGTCCAAAATTCAATTCAACTCAACAAAGAAAGTATTCTAAAATTAGGGAAAGTTGAAAATTGTGAATTCCATTTTATATTAGTGAAAAACGAATTATAATTTTTTAATCTAAAATTAGCATTATATACAGGTCCCTGTTTAAACAATTGAATTAAAACGAGGTCCTATTTTAATGAACAAATATTTATATAAATGCATCAAAATATATTTATAGGTAAACATATTTACATTATATATTTATATGTGAACATATTTATATTACATATTTATAGGTAAACATATTTACATTATATATTTAGTTTAGATAATAGGTCATTTGGTGATTACAGCTGTGTTGGGACAGATCCAAATTTATTTTAAGATGATTAAATTTGTTAAGCGTTCATTTTTGGTATGAAAAACTTTTGTGAACTTAAAATGCTATTTCACCCACGCGAAAACAACCGCTGGCTAATGTTAATCCTATATATAGATATAGGATTAACATTATTTATATAGGATTAATAATGTTAGGATTAACATATAGAATTAACATTAGCAAATAGAATTAACATTATTATATAGGATTAACATATTTACATTATATTTTTATATGTAATCATATTTGCATTATATAGTATTTAGCTAGATAATAGAGTATTTGGGGATTACAGCTGTTTTGAGATGAATCCAATTTGATTTTAAGATGTTTAAATTTGTGAAGAGTTCATTTTTGGTATGAAAACTTTTGTGAACTTACAAGAGGCTCTTTCCCCCACGCGAAAACACTCGCTCGCTAATGTTAATCTTATATATATATGATTAATATTATTTATATAGGATTAATAATGGGGATAACATAGGATTAGCATATAGGCTTAACATTAGCAAATAGGGTTAACATTATTATACAGGATTAACATCTTTTTAAAGACAAATTTATAAAAGATCCTGTTTTTGAGAATTTGCGATGAAAAAAATTATGACAGGTCCTTTAAAGTACCCAAATTCTTCCTAAACAGATCCCTGGTTCGGGTATCCCAGTAAACTATAATAATCATAATAATAATTAAATATTAATAAGTTTTTAAAGAATGTTAATTTTTACCCTTTTTTACAAATTAAATATATAAACTGATTTCACTTCAATTGGTATAACTGAAATGGTTTATTCATGGCTCTGTCTGGGGAATCAGAAATGCGTAGTTTCACAGAAATTTTTCGAGATTAGTTATGAGGGGGAGAGAGAGAGACTACATCCATTTAATTCTTAGAGTACACGGAATATATATTTATAGACCGAAGTTTGACTGTCTACTATATGAATGAAGTGACTTACGTTTCAAGCAAAAAGAAGACGAGAACGAACGTGGAAGCACAGCAAAGTAATCCTACCAATACGAGGGTCAGCTGCAGACATTTTTCACTCGCCATGATCCAACTGACATCTGATAAAAGTGAAAAGCGTCTGAAGCATCGTGGTCATCGTCTATCTAAATCGGAGAAAGAGTTCAGAGTTCAAGTGATACGGATCGTAAAAGTTGGGAAACTTTACTTTCATTTTCCGATAATTCTGACTTTTTAAAGCAATATTCATTGGACGCGACGTTATTATTATTATTTTTATGACTTCTTATCAATTTTTAAACGCCTTGTGGTTTTCCATTTAACAACTTAAGAGGTTATTTCACCCACGCGAAAACACCCGCTCGCTAATGTTAATCCTATAACCTTTTTTCTTAAATATCTCGTTAGCATTTCAATATTTTAAAATGATTTTTCTTTTTTTCATTGGATAGCTGAGGTCGATCTCTACAAAAGGCAGTTTTTTCACTTTTCCTTTTTTTTTTTTTTTTTTTTTTTTTCTTGAGGATACTTTTACTTTCGAAACAGCTTCCGAGTCCTACCGCTATCCTAGTACCGCTATCCTAGTTAAAAAAAAAAAAAAAAAAAAAAAAAAAAAACCTGTAAACAAAATCCAAAGAGTAAAAAGCAGCCTTTGTAGAGATAGACCTCAGTTTATGTAATGCAAAAAAAAAAAAAAAAAAAAAAAATCATTTAAAAATTTTGAAATGCAAACGAGATATAAAAAAAAATTCTCCCATAAGATTAACATTAACGAGCGGGTGCTTTCACGTGTGTGAAGTAGCCTCTTAACATTTTAACTCTTCAGTTCCCATATACCAAAGCTTCCACATTTTCAGTTATTTAGCCTCTCAATAAGGCCACATATAGGCCACTTAAATGTTTCGGTTGTCTCAGTACTGCACATTGCAATGCAGTAGTGTATTGAAGCAATAATTCCTTGACAATTTTCGTACACTAAAGTGTTTCATAATTCATGCCTGAGACATGATTTGTCGTTTTTATTAATTCTAAAATACTTTTACCTACTTATTTGAAAACAGTAGACTGAAATCTTGTCATCCTGTTTTCAAAACTTGCTCTTCTAAGAAAGGATGCTAGCTAAAAAAAATAAAATAGATTTTAGCACTCAATGATATACCAAAGCTTCTTTCACATTTTCAGTTATTTTGAGTTATTTAGCCTTTCAATAAGGCCACATATATAGACCACTTAAATGTTTCGGTTGTCCCTGGACTGCATAATGCAATGTAGTGTATTGAAGCAATACTTCCTTGACAATTTTCGTACACTTGAAGACAGATTGGATTCTGCGCTGCTCCAGCACCTGCACACACTGTTTTTGAGGGAGAACGACAATCTGACGGGTACTATCAATCAACACTGTGAAAGGATGCGTCAACTACCTCTTTAACCATAAGGCTGCCAGTTTAACTCTAAGCGGACTGAACTATTTGCATTTAGGCAAATTTCTTAGTTGAGATAGTTTCTTCAAAGCCGCAGAGCGATGATAATAAATACCACATGTTCTCCATCTTTTGAAACTAAAAATGATTATTTTAACTTCCGTAAAAAGGCACCTGCACACCTGCACTCTTTCTCGGTTTTGTTAAAATATTTGCTTTTTATAGAAAGCTTCGAAAACTTTATCTTTTAAACATGAGTACTGAAATAGGAACAAATTCTATTTGAGACGAAATTGTTAAATTTTAAACTATTATATTAAGATTATTTTTTAAACATTATTATTTAAAGTGAATGAACTTAGGATTTGTTATTAAGCTTGAATGTTGTATATTTTGCAATGATAATTCAGAGGTGGGGGGGGGGGACAACGCGAAATTATTTAGAAATTATTACATAATTTAGAAATTATTACATAATTTAGAAATTATTACATAGATTTTACATACAATTTAGAAATTATTACATAATTTATGCCCAGTTTTTTTTTCCTTTTTTTAAAAAACTTGCATTTTATTTGCTCTTATATCTCGTTTTTAAATAATGTAGAATGTATTTCTTACACTATCATTGAAGGTTTATTAGGATAATAATAAAAACATTTTTCTTTTATTATTAATTAAAGAACATGTTTTATGCTAATACTAACCTAGAATGGATTTACGAAGACTGAATATCACTGCATCAATGAATCATTACGGATTGCATCAAAGTTCTTTTTGTAAAACTTATTGTCAACTTTTTTTTTAGTCTGGTGTTCAAGTAATTCCATATGTTTTAACATTCAGAGAATTTATAAAGAAAATAAGAAAAATAGACTTAAGATGTTGATTTACATTATTTAGACTTTTATTTCAAACATGTATTTCATTTTATAAACAGGTACTTTTACCCCAAAACATTTGTTTGAGGGAGAAGAGTCAAGGGATAATACACTACACATGAATCTGGAAAGGTGTGATATCAATTTAAACCTAATATGCTAATAAATGGAACATTGACATAGGAATACTGTACAAAGTCACTTCTAATATATACTCGTATGATTTCATTACATATATTTTGGAAAAATACTTTTAATGATTTAAAGAAACAACAAAAATACAGACTTCGGTTATATTTCAGACATGCAAGATATTTGATAAAAAATAAAAATCTAATAATAATTAAAAACTAAAACTTAGCAAACATTAAACTGTATAAACATGCGTAGTTACTTTATCAAGTTCTGAAATTTTAAGTTGAATAAAAAAAAAAGGTAAAGATAAAATAATTTATGATACTATGAAAATTGATTGTTGAAACTGAAATAAAATCAGTTGACTACATAGATATTCTTCAAAAATTCTCTCAACGAAGTCATCGTTAAAATTTTTCTCAGACTTTCTGTAAATTAGAGTAATATAATTATAGTAAATTGTAGTAATGTCTTTATGAAAAGCAATTTCGCCTCGAAGTACCAGAAAAATACCACTATTTACACTTCGAATGAAAATGAAAAATTGTTTCACTTTTGTTTGTCAGATTTATGTTCGTTCGCACTCTGAATGTCTCAATTTCAGTAAAAATACTTATGTGTAAGAATGAAATTTATTGTGTTGTAATGCTCAGATGAGCCGACATATATATGAATCCATTTTTGATCGCAAACGCATGAGATTGGCAGGTGCTGCTATTCAGAAACCATGTTGTTCAGGAACCGAATAGCTTTTCCATTCTTCGTTAAAAATAAAAGGTCTTTCAGAAAAACTTGTGAAAAATGACGTTTTTAACAGGATTTCTGGATGCGACAGTCCGATAAAGGTCGTTGTGAGACAACAATTGCTTATAACTCAAGATATTACTTTCTCGAAAAATGAAAAAATACATATTCGATTTCAAATCACTGAAATGTGCTAGAGTTTTGCATTATTGAGTCGAGGATTTTTTTTCCCCTCCAGAAGCGCCTTAAAAGCAAGGTTCATGATTTTTTATTTCATTTCTTCATTTTTATTTACCCCCAATAAAGTTCATACATACCAAATCCACTTTGACACGTAAATTAGATCAGTACTTAATTTGTCGACAAACATTTGAAATAAATATTAGGTAGATTTCGTAAGAAATACTACCTATTACATTCTTCCCTAAGTTGGAATTCCTGAAACATTTTTTAAGATCTATACGCCGATCATGACTCCCACAACCCAACCAACCCTAGTTCAAAACCTTATATATATATATATATGTCTATATCACTTTTTTATGGACGCGATAACTTCCATAATTCTGCACAAATCTCTTCCAAAGTGATACATAAAATCAACCGGCATAAAATCTCGGTCAAGTTCGTCATGTTCATTAATCATTAATTTAAGAAAAGAGAGAAAAGAGTTAAGAAAACAGAAAAACCATCATAACTTCTTAATTATGATACGTATCGAATCGTTTAAAGTTATTATTACTTCTAGGAAAAGGGCCAAAAATTTATTTATATGACAGATTTTTCATATCATTAAAAAAGGCCTCAAGGTGTGTGTGTGGGGGGGGGGGAGGTTAAGAAGAAAAAAATTCATAACTTCGTCCATTCGCAAGATATCAAATACGCTTAAATTTATTGTAAATCTTCTTAATATTATCTACAAGTTTTTTATAGGACAAACTCTTACAGCAAAATAAATAAATAAATCCTTGAAGGCTCCACTTTAGCGGAGCAGGTATATTTCGAAGTATTAAAAGTATTAAAAAAAATAAATAAATAAATCGGATTTTTTATTTTTTATTTAATTCGCATTTTTTTTAAATTTAAATCAAATTTAACTTTTTTAATTACACTTTTTAAAGTAAAATAACCTTTTTACAAAATCATTAAAATTAACAACTAAAAAAGCTCATTTAAATTTATTTGAAATAAAAAAAATACTCATTCACTTGGTTAATTTGAAATATTTTAATCATATGAATAATTAAATATTACAGTTACAAAAAATGGAGCAATAGAAACAGATTTAATTTGAAAAGGTGAATTATCTTTTACTTTTGAAAACATGAAATAAATAAAACGAATTATTTTGTGTTATATGATCACTTGCTTAAACTGCAATTTAACAAATATATACTATTCTATATAAAAAATATATACCACTTTAAATTACCCATTTAATAAATTAAAAATCATATGCACCCTTCATTACTAAAAGCTAAATTTTTTTAATACCAATTTTTTTTATTAAAAATCTTAAAATACAAAAGATAATTATATTTATAAAACAAGAAAACCGTTATGAATGAAATTTTAAACATTCTATTCCAGATTGGTACAGAATTCCTTTAAAAACATCTATTCCGGATTATATACAATATTCTGGAATACATACAATATTCATTTAATGAATTTTGAGAATGTATTATACATACATAAAGATGATCATGATTATATGTTACAAATTGCAATGGATCTGAAAAAAAGTTATTCTTTGTTATTAAAATATTTGAAAAGAAACCAATTTTACAGCTGAGTTCCTAAGCAATTACGGAGTTTAAGACCAAATCAAAGTTGGATTTATTTAATTTAAATTTAAAAAAAATAAATCTTTTTTTTTCTAAGACTTTAAAAAGTTTAGTTGTTAATTAGCTTACATTTATAAGTAATTAAAATTGAAATTATATTTAACAAGAACGAAAAATCATGCGTTAAGCATAGATTATGAAACACCTACCAGCACAATCAGAATACTGTAACAAAACTTCATAGATTCATAAGGTGAAATGTGATATCTAAGTAAACAATTCTCGAAAACGTATATCATATTCGAAATCCCAGTTTCAGTAATTAAAATGAATAATTTAAAAAATATCTGAATTTTTTATTTTTTATTTATTTATGTATTTATTTTTGTGTATCCCTGTACATGATCAATAGATTTGTATACATGCCACATAATATGCTAAAATTTAATTCAGTTAGGAAACGCATAGTAAAGTTAAAAAATTCCATTCTTCAATTTCGGTCAATGAAAGATAATGTCCTCGACATCTTTTGCGCAACCCTGTATATGATCTATAGAATTTATATACACCAAGCAATATGTAGAAAATTAGTTACATTTAAAAACGCGTGGCACGACGGAAAACACGCTTCCAGAATTAATGTTCACAGACAGTACTGTACCGAATTATTTTGTATATCCCTGTAAATGAACGATAAATGCTATGCTCTCTATAATCTATGATAAGCATTTTGTAATGAAACTCTGTGATATATATCAATTTCAATATGTTTGAGATATATTAACATCATTAAAATACACCGCAAACGATTTTGCCCCATAGACCGTAATGTAAAAGAATTCTTTTGAGTGTGCCTGTAAATGAACTATAAGTGCTACATACTTCATTCTCAATACCGTACATGCCATAGTTGACCTCAATGACATATGAATTGCATGAAAATCCGAGTACATTTACGAAAGTTAGAGCTCAGACGGACAGACAAACCGAATTAATAAACACTTTTCAACTTTGTTGAAAATATATTATAAAATATTGTATAAAAATATAAATAAAAACATATCAGACTATTACAAGCCATGAAATCATTTTATTTTCCAAATATTTCCATAAATAAACTTACATCAGAATATTGAACCACTTGTTATTTACATGAGGAAGTAATGAGATGTCTATATAAATTCAATTAAAAAAACTTTTGAATGGCCTATATTTATTTATTCTAATGTTTTCCATATCCTCGCAGAAAGTCCCCATGATTTTGTATTAAAAAATTTACATAAGATTTAGATGTTTTTTAACAGATAAATATTCATTAATCTTTTAACGTTTTTCAGCTAAGATTCTCTATTTTTAAATTGGGATTTTTATAACAATATAATAATAAGTATTATAATTATAATAATTATATTGATACAATAATAATAATTATTATTAAAGAAGACGGATCTAAGAATTACTTCATAGGCATGACCAGCAGGAAATTTAATTGCAGAAAAAAAGAGCATATAGCTGATATTAAATACAATAGAAAAACTACAGCCCTGGCAAGATTATATCAAGAAGAAACCATCCAAATAAATTTCAATGAAAGTAAAATAATATTTCCCTCCAGTTTATACTATCCATCCATAATAAGAGAAACCATAGAGATACTAACGTACAAAAATACAATATGGAGCGATGCGGCATCTTTTAATTTACCGAAACTGTGGCTAGAGTTACTCCATGATATGAAAATAAACAACCAAGTAAAAAATAATAGATAACGTGCGTAATTTTTAAAAAATACATGAAAATAATAACTTCAAAGCCCGTGCAGCTTTAGAATATTCTCATTTTGTTTTTGAAAATGACTCGGAAAGAGTCGAAACATGTAAAACAACTAATAAAAGTTATTTTAATTTATCTTATGTTGTTAATTTTACACCTTTAGCATTTAAAAGTAATATATTGGGATTTTTATTTTAAAGTGTGATATTTGATTTAAATAAAATTAAAAATCATGGATTTTGAGTTCTCAGTCTCCCCGACTCCTTAAATTTACAAAGTTTATTATTATTATTATTATTATTATTTTCAAAACATGATATTTATTACAAAATTTCTTGACCTAAATTTGAAATAAAATTTTTACGAAAGTTGTTTTAAATCAATAATTAAAAAAAAAAAATCAGTTTAATCTTAATCATGATTAAAATCAAGCTGATTTAAATCAACGAACCCTGCTTAAAAGTGGTATGAATTTGTTTCCCAGATTCAGTTATAAAAAATCGCACACATTATTTTCTATGAAATGTTATATTTTACGTGCATTTTGAAGAGGTTATACATATCACAATTAAATTAAGTAAGCTAGATTAAATACTAAAACCAGTGAAATAGAACGTATGTAAAGCGGAAAACATTTTTAAACGGAAAATTTTATGGTCTCGGTGAAAATAATATAAACTATAAGGAATAGCGTACCTGCTAAGATGAAAACCTGTCTATATAGTCAAATGAAATTTCTCGAAATTCCTGCTGTAAATTCAACATTACAGCAACACAATTACTTGTACCTGAAAGGGTTAACAGTTCTTGTTGTGACAATTAACATAGCAAATCCTTGTTTCAATTTTAGCAATAATTTCCTAATTTCACATTTATTTTTTTTTTATGTTAATTTTGTATTTCTATATTTCCGATTACGATAAAGTATATTAACATCACATGCATCTTTTTTACTGATTTGTTTTAATTATTATTTTTTTAATGATTTATATGAAAGATTATAGTTGTTTTTGCTTATGATATGTATATAGTACATTATAATTAATTTTATTATCTAAAATCTCCACCCCCGCTTTTTTTAACACTTTCCAAACTAGTTGAAAAGTGTTTATGACTTCGGTTTGTATGGCCGTCTGTCCGTGCTCTAACTCCCGTAAATATGCTCGGAATGCTCTGAAATTTTTGTATGTTATTGTCGTTATATATTGTCGTTATATATTATATTGTCGTTTGCATGTTCCCTATTTCTACTGAAGTGTGCAGCACTTATAGTTTTTTTTACAGGGGCACTCAAAAGAATTCGGTTACATTACGGTCTATGGGGAAAAATAATTTGCGGTTTATTTTAATAATGTTACACAATTTCAAACAAATTGTAATTGATATGTATCACTAAGGTGCATTACAAGAAGCTTACTATGGAATAGGGTGTGCATAGCACTTATAGTTACTTTACAGGGACAGGCAAAAGAATTCCGTTACATTACGTCTATGGTGAAAAATCGTTTGCAGTTTTATTTAAATAATGTTTCACTATTTTAAACGCATTAAAATTTATATATATCACTAAGGTGCATTACAAAAGGCTTACTACAGAATATTGCGTGTGTAGCAGTCATCGTTCATTTACAGGGACACACAAAATAATTATCTTCTTTCTGTTAACAATAATTCCCGGAAGTGCGTTTTAAATTGCTGAACGCGATTTTAAATTTAACTCACTTTTTGTCTGTTACTTGGTGTGTATAAATTCTGAAGATCATATACAGGGCAGCACAAAAGTTCGCGAACACATTTCGTTTATTGACAGAAACTCCAGAAGGAGAATTTTAAACTGTGCTACGCGTGATCATATACAGGGTTGAATAAAAGTATTCGGATATTTTACCAAATATTGTTGGTAATTCCTGAAATTACGTTTTTAAATATGTTATGCGTTTTCCAAATTGTTTACTTAGATGTTATCTTCCAGATTATTAAACGGTAATGGTTTGTAAAATTATTTTGGAAGCGTTGGAAAGTGTTACATAATCTAATCTATGTTTGACGCATGGTTTTTTTTTTTTTTTTTTTTTTTTTACAGAACTGAAAATGAAACAATTTTCAGCAATTTAAAGCAACATTTTTTTTTTATGATTATTTATTATTATTGTTTTAAATCAGTTTCACGCATTGTTTTGTTATAATTACACAGTTAAATCAATTGACATAATACATATAAAGTAAATTCTGGCTTATTTGGAAGTGGAAAATTCGAACAAAATAAAATAAAGAGGAGTAAAACAAAACATTGGACACTGCATTTTGCAAACATAAACTTTCGAAATTTTGCTTATAGTTTTTGCACTAAATTGACCATGTTCCAAAAAATGTATATCGTCAACAAATTATACACTAAACTTAATAATCCTTAACGACAGCTATTTAATTAACACATTAAAAATAATCAAACTGTAAACACACAAATAGTATTAAAATAGCGATAAATATCAGACCGTAAGATTTCACCAAAGATAGTGAATACAGACTCTTTTAAACGTTAGTTGGATGAAATTCATAAGTTGCTAATGTTTTTATCAGAATTTATCTTGAAGTGTTAAAATATTACTCACAGCTCGTCAGGTTTTAACTCAGAAAATATTAAATTAAGCAGATTCTTCAGAAATATTTTGACAACTAAGGCGAAAAAAAACATCTTTTAAGAAGATACGAAGAAAAAAGAAAAAAAAATGTAGTTTTCTAAGGAGATATTTTAAATGTACGTTGCATTCTTCTACGCCCATATCTTTAATATTAGCGAGGGGAATTAGAGAGCTGATTGAGCAACCACTTTAAAGCTATTCTCAATTCCAAACTAGCTACTTTACGACATATTTTTTAATTTACTTTTGTTCAGAAACTTGGGAAGTTCGGAAATTGGCAAGTGTTCTTAATTCAGAAACTTTGTAATAGAAAGGCGCTATCCATTTTTTGGTAAAGGCTGAAGATCTTTCAGAAAAAAACAGTCAAAGTCACCTTTTTGAATCGAATTTCCGACGCCGCAGCACAAGAAAGGGGAAAAACGTGTTGTCCCGTGACAAGAATCGCTCATAACTCGATAAGTAATTTATTTATCAAAAAATGGAAAACTTATTTGGATTCCAAATTGTTTCAATAGTCAGGCCTACTAATTTTATGCCTTTACGTTTAAAAATGAGTCACAAAATGCGTCAGAAAGTTTCGTACTGTTTAGCATATCATTTGAGAACCACCTTAACGGAATCTTGGGATATCTTTGATGAGGAAATAAATAAACAATTGTTCTAAAACTGTTTGTACAATTATATTTTTTGCCTAATACATTTCTTGTTATTTTTTAGGCCACACGAAATTTGTTATGGTTTTTGCTAATGATACAAAAAGCTGAATTGTATAGTTATAATTTTTATGAAACTTTTATATGCAGAATGATTTTTTCTGTGATTTTTACTTTGAAAACAGTACAGGTTGTGGGATTTATCTACAAGAGGAACTGACATTGAAGAATGAATAATAATGGATGGGAGGAGGGATGTCTTATGTTTCTTCGTTTTATCTCCATTCGGGGCCCGTATATCAATGATTGCTTGTAAGAAGGAGCGAGAAAGGGTTGAATCTGGCTACCTTTCTTATTTACAAGTCGCCAGGCTGTTAATTGCTTTTTCGTCTCCCTCATTGCCCCCTCTCCCGTGAAATAGACAGTCACTCGTTTCTGAGGGGGTGGGGGGGGGGGAGGGCGTAGGTGTTAGAAAGGAAAACAAAAGTACTGTATGAAACGCTGTTTTATTGACATATTTTTAAACCAAACTACAAGAAATTGAATTTGTTTTTAAAACTTTTGGGGAAAATTTAAAGAATTAAAACACTTTATGACGTAGGTGTTTACAAACCACGTCAGAGGCACTTAAATAGCAACACAAAACAGGAAACATAATTTAATTTTGTTTTACTTGGTCAGAAAAAAAAAGTTAGAAGTTCTCAAAACTTTGTAAAAATGAGGCAACATTGCTGTTATAAAGGCCAGAGAAAACACGATACTGGTCATACAAACTGGTTATAACATTTTGGTCATTTAGTATTTGCTGAAATTATCCTCTCCCTATTTTTAGTTCTCTTTTTTATGGCTTTTCTCTAATAATAATAATAATAAATATATCCAAGAACGAGTATGATTTTTGTGCTTAAAAATAAAGATTCCTAGAAGAACCTTCTCATTTTAAACTTGCATTAAAATACCTCTTTATTTATTCCATAACTGAACATGATTAGCTTTATATTATCTAATAAAATGTTTTATCAGGGTCAGAACCGATGTCCATATCAGTTCAGTAGTTCCCCCCCAAATTTTTAAATAACTTTTTAAAGTGACGGAGGAATTATAGAGATATGTGTTGGTGATATCTACCTGATATTGGCGGTAGGCAGATCCTTTGCCTTATCCGAAGTATCCAAATCTGCTTAGACAATGCCTGTGGTAGGAAATATTTCCAAATCAAGTTTCATTTATAAAAAATATTGGAAAAATACAAGGTGATTATAAAAAAGTATGAGCCCTAGTGATAGTCGAAGGAAGTGGGAAGGGGTTATTTTATGGCATGGGTTCGAGAATGAATTAGGGAACAACAATCGAGGTCTCATAGTTTCGGTTACAGTGACAAAATTTCAAACATTTAAAATGTCAACACCCATTTTTTTTTTTTTTTTTTTTTTTTTTTTTGCAAATTAATTTTCAATGAAAAAATATAAATAACATTAAAATAAAACTAATTTTAGCTAGAGAAACGACGACCTAAAACAAACGCAAATAAAGGCAGTGAGAAAAACAAATGCACCCAAAGACGACAGAAAACAAATAATTTTTACTCATATGGATTTTACTAACGAGTGGCAATAACCACGCCTCTGCGGGTATATACTCTCGGAAAAAGACTGTGTATTGGACGACGGGGAAGCAGTATTAAAATATTCTTCACGCCTATTGGTATTTACTTTTATATACCTGCAGCTGACGTCACATGGATAGAGTCCAACAGAAAATTTTCAAATGTTTGCGTTCAGACATGATAACACATCGCATGCGGACATCCATAAATCACGGCATGAAGACAATGCAGAATCTCACGTTGGATGGCGTTTTCCATGTCGGACCATTGCATACTTAATAATAGATTAACATTATTAATAACATGATTAATAATGTTATTACTTATTACTACGTGTAATATTATTAATAATATTATTAAGCATGCTACGGTCAAGCTACATTAGCGGATTTGAAATGCGGACCTAGAACTTTAAACATCCCGAGAGAGAGAAAGATTTGGGGTATTCAGGTAATCCTGCCGACCACGGAACAGTGTTGAATTCAGACACTTTTCTCCGGGAGGGATTTCTGAGGTCCGGGGGGGGGGGATATTACTTTTTAACCATTAGAAGCATAAAATCTCAAATTTTCTGGGGTGACATTTCGATGCTGCGGCGGGAGGGGGGAGGGATTGGAATGTCCCCCCTGAATTCAACACTGCCACGTAAAAGAGAAATGCCAATGTCACCAATTTGTTCTTGCGACACACGTGGAGTACGAGATGGTCTTCTTTGCATTTATTTTATGTCGCCATTTCTGCGCTAGAATTAGCTTTTCTTAAAGCTAATTGTGTTTTTTCATGGTGAAGATGAGTTTTCGACGAAAACAATTGGGCATTGTCTGTAACCGTAATTGTTAGACCTCGATTGCTGTTCTTTAACTCATTCTGAAGCCTCTGAAGCCCATGTCATAAAATAACCACACCCTTAATGGCATCCCGTTTCCTTGAAAGGTACATCGCTAGATGCATCGATATCGGCAAGGTTTTTTTTTTTTTTTTTTTTTTTTTTTTTTTAAATTATATAATCACCCTGTGATTGCAAGATTAGTGTGCATTAGAGGTCTACACGGAAGGAAATTTCCTGGCCCGTGCCCGGCCCATTCCAAAATTAGTGAAAACAGGCCCGGTCTAACATGTGCAAATATCAATGAAATCAGGCCCGACCCGACTCGACTTAATTTATTCAAAATATTCCGATTTTTCTTAACATACAATTAAATACTGCATCTTTTAATGAACACTGCATGCATATTTATGGGAAATTTTTACGGTATATTTTAGATTATATGTTCGCAAGCCACAGAATACAGAATAGCAACATTAATGATCACTTAGACTCTCAGACTATTACATTCAAATAAAGATATTAAAAAATATAATGTAAAAAAAAGCAAAAATATGGTTAAACACATATATAACTTTTGAAACTGTAAAATAAAAAATAAAAGATTTTGGAAAAAATTTTCTTTAATTTATTTAAGTATATTTCCAAAGTTTCCGTTAACAGAAGTTCTATATCGCTATTACTATTTTTACAAAACAAATTGCTTTCTCGACATGTTCTGAGAACAATTAAGTCCAGGTCCGGCCCGGCCGGGCCCGAGTATGTCGTATGTCTACCGTGCCGAGTCGGCCATGTATGTAGAATAAAATGTAAACCTGATCCCGGCCTGCCCGAGTCTGATGAAAAAATTAATACCGGGGTTAGACAAGATGTAACTGTCCGATGCCAATTTTTACGCTGGACACTTTATATTTCTGTATGGATGTTGTCAAGATCGTTCAGCACATTTATACTTATTCTCGTTCCAGTTACGTCCATTGAAAATTGTTCGTATTTTTTCAACTTAGTTTGATCTTTTTTAATTTGTTATATCGGGCCGTTCGAGCTGCTTAATTTTTTTGTCGGCCCGGCCCGTTAAAATAATTGCCTTTATTTTGCTGGCCCTGACAAGTGCAGACCTGTAGTGTGCATCCGTTTACAAAGAACTTTTGTGATAATAGTAAATTAATCATTTGGAAGGAGTCCTGCGTTCGTAAGGGAGTGAATTTGGAATATTTCAATGGAATTGCAGAGACTTTTTTGGTGCTGCCATCTACTGATACTAAAAAGATACTGATACTGAAATATAAAAGTTTAAAGGACTATGCGTTTTAGAGGCTTCTGCATATTTCTTTTATATATATATTTAGAAATTTATGATTTATTAATCTATAGATTATAGTAAAAACACTAAATATATATAAGTAAATTATGTGATATCTATATATATAGTTTTTACAATATTTTAACAGTTGTTTGTTTCTGAATAAATATATAAATTTCAAATCCATAAAATGTGATTTTTTTTCTTTCTCAATTGTTATTACATAAGTGTTAAAATTAAATGTCTTAAATAATGCTAAAGAATTATAAAATGAACTTTGTTCTTTTCTTCGGAAAGGAATAAAATAAAAACTTTAATGGAATAGCATAAGGGTTTTGGTGCTGCCATCTATTGACGACAACAGAAAATTATTACTTTAAAAGTGAACTTTGCAGTATTTATTGTTACTCAAATGTTTCTAAAATGTTATTAAATTTATTGTTATTAATTCTATATAGATCCTATTTTCATAATGAACACTTTAGAATGGACAAGGTATTGAGTATTAATTGAAATAAAAAAAATAAAATACCATAAAATGTTTGTAAGAACCACTTTATAATATTTCCAATAAAAGAAAAAAAAAAGACAGATTTCTCTAACTGCAATTTTCAAACAAAAGTCATTGGAAGGTACATTTTTTTCGCTATTCGATGATGCAAAAAATTAAAGGATGCGATATTTAGAAGTGATATAGGAGCCATAAAATCGAAAACGATCTTGTAGGTCGTTGTTATGAGGGTCATACAGGTCGCAGCACATCGGTGTACTACTGTACTATTTTAATTGCAACGGCTTACGATTTTTGAACCACGTACTACAAGAAATAGGACTGTCACTCAAACCAAGAATAAATTTTACGCACAATTAAAAATGTTTTGCAGCTCCCTAAAGCGAATATTGTCCATGACCATGCCGACAAGCCAAAAACTTTCAGGTTAAGAGAACAAATAATTTAATTATTGCTTTTGTAAAAATATTTCTTAATGTGATACAATCGAACTCACCTATTATGAGTACGGCTAAACAACAGCACGGTTAAAACGAGCAATTACACGTTAAGGCTGTTCTTAAATTCCAAAGGAGCTACTTTCTGACATCATTTTTAATTCAATTTTATTCGGATTATCTAAGCATCGAAATGAGTTTTCCATTTTCTGATAAAGGCAAAATATGTTTCAGAAAATACTGTCAAAGTCGGCGTTTTGAACCGAATTACCTAAGTAGGAGGGCGAGAAAGGGGAAAATCGTGTCGTCGCGTGACCTGAATCGCTTATAACTCGATAAGTAATCTACTTATCGAAAAATGGAAAACTTATTTCGATTCCAAATCGCTTCAATAGTAAGTCGTACCAATTTTATGGCTTTGCGTTTAAAAATGAGTCAGAAAATGTGTTGGAAAATTTCGCACTGTTGAGCAGGTCATTTGAAAACCACCTTAAGGCTGTTCGTCAGTGAATTTCCAGATTCCTCTCGCTAATGTTAAACCTATTGGCATAGGAGGCATTCGTATATTTAAAATATCTCCTTGGGAAATTAATATTTTAACTTCTGTTTTCTGTGTCCTAATCTTAAAGAATGTCTCTTTTTTTTTTTTCTTAGTTATAAAATATTTCTAAAATATGTGCTTAATTTATAATTTTATGTGTTAAAATCTTAGCGAAACTGAATAAGATTTTAACACTTCGCATAAAATTAAGTATACATTTTAGAAACATTTTGACAACTAAGAAAAAAAAGAGACATCCTTTAAGAACAGTACAAAGAAAACAGAAGTTAAAAATATTAATTTACTGGGGTGATATTTTAAATAGACGAATGCATCCTACACCGTAGGATTAACATTAGCGAGGAGAATTGGGAAGTTCATTGACAAACAGCCTTAAGAATCATTCGTCATTTAAACTATATTACAAATTTCACTCTTTTTACGAGCTACAAAAGTAGGATTATGTTGAATTTGAGCAAAACATCTCTTCATTTCAATGCGATTTTGGGAAAGTTGGGGGAAGTTTGGGAAAAAATCCTTTTCTCATCGAACACTGTTCTCTCTCAGCAATAATAGTTCAAGATTGCAACTGTCTGTTAAAATGTTGTAATTTACCAGTTTTACCAGACAGAATTTCAACCTTCAAGGAGACTCCCCTTCCCCCCTCCACCACACACACTGAACGAAGGAAAGTCCTGAGGAGTTTCAAATACCACCCTTTGTGAGATTTACAACTGAGTCACAGAAATGAAGAAGCGTAGGAGATAATCTTTATTAGTTTCTTTCTTTAAATCCGGACTCTGGGCCATATTAATCAGCCTTTTCATGTATTTTATTGCGATGTTAAAAAGGAAAGGATATATGAAATCAGTAGCTCGAAAACTGCATTACTATTACAATGTTAGCCGAGTTTTAACGCAAAAAAAAGGAAGTGATTAGTTCATTAATTTAACTGTTCATCGTTCATGTCTTTTGGAATTACTAGTTCTCTATAGGGGCTTTGGCTTCAGTCGTTGCCATCGAGACAGTCAAGGCCAAATGACGCTTTGAAAATTTTCACGTGACGTCACTGTCATTCGACCGACCCGATCACTCGTCTCCTTCACGGCGGCGTCTCATTCAGTGGCCGCCATTTCAAACGAGCATTCATTTATTTTTAAAATAATAGAATTGTTCTTTATCGCCTTTAAGTTAAATCGTATAACTATACAGTAATGAGACCAGCACATTCATTATTGTGAAATTTCGGCATACATCCATACCGCACAGACATGTTGTAATTTTAGCAGCTTGTAACAGTAATTGTGTTAATGGAGTTCATGTTCGAATGCATTGTGGACTAGCAAATGAAAATATCCAAAGAAAAGAGACAGCTGGGATACCACGAAAATGTCCAAAGATATTAAATTCATAAAAGGTAAGTTCAGTATTAATATTATTTTTTATGTAGTCGTTGTAATTTTTGTTTTCGTTTTCAATCTATAAAATTAAATATTCCTTTCCGTCTTACTAGCATCAAACTTTCAAATGATGTTCTTATTGGGATTATATTTTATTTGAAAAACACTTTCAGCTTGTAAAATTCTAAGCATGATGCAATTAGTTAACGCAAAATGTTTTTCAAAATTTTTAGTGTAGGTAGTTAATAAATAAAACAAGATTGATTCAACTCAATATACTTATTGTGTTCTTTTCTTTATTCCATGAAATGCTTCCTAATTATTTATGCTTATATTACGATATGAAATTTCTTACAGATAGCTTTTGGGCAATGTAATTTTCCTGGGGAACATTTGAAAACTGATTATGGGTACCGTAATATATAAGATTGTCTTAACTTTTATCAATATTCAACGGTATTACTGAGGACAGTGTTGTTAAATTGCTGTACATCCATATCTATTTGTGTTTATGTACCCAATTATGTATTATGTGCGCGTACTATGTGTATTATATCTACATTCATTCAATTCAATTACCCTGTAACCTGCACCCCTGTTTTTATCTATTCTCAAAGGCATATACTTGAAGTTTAATGAAACTGTATTTTAGATATTTTATTCATCATTTTGCATAAAATAAGTAAACATTAATCTGTTAGAAATGAATTTGTTTTTTCATCCTAATTTCTTTTACTCTTTCTATAAATATGTACAGAGTACAAAAAAAAAAAAAAAAAAAAAAAAAAAGGGGGTGGGGAACTCATTTTTTGATACCTTTATTATCTAAAATATGGATTAATAGATGTTTTAAAATATAATTTATGATTAAATGTAAAAAATTACATTGAAAAGAATATATAATACCTAAATATATCATAAATGTATAAATATGATGTGTAAGTTACTCACTAGCTTTTAAGTTTAAAAGTATATTAATGCCACATTTTCTTTACATTTCATTAGAGGTGTATTCATGTGAAAAAATTTAAGATTATGATAATATTTATGCAGCATACTTTGCTAAACAAAAATATATAGACGAAGCTTTTGAAAGATTTTGCAAATAATTAATTTAGATTGGGTTAGCATAGAATTCTTAAGAATTCTATCTAAATTTTATTTTTATTTTTATTGTGTTGAAAAAAAGCATAAGATTTTATTAAATTTATGAGGTAGAAAATGTGCCTCAATCTATGTATTTTGCAATATTTCTTTTTCTTCTTAATATTAATTATACTTATCAGTGTTTCTTTTTGAGAAAATATTTAAATAATTGTGCGAAAAATTTAATGGATCATTAAATTATTTTTTTTCCTTTAAAGGCAACAAATAATTTGTAAGATGCCATAATAATACTAAAAAATATGTATTAATTGCACTTTTAAATTATAATTTAAGTAAGAAACTGTAAAATAACTATTGAGAGGTAAAAAAAAAAAAAAAAAAAAATAATTTTAAAAATCTAATTAATTTGATTTTAAAACAAATTATCTTTATACCCTTATACTTTTTATATGCCCTGCAGGGAACAGTATTTTTAGTGGTAGAAAAAATTCGAATCCTTTGAGTACAACCTTTCGTATTATAAAATTAACAGGGGTCGATGCAGGGTTTTTTTTTTTTTTCTTGGGGCCCGTTTGGTGAAAAGTAAAGGTTATTTTTGTGAAATTTATTATATTTTTGTGAAAAATAACATTCTGTAATGAAAGTTGAAATACAATTACTCAAATTTGAACCATGCATTTATTAACAAAAACTTTTTAAAATCCTTTTACTGAAGTTTTCCTTTCTGGGGAACTTGTTTGTTTACAAATTATACATTTTAAAAGTCACAAAATAATAAATAAATAAATAGTCAGTTTTTATGGAATAGAATTTTGTGAAAGGGTCTATTTTATTAAAAGGAATTTTGTGAAGGGCCTGTTTTATTATAAAGAATTTTGTGAAGGGTCCCATTTTATCAAATTAATTTTTGTGAACGGGCTCATTTTATTAAATTGATTTTTGTGAATGGGCTCATTTTATTAAATTCATTTTTGTGAAAGGCACTGTTTTATTAAATAGATTTTTGTGAAGGGACCCTAAATAGGCCCCAATTTTTGCCTGGATTGACCCTTGATTAATGTGCACATGTTAAAGCATTTTTTACATAACTTATTTTCTGAAACTGTGTTTTCTTTTTTAAAGGTTGAGAACTCCAATTTCATCCATTTGATATTGAAACGGATTGATCCAGAAACTGGGGGCAATAAAAACAGTGAACTATATTTATATAAACCCTGTGCATATTTTGAAATGTGTTTGAAAAATTTGGAAAATATAGTTATATGTCTGGATGCCATTATAGTGTACCCGTCCGAGAACTCTTCGAATCCGAAAGTCAAGCTCAAATTACAAAATTATTCAAATTTTCAGTCTCCAGTATGAAGCAGATTTTATAAAATTATAACATGAAAGATGTTGACATGATGATATCACTTCCTTTTAATATATTATTAAACAAGAGATTACCTAGTGCTATATGATACATGTATTTCTGGTCATTGATTGGAAAATGTATTATGAGTAGCTAGTAATATTTTATTGAAAAATATTGCTTAAAAATAATGATATGGTGTTATTTCCAAGATATCTGAATAAAGAAAGCTTTTCACTTTTAATAATAATGTGTGGAACAAAGTATCTATATTATAATAAATAATTTTTTTTCAAAAGTAGGTATGTTAATCTACAATTCTTCATTCATTTTGTTTTCTGAAAAAAGTTGCATTTTATTTTCATAGCTAAATTAAATAGGTAACATTTTTTTCAATATATCTATTGTCTTAATAGGATACTAACAAGTTTCTGTTTTTTTTCCTTTTTTTTTTTTTAAATATTTAACAATACTGCTATCATTTTAATTATTTTATATATCTCCATTCAGATTTATAATAAAAATATTTTGAATTGCTATTTTATATTCAGTAAGAATAGAGCATATATGCATATATAAGACAATCAAGTTTTGTGTAAAAGTATTATTTGAAGTTTGCTTTTAGAGAAAGCGACATTCTCACTCGCTACCAAAGTGATGAGGTGAGAAGTCTGTCTATTAGCGATGACGTCACATTCTTGTCACTTGGCCTTGAGTGTCTCGATGGCAACGCTTCAGTGCCGTGATTTTGTCTAAAAAAAATAAGTGACACTTGCAAAGGCAAGACTGAATATTCTATGCTAACTTTATGACATTGAGATAATTTTACTACATGAGATAATTAGTGCAATTAGTAGTAGTAAATAGTTTAATTATGTGTGTGTTTTGAGATTTCTATTATCTTTTTGAGTATTAGGAGTAACGGTTAGTATGAGGACTTTTATAATTTTCTTGCTTCTTGTATTAACAGAGTTCGACTGTATATTGGTCCAAACAGATAGCGTTCTTGTGTGTCGCCCTCTCGGATGTGGTATATCGGACTCTTTAATCTTTTGTTGAAACTCCCATTTCTTTTGTTGAAAACCCCAAAATGATTCGGGAAGAATGGGAAGTTGAATGAATTATGGCAAGCTCAAAACTGTTCAGGATATCTTCTAAACGCAGCTTATATTCTGGTAATTGAGTTAAGAGATTAGGCTTTCTTACGAAAAGAAAGAAATGGTGTCACTGATCCGAAAGTGTCGGGTTCAAGAACCAACCTTGCTTTACAGAGGGTGTGGTGTTGTTTTTGTTAGGCCAATTATCTGCACGAGGGATATCAGCCAAGGGGAGGGGGGTGGCCCTCCGTTGTAGTCTTTCTAACAGAACCTAACTTGTATTGATTCAGCATAACGCAGCTTCGAAAAAAAAATTGAAAAATTCCGAATGGGTAGGTTGGCGAGCATGACAAGGGTTCGAACACAGCGCTTTCCACCTACCTGCTATGAGAGAATTTCTCAGCCAAGAGTGAGATGTTTTACAGATGGATCGACAATGGATATAAGATACAATGGATATAAAAAAAAAAAAGTAATTTTTCAAGTTCTAAAAAAATACACTTTTAGTGATTGTTACTTAACTCATTACACTGATGCATATCAGGGTGGTTTGGCACAACACAGTGTTTTTGGCAATCATTCTTGATCAAAATCCTTATTCATCTTTAGTTCCATTGTTGGCAATAAGGCTCATTTTAGCATGCAATGGACGATCCTATATTAAAGATTTTAACGCGTCTCAGTTAAAAAAAAAAATATATATATATATATTTTTTAAACGTATAGTAGTGTTGTGCTAATTATGTGTGTGTTTTAAGATTTCTATTATCTTTCCATCATTATGAGTAACGGTTAATACGAGGACTTTTATTATTTTCTTGGACTTTTATTATTATGTTTTTCGAATTAACCGAGTTCGAATGTATGTATTCTGATATTATGCTTTCATTTACAGAAACGCACAAAAGAATTCGGTTACGGGATTTACTATGATCGATAATTGCTGGAGGTGTGTTTTCCGCTGTGGCAATGTATTTCTAAACTTACCTGATATTTAGTACATTACGTAGCGTGTATAAATTGCATAAATCATAAGCAGTTTCAGATCACCTCTTTAAATAATCTTACTACATTAAAAACTGATTTCCGTGAAATAGAAAGAAAGTTACACATTTTGTACATGATATAAGAGAGATTTAATTCAACAGAATGAAATAAATCATGAATTATGTTTGAAATAAAACTTATTTCAACACCCTCTACAAGCTCTTCCAATACAAACAGAAAAAATAGGTTATAAATTATACTTGGAATTTTTTTGTTTTAATTCCACCTATTCGCATAAGCTCCTCCTACTGCCACACATGAATACTTTATCATCAGATAATTCAATTAAAAAACAGTTTTTCCACTAATTAAAAATGTTTCATTCATTCATTTTAAAATTAGGTCTTTATTTACTATATTGTATTGAAGAAGACTTAATTAAGTAAATATACATATTCAATTAGGTGGACGCATAAATTAATTTACACAATTTAATTCACATCACAACACAAGTACTTACACATAACACATCACAGAACTACATCTACATTCTATGCGTACTGCAGTGAAACAAAAAACATCTGAACGATAGGTGTCAGTACTGACTGGAGAGACATTTCTGTGGTGCTGCCATCAAGAGTTTATTCTTAAAAGTAAGACACAATATTTACAAATTTTAATTTTATTGCATTTAAATATAAAAATTACATGCTTTTAATTCTAAAAAAATGATTGTATCATTCATAAATACGTATGCGGATCTCAGAGAGTATGCTATAATAAATATTTCTAGTAACAGAAAAGTACAAAGTGCTTACAGTTCTAAAATCGCACTCGAAAAATTTCGGAAATTTCCAGGATGATAAATTAAAGACGTTTTTTATTTCATAATTTTATGATGTATTTCATTTCACGTACCAGTATCGGACCCTCACGCACCAGCACTGGTTATGCGTACCCTAGTTTGGGATCCTCTGGTTTAAGCAATCATTCGTTCCAGTGCTGAAATGGAAGACAAATGGTAATAAATTAAGCAGTCAATCATATAAATATACGTTGGGGCGATTATAGTAAATCAATGAAATCACATTTTTAGCGACTTTGAAGATCTTTCCTCCAAAGAGAAAGTTTCTCACAGAATGCCTTGAATGAACACTTTTTTTTTTTTTTTTTTAAATAACTGTTTAAATGGCCAGTTTTAATTTTACTGTTAAAATTATTAACATATAAATAATTAAATATAAGATTTCTTACAAAACAAGACTATTTTAGGAGCCAAAGAATGTGGGCATTTTATTAACCTCCTGTACGAGGATGCAGTGATAACACCATATTTTCAAGTTTATTTGATCCGCTCTGGTAGCGAGAGTAGTGGAATATTTGCCCACCTGATGGTAAGATGCACCTGGTGATACGGACCTATTTTTTTTTACAAACTCACCCCACTTTTTTTATCTACAATTTGACCAAGTTTAAAGTTTCCATGATGATTTTGTACCGAGTTATTGATTTTTTAATATTTTGGAAAATTATACTATTGTTCATGTTAAAACATGTTGGTGGTTTTAAATGTTGAATGTAATGATGCCGTTTTTCAAAATTTTGATTTGCTCTTGTACTGCGTTAGTGCAAATTGTGGAATGATTGGGTGCCATTATATGTTGGAATTCAGAAAAAATAGTGTATTTTGATAAATATGTAAATATTGACTATTTAACCCCTTAACTGCCGACAAAATCTGACGTAATCTTCAATACCTTATTTAATCACCCAATTTTACAATTAAATAACGAGACGATTAGTTTTCTGATATAACAGTAAGAAAGTGCACTTGTTATACGTGTTCAAAACACGGCTCTGCTGGTGAAAATTGGCTCGCGGTCATGCAAGTTCGCCATTCATATAGTACATGCTGGGATTTTTCAAGGACATATAAATACGTCCGGGGCAGTTAAGGGGTTAATTAGAAATATGTCTATGTATATTTCAGTAAACTATTATATTTTGAAATATAGTATTATTATAAACACTGTTCATATTTTAATTAATACTTAATTCTTATCTCTACCTTATAATTTATATAAGAATATAGATATTCCTACAGATATTCTAATATTTAAGTTTTATATTATTTTGTATGGAGCACTCCCCTAACAAATGTAGCATAATTACACACTGTTCACATTCTAAATACGACTTAACTCTTATCCTCCCATTAAATTAAATTTTAATATAAAGAAGATGTCATTCTTTTATTTTAATCCGTAATTTTAATGGATAATTTCCCTTCTCTCTTACAATTTTGTATGATACTATTGCAATAGACCTCGTCCATTTTCCAACTAGAACTTAATCCTTATCTTCCCTTTAAATGTTAACATGAGAAAGAATATGCCCTTCTTTTTCAATTTATAAGTTAATTTAAGTGGATAATTCCCCCCACCCGCTCTTTAATTAAAAAAAATATACATAATAATAGATTATGCTTTTCCAACCTATACTTAACCCTTGTCTCCCCTAAAACTTTTCATATGATAAAAAATATGCCCTCACCTGACGTTCTAGCTTTTTGTTACTTTCAAAATACACAATTATTTTATATGATAAAATACACCCCTTTCTTCTAGTTATGTAAAATAGTTTAATTATAGACACTCTCCATTCTCTAATTTCTACTTAACACTTAACTCCCCTTTAAATTTTAACATGAGAAAGACGATGTCGTTTATAAATTTTTTATTTTTTCTTTAGATGGAATACTTCTTCTTTACTAATTTATACTAATCTACTACTTTTTACTACCCTTAATTAACCCTTAACTAACATAAAATAGAAAATGGATTTATAATGTTGTGAAAGTTAAATATTTACTTCAATTTTCAAAATACATGAAGAAATAATGACACTTATAAAATTAATTTCTAGTTTTTTGCAAAAAGCTTTTAAAATTAATTTTCAGTGATTCAGCAAGATAAAATTGAGTTTTCTTTGTACAACTACCATTTAAAAGAAAGTGATTAAGCAATTGAGCTATTTGCCATAGTATATGTGGGTTAAACAACATAAAAAAATAAAAATAAAACTTATTACCCATTAAAAAGACAAATTAATAGTCCTCCAATGATAACCTTAGCCAATGAGTAACACAAATTTAGATGAATGTATTCATTAATTAAGGTAACAATCACTTTTAGCAGAATCTCATTTTTAATTAAATATTTTTGTGTGTTAGCAACTCCCCCCCCCCCCCATAACCATTGTGAAGATCATCTAAAAAGTTATTACAGGAGGTCTATAGCTTCATCATCAAAAGTTTTTAAAATTGCCATTTGAACCATTACAGAAGCAAATAATAACAAACTCAATAAAACGATAAAAGCAATTTCAAACAAATAAATTTATTTAACTTCGGAAATCAGTTCATTCATTTCTGAGCACATATATCAATGACAGATAGAAATCACTTAAAATTAATAAATAATAATTTTAAAAAATAATCATATATTATCGGATATTGGGATTTTTATGTTCAACATAATTCCTTTTATATACAAACATTACTGAAATTTTATATTAAACATAAGTCAATATTCAACCTATTTTTGATGTACCCTGTTATAGATCATTTCACAACAAAGTATACATATTTTTCAGAAACTTCTATTCTACAGTTTTTCCAATTTGTAATTAAAAACATTCTTCAAGATTGTTTATAGCTGTACTTGTAGAAAATGTTTTCAGAAAAGTTAACATTTTCAATAATGTAATGAATAAAAAAAAGTCACTTTAAACAATTCTAGTCAATGTTAATTTAATGTTATCAAAAAAGGCATTTTAAATTTCACCCGATAAGACACTTTACAATGCACACTCATTTAAAAAGCTCCGTTAATCTGCCGAAATTCTGATGAACTAACACGTCTGATTTTGAGATATACACATTGTTTTGTACTTATTCTGTTGTTCCATAGATCTTTTGGAAATCTGTACACAATATTATTACTACACAGCTTTCTCATCCATGTCCAGATAGACTCATTCAGAAACTTTAGGAAAGGGTCTCTTTGAATAAAACAATGAAGCTCTTGTTGGAATCTCCTCCTAAAAGTAACCTTTTATTCTATCAAGCAGAATGGATCCCTTTTATGGTGGGAACGACTAAAATTCAAAACCGAGAGAGTATCAACAGTAAAGATGATCTTAATCAATATTTGATAGATTCAGAACAAGCGATGTTCATACCCGGTTTATCTGAAACTGAGAAGGTAGTCAAAAATGGAGAAACCAAAAGCATTATGGAACAACATTTTGTATTTCTATGTGGCATGCCTATTCATACTAAGGAAAGAAAATATGATGGGATTCTTCAAATTTGAGTTTTTTTATGCTCTGCAGGAAGAAAATCTCTTAAGAAACCTTCAAAGGATGCAAATCAAGCAGTGACAAAAGATTTCATAAGAATTATTCACTCTCCTCTCATTATATATATATATATATATATGCCACCTTTAAATTAAAGATTTGGTCAGATTTATAAAGAACTTGTACGTTGTCTTTTGTAATCAAAGGAATTTATATATATATTGCAACTTCTTCAAAACAAAGCTCAGACAGCGTGTTTTTAAACTTATTTTGAATTGGCACATTGTTAATGAAATTATTAAAGAAACATTTTCAAAGTGTTTATATAGAGATGCAAATAAGAGTTGAAAAATAAAACAGACACGTGCCAATGAAATAACAGAATACTTTCAACACCTTTAAAGCTCTTAGTGATTAGGATGAAAGACAGACCACTGTGTGATCAGCCAATTTTTAACTCAAAACATCTACCACTACTTTGGAACAGTAATCTTTGCCTTTCTAAATCATGGAATGTCTGCCGTTAAATAAAGCTAAGCTATATGAAAATAGTAGGAGATACGTTGGCAACAAAATGAAGTCACTGAGTGAAGAAAGTTGTGAGAAAAGTGGGCTCCTTTTAAGCAAGAAAAGTGTTCCTAATCATGCAATTGCACAAGGTATGCAAACCTTGCACATTTAAAAATAGACTGAAAGACAAGATTGCACTTTCATCCAAACTTTTACAATGGCAAATATATAATTTAGAAACAATTAACAATAATTTTGCACAGTTGTAATCTATTCTAAGGGCGATGAAAAGTTCATGTAAAATCATTTGCAAATAATAAAATTGAGAAAAATAGAACATTCTAACTTCATTTCATTAAAAAATTGCAATCAAAACATTCAAACATGAGACAAAAGTGTCCCTTCTCACATCAATTAAGAAAAAACGGTTAAAGTTATTCATGTAAAAGCAGTAAAATAGAACAGAAAAATGCAACCAATTCAAAACAACTACCACTACTTTGGAACAGTAATCTTTGCCTTACTTAATCGTGGAATGTCTGCCATTAAATACAGCTAAGATTACTATTTGGAAATAGTAGGAGGCATTTTGGCAACACGGTCAGCAAAACTTTGACACCTTAATACAAAATGAAAATTTCAATATAACAATAAAAGTGTAAAGACATAATTCAATACATATTTTTATGAATGCAATTAAGGGCTATAAACTGAAATCAATTTCAATAGGTCAAACAACAATGATTCTTTATACAGTTTTTTACAAAATGGATAAAATTTGTTACTTATAAAATATCTGTTACACAGCACAAAGTACAATGGATTGATTCACAAAGTTTCTAATCAGTGTTCAATAGAGAAATATTTTATAAAAGAAATAGATTCAGATACTTTTTTACCCTAATCTAAAATGTATTTATTAAAAACTTATCTGCCCACTTCTATTTTATGGAATTGTAATAAGATATCAAGAAGGTATAAAAAATAACTTATTATCTTGCCTTAATTTATCATTAATGGCTTTAGAGAAATCAATGCACTATTTAAAACTTAAGATGCATGTAGGGATCGATCCAAATTTTAATAACTTACAAATGAATATTTTACTGGAAAAAAAAAAAAAAAAAACATAATTCTACTATAAGATCGGAATACGATCCTTCATGCTATGTCTGTGGGTACTTCCTTTTTATTGGTACTTTTCAAAAGGGTGTTGGTGCTTATGAAAATGGGATTTGTTGCCATAAATTATCTTGCATGTTTTTTATGTATCTCTTCTGATGACAAAAATGATTTCTGTTTGTATGTAATAACCGACAAATGTCTTCTGCTTGTAAATAGATATCTATGAAATAAATTGTGTCAATAATGAACATGTTGCTTGTGTATGGAACAGTGAATAGATTGTTAGAATGTATGTGTAAAAATGTTTCTTCCCAATCTCACCAGAGATATTTTTTACAAAGAAGATAACAAAGAATTGTTATCTGTGTGTGCGTCCTGAATATAAATTTTAATGTCATTTCCTTTTTATAACAACTTTGTTGAAGTTCAGGTATAAATTGGCCAATGTTCGGCTTATCCATTAAGCTTAGATAAACAGAAACAAAATGCAAGGGTAAAAAAGAAAAGCTGCCAAAAGGAAAAAATAATTTTTAAATACTTTTTACCTTTAAAAGTATTTAAATTTTTTATGCATTTTTAAGTCATCCTTTTAACAGTGCTTTGCATTGGCTATTTAAAAAAAATTCATAAGCACACCAAAATTTGTGAACAATAAAACTTAAAATAGTAGCACAGCATAACAATAAATGATACAATGCCAATGCAAAACACATTTTATCAATCATTCAGCTGTGTATGTAATAAGTATTATTGTTTATTGATGCTACACACATTCAATAAATGGCTGCTGTATGTGCAGTACAGCTCCCATTATCTGAACTTCAGTCATCTGGATCAGTGTCATAAAAAAAAAGAAAAAAATGTATATATATACACATAAGAATGATAAATTTTGGTTTAATGACATCCCATTTTTAAGGGTTGTCCAATTATCCAGATTTCCGAGAGTTACATTGTAAAAATATTGAAGAAATTGTGTGTGTGTGTCTATGAAATGGGATGTCAAAGAGTACTTTTGAAAAAAATTCCATTCTCTAACCTTTATAAAAAGGAAGTACAACTTCAATTAATTAAAAGAGAAGAAGAAAATTGGCTTCAGAACAAATTTGTCAAACAAACATTTTAACAGAAGTAAGCTCTCATATTATTGACCTATAAAAAAAAGGGCAAGTTTAATATTTAGTAAAAATTTAAAATAAATATGGCAGAATAAATAAGTTCATCTCACATTCCTAATTTTTACAGATCATTAAAAAAGAAACAACTCTCATGATGAGTCATGAAAAGAATTCATTCTTCTTCAAGTATAAAAAGAAAAATCTAACAATATACATAACAATGGGCCACAATCACACCCAGTCAGTCAAACACACATATGATACACTTTATACACTGTACAAGAACTTCTTACACCTGAAAATCTCTATAATTTTGTAGACTATTAGGGAACTAGGAGAATTCTTTGCTACGTCTTGGCATTCTGGAAGAAAAACTGAAAGAAAAGAAAATAATTAAAAAGTTAGAAAAGCAGGAAAATAAGCATAAAATATGGGTACTAAAATACTTTCTTGTAGACCATAGAAACACAATCCATAAAAATGATGTTGCCAAACAGTAGGACGGATCACCCATAATAGATAAACATGACATGCAAATAGACTCATAAGATGTTTTATATATAATCAATCTGGATTCATTTCTGAGAAGATAATTTTTAAAGGTAGGTATGTGGATATTAAACAAAATCTGTCACCTAACACAACTCAATGACAGAGGATTGAAGGAACAGGTTGCTATTTATTGAGACAGAAATGATATAAATACAAATAACAAATATAATTCAATCTTGTCAACCATTTAATCAATGTTCAATCTTTTGAAATGCTGCCAATAATAAGCATTTTAGTGCAGTTACAAATGCAATTTTGGAGCTATTGTAGCACATTAATTTTTCAACAGATTAGATTACCACAATTTTTTTATACTACAGTGCCAATGTTTATATCTTATTGGGCCATTCATGCACACTTTTTGGATGGTGCAGGGATGTTGTTTGGCCAAAAAACATAATTTCAAGATCATTTGAAATAGTGAAGAGATTACAAGTACATTGCAGAACTAGAGGCAAGAACCACAAAGAACGCAAGGTGCTAGTCACTAAACTAGCCAAAAAAAAAAAAGAACTTGTTTAGTAGAAAAAGGCATCATTTCAAGAAAAAATGTATTATTGTGTTTAGTTGTTTAGTAATAATTAAAAGAAAATAGTTATTGGTACTTTTATGTTAGCCAGGTGGAGGCGATAAATTGCCAAATAGTGTTCCCATTGTCATATTGCATTCATTTAATTTAAATTTTTAACCTTTCACTCATTTCATTTAAGATAAATTTGTCTTAAATTACTACAATAAGGTACTCTCATTTCATTTTAAAAAAATAAAGATAATATTATAAACTAAAACATATTATTTCAACATCAAAGCAATATTTGTAATTTACACATGCAAAAAAATAAAAAGCTGGCAAGAGGAAAGAATGCTGTTGGTGAAATTTTGCACCTGTCTGACATAAAAGTACAAAGTAATTTTTAGGTATGTAAAATAAAGTAACATTAATGCACAATAAAATTGCAACATGACTGAAAATTTTCCTAAAGAAATGAGAAAGTTCTATAATTTTTTGTAAGTTCACAAGCACATAAGATTTAGAAGTACTATGGTACAGGGATAGTGGCGTAGCTACATATTTAGCGCCCTGGAGCGAATACAATTGGTGCACCCTCTTGTCACTAGAAAAGTGGAATTTAGCGGGAATTTGTTTTAAAGGCGCCCACGGACACAGTACAAAATCTTCTACCTTCAGTTTCTGTATTTCCTTTCAAGGCTTTCGAAACATTATAGAATGTTAATAGATTTGTCAAGAATTTTTTTTCTTTAACTTATCGCATTTCGATTAAACCCGTTTCATGACAGAAAACGCTTAATATATCAAATGTAATATTTTAAAACATTCGGACAATTCTAAGTACTTAAAACTAATTAAAATCTGTTCTGCTGTTCGTTTGCTTTGATCAGGAATCTGGTGTTGGCAATTGCTTTCGATGTGATATGAAAAAAATAAATAAATAGAACACTTTGTTTATAACTAAATATCCAAATATGTACGTTTCCGAAGGCAGAGCAGCCCCAACTCCATGTTTGTTTTGATAGATTTGTATTTAAAAATATCATACAATGTAAGCTGCTGAAGGCAGCAAATATCTTGAAGGCCCACAGCTTCAAGATATTTGGATAGATTTTCGTTTAAATATATAAAATTATTCAACACTGACTTTAGTTATATTTAAGGTTATTATCACGAGCCCGAACTGCGTCGCGCAGGTCTGCTAATAGTCAATAATTTTCTTCAATTTTTCTAGCTAATGCTTTTCAATCGATAAAATAGTTAAATCGCTAAGACGATGCTGCTACATATTGCTTCTAAAATCCAGATTTCTTAATGATTACATTTTTGGCAATCATTATATTTCCAAACATGAATTATCATTAAATTTCTACCATATTTACAACAGAAATGCGTCAAGAAGATTATTTGTAAATAGTGGTAACCAATGAAGTGACAGCTGAAAACCCTGTAAATAAATTTTGATTACTTTAAGATTTGAAAAACTTCAACTGTCGTGAACAACAAAGTTAAAAAGGACAAACAGACATACTGAAATACAGTCCCTGGCCAAATTATTAGACGCAGTTGTTTTTATTATAATTTGTTAAATATCTGGAAAGATACATGAGGAATTATCTTGAAACTTTAGGAGTGTAAATAACATGATAAACGTCATATATTTCCGAGAAGATTTTTTCTTGAAACCCCATAAGGGGCCGTCAACAAATTGAAGAAAAACGAATATCTTTTGGATAACCCTGTAAAAACTAATATCACAAAAGCGTTGAAACGGTATCACACGCTTAGGAAGCTTATTGTAATAATTTGGGTTCATTTTTATGAAGATAGCATGTATACTCGAAGAGAAATTCAGGTTTTTATAAAAACGGTCCCAAATTTTACGAAGTTTTTTGCTTATAATTTGCAGAGTTTTTAATATAAAAACAAGTTATTTTCAGAAAATATGACAAACAAAATTATACACAATACCCTGTAATCAGAATTAAAAAAATATAATAATTGCATGAAAAATGAGCAGGTTTACTAAATATTTTTTCACTGCGCATGCGCGAATTCAATCAAAATATACTGTGCATAATATATTAGCTAAATATATAGACCAACTTTTATGAAAGTCTCAAAAACATAGCTTGAAAATTCTGATAGTGATCGTCGATAGAATAAGCTCGAAATTAGCTGTTTCCAAAAGGAAGCAAAAAGATGAGGGGTTGTATCAAATATAGAATGAGAGACGCTTCATTCTTATTATGTCTGTTATGATACATTCCATTTCTACTTTAAAATTCAATAGTTTTCATTAATTTATTTATTTAAAGTAAATATTTAATCGTAATTAATCATTATTTATAAGTTTTCGTAATATTAATTAACATTTAAATTAATTATTTAATCGTTATTATTTAAACAGTCAATATTTTCTATCTTTTTAAAATTAATCTTTTTAACTTTTCTTCTAAGATATTTTATTATTAATTAAAATCAACTTCTATAATTAAATCACTTTTTAAAAATCAATAATCACTTTTAAATTAAATTATAATCATGCATTTAAATCTCTAGATAGAGAATAAAAGATTTCCGTTTGTCATCAATTACGGTAAAGTACTGCGATTTTTCTTCTAAGTTAAAATATATAATTTCTACTTTTTAAATATTAATCATTTTTGTTTTAGACTTTATTAAAAAAAAAAAAAAAAATTATTTATGCAGTCTGCCAAAATTCTAGCAAGATTCAACGTAAATCTTGGCAGATATGATATTTTAAACATTTTCTCTAATCTCAATGTTTACTTCGATTGTTTTTGGAGGGATGCCTGGCCATTTTGGATCGCATCTTCGTGCGTTCAAAAAACAACTTAGAGTACGATCGTCACCCATTTTGGTTTAGGGGTCGTTGAAAAGGCATTCAAGGTGAGGGGGTGCATTTTTCAGTGGGGAAAAAGGGGAATTGAAATTCTTTCCAGAACATTCGAGGACGTACGATCTTAATTTCGGCGGATTGTTGCTAGGGTCGAGTTGTTTTCGATTCGCTCGGATCGTTCGCGTGTAGAGTTGAGTTGTCAGGAGAGTATTTTTTTCTCCGTTGAAGGTTAAGCGATTGAAAATGAAGAAGAGGAATTTTCGCCTTTTCTGATTGGATAGTTTGGCTGGTGCGTGAGTTGACTTAGTAGAGTTTGAATTCAAAATTTTTTAGAGTCAGTTGCTGCTCTCCGTTGCCGTTGGATATAGGTGCAGGAGAGGATAAAAAGCAGTGTTTGGCCGAAAGGCCAGACACACGTTTTCTAAATTTCTGGTAGAATAGAATCGAGGCTCAGATGATTTTCGAATGAGTTTTGTGATTTGATTCACTTGTATTTATTTACGAGGATTTCAGATGAAATTCAAAAAGTTTCACCGGCTGCTTAGGAGTTAATCTAGATTTCGTAAAATTCTAATAACATCATATCAACTATTTGTTTAATCTTCATTCCTGAATATATTTTACTAATGATTTTACATCATAATTCCTAATAATTAAAATGTAAGATTTCATTGTACTGACGCCATTCCTCGACATTCTGTAGTGTAAGTTCCAGAGTTCCAGCGTTTTCGATGTGTATCGATATTCATCTGATAGTCTTGGAGTCAATCTGCACAGCATTATATTATTATGTCGCGGATTCTTCTTCGGCAATGTTTCTTCAATTCTGCGGAGTTGTCTGCGAAGTAATCATCATTTTAAATTAACTTTATAGAATTCTTCGATTCTTCTTCGTCAATGTTTCTTCAACTGCTTGCTAAATAATCATCATTTTAAATTAATTTTATAGAATTCTTTCTTCAGAACTATTTATTTCCCTCCAGTAATTACTAAGTGGATCATCATAGTGAAAAGATTTTGTAGAACTATTCCTTCTGAGCGCTTCTCCTCAAAGAATAAGAAAATAATAAGTATAAAAAATATATAAATATGTTATTAATATAAAAACAATTTAATTTAAGTAAAATCTTCATTTAAACTTTAGAATTGAACTGATCTTCTAAGAATGAGTATAAGTGATCTATATTTACGTAATAATCTAGCATCTTTTAATGGCCTATGATATCAATATAATAAATATTTTGTGTTGAAATAAAGTTCTGCTGTTCTACTATATATCTGTTTGTCATCTTCATTTCTGGGTGAGTCATGCTTTTCTTATTTTTATTCCAGATAAATACAATCTCGTGCATTCATTTCAGTATAGATATATAAATAATCAACTCAACGTAAATTTTAAATTATACTTTAACTAAAGAATTTGTAGTAAATTTAAACTTTGAATTCATTCTCAACTACTGATTTTTTTTTAGTGCTTAGTTCTACAACGCAATTATGCTAACCACTTTACGTTTTCGTCCTGTATTGAAGAGTTGGAGCGGGATTTAGAGTAAACATATATTCTATTTTTCTGTCTTAATTTTAGGCATTTTAAGAATCTCTGTTTACTTTATCTCCTGAACCAAGTCTTCCTTACAATGTCAACTTTCAAAAGCTAGTATATTTGGATACAACCCCTCATCTTTTTGCTTCCTTTTGGAAACAGCGAATTTTGAGCTTATTTTATCGACGATCACTATCAGAATTTTCAAGCTATGTTTTTGAGACTTTCATAAAAGTTGGTCTATATATTTAGCTAATATATTATGCACAGTATATTTTGATTGAATTCGTGCATGCACAGTGAAAAAATATTTAGTAAACCTGCTCATTTTTCATGCATTTTTTATTATTTTTTAATTCTGATTGCAGGGTATTGTGTATAATTTTGTTTGTCATATTTTCTGAAAATAACTTGTTTTTATATTAAAAACTCTGCAAATTATAAGCAAAAAACTTAGTAAAATTTGGGACTGTTTTTATAAAAACCTGAATTTCTCTTCGAGTATACATGCTATCTTCATAAAAATGAACCCAAATTATTACAATAAGCCTCTTAAGCGTGTGATACTGTTTCAATGCTTTTGTGATATTGGTTTTTACAGGGTTATCAAAAATGTATTCGTTTTTCTTCAATTTGTTGACGGCCCCTTATGGGGTTTCAAGAAAAAATCTTCTCGGAAATATGAGACGTTGATCATGTTATTTACACTCCTAAAGTTTGAAGATAATTCCTCATGTATCTTTCCAGATATTTAACAAATTATAATAAAAACAACTGCGTCTAATAATTTGGCCAGGGACTGTAGTGTTGGAGAAAACACTTGAGGTAGCAGTTTGGAATTAAAATTAAAACTTTTAATTGAGTCTGTGAATTTTTAATGGAGTATAAAAATGTGTTTGAAGTCTAAGTAGTCGAGGTTGAAATTAAGGTAAAATATAGTTATATGCTGATTGTAACAGTTCTTATACATCCACAAAATCTGATTAATAATAAAAATATTTTTACAAATCTTTATTTCACCTTTTCTAATTTTGTGCCCTTAGGATTCATGCACTTGGAGCAGTTTGCTCCAACTGCTCCACGGTAGCTACGCCCCTGTACAGGGAAGATTTTTGTGAGATTTATATGTCTGGGTACAACCAGGAGTGTTTATTTTAGGTATGTAAAATAAAGTAACATTAATGTTGAATGGTTTTTTATAAATTGTACACAATAAAACTGCAACATGAAAGAAAAATTTCCTAAAAAAATGAGAAAGTTTTATAATTTTTGTATCAGATTTAGAAGTACCATGGTAAAGGGAAGATTTTTATGACATTAAAATGTCTGGGTACAACCAAGAGTGCTTTTCACTATATTTTAAAAGGGTAGGGTGCATTTTACAGATTATAAATAAAGGCAGAAGCTGTGCCCTCAAATAATGGCCCAGCGAGAACACTAAATGAAATAAAGAAGTAACTTACTTTTAAATAATTCTTGAAAGCTTTTGGATCTGATTTAAGAGCTTGGCAATATTCCTCTATTTTAGTGGGAGAGACGTTCAGAGTGGGCAGGTATTGGTTCTGTAGGTAAGTGACTAATTCCTCCCCCCGCTTGTCCAGCATGCTTTTCAGGCAGGCGGCACTCTCTGAGAGCGCCAAGATGGTCTGAGCATCTGTCAGATCAAATGTGTCTTTCAGGGGAGCCATGAAACAGCAGGGAACGATGTTGTTGTACATAAACTCTACAAAACCAGCCATGCCGTCAGGTCCACCCCACAGCTCGACCATTTTTTTAAGAATGCTGAAGCACGTCTTTTGAGCCTGTACAATAAAATAAAACTTTTAAAATCACATTAAAATAAAAAAGACCTACGACAGTACTACTAGCCATCCTGATTTTTCAGTTAGAATAAAAATATTTTATACTAGACAGCTTATTTAATAATTTAAACTGATATGCTGGGGTCATTACAATACTTTTTTCTGTCTATAACACAGTTACAAAATATATAAATAAATAAATAAAATAATAATAATAAAAAAATAATAATAATAAATAAATAAATGAAGATAGCAAGATGACTTATGAGTGAACAAATGCAAAATTGAATCAACATAACTTTCAATAAATATTTTACATAATTAATTAGGAGAAATTCTATCCCATAAATGCTAAGATATAGTTATCACAGAAATCTTGAAAACGCATCATAGTGTAGTGATGTGTTCAATCCACACCGTTAAAATTCACACCTTTTGAGTGAATAAAGAAACTAGTCGTTGGGGGCCACCGTAATACTTACCCATCATGGATATGCATAATGTAAAATATTAAAATAAAAATGTGTAAACTACTTATAAAATCGTGGCTTGATGACGTCCTAAACTTTAAAGGCTCGATTACTGAATTGCTTGAAAGAGGTTTTTCCTTATAACTCCAAAAATGATAATCCTATTAACTAACAGTTTACTGCGTCGGATTAAGCGTCTCATTTCCAATTAAAATATATATTTGAGTTGAAATTTGAATAAAATAACAGGTTCATAAAAAATCGAAGAGTGTGGAAAATAGGATTACAAATATCTCGGCAACTCATGATCCGATCGATTTCATTATTGATGCAAAATTTATGTTTTTTTATTGTCTTTTATATTCACTCCTTAAAATAAACAATTTCGAAAATTTTTATATACCTTTTATCAGAACGAATATTTCGAGAGTCCGAAAAAAATAGTTCCGGTTAATCGAGGTTATTGAAATGAAATAGGCTTCTTCCCATTATTGCATACTAAGTACATACCAAATTGCAAGTCTCTATCTCAATTTTTTCGGGAGATAGAGCGTTTACAGACACACAGACGGACGGCAAAATTTTTTTTCTAAAAATATGTTTTTCGGAATCTCCAGTGTCTGAAACGTGTAAATCCGTCAATTTTTTTTTTCGATTTTCAAAACGATTACAAGCCTTACCCTATACTACGTACATATGATGGGTAAGTAAAAATTGCATAAACATAATTTTTAATAAAAATCTTGCACGTTAAATTTGGTGAAATTCCATTTTATAGATGCCAAAATACAGCTACCACAAAAATCATAGAAATCACAGCATGGCAGCGCCACCTGACAAATTTATGCCAAGGTCTAAACTGAATATGAAATTTGATTAAACTCCATCCTATAGACACCGAGGTATGGATATCATGAAAATCTTAAATAACGGAGTACAGCAGCACCACCTGTTGGGTTATATGCATGGTTGAATATCAATCAGTAAATGTAGATAGGGTTTTCAAACAAATTATATTTAAAGTGTATTTATTTCCCTATTCAGCAGTGTAAAAATTTAAATTGTTCGATTACGTATATGATAAATTTGTGTTTTATTTTATTTTATATTATTTATTTATTGATGAAATTTTATATTTGTAATAGAAAATTAGCTGAAGACAAATGCTGAACTATTTATATTGTTTTAAGTGCAAATGGGTTATTATTATTCCATAATGGAGGAGCCTGCATGTGATGGAGATAGATTTAAAAATATCATGCTTGAAAAGTATTTTAAAAACCACATTAAACGAATAAATTGTGATAGTTTTCAAACAAATTGCATATGAAAGTACATTCTTTTTCAAATACGACAGTGTAAAAATTAAAAATACAGGAAATCTAGACATTTAAAAACAATTGCAGTAGCGAAAATTGCAAAACCGTAGTTTAATCATCCGGTGCTGCCAATCTCAAAGTGACATTAGTGTTACGCATGGACACGTTTGTCCTTTATAATATAGTGTAATAATTCCAATGAAATACGAGTATTTCTTGCCAATATTGGCCAAGCAGATTGATTATTCGTTTCTTGTCCTTGCAAAGTACTAAAAAAAAAGACAGATTAAAAAAAAAAAATATCTAGAGTTTTAAGGATTTAAATTTTGTGTTTTGGGAAGGGCAAAAGGATGAAGAATACATTTTAGAGGAGGATAATTTAAATAAAATGAGTAGTTATTTTTTATAAGGGCCTCAGCAGTCTAATTCAGTCAAGAAACTAGAAAATATTATAAACAACAGTCATGAAAATGAAACAATTTTTAATCTGCATGTACTTTACTTTTCTGCAGCTCATAAAATTAAAAGTGTAAAAAAAAAAAAAGTTTTTTTTTTTTTTTTTTTTTAATTTTCCAATGTGTTTACTATTTTTATTTTACCACTAATGGAAAGAGATGTTATGATAACTTTTTCCAAGAGAAAGGTATTTTGCATTCTGAAAGAAACTACGAAAGCCGTTATAATATGTTACTGTATGTTAAGGGGGAGGAGGGGGGGGGGGGGGTGCATGCTGAGATGCACTATCAGATCTGATATTGCAAATAGTTGCCAAAAGGAGAAAGCTTTTTACATGACTTGCTTTTTGTTGCATGTATAATTTTAAATGGTATAAATATTGAACAAATAGCTTATGATATATATAGCATTTGATACATCGATGGTTATTTCATAAAGATATAATAATCTGATGAGGTTTTAAAATGTAAAAGAATGCTAGAAAGTGCTTTTGAAAATGTTGCTTTTCTTTCCAAATTTCTGGCTAAGCTTAAAAATTGCTTAGTTAGCAATAAATATGAAACTTTATCAAAATCTCTGACTTATTGAGGTAATGTTGCAAAGTTGTGCTTATTAATATTTCATATAGCATCAGATCAAACAATCAATCTGGAAGAAAATGAACTCACACACAGTTGTACAGTGCAAAATATTGTGCAGAAGAATGCTATATATTTTTTCTTCTTCCTATTCTGTAGCAGAATATCATTTCTTATTCTCTTTTGCCCTTTTTAAAATTATTATTACAACACAGAAAGATATAACAACTAATCTAATAAAAGAAAAAAAAATAGTTATTTACCACTGGATCGGGAAATTCTACAGCACCTTGAATGACCGTTAAAAGTATGCGTTCAAAGTTTTGGCTATCTGGAAAAAGGAAGATAGATCGTTAAGTATATCATCACAGTGAATCCACAAGAAATAAAAAAATCTAGGAAAATACAGAAGTCAAAAAGAGAATTATGAAAGAAAAACATGCAATATATCTACATGCCTCTTCTGAAAATGTAAAAATATCTATATATGTACATTATTTATGACTGCCACTGTTTTGGTCTGAACTTAGAATTTTTAGCTTTATGCTGTGCTATGTTTAACTCTGGTGAGCATTCTTCTAAAGAAGAATACATAAGCTCTACATATTCCTTAAGAATATATAATATTGGTGATGAGTAAAAACATTTTTAACTGGATTTCTGCTGAATAAGATGCTATGTCTTTCTCGGCCACCTGGAACAATTTTTTGTTGGTAAAATGGGCTGGTTTGAATATCAAGAGCATCTGGAATTCTACTTTATGACTATTGGCATTAATGATAAGGAAAAGATAAGTAATGAAAATAAAAGTGTTTATGGAGCTTCTTTATATATTTGCTTCATTCTTTATGTACACCAGATACTCCCAAAATGATAGGATTAGAGGATATTCTTGAATTTAACTACCACTTTTTTTTTTCCTGTGCCATTTCAAATTCAATAAAAGAGATCAGCGACAAAAATAAACTAATGTAGATTCTGTTACTGATCTTTGAAAGTTATCAGAACATTGTAATTTGAGCAATGAACTCAATTCTAAGCTTCAAGATCATCTTTGTGGATTACATAATGAACAACGATACATTCAACTTTTGGTTGATTTGAAACCAACTTTAACAACATCATCCTCTGTTGAAAATCGACAAAATAATATTTAAGTAATCACTAGAACCAGACGTCTATAGCATCATAGTAAAAATTTGATACTTCTTCTTTCTCTGGACCATTACACTGAATTTATGAGAGAGAAAGATAACGAATAATCTCTCTCTAAATTTTTTTAAAAAAAAAAGGGAAATTTTTGACTAGGATATGAAGGTAAAAAAAAAAAATAGTAATACTTCATTCCCTGCCTCATACTGTCTTGGTGGGGTAAGCAGTAGGCCAGGAGAAAATCGAGAAACCAATCACTCTTCTTCAAAAAGGATGTTGCCAAAGAGAGAAAAAGAAAAAGTATTAAATGGAGAAAAATTGGATTTCTGCCTGGTTCTTCATTCACTTCCAGTGTTCATAGCAGAACCGGAATTCAGATGCTCTTGCTGTATAGTTAATTTCCCCAATAGAAAATATATGAGTAGAACTGATGGCATTTTATTGCACAAAATCTTTTATTTATGATTATTGCAAGTTATCGAGGTTTTAGTGCATGCATATATAATAGTATACTAAAAAAACTCCCATAGATTTTAAGGGTTACAAGTTATGAAGGTTTAGTACACATCAATGTATGAATGATATTTATCATATTAAAACATAGATTTATTGCATAAAACTCAGATGATGATGATAATGATAAAGGTGAACACCATTAAAATGTAATTATAGTTAGTTCGATTGAGCACTTTAACTCACAATTAATTTATGAATGATATTTATCATATTAAAACATAGATTTATTGCATAAAACTCAGAGGATGATAATGATAAATGTGTAACACCATTAAAATGTAATTATAATTAATTTAATTGAGCACTTTAACTCACAATTAATTTAATTGCAACTATTTTAATTGTAGGATAGATGCAACTAAATTAAATTACTTGCAATTTAATTTAGGTGCAGCATGCTTAGATTTTATTTGAGGCTAAAAAACTTTAAGCACAAAGAAATTAAATGTAGATTTATTCTTAATCAATTATTTATTTGATTGAAAATATAACTGACTGAGGCACAACACTGCACACAAATATTCTGCTTAGCAAAAAAAATTAAATGAAATCATTAATATATATAATACTTTATGAAGTTCAATTGCATTATAAATAAAATTAATCAAATAATATAATAATAACAATATTCATTAAAAAAAAAAACTTTAAGTTCTGGTTTTATTTCTATATCTCCTAAAAATCCCTCTAATTTCTTTTGAACATTATTAGTAAGTGAAATAAAAAATACTAATAAACTGAAAAAAGTTTCTGTGAATTATATGTATTGTGAAATAAAAAGAATTTAAATCTGAAAAAACTCTTTGTTTAAAACAAAATCATTCATTCAAATGCATTCAATGTAAACACTGGTAAAATAATAATATTACTCACTCTCCCTTCAGCTATTTTGTTTGTCCTTATTTCATGAACTTTGAATCAAATGATTGGTGGTACAGCTGGCTAAGCTTTCTATCTTTTGCCAACCTGTCAAGCAGGTGGCCAAAAGACGAGTCTTTTATAAAATGCATCTGGGACCCTAATAACAAGAACCTTAAGCATAAAACCCAGAGGCTAAAATACCAATATTTTGTTTATTGAAAAAAAAAAAAAAATTAATCTTTTTTTTTTTGGTTGTGTTGCAACCTTTTAACATTCTTTTATTGTGTTCAACTTTGATACAATACAAATATGTGAGCAATTTTTCATTAGCTGCACATGGAACTATAATTCCAGCCAAAAGATAGAATGAAAAATAACCTGCTTTCAAATACACAAGAATTGCTCATTCTTACCTTGGGAAGAGATCACTTCTGTGATGTTGTTAGTGACGATAGCAGCGATGAAAAGGAAATAGCTCCTCTGGAGCAGTTGGCGCTCATTCTGGGCAGGATGGTCATTTTCGTCGATCGGTTGCGATAGGGCACTGAAGATGGCATTCACCAGAGGCATGAAGATCTGTTGGACAAACGGAACAACACCTTTCTGTAAATAGAGGAAAAAACAAAATTTCATCAATATGAGAGAGTGATAAATATAATTTGCAGATGTATAAAAGAGAAGAAATCAAATTTCAATACATCTAATATACAGCATAAAGCAAATTTTTTTAGAAGTATTCAGGAAACAACCATAGTTATAAAACACAACTGATCGAGTTTTTAAAAGGGAAAATTCTGATAACGCATTCAAGTTTTGTATATGTCGATGGATATGAAGACGGTCCACTTAACTGAAATAGACAGACAATCCATGATGATAACATTTTTATGAAACCATGTGGAAAATTTAATCACCACAAAAGGTAAAAATGGATGCATCTATTCTATGAACATTTGACAAAATAAAATTTTCACAACTAAGACGGATGTTTGTTTTGGATGATTATAACATTATTATGCATGGTTTTGGATGATTATATATTATACATGGTTTTGGATGATTATAACTTGGATTAGTGATAGCTCTATGCTGATGATAGGCTGGATTGATATAAAGAACAATTTGTAAAGAAATAGCTAATAAACAGAAAAATTATACACACTTTTATTTTACATGTTTTTCTTTTCTATTCGACGGTGTAAAAATTGAAATTGTGTGATGCTTAAAAATAAAAAAGCAGCAGTAAAAGCAAAAGTTATGAACGAGGTCATTGCCACTTGTCAATAGGATGTCAACTTTACTCATGAACACATTTTTGCTTTGTAATATAGACTGCATAAGTACTGCAAAAATGGTTGAGTGTATGAAACAGTAAATAGGTTGCAAGAAAATAGGTGTGAAAAATTTCTTTCTCTTGCCAAAGCCACTATTAACAGGAAAGTATCCATTATTTTTTCATATACTTTTATGAACAAATCCACCAGACAGTTTCAGGAGAGAGCTACACCCTGCCGGCCGTTTGGTTTAATAAACAACATCCTTCTTGTCCCCTCAGTAGGACTGGGCGATGTAGAGATTTCTTAAATCGATTTATCATCCATCTTAAATCGCGATTTAGTGCTAAATCGCGATTTAAGACCGATTTTACCTTTAAGATATGGAAGCCATTTTTTGACTTATAGTGACAAAATAAGGTCTTTATGTAACCCCCCCCCCCACACACACACACATACACTTTCTGTATTATATAGTACACTTAGTTGTTATTTTGAAAAAAAAAATGTTTACATCTAGACAAAACAAAAAAAAAATTGGAACCCCCCCCCCCCTCCTTCCCATAGACACAAGTTCTTATATAGATATGTTTATGAACATTTTTCATAACAATGTCTTTATCAATAAATCAATTTTTTAAAGAAGAATATATAATTTTAATTTGAAGTAAAAGAATTATTTCACCTCAAATGAAAAATTCATTGAAATAATCTTTGCATATTTATTTGTTGTACAATAAATACTATGTGTAAACAAACTATGATTCATTAGTGCAATTTTATTTATTTCAAAGTTTTTATTTTTAAATATTTTTTCTCCATTAGATAATACAAATGTAATATTGCTGATGGGGAAAAAGGATTCATTATTAAATCATTAAATATTTAAGTGTAACACCTTATATAGAGTTTTTAATTTTTCAAATAACTTTGAAAATAGGTATATTTTTTATACATGGAAAAAAATTAGAAAACCCAAACCTTTGGACCTTTGGCTTTTTGAATTAAAAAAATTAGTGAACTATTTTAATAAATTTAATGAATTCATTCTTTAAGAAATAATACAAAAGAAAAGGAAACAACCCTTTTTTAACTGACACAGTATTAAAAATTTATTGAGATAAAGCAGAACCAGATTCAATTAATTTAACGATGCATTTAACCATTCATTTAACATGATGAGAAAATAAGTTATTAAAAAAGAAAGAAAAATATATTAGAAATATGGGGCATTTTTAATTCCTTTAAAGTTTCCTATTATAATAAAATTTGTTTAACATAAATGCTGACATCTATATAGTGGATGGAGGAGGATTGAAAGTGTGTGAGTCTCGAAACACCCAATTTCTGAAATTGCTGATTTTTTTTGCTACCGTTGGCAATCTGTAAGATTAGTAATAAAATATATCTATTTGTAATGAGCAAAATCAGCAAACAACAAAAAAGCAGAAAATATCATAAATGACCCCCCATCCCCACTTTCAATCTGCTGTAAAAATAGGGTTACCAGATTCAATACAATACTCTTTTTTAAGGTATTTTTAATTAATTACAAGATAATAATTAATTAAAACTAAAATGTTCAAATAGTACCTAAACATATAAAAATTAATTTTTCATTTAAAAGAATGTATAAAAATATAAATTGAAATTCGATGAATTTGGATTTAAAATGTAAAATTTTATTTTTTTCAACCATAACTATAAGTACTAAAACAGTTTCAGGAAAATATTCTCAATTGAAAAAAAAGATCAAAATCAAAATTGCGCTAAAAAAATTAAAAAATCCATGTGGCCAGTGTTGAAATCAGATGCCCAACTCGATGCATGACTCTGCTTTAAAGTCTGTCTTAAATCGATTTAGTTAAATCGGATTGCCGAGGTTAGTTTTAAATCGATTTAGTTAAATTGCGATTTAGCTAAATCACGATTTAACTTAGTTAAATCGGATTTCCGATGTTAGCTTAAATTGATTTAAGCCAATAGATAAATTGGATTTCCTATGTTAGTTTTAAATAGATTTATGACTTAAATCAATTTAAGGCCCAAGCCTAGTAGATACATCAATGTAGATAAATCGTTTTTCCGATGTTAGCACTAAATCGGTATTTTGTTTTAAATCGATTTAAAGCCAATAGATAAGACGATTTCCGATGTAAGCTTTAAATCTATTTTTTTGTCTCAAATCGATTTAGTTAAATCGGATTGCCAAGGTTAGTTTTAAATTGATTTAGTTAAATCAGATTTCCGATGTTAGCTTTAAATCGATTTAGTTAAATCGCGATTTAGCTAAATCATTAAATCGCGATATAACTTAAATCACGATTTAGCTTAAATCGATTTAAGCCAATATATAAATCGGATTTACGATGTTAGTCTTAAATCGATTTAAGGCATAAATAGATTTAAGGCCCGGGCCTACCCCTCAGTCAAAAAAATTGTATCCTTACTGCGTTTTGTATTAAAAAAATTGCTTGCATAATAAAAACTGATTCATTGTGTCTTGAAAAGAGTGTCCCAGTTTTAAATATAAAAAATAATTTTTTTTTTTTTTTTTTTTTTTTTTTTTTAAATGCGCTTCATATTTTTTTAAAGACAGGATTCTGTAAGATTTCATTTCCACATATATTACTGTAGTTGTAGTATTAGATTACAATTGAGCAAGCATTTAAACTCATAGGGTTACTCTCAGTCATAGGAACTGAAAAACCACAATTTTCTGTAGGCATAACAATGAATTACAATAATATAAAATATCTTTGTGTGCTATCTACACACAAAGAAATTACAGAATTTCATGGGGCCAGTTTCATGGAACTATCATTTATACTGCTCTTGAGCAGGCATTTAAACGCATAGGGTTACCCTCAGTCATACGAACTGAAAAACCACAATTTTCTGTAGGTATAACAATGAATTACAATAATATAAAATATCTTTGTGTGCTATCTACACACAAAGAAATTACAGAATTTCATGGGGCCAGTTTCATGGAACTATCATTTATACTGCTCTTGAGCAGGCATTTAAACGCATAGGGTTACCCTCAGTCATACGAACTGAAAAACCACAATTTTCTGTAGGTATAACAATGAATTACAATAATATAAAATATCTTTGTGTGCTATCTACACACAAAGAAATTACAGAATTTCATGGGGCCAGTTTCATGGAACTATCATTTATACTGCTCTTGAGCAGGCATTTAAACGCATAGGGTTACTCTCAGTCATAGGAACTGAAAAACCACAATTTTCTGTAGGTATAACAATGAATTACATTACCACAAAATATCTTTACATAGTCTTTTTAGACTGATATGTCTAGATGCTTTCCTGAACATAACACTAATTTTCAAAATTGTAATAGTGACTTGGAACAACAACAACAACAAAACAATATTAAGTTTTTACTAAGTATTTTATTTTTTTTCACTTTCCACCCCTTAGCGTTTAGTGCGCTGGACAATCACCCCAACTGGTCCCTTTAAAGCCTGATCTGGATGTAAAAAAAAAAAAAAAAAAAAAAAAAAAATTGCGTATTTTCCACTTATTAGTTTTTAGTGTCCTGGGTCCTCCACACAAATCTTTTTATCTATTTGTCAATTTTAATGCACTTGGCTAAGTTTTCCTTTTAGATTTTCCAGCTGCAAAACATTTTTACACAAATTTCATGTATTTTTTTGTATTAAACGACAAATCAAATCTTCATTTGACACCCTCTCCGCCATCTGCCACCTGGGGCACATGCATCCCGCTGCTCCTACTTAGTTTCGGCCCTGCAATGTTCTAACTTGCATAAATAAAATCAGATTGCCATGCAACTGATATATGTTATTGGGATTTACTATGGCATGTTCTTTATTGAAAATGAAGCGGGTAGAATTTACAGTTCATTTGCATGGGCATTATATGGGAAAAATACTTTGTGGTGTATTTTAATGATGTCACACTATTACAAACGTATTGAAATATATCACTGAGGTGTGCTACAAGAAGCTTACTAAAGAATAGGGTGTGCATAGCATTCATCGTTCATTGAGGTACGTTCAAAGGGAATTCATAATTCATATCAATAATTCTCATAATTCATAGGGAAACACAAAAGAATTCAATTATGGTATTCTCTATGAACAGTAATTGCTGGAAGTGCGTTTTCAGTTATGGTACATGCCCATACGCATTTTTTAATTTAACTAATTTTTTGCATATTACCGGGTGTATTCACCGGGCCGGCTGTGATTATTACGGCACCGGGTGGGCACGCATGCACAGTGTTTGATTGTTTCTTTTTTCCTCTCGATCTGTTGAGAGAGAGAGAGTGTTGTGTTTTGCTTCGGTATGTGTAGGACGTCGCGTCCGCTGAGAATAAAAACATTTATTCTGTAAATGAGAAATCTACTTGTGTTAAATTGAGTAATTCATTTGATCTTCTTCATTTGGTCACGTCGTGCGGAGGTGACTATGGATATATTATAGGAGTTGTGAACTTCATAAAAAATGAAAAAAAGGGAGATTCTTTGTGTATAAGTGTTCCACGATGTTGCAGTGTATTGTGTACGAGCAGTGGAGAAAAAAAAATGTACATCGGGTCTTCAAATTATTATTCGAAGTGTTTAATTTAGTAAAAAATACAAGACTAATGAATGATTACGGCGAGCGGTTCCATGGTAATGGTGAGTACGCTTTAGTTAATTAGAGTTCGCAAAATATGCTGTGTTTTGTTTCGATTTTAAGTTAACTTTGTCATTTTTAGATTCTATTGATAATTAACGTGTGAGTTGATTCCGAGTGTAAATTTTATAACTTTGTTGAGTTTAGTTTCGTTTTTTAATTTAAATGTTTTGAGTTTGATTTTAATTTATTGCAACTACTGGGTTCTCTTTTCAAACAAAATGTTGTTATTAAAATTAAAAAAGAATGATTTAATCGAGGTTGCAGAAGAACTTGAGCTTACATTACCTACAAGGCAGACGATAGTGTCGCTAAAAGAATTAATTGAAACGAGCGATGTTTATAAGAATAATTATGACCTTGTAGAAACGGTTGTTGAATCTGTGACTCAGAAGGAAAAAGACAATGAAAAGAAAGCTGAGCAGGATAGATTAGAAAGAGATTCGGCACTGGAATTAGAAAAAATTAAACTTGCGCAGTTAGAAAAACAATTAGAGCTTACTAATATTCAGAAAGAAACACCGCATAATTTCAGTGAAGCAGTAGTAAAAAGTGACTCTGAACTATCGAATTGTAGTTTAGAAAATTTGTTAAAAAGTGTTAAATCCTTAACTATTCCAGTACCGTCACATGCAGAATCGTATAATCTTTTTTTTCAATCACTGGAAAGAGCGTTTAAAACAAAGAATGTTCCGGAGGAATTTAGAGCAGAAATTCTTTTAAATATCTTAGACGAAAAGGCCACTAATTTAATGGTATATTTGAGTGAGGATGACCTAAGTAAATATGACAAACTTAAAGACGTTGTGTTGAAAGAATTTCAATCCACTCCGCAGAAAGTGTTAAACAATTTTCGAAGGGCGCAAAAATTTCAAAACGAAAGTTACGTTCAATTCGCGTTGCAATTAACTGCAACATTTGATTATTACTGTCAGTTAAGAAAGGTGAATGACTTTAAGGGATTGTGTGAATTAATGACTTCCGACAAAATATTTAACTCGTTAGATTGTGAACTTCAAATTCATATAGGTGTAAAGCAAGGAGAATCTTGGTATTTACCGCAAGAATTATCTAGATGTTGTGATATTTATGTAGCGTCTAAGAATAAATGTAAAACAGAAAATAATGCGTTTTCACATTCGCAGTTTGGAAACAATTCGCAAAAATATCGTAATGTGTACAGTCCACAAAATAATTCTAAGGTGTTTGTATCGGAAGTTAGGGTTTCAAAATGTATTCTTTGCAAGTCTAATGAGAATCATTATCTTGATATGGGCCCCATTTTCAAAAAAATGTCAGTTAATGAATGAATTGAGTTAATTAAAAATAATCAACTGTGTTTTAATTGTCTTAAGCATCATAAAGTTATTAATTGTTCTTTCAAATTCAATTGCTCTATTTGTAAAAAACGGCATCATACAATTTTACATATTGATAAAAAAGTAGATGAAGGTACGCATGGCATTGCGAAAGATACCAATTATGACAAGTCATTTGTAATGTTGGGTGCCGTTTTAGATGCAAGATCAAATATTTTTGTTCCGAAAGGAGCATGTGGTGATAACTTGTTATGATTTAAAATTTTACTCTTAATTTATTCTGTATTTTTAACATTTAACTTTAATTTATTCATCCATTTAATTAAACTCATTAAAATTCATTTAAATTAATTAAGCTAAGTTTCATTTTTGCATTTTAAATCAAACATTCTTTTTAAATTGTTTACTTTTGGTGAGAGTATAATTTAATTTCAGAATCTTTCCATTACATATGTTTTAGGATATTCATTTCAAATTTAATTTACATTTTATTCACTTTGCAATATTAATTAAACTTCATTTCAAATTATCTAAAATAAAAATATTTCTGACTTACTTTTTCTAACTTTTAAATAATATACAGTCTAAAATAATTATTCTAAAATATAGTGTATTTCCTTTTTAATATTTGTTAAAAAATGGTTTATTGCTAATTTTATTCTTTTCAGAAAGTTCCAATTCATTTATTTTAATTCATGCAAAATCTTTCAGTATAACGTACTTTTCCAAATATCATTTCAAAATTTCTAAGTCCAATAATCATTTTTCAAAATTCCTTAAATTAAATATTTTCACTTTCAAAACATATCTGGTGGAAAGAACTTTTTAATTTAATTAGATTGCTAAAATTTCATTTATTTTCATCCATAAGTTTGGCAGTTATCGATTTTTAAGTACTTTCGTTTATTTTATTTTGAAGTTCGTCGAGATTCGCTAGGAGACGCCATTGACACAATTTCAGATGCTTCAAGTAAACAAGAACCTTTTTTCCCGTGGATTTTGAACAAGGTCGTTTTGACAGCACTCCAAGGTCGCGATCGAATGTTCTAAATACTATTTAATGCTGTTGCTAGGGGTAGACATGCGAGTGATGAGTTCTAGCTGTAACTTTGACTACGGTCGGTTGGGGCTTGTTCAGTAACATTCATCCAGTTCCTATTTTCTCATTGGTTATTCCGTAACCGCCGGAAAGTTTTCACCTGAGTGGGAAAGTCTAGAGAGTATTCAGTTCTACAAAAAATTCGACGAGATGTAGTCGTTACTGTATATCGTTATGAGGGCTTTTGCCATCTCATAGGCGAAAATAAGGATTCAAGATGGATATGTACGTGACAGTTGTTAGCACTACAATACATTTAAATTTCCAATAATCCTTTTTAATGTTAATAAATTAAATAAATAAATAAGCTAATATTAAATTCAAATTACTAAGGATACCTTCCTGATATTTGACATTTAAAAGTGATGAAGATGGGAGACGCTGGATTTCGGAGAAATGTCTTGACAACATCTTTATTTTATATGCCTGTGGCTTGATGCCAATGATGAATCAGCAATGTCATCTCCTTCAAGAGATGCTCCATCTACAATACTGATTCGTGATCTTCAAATTCATCGTGTTTGGCAGTTTGATTTGTGCTCGTCTGTGATTGTGATAGCAGTTATAACCACCTCATTGATACTAATCTGCCTACCTACTTTGCGGTTCACTTACTAAAGCTTTTATTCTCCTTTCCTGAGCAATAACTTTTAAACTTTAGAATTCCAGTATCTTACTTAAAGAACTGTCGACGATGGCTAAAATATAGTAGTTTCCACTGGACTGAGCCAGCAACAATATTGCCATATAACTTTATTATCTTCACTAAGAACTGTGATTCTCAGTTAAAGAGAATGTAATATAGTATTGTGATAAAAAGTGAAATTTAATATTTGAAATAATTTATACCAAGGATTTAAGTCTACATTATTAGTGATTTCAAAATCCATTTCATCCGTAATGCATTAATATTATTAGTAGAGCTCATGTCTGTACATATGCAATTTAAGATCGTAGTGTTAATATTTTGAAGAGATTTATTTATTAATTATTGGTGCACTGATTTTCTAATAAATACCTATTAAACTACAATTGGGTGAGTTTGTCTTTTCTTTTTATTTATAATATTATTTATTAATTTCATATATAAGATATGTTATCAAACTTATAATTGTTACTTAAACTTTAATTTTTATGACTTCGCTTCGTGTACTACCACTATCCTTCACGCCTATAATGGTGTTTGGGGAAAGTGTTGAATATATGTTTTGTCTAAATTTTTAGGTTTTCAGAATCACTCCGGTGCGAGTCGCTGGTGATTCACCCTTTATTAATTTGTCCTTTTATATTCATCACGATCCTCAGATACCGTTATATAACTCATCAGCCGAGAATAAAAAATCGTTATCTTTCACAGCCACAAATGTTAATGTTAACAAATCTCGTATGGTTTTGCTGAGCATAGCTAAAATAATGATTGCGGATAACTTTGGAATATTCCATGAAGCGCGTGCTTATTAGACAATGGAAGTCAGTCATGCTTCATATCAAAACGGTGCGCTGACAGATTTAATTTGAAGAAAGAAAAAATAAATGTCGTGGTTTCTGGTTTGAATAAATCATCGTCAGTGATAAATTCAGTAGTCAAAACGAAAATTGCGAATCAGAGCAGAACTTTCGAAAAAGGAGTAGAGCTTCTGATAGTCTCGAATATAACAGATTACGCACCCGCTAAGCAATTTAACATTGATATGCTAGATTTAGAGAATTTAACATTGGCAGATGAGAGTTTCAATAGGCCAGGTGCTGTGGACATATTGTTGGGCGCACAACTATTCTATGAAATTTTAAAATCTGGTCAAATGAGGATCCCCGAGACAGATATAATTTTGCAAAATTCAGTATTTGGATTTATTGCTACTGGGAGTGTTGCAATAGAGAACGAAGCTTCTGTTCATTGTGGGTTAATTATGGAAAATTTAGACATAACTTTGAGAAAATTTTGGGAGATCAAAAATGTTGAGGCAGAAAGAGTGCAAACCGATGAGAGTTTAATATGCGAAGATCATTTCATGAAAACTCATTTCAGAAATGACGATGGGCGTTATGTCGTTAGAATGCCATTAAAAGAAGACCCCCCCGTGTTTAGGAGAGTCAAAAGACATTGCTGTTAAAAGATTGGATTCTCTTTGGCGACGTTTGAGAAGAGAACCTGAGTATCTAAAATTATATAGGGAATTCTTAACTGAGTATGAAGATTTAGGTCATATGCAGGTAACTAACAACAGTCCAAAATACATTATGCCTCACCATGGAGTTTATAGGCCGGATAATAGTACCACTAAATTACACGTCGTTTTCAATGCTTCTCAAGTAACATCATCTGGACAATCCCTTAATGATAAGTTGTATTCTGGGTTTGTTGTCCAGGATGATTTATTTTCAATTTTGTTGCGATTTAGGAAGCATGCAGTAGTTTTCACCGCGGACATAAAAAAGATGTATCGGCAAATTTACATTAGTCCCGATCAGTGCGATTTACAATGTATTTTATGGAAGGGTCATGAAAATGAAATTATACGCGTTTTTAAATTGCTCACTGTTACCTACGGAACCAAGTGTGCACCTTATCTGGCAACGCGTGTGCTTCAGCAGCTATGCCACGATGAGAAGGAGAAATATCCGTTAGCTGCTGCTGCTGGCAAGGATTTTTATGTGGACGACATCCTCAGCGGTACAAATGACGTCGCTAGTGCTATTGAACTCCAACTTCAGTTAATATCCATGTTAAATGCGGGTGGGCTAGAACTTCATAAATGGAGCTCTAATAATAACTTATTACTACAAAATGTTCCAACTACGGAGAAGGAGTATGATTTTGAGAATCATGAGTCAGACACTGTCAAAACGCCCGGACTGTTGTTTAATCCTAACAAGGACACATTTTGTTTTAAAATTCAACCGTTTGTGAATTCTGTAACTAAACGAACAGTCTTATCAGATATTGCAAGGTTATTTGATACGCTCGGTATCCTGGGTCCGGTGATAGTCACAGCAAAAATTTATATGCAAAAATTGTGGCTCCTTCAGCTTGACTGGGATGATGAAATTCCACTACAAGAAAGAAAGGCTTGGAATAAATTTCGCAAAGAACTGACAGAGTTGAAACATTTGCAGATAAAACGTCATGTTTTATGGCCAAATTCGAAACATATTGATTTGATCGGATTTGGGGATGCTTCTAAAGATGCGTATGGTTGTGTCATTTACCTTCGATCTGTCTCCGAGTCAGGTGAAGCCAAGGTGTCACTCCTGTGTAGCAAATCGCGGGTGGCACCCCTCAAGAAGATTACGATTCCACGCATGGAATTGTGTGCGGCAGAGTTGCTCTCGAAACTTACTGTTAAGGTACTGTCATCCTTGGACGTACAATTTCGTGGAGTATATTTATACTCAGATTCGACAGTAGTACTGGCATGGATTGCTTCACTTAAGGTTTTTGTGTCGAATCGTGTCACTAAAATTCAAAATAACAATAAAGACTTCACATGGAATTATGTAAAAACTTCTGAAAATCCTGCAGACCTAATTTCACGTGGTGTTAGTCCAGCGAAAATTCTTGATCTTAAACTGTGGTGGAACGGTCCCGACTTTTTGTGTGATCAGGAAAGTTACAACAGTGATAAAGAACTTCTAACTGTGACTGAAACAGAGGAGTTCCAAAAGGAATTCAGGCAAAATTGTAAATTGCCGAACTGTGAAATGAACTTTTTAAATGAGGTTAAGGACATTGACTATATATTTAAGATAACTAATTCATATGTAAAATTAATTAGAATTATTAGTTTTATTTTCAGATTCATCTCTAATTTGAAATGTTGTGTAACGGAAAAAGGAACTTTATCTCCAGTTGAATTAAGGAAAGGTAAATTGGGTTTAATAAAATATGTACAAATGCAGGTATTTCCTATGGAGATAAAGGCCTTGAGAGAGAAAAGGAGGATTAAGGAATTTAATGTAAGTAGTTTATCCCCTTTTATTGATAATGACGGTATAATTCGCGTGGGTGGCCGATTAGTTAATGCTAACTTGCAAATTGATGCTAAACATCCTATTTTACTTCCTAAGAGCCACAAATTAACGGAAATGATTTTTTTGTATTTTCATTTAAAAAATTTTCATGTTGGGCCCCAAACTTTGTTATATGCCGTTAGGCAAGAATATTGGCCTTTGGGGGGACGTGCTATTGCTAGAAAAACTGTCCATAATTGTGTGACATGTTTTAAGGCGAACCCAAAAGAAATGAGACAAATTATGGCACCTTTACCTAAGGAAAGAGTGACCATTAATCCTCCTTTTTCCAATTCAGGCCTAGATTGTTATGGGCCTTTCTTAATAAGATACAAAAACCAAAGAAAAGGGTGTTTATCACAAAATTTATGTGTGTGTGTTTGTCTGTTTTATGACTAAAGCAGTTCATTTTGAAATTATCACTGATTTATCGGCAGAAGCCATGATTGCATGTTTAAAAAGGTTTTTTGCACGCAGAGGTCTGACATCTCACCTTTTTTCTGATAATGGCACAAATTTTCGAGGTGCTGCTTCAGAAATAAAGGAGTTATTTGCCTTATTTAAAAATGAGTATGTAATTGATTACATATGTTCTGAGTGTGTCATGGAGTTTTATCCCTCCACAGTCACCTAATTTTGGGGGACTGTGGGAGGCGGGTGTAAGGTCTTTCAAACACCATTTCAAAAGAGTGGTAGGTGAGCATAAACTCACATTTGAAGAGTTTCTGACAGTAAGTAATCAAATTGAAGCTATTTTAAATAGCCGACCTCTGACACCACTTTCATCCGATCCCAATGATTATAATTGCTATGATACATTCCATTTATACTTTTAAATTCAATAGTTTTCATTAAATATTTTACTTAAATTAAATATTTAATCCTTATTAATCATTAATTAAAAGTTTTCATATTAATTAACATTTAAATTAATTATTTAATCGTTATTATTTAAACAGTCAATAATTTCTATCTTTTTAAAATTAATCTTTTTAACTTTGCTTCTAAGATATTATTATTAATTAAAAAATAACTTCTAGAATTAAATCACTTTTAAAAATCAATAATCACTTGTAAATTAAATTATAATCATGCATTGAAATCTCTGGATAGAGAATTAAAGATTTCCGTTTGTTGACATCGATTCCGGTAAAGTACCGCGATTTTTCTTCTAAGTTAAAATATATAATTTCTAGTTTTTAAATATTAATTATTTTTGTTTTAATATTGATTCAAAAGATTAAACATAATTAATTATGCAGTCTGCCAAAATCCTAGCAAGATTCAACGTAAATCGTGGCAGATATGATTTTTTAAACATTTTCTCTAATTTCAATGTTTACTTCGTTTGCTTTCACTATGATGCCTGGCCATTTTGAATCGCATCTTCGTGCGTTCAAAAAACAACAACTTAAGAGGTAATTGTCACCCATTTTGGTGTAGGGGTCGTTCGAGCGGACATTCCAAGGTTAAGGGGTGCATTTTTCAGTGGGGAAAAGGGGGAATTCAAATTCTTTCTGGAACATTCGCGAACGTAAGATCTTAATTTCCGCTACTTGTTGCTAGGGAGTAAGTGTTTTCCTTTCGCCAGTATCGTTCGTGTGTAGAGTTGAGTTGTCGCACTAATGCTTTTTAGCAGTTACGGTTGAGTGTTAAGCGGTGCGAAACGAAGAAGAGGAATTTTTCGCCTTTTCTGATTGGTTCGTTTGACCGAAGGCGTCGGTTAAGATCTGTTTGAGTTTGAATTCAAATTTTGAGTCAGTTGGTTACTTTGCTCTACTGGAGTAGGATGTAGTTAGCGAGTATAAAAAGGGTGTTTGGCCGAAAGGCCACACACAATGTAAAAAAATCTTTTACAAGAGTAAGGTCTAAAATTTGGATGGATGTCGGATTAAGTTTTGCAGAACTAAAATTCATCATCGACATTTGATGTTCATATTCTGAAGATTTCACCGGCTGTATAGAAATAACATCAACTAGCTGATATATCATTTTTAGTCTTCGAAAGTGACAATGGAAGATGTTTTCGTATTCAGCGATTAGCAATCTTCAACAGTAATTCATCAGATATTTCGAGTTCTTTTCTTCAATAAGATATAATTCTGCATTTGCCATGAGCATTAAAAATTTGTTAATTTCGTCTTTCTTCATCAACGTGCTGCCATGAAAGCAATCTTCAACAGTAATTTGTTAGATATTTCGAGTTCTTTTCTTCAATAAGATATAATTCAGCATTTGCCATGAGCATTAAAAGTTTGTTAATTTAGTCTTTCTTCATCAACGTGCTGTCATGAAAGCAATCTTCAACAGTAACTCTTCAGATGTTTAGATTCAGATATTAATGTCAAAGTAAATTGTAATATAACCAATTAACATTTTGAAAACTTTAATGGTTAAGAACAATCTCATTTTTTTAGTGAACTCTTTTAGCTGTGAAACATAATTAGAATTGAACTGATCTTTAAGGAATGAATTTACATGTTCTGTAATTGCTTTGCTTCGATGAAATGGACTATTAATATCATGATATAATATGTGTTTTATTTTGAATAAATACTGCTGTTTCATATCCACCATACATCTGTTTGTCATCTTTGGGTGAGTCGTATTTTTCTTATTTTTATTTCAGATCTAAATTCGTGCATATACTCCAGTTTGAGTAATTTTATCATCTACTACTCTAAATTATATTTTACTGAATAACTTACATTATATTTGAGATTTCAGTATTATTTCTACAGTTTAATTTTGTTTCATTAGTGCTAACTTCTACAATGCAATTATGCTAACCACTATACTTTTTCGTTCTGTATTGAGAATTTGGAACGGGATTTAGAGTAAAAATGTATTCTATTTTCGGGCTTAAATTTTGATGTATTCCGATCCTAAAGTGGTTGATATATCAATTTTTTTTAGCATTCATAAAAAAATCTCTCTTTGCTCTATCTCCTGAACCAACAACTCATTACAATAATGTTTTAACGCCAGGTCACTTTTTGATCGGTAGGCCCCTTAACTCTCTACCTGAGATAGATATTTCCTCTGTAGAAACTAATAGACTTTCTAAATGGCAATTGACAACTAAACTGGTCCAAACTGTCTGGAAAAAATGGACCAGAGATCATTTGTGTACTTTACAACAACGATCTAAGTGGCATAGTATTAAAGGTGATATTAAACCTAACATGGTTGTATTGTTAAAAGAAGAAAAACTACCAGTATGTAGTTGGTTAATTGGTAGAATTGAAGAAGTTATTCATGGAAATGATGGAAAAATCAGAGTAGTTCGGGTCAAAACGCCTAAGGGCACTTATAAACGTAGCATTTCTACAGTGTGTATATTGCCAATTTCAGATAATGTTATGTAAACTTGTTAAATTTTGCTATTGTATGATTATAATTGAATTTCTTATTTCATTAGTATATTCAGAGTGTATATATTGTGTTAGTTTACTGTGTACCTTTGCATCTATTGTATATTTAATGTGAAAATGTAGTAATAGTACGTTATGTAATTGAAACCTTTGGGTTTCAAGGTGGGGAGTGTATTCGCCGGGCCGACTGTGATTATTACGGCACCGGGTGGGCACGCATGCGCAGTGTTTGATTGTTTCTTTCTTCCTCTCGATCTGTTGAGAGAGAGAGTGTTGTGTTTTGCTTCGGTATGTGTAGGACGTTGCGTCCGCTGAGAATAAAAACATTTATTCTGTAAATGAGAAATCTACTTATGTTAAATTGAGTAATTCATTTGATCTTCTTCACCGGGTATATAAAAACTCTATAGATCATATATGTTTCACAAAAGATCTTGAGTACATTTCCGTTTATTGACGGAAATTGCTGAAGAGAAATCTAACAACTGTGCTATGTGTTTCCTAACTAAATTTTATCATACTATGTAGTATATATACAAATCTATAGATCATATACAGGGCTGAACAAAAAAATTTTAATATTTTTCCGACTACTGAGATGGTAATTGCTGAAATTGTGTCTTCATATGTGTGTTATGCATTTTCATACACACCATCTTTCACCTTTTTAACCTGTAATGTTTTGTTACAGTAGTCTGAATGTGTTGGAAAGTACAGGGTGATTCATAAGTAAATATGCAACTTCCAGATGCTGTAAAACAGGAACAGTTTAAGGCACGTTCCCCAAATACAAGCCGTAAGGTAGGTGTACTCATAAAGTTTTTTCTCCCGCTGCAGTACGAAGTGACATAGGCAATAGCTAGCATGTCACACAAATATCAATAGAAATCCACTGCATCTGCAGTGGAGAAGGCATTTTGTGTTCTTGTGTCTGAGCAAAATGGAATCTGTAACCATTGTGGAATGGCATTTTCGAACACGATTTGAAAAAAAAAACCTCTAACAAGAAAATCTATTTATGATTGGTTTAAAAAACTTGAAACCCATATGGCACATATCAAACCAGTAATCCATTTCTGTCCACTTTGCACAAACAGTCAGTAGTTTCAATTTTTTAAAATCAATCATAAATGGATTTTCTGGTTAGAGGTTCTTTTCCAAATCGTGTTCAAAAATGCCTTTTGCACAGTGGTGACAGATCTCGTTTTGCTTCGACACAATGTGAGGACTGCGCATGCCTTTTCTTGCTCTAGTAGCGCCCCCTTCTGAAAAAACAGAAAGAGCGCGACAGTAGAACTTGGAATGTCAGCAGCTAAGAATGTTGTCTGTCATATGAGAAACCAGAAGATATGAAAATGGCCGCAAATGTTACCGGTCATGAATATTTAAAATATGATTAATCGTTTATGTTTATTACATGTAGTGTGATGTACCTGTCCTTGTCCTCTTTATGTCATTTTTACGTCGTCTTATTAAATTTGTGTTCGTCATTAGAAAGGCCTGTATTTAATTAGAATACTCCCACATTCAAGAGTTTTACACACAAGAACACAAAGTGCCTTCTCCACTGCAGACGCAGCCATTTCTACTGATATTCGCATAACACGTTAGCTATCGCCTATGTCACTTCGCATGACAGCGGGAAAGAAACTATAGGTGAAAATTAGCGGTCGCCACTCACCACGTGGCGATTAAAGTTTAAAAAGTGGCGATTAAAAAATCAGCCATCGATCGCCACCCTAGTCGCCACTCGCCAAGTGGCGATTAAAAAATCTGTTATCGATTGCCAAGTGAAATACACCATTTTTCATGGAAATATGCATCTGTACATTGATTACATCTAATTATAGAACTGGTTAATTCTTTTTCTTACCAGATGCAAACAGATTTCAATGACTTAGCTGTATTTTCAATATTTCGGCTTTTTCTCATGTGCTCTTACCTGCATGTTATGATTGCTCTTTAGTTGGATTATTTTTTCAAGAAATACAGTTTTATTCTGCAAAACATATTAATCAGCTTTGATTCCACATGCATTTCAAGTAATTTATTCCTTTTTTCCCACCGGATACAAGCATATTTTAAGGCCATTTCAGTATCTTCAATATTTCGACTCCTGCCACATGCTCACCAGTTAGATTATTTTTCTCCAAGAGATACTGTTTAATCATGCGAAATACACTCATACTCATACAATAGAAGATATAAAACTCTTATAGAAAAATATGTTTATATACAACGATTATAATTTATCTAGATGTCAAGAAAGTTTGAAACATAATAGTGGCCACTAACTTTAAAAAGTAGCTACTAATCAAACTAAGTCTACCGGCCACTGGCTACTAGCTAAATTTCCCAGTTTTCACCTATAAAAGAAACCTTACACACCTACCTTACGGCTTACATTTGGGGAACGTGCCTTAAATTGTTCCTGTTTTACAGCATCTGGAAGTTGTATACTTACTTATGAATCACTCTGTATTTCATAATGTAAGCTTGATGCATAATTTTTCTTTCTTTTTAATATTAGATGAGAGTTTATCAAGGTCTGTAGCAATTTTTTTAGGCAACAAAGAAATAAAACATTGGGGGAATGTTAATTGTTTAAGAATATAAATGTGGAAAGATATAAAATTAGCGATTATAAGATTAAAATTAAAAAAAAAACTTATAGATCATATACAGGGCTGAACATAATAGATTAGTTAATTATCATCATCAAAAGACTTGACCAAAAAGATTTATTTATTGTAATGCAATTACCTTATTTCTAGAAAACAAACTCAAGAAAGAAAAATAAATAAATTCCTACACAAGAAATAAATTCCTAGAAATGATGCAGTTTGTATAATTATAACTGACAGTATCTAAAAAAATAAATTTACAATCTAGTTATACCATACTATAATTTATGGGAAGGCTGAAATTGAATATTCTTTATTACTGCAGAGATTTGGGTAAAAATAACATCCTATTATTTCAAGCTTTTAGAAATGAATCATCTAATAATGACTAATTGAATGAAGCAAACCAAAACTACCTTAAACTTGCTGATCATCTGATTAATCAGTGGAATGAATTCTTGAATGCTTCTGGTATCAGAAGATTTGAGAAGCTGCTCAGCAGCTATTGGGAAATAGGGTAACACTTCTGACTCCAAACAAACGACCATTCTATGGAGGTACTGTTTCACAGCTGACTGCAATATGGACTGTTCGTGGGGTAGCTAGGAAAGAAAAAGAAAACTTATTTATCAAATTTCAGTTCATGCTCATTTATAATGGACCACACTCACAGAGAAACAGACATTCCAATATATTGGCAAAGTTTGAACTTCGTATAAAGCATTTATCATTCATTTACAGGGTCACTGAAAAAATTCGGTTACATAACAGGCTATGGGAAAAATTGTTAGGAGCATATTTTAATAACGTTATACTACTTCCAACATAATGAAAGTTTTATACATTATTGAGATGCATTACAAGATGTTTACTGTAGAATATGACATAAATAACAGCTATTGTTCCTTTACAGGGACACACAAAAAATTAAAATTTCAGTTACGGTACTGTCTATGAGCGATACAAGCTGGAGGTACATTTTCTGATGTGGTATGCATTTTTATTTTTAGCTAAAATTTTGCATGCTACATGGTGTGTATAAATTCTAGATCCTGTACAGGGCTACACAAAATAATTCATAAGCATTACTGTGTATGAGCATAAATTGCTTAAGGATGTTTTTTTATTCCATTATACATTTTCCAGCTGAACTGTATTTAGTATGTTAAAAGAGTTTTATAAAATATAAATAAATTCATATACAGGGCTATGCAAAAAAAAAAAAGCTCATTTCTGTCTATGGATAGTAATAGAAAGTACAGTGGGTGATCGGTTAACGAACTGTTCGGTTTACGAACAGATCGGTTAACGAACACTTTCGCGAGAGATTTTTATGTTCGGATAACGAACACATGTTCGGTTAACGAACACCTCACAAAACAGAGCCAAGAACAAGCAATGCTGTGTTTCAGATTTGCAGAGCTGTATTTAGTTGCATCGACTATTATCGACTTGGAGAACATTTTAACAGTTGTGTACTTATGGCCTAATTAATTCAGAGGCTAACGGGGGTTCGGTCCGTATGCATTTTAGGGCCCTAAAATAGAATGAACAGTAGAAAAACATTAATTTTTATATTTTGTGGTCCCTTTTTAAAGAAATATTTTTAACTGGAAGTTAATTATTTTAACTTAAATTTAGCTCCTAAATTATTAACAGGCTCTAGGCTCCACCTGGGCTTTACCGGGCTCTGCAATAAACACGATCTTTTAGAGAACTAATGAAGTTTTTGATAGGTCAAAGTGATAAACTGATATGATTTAATGCTGTAGTCAATGAATATGATCCTGAAAGTTTTTACAAAGGGCATGCCATTTATTTTTTTTAAGTACGGCTCGACACGGACATAGCTATGAAACTGCGATCTGTCCATATTAAATACGGACGTATATTAACCCTATTATATGGAAATATTAAAAACTCCAGAAAGAAATATTTGCTTTTGTCAAATATTTAATGCTCCACAAACTCAAAAAAAGCATGACTGAAGGAAGGACAAGACTGTATGTATGTTACGTATGTTTTATTAATACTACATTTAAATAAATTTAAGGGGAATTAATATTAAATTTTTTATATATTACTTAGCTTTTAAGAACGAATTATTTGAATTCCCATACAAATCTATACTAAATCTATGATCGGTTAACGAACAATTCGGTTAGCGAACATTATTTTGGAACGGATTAAGTTCGTTAACCGATCATCCACTGTATGTTTTCAGTTGTGATGTCTATTATTCTCCTGAATCAAATTTCAGTTTAATATGAGAAGTGTATAAAAATCTTTAAGGGCTGTACAAAATTATTCAAGTGCATTTCCATCTATTGGTAGAAATTGCTAAGGGTGAATTTCCGATTGTGTTATGCATTTTGTAACTAAGCTAAATTTTTGGCACAGTATGTTGTATATATATCTTTAGATCATATACAGGGATGTACAAAAGAGTTTGAGTACCTCTCTGCTATAAACAATGTTAATTGCTAAAATCTGGTTTCACCATTTTAAAGGCTGAAATATTGTTGCAATGTCCTGGAAGTGTTTCATAATCTATGTTTGATGACTGATTTTTCTTTCTTGTTTTTTTATTGCATAAACAGATGACAATTTTGATTGATCAAGTAATAAGAGGAAAGAAAAAGGCTCATTCTGACTTACATTTAAAGCTCCTAGAAACACCCTCAGTGCCTGAAGATAGACATCGACACAACCACAAGATTTCATAGTCTGCTGGTTAGAGAAAGCCTTACTTGTACGACTGAAATAAAAGAATAATCAATAAAAGTTAAAGTTCATTTATATCTCATGTCTCACTATGTTTGAATGGCCTATTTTGGACAGATATCACAAATCTGTTTAGCTATCCAAAACAGTATTTGCTTTCTTCTTATAATCATAGGATGTGTAGTCCTGATTTTGCTTTGGCTCTCAAACTTGAAGCGTGTAATGAGTTGTTGGTTCAGGAGATAGAGCAAAGAGAGATTCTTTATGAATGCTAAAAAATTGATATATCAACCACTTTAGGATCGGAATACATCAAAATTTAAGCCCGAAAATAGAATACATTTTTACTCTAAATCCCTTTCCAAATTCTCAATACAGGACGAAAACGTATAGTGGTCAGCATAATTGCCTTGTAGAACCTAGCAGTAATGAAACAAAATTAAACTGTAGAAATAATACTGAAATCTCAAATATAATGTAAGTTATTCAGTAAAATATAATTTAGAGTAGTAGATGATAAAATTACTCAAACTGGAGTATATGCACGAATTTAGATCTGAAACAAAAATAAGAAAAATACGACTCACCCAAAGATGACAAACAGATGTATGGTGGATATGAAACAGCAGTATTTATTCAAAATAAAACACATATTATATCATGATATTAATAGTCCATTTCATCGAAGCAAAGCAATTACAGAACATGTAAATTCATTCCTTAAAGATCAGTTCAATTCTAATTATGTTTCACAGCTAAAAGAGTTCACTAAAAAAATGAGATTGTTCTTAACCATTAAAGTTTTCAAAATGTTAATTGATTATATTACAATTTACTTTGACATAAATATCTGAATCTAAACATCTGAATAGTTATTGCTGAAGAATGCCTTTTCACGGCAGCACGTTGATGAAGAAAGACGAAATTAACAAATTTTTTAATGCTCATGGCAAATGCAGAATTATATCTTATTGAAGAAAAGAACTCGAAATATCTGACGAATTACTGTTCAAGATTGCTTTCATGGCAGCACGTTGATGAAGAAAGACGAAATTAACAAATTTTTAATGCTCATGGCAAATGCAGAATTATATCTTATTGAAGAAAAGAACTTTCATGGCAGCACGTTGATGAAGAAAGACGAAATTAACAAATTTTTAATGCTCATGGCAAATGCAGAATTATATCTTATTGAAGAAAAGAACTCGAAATATCTGATGAATTACTGTTGAAGATTGCTAATCGCTGAATATGAAAAACATCTTCCATTGTCACTTTCGAAGACTAAAAATGATATATCAGCTAGTTGATGTTATTTCTATACAGCCGGTGAAATCTTCAGAATATGAACATCAAATTTCGATGATGAATTTTAGTTCTGCAAAACTTAATCCGACATCCATCCAAATTTTAGACCTTACTCTCGTAAAAGATTTTTTTACATTGTGTCTGGCCTTTCGGCCAAACACCCTTTTTATACTCGCTAACTACATCCTACTCCAGTAGAGCAAAGTAACCAACTCTCTCAAAATTTGAATTCAAACTCAAACAGATCTTAACCGACGCCTTCGGTCAAACGAACCAATCAGAAAAGGCGAAAAATTCCTCTTCTTCGTTTCGCACCGCCTAACACTCAACCGTAACTGCTAAAAAGCATTAGTGCGACAACTCAACTCTACACACGAACGATACTGGCGAAAGGAAAACACTTACTCCCTAGCAACAAGTAGCGGAAATTAAGATCTTACGTTTGCGAATGTTCCAGAAAGAATTTGAATTCCCCCTTTTCCCCACTGAAAAATGCACCTCTTAACCTTGGAATGTCCGCTCGAACGACCCCTACACCAAAATGGGTGACAATTACCTCTTAAGTTGTTGTTTTTTGAACGCACGAAGATGCGATTCAAAATGGCCAGTCATCATAGTGAAAGCAAACGAAGTAAACATTGAAATTAGAGAAAATGTTTAAAAAATCATATCTGCCACGATTTACGTTGAATCTTGCTAGGATTTTGGCAGACTGCATAATTAATTATGTTTAATCTTTTGAATCAATATTAAAACAAAAATAATTAATATTTAAAAAGTAGAAATTATATATTTTAACTTAGAAGAAAAATCGCAGTACTTTAGCGGAATCGATGTCAACAAACGGAAATCTTTAATTCTCTATCCAGAGATTTCAATGCATGATTATAATTTAATTTACAAGTGATTATTGATATTGATATTTAAAAAGTGATTTAATTAGAGAAGTTATTTTTAATTAATAATAATATCTTAGAAGAAAAGTTAAAAAGATTAATTTTAAAAAGATAGAAATTATTGACTGTTTAAATAATAATGATTAAATAATTAATTTAAATGTTAATTAATATGAAAACTTTTAATTAATGATTAATAAGGATTAAATATTTAATTTAAGTAAAATAAATAATGAAAACTATTGAATTTAAAAGTATAAATGGAATGTATCATAACAAAGCGCATAATAGTTAAGTAACCAGAAATGATGTGTATTTAAGTAACCTTGAGAAAGAAAAGAACTTCTAACATTGACATTAAGGAATCTAAACAGTTTTAACAGGTTGGCCACTTTGTTTAAAAACTAAAGATAAATATTTCAAATAGATTTTCAGAAATAAAAACCTAAAATGGATTTTCTAAAACATAAGATTTTCATGAACAATGTAAAAGCACTATCTTTCCTACCCCCCCAGCCCTTTAAAAAAAGTTTATATCTATATGAAATGGATAGCCAACAATTTATCTGATGTTGTGAGTGTCATAAACTATCAGTTTCAATATTTTAGAATTTTCTTAAATTTAACAGCTAGTTCTATAAATTAACATAAAATAAAAAATTATATATGAAAAATTATCAAAATGTTAATTTGAATGGATATATCTGGAAGTTTTATGTTATGCATTAGATCTTAGTTCATTACAATTTTAGTAACTTAAATTGTATAAATTATGGCAAAAAAAAAAAAAAATTTTTTTTAGTCATTTTTGCTGCAAAGACATTTTTGGTAAGTATCCAAAATTGCATTAAAATAATTTTCTTAACAAATTAAAATGTCTTTTTATATCTGAAACGGTGTTCTATTCCTTTTTGTTTTATTTGAGAAAGAAAAAAAAAAAAGGCTGTCAAACATAGTGGGATATTATTGGATTTTAAAATGAGCTGATTATTACCTGGTTACAGCAATGGCATGATTCATGCATTTGGCGATTTCCCTCCTTTGATTTTCATCCGCTATAAGAGGCAACTTTTGCAGGAGAGTCTCAAACTTTTCAGCGACGGGAGTCAGCAAGCTTTCTAACGCTGCTTTTTTAGTCTAGAGATAGAGGAGGAACATAACAGAATCAAAATCAACATTCTGTCTAAAACCTTATTTATTTTGCTTAACATACTACACACATGATCCCAGTGTCAGTTGATCAAAAGAAGAGTAAGAGGTCAATCACATAATCTATATTATAATGTTTGAAATGCTTAAATGCTCCATCAATAACAAAAACATCTGTATTGAAATCACAAGTAGAATGTGTTAACCAAGAATAAAATCCCTAATGACTATAATAACCTAAAATTTGAAACTTTTATTTGCCACACTGTTTTTACTGATATCAAATATATCCCCTTTAATGTGGTTACAATCACCACTAAAAAATTGTGTTTCTTATCCTGTAAATTTAGATTTATCATACGTTTCCATGTGAAATCACAAACTTGGTTTTAAAAAACAAGCCTTTCTCTGTTGTATATCTTTCTTAATTTATACTACAATTTTATGAAAAAGCATTGCAATGAATTATTTTCGCAGTCCAGCCAAGTCAACGTTGTGTTTAAGGAGTGCTAATGTGGAATGTGCAATTGCCACACGCAACCTCCATCAAAAGTGAAAAACAATATAGTGAATAAGAATTTTGGTGACAGTAATAAAGTGAATAAGAATTTTAGTGAAAGTAATAAAGTTAATAATAATTTATAAATAACTTAATGGTATGGAAAAATAAAGTAAAAGAAACTCTGGTGGAGAACACCGAAACAGCGGGCCATTCCAGAGTTTGGTGAAACTGGGGAATTTGTAGCCTTAAAAAAAAAGGCACATAAAGCATCCAATTTTGGGTGTCCCACACTTTGTTGACAAGCCAGTCCAGACATGGCAAAAGACGGAATAAATGAAAGAAAAATAGTTCATTTCAGATGGACACAAAAACTGGATTTACTATATACAATGAAAGAACTTTGCCCCTTCCAAGAAAAATCTAAAGTGACACTGAAGCTTATTCTAAATTAACAACAGCCAAAAATTACTAGATCAGTAGTCAATCTGCACAATAAAATTTAAGAAACATACCTCAGGTTTGAAGTTTCCAGAAATGATGAGAATAGCAGCTGTTTCATACAAATAGAGTTGGTCGTCTGGTGACATGACATTGGGAACATAGCCATTGTCTGGAGGTGCCAGCACTAGCAATTCCTGCAGCTGATTCAAGATCTCTTCCGTATAATTTGCCATATGGGATCTAGACAAGAGTGGAAGAAATTTCTCATTCTTTGCATCATTTGTTTTCAAAATAGATAAAATAAAGTAAAGCAAAGCAGCTAGAATGTAAAAGTATTACAGACAGGAAAAAAACTAATTTTTCAAAATATATAGTTAACTCAAAAATCTATTTTTTTTTTTTTAAAGCTCCAGTGCTATTTAATTTAATTTACAATCTTTATGGTACTTATGCCAACAAGGGGTTTCAGAGGTTTATAAAAATCTGGTCTAAATGATAGATACTGAAATTATATTAATTCAATACAAAAATGGTCTCATTTGTAGAATACACAGAGGAATTCACAGTCCTTCCATGATAACTGGTTTGTTTTGATATTGACATTATGTCTAATTTAAACCGGACATTAAAACCTTTCCAGTCCCCTCCACAATAGTCTGATTTTCATTTCATAATAAAATAATTTATGCAAAATAAACTCATTAATATTTTTTGTTAGTTTAGCCCATTATAATAACTTCAAAATTTTTTGCCCTTCACATGACAACATTTAATTTTGAGCAATATTTAACAAGTGTCCTAACCGTGTTTTTCTGTAATATAATTTTTTAATTTGAAGGCTGAATTAACAAAAATTTAATATTAATGTTAATTTTTTCCAGAGCATAAGAAATATAGATATGTAAGGTTATAAAATATAAATTTTCACACCAATGCTTTTCATATATATTATTTTATGAATCATTAAACATACATGGAATATTCTGGCAGACGCTTAAAGGGTTAATAGATGCAGAATTTATCCATATGACTCTAAAGTTAAAATATGTACAAAAGGTAGATTAGAGAGAAAAAGAAAATATTTAAAAGGGAAATGAATCATAATTTTAAGACTTTACATACAATTTAATGTAATATTGCATAAAATACATACAAAACAAAGCTAGGAAAAAAGAACAAAAGCAAAAAACTACATCTTGTTTACTTTATATGTGCTTTATTTATGTTAACCTATGCACAATATTCAGATGCGTAAAATGGATTTTATTATTCTCTTTTGCTGGTTAGTAAAAGATCAACTTATTTTATCCAAAACATATATTAAAGGTTCAAACCTGGAATTCTTAGTATAACTGACATAAGAGTCTCTTATGCTAAAATATAACATTATTCTTCTACAACCTAATTTGCTAAAAGAAAATCAGTTATTATCTTTCAGAAAATTCAAAGTACACAAGCATAGGGTATCTTTTTTTTTTTTACTTACCCATCATATCATATGTAGTATAGGGTAAGTATGGCAATCATTTTAAAAATCGAAATTTTTTTTTGATGATTTACACATTTCAGACACTGGAGATTCCGTAAAACATATTTTTAGGAAAAAAAATTGCCGTCCGTCTGTCAGTGTGTGTGTCTGTAAACGCTCTATCTCCCGAACAAATTGAGATAGAGACCTTCAAATTTGGTATGTACTTAGTATGCAATAATGAGAAGAAGCCTATTGTATTTCAGTAACCTCGAGTATCCGGAACTATTTTTTTCAGACTCTCAAAATATTTGTTCTGATAAAAGGTGTATAAAAATTTTCGAAATTGTTTATTTTAAGGAGTGAATATAAAAGACAATACAAAAACATAAATTTTGCACAAAGAATGAAGTCTATAGGATAATGAGTTGTCGAGATATTTATAATCCTATTTTCCACACTCTTCAATTTTTCATGATACTGTATTTCATTCAAATTTCAAATCAAAGATATATTTTAATTGGAAATGAGAGGCTTAATCCAACGCAGTAAACTGTTAGTTCATAGGAGTATCATTTTTGGAGTTATAATGATGTTTCTTTTATGCCATTCAGTAATAGAGCATTTAAAGTTTAGGACGTCATCAAGCCACGATTTTATTCGAATTGCAATGAATGTATTTTATAAATAGTTTACACGTTTTATTTTCATATTTTATATTATGCATATCCATGATGGGTAAGTATTATGGTGGACCGCAACAACTAGTTTTATTTACAGTTAGTTTGCAGTCATAAAGAAACACGTGTTTATATCATCATCATACTGCTTTTTCATTGATGTTCCAGGACATATATGGTTTTTCAAAAGTGCATGTTGTATTATTTTTTCTTAAATCGTTCATATTTATTTTTAGAAATATGGAAACAATCTTTGATTTACCTAGTACTGAGATGGATGCAATCTCTCTTTTTTTTTTTTCCTTCAAAAGCAAGGACTTCTATCCAACAAATAAATTTGCAAAATGGTCATGATATGAAACTGAATGCTACTAATGATGGAACTATATGCAGGTACAACATAAAAAGTTATAAAAAAGAAGGCCTCCATGTTGGAAATTGGTTTAGTGTTATGAGAATACCATTTATACCTGCTTTAAGGTTTATGTACATTTTTGCAGAAGATGACATTCATAAAATGGTGCAAAAAGCAACTAAATATATGACAATTAAAACTTAATTTCTAATCAATTGTGGAATTGTTATATGAGAGAAGTGCGTTTCTTACACCTAATACAAAGATTTAATGGACGAAATTGCAGGGGGCCCATTAAAACTTCATCATAGACACAATGTTTAAGCCAATTTTAAACTCAATAAGCAAACAGAATGATACTGATGTTTTTGAGATGCTTAATGCAAGTTAAGTAAATATGACTTTTTTTTTTTTTAATTACATTGTGACACACACATATCTTTGTAACCATTCCATCCGATTTGTTGCTATTATTTATCTTATAATAAACAAAAACACACACTACCATTTCAACTTTTCAAAATAAGATATTTGAATAAGTACGAAAGAAGCCAAGTATGTCTTACTTGAGGCATTTTATAAACCTAGAAAAAAGATAGGAAGCTCGGCTTTTCACATGAGGATCATCATTTCTCAACCCCCTCTTGTCCAGAAAAGCAGCCTGGAAAGAGACAAGAATTACAAACACACATAAATACCTATCTCTCAACAGTCAGAGTTCATACAGATTTCACAAGAACAAATCCATCGAGTCTCTAAGGAGTCCAATAATTTTAAAAGAACTACTATATTTTTTTCATTATGTCATGCTCTCATGTGACATGTAGATCCTAATTTTTAATACCTTATTTTGAGAAAAAACATTTCAAACACATTTTATTCAATTAAAATCTAATAGTTAGTGCCAGTAATGCTGGGGATGCGCTATAGCGCATCATTTAAGCAAAAAATTGGAGAAAGGAGGCATAATTTTTTTTTTTAATGGGTCCTTTAAGATGCGTAATTTTCTCCTTGAAAGATCACAAAATTGGCATATTTTGTATTAAATACATAGAATTTGTCTTATTTTTAAAAGAAGAAACCAGTTTTTTTGGAAGCGTATGGGTCTCAGGGACTCAGGATTTCAAAAGTCTAGCAGAATCACTGAGTGCTAAAATTGCACAATATTCACAATGCATTGCTTACTGGTTTCATAAACTTAACTATAAATTACTAATCTACTATTTTATGAAGAGACCTATGGTCATACAGATAGAGGTCAGCAAAGCCCAAATACTTATTGTGTATTACATGACCTCAATTTTAAAAATAAAGTTTAAATTGGAAAAAAAAAAAGATGCAATATATATAATATTTTTTTTTTTTTTTTTTTTTTTTTTTTTTTTTTTTTTTTTAAATAGTGGCAATAATTTGAATTTCATCTTTGAAAGCATGAGAATAATATTATTTTGCTTCTTTTAAAGGTCATGCCATACCATACCAAGGAAAGATAATTATAAAGGATTATAGATTTATTCATCATGTAAGATACGATTCTTCAATTTCTACTACTAAATACTTCAATTAAATCATTAGAATAGTTTAAGAAGGAAGATGTTTGTCATTTTTAAGGAGTCTGTATGCACTCTGCGCAGTACATAACAAAACCAACACTCACTAATATCTCAGGAATGAGTTGAGGCTCTTGAGAGAAAAATTTTTCAAATCGGACAACTGTTTCAAAAAACTGCAATGTGACAGCAACATGTCCTTGTCTGCTCACACCTGATGTAACAAGCTAAAGGAGGAAGGAAGAAAGATCAAGCATAAATTATATTTCATTAAAATTCAGAAGTCAGGAAACAAAGTCAAATACTGTAAAAGCTAATTCATATTTTTTATAAACTACAAATAATTTTTAAATCCAATGGAAGATAATAAAGTAAAATTTAAAAATCTGAAATATTTTATCTATATTAATAATATACAATAATTTTTCAATTCTTAGTATCTAAATTGTTACAGCACACGGTAATCATTTTTGATAAACAGAACTGATATTAGAAACAGCGATAATGGATTGAAGAAGCAATTACAGGGTTCATACAGACTTGAGAAGAAAAATCCAGAGAGTCTTGAAAAATTCTAAGGAGTACAAGAATTTTAAAGGATTCACTTTTTTTTTTTTTTTCATGAATGGATTTTTTTCAATGGGGTGGGTATGCCCCCATGTAACATGCATACCCACTGTAATTTTTTATGTATCATTAAGGGAGAAAATGGATTTTAGCTATTAAAATTAGCTAACTATTAAAATATAATAGCTAGTGCTAAAATTACAAAATATTCACAATGCATTGCTTAATGGATTCTTAACTTTGAATGCAAAATTGCCAACAAACTATTTTATGCAGTGACCGACCAATAGCCATTTATACAGAGGCCTGTCAAATCCCAAACATTCATCATGTATCACATGCACCTAGATTTTAAAAGTAAATTTTGAAAGGGAAAACCACACAGCATACACACAAAAACAAAAAAAAACCAGTAACTTACTTCATTTTTTTTTAGAATGGCAGTAATTATTTTAACTTTATTTTTGTAAACACGAGAAGATTTTTATTTTACTTCCTTTAAAGGTGCCATACACACTTAAGCAGTATTATTCACTGTGTAACGTATGTTTCCATTTTCTACTATTGTATACTTCAAATAAATCATTATTCAACACTAAATTATACTTCATGTTTATGTAAGCAATATTTAAGAAGCATTTTGTTTATATAAGGAGGTATAAGTACTCCTTGTAAACATTTTATTTCTAAGGAGTTTCTAAATAATCAAAGGAGTGCTGTATGAACCCCGAATTAAAATATTTTATTGATATTAGTTGTACTTTTTGTTTATCATTCCTTTATTCATAACTTTTGTATTATGTATAAAATTACTTTAAACATAATTTTAAAAATATACTTTTGCATCAAACCGTGCATGTGTATGTATATATGTATGTGGTATGTGTATATGCAATTGCATTTGTAACTTAAAAAAATATATATATCTGCTGGGTGTTACCTCTAAACTTGCTTCTATGTGTACACAAGTGTTATTTCCCCACACTACTTCTTGGCATTCAGTACTCGACCAAAACAGTATTCAATACATTACATAAAATATGTTTATTTGACTTAAAACAGAAGGTTGGTAGCTACAAATGCATTTCCAAAAATTAAAAACTAGAACAACTCACCAAATGAAGCATCTGCATCATTTCCATTTTGTATTCTCCAGAACCGGCTTGTAAAAGACTGCTTTGATTGTTCTGTAAAAACAAAAAAGTTTCTAATTAACAACTTTTATAGCCATTCACCATCTTCTGCAGAGCAAAGTTTTCAAAATGGCCTGTATGAGATGTGTTTGCTGCATATATATATAACAAAGTATGAAAGTCTAAGTGAAATGAACACTTTTTACGAGTTGGCACTTGGGAAGAATTTAATTTTCCATAAGGTATACAAGATAAGTTTGACGTAATCTGTGTGATTAAATTTCTCTGTCAAATAAAACGGGGTGATATAAGAGCCTATGTGGATCATAAAACACCATAGAAACCCTCTATCTCTAATCATTTCTGAGTTATGGTGTATAAAATAAAATGTACTAAGTCTGAAAAAAAAAAAAAAAAAAAAAAAAAAAAAAACTGTGATGTTTCTGTAAAACCTACACGTAAAACAAAATAAGCACACATTTGGAAAGAGCAGCAAAATTCCTATAAGATGACACCATTTTCCATCAGAATATCTGGGTTTAACAGCAAACTACAAGTGCTTAAACATTGGCAAAAAGAAAAACCCAATTTTCGTCAAAATCTTTAACTGTCAATATCGCAAACATCCTTCTAGTTATAATCAGTCAAATTTATCAAAAACTTGTCCTTTCTACAGCTTTCGAATAAGCCTACAATAAACCAAATCGGTTTTCTAATTCAAGAGAAATTTTTCCCTTTGAAAGGCATCACTGAAATCACCCGGGATAGTATGTTAGATTTACATAATTGCATCACTATACCAACAAAATCCACTTGCAAGGGCGAAACTCATCTTTCCAAATGCTTAAATGTTTGGCTTGGAACAGCTGGCGATCTCTTGAATGATGAGTTTCGCCCTTGCAAATGGATTTTGTGGGGTATAATGATGCCAATTGCATAAATTTAACACATTATCCCGAGTGACTTCAGTGATGCATTTCAAATAACAGATTAAATTTCTCCTGAAGTAGAAAACCAATTTGGTTTATTGTAGGCTTATCCGAAAGCTGGTAGATTGGACGTTTTTGCTAAATTTGGCTGATTGTAAGTAGAAGGGTGTTTGTGACAATTTGATTTTTCATTTCGCCAATATTGAAGCACGCATAGCTTGTCCTTAAATCCAGATAGTCAGACGGAAATGGTGTCCTCTTATGGGCATTTGTCTGCTTTTTCCAAATGTGTGCTCATTTTGGTTTGCGTGTAGGTATTACAAAAACAACACATTTATTACTTTTTTTTTTTTTTCCAGACAACACATTTTTGGTGCATTTTCTTCTATCCACTATAACTTTGAAACAGTCAGAAATTGGACAGGGTTTCTATGCATTTAGGAAAATTCATAATATATTTTCTTTCTGTTTCATTAATTATCAGTCAAATTTTCAATGCTAAAACATATTATTGCGAACAATAATAAATTTAGTTATCAATTCACAATTTATTTTTAACTTATCATATAAATTAATATTTAATTCCTTAATTCAAATTATTCTTTAATTTTAATATTTTTCAGCTCAGTAATTGTAATTTATTTGTATTTTGACTTTCTGTAATCAATAGTAAATTTGAGAGAAATCTTTTCAGTTCAATTAACATTTTTGATTTCATGTTCAGGAATAAATTGAAAACTAAATTTTAAAATATTGTGTTGTACAGTGAAAGACACAACAACGGAATGCAAGAAAGAAAGTATGATGGTTGCTTTCCTGGAAAATATAAACATTTTGAGTGCTTAGTCATAAAAAAGACTATTTGGATTAACATGTTCACATTGTTTTCTTTCTTAAAAAATGACCCACATTTGTTAAAAAAAAAAAAAAAAAGGAAAGGATTTATATATTTTTTTAAAAAGGACCCATATTTATAAAAAAACAAGACCCATACTTTGGAAAAAAAAGAAAGAAAGAAAGATAAAAGAAAAGGATCGATACTTTGGAAAAGTCTTAGAAGTCCAGCAGTATCCTGATGCCATTATCATTTTTTTTATTATTATTAAACTTATGCGGCAGAGAAAACTTAAGAGAATGGCCACTTCAAAACAAAACTGAAACATCATTAGCAAAAACCTTTTCACATTCAGAAAGAAAATGAGTTGTCCAAAAGTTACTTTAGATACGAAAATAGTGGCTTTTTTTTTGGAGGGGGGGGGGGGGGAAATTTCAAACTTAATTACCTTGGGCAGAAATAGTCTTTTTTTTCATTGCTTGTAGGTAAAAAATGAAAATAGGATGGGATGTGTCAACGAAAATCTGAAACCGTTTACTCTGCATTTGGCTCAATGTAAAAAAAAAAAAAAAAGTATAAAGCCACTTTAACATTTTAAAATAGTGAACATACTGAACAACCTCAAAATTGTGATATTTTAATTTAACAATGTACAATAATCATTATTAAATTGAGATTTATAAAAAAAAATTAATCAAATTAAATTCCTGCAATAGGAACAAAGGATTAAAAATATATTTAACAGGGAAATTTATAATAACTGAGTCTTACTGGAACGGCTTCTCCAAGCAGGTAGAGGAATGTAATAGCCACTTCTATATCTTCAAAAGGAAGAGTCTGCCAAAGGTTTAAAGTCTTGGTGATCATGAGTTTCACGTGGTTAAAAACAAGGCTTAAATCCTGAAAAGAAAAGAATTTAAATTGTTGGGGAGAAGAAGAGAGAGCAAACAAGTTCAGAAGTCTGACATTTTTAGAAAATAAGATGCAATAAAGATTTACTGCTGCTGTAGGGAAAAAGGATAAATAAATCATTTACTATAACACACAATTAGTCAACAATTTTAAAACATACTTATTTTAGTTCAAATTAGAATTAGATTAATGGTTCATTTACAAAGACTTAAAACATTATTCAAATTCTTAATGGATTACAACGATTACAATTTCTTTCGACATTTCATAATCGGACAAAATGCTACCAAGTAATGGAGATATTTTTTAGATTAATATTGATTGCAAACGTTTCACAAAAACATAAAAAAATCTCATGCCAAATCAGAAGTGGTGAAGCTGTTTCGTAGAATTTGGAGTACCAAATTCATCGCTAGATTAGTTTCAGCACTAGACTAGACTTCCACTATACTTGACCCATCTTTCCACACATTCAAACCTGATCGTTGATCAGGGCCAAAACTAGGAGGGAGCAAGCAGGACATACCCTAGATGCCACAAGAAGATTTGATTCATCTTTTGGTACAAAACAGAAATAACGAAATCTAGGCAAAAAGTAATGCACCCAGACAACCCAAAGTAAGATCGTATAATCTACCAACAGTTTTTTGGATAGATGTTTCCGGAGAAATATATATTAAATGGAAAAAGAGCCTAAATATGGATTTCAAGTTCTGAAATTTTCAAAGCTAGGCTTAAATTTCCCATTGGGATTTTCAGTAAATGTCAACAAAAGATAAAATGTTGCCAACTTAAAATGTACTTGTTTTATTATCGAAATGAATCATATGATATTAACAGACGATATAATTCATTTCACTGAAATAATAACGTTGATTGTTTTTACATTGTCTTGTATTGGATATTTGCATATAGTATAATTTTAATATAACAGAGTTGTAATTAATTGTTTGTTGAAACTTAATTTCATAAAATAAAATTAATACCTGTAATATGAAAATCTACACATAAAATGAATTTTGTATTCATGCACTTTTGCATAAGAATGTAGCAGCTATTGCACCAATATCTGAATATTTATAAAACTAGTTATAGTACAAACGTGCTTATTTGTCACGTTTGACGTACAATTTCCAACTTGTTCCTTCCTATTGTACACCTGTTTTATAAAAAACCTTTTCCTTTATTAGCAGATACACAATACAATTATTGTACTTGATAAAAATCATTGCAACAAATAATTAAATTAATGATGATCTCTGAATGTTTAGAATTAAAAAATTTTAAAAATGAACTAATTATAGGACACTTACAAGCATGGTCAAATTGTCAAAGATCACTTTCAGTGATTTCCGATATTCCTCAAAGTCAGCTTCTTCGCGTCCCTGGAAAACATGCAACATTTATTTGAAACAAATAACATAAAATGGGGGACATACTTAAAAGTAAATATATACATTAATTTATCAATTATAAAAAAATAAGCGATTTCAATATAATTCAAAGTGTCATGATGTATTATTATTATTATTATTATTTTTGTCAAATTTACAGTTGAAAGATATGTTTATACAGTGGAACCTCAATAACTCGACATCCCATGTCAAGTTAATGAGTTTCTATATAATTTCACATTTAAAAATTCATTTTAAAGATAGTTTATGTACATATAAACAGATAAAAACTTTCTTTTACATAAGTAAGGTTTCACACAAAATATACATATAAAACAAATAAACCTTGTTGTATTTCTGTGATAATAGTTTTTATCTCGAATGAAACTGAAACATGTCAGTGGTTTATTTGTTTTATATGTATATTTTGTGTGACACTTTACACTTAAGTAAAAGAAAGTTTTTATGTGTTTATATATTTATGAAAAGGTGAAGTTCGCTTTTAAATTTTAGGATTTAAAAACATTTTTAGCATTGTTTATGTACTATGATTTAAAATGTGTATTATAAGTAAGGATGTATTAAAGCATTAGAATTATTAAACTATTGAATTCAATAAAGTAATTTCCATTTATTTCTAGATCAGGGAGTTAATAAGAAATGATGAGGAATAAGATGAGAAATTGCTTCTAGAATATAAAAGAAGTAAGTTGGAGTAAAATAAGACTACAGAAACAAATAAAGAATTATAAATTGAAGGAGCCATTTCTAAAGACTAGCTGTAAGAGAGTAGTTCAAATTGCAGTTAATTTCTTTCTCAAAGTTAACATTGTACCAACTATGTGAATAATAAAGGTGGAGTTACCAAGTGCTCAAGTTGTCTAGGTGTTGAGTTCCACTGTATAAGAATTGTAAAACACAGTAAATGATGTAAAAGTCTTCAAAAAGAATATATCTGTCTGTTTTTCCACACTTTTGGCATTTTGTAGAGTTTTTCATTAGTATTAAAACAAGATGTATCCAATGAATTAATTAACATTTATATACATATTCATAAAACAAAAAAGTTACTTAATGACACATTTCTCTCTAAAAAGCAATAGAAAGTTTAATACCAACAGTGTTTAACACTTAACGATTCAACTTACTGTCAAATTAATTTTAATTCATATACATTTATTCTCACTCCCTCACACACTCTCTCTTTTTGTCTGTATATATAAATCACAGTTTGAGTGTACGTTCCTTACACAAATCTACAATTTCTGGCCAATTTGCGCAAAACTTGATATACATATACTTTAGATCATGAATAAAATTACTGGCTACTTTTTTTTTTTTTTTTTTTAAACTTCCAATGCAATTTTTTCTTCCCTGTTGTCACACGCTAAAAAACAACACAAAAAGAAGAAAAAAAAATGATAACATGTGTACTTTGTTTTTATAAACCAATAAGATTTTAAGACAACTCGCTATATTTTTGCATTTTTTATACATAAAATTAAAAAAATTTACTATAAGTGCATTAAAATGACATAGTACCTATATTTATAAATGCATTTAGAGTTACCATAATACAGACATTTCAATTTCAGGGGAAAAAAAAAATAATAATAATAATTTACTACATATGACATCACTTCCTATAAGACTCTTTCGATATAATGTCAAAATGACTGTAAACAAATGGTTGCTATGTTTTATTTCCTATTTTGCTTGTATACTACACCTTTATCAATAGCTTACAGGTAAGCATTTTAATACTTTAGATGCAGTGGTAACATTTACAACAACTTATATTAAATAGGAAAAGAAAAATAGAAACCATTTTTTTTAAGAGGCAGTTCTTTCTGTATTAAAACATAACTTCAGAACTAACATCTAGAACTGTAAGCATTCAGAAAATGGTATCATTTACATGTAATCATTGCAGATTTAGTTTTCATAAGTTTCCATTAGTTCCATTTCGTAAGTTTCCACTGCCATACAAAATAAAATTTCACTAAATGTGACCAAGGGTGGTCCAAAAAAACTTTTTTTGAGCTAGAGTCCGGGCCACCCCCTACTTTTTTTAGACTCATCAATAATATAATGCTGGTAAATTTTTAGCTTTCTACTCAAATTCTAAGAGGGTGCTCAATGACTCCCAACTATTTAACATTAGCAGGAGTATAGGAAATGCAACAGATATTTTACACTTCAAACTTAGATTTAATTTTTGTCAGAAATTTTTAGTAGAAATTTATTTTGTTGTATTATATATATATTTAAATATTTCTAAAATATTTTATTGTATGTAACATTTTTTCTGATAATTATTTACTTACATAAATATAAAAGGAATTTAACGGCAACACTAAACCAAAACTAGAATTCTACCAACGCATTTTACTACCAATTGAAAACAATTTTTAAGAGAAACATTTAATTCTTATGGTAATTTTTTTTTTAAATAAATATCTTATATATTTTCAAATTCTGCATCTAGCAACAAACATCTCTTCCATAGTTGTTTACATTTTGCACATGGCTATTTCTAAGTGAAAGGTAACAAAGGAAAGTAATATTTAAAATGGATTTAATTATTTATTGTAGGAATTTTTGCTTTCAAATAAGTATCAAGTCTTATATTTATGTTACATTTTTATATCTCTTACATAGTTGTTTACATTTTGCACATGGCTATTTCTAAGTGAAAGGTAACAAAGGAAAGCAATATTTAAAATGGATTTAATTATTTATTGTAGGAATTTTTGCTTTCAAATAAGTATCAAGTCTTATATTTATGTTACATTTGTATATTGAATATTAATCTACTGTGTTATGTGATGCTAACATTATTTATGTTACAATTCATAAGACAAACACTATTCCTAATGCGAAATAAAATAATCACAAAATTTGTGAATTGATCAATAATTTTAATTTTATGAAATATAGCCATTCTTTTCTGCTTAAAGAAACTTTATAGCTAAAAATTTGTGATGGCTTTAGTTTCAACTCGCTATAGTAATGAAATTTTTCTGATTGGTCTAAGAGCAATAGATCCATTGACTGCACTGAAACAATTAGCTACGACAAGACAAGTACTTCAGCGCTTTCATTATCATTTGAAAGAATCAAAATTGGTACGATCTGCTAGCCATTTAACAGTTGAAGAACTAATGCAGCTATGGCAGAAATCTGCAATTCCTACAAAACTAAAGAAACATATAATTGAAAAGCTTGAAAACATTCATTCTCATTGGTTCTTGTTAAAAAAAATAAAAGACATTCTTCTACAACCCAACAACAACGAGTGGATAGATTTCTTGAAGATTTAGACATTCTTTTTGATATTGCTCAAGCTAATGCTATGAAAATAATAAGAATTAAAGAAGATTATGAATTTCTTCAGGATCAAAGAACCAGTCATAAGATCTACATGGGTTTCGAAGATAAAGAGCTAAAGGAAAAGTGTAAACGTTCTCTTTAGAGACAAAAAGAGGAGGAAGAACGATGCATTAGAGCCTCTTTACCCTCAGCTGCTGTCTGCTCATTTGATATTTGTCTAATTAGTGAAACGGAAAACTCTGGAACTTCTGATTTTAAATCATCACAATTAAAGATGAAGTGTCAGCTTTTGAAATTGGAAGAACACACACAGATAGTGTCTAAAAAAGAACTTTTTACTCCTCATGTTACCAGTGCCTTAGACAGAAATAAAATATCTGATCGTGAAGCATCTCGTCTAATTGTTCCACTAGCAACAGCTCTTGGTCACAATCTGTCTTGCCTTCCAGTTTCAAGAAGTACTATCCGACGAACACATAAAAAAGCATGGAAGAAATATGCAGAATCAATAAAAGGTGAATTCAGACCAGATTTCCCTTTAGTGGTTCACTGGGCTGCTGCCTGAAATTTTTGGATGTGGAAACGTTGATCAACTACCAGTATTTGTATCTGGAGATGGTCTTAATAAGCTCCTTGGAGTGTCAAAACTGATTGCTGGAACTGGAAAAAATGCAGCCAATGCTATACATATTTTACTGAAAGAGTGGAATGTCACAAAAATGGCTCAAGTAATATGCTTTGACTCAACAAGCGTGAACACTGGTTATTTAAATGGAACCTGTGTTTTACTTGAAAAAATACTTCAATGTGAACTCTTCTGGTTAGCTTTGTCGCCATCATATAATGGAATTGGTCTTGGCAAAAACATTTACTTTGTGTTTTGGATCTTCAAGTTCTCCAGATATTCCAATCTTTAAAAGATTCAAGGATGTTTGGAATGGTGTTGTGAGGGATAGTTATAGAGCACTAGAACTAAATGCAGAAACGAAATAAGAAGCCTAATGTGAGAGGTGAACCTGAGATTTTCAAATAAGATGATGTGCGATTGTCAGACTTTGCGAAAAGAAGAACAGCAGTATGAATATAGGGAAATCATTTTTAAGCCTCTGCCCTGATAAATGGAATGATAATGATGACTATTGTAAAGGAAAAGAATGGCTGCAAAAATTGCAAACAGAAAATGTATTCATCAGATACTAAAATCAGTTTTAGACAGTATTTTGTAATATTAAAGAGCAAATTATACTTACAGTTCTATTTTTCACTTCTATATTGTTTTATTCTTTTGTCAGAAATTGTAAAATAAAAAAAATATATGCACAAATTTTGGAGGATTTTATTTTTTAAACAAATATATAGAAATATTACAATAGAATACACTAACTTATAAAGTTTGTGGGGATTGAGCACCCTCTTGCAGTTGAAATATGAAGTTTAAATTTTACCAGAATATTACTGTACACAAGTCTAAAAAATTTGAGGGGTGGCCTGGTATTTATATAAAACTTTATTTTTTTACATATACAGCTGGACCACCCTAGCTGACCATTTAGTTTTTTTTTTTTTTTTTTTTTTTTTTTTGTATTGTCAGGGAAAATCATATTTTTCTGTTACATGGGCATTCTTATTGATAAAGCTGGATGATTTTACTATGATTGCATCAAACTAACATAATTTTTTTCTGATTGTTTTTCTAATGATTTATGGGTGCAAGTGCACAGAGCTCCATTATTATGATTGCACATTATTGTATTTTTATTCATTTTACTGGGAAGGCCCCTATAGTTAACATGGTATAACGTGCGTCCCTTAGTTTGGATAGATTTTCATTTTAATATATAAATTCATAAAAATTTGAGGCTCATTTGCAAAAATCAGACTGGAACATGCCTAGTATGCCATGTCCAGTATAGGGGACATGAAGGTAGTGGAGCCCCAACTGCAGGTTCGTTTGGATATTCATTTAAACATATAAAATCATACAAATTTGAGGATGCACACTGCTGAAGGAAGTGAGTCCCCCAACATCAGGTTCATTTGAAAAGATTTTGTTTTAAAATATAAAATCAGAACAGACCTTCACATGTCAGTTGTATGCTGCTCAAGGCAGTAGAGGCTCCCAACCATAGGTTCGTTTGGATAGATATTCATTTAAAATATGGAATTAGGCAAATTTGAGGGTGCATGCTGCTGAAGGCAGTGGAAAACATTTTGTTCAAAAATACAAAATCATTCAACACTGATTTTAGGTATATTTAAGGTTATTATCACGGGCTTGGGTAATGTTGGGATGGTCAGCTAGTATAAAAATGAAACAAAAAAAAATGTCAATGAAAATGAAACAAGAAAAAGAAAAAAAAATACTCACATGACAATTAAAATTTGTATCCTTGTCATACTTATACTTATTTACCACAATTCCTAAAATAGCCTGTAAAAGAACAAAATGATCCATTTATATTAGCAATATAAATATTAAAACAATGAAGTTTTATACAACATAACAAAATACTCTTCAAATAAAATAAATAGAGACATAATAAGGACTTTACGTCGCACATATAAATACTCATCAAACATTTGCTTCCAACGTAAAATTCGTTTAATAAATATGAGTTATTTTAAACTACATATATAAATAAACCTCAACGTTTCAGTTAATCTTTATAACCATCATCAGGAGAAAAACTTCAAAAATATGAACAGCAAAAAAAAAATTAAAATTTGTTACATGATTGATTCTAATGTTTTAACTGACACGACGCTAAAATAACGGAATTACAACAATTGTCTAATTTGAGATTTTTTTTTTTTTTTTTTTTTTGAATTTTTTTAAATAAAACTCTTGCATTTTCTTTTCAGAGTACAGTGTGGTGAACAATTTTAGACACTTCCTTTTTAAGAGGCCCTTGATGACCTTGGCAAAAGAAGAAGAGAATTTTTCAGAAGTACTTTCTGGCAACACATTTCACTTATTCATGCATATAAGCAATTTGTCCAATATTTATGCAACTTATTGAACCCCGCCGCGTATCTGTGATATACAGAATGCGCAAATCCTTAATTTTTCCTACCAGAATTTTAGTCTTATACACAGCATTTCTGTGATTAAATTAGATAAAGATTTCTATTTGGAAATACTGCTGCTGAAAAATTAAAGTATGTAAGAGACACTTGATGGTGATAGGGTTTCTACATTAAAACCTCTAAATATTATACACCCCAGGAGAACATTATAGGTGATAGCGCAATTATCTTTATTCGGCCTTAATTTTATAATTTCAGCTTTATTTCGGGACTAAGAAAGATAACAGAAATTTCCCTATTTCATCATTATTTCGGGTAACACAGACTCAGGAAAAAAAATTACAATTTCACTTTTTTTTTTTTTTTTTTTTTTTTGGGGGGGGGGGGGGGGGGGGATGCACATGAAAACAAGGAGGAGAAAATTTACAATTTCAGCGTTTCGCCTGGTCCCACAGACCCAAAGAATCTGAGGGAAACAAGAAAAAAAAAGGGGAAAAGGTTTCTATTACAGTGATATTTCGAGTATTATAGACTAAAAAAAAATCAGAAATTTCTAATTTTTTCAAAACCTCAGGTTCTGCAAACCCCCAAAAATTGACAGAAAGGACTATATACTAAATGTAAAATATCAACTAGAGTTTTCAATTAAAAACAGTTTTCATATATGCTGTACACTGTATATTGGCTTTGGGTCTCTTTAACCTGGTTTGCCTGTATAATTAGTCCAAAAATAAAAATAATTGAATTTATAAATTTTAAATTACATAGAATTGGTTTTATTTCACCTCAAACTGACCAAAAAACAAGCTGGAGTCAGAGTTGGACTATTTTTTGATGACTCCAACTCTTTTGCCCAAAAGTGGGCTTGACTCTGACTGACTTCACAGACCTGGTCACATAAACTCTGTGAAATAGGATTGTGAATAATGATGAACAGTATAGTGTTGCCTTTTATTATGTCATTCTGTGGCACCTCATTAACGAGTATATCTTATTTGCATAAATACCATAAGCAGGGCTTGACAAATGCGGTCGCCAGATCGCCAGTGGCGACCAACTTCTTTTATCTGGCGACTAAGTTTTTTAATCTGACCTTTTTTTTTTTTTTTTTTTTTTTTACAAAAATTTAACTAAAAAATGAGCACAAATGACATTTTGTCTAAAGCCAAGTTTAAAAAGCATTTTTCATTTCATGCACATAAAACGTCATTCTTTTCCGCTCTAGTCGGCTAGCATGTCACGTGATTAGAATGTTGGGAGAGGGGGGAAGTGATTACACTTAAGTAAGGTTAACTGGATGAATTAGGTCCTCCAGATTCGACTGGGATGGCTCAGTGGGTAGAGCATGGTAGCTTTAGCCAAGATATCCTAGGTTCGAATCCTGGCCCGGGCATTTTTCGTCCAGTTGGAAAATTACAACTCATATGTTTTGAAAATTAATAATGGGAGGGGGGGGGGAGGGGGTTACATTTCTTTTACTGGCGACAAGAATTTATATCTGGCTACCAGATTTTTTCAAATTTGTAAAGCCCTGACCATAAGTATATAATACCCATAATCTCAACAGATCGGGTATGACATCCAGTGTTAAGGTCAACAAAATTATATTTGTGATTTACTATAAAATGTCCACAAAAAAACTTCATGTATAAATTTATAGCCCCTTATTCAACATCAGGTGACTGCCAAATAGTAAAATTCATCTCAGCCAGCAAAAATTGTAAGTTATAACTCAATAAGAAATATTTTAGATTCGAAAAATAGCAAATTAACATGTTTCGTGCAGTTATAATTAAATAATTAAAAATATATATACAGTGGAGCACCGCTTATATGTTTCTCGTTTATACGTTTTTATCATTTATATGTTTTTTTAATGGTTCCGGCAAAATCCAATGGATATTAACGTTAAATAATTTCATTTATACGTTTTTCCTTAAACCGCTAATTTCATTTATACGTTTTTTTCAACAAGTCAAGAAGAGACAAAATGCGCATTTCAACCTCAAATTCCTAACTCCCGATTGTCCAGTCTTACAAAAGGCAGGTGACCTTGACCAACACCTGCCCAATTGAACAAAAGCTGTACCCCTAAGGAATGTGAATATCCCACTTTCTATAGATAAGGTAAGGGTTGTTGATGTGCTGTCACCAGGCAATTCTTTGACTGAAGGACAAATTCTTTTCCTTTCAGCTTCAGTATCTGGATTTGTATCGTGTTAACTAGCGGTTCACGATGACTTTGCGTAATAGAAAATCTCTGTCGTTGAAGGAAAAAATGTGCATTTTAAAAAAAGTGGATGAAAACCAACATTTAAAAAGAGTGGATCTTGCCAAAGAATTAGGTTTACCAGTTTCAACATTAAATATGCTAATCTATAAGCGTAAGATCATCGAGGAAAGTCATCATCAAAGTGGATGTAGTGCTTCAAAAAAACTTTGAGTCCAAAGCAGAAAATTCACTGATGTTGAAAAATTGCAAATTAATCAGTGTTGTAGTGCAAAAATTCCCATCAGCAGTCCTTTGCTTATGGAGAAAGCACGAGAAATTTCGAAAAAGCTGAATGCGGTATGCGATGCATTATTTTCTTCAGGATGGCTTCACAAATTTAAATTAAGACATGGCATAACAGGCAAAACTATAAGTGGAGAGTCTGGAGATATTGATTGTGAAACAGTGGATGATTGGATTCAAAACCAATTGCCAGATCTGATAAAAGGATATGAACAAAAAGACATTTTCAATGCCGTTGAAACCGGTTTGTTTTATAACCTTCTGCCATCTAAAACTCTTGCAATCAAATCGGATACCTGTCATGGTGGAAAAAAGAGTAAAGTGCGATTAACAGTGTTGTTGTGTGCCAATGCAGATGGATCAGAAAAATTGCCTCCTTTGATTATTGGAAAATCAAAAAAGCCCCGCTGCTTCAAAAATGTGAAAACATTACCAACAATGTACCTGGCCAATAAAAAATCATGGATGACAATGTCTTTCTTTACTGATTGGTTAAAAGAATTAATGATAAAATGCGAAAGCAGAAGCGGCGAATCATTTTATTCATTGATCAGTGTCCAGCTGATCCGCCTGATACGATTTTCTAAAAAACATAACTGTCAAATTCTTCCCTGCAAATTGTACCAGCAAATTGCAGCCACTGGATTTAGGGGTCATAAAATCCCTAAAACAACATTATCAAAAACTTGGTGAAAACAGTTATCGCCAGTTTAGACCACGGTGACTTCGAACATGTGAAAATTAACATCTTACAAGCTATGAATTTCATAATGGCAAAATGTTTTACCCAAAGCGATAAAAAACTGCTTCGCCCTTGGCGGATTTTTAACTCCAGTGGATGTCAATCCTATTGAAAACGCCGAACCTGATGATTTTGTACCACCAGAAAACTGGTCAAATTTAAGTGATCTTACTACATTTGAAGATTTTGTGCAGTGTGATTTGGAACTTGCAACATGTTTTTTTCTAACAATCGATGAAATGATCGCAAATGAGGAAACTAGCAGTGAAGAAGAGGATAACTGCACTGAAAAGCCACTGCCAAGTTTTCAACAAACTTTGGCGGGTTTTAACACCATGCAAGAATACCTCATTAGCAGTGATTTGAATGATAATGTTAAGATGGCACTTTTAACTGTGAACAATGAACTTTTTTCTATGCATTGCAAAAATTCCCTACAACCTAAAATAACAAAATATTTTGTACATGGTGAATGAATATGAATAGTTGTAAGTTGTAAATTATATCCGGAATAAGAAGTTTAGTATTACATATCTCTTATAATTCATGTATTTTATCTCTGATTTTTTTATTGTTCATAATTACGGAATTGTTCTTACTTTTGTGAATTTCGTTTATACATTTTTTTTTCTTGGTCCCTTGAAAAACGTATAAACGGTGCTTCACTGTATATTCATGTTCAATAAATAGTGACTCATAATGTTTGGCATGGTTTGCAATAAAAATCCTTTGCACTGTCAGGGTTGAAATAAATGGTGCATTAGCATACATTTCGGCATGGTGTAGGTATAACAGAAAAGTACCTTTAATTTTACTGTGCTACAACTCTAGAAAATGGTCCACAAAACCATGAAATAAATTTCCTTGTGTTGTAAAGGAAACACAGAAACACAAGTCATGTATTGTTACTCACATTGATTATTTTAAATGTGTTTCAGTTTCGTGTATTAAAAAAGAAAAAAACTTCAATTTAGTTTTTGCCTATTGTTTTTCAGAGCTGGTCATTAATTTTCAAGTTTGACTACTGGAATGAGTAATAACCAGAATTTTCTATAACAGTATTTGAGTAACTTGGAGTAATTTTTCGTAGCAAACATTCAATACTTTACTGTAAACTTATAGACAATAATAAAAATTGGTATGAATTTTGGATGTATTTTTGATACACTTTCTTTATTTTTTAACATAACCATACTGATTGGTAAAAATATGATATTAATTTATATTTTCCCAACCTAGGCATTTTTTCGCTCAGTTCGAAAAATATCATTTCGTATGGTATTTTAGATATTGTGTAAATTGATATTTTATTTGAAGAATAACTTCAAAAATAAAATAAAGTAAATACACAATTCTCTTCTTTCTTCACTTTAATGAGTAGATTTGAAAAATTAAAAAGGATATTTAGATTACAAAAGTATAATACAGAAGATAATCATCAAGTTATTTTTTCAAATAACTTGTGCTTAAGATACAGGCATCCCCTGATTTATGTATTATGTGACTTACATAAATGCGCAGTTAAGTAATAAATCTCAAACATACTAGCAAGTTTGATATGAATTTGCATACTTTTGATAATTATTTTATTATATTATTAATTATTTCATTTTATTAATTATATGTAAATCCCATATCCATAAAATATTTTTTATTCGAAAAGTGTTGTTTTAGTTTGTTTTTACATTTTTTTATATTTTTAAACAAGAAATATTTCAGTTTCTTACGAAATCATGCTTAAGCAATTTACACAAAATTCAAGTTACGTAAAAGCTTACTTACGTAAGTTGGTGGATACCTGTACTTTAATTATTTGTATACATCATATTGTACATACATTTGTATACATACATATTTGTATACGTTTACCAATTTTTACAACAAGTTGATGGTAACATAGAATACCAACAAAATACAACTTGATGTGGATCTTGATTATGGAAAATAGATAAGGTAAGTAAAATGTACCTCTACACTCTTTGAGTCTGAAAGTCCATAGGCACCAGCTGTCACTTTGTATTTCAAAAACTGCAAGTATTCTCTCGCAAATTCTATCACTGCCAGAGACACTTCGTCATCGTCATTACTTAAAAACTTCAACAAAAGCTCAGTCTTCATGTTGATGGCATTAACAGCGATGGACATGCCAGCAGCATCTTTCACTTTTTGAAGCCTTAAAAGAAAAAAGATGAACCAGACTGTGACATTTTTAAGACAAAATGTATTCGGAAGTAACTATTGAACATATTTTAGGAATTATTTGTTTGAAATATCTAGAAATTGTGTGGAAAAAGGCTAGAAATAAAGTTAAATCGTCAACAATTAAATACAATAAAATTTCTTGAAAATATTATCAAGAAAGTAAACTCATGCGTCAAGCATAGATTACGAAACACTTTCCAACATATTCAGAATACTGCAACAAAACTTCCTCATTTAATAAGGTGAAAAATGATATCTGAAAAAACAATTTGAAAAATGTAGGGGTTGTCATCATACTGAAATTGTACTAAACTGTAAAATTTCCAATACAAACACCTAATTTTGACATAAGTTACAATTAATAATTTTTTCCAAAATTTACATTTTAAAATAAATTTTCAAAAAAAATAATGAATTGTAATTTATGAAATTTTTTAATAAAAATCAATTTCAAGAAGCTACAAGTATGTGAATCTAAAATTACAGTTCATTTTACGAAGTAGTTCTTGAGTTATGCTTAAAAAAACTACCTGCAAGCAATCTGTTTCACAATGAGTACAAATGAATTAAGCATTAGGAGTTCCAAACTTTAAACATTTTCATAATTCCTAAACTACTTGACCAAATTACTTCTTGTTTGATATCCTATGATAAAATTTACCACAAAATCCAAATATAATGTCAAAATTAGGTGTTCATCTTGAAAATTTCCGTAGTCTTTTTAACAAGATAAATTGAAAGAAGACGTAATTTCCAGAATGTCTATTTCAGTTTTCTTCTAGAGCAATTTAGTGATTTAAATGTTTTTTTGGAGGGAGGAGGGGGAGACATTGTACATTGCATGTGATATTGTGATATGCAGTGCTGTTATTGATGAAAAAGAATGTGGTGTCATGCTTATGCTATATTGGCTTAAATAACATTGTTTGGCAACAGATTTGATTTACCGTAAATGGTTGATGGAAAAATAAACAAGTACTTTAAAAATACTAGTCAATTACTAAAACGACTCTCTATATTTCCACTAAACAACAGTTCTCTAAACAGTCACTGAAACACAATGAATAAATCAAAAAATTCATTAGACTAAAATTTCTGAAATTGATCAGCTTTATAATTTGACAACTTAAAGAAAGAATAGAATGATTATTCATGTTTTTACATTCGTTTATTGTTGAACTCGACTTGGTTATTGTACATAAAGCTGGAATCTTGTAATAAATATTTAACTTACTTCATCATAGACTAGAATTATAAAAATTATGTATAAAGGTGTGTTTCTGATGACAATACGTTTTAATATTTTTAGAACTTAATTTTAAGGTGTTTTTCCATTATCCTGATGCAAATGATAAATCGTCAAATATTCTTTAGGGTTACAATTGTATATGAGTTACAACAAACAATGGATTTAGTGATGTGCTAAACCACACTCAACAAGAGAGGCCAATTGGCTGTGGAGCTGCAACAACGAAACATTTTAAACACTATAAAGCAGACTATATATATATATATATATATATATATATATATATATATATTAATAGTAATCAAAGATAAAATTTTAAGTTATTTTGGGATCAGATCCCATTGAAAACAGAAGGAAAACGAGTTGGGTTAAGATGAATTCATTCTGAAAACAATTTCAATTATTCTCACCTCGTCCAGCTGTTAAGAATAGCGACACCCATTCCATTCACTAGAGTTGCTAATTTTACCATGAAATCTTCATCATCAGGAGTCTGGAAATGAAATATTTTAAAGCTCTCAAATAATTCTCTATAAATATTAGCAAAAAATCTGCAAAAATCATCCAAATCTTTAAAAAACAATGACATTTCAATTAATTTAATTAAACAGGGTTATTACTCATACAAGAGAATGCCTTTTTCAGGCATATTTCAAGAAAATTCAAGTCGAGCGGTGTAGTGTGTGCCGGACATGCTGGGTGTAAAACAAATATTGTATCATTCAAAACCACTAAAATTTACAGATGATATCGATTAAAAGCACCTTTTCTGAAAACTCCCCACCCCCTCCAATAAAAATAATTTGCTCAGAGGACTGCAATTGAAATTTCTCTCTTACACCGTTAACATTTATGATGATACAAGCTTCCCAATGAAGTTTCTCCTAACAACTGTAAAAGCTTGCTATACAAAGGTGAATTGTATAGGCTGGTTGTCAGTCCAAGTAGCCCAGTAAGCAAATCACTGGCAATTTAAGCCAAAGGCAGGGAAGGGGTTCATTCAGGAAAAATTTGGGGCCTATTTAGGACCCCTTCACAAAAATCCATTTAATAAAACAGGCACCTTCACAAAATTCTTCTTAATAAAACAGGTAGGTCCCTTCACAAAATTCCTCTTGATAAAATAGGCCTTCACAAAATTCCATTCCATAAAAAAAAATACTCTCCATTAATTATTTTTATTTCGTTAGGTTTTAAAATGTGTCATTTACAAAGAAAACAAATTCAACAGAAAAGAAAATTTTAGCAGAAGGATTTAAAGAAGTTATTATTAGATACTTGGTTTGAATTTGAGTAGCTGGATTTCATCTTTCGTAATAAAATGTTATTTTTCACAAAAATATAATAAATTTCACAAAAATATGATAAATTTCACAAAAATAATTTTTATTTTTCACAAAATGGGCCCCCAAGGGAAAAAAAAAACCTGCATTGACCACTGCAAGTTGCTTTTGGTCTTTTTTTTTTTTTTTTTTTTTTTTTTTTTTTTGAGATCGGCAACCAAGCCCCTACTTGCCAGGTTTTTCTAGCTTAAACAGGTTTAGTGCCTGGCACCGGGACATGTAGTGCCACTGAAGGGATGCCGCTTAGTGGCTGGCCATTGCTGGCAGGATGGCTATGTGGGGGTCTTTGTTTTGTTCCTACTTTTGTTTTACTGCTAATTGATGTGATTCTTTTTGTATGGACCCGGGCTTGGCATCACACCCATACGTTATGCCATCGCTATGCGAGTTGGTCTCGTAATTTAAAACCTTGATCAGGTGACGAGACCTTCACCTGACTAGGCACCTCCAGAGGTATAATTCACAGGGAACTTAGAGGACTTTGCACCCATGACGGTCCGGCCTGGACACTTTTTCACTCAGTTAGAAAAATGTCAATTCGTCTATGGTATCTTTAGCAATCAGTATAATCGAGTTAAAAAGAATAATTAAAAAAAAAAAATCACTAATATCCAAATAAATGTTATTTTTAATAAGAGGCAAAGGAGGAGAGGAAGTAGACATATCAGGGGGAGATGGAGACTTGCGATGATTAATTATTTATTGTTACTTGAAAATACAAAACATTGCCGAAAAAGTTTTAAAATGTGTTTTAAAAATTTTAAACTATTTGTTATGGCTGATGGTAGGATAGGGAGATGGGGAGGGGGGGGGGAATTCAAGGAAAAAAAAAGAGTAATTTAGATAAAATTTCTTTGTGGAATCTGCCAAAACATGGAAGATTGACAGAATTGAAAATGAACAGGAATATCAATATACTCTGGCCTTGGCGGTGAACATTTTGACAACCAAACATCTACAAATTTTGAGAAACAAAATTAAAATATTGGATTATCCAGAAAATACTGGAAAGCATTACAATGTAACCACTAGGAAAAGCTATTTAAGTAACACTGCTCCAGAGAGACAATTCAGTTCAGTGACAACCAACACTCAGAGATGTAGTGAAGGATATATGGTGGTATATCTTCTGGATTTTTTTTAAATCTAATGTTGTATACTTTCTGTTTCTTAAATAAAGCTATAGCATATACTCTCTAGAGTACACCCTCCATCTATAATGTGTACCCTCTTTTTTTATGACTACACTAACAGTTTGAAAACAAAGTGGAACCAGTGATATTTGTGTTTTGTTGATTTTATTACATTGTTTTCTTAATTTTTGTTATAAGGTTTGTAGTTTATTCGCAGTGTTTCTGATATATTTGTTAAATACATCACATTCAACTAATGAGAACTTGCCTTTAATTTCAAATCTACTTTCATCCACACAGAAAGTAGGAGATTTTGTAACAATCTATACTAACATTATAAAGAAGAAATGTTTGTGTGATTGTTTGTAAAGACTAATCTCTGAAACTACCGAACCAATTTAAAAAATAATGGTAACACAGTGATAGTGACTATCTATGCTCCAACATAGGCTACATTTTAAGTCCTTCCACAACACCCCCCCCCCCCCCCCATAGGTGTAAAGAAGCAAAAAAGTTCAAAAATTGAGATTTTTGTGATACAACTGAGTCTATAAAGTTAAAATTTGGTACAAAGGTTACTTTTAAGATATAGATGCTTGCTAAGAAAGGATTCTAAAAAAAAAATTTGAAATTAGGGTCAAATGAGTGGAAAACTTTTTAAGTTATGATTTATTTTTAGTTGTTAGCTTTAGAAACTTGAAATTTGGCATGGCTGTTATTTATTTTAAAGGCGTAAATGCTCACACAGAACACTTTTTAAAATTCCAAATTTAAAAGTGTGCAGGAACTAAAAACATTGTAAAAATGTGATTTCTGTGATACAGTTGGTATAAAACTTAGAATTTGGTATGGTGGTTACTTTTAAGATGTAAATGCTTACTAACAACAATTTAAAAAAAAAATTGAAATTTAAAAGGGTGAAACAATCAGACAATGTTCTAAATTATGATATAGTTGAAATTGTTAGGGTTAGAAACTTAAAATTTAGGTATGGTGGTTACTTTTAATAAGTAAATGCTTGGTATAAACAGTTTATTTTAAAGGTATGAAATGACTGGAAAATGTTCTAAATTACAATTTATTTAGAACCGTCAGGGATATGAACTTAAAATTTTGCATGTATGTTACTTTAAGATGAAAATGTTCGTACAGAACAGTTTTTACAAAATTCATAATTTAAAAGAGTGCAGGAGCAAAAAACATTCTAAAATTGCACTTTTTGTGATGCTGCTGGGGCTAGAAACTTGAAATTTGGTATGGAGGCTATTTTTAAGATATAAATGCTTGCTCAGAATGTATTGCTTTAAATTACAATATATTTAAAATTGTTAGGGATAGAAACATAAAATTCGACATATCTTACTTCCAAGATGTAATACTTGCACAGAACATTTGTTTTAATATTCCAAATTTAAAAGGGCACTGAAGCAAAAAACGTTCTAAAATTGTGATCTCTGTGATAGAGGTGGTATAGAAACTTGGAATTTGGCATGGTGGTTACTTTTAAGATGTAAATGCTTGCTAATAACAGTTTCTAAAAATTTCAAATTTTAAAAGGGTGAAATGAGTGAAAACATTCTAAAAATATTCTAAAGTATGATTTAGTTAGTGAGGTTTGAAGCTTAAAATTTAGTATGGTGGTTACTTTCAGTAAGTAAATTCTCAGTTGATACAGTTTATTTTTAAAGGTGTGAAATAAGTGAAAAATCTTCTAAATTACAATTTACTTAGAATCGTTAGGGATAGAAACTGAAAATTTAACATGTTGGTTACCTTTAAGATGTAAATGATTGCACAGAAAAGTTTTTACAAAATTTGAAACGTAAAAGGGTGCAGGAGCAAAAATTGCACTTTTTGTGATATTGCTGGAGCTAGAAACTTGAAAGTTGGTATCAAGGTTACTTTTGAGATATAGATGTTCACTAAGAATGGTTTCCATAAAAATCTAAATTTAAAGGTGTGAAATGAGCAGAAAATGTTGTAAATTATGATTTATTTAAAACTGTTAGGGATAGAAATTAAAATTTTACATGTCTTACTTTCAAGACATAAATATGATCGCACAGAATAATTTTCACAAAATTTTAAATGTTGTAGGAGCAAAAAATGTCCTAAAATTGCAATTTTTGTGATACTGGTAATACTAAAAGATTGAAATCAGCATGGCGGTTATTTTAAAAATGTAAGTACTCGTTAACCCTCTGAGCTCTCTTTCCTGCATTTTCACATAAACGTTCATAAAACTAATATTAATTGAGATTTTCATTCACGGTTTGTTTCTAAAATACACTTCATATCTCTTTATCATACATATATCTTAAAATACAATTCCGTTAAAAATATTTTTGTCTACAGCCAATCTAAGTTGTTTCTGGGAAACGGAAAAATACGGCAAAACGCTTAGAGGGTTAAGAACAGTTTCTAAAAAATTCGAAATTTAAAAGGATGAAATGAGCAGAAAACATTCTAAAAAACAATTTATCTGAAACTGTTAGGGATAGAAACTTTAAATTTGACATCGATGTTACTTTAGACTTTAGAGATGTAAATGCACCCACAGAAGGTTTTATTTTATTTAAAAGGGTGCAGGAGCAAAAAAGCTTTTAAAATTGCGATTTCTATGATACAGTTGGTACAGAAGCTTGAAATTTGGCATAGCGGTTACTTTTAAGATGTAAATGCTTGCTAAGAAAAATTTAAAAGGTATGAACCTAAGAACAGTTTCTAAAACATTCGAAATTTCAAATGAAAAATTAAATGAGCAGAAAACATTAAAAAACCCTGCTAAATTAAGATTTAGAATACGAATATTAGTCTAATAGAATTACCCCAGTGAAATTCAAAACACCTGCTTGTTCCAGCACAGTCACATAGGATTCAACCAGTTTTATCTTAGCGACTGGATCCATTCCTTTAGCTATAATCTGATGGATACAGTCACACGTTGCTTCTCTGAGTTCAGGCTTGGATAAAAAAGTTATGAAAACCTGAACAAATCGATCATTTGCAACGAGACCAATGTCTATCCATGCAATGTACGATCCAATCACTTCAAGACACAGGCATACCAAATCAGGATTCAAACTCTCATACGTGACCTGAAAAAAAAAAAAAAAACAAGTTTGAAAATCAGCATTAAAACTACTATTTTCAAAATATCACAGAAAAGTTATTGTGCTTCCTTTAGCGTTTACTTAGCATTTTTAAAAATGGTGTTAAGCTTAAGAAGGTGATTTTGGTTACTCATTGAATCATCACGTTACTGGTAAAAACTATTATACTTGTTTATGTTTATCTCTATTCTAAAAAGCAATGAACTATCACTGCTGCTGCCATAATTGAATTTATTGTGACCTTTTCTCTTTCCCAGCTTATACTGCAAAAAACTATTGCATATAAAAACATAAAAACTGGTCCTTGTAGTGAAATTGTAATGAAAAAAAAAAAAAAAAGAATAGAAAAGGAAGTTAAGTTATCGAAAATAGTGTATAAAGATAATTTTAAATAATTAAATAGATTTTTTTAAATTTTGATTTTTCCAAAAGAGAAAAATTTTGGCACAGTAATCGAAAGTAGTTATATAAAAGAAATAGTACATTGCAATAGTGAAAATAAAAGAAAGAACAAATTAAACAAATAATATTCATGGGGAAATAAGTAAAACACTCTTACCTGAACTATACAAAAAATTAGCATGTTTTTTGAGTCTGCAGTATTTTGATAGGGGTTGACAAGCATTGCTTATAGAGGATCCTAGTGCATTACAATAAAAGCCTCTGATTACATGTTTTAGATAAATTATTTCTGTGTGTATTAAATTAATTGTGGCACTATTGAACAAATTGCTTGCGTGTATACAGCAGAAAGTATGTGTGATAATTTTCCCTCGATCTTGGCAAGGTCCCTAACAAAAGGAGGAAGCACAAAAATACAATTTCTCACTCTATTTCAATTATTGTCATTTAAGAGTTCATTCTTACCAGTATATGATGCCAGGTGTCAACCAACTTAGGAATGCAAGTCTCTCGCATTGTGTCCTTTATTAATGTACAAGAATCCAATTCCTAGTGAGAAGAAATAAAAATAGATCAATCCACTAAAATAACAATGATAATATTAAAAAATTCTGGCACAAATCTTGATTAAAATTAAGAGGTTGGACTGGGATTTTTGTTAGTTACTTTAATGATAATGAAGATATTGTAACGATATCTTCGACAGACTTACTTTACATTCTGTGAAATAGGATGACATGTCGAGAAGTGCTAGAAATTGCCACCATTCATATCTAAACAATACTGAGCTAGACATTCCATTACTGAGAATGCAGCTCTACATATACTGTGTCACTGATCAAATTCAGTCACTTCCAATGATGTCATCACATTTCATACAAGCCAAGTTAATATGATGAAAATCTCACTAAAACATTGTCATTATTGTTAAAGTTGTGAAAGAATATTCGATTTCAGCTTGTAGTGACACACACTGTGTTCTTTATTGAATTTATTGTATTTTTGACGGAATAAGTGGATTGAGATGCTGGTTTCCTATGCAAAAATTTTTTGTCTTGACCACATTATCTCCCCTAAAAGTTTATTCCAAGATTTTAGGAGCACCCTGTATGTTTACAACTTCTAAAAATGATCACCCACCCCAGACACTAATCCCTGGTGCATTTAAAAACTTTAAAATAGGCGGATTGAACTTTGTGCTGTTATATAAAAATAAATGATCAACGTAAATAGATCTTGGTCATGTGCAGAGATGCAAGCATACCTACATGGCTTAAACTTTTGGATCAGTTTTTAATCTTTTAAATTTGGCACTGACGATGGAGCTTTAGGGGCTCCGAAATAGCTGTTTGCCATTTTATATATTTTTATTTGTGTTATTTTATGTTGATCATTTATTTTAACATTTAAAAACTTCTTTGCTAAATCAAAAGGAAAGTTATTCGTGTTGAGTTGCCACCCCTTGAATACATTGTATTATTTATATTACATATTTATTTACTTTAATCATGGCTTTACCTTCCTGAAAAATAAATACTGTATGACTGTAAAATTTCTTTCTAATAACCTTAAAAATTTCTCTTGGATTTTAAAATACTTGCTTTAGAATATAAGAAAATTGTATCCATTTATTTTATTCACAGATGTTGCCATGAAGTTTAAATTTTTTATTAATTAAAAAAGTTTAAAGACTAGCTTCTTAAACAATAACAAAGTATAGATTTCTTTTTTTTTTTGTCTTCTTAGTGTAAAATGAATAAAGCTTTTGATATGGCACCCAGCCCCCAAAACTGGGGAATTAAACAGGACATGCCTAAGCAAAGTACTTACTTTTTGAGTGCGAGGAATTTCTCGATCTGCAATTTCAGAGTTGATGGCCTGTAAAATTCGCAGATAAATGCAGACAGCTGTTACACCAAAGTTCAAAGTGCCCAACAAATCCTCGAAAAACGTTGGCCACAAGTTCGGATAATCAGACAAAAACACCATGCAGATGATCTGAGCCGCTTTATTTTGAATGAGGGCACCATCTGGCTCAGCAGATGAACACTGGAATAAAGATGCAATGACTCCATGAAAACGGTGAAAATAAAAATGAAATTAAAAGTAAAATTAAAAGAAACGTACAAAAAAAAATGTGCAAGAAATACCCGAGATAATAAATTTTTGCAAATGTGTCAAAACATATTGCGAATGGCAACTTACGTAACTGTTAATTTACATTCCACGTAAATTAACAGTTTTAGTTAAACAAAAATATCAAATTATAAAGAAGAAAATAAAATGACTAAAATGATCTGACAAGAAAATTATTTTTGTTATTTATACTTTGCATAGTTATTAATAAGAAAAAATAAACTTATAAGTACATATTATAAACCTCATTTGTAAAATAATAGTTAAATAAATATTTAATCAGAAAGAAAAATTCCTTAGTGAATTCAACTTCCATTTATAAAAAATTTCGAATAATATCAGTTTGATCCATTAATATTTGACTGTGTGGATTTATAATGGAACGATAAAAAAGTCTGTCTTTTACATTTATGGAACTTTTAATAATTTTTAAGTTTTGAAAAGAAGCATGGTGAATGACAAAAGAGTTCAAAGAACAATTGTAAAATTTCAGAGTTTCACAGGCAACTATTTATTTTATTATTTCGTGTACCACTATTTCCAAATAATAATTTTTGTTGTAAATTTATAGTAGAAATTCAACCACAAAAATTATTGTTTGGAAATAGTAGTAGACTAAAAAGTACAAATAGAGTCATCTCTGGCAACTCTGAAATTTTGATAAACTGTGAATATACTAAATACAATATATCGTTTTTAAAATTAGAAATAAATGGTTAACAGTGTAAAATTTAGTCTGTGTCAATGGCTGCTTGTTTAGTTCTCATTTAGTAGTTACTTTTTACAACAACGTAAAAATATTAAATGAATTCACATGTTCTTTTAATAAAGTAAAGCTTTCTTTCAAAGAAGTTGATGTTTTATTGATTATTCAGAAGGAAAAAAAATAATTTAAAGAATATTTCAGGATCTACTATATTTTCATCTTTATGAGCTATCTTTTTAAGTCACCTCAATGTGTTTTCTACATAAAAAATACAGATTTTATGTAGAAAACATCAGATAAAAGATCTGTAAAAAACATCAGATTTTGTTGCAATTAATTTCTGAGCTTCTGACAACTTTTTGAAATTTTCATCAGAACAGGGTTCATACTCTCTTTACATGATAAAATTCAAGCACCTTACCCAAAATTCAAGCACCTTTTCAGAAATGAAAATTTTAACATTACAAAATACTATGTCTGTTTGTATAATGCAAATATATAAAGGGAAAAAAAATTTCGTTTTCATATGTTTTCAGGTGAATGCCATACATAACATATAGTAATCGAAGTCTTAAATGTGAAATGTTATGAGAAAGTCTCCGAAAAATACAGAAAATACTTTTGCAGTATACTTTGAAATTTATCTGTGCTAACACTAGACAAAAGTAGACACTTGATAATTCTGCACTGCTATGATACATACAATTTTAAATAAAATAAAAAAAACTAAACAATTTTTCTTACTTTACCTTAATTTGAAAACATCCACTAAATCATTTTACAAAAAGGTATATTAAAACACACACACACAAAGAAAAATTTGCATGTTTCAGCATGAATAATTTACTGCATTTTAAATACAAGACTTTTTTCAGCCTTCAAGCTTTTTAACTGCCTCTTCTATTTTTTAACTTCAGCCTGTTTTTCTTTTATGGTTTTTCTCCGGCTGTTTGACTGTATGCAGAAAGTTATTTTCTTTGCAGACTCTGCCTTCAAAGACAACTCATCCACTGAATCCAGAAGTTCTTTGATGTCAACTTCCAGACATTTTTTCTTTTTCTTTAAGTCATCTAAATCATCTTCAAGCTTTTCTTTTCTTGTTCTCAGTGAGACATTTTCCCTTCTCTTTTTGCTGATCTTTCAGCTACATCATGTACCTTTGTCTACCACTGGATGCAGACGAAAGTAGCTCTTTTGTTATAGGTACTTTAAGCACGCCACCACAATACTCTATATGATCTTTTATAATTCTTAAAGAAATATAAGAATGTTGTTTTAGGTTTTCCACTTCCATATTTTTGTTAATAGAGAATCCTCTCTCAACAGAGGCTTGTCCATGAGACAAAAGCAACACAAGTTTGGTCACATGGACGGCTTTAACGTGTCCTTTAACACACATATGATCATAAAAAAATCATCTAATCTATCTGTCGATTCATTAAAGCTCATGAAAACTGATAAGTTTGTTGTTTCAAGGCAATCTTGATAATCCAGAAGAGTGGTTTCACAGTCATCTTCTGGGATCCAACCATTTTCTTGGAAGGCATTTATGATGGATTTCATTAGTGAAATGCATTTTTCTTTGTTCCGTGCAATTTTACCAGGATTCAAACAAGATGAATTGCTTACAATACTATAATTTATTGGGCTTTTTTCGATGATTTTTTTTCATCATTGCACAAATGAAGTCCCTTATTTCTTGCTTCAGAGCAATAACGTCACTTTCTTTCACAGATTTTTGTCCTGTTAAGATTTTTGAGCAATTTTTCCCCAGTGAATCCAATTTCTATTTTAACAATGGAATTCAACATATCAGTTTTGAATTCAAACTGAGAAAATTTCAAAACTGTTACATTTTTTATTTCACCATCCTTAAGAATTTTGTAATTCAGTAAGCATGACCGAATTAACTTTGTTAAATCAGCGGCAAAAAAATGGCAGCACAGGTTTTTTAGTTTGATATTTCGTCATGAAAGGCTGCACCAAAGATGCAACTTATGAGAGAAAATAAAAACTTAACAATTAACAATTCATCTTTTAAAAAAGATTTTATGGAGTCATATGTGCGATTGTTGGGATTGGGAATTTTTTTTTTTTTTTTTGACACAAGTGGTGAATGACTTTAAATCTTCCAAGATTTCAATGGCTCTTTTTATAGCTGGTAGGCTGTCAAGCCATCTATGTCAGCAGAACTTCAAGGCAGTCTTGCCATTTGATGATACTTCATAATAATCTTGAAGCCTTGCTGGAGAGTACTTGAATAGCCTATGCAAATTAATCAAAAATACATCCATTTGCCAATTTGAAGAAGCTAGCTTTAAATGCATTATGTAACACATGCAAGCCACAGGTAACTATATTTAGTATACCATGATCATACTTTTTTTTAAGGTTTTTTTGGAGATTTTCATATACCTTCAATTTACAGCTGGTCCATCCATGGATAACTGCACAATATTTCCCAAACTAAAATTACTAAGTGCAGTTTTTATGCCATTAAGCAAGTCATTTGCTGTTGAATGACCCAAAAAAACTGAATTTATGTACCTAGTACATACCTGGTTTAAGCTTGGATGCCAAACTCGGACTAATAAATCCATTTGCTTGGACTGTGTCGATTTATTCAGCGTTTCATCAAATAATACAGTGAAATGACCTTTGTCCACTAATTTGATTAAGAGATCTTTAAAATGTAGTGCAATGCCAAAACAACATAAGTAAGCACATTTCGCTGGTGATAATGTAAATTGTTTAGCTATATTGCTATCTGTGAACATAATTTTCAGTATATCGCCTACTTCTGAGCAAGAATTGTAGGAGTAATTTAAAGTCACACATTTTAATGCCCACAAAACCTCAGCTGTTAAAACTTCTTTGCCAGCCATAAAATCACTTATAGATTTAGGTTTAGATGATAAGGCAGGAGCTTGTGATGATGATAGCACAGACGCTTGTGAGGTTGAAGGAACAGACATTTCTGAGGTTGAAGCCGCAGACAATTGTAAAGATGCAGAAGCTTCTAACTTCTCAGAGGGCTGTTGCAATAAAATAGTTACTTTTCCACAGTCAAAAACAGATTTTTGCATCTTTGAAGTAGCCAGTAACTTTTTGTGTTGAGCTCATAGAAAATTAAAATTATTCAATGTCGCTATGCATCATAATAGAAAATTCACACTATTTCTAAGTAATTTTTACGTTCTTCTATCTTTACAAGAAGAAAGTATTGGATTCATGAAAATTTTCAACTTCCGGTTTTCGACGAATTTATACGTTTTAGAAGGTCCTGAACATGATCTGACTGTTTTTAAAAGTGTCTGTCTGTATGTGACAAAAATTTTGTGGGCGCTCTATCTCAAGAACTAATGCACGAAATTTAATAAAACTTTATATTCAGTTAGTTCCTGATACAAATTGGTGCTGATTAGTTTTTGGTGAAAATCGCCCAACAGGTGGAGCTGCTATGCTGCATTTTTCGCGATTTCCGCAATAGCTCTATGTCAAGAACTAATGCACTCATTTTCATGAAACTTCAGATTCAGTTAGACCTTGACATAAATAGACGCTGATTACGTTTTGGTGTAGAAATCTCAACAGGTGGCGCTGCTATACCATTTTTTTCATAATTTTTACAATAGCTATATCTCAAGAACAAATGCATGAAATTTCATAAAACTTCATATTCTGTTAGACCTTGACATAAGTAGTTGCTGCTGTAATTTTTTCACATGTTTAAAAAAGAGAAAGAAGATTAACCTTTTAAACGCCGCTCTGTGTTCCAAGTATAAAAAATATTATTTCTTTGTGAAAATAAGATTTAAATACATCTATTTAAACAATGCAAGAAGAAATTTCCCCCCAAAAAATTTTTATGTACGATTTCGGGTATGTTCCCGTTTGGGAACATTGGCGTGATTCATTAAGTTTTTACTATATTTTTCAATAGATTAAATTTTATGGTTCTTATGCTAGAATTTTATAAGTATGAATAATATTTGACAGATTTAATAACATTAAAAAAATTTTAAGTGAAATTCGTGTGTTGAATATTATACTTTATAAAAACAATCAAACACAAAGAAAGAATTAAATAATATGTATGTGCATAGATATAAATAGAATTAGTAAAAATGTTTAAACCAACTATAGAAAAGCACAAATAACTACTTGAAAGTTAATGATAAAATAATTATATGTATTACAAATATTAACTACATAAAACTATAAATAATAATTATATAAAATACAAATTATCTTACCAAATTATTATTATTATTATTTTATAGTTTGCATCACTGTCCGTGATAAGAGGGAAAACAGTGTTCATGCAGTCTCTTTTGGCATTCAAAGCACATTTTCCTTGTATTTTTCTGGCAAACTACACAGCGTCCTTGAGATGATGATATCAAATAGTGCGTATCTGACTGCCGTGCAGACTCTACTGGATGGGCACGTGGACCTGGAATACAATGAATCTTGGGTTTCATTCGAAGTAAACTCAAAGTCACCTCTCTTCGAAAATTCAGGTGTGACAGTTCTGATGTTGAGTTGTGGTGTAATTCAGTATGTACAATCCCTCCCGCAACAACAGCCATGTTTAGGGTATTGCTAAATAAGTTCCAGTACCACTTTTTGCTGCGGAACATAGGACGGTAACTTCCAAGAAGTCTGTCTAACAAATCAACTCCACCCATACCTTCGTTATAGCACTTTACAAGATGTGGCTGTGAAACATCTACCTTTTTTCTTTCTTTACGGCAAAATCATTTTGCTTTACCCATAGGTTCATGAGTATCATAATTTGACGCTATTGTAACAACTGAACTATCGTTCCATCGGCACATATAAACTTTTCCATCGCACTGAAAATCGTACTTTCCCCTCTCGCATTTGGACATTTTTTTTAATGATTGCAAAGGACATTGTCCTGTTCTAGTATCCCGAATTGTACCAGTTGCTTTAAAATCTTTGTCTGATAAATCCGCCAAAAGTTTATAAGACGTGAAAAAATTATCAAAGTATATTTCGTGTTTTTCCGAATTTTCAATACACGATAAAAGTTCCCATACAAGTCTTGATCCAAGGGGAATATTACTTCTTTCCGGACTTTTTCCACCGTAAATTTTCATTGCATATGGGTAACCATTATGCGAACAAAGCATCCAAATTTTGAAACCAAATCTTATAGGCTTTACCTTTTATGAACATTTTTGCTGAATGATGACCATAGTATGGAACCATAGATTCATCAATGCTTAGTTTTCTGTGAAAGATTCCAAACTGCCGAAAATTTTTTTTCAAGTTCTTGATAAAAGGGAGAAATTTTGCCCAATTTATCTCCTGCTTTCAAATCATTTGAATCTATAATATGAAAATATTTCTTTATTTTCCTAAATCGGGCTCTAGACATAACTGAAGCAACTATTGGAACGGACAAATCTTCATAACTGCTCCAATATAAATCCTCACCAGGAACAGTATGGTAGCCACTAAATAAGAGTAACCCAAAAAATTGCCCAATATCTTTTTCGTCTACATCAATATTTTCCCCTTTTTGCATTGCATACAGTTTTGTCATTTCTGATAAATGGGCTAAATATTCCATCGGCAAAAATTTGTTGAAAATTTCAGCTGGCGATAAATTTGCTAATTCGGGAAACGATTCGCAAAGCTTCATATTACTTATGGTTTCTAAAGATTTTTTGAAAGATGCATTTTTATTCCAGTTCGGCTTCATATCTTCTTTCTTTGATAGTCTCTTTCTCTTCAAACTTGATTCAGTTTTTGATGTAGAAGGTACAGAAACAATCGTTTCATTATCTGATACATCAACTGATCTATGTGTAAAAACTTCTAATTGTCCGAATACATCTGCAGGCATAATTTTTTGAAATTCATTTTCATTTACATCTTCTTCATCTGTTATAGCACCACTTTCATCAGGAGGCAATTGGCAAATATCTATAACAGAATCAACCGAAGCATCTGAATCTGATAAAGAGTTAAAATATTCAATAGCTTCCTGTACTGTTAAAAATCTTTCACGATTAGTCATATCTATCAAAGAAACAAAGTAAAAATATCGTTCTAGCTTCACCCTCTATTACTTACAAAATGAACGATGCAAAAAATTCAGAAAGAGAAAAGGAAAAAATAAATAAATAAAAGAACTGGGCGGGTGCTGAACCACGTGATTTATCTCAAAACTCTTACATACGATAAGAAAGTAAAAATTATTGCTAACAAATAGCACCCTTCGCGGGATACTTAGAAAAAGTCATAAACATCCTCAGTCCTGAGCAAAACAGTTGTTTGGACAAAACTCTCACCCCCGCACTAGTGAGGGAAGAAAGCAAGAGAAGGGGGGAGGGGTGAAAAGGGTGTAAGTGGAATTCGAAAAGCCAACTGACCTGCTTTTAAACACAGCAAAAGAGATTCAGTATAATTCTGAGACTCTCAATATTACAAATTAGGAAAATAGATCAACAGTGCAAATGATCGAATTCTGTATAGTGAATTACGCCAATGTTCCCGAACGGGAACAATAGAATTTGATATCTTATAGCAAACGCATTTTTATTGAAAACTGTTATTTAGCATGCTTATTCTTTAAAATGGACCTTATTTATCATAACTCTGAAATTTCATGAATTTTGCATATTTTAAAAATTTTATGTGAATTTTTTTAACAATCCTAGTAAAAATTGACAAAAAATGACTTTTTTACCAATTTTTTTTTAGCTTAAATAATTATATAACATAAATAGTTTTTAGTCTAAAAAAATAAATGTACTTTTGTTAATAAATAATAATTTTTGTAAGTCCATACAAGCAAAACTTTTTTTTTTAATGAATTTTAAATTTGATGTTCCCGTTCGGGAACATTGGCGTTTAAAAGGTTAAGAAGGGATTAATTAGCATATATAGCAAGAGATAATAAAAATCGCATAAAACTGGAATTATTAAAAATAAAAAATTAATAATAAAATTATCATATGTTCAGTTTGAAAGATTTTCTTAAAAAAAATTTAAATAATGCAAATTTGATTGGAGTTGGGCGACATGCACGAGATACGCTGTCGAAGGCAGTCTGGGTACAACAATCACAGTTTCGTTTTTAAAGATTTTTGTAAAAAATATAAATTTAATAGGGGCCCCGATCAACATCGGACGATGCACACGAGATACACTGTCGAAGGTAGTGGAGCCACCAATCACAGGTTCATTTTGAAATATTTTCGTATAAAATTAAAAATTTGATCGGGGCCCTGGCAACATCGGGTGGAACACACGGAAATAGGCAGCCAAAGTCAGTAGAGGTCCCGATTCGTTTTGAAAGATTTTTGTTTTAAAATATAAAATCATACAAATTTGATCGGGGCCTGGGCAACGCTGGGCGGGTCAACTAGTATGCAATAAAAACAACACTAATTAATAAATCAATTCACTATGCGAATATTGTCAGAACTAAATTTAGGAATGGGACAATTTTTCTTTCTTTTTGGTGGGAGTTCAATCATTGCGTTATTAACAAGTAAGTATTTGATTAATCAAAACAAAGTCACGCAACAAAAATAAATTTCATTATTTTTCTTAAAACTAAAATTAAAGTAAATCCAAATAATTTAAATTATCTAATTAAAACAATTAGAATTACAACAAGGGCGACAACCTTTCCTTGCTCCCGTTTGCTAGTACCCATGATTCACGACACGTGAATAACATTGCTATCACATCGCCTCCAATCTTCCTCACATTTTACAATAGGTATCAGAATTATATATTTATTGTTATGGAAAACACTTCCCTCTCATATGACTTGTTAATGCAGATTCTCCCATATTCTCCAATTGCCGGGTAACACAGCATAACTTGCATCGGAACTGGTATGCACTATTCGGTACTGCTTCTAACCAACACTTGTATTCTTCTCGTTCTAGCCACAAGTCACTGAAATTGCACGTTCTAGGCATCATTATAGCATAGATCTCAACGAATAATTACTATCTACAGAATGCACAAGTGCAGATGAAAACTACTGGTTGTGAAAACCGGCATACATGCATGTGTGCATGCGTCAACTGACCGAGTTTTAGCATTGCAATAGGTGTAGCAATATTGAAGAAACAGAACGTACAAAGAAAGAAAGATAAGAACAAAATTTCCGATCTTGCTGTCGGTAGTAGCAACAAGTTACCCTTCTTTTCATTTTTCTTTTGTTAACTTAATCCTATAGAGGTAAGGGAGAAGTGACAAATGCTCGTACTTTGAACTCCTGAAAAGAAAATCTGGAAACAAATATTTTCGCCGGATTTTTTTTTTTTTTTTTTTTTTTTTTTAGCTTGCAATTATATTTTATTTTGAATATCTGAATAAGAAAAATTAAGCACCTATAAAAAAAAATAATGAAAATTAAGCACCTCCATTAAAATATAAACAAATTCAAGCACTTTCAAGGACCTTTTTTCTCTCTTAAAAATTCAAGGACTTTCAAGCACCGTATGAACCCTGTCAGAACTATAATCATTTGAAAATGTGATTTAGATCATTCAGTGCAACCAAAGCAATTTGGGTACTCATAGATGAAAACTGCAGCAATTTTATTGAAAATGTTCACTTTATATAAATATCATACCAAATTATGCTGCATTAAATAAATGTAATTTTTTCAGCTAGACATTTTGCCTGATATTTGAGTTGTCTATCCAGTTTTGAAAAGTCATTGCACATTTGACATATCATATATACTTCAAGTAAATAATTATTGAGGTTTTAGGTCATAAATTCTATTCAACTATCATCTTTTAGATAATAGATTTAAATGAGTAGTTAAAATATTCCATTGGCAAACAGAAGAGGTAAAAAATGTACAACTCTTGTACTAAAGTAAAGAAACCAATAGTTTCATTACTGGTATTCACAGTCTCAATGACTGTCAGATTCAGTAAACGGTTTGAACAAAGGACATAAAATGCATGGAGTTTTAAATCAAATTCTTTTTGTAAACCTATATCTATCTTTGCTGCGAATATTGCAGCCATTATCGTAATCTCGGCCTCTTAAATTAGTTATGTCTAAATTAATTTTTTTTCAATAAATCAGTAAAAAATCGTGTCTATCTCATTTCCTTTTATCTAAAATTAGGTTGAGTGTTTCAAATTGCTCATATATTTCAGCACTTTTATGTTCTGAATTGAAAAGAACAACCCCAACTATCACACTTATTCCATCAGTATGTGATAGGTTCAGAGTGCAATTCAAGGTAACAGAAAAATATTTGTTTAAAAACAACACAAAATGTCACAAAAACATATATGCATCATTTATTAAAAACTTATTATTATAGTACAGAGGTGAGAAAAATATTTGTTTTCTTGACAGTTAATTGTATTGTTTTCGCTATTTGATATCTCTAAAGAGAGTATTTCATCTTCACTATTACTTCGAATATTACTTCTGAGATTACATTATCTTAATTGTACGTATACATGAGAGCACTTTAAAGTTAATATCATTAATTATACGTCACCAATGTCAAACATTACAATATTTCAACTCAAATTTCGTTAGTTAATCTTATACTTGCATTATCTCATTTTACTTAAACAGATACTTTAAAAAAGGAAAAGTAAATAAAAATTATGTTTTTTTTTTTTTTTAAATCTGGGTTGGGCAGAAAATTATATTACTAGTGAATCACGCTATTTTCATCTTTAGTTTTCCAATGCGTCATTTCCTTTCAACACAATTGTTCACAGAATTAATTGCATAAACAATTTTACTTAAATTGGCTTAAAACCGAAGATAAAAAAGTGAAGAATTTTTTAAGAAGCTACATAAAACAAAAAAGCATTAAATAATTATAAAAATGAAAAATTTCATACATAAAATATTTAGAATAGTGTACTTAGAATATTAAATAAATGTAATTATAACATTCATTCTTTACAGAATTCAAAATTGTTTTTAGCAATATATGTCTAGTGAAAGGCATGTTATAACAAATCTGTAAGTATAAATAATTACAAAAAAAAAAAAAAAAGGAAAATTAAAATATCAATTTAATAAAAGGCTTTAAAAGAAACTTGACGACATAAATGCATTAGAAAATTCTGCTAAGTACTAAGTTAAATATCGTCCAAAGGTTCCCGTTTTGCTCAGTAATAAAATAAAAATTTATTTTAATTGAAAATAAAATGACAGAAATAACTCTAATGGAATGTTCTTAACAAATTAAGATCAATTCACATTAATTATAAATTGCAGTGATCAAATCTCCTAATTTTTTCAGTTCATACAGTTTGGATTTAAATCACTTATTACATTTTAAAAAAACAATATATTTGTGGCGTTTAAAAATAATAAAGCTTAAAAGTTTTAAACTTTAAAATTATAAATTTTAAATAAAGTTCCGTTATTTTTTTTATTATTATCTTACATATAAAAATAATGTAGTTCTTCATTTTCTATTAGTTTAAAAAAGAAGTTAAACAAGCTATTCAACTGATTAAAGTAAAATTTAATAAAATAAGGCAAATTTTGCTATTGAATTTTAGTGTTAAGGAAAAAAGGTAAAAATTGGCAGCTATGCTAGTATCAAGAAAAAACAGGGTTCCCAGCAAAACATGACTGGCAAATTCCCTGACTTTCCCTGACCAAATCTCAAAAAATTCCCTGACTTTCCCTGACCAAATCTCAAAAAATTCCCTGACTTTCCCTGACAAAAATTCTCTGACTAAACGGGCATACAACGAAATTTGTTACTTATTTTTGAAATCCTTTGTCAAAAATTAACAATTTTTTTTTTCTATGATCGCTTTTCTAAATTCTCTATTTTTCCCCCCGAGACAATATGATGAATTTTGCATCCTTTTTCATTTTTTCTCTAAAACTTTTCCATGACTTTTTAGAAAATATTTGTAAATTCCCTGACTTTTTCTATATATTTTAAAATTTCCCTGACTTTCCCTGACTACTTTGAAATTCCATGACTTTCCAGATTTTCCCTGACTTTCCATGATGCTGGGAACCCTGAAAAACAATTGCAGACAAGGCTTAGGGCTCCGAAAAATCTTGCTAAAAGTGCGCAAAACTGCCTCTGATAACATTATTTTCAATCAGAGATAAAAGCACAACGTTAAACATACATACAATGAAAAATTACAAAACTGCCTCACACGACTAGTGCCTCATCTAAGCCAATCACAAATTGTGCCATAGCCGATACAAAACTTACCAATACTGGTAGTCTAAATCTAAATTAAACAGCAAACTTATACAAGGTCTAGTTTTGACTTTTTTCTCCTAAACTTGTGGGTCAGCATAAAGAAAAAATTAAAAAGAATATTAATTATGAATATTTTCCTTGAAATAAATCTATAAAATATTATTAATATTCCCAGAAAGCGTAGTTAATTTTAATATAATTAAATTAATGATTTTTTTTTCCAAGTATTTCTTCCTCGTCTCAAATCTTTGGTGCATTAACTATCTTTGTTAGCCCTATTTGGTCCTTGATACTTATACAAAATGGTACTTAACTTATTTCCATTCAATTCCTCAGCATTTTTCTTTTCAGCAGTAATTCTTTTCAGTTTTTAATCCTTATTTCTGTTTTTGTTATCTGTTTCACTTATTCAAATATAATTTCATCATTTCTTGTTATGTTTTGTTCTCAAATCGCCAGACACGTTTTCTGACTATTTGTTTCAGATTCGATTGTAAATATATTCCCAGAGTTTACCCCAAGTTTAAAAAAGGGCAGGGTGCTGCTGGTGAGAAAAGGGCACTCTTTTTACTCTTACGGGCACTTTTCAGATTCTTAAGGGCACTTTTTTAGTTGTTAAAGGTATTCTTTTGTTTTTTAAAGCCACTTTTGATATTTCAAAGTCAAAACACTCTTTTTAAGAACACATTGAGTCAGTTTTTACTATGAAAGCAAATTTTTTAATGCAAAAAGGACAAAGGGCACTTTTTTTACTGAGGTCAAGAAGGGGGATAATTATTTTACTGGAGGGGGCAAGAAGGGTGCTAATTATTTTTATGAGGGGCAAGAAGGGTGCTATTTTGTAAACCAAAGGGCAGGCAGGGTGCAGCACCCTTCTGAAACTGTCTAGGGGAAACTCTGATATTCTCATCCTCAGCCTGTTCATTACCGAGTTCAACTATGCTCCGTAATGCTCGCATTTCGTAACCTCTGTTCTCCCGTATCAGAGTTTTTAATTATTTTGCCATAAGACAGCATGACGATTACTCAACTCCACATGTTGAGATACGATTGAAAGGGGCCCTTTTCTTGGTGAGCGCAGTTTTTGTTTTGAGAATTATTGAAAGGGACAGTATAGCTTGGACGCGGCGGCTAAAAGTGAAAACAGACATAAAGCTTGGGTGATAAGTTTATTAAGTAGATGAAACAATATGCTATATAGGATGTGTTTAAAAGTGAAATGGTTACTGTTTGTTGACGCTTTGTTTAGTCTTACGTTCTGGCGATATTTTTTTTGGAACAGTCCTGTTTTTCTTTCTCATCGATATTGAGTTATAGCAATGACTGGTTTTGGATATTTTTTTCATCTGAAAGCTTTCTGTACATCGTTAGGACAAATTGAAAAACTTTCACCATTATTTTTTGTTAAATTGCTTCTTCCCGTCGTCGTCCGATCTTTCTTGAAGTAAGATATTATGTGAACTGGAAGTGTATGAGCAAGTGTATCCTAGCTTATGTCAAATGAGAATCTACTAATATGCGAGTAGTACTTTATTTCTTTTGAAAGTTCAAATGGAACTCTTGTGTTTAAAATGCTGAAGATATGTTTACGTTTTTTTTCAATACCACCAAATGTTATTGTAAATTCATTATGACTATGTTTTGTTAAATTAAGTTGTCTTTATTTTTATAACTGTATTTATTTATTTTAAGTTTTTTTTTCTATGTTATTTAATAAACGTTAGCTAAATACAAACTTAAACCTGCTTCTTCTTTGTGTTAATCTACGTTACACACTTTTGTTACTACCTTGCCTAAGTTACCCTTTCACAGCTCTGCTTTAATTTAATATCTGTTTTAGAACGGTCCCGGTACATGAACCGAACAATCTTGGCACCTGTGTATAACACACATGTGGCACACTGGGTCGGCGTGCTCCTGAAAAGGATTAGTACCAATTAGGTCAATACTAAATAGCCTCATCTATTAATTCCAGAATGTTAAACAATGTTATAGTACAATGCTAGGAAAATCACTGTTAATTTGTGTCTCAAGTAATTTGCTTGGTTTCACAGGTACTTGGCATGGTTGATTATGTATTGGATGCGTTCTCTTTAGGAATGTTTTGATTGCAGTATTTGAATTCTGCCCAGTAGCTTTTATCAAATGATGTTAGTTAAAATTCAGAAGCATTTTTTAAGTGATATTTAAATGTTGACCGTTCAGGTTTTAAGTCAATAGTTGCAGGTGGTAATGCCGTAGCTTCAGGGTTGGGTTTTTGATGTCAAAAACCTGTCGAAAAGTGTCAAAAACCTCATACACATTTTTTTTAGCAATCATTAGTGATATTTTATATTAAATCTTAAGCTAAAAACTGCTTAAATAACAATTTATATATTATATAAATAATTTTTATTTAGTCACACTGTAATTAACTTGTAATAAAATTATATATATCATAATTCAAATTATCTGTCAATTGCCATGCTAGGAAAAATAGCTAAAAATATTGATACTACTATTAAATGCATTTTTCAAAGTACTTTTTATATCTTTATTACTATTAAGTATTTAGTTTATTATTTAAAAAAAAATAGCAATCTAATTTATGCTTTAAAAAAATAATTTAAAAAAAAAATCCCGACGGCTCGGCCTACAGGCACAGGTAGATTTCGAAGACGCAGACCGTGGGGCCCCTGTTTGTTGGGAATTGCAGAAGAAATGACCTTTTTGCCATGATGCGGCAGTTGGAACCGCCTGCTTCGAAACCTAACTTGTTTGTAGGCGGAGCCAGCAGGGATTTTTTTTGTGTTTTTAATTTTTTGTTTTTTGCTATAAGAGTTGGTCCTATAAAAAACTTGTCAATGTAAAAGTTTTAGATAATATTAAGAGGATTTATAATAAATTTAAGCGGATTTGAAATCTTGGGAAATGAGGAAGTTAGGAATTTTTTTCTTCTAAAACACCCCCCCCCCCTTTGGGGCCATTTTTAATTATATCAAAAACTGTCATACATAAATTTTCGGCCCTTCTCCTAGAAGTAATAATAACTTCAAACGGATTCGATACGTATCATAATTAAGAAATTATGGGGTTTTTTTTGTTTTCACAAAAAGCCCCCCCCCATAGTTCGATTTTGCCGATTAACGAACTTGACCGAGATTTTATGTATCAGTTTCGAAAAGATGCGGGAGTTGGAACCGCCTACTTTGAAAAATAAGTTGTTTGCAGGCGGAGCCGGCAGGGATTTTTTTTGTTTTTAATTTTTTATTTTGCTATAAGGGTTGGTCCTATAAAAAACTTGTCAATATAAAAGTTTTAGATAATATTAAGAGGATTTATAATAAATTTAAGCGGATTTGATATCTTGTGAATTGACGAAGTTATGAATTTTTTCTTCTAAAACACCCCTTTCCCCCCCCCTGCCTTAGGGCCATTTTTAATTATATCAAAAATCTGTCATACATACATTTTCGGCCCTTCTCCTAGAAGTAATAATAACTTTAAACGGATTCGATACGTATCATAATTAAGAAATTATGGGGTTTTTTTCTGTTTTCACAAAAAGCCCCCCACCCTTCCCTCCTTGGTTCGATTTTGCCCATTAACGAACTTGACCGAGATTTTATGCCTCTTGATTTTATGTATCAGTTTCGAAGAGATCTGTGCACAATTATTGCAGTTATTGTGTCCATATATATATATATATATATATATATAGTTTTGAACTGGGGGTGGTTTTGGGTTCTGGGAGTCATAATCGGCGTAGATCTGCAAAAATTTTTCAAAAATTCCAACTTAGGTGAGAATGTAACAGGTAGTATTTCTTACGAAATCTACCTAAAAATAAAGGTTTTTGTAAAGCTAAAGTGTTCACTATTCAATGACTGATCATAAGTTACCTAGACATTTAATGATTCGAAATGTTTGTTTTTGTTCATAAACATTAAATATAAACCACAATTGCAACACAAATGTTCTTTGAGTAATTAAATGAATTATAATATGAAATTTATATAATTAAACATTCTTTAAATCAATAACTTAAAATAAGATGGTTTGTTATTTTCAATATTTACATATATATAATATATCTTCATTTTATTATGTTAGTTTCAGTTTAATTATTTAGAACTATTTCTTTATGGTAAATTTCATTTTTATACATTATAAAATAATACCTTTTTTTATTCAAAGGTTGGAGTATCATAGCTGAGATTTATTCCAACTGAGCGAAAAATACCGTGACCAGGACTCGAACTTGGGTACTTTGGCTTGCCGTGCCAACGCTCTTCCTACTAAGCTATCCTAACGATAGCCTGGTTGGCATAATTTGCTCTTATTTGTTGGACATGGCTGTGAACTGCAGTGCTAATTTTATTCATCCGAGCTATAACTATAGCATTTTTACATGATGAATGTGATACAACATGGAGACTCTTGTATACCATGTAATTAGGTCATAATGAACAGACCCAGGTTCGAGTCCTGGTCCCGGCATTTTTCACTCTGTTGGAATAAATCTCAACGATGACACTCCAACCTTTGAATATGATTTACCTTGTTGAAAAAACATTGCTCTTTCATTAGTACCTTTTTTGGGGGGACAAACATTAAAACAATATAAGAATAAGTATATTATTTATATGAAATTTTATACATTAAATTATACAAGTACCAGAATTTTCCCCAGGTTTAAAAAAGGGCATGGTGCTGCTGGTGAGAAAAGGGCACTCATTGCTAAAGGCATACTTTTGGTTTTTAAAGTCACTTTTAATGTTTAAAAGTCAGGGCACTTTTTTTAAGACAACATTGAGTATTTTTTTACTATGAAAGCAAATTGTTTAATACAAAAAGGAGAAAAGACACTTTTTTTACTGAGGGGCAAGAAGCGTGCTATTTTGTAAATCAAAGGGCAGGCAGGGTGCAGCACCCTTCTGAAACTGTGCAAGTGCAAGTACTATTTAATAGTTTGATTAGTTTATATTTTTAATGTAACAATACTTTTAATTATTTTTTATTATATATTTATAGCTTACAATTATTTTCTAAGTAATTTGTTAAACCAAAATCATGTTTTGAGTTTTCAGGGGTTGACGCAGATTTTTTTTCTTGAGGCCCATTTTGTGAAAACTAAAATTTTTTTTTGTGAAATTTATCATATTTTTGTGAAAATTTTGTTATGAAAGATGAAATCCAGCTGCTCAAATCCAAACCAAGCATTTAATGATAACTTCTTTAAGTCCTTCTGTTAAAGTTTTCCTTTCGTGTGAAATTGTTTTCTTTGTAAATTATACATTTTAAAACCGAACAAAATAAAAATAATGGAGAGTATGTTTTTATGGACTGTAATTTTGTGAAGGGACCTGATTTATTAAATCGATTTTTGTGAAGGGGTTCTAGATAGGGCTTAACTTTTTCCTGGATCGACCCCTGATTTTATACAGGATATGTAGTTTTTAATGTCTAAAACTGTCAAAAAGTTTACCCATGTATCTAACACAAAAATTATGAAAAATGGTAAATTTAATGTTGTTGTAAAAATAATTTAAAGCAGTTTTTGGACCCAATTTTAGGTTTTTGACAGTTGTTGTCAAAAACTATGTCAAAAAGGGGTTTTTGACATGACGGATAAAACCATGGTTAAAACCGGATAAAACCGTCGCACTGTCAAAAACTTGCCAACCCTGCGTAGCTTGGATTTAAAATGCCGTTTTACTAAATTTCTTCTTCATGAAGAATTAATATTAATCCGGTGGGGATTATTATTATTTTTTTTAAATTAATTCAACAAGAATTTTAAGTTATGGCTAAGAAGGAAACTACCTTTTCTGATATTATCTTGCTGGTTAAATAAAATAAAAAATTGTATATACCTTGCAGATCAATCTAGAAGCTTTAAAAAAAATTCTGAGTTAAGAAAAATTGCTAAAATTTAATTTCTGTTTTTAGATTTATTGTATTTTTTTTTTTTTTTTTTTTTTTTTGTAAATGTATATTTTGATTATTTTATGGGCTACTATAATTTCTTATAATAGTAAGTTTGGTCTAGCAATTTTGGGTCGTAGATAAATTTTGGTTTGCTACAGATTAACACAGAAAACTCTGCTATGAGTCTCTTTGTTATATTGGCTTCCTTCTTTTACTTCAAGAACTGCTGGTATGATTTTTTAAATTATTTATTTTCTCCCTACCTGACCTAAAAGAACAACTTACATATTGTAGAGGTTGTTGCTTCCTCAAAAATAATTCACAACACCGCGATTAAAATTAAAAAAAAAATTCTTCAAAGAATTTAAAATAGTTGCATTAGTTATTAGAGTATAATTATATATCCATATATTAAAAAGAAAAATTACCTGGGTTTGTATCCAGTGGCTCACAAACTTTCTAATAATTTGCTGTTGAGATGGATCGGCAAAACGATATCTAATAAGAAAACAAAGAATATCAATATTCAATATTAGCTCATGCACGTTGGGGGGGGGGGGGGGGGGGAAGCATATTCAAACTGAAATATTCTTCTAACAAGAAAACATTTAAAATCTGGTAATTTTTCCTACATTGAATAGAAAAATACAATATTTAATAAGCGTGGATTTTTTTTTTTATTTTTTTAACAACTCTTCAGGTTCAAACTTTATAAGATCACTGCATACTCTCTATTTAGGTAAGTCATTTATTTTCAAATGCTTGCAAGTTCTGCATATAAAATGAAATATGATTATTTTTTTTCATTTAAAGCACTTTATGAATTTATTTTTTAACAAACTGATTCAAATTTGTTTAAATGTGTGTTATATAGATGCATTGCTTCTCCAATTTAACTTAGATTCTCATCACATGACGTAATAAGATTACGCCTTTAAAAATACATTCAAATAATACTGCTATTTATGAGCAAAACCCAAATAAATGGTTACTTTATCATTTTTCATATACAGTAGACTTCCTTAAATCTGCAAATTCCTAAAATCCACAGATCATTTCAGATGCAAACAATGAAACTTACAGTTAAGATGTAGGTGAAAATTTAAAGTTTTTTTTATTGTTATCATTCTGTACACATTTTAATATGGAATTCTGGTTAATATGACTTAACTCATGTTTTATTATGAAAGAAAGATAAATTTATTTCTGAAAATTTTCAAGATAGCACTGATATCAATGACGATCACTTTCCTTTTACCAAATACATTTATGTATTAATCAAGCATTTTGGTTATTAAGTATGGCTAAACAAAATAAAACTTTGTTATTTTAAGATTTTTATGTGAATTATTAGTGTATATTTATAAGGAAAGTTTCACTGAATAATTGAAGAAAAAATTATCTCATCATTATACATATTTAGTTATCAATTATTAATTATTTAATTGACATTTACTTTTAATATTTAAAAAAAATTAAATTTTCTTAATTTTTATTATTTTACTTTATTGTAAGTATTCATTATAATTTCAAGTGCATTATTAAATTCAAATTACTGCTTACAAATGTAAACAAAACAGTGACCAGAAATCTGCAAAATTCTAAAATCTGCACAACCTCTGGTTTTAAGCTTTGTGGATTTAAGGGAGTCTACTGTACTATATTAATGGCTTTATTAGCATTTGTGTACAATGGTGTGTGCACTTTTATATGCAAATAGATATTTATTAATAACATCAACTTTTGTATTATTTTCTGAAAGGTCTTTTGCTTTTATAGAGCAGCGATGCAGGTAATATTCCACATCTTTTTGTTATTTTATTTAGTAGATAAAGTTTGGGGACCACTCACAAGAAAATATATGTCTGGGAGCTCATGAAAGAAGTTCATTTTACTTTTGTGAAATTTAGAAAAAAGTATTTTATTTATTTATCTTCTGTTTGCATACAAAATTTACTATGGGGTCCTCGAAATGACCTCGAAGTGGGATTTTTCAATACTAATTGTTATAATTTCTTTTATTTTTTTTGTAACAGTTTACTTTAGATGAGATTTTTAAAAGCATTGCCTAAATCATGCAGCTCTGTGCTCTACTTTAAACCTTCAATTGAGGCATCTCACATTTGTGAAAAATGACTTTTTATATAAATTAATAAACCTTTTTGATAAAGATATAAATTTAGCAGAAATATATTTTTTTTTTATAAAACTAGGAAATGAAATGAAAATAAAACAAACAAGTTACATTCTATTAACAATAAGAAAAGAAATACTTACTTTGTTTTGATGTAATGAGATATCAACTGGAAACAAAAAAACTTAACCTGGTCTTTCCTATAATAAAAAAAAATATGAGTATGAACACACATAAAAAACTAGTCGTTGGGGGCCACCGTAATACTTACCCATCATGGATATGCATAATGTAAAATATTAAAATAAAAATGTGTAAACTACTTATAAAGTGCATTGCAATTCAAATAAAATCGTGGCTTGATGACGTCACAAACTTTAAAGTCTCGATTACTGAATTGCTTGAAAGAAACATCCTTATAACTCCAAAAATAATAATCCTATTAACTAGCAGTTTATTGCATCTGATTAAGCGTCAAATTTCCAATTAAAATATATCTTTGAAGTGAAATTTGGATGAAATACAGGGTCATGAAAAATTGAAGAGTGTGGAAAATAGGATTCCAAATATCTCGGCAACTCATTATCCGATCAACTTCATGCTTTATGCAAAAATTATGTTTTTTTATTGTCTTTTATATTCATTTCTTAAAATAAACAATTTCGAAAATTTTTATATACCTTTCATCAGAACGAATATTTCGAGAGTCCGAAAAAAATTGTTCCGGTTAATCGAGGTTATTGATATGAAATAGGCTTCTTCCCATTATTACATACTAAGTACATACCAAATTGCAAGTCTCTATCTCAATTTTTTCGGGAGATAGAGCGTTTACAGACACACAGACGGACGGCAAAATTTTTTTTCTAAAAATATGTCTTTCGGAATCTCCTGTGTCTGAAACGTGTAAATCCGTCAAAAAAAAATTTCCGATTTTCAAAACGATTACAAGACTTACCCTATACTACGTATGATGGGTAAGTAATAAAAAAATGTAGATATTCCTAAAAATAAAAAAATCCTAAATTTATCAATTACAATTGAAAAAAACAACAACAAAAAACCAAAAACAAATTATTAGTATTTAAACAGTGTTGAATTCAGACATTTTTCTCCGGGGGTGATTTCTGTAGTTCTAGGAGAGAAATTGCATTTTGAGACTATTAATAAGCAAAGCATAAAATCCCAAACCTTCCTGATGAGTCGGGAGGTAGGGGGGGGGGGGATTTTAATAGGGAGTTGCATGGTTTCTGCTACTAGAAAATAATTATCTTGTATCAGTATTTAGAACATTTTACTTAACTGGGATGCACGCCACATTCACATTTTTTTAACATATTCAAGGAAGTCTATAATAAACATTGGTAATATTAGGCTGTATCAAAAGTATTTTTGTTTTTTGAATATTTTTATACCAAAGCTTGTAGTTGGCACTTTATCACCCCTATAGTTGAACTTAAAATGTTATTTAAGAGCATACATGTCCCTCTACATTCTATAACCATACAGGCTTCTTTCTTTCATTTTTAGGTTACATAAAGAGTGATACAAATGTTGAGATTTTATGAATCTTAAGGTATGACTTTAAACTAAGCCTTAAAACCAATCAGGCTTCCCAGGGCCATGCGAAGAGGGGGGCGAGGGGGGGGTCTTTGCCCCGGTTGCGGAAATTAAGGGGGCGCCAAATTTATACAACCAACCACGGTTTAATTCATTTATTTATTCATTTTTTTGGTCATCGATCATTTTCTGGGGAATTTCTTTTTCTCTTTTCATCATTCTTTTTTTTCTGTCTCAAAATATCATGATCGCTCCAACAAATAAGTGCAATTTTCTCTTATGCTATTTAGTTGTTTACAATTTCTGAATTAAAATTAAACCTTTTAAAAACGCAAAATGTTTATTCAATAGAATTTATTTCTGTTTCTGTACTTTATCAGTTTTGTGTTACCTGTCACAAAAAGAAGGGGGGGGGGGGGGGTGCCAAATTGAAACTTTGCCCCGGGCACAGTTTTCTCTTCGCACGGTCCTGAAGTAGCCTTCAAAACTCATGCAATTGGAGGCCAGGACAAAAGTAGTGTCTGGACAGTTTTAAGGAAGGGGATCTCAGCTTTGAAATCAAACCCAGAAGCGACAGATGAATTTTGACCAGTTTAAGAGAGAAAAAAAGGAGGAAAATTCATTCTTCACAATAAATTTTGATGTTAAAAATTAACAAAACTACACATTCAACAAATATTAAAGTTTCTGAAACACTGTGGAACTGTGAAACATTATTTTCTGGCCCCTGATTGGTTTCATTAAAAGTGTCAACAGTAACGTAGATTATAAAACATGCAAGGGGGAGTAAAAAAAATAATAAAAACTAAATTTTTATTGATTATTTTTTTATAAACCAAAAACTTTGAAGGGTGTCCATTACTGATACATTTACCTTATAACACATTGCAGCTTGACATTTATTAAAATTAAAATTGAAACATGATGTTTAAAATTTTCTAATTATTTTTTTTAATTAATCATTAAAAATTAGTAACATCGCACTTTTGAGATAAACTATCTGAAAGTGCAGTATGTGTTCTATTCTGGGCTGTAAACACTGAAATGATGCAATATTCAGACACAAATATGGGAATGGTGAAAGAAAATACGTAGAGCAAAAATACAAAAAAAAAAAAAAAAAAAATCCCTTAAAACTTAATTTTTAAAATATATAAATTGAATCTTGAAAAAATCTCTTTGAGAGGTTCTCAGGTATAACCTGGATACTCCATGCCCATAACCTAGATTATCCATGCCCAGGGCCTGATTATCCAAAAAGCACTTGAAGCACATGCTTCCCCTCTAATTCACATTTTAATTTTTTTATATTGTAATTTAAATTTTTTTTGGAAAAGAAAGTTTGTTTAATCCAAGAGGAAATCTGTGCACTACTTCACGAAACTTATTATTTAACAGAGCGATTCCACCGTTACGTGTGTGACTTTTAGAGAGTGTTTTTTTGCAAATTGAGACAAATTTTGAAGTGAAATTTTTTAGATAATGTTTTACTTTTTTTATTGCTATTACAGGACACATACAGAATCATTCTTGTAGTGACACCTTTAGTCTAAAGAAATAACATTTATTTATTTTTTTTAAATAGTAAAGTCGTTGTTACGTGTGTGACTCAGAAAACTCACACACGTAACAATGACTTTACTTTTTTTTTTTTTAGACTAAAGGTGTCACTACAAAAATGATTCTGTATGTGCCCTATAATAGCAATAAAAAAAGTAAAACGTTATCTAAATAATTTCACTTGCAAATTTGACTCAATTTGCAAAAAAACACTCTCTAAAAGTCGAACACATAACAGTGGAATCGTCCAATAGAGAAATATGAATGTCATCAATAGGATGTAATTAACCACTAGATGGAACCCGTCAAAATTTGACGGCAAACAACTTGATAGTACCATAAAAATAAAATTTATAGTTGCTTTAACTTAACAAATTTCATAGTGGGGAGCATAATATGATTAAGCGGTCACAGACCTTTCCATCAATATATCACATGAGGGGTGTGTGCAAAATTTAGAAAAGTATCCCTTGGGGGGGGGCAAAGTGGGGATATGGACATCGATGATGCATAATATGATTAAGCAGTCACGAACCTTTCCAACAATATATCACATGAGGGGTGTCAACAAAATTTACAAAGTATCCCTTGGGGGGGGGGGGGCAAAGTGGGGGGATGTACATGGGAGATGCATAATATGATTAAGTTGTCACAGACCTTTCCAATAACATGAGGGTACTGTGCAAAATTTAGAAAGTACCCCTTGGGGGGGGGGAGAGGGCAAAGTGGGGAGATGAGCATCGGAGATGCATAATATGATTAAGTGGTCACAGACCTTTCCAATGATATATAACATGAGGGTTGTGTGCAAAATTTAGAAAGTACCCCTTGGGGGGGGGTGGGGTGGCAAAGTGGGGAGATGGACATCGGAGATGCATAATATGATTAAGCAGTCACGGACCTTTCCAACAATATATGACATGAGGGGTGTCAACTAAATTTAGAAAGTATCCGTTGGGGGGGGGGGGGCAAAGTGGGGAGATGGACATTGGAGATGCATAATATGATTAAGTGGTCACAGACCTTTCCAATGATATATAACATGAGGGTTGTGTGCAAAATTTAGAAAGCACCCTTTGGGGGGGAGGGGGGCAAAGTGGGGAGATGGACATCGGAGATGCATAACATGAAAAAGAGGCCACAGGCGTTTCAACTTGCAACTTTTTTCTCGAAGGCATTTGACAATATTAAATTTTTTTTTACCCAAGACAATTTAACGATATTCTTAATTTTTTTGCATAATTCGTCAAACGTTCATGGAAAAAATCATGAAATTCGCTAATCAATAATTGATGAATTATAAAATTCAACAATCGATAGCAGTAAAATTGGTCAATCGATAATGGAAAAATCACGAAATTCATCAAATGGTCTCCCGTAAAAAAATTGTCCTGCACACAGATGTGATGATCAAAAGGGTTTTGAAGTATAGGACAAAATTAGCACTTGCCAAACAGCGAGTAATACTGAAAATTTGGCAATGGACTTTATTGCCACCACTGGTCAAACATAATAGTCACACTCACCAATTGCGATGATTGAATGGAAAAAGATTTTTTTCTCTGCTGTCGCTCGACAAATTTCGAAACCATTTGGCGAATTTCACGATTTTTTTCCCAAAATTGATGGATTGTGATTTTTTTTCTCGAAGCCATTCAACGATATTCAAAAACTTTTTTCCCCGAAACCAGTTGATGAATTTTGCGATTTTTCCACTGTCGATTAATGAATTTTGCAATTTTTCCACTATCGATTAACGAATTTTGCAATTTATCGACTATCAATTAACGAATTTCACGATTTTTTCCATGAACGAACAAATTGCGCACTTTCTTTCCGCTAATGTTTGACACATTTCGCCCTTTACAATTCAGCCAATGAGTTGAACGTTGTTTCTTTCCAGAAATGTCAGGAATGAAACAATGATTCTTTAGGATGAATTTCCTTCGTTCGATGCCCCATGGAAGAATGTGTGCGATGCAGCAACGGGCGTCACAGACTTTTTAGGGCACCTGCAGACTAAAAACATCTAACCAATCTTCGCGGGGGAAAAAAATCACAGATTTCGTCAAATGATTGAGGAAAAAACACTAATTTCATCAAAGGATCATGGGAAAACATGACTTTCGTTAAAAGACCACAGAAAAAACGTGAATTATGCAAAAGGATCGCGAAAGATAAGCAAATTTTGTCAAAGAATCGCAAAAAAGGAAATTTCACCAAAAGATCACGCTTTTTTACTAAATTTTGTCTAAAAATTGCAGACTAAAATATATTTTATCAAAGAATCGCTGGAAAATGCAAATTTCATTACGGATCATGAGAAATATACGAAATTCTTCAAAGGATCGCTGAAAAAACACGAATTTCATCAAAGAATTGCTGAAAAAACATGAATCTCGCCCAATAACAGAAAAATCATGGTTCATAATCATTATATCTAGTAGTACAGTCGAACCTCGTTAACACGAAATTGAAGGGACTGGGAATTTTTTTCGTGTTATCCGAAATTTCGTGTTAACCGTCATAATAGTGGCGCCATCTATGTTAGATATAATAAATAAATAAATTAACCTGCAAATATATCCCTGCTCAAAAAATCATAAATTAATAAGAAATAGTAAATTTCATTAACAAATTAATTTTCATTTTTTAGGCAACATTAATTTTATTTACATGCTAATCATATTTTTAAATAGTTCGTTATTGACTTTGGCTTCAATTTTTGTAGAGTACTTTTTTTAGGAACGTATGGACCTAATCTAATTTGTCCAAAGCTCGGGAAGTATCCTCTTGATCCATAAGCAAACGTTGTACAGTTTTCAATGCTGCGGTAGATTCATTTATTGACACTAAACTTTTCCATTCTGTGTCAATTTCTTCTTCCTCGTCTGACACTTTAATGTTGTCATCTTTATTTTTCAGCAATTATTTCTTCGTCTGTCGTCACATCCGAAGTCAGCACATCTTCATCTATGCAAATGTACTCGCAAAAAACAATGTCTAAGAAAGAATTTACCGATTTTGGTTACATATCTTTCTGCAGACAAGTCTATGACACTATTTAAATCTTGTCAGTCATCCGTTAGAAAATATGAAATCGCTCTCACCGAGAGCATCATAAAAAGCCTCTGCTTTATCTTGCAAAACTGCAAAAGTTAAAACAATGTTCTGGCTTATTGCCTCTTTTATCCACCGCAAGAGAGCAATTTCAATTTATTCATTCTTTCTTCTACACATTCGTTTTCTTACTGGTTTGAATTAACTCACACAATAAACCGCTTCAATCTTTTCGCGATTCTTTTAAAATTGTAGAAGAATTGTAGGTATCCCATACTTCGCCGCATTTTGTGATTTTTTCAGCACTTTATCGCTAACTTCGTTTAATTTTTTTGCTTGGTTTCTAAAGATACTGCTTTCTGTTTTCGACTCACCTTTCACAGAATTCTACAGAGCAACTGTAAACAGTGTTTCCATTATGTTTGTCAGGTAGTGAAGTAGAGATTGTCACTTCTTTCACTCACAGATAGGAGAATTCAGACCCCCGGTTTATAGTTTATGTTACTGTCAATACAGTCAACCAAGTAATGGAACAAACACTTTAAAAAAAAAGAAATTCCTTCCCCAAACTTTCATTGTGACTAATTTGCTCATATGGTTAATGTGGGAACACTTGCGCATATCAGAGATCAAAGAAAAGCAGGGATTATTCAGGAATTCAGTATTTCAGAATTATCTGAAACCCTTTTTCACTTTAAATCTTTTTCAAACCATGAGAAAATTCCACTTTTAATAAGAGTATGTGACATTTAAGTTTGAAATATCGAAAACATTGTGTAAGAAATCATGTTTTGACTTTGAAGCGAAAAAAAAAATTTCGCCTTAAGCGGGATTTTCCGAAATTCTATTTCGTGTTAAACGAATTAATTAACATTGATTTTCAGACTCATCTGACGGGACCGGAAAATTATTTCGTGTTAAGCGATTTCGTGTTAACGAGGTTCGACTGTATATGTAAATACAGTTTGTGATGTAAGACAAAATTAACACTTACCAATCGGCGAGTAATACTGAAAATTGGTGATTGATGTTATTGCCACCACTGGCTAAACTTAATAGTCACACTCGCCAATTGCGATGATTGAATGTAAAATGAAACTTTTTTTCCCGCTGCCACTCAAAGAATTTTGAAACCATTATGTGAAGTTTTTCCCAAAACCATTTTGTGAATTCCCGATTTTTTCTTCAAAATCATTTGACGAAGAGACTTTTTTCTTGAAGGCATTTGACAATATTGAATTTTTTTTTACCCGAGACAATTTGACGATATTCTTAATTTTTTTGAGCAATTCGTCACACGTTCATGGAAGAAATCATGAAATTCATTAATCAATAGTCGATAAATTGCGAAATTCAACAATCGTTTGCGGTAAAATCGTAAAATTCGTCGGTCTCCGGTAAAAAAATTGTCTTGCACGCTGATGTGATGTTCAAAAGGGTTTTGAAGGTATTTATTTTATTTGTTGTATTGTGTATAAATAGGTGTCGATTTTAGGTGTCGATTTTAATTTTAGCATTAAAAATGAATTTAGGCTCATTTAATAGTTTGCCAAATCGATCCAAATAGAAATTGCATTTTTTGAGCTCTGTCCTTTTGTTTGTATAGTACAGAAAATAATTCACATAATACAAAATTGGAACTCTTATAGCCCGTTTATTATTTATTCATACGGTGTTCCGATTACTACAATAAAATTCATAATATGCGAGAAAATGGTGATTTTTTTTTTTTAAACTCATACTTACAAATTATAACTGTTTTGATAAAAGCATACATCTAACACATCACTGAATGCTTTAATATCTTAGCAAACTGTTAATATTTACGATATATTTACATTATATGGTACTTTTCAGATATATGGACATCATTGTCGCCAAGCATACATTTACATACATTATGCATTAGCATACATTTTGGCATGGTGTCCATATAATGGAAAAGTACCCATTATATTGTTTGTATGTATACAAATCTTCTATAAAACATTAACCTTCTCACCGTCGTGAAGTGATATATCCGTTCACTATGCTCAGGTTTCACTGCAATAGAGGCATTGTTTAAATTTATATAATTCTACAAATATGATGCAGTTTTAAAATATTGATTAATGATTAATACTGTCAAGGAATATACTCATACACGTAATTAAGTTTTTTATACCAAGTTTGAAAATTCATCTTTTTTTGACATTTAAAAAAAAAATAACAGAAAAAATATTACAAATTTGCTGATTTGCTCGGCGGTCAGATGATTAAGTAAATATTAATGATTAGCAAAACTGGTTCTATCTATGAAGTATATTATTTCGCACAAAAACCCCCAACAACAAAATATTTACAAAGAATAAGTAATCGTCTTTAAATATACAAAAAACAATGTGATTAATGGCCAGGTTTTTTTTTATATACAAAAGAAAAACTGAAATAACCTCATTCATTTCACCTGAAGTCAAAAAGTTTTTTTTTTTTTTCCATTCATGGGCAAAGCACGAAATCAATAAAATCACCAATTTGTGACAAATTATAAATCACCCAAGAACAAACATGCAATCTGGTATAAAATGAGTGTAATAAATCAAAACATTCAAGATTTGTATACATACAAACAATACAATGTAAAATATTTCTTAAATATTAACCTGGTAGCAGAAACACTACAGCACTGCAGCAGATTATTTTAGACATTGCAGATTCATTTTGCAGCTTTAAAAAAAAAAATGCTGGGCTTATAAAAGTTGTTAAAATTTAGTGTCTCTAGATTTATTGTATATTTTTATTATATTGCAAATCAAAACATTCAAGATTAATGAAAACATTCGAGATTAATGAAAACATTTAGTGAAGTGTGAAGCATCATGTATGTATAATAAGAATTACGTGAATTATTTGCTGTACTATAGAAACAGAAGGTAAAAAGCGATTTCCATCTAGATTGATTTGGATTTGGCAAAACGCTAGAATCGAAATCGACACCTACATATTTATGCTTAACATAAAATGAGCCTAAATTCAGTTTCGACACCTAGTTATTTATACAAATTATATAATAAATAAAATAAATACCTTCAAAACATAGATCAGCGTGCATTAAGCCATGTAGATAGCGATATATGCGAGGATATATGTTTTGTCAATCCGAATATGCTTCTGGAGAGTAACAAGCTCTCAGCTTATTGGCTGAATGCCGACGCATGCGTATTGAACACAATTTTAAGGGAGTTCTGTTTCTGGATAGTAACCGGCCCTCAGCTCATTGGCTGAATGCTCACGCATGCGTGTAGAACCCAATTCTTCAGGAGTTGACAGAATTCAGCTTTAGCTTTAAATATATGGATGTGGCATCCTGATGTACATGTTATGTTAGAGTTAGAAATCACCCGGAAAATTGAGCAAGCATCTACAGGTACTACATATATCTGAAGTATACACAGAGAACATAAAAAAGCTGTTTACTGAAATATATGGACCTCGGCTAAGCTACTCCCAGGAATAATATTAGTATCATTGGTGAGTTTTTATGAAAAAAGAATTAAAAAAAACTTTTGCCAAATGAAAGGGGCCTCCAAAATGATACTGTGCTTTCCCTAGATTCAGGGGTTAATCGGGCCCGGTCCGGTCCATGCCCAATGCCATAGCGCTGACTTTATCCATCACAACATGAGAGTTTATAGACTCACAAGCTCTCTGTTTTATTAAAACACAGAACAGATTGGCGATAAATCACACTATTTGAAAGAAAACAGATCATTTTTTATAGCAAGTGGTGGATGAAAACATAAACAAGTATCTGGAAAAGCACAAAGAATTTGGAGAGAGTATGTAACTTACCTCACAGTAATATTTGTTAAGCAATCAATGCTCAATTTCCAACCATCCTCGGACTCTTTCAATTGTTCGAAATAATTGAATGCCTATTAACGAGAGAAAAACAGATCATATAAATGTGATCAATAATAAGAAGGTGGGGTTCAATTTCTGAAAGTGAATTGTGAACACAGGGTTGCCACTCAAGTAATTTCCCATACCAAATCACATGTTATGAAAAAACAAGCATACAAAGAAAATCTAACTTTTGTCAATAACAGAAAGAATAAAAGGTACAGATGTCGCAGATGCACTAGAGTTTCTTTATGCACCAAAATGGTGATTTTTTGCCTGGCGTGGCAACACGGAGATTTTGGCCGGTAGACCAGGTGGTGTGTATTAATCGAAGCTCTCTGATATTAATAGCTGAGTCAGATCTATTCTTAACAATGTGTACGTTTTATAATAAATTAAACATTGTATGTGTTTTATAATAAAATAATTTGTGTGTGCTTATAATAAAAATTGTGTGCTTTATACAAAAATTGTATGTTTTATAATAAATTGTGTGTGTGTGTGTTTTATAATAAAAATGTGTGAGTTTTATAATAAAAAATAAAACTAACAATGCATTCAAAAAACAGGATTTTCTTGCCAAAATGGCACAAAAACAAAAAATGTGTTACCCCTAGTGCATCTGCAACATCTCTTCTGAATAAAAATAGGCTACTTTTATGTTAGCAAGATGCAAATCTTGGCAAAAACATAATTTTATCACCAACAACCGCTTTTATTTTTTTTGCGAGTGCCAATTAGAAACAATGCTTTGATGTTGAGATCAAACATAATTTACAATATTATTTCTTCTTATTATTTTTTTTTTATTTGAAATAAAAAGAGTTAAATTGCATGGATTTTATTATATGTACTAAGTATATGAAATGAAAGTTATGCATTTTAAAAGAAATGAGTAAAAGGTTTATACTTTATATGAAATGAATGCAATACAGAGAATGGCAATGGGAACACATTTGCGATTTATCATCTGCTACCGGCTAACATAACAGTACCAAAAATAGATACAAATTTAGCTGTAAAAGATCTAAAAACGTTTTTATTTTCTGTGTCTTTAAAGAAATTCTGGTATATATCTTTTACATTTTCAACAATTTGTTCTATGTTATGAGAGAACCTTGAAACTGAAATAGGTATTAGCTTACCCTTGATCTCGCTTCCGGGTTCTCCTCTAAAAATCCTTGAATAATCTCAACATCCATTGGAGAAACACAATGTAAACACTGAAAGAGAAAGAGATATTTATAAAAAAAATCATTAAACTAGTTTGAATGCTAAATATAAAAATACATGTGCATGAAAATAACAAAGAAAAACAACTAAAATGAGACAGATTATTAAGACAGATTATGTGAACTCAAGTAAGGAACTCTAAGTGACAAAAGTGGGTATTACCATTTGAAACATGAAAGTTGATGCATTATTAGGTAGCTTCCACTACAATAAATAAGGTATCCAGAATAAAGCAAACATATTTTAATGTTATGAAAAATTTTAGTACATTTTCACTGATTATGATCTTATCAGACCTTAAAACCTCCCTCTGTTCAAATGTTGTTATATATACAGTGCACTCTCGTTAATGCTTAAGATATATCTCCAGTTAATGTGGAAATTTTGTTTTCTTCATCATTTTGTTATTTGCAATTTAATGTTACAGACATCACTTAATACCATTGTACCTTGTACCTACCACCTCACTTAATACCTTGTCCATTGGATAATGTGGACAATATTTTCACTAATTGACCATGCAAAATAACATGATTTATTCTTTTCAATTAACAAATTTCATTAACTTGTTTTTACTAAAATTTGTAAATTAAAGATAAAGTTGTTTCTTGATAACCCATTTAATTTCTGTCAAGGATTGAATTCAATTTATTCAATGCACGGCCACCATTGAAATGCTTGCATTCTTTTATGAAGACTTTGCAGTTAGTGCAGACGAAAAATGGCTTCCCTTGGAAGTAGGGGAGACCGGTTCACAAGGGACCACTTTTTCAGTTAACATTTTTTTTCGGTACTTTTCGGTTAGCCGAGCGCCAGTGATATATGTACATATATGAATACATATGTATATACATATATATGTATATATATACATAGTTATATGTATATATATGCAGGGATCTGTTTAGGAAAAATTGAGTCCTTTAAAGGACTCTTCACAAAATTTTTCATTTCAAAAAAGGACTCTTCACAAAATTGTTTCCCCTAAAACAGGACCCTTCACAAAATTATTTGTCTTAAAAATAGGTTTTTCACAAAATTTTTCTATCTTTAAACCAAACATTTCACAAATGAATCATTTAAAAGTAAAATCTAACCTGTCACTTTTACATATATAAAGAAAATATATGTATTTTATATTCCATATATCTTTTTAAAAATGCATAAACAAGAACCTGAATATAACAACCATTTCAAATTCACAAAATTATGATTAGATTTTTCACAAATATAAAAAGCTGTTCACAATTTCACAAAAACAGGACCCTGTGAAAAAAGTCTGGACAGACCCCTGATATGTGTATGTATATATATGTATACGTAGATATGTGTATATGTATATACATATGTATTTATATATGTACATATATCACTGGCGCCCGGCTAACCGAAAAGTACCTTTTTTTCTCTTTAACAGACTGACCGATCTGTATGAAAATAATTTTGAATATTCCTTTTCCTTAAACCTTCTTATATCCATCATAATTTTTTCACAACATAGTTTTCAATACATTTTTCAAAAAAAAAAAAAATTATATACACTTGTAAAGTGGACCAGTGTACCCCGGAAGCAAGGTACACTGGTCCACCCACCGGGGTACAGTGGACCACTATTAGGTATTATCTAAAATACAATATAAATCTATTTTTCATTAATCTAATTTTTTTTGTTGTCCCTTCACCCGCAAAATAACATAGTAATATAAATTTTGAAACAAAAACGAAAAATTAATTATATTTTGAAAATAATAACAGATTAATACAGGAACAATTGCAATTTAGTTGAAGTTATTACTTAAGTACAAAAAAATCAGCGCACATTAAAATTTGCAAATGAAATTCCAAAGTACTTATGAGTAAGATTGAGCCTGGAATTTTCAAGAAATAATTTTGAGTCTGAGAGCAACATTATGAAATCATTGACATCAACAGCAGATTCATCTGACAGTTTCGGAAGAAATAAACTGATTTCCATTCAATTTGTGTCTCATGAATCTTACTTGAATAGAATCATCAACAATTAGACTAGTTATATTTATCAAAGGCAGTAAATACAAAACAAAATATTTCTTACTATGTTAAATAAATTGTTATTTTTATTTGTTTACTTTATTTTACAGTTAAATCTACTTTAAAACAATCTTTCTTTATAGAAAAAAAGCAATTATTAAATATTTTGAACATTCTGCATTACAGGAGCAGAGTGGATTGTGGACTACTGTGCCCCAGGAGTGGGTGGTCCACTGTACCCCATGTTGAAGTTCAATAAATAATCATATTAATATTGTTTATAGCTTTCTTTTAAACATACACTAGGATTTTTCAAAATTTTAGGGAGGAATTTTAGGAATTTTTTCCCAAATTTTAGGAAAATTTTAGGGGCATTTGCGATATTTTTAACATTACAAGTATGTCATAACAGTATTTTTGTGCTAGTGAGGCACATGTGGTACACTGCCAAAGAATATTCCCATCAGTCCAATGAATTCAGCCCTTGTTTCATGGGCTTGTGTTGTTTGTTGCGAATGAGGGCATTTAAATTTGCGCAATAACCGGCTGCATATTACAAACCGTTTTGACAGATTATGCTTACTGCAATTGTATTAGTTAGAATTTTGAGTTCCTGGATCATTGAGCCTAACCAGAATGAATGCTCTCCTTCTCTCTCTTTTGGATGTTCTCGGTGAACCTAGAGAACAAGAGGCAGGAAGCAGGGGCGATTATGAAAAAAAAAAAATTCTGAAGCTCACAGGAAAAACTTCTGAAAGGTTTTTTTTAACACTTCTTTGTCGAAATTTGCATTTTTTCCGCGATATTTTGACAAAACATGCATTTTTTTTGCGATTCTTTCACAAAATTCACCTTATTTGCATGATTTATTGACAAAATTCCACGTTTTTCTGCAATCTTTTGACGATATTCGTGTTTTATTTGTGATCTTTTGACGATATTTGCGTTTTTTCTTCGATCTTTTGACAGAATTTGCATTTTTTTTTCGAGATCTTTTGACAGAATTTGTGTTTTTTCGCGATCTTTTGGCGGAATTTGCATTTTTTCGCGATCTTTTGATGGAGTTTGAATTTTTTTCGCGATCCTTTGATGAAATTTGCGTTTTTTTTCTGTAATCTTTTGACTAAATTTGTGATTCTTAGATGAAATTCGTGTTTTTTCCGTAATCTTTTGACGAAATTTGTATTTTTGTGCGATCGTTTGACGAAATTCGCCTTATATGCACGATTGATTGAAAAAATTTCGCGATCCTTCAACGAAATGGGCATTTTTTTTTCACAATTTTTTGATGAAATTCGTGTTTTTTCCGCAATTCTTAGATGAAATTATCTTTTGCCTTGATTTTTGGATGAAATTTGAGGGGTTTTTCACAATTTTTCTAATCAAAATTCATGTTTATTCCGTGATTTTTTAAAGAAATTCTAGTTTTTTTTCCTCTGAGATGTTTAAAAAAAATTTGCGATCCTTTGAAGAAAATCTTATTTGTTGCGATCCTTAGATGAACTTTTAGTTTTTTTCAGGAATATTTGTCAAAATTAGCTTTTTTTTTTCACCACGATATCCTTGGATGAAATTTAAGTTTTTTTCCCGATTCTTTGTCGAAATTTGCTTTTTTTCAAGCTCTTTTGACGAAATTTGCATTGTTTTAACGAACTTTTGACAAAATTTGTGTTATTTCCGCGATCTTTTGACAAAATTTGCGTTATTTTAGCAATCTTTTGACGAAATTTGCATTATTTTAGCAATTCTTTGACGAAATATGCGTCTTTTTTGGTGACCCATTGGTCAAAATTCACGATATTTTTCGGTGAAATTTTGGCGATCTCGAATTTTTAGGAACAAGAAGAAAATTTTAGGAGAATTTTAGGAATTTTAGGGGATAAAATAATATTTAGGAAATTTAGGGGGAATGCTAGCCCTGAACATATTAACTTTAAAGTAAAATAAAAACAAGTATCTTAGCTTTGCAAAAAAAGCTGTTTTATTTTATTTATCTACACAACCTTTCATTACTAAAAAAATAAAAATATGATGATGAAAAATTTTACTTTTAGAAGCTCAAAACAACCAATCAGGATAAAATAGTTCAATCTGAGCTAAACTTATTTTCTGAAGGCTATAAATAATCATTGCAGTGTTGTTGTCTATTAGGATAGAAGAGAAGCTTAAAAAAAATTTAAATAAATAAAATATTAGGGGGGTGGTCCACTGTGCCCATAGGTCCAGTGTGTACCGTTCTCCCCTATGCACTAATGGGAGTTCACTGTGTTGTGTATTACAATAGAATCTTTTAAATCCGCACACTTAAAATCTGTGTAACATTGCAGATGTAAACTGTGAAACTTACAGTTAAGTTTTACGAACAAAATTCAAGATGCCGCTGAAATTGGCAGCGATCGCAATGCTTATTTTACTACTTTTTTTGTTAATCATGCTCTGTTGGCAATTACAGCTCATTAATTACTGACATAAAATTATTTTACTTTTGATTTTTATGTAAATTAGCATGTATCTATAACGAAAATTGGCCATATTTAGGTCCTGCACAATATTTACAAATGCAAACTGTACAAAAAAATTATTTATTTTTCTTGCATTCATTTTTCCATGTTTGAAAATTTATTTTTATATTTTCAATATATACACTTTTTAATACATAATTCTCGTTAATATGATCAAACTCAAGCTTTTTCTCAAATAAAATATGAATTTATTTCAGAAAAAATTCAAGATCTGATATCGATCACAGTCTTTTTTTATTATTAAATTCCTACTATTAGCTCACACTCTCTATATATATATCTTGTTGGAATTTTCAATCGTTAATCAAATATTTTCTATTCATCCATTCATGTTCAAATAAATTTTTTTAAACTTGTACTGGATGACAATTGATGTTAATACAGTTTTTTCAAATATTAATTCATTAATTAAATTTAATTAATTAATTTTAATTTTATATTTCATTTCTGTTCAAAAGTATAGACTCACTCCATATTTATAGTCTCACATTCACACGTAAAAACATAATGGGGCTATTCACGGACGAAGATCAGGCGGCTCACGGGCAAAGGAGACTATAAATGTGGAGTGAGTCTATACTTTTGAAAAGAAATGAAGTATAAAACTAAAATTAAATAATAAAATTTAATTAATTAATTAATATTTGAAAAAACTGTATTATCGCTAACTGTAACATCGCTATGGCACTTTATTGTAAAGTTTGGTAATTTTTTAAATTCAATATTTGAAAAATGGCATAATCATTAGATTTTAGATTTATATCAAGAAAAATACAATTATTTTATCTTTCTAACGCAGTTTGTCTAACAATTTTGTGAGAAATACTTTTCGAGCTATTAATTTTTGGTATTTTAGCTATTTATTTTTTATTTAATTTTTAATACATTTCAAAAATTTCTCTTTCAGATATTTAGCAGGATATAAATTTAGGAATAAATACTGTCAGTGGCGAAGCGTGTAGATCGCTGGAAAAAAAATTCTATTGACTTTAATTGACTTTAAAAAAAAGTTTTTATATTACTGGTTTTAAAGACATTTTTTAATTACAGTAGAACCTCGATCCATCGTTCCTGCATCTTTCGTTATCCCGTATGTATGGTCTAGTTTTAAAGGTCCCGTCACGAATACTATTTAAATAATGTTAATTATACCTGCTTAGGTCGTTTTTGAAACATGCAAATTCCCGCATCTATTGTTAAAAAATTTTGTAGACCTTCGAAAAAAAATGGAGAATTTATCCTATTGTATTCATGTTTAAGAAAAAGTTGTTCTAATTGTGACCTTGGATGCACGTGCATATTGATAAACTGAGAGCGATTCCATGAGAGTTTGGTGATCTTTAAATGCAATCACCAAACGGGCAATAAACATGCCATTCTGTAAGTGGTAACCCTTCAGTGTACAGGTGGAATGAAAAAAATGTTTGCAATAGAAAAAAAAATGTAAAATGATGAGCAGTGAATTGTCTTTATAAAATCATCACCTTTGACGATTATGCATCAATTGATGAAGAGGTTGCAACATGTGGCTTGATTTCTGTTCAAGAAATGATCGCAGAGAATGAAAAATGGATGATGATACCTGTCGCGAATCCAATTGAATTCCTACTAACAGGAGATGTTTTCATAAATGTATCTTTCTAAGCTGTGTGAGAAAGATGTTTTTGTTTTCGAAATTGTATTTTTCTAAGCTGTGTGAAAAAATGTGGTTGTCAGAAATGGTTTTGTAGAATGTTTTTGTCGGCACGGAAGTGATAAAATAAAGATATTCGTTATGTTTTTTTAAGAAGACTGTTTTTCACGTATTAAAGTATTATTTTCCTTTGCTTTAAAAAATGACGAAAGTATTAAAACGGGTAGTTTTAGTGTTTCAAAAATCGCTATGTATGTATTTGCGATAAAATTGGTGCCCGAACAGAAGGGCATAGGAAGTGATATTTTTTAAGTGGAAAACTGTTCAATTATGGATGCGTTAAAAATAAAAAGAACGCCGCTTACAAGCGCACTTACGAAGATTTTAAATGCTTTAAACGAAGCTATTAACCAGTCAAGCCCAGATGTTAATCTAATAGAAGAGCTTTTAGATCAATTAGTAGACAAAGCATCCATCAAGATCACGTTCCACAGATGACGAAATATTAAATTATATGTTGTCGAATGGGTCTCCAGAAAAAGATTATGTAAAAGAGTTCGAGGCATGCGAGGAATACCATGAAAAATTAATAACAGTGAAGCAAAGTGTAAGACATTTTTTTGTTAAGCCTACCGTCGAACATCAGCCTCTTTTACCTAATTCGATAGAAAACGAAAGAATGGGATCCCGCACACTCAGATTGCATGAAATTAGTTTACAGCCGTTTGATGGGGACTCAAGATCGTGGCTAACGTTTTGGAATACCTTCAAGAAAATTCACGAAGACACTGTGTTAGACGATCACTCGAAGTTCGTATATCTGATGCAAGCAATTACTCCGAAATCGAAAGCGTCTCAAATTGTGAAAAGTTATCCTATATCGGCTGAAAATTATGCTAAAGTAATTCAACATCTAAAAGAAAGATTCGGAAGAGAAGACACTTTGATACAAATTTATGTTTGCGATCTGCTGCAGCTGGTATTATGCAATAATAATACATCGAAAAGAGAGTGCAATTTGTCATCGTTATATGACAACCTAGAAACCAAACTTAGATCGTTGGAATCTCTTGGGGTCACAGAGGATAAATACGCGAGCATTTTATTCTCGTTGGTGGAATCGTGTTTACCTCATGATGTTCTCCGAATTTGGGAACGGGATCGTGAAAAGTCTGATCAAAGTAAGAGTGAATTAAATTCTATACTTAATTTCTTAAAAAATGAAGTGTTGTCTGAAGAACGTATTTTATTGGCGCGTACAAGTTTTGGTTTTGATAAATCTAAGAATTTTACTAGATTTAAAAATGTTGAATATAATTCTGTGCCAACTGCTACTGATTTATTTGTAGGTAATAAATCTAAGGATAAATATTTAATTAAGAAATATGAGGAAACATGTATATTTTGTGACAAGTGTCACTTATCAGAAAAATGTTTTAAAGCTAATTTGCTTTCTTTTGAAGATAAACGAAGTATAATTTTGAAAAAGGGGCTTGTTTTGTCTGTCTTAAGAAAAATCATATTTCACGTCACTGTAAATCGAAGATTAAATGTTTAAATTGTGGTAAAAGGCATTTTGCTGTAATGTGTCAAAATGTTTGTAATGAAGAAAGTAATACGGCATTAGAAAGTCGTAAACATGAACATGAGTCAGGGAGTAGTGATACTGTTTTGACTACTCAAGGTTCCGACCCAACTGTGTTATTACAAACTTTGCATGTACGTGTAAAGCACGATGGTAAAGAAAAAATTGTACGGGGAGTCATAGATACGGGCTCTGAGCGTTCATATTTATCAGAAGATGTAATTAAGTATTTGAATTATAAAAGTATTGATGAAGTTAAATTAATTCATAAATTATTTGATGGTGTTGAAACAAGTGAGACAAACCACAACAAATATAGAATTCATTTAAGTAGTATTGATAATAGTTATAAATGTGATATGCATGTTTTAGATGTTCCTGTTATTTGTTCTAATTGTCTGAGTGCAACGAAGACTCATACACAGCGCAGTATTACTTGGCCCCATATATAGTTACGATGGATATTAAAACCTTTCGTCAAGCATAACTCAAAAAATATTTAACGGATTTTGTTCAAATTTTTACAGTACCTATAAAGGTGACAACGACGTCTATTTATTACAAAGAATAAATGTCAAACCGTTTGGAAATTATATTAAAAAATAGATAAAAAAGCACAATTAAAAGTACATACGTCACGAAAATTTTGTGCGTACGTCATTTTCACTGGCGGGAGATTTTCGTAGACAATCGGAATTGAAAAGTTCATGGAGTACATGGAGCAAAAAATATGCACGCACTAATATTCAGCACAATAAAATATACAGTCAAACCTCGTTATACCGCCATTATCCGTTCGAGAAATTTTTGGCGCTATAACGAGTTTGGCGGTATATCGAATTAGAATACAATAAAAATTAATTTTCATACTATTATACTATTATTATTATTATTATTATAAAAATAAATATCATAATGCCTTTTTATTAAATTATCCAATAGTATATAGTATATTATAATAGTATAAATTAATATAATGTAATTAATATACAAAATATAATTAATGCTACATCATTCAAAATTATCCAATTAATGTATGAAATTAACATGCACTTACCTCTTTATATAATCAATTTTAGATAAAGTAGATAATTATGCACATAACAGACACACACATACATTAAATCTCACACTGCATTTTATTTTACTTTAATTATCTTTTACAGGAAAATATTTTAAAATGCTAGTTTGAGTTTTCCTTTCAATATTGATTTTTTCAATATCTTTTTCTACAACTAAAAGATTGTTCATCATTTTTTTATCAGTTGCATGTTTTTCTAAGAAAATTCTTATTTTTCCAATGCAATTTTTAACTTCATCAGATGTAATATGCGGCGTTTCAGCTTCTTCAGATTCGCTGTCAGATGAATTTTCATTTTCATTTTGATTGGCAACAATTTCTTCGATTGTCAAATCTTCAACTGTTGAAACACTTTTGTCTATATTAATGTACTCAATTGCCGATAGAGGATGTTCAATATCTGTTAATTTGTGTATTTCGTCTTGTAGTTCCTGAAGTGCTGTACTATTTTGTTTTTTAGTTGATCCTTCAGGTTTAATCAATCCAGTATGTTTCCAGCAGTTAACAATAGTTTCTGATGAAATTTCATCCCATGCTTTTTTTATCATGCGAATAGCATCATGTAAAAGGATTGGAGAAAAATCATCTTTACTGATTTTTCAATGATATGGTGGACGTGATACTTTCGATAATGAGCTTTGAATGAGTTTATTATACCCGCATCCAAAGGTTGAAAAAATCCAGTGCAGTCAGGAGGTAAAAATTCAATGCGGATATTGCTCATTGGATATGCTTTGTGAAAAGGGGCATTATCCAAAATCAATAAAATATGGCGTTTGCTTCTTTTCATTTCTATGTTGAAATTCGCTAACCATTTTTGAAATAATGCTGAAGTCATCCACGCTTTGTTATTATTCTCATAATCTACATAAAGAGCAGGATTAAAAATTTTAAAACATCATGGCTTAGCTGATTTTCCAATCACTGTCATAGTTCTTTTATCAGATCCATCACTATTCGTACAGAACACAAGAGACACACGATCTTTTTTTTTCTTTTGCATCCTTTAGCAGGCCCACTCGAAATTATTCTATCTGGTTGCAAGCGGAAAAAAGCCACTTTCATCCATATTGTAAACGTCCTCTGGTTTATATTCTAAAATCAGCGCACTCAGTTTTTTGCGACCATTTGACACAATATCTTCATCAACACCTGCAGTTTCACCACTTCGTATGTACTGAGAGAATCCTCGTCGCTTTTTAAATCTGTTCAACCAGCCACTACTGTATTCGAAATCTGTAATATTCATTTGCTGGTCAAGGACTTTTACCTGCTCTCTGATCACATCTCCGTTGATGGTAGCATTTTTAGCACTCATTTGTTGTATCCATGTGCAAAGGGCATCCTCTAAGTCTTCATGTTTCGCTGTTTTCAGTCTTTTTACAGATGATTGCAGTTCGTTGGTGTTAATCCATTTTTCTGTATTCATCAAAATGTCTCCGATGCAGCGCCTGCTAACAGGCTTTTTCCAGAGTGTAGAGAAATGATTGGAGATGTGTTGCTGCAATACATTCACATTTCTTTCTTTATATTCACAAATTTCCCGCTTTTCCGAAATTGATAAAACTGCTCTTTTCACCATAATGAGTTAAAATAAAGAGACAGGATGATATTTTACAGATTTAGCTGGTGAATTCTTCGATGTTTCAATCAACGTCTGACCAAAATTTTGAACAAGAGATTTTGCATTGCACACCGTTTTCTTTCTAGAAATCGACATAAAGTACAGGGAGAAGTTCTTTTTTACATAGTTCTCACCTGAGAGAGGAGAGACCCTTTCAGCCAATGGCGTGCCACGCTTTGTTTTCGCCCCACTCCAGAAGCGCATCGGATCACGTGACTCGCCAGTCTGAATCAGAACTTTCACTTGCTCGGCACCTCAGCGGGCGTTATTTTTCTTCTCCCAATGACAGGTAGAATGGGTAGCAGGTGTTGAGAACAATACGAATTCTTTGCTATTCAATAAAGTTTGAATTGAGCTTGAAAACATCTAGACACATGAAAAGGAAGAGCCCTTTGAAATTCTAACAAAAAATTTTAAAAAGAAAGATATGCAAAGAAAATACAGTAATTTCTAGACATTTTTTTTGGCGGTATATCGAGTTGGCGCTTTAACAGATACATTACATTGAAATTCCTATTTGGCAGATTTGTTCATAGATGCAATTGGCGGTTAAACGGAATTGGCGCTATTTCGAGATGGCACTAAATCGGGGTTTGACTGTATTTCAATTTAGTAGAAATCGAAAATTAATCTGGATTTTTTTCTGTTTGAAAGAAAAACCCCGCAATAACTTGGTAGACTTGGTAATAGAGATTTGGCGCAAATCTCAGCAACAGCAGCTTTTTTTATTTCGCGTGTGTAAATTTAAAAAAAAATTCTTTGGTGTTTAAATAAAAGGTTTCGATTTATGGCATTATTTTTTTTTTCTCTTTTTAGCATTTTAAATGGGATTAATGAAAGGCATGTTTTTTAAATTAAATGAGTGAAAGGTTTATATTTAAATGAAATGAATTCAATATGAAAATGTTATAGGAACAATATTTGGCGATTTATCAACTGCGCCAGGATAATATAAAAGTACCAATATATCAAACGGTATGTAGTATGTGAAATGAAACAATTATATTATAATCACCCATGGTACAAGAAAAAAAACTAATATTCTGCATTCAGAGGGAAAAATCCATCTCCTGTGCCGTAAGATTTGGCGAGTTCTTTTTTGTGTATATTTGGCATTCTATTTTGTATATTTTCTATTTGGCATTTGGAAAAGAGATTTTTACCTTTTTATCTGTGCCTTCGGAAATATTAAAAAATAAAAAAAAGATTTACATATATCAAGCGTATAATGTTATGTTTTGCATTTTTATACGGACCACTTTTCCATTTTTAGATTTTAAATGCTATTTATTATTTACTAGCCGTTTATTAATTGTCTACAATTTACCCCCCTGACAACAACAATTATTTATCACAAAAATGCCTCTTAGGTTTGTTAAATAAGTTTGTTTATGTATTTTCATTACTTATTAAAATATCGAATATGGCGATAAAATTTTATTTTAGCATCGTGCTTAAATTTTTAAGATGGTTCAAAAACATGCTTTAATAAACGTATGTTTGTAAATATTTGAAAAACATGTTTTACCGCTCTCTTGAAAAATTTTGTAATATGCTAAAACTACCTTTTGGCACCATTTTAAATTTTTTTTGCCAACCCACATAGGATACGAAACATTTCCCCATTCAGATACACAGGCAAGGCTGGTCTCAAACAAGAGTAAAGATAGCAACAATATTGTTTTAACTCTATAAGAGTTACAATAATGATATTAAATGCTCCGATTGGCTTTGGGCTCAGTTACGAAAGTTTCTCTTAAAAAAACTGATGAAGTCTTAGTCTTTTACATTTGTTTCAAATGAAGCTCGCTCTACAAGGTATTAGTTAACAATACAAACAACACTAATGGCATGGAGGCAAAAGTTTTAATTTAAATGTATATGTATATATTTGAACCCCCCCCCCCCCCCCCTGACATAAGCAATTGGCTGCAAACGCGATAACGAAACTTTCACTTAACTTAATAACATGTAGCTAATATAGCCCTCAGGGTACTTTGCAGTTATACAGACCTTGTGGTTTTTTTAAAAAGCTTGAGACAATTCAGGTTTAAGAAGTTGATATTTACTGTCAAATGATATAAACAACTATGAACACAAAACTGATGAATTATTATTCAGGTTTATGTATGTATTTAAAAAAATTGCATCTGATTACACATTAGATAAATTACTTCTGTTTGCATTTAATAACTGATAAACGGCTTCTGTATATTAAATGAATTGTTTAAATATTGGGAAGAGGTGGCGAGAGGTAGAAAGACGAGTAAACAAACGGGTAGACAGACGGGTAGAGAGACGAGTAGCGAAATAGGTAGGCTGATGGGTAGCGAAACGAATAGACAGACGGCTAGAGAGAAAGGTAAAAAGAGGGTTGACAGAGGGGTAGCGAGATGGGTCACGAGACGGGTAGCGACACCGGTAGACAGGAATGTAGAGAGAAAGGTTGCGAGACACGTAGCGTGGTAGATAAAGAGACGAGTAGAGAGATGAGGACAGAGACGAGTTGACTGACGGGTAATGAGATTGGTAGCGAGTATGGTACAAAAACAGACGGATAGTGAGACGGGTATACAGACGAGTAGAGAGACAGTAGATGGGTACGGAGATGGGTAAGAAGATGGGTAGAGAGGCGTATAGTCAGACGGGTAGAGAGACAGATAGACAAGTTGTGAGACAGATAGACATATGTGTAGCGAAGTGGATAGAGACATGGCTAGACATAAAAGTAGTTAGACGGATAGACAGATGGTTAGAGAAATAGACTGACGGGTAGGGCTGGATTATTTATCGATATATCGGTCAAATATTGATATTTTTTAATTATCGCAATACCGATACCTGAGCTCTGATTCTGACGATATATCCCAATAACGATAGCTCAGCTGAAACTCTACCGATATATCCCAATAACATTTTTTTCCCCGCAGCGCGACTTCGAAATCCTAGAAAAAGCACCGAAATTGCTGTAATAATATCGGAATAATCATTGTATCCCAATAACATTCTTTTTTCCCGCAGCGCGACTGTAATCCAATGTATCCCAATAACATTTTTTTTCCCGCAGCGCGACTGTAATCCAATGTATCCCAATAACATTTTCTTTCCCGCAGCGTGACTTCGAAATCCTAGAAAAAGCACCCAAATTGCAGTACTAATATCGGAATAATCATTGTATCCCAATAAAAAAAAAAAATCTGCAGCGCGACTGTAATCCAATGTATCCCAATAACATTTTTTTTCCCGCAGCGCGACTGTAATCCAATGTATCCCAATAACATTTTTTTCCCGCAGCGCGACTTTGAAATCCTAGAAAAAGTGATAGCGGTCCGGATACAGGGACCGGTCTAAAAATGTAATTAAATTGAAAAACAGAGTACGTGGAAGTTTGATAGCTGAAATTTGGCAAGGTAGTGACAAAAGTGTTAAAAATGTAGATAAGACACATTCATGAAACAGTTTTTTAGGTTTAAATAAAGCTAACGTTTATTCAACATATCACAAAATAAAATAAAAGATGAAAAATATGACAGACAATTTAATTAAATAAAAAAAAATAATGTCATATGGCAACAATAACAAGGTGGCAAAAATAATATGGCATGAAGTAACTTAAATGCAGCCTTCAAAATATACTTGAAGAAAAGTTCATTTTAACTTACATGATAATTGAACGTGATGACACAAATTAAAACAGGCCTTTTATTTTTATTAGTCACCATGGCATTAGATGTGAAGAAAAAAGATTGAAGAACAGTCCACACACACTATTAATTAATCCTTGAAATGAACGTACATCACCAACAGAAGAAAGAAAAACCACAACTTCAACAGCAGAAATAAACAAACACTAAAAAAAACGTTTAATACCATCATTGCACTCATAAAAGACTTTATACCGCCACTGATATTGTTTCTTTTGGTATCTACAATATCATTTTACCAAAGCTGCCTCACTCTCGCCAATTCAAACTGCCTTTTCATCCCTTTTAAACAATATCAACATACCGCTTTCCGAAAACGCCCCCTTTCTGATGTGTTAAGTTGAGAAGTTCTCAAACTGCCCATCGGCAAAGTAATCTAGAGTGCCTTTGAAGACTGTTACACGGCGTCTGGGCGCATGCTCCCCTATACCATTACGATTGAAACGATATCGAAGCTGGCGGTTGCAACTGAATTCGGAAAAAGGCTGAGAAAACGATGGTCGATGTGAGAAATGATATCAAAACGAACAGTTTGGAAGATAAACATAGATTGGCGAGTTGAAAAACGAAAAGAAAGATTTGAACGATACTAGAAATGGAAAACGATAGCGACTGAAGAAAATGAATACAGGATTGAATGGAAAAATTAGACAAGTACGAAAAGGTGACATTATGTAGAAGTTTCAAGGTCCAAAAATATATACATAGGGCTAACATTTGCCCCCCCCCCCCTTGACACTTATCCATAAATTATCTGATAATATAACAGTTAGAAACATTCATAGTTAATCAATAAAATTTTGTTTAATATATTCACATTCAACAATATAAACACAATTCAACAATAATTACACAATTATAACAAGTATATAGGTATATTAATATAAACACTTATATAAAATAAAAATACAACATTGATCCTCACTACTTTGAGGGAATACGCTTACATGAAACGTACACACTTACGTGACTTTCACAAAAAACAGCTGAACCTTTTAAAAAGGAATTTCTTTTCAAACACACAAAGAAAGTTCTTGTTTCTTGCTTGTATCATAACTTATACCTCACCATACTAACATATGGCTACATTTACCAACACCTAATTTTTCTTAGACAAGAAATAAATACACATATGTATTTCAAATATTCAAATTTCAGTGAGCTCACTTAAAAATAAAAAAATATATGTGTGCACACAAAAAAAAACTTTTTATGCAATATTTATAAAGCTATTTGATAAACACTTGCATAATAGGACTGAAAAATACTTGTTACAACTCGATTTCCAATATATATTAAAATATAGCAACATAATTTGAATTTGAAGGATCCTTCTGAAATAAAAATTAAAACAAGGTATAAACACGATGCTATTACAGAAAAGTTTTTATAATCACAAGGTTCGAACATTAATATATTAAAGACACATGAAACATGCAAGTTTCATTATTCAAAAATTCAAAAAGAGAAAGTTAAACTTTGAATGTTTAACTAGAAAAATTTTAAACAAGCTTTTAACGCTTGAAGAAAAGAAAATTTTTTTCAACAATTCAAAAGGAGAGGAGAGGTTTTTTTTTTTTCAAGTTTTAAATGTACATTTTAATTTTTAAGACCCAAAAATAAATATAGCCTCAATGAACTTTAGTAGAGCAACTTTTGTAAGTGGTTTTGTAAAAATGTCAGAGAGATTTGATTTGCTATTAACGTGTTTTACTAAAAATATCTCTTGGTTTAATAAATCGCGTACAAAGAAAAGTTTAACATCTATATGTTTTGTCCTATAGTTTTCTATGGGGGATTTAATGAAATCTATTGCTGCCATATTATCTACTAATAAAATTGGTTTAGTTTGTGGACCTGAAAATATGTGTTTATTATAACATTCTGTGATAATACGGCTGAACCAAAGAAGCTCTTTAGTTGCTTCTGTTAAGGCCACGAACTCGGATTCCATAGTAGACAAGCATATTGATTTTTGTTTAAAAGCTCTCCATGTTATCGGAGCTTTGTCTAGCATAAGTAATTGACCACCCATAGATGTCCTGTCATCACGATTGGCTGCAAAATCCGCATCTGTATATGTGATCAGGTTAATTTTATGACAAGGTAAATTTAATTTATAGTGCTTTGTATAGTTAACGTAACCCAGAAGTTTTAAGAGGCCGACCCAGTGAGCTATCCCCGGATTGCTTTGGAATTGGCTGAATATGTTTACTGCATAAGCAATATCAGGGCGTGTTCTGCTTGTTAAAAAGGATAGGCACCCTAACACACTTCTATATGGGTAGTTAAGCATTTCTTTAATTTCTGTATCTGTTTGAGGGCACTGTAATTTCGAATAGACAACCCCTTTACTAATCGGGAGTGAAGAAATGGGAAAGTTATACTCTTCAAAACGTGTGCAAATTTCCTTAATGTATTGCATTTGATGTATAGAGACTACACCTTCCTCATCCTCCTCAAACTCCACCCCAAGCAACTTACGGGTTTTGCCCAAGATTTTTATATCGAAATACTTAGTTAAAAGAGTTAAAACCTTGTCAATGTATTTTTGATGTCTGCTTAAAATGACAAAATCGTCAACATATAATAATAAAACAATGTAATCAGAGAATGTATAAACACAATTGCACCAATCTAACTTTTTAAAACCAAGAGAAATTAAAATTTTATGCAGTTCGTAGAACCATACTCTCCCGCTCTGATGTAACCCATATAATGCTCTTTGGAGTTTACAGACCAGGTGTTCTTTTCCTTTTATTTCAAAACCAGGGGGCTGTTTCATATAGATCTCATCAGTTAATGGGGCGTATAAGTACGCTCCCTTCACGTCACATTGTAAGTGAGTCCACCTGTGACAGGACACTAAAGCTGCAAAGAAAAAGCGGATTAAACTAAAATTGACTACCGGTGAAAAAGTTTCATCATAAGTCTCGCCCTTTATTTGTTTGTAGCCCTGTGCTACTAGTCTTGCTTTGTATCTTGCTATGTGCCCTTTATCATTACGCTTAATGGTGAAAACCCACCTACAACCGAGAGGTTCTTTATTGGGTGGAAGGTTAGTTAAGACCCATACTTTTCTATTGTTGATTACTGCCAATTCCTCCCCCATTGCTTGTTTCCAGAGCTCCCATTGAGGTGATTTTAAAGCCTGTTTGTATGTATTGGGTACAGCCTGGTCTAGTCATGCATCGGAGTTGTTGGATTCTAAAATGGAGAAATGTGGTGGTGTACTGCCTGGACTAGAACTAGCGCTTGAGCATCGTGAGTGTCCATGTACAATACCTTCATGTTTGTCTGCTCCTCTAAAACAAAAGAGAGTTGGATTGAATTTAATTCCATTTTTTAGACAGTAGTCACGGACCTCTCTAATTGACCTTAACCTCTGTGTCCCTCCAAATTCATAATAATAAATGTCTGTACGCCTTCCATCAGGCCTTGTTACAGGTTTTCTAAACCAGGTAACTTCCCTCAAAGTTCTTGAGAGCTCCTCGCCCTCCTCATCACTCTCATCCATAGATGGGTGTCCGGCGGCGGAAGCAGAAAAACCTGAGGTGCTTCGTTCTGTTGGTGGAATTACAGACTTATGGAATTTGTCAGGTTGAATTTCTGTTAGTGGGTCAATTTCGGGAGGTTCAGATGATAGAGTGTAAGTGGGTCCCAGATCGCTTCCGTTGTGCTGCTCTAAACTAGCAAAAGGGTCTGTGCCTAAAGAATAAATAGGGCCTTGTTCAGTTCCAACGTAGGTGTCTTTGGGTACTGTTGCTTCTTCACTGAATCTTACGTTAATTGTTTCGATGATCTTATTTGTGTCTGGCAACCAAATTCTATACCCTTTTGTAGACATTGCATATCCTACTAAAATCCCCTTTCTAGCCTTAGGCTCAAATTTTGTACTTCGGAGTTGTCTGGGCACTCCCACATATGCCACTGTGCCAAAAGGACGTAAGTGTCTTATGGACGGTTTGTTTCCACAATAATATTCAAATGGTGTTTTCTTATGTGATTTGTGACAAACACGGTTCAGAGTGTAAGTAAAATACAAAATGGCTTCTGGCCAAAACTTCAGACTTAGTTTACTTTCATGTAGTATGGAACGTGCTCCGTCTACAATGGTTTGATTGAGTCGTTCCGAGACGCCATCTTGTTCTGGAGTATATGTGTTCGTGAACTCGTGTTTTATACCATTTTCCTCGAAATATCTTTTAAAAGCTTCATTTGAAAACTCCCGCCCATTGTCACTACGTACATATTTAAGTTTCGTGTTTAGAAAACGTTCGGCCCTTTTGACATGGTTTGTGAAAACTTTAAAGACTTGTGATTTAATACATAATGGATAAACTGATGCCTTACGGGAAAAATCATCCGTTATTGTTAAAAAGTATTTCTCTCCACCTCTCCCAGTTACTGTAGTAGGTCCCCACAAATCTGTGTGTAAAAGTTCAAGTGGCTTCTTGGACCGGATTTGATTTAGTGGTTTAAAAGATGTGCGTCTATGTTTATTCAATTTGCATGTTTCGCAATGAAAGTCTCGGTCTTTAATGTGTGGTAAACCTTTTACGCCATTACACCTCTGTGTATGTTCTATTAGTGTGGGACTGAGGTGACCTAGCCTACGATGCCATAATCTGAAATCATCTTTTTGTACTGTCGAGGCCTCAAAACGGACCTGTTTAAATTTTACGTTGTTGCTAGGTTTACTTTTACTTTTAGAATTAGCATCAGGGTGGATGTAATAAATCCCATTTTTAAGGATAGCCCTAAATAGTGTTTTATCAGTTGTGTAGGCCTTAACTCTCCCTTTCCCTCCTTTGAATGTTGCGCCTCTATCATCAAGGCGAGAGCCAGAAATAAGATTACGTCTTAAGTTAGGACAATACATTACATCCCCTAGACACAAAGTTGATCCATTTAAATTAAGATTAACAGTACCAGTCCCTTCAATCGGGAAAGTTGCTCCATCGACAGCAACGACAAGTTCGTGGTTATGAAGAGGCTGAAAAGACACATAAAGTCCTCGGTCTTTGCAAAAGTGGTGCGAGGCACCAGTGTCAAACACCCAGGCATCGTCTTCCCCCTTAACTTTGCTAAGATTAGATTGAATGAGGAAGTTTACCTGACTATGGGAGACACTTTGATGCTTTCGGCTCGGTCTGGATCTAGGATCTCCATTTCTGTTCTGATGTTGGACAGGACTAGCTCTGGATGTAGAAGACTCTCTGGAACTGGTGCCAACTGAGGACTCGGGACCAGACGTGACTGGAGAAGGGGCCTTGCACTGATTTTTGCTATGTCCAATTTTTCCGCACTTGTGGCATCTACCTTTAAATTTTTGTCGGTAACTCGTTTTATTTGGTGGGCTACTTCTGGAAAAGTGAGACTGGACGGCAAGTTGATTTTTATCCTCTGACCTCAATTTAAGACGAGACTCCTCGGCGACTAGTTCAGTCAAGATGGCAGAAAACACAAATTTAGAATCAGGCCAACGAAGTATGTTCTGGACTAGACTGTCATATTTTTGAGGGAGCCATCTGAGGAGTTGGAACGATAGATAAATTTCTTTAATTGGCTCATTCATTGCCTTCAATTGGTCAGCGATTCGGTTGAGGCGAGCAGCGTACATATCTATCGATTCCTCTGGTGCTATTTTGCATGCCAACAACTCTGAAAATAACTGCATGTGGCGGGCTCTATTATCAGGTTGGAAATGGGATCGGAGCTTTGCCCATGCATCTTTAGGATTGTCAATGTTTTCAATTATTCGACGGAAATCAGGCTCAACATTCAGGTAGATTATGGACAGTGCTGAACGAACTCTGGATTGATAGTCCTTGTATGCTGCTGCATCACTTGTATCAGGCACAGCCTCTGTTCCGTTAACAATGCCCCAGGCATTTTTGTCCAATAGAAGGAACTTTATGTCGGCTGACCAGTTTCCATAATTATGGAAATTTAGCTTGTTTATGCTCACCTGTATGTTAGCCATTGCCGAGGAAGAATTTTTTTTTCAAAAAAAAATGTACAAAAAAAGGTACAAAAAAAAATTTAATTTTTCAACAAAATTTCATAAAAATAAATATCTTAATTTTAACTGTCATACTGAAATTTATGAAATTTATACGTAAATGCGGCCCCCCCCCACTAAAATTCACTAGTGGGTCTAACTGCCGCCATCTACTAACACTTGTCAGCTAACCCTTGCCAAAGGTTACGGCCCTTAAAGGGTTAATATGGCTTAAATAAGCCGGGCCCATAACCGTGATAGCGGTCCGGATACAGGGACCGGTCTAAAAATGTAATTAAATTGAAAAACAGAGTACGTGGAAGTTTGATAGCTGAAATTTGGCAAGGTAGTGACAAAAGTGTTAAAAATGTAGATAAGACACATTCATGAAACAGTTTTTTAGGTTTAAATAAAGCTAACGTTTATTCAACATATCACAAAATAAAATAAAAGATGAAAAATATGACAGACAATTTAATTAAATAAAAAAAAATAATGTCATATGGCAACAATAACAAGGTGGCAAAAATAATATGGCATGAAGTAACTTAAATGCAGCCTTCAAAATATACTTGAAGAAAAGTTCATTTTAACTTACATGATAATTGAACGTGATGACACAAATTAAAACAGGCCTTTTATTTTTATTAGTCACCATGGCATTAGATGTGAAGAAAAAAGATTGAAGAACAGTCCACACACACTATTAATTAATCCTTGAAATGAACGTACATCACCAACAGAAGAAAGAAAAACCACAACTTCAACAGCAGAAATAAACGAACACTAAAAAAAAACGTTTAATACCATCATTGCACTCATAAAAGACTTTATACCGCCACTGATATTGTTTCTTTTGGTATCTACAATATCATTTTACCAAAGCTGCCTCACTCTCGCCAATTCAAACTGCCTTTTCATCCCTTTTAAACAATATCAACATACCGCTTTCCGAAAACGCCCCCTTTCTGATGTGTTAAGTTGAGAAGTTCTCAAACTGCCCATCGGCAAAGTAATCTAGAGTGCCTTTGAAGACTGTTACACGGCGTCTGGGCGCATGCTCCCCTATACCATTACGATTGAAACGATATCGAAGCTGGCGGTTGCAACTGAATTCGGAAAAAGGCTGAGAAAACGATGGTCGATGTGAGAAATGATATCGAAACGAACAGTTTGGAAGATAAACATAGATTGGCGAGTTGAAAAACGAAAAGAAAGATTTGAACGATACTAGAAATGGAAAACGATAGCGACTGAAGAAAATGAATACAGGATTGAATGGAAAAATTAGACAAGTACGAAAAGGTGACATTATGTAGAAGTTTCAAGGTCCAAAAATATATACATAGGGCTAACAAAAAGCACCGAAATTGCAGTACTAATTATCACGCTTCATGTAGATCCGATAACTTTTGATCAGGAAATAACATAAGCGACTCACTGGTACATTTAAACACGTTTAATATAGATCTGACTAACACATTGAAGACAATACACAAACACAGAATAATAGTTAACACAATTCACGACTACATATTTCGTATGGAATCTTCGTCCGCGCGACACCGCACGCTTCCGAACACTCTTCGAGTCTCTCTTCTCGCAGGCCGTTGCCATTCGACAGTTTCTAAAAAGTTCTTGCATCATGGAGTACAGGCGACCTTCACACCTTCCCTCCAGTTTCCACATGTTGGACGGTGTCCCACACTGTGAAACTATTCTTAAAAGTCTTACTTAAAAAAAAAAAGTCTTACTGAAAAGTCCTACTTAAAAGTCTTATTTCTTTACCCGTCCCATCGAGAGTATTTACTTAAACTACTTACATATATAAATTCTGATACACTATATACCAAAAATTTACATATTACCAATACACATTATACAATATATAATAATGAAATAATACAAGATATATATATATATTTACTCATAAATGCGAGATAAAGCATCTGCCACTGTATTAGCACTACCCGGTTTATGGGCAATAGATACCTGATAGCGAGATAGTGCCAACGACCATCTTTGCAATCGGGCGTTCTTAGGAGTTCCCTCTGTTAAGTACTTTAGGGGATTATGATCCGTATGCAATATTATGGTGGTTCCATAAGTCCACATTTCGAATCTCCCAAGTGCCCAGATTACAGCATACGCTTCCCTTTCAATTGTGCTCCACTTTGATTGAGCTGGAGTAAGCTTTTGACTGGCAAAAGTTATGGGCTTTAACATGTTGTCTTTGTCCCTTTGCATTAAACAGGCACCAATACCCGATATGGAAGCATCAGTGTTTATTTCGAACGGTTTGGACATGTCTGGGGTATAAAGGTTTGTAACTTCACATAAGCTTTCCTTTAACTTATTGAACGACTTTTCAGCATCTTCCGACCATGGAATATCATTTGGAACAGTTTTTCTGGTCAGATCTGTCAAAGGCTTTGCAAGGTTGGCATAATGTGGAACGTATTCTCTATAATAGTTAAATAGACCTAATATGGATCTCAGTCCTTTCTTAGTCTTGGGAGCTTTGAGATGTTTAATTACTTCTAGCTTCTCTAGAATAGGTCCATGTTTGCCTGAACCCACGATATGTCCTAAATATCTGACTTCAGATGCTGCAAAGGAGCATTTCGTCAAGTTTGCAGAAAAATTCAGAGATTTCAAAGTTTCCAGAATATCTCTTATATGTTGCAGATGGTCTTCCCAGTTAGAAGAGAAAATTATAATATCATCAAGAAAACTTTCTGCATAATCACTATGCGGTCTCAAGGTCTGATTCATCACTGTTTGAAAAGTAGCCGGAGCTCCAGACAGTCCGGAAGGCATAACTTTCCATTGGTACTGGCCTTTTGGGGACACAAAACTGGTCAATTCTCGACTACTCTCTTTGAGCGGGATTTCCCAATATCCCTTTAAAATATCTAGCGAAGTCAAATATTTTGCTGAACCAGCTTTAAATTTTAAGTTGTCAGAATTCTGCATAGGAAAAGGGGAGATCTTGGTGGCGGCGTTTAGCTCTCTATAATCTACACATAGTCTGATTGTACCGTCCTTTTTAGCTACGCACACCAATGGGTAGACTATCTCCGCAGAAGAAGGTTCTATGAGATCTTTCCTTAGTAATTCCTGTATTTGCTTTTCTACATTAGCTTTCAAAGTTTCTGGTACTTTATAAAGATGTGGTTGTTTTCTTACAACACCAGGTTTTAAATTTATACTATGCGAACCAACTTTGGCTCTCTTTAGTTCCCCATCAAAAACCACTCTATATTCTTGGATAAGTGCTATTAGTTCTTTTTGTTGTTCTGGCGATAAATTGCTCGAATTAATATTTTTCTGCAGTTCTTCATCAACGACCCTGTGTTGTTCTACCGGAGCATGTTGTACTTCTCCGAACTCTTCATCCACTTCATAAATAACACCAATAGCTCTAATCGGTTGAATATACTTTCTTAATTTGTTCTGATGTAGATGTCGTATGCTTCCGTCAGGTAGTTTGACTGCATAGGAATGAACCGATTTTTGTTGAACTATCTCTCCTGGTCCCTTCCATTTTGAACGCAATTTATTAGTGGAATCGGGAATTAGTACTACAACTTCATCTCCGACGGAGAATTTTGTATCTTTCGACCTTAAATTATGATAGTGAACGTATCGCTGTTGTTGGGTTTCAGCCACGGTCTTTGAATATTCTTCCGCATTTTTTAAACGTTCTCGTAGTTTCTGCATATAATCTGCGACCGACTCTCCAATTCCTTGGGGAAGCACCACTTCATCTTCCCAACTTGATTTTAATATTGCTAATGGTCCTACAGGTGGACATCCGTACACCAACAAAAATGGTGCAACACCAGTTGTGGCATTCGGCACTTCTCGATATGCCCATAATAGAAATGGTAGTTGTTTGTCCCAATCTTTACCATGAGAGTTTATGGCATGGTGAAGCATCGATTTGATTGTTCCCACCCACTGTTCAACCAATCCATTTGATTGTGGGTATCCTGGAGTAGAAAACTTAGGAACACACCCCAATCGTTTCAAAAGTTCATTGGTCAATTTTGAAGCAAAGTTCCCTCCATTATCCATGGCAATCATTCTAGGAATTCCAGTCCTAACAAAAATTTCAATAAACGCTTCACAAGCTGCTTTTGCTGTCAATGATTTAATAGGGATTGCTTCAGGCCAACGACTATGTTGATCCATCAGCGCAAGAACGTACCGATGGCCTCGAGAGGACTTCAGCTCAATTGGTCCCAAAATATCAGCATTCACTACTTGAAATGGGAGTTCTGGTCTTCCGACCGCTTCAATAGGTGCTCTGTCCTTTACTTTTGTTTTTCTGCGCATTTGACAATCATGACAAGCAGCGCATAGTTGTTTTACTTCTTTTGGCATTCCTTCCCACCAAAATGACATAGCAATTCTATCTCTTGTTTTCTTAGCAGCTAAGTGTCCCCCAGTTGGTGTTTCATGTGCTAATCTCAAAATTTCTTGTCTTCTACAAGCAGGTGCAACAAGCTGAACATATTTTTGTCCTCCAACCTTGCCGCTATGATACAGTAAACCGGATTCGACCCAATAATTATTTTTCTGCCGCTTTGCATCTTCAAAACATTTTTCTAATGTAGAACAAGCCGATTGCTCCCTTTTCAACAGTTGCGCTTGTGAAACTGAAGGACTTTCCTTCTGGTCCTCGTTACAAACCTTTTCGGACAAAACAGTTGCCTCGACCGGAGTGGGAATCCGTTCCAAATCTGAAACTTCTGGGTCTTCGTCTTCGTTATCTACATTTGTTTCCAGTTTTTCTGCTGGGCACCTTCCCTCCACATTGAACACAGATTTTTCCTTGTTTTCTTCAACCGGGGTGATATCTACCTCATCCCCTAAATACAATTTCTGTTGTTCTTTTAACAGAGCGAAAACCTTGGGAGTGATCAAAGCTTCCTCATGTAATCCTTCCACTACCGCAACCTGTACTCGTATATACGGAATGACCTCATCTTCTGTTCGAAGAGTGAGTGGAACGGAAACAAGCTTTGCCTCTACAGGATTTCCTATTGCGGGTCTCAAGAAAACCTTTCCACATGACTGTAAATATTCTTCCGGCACCACCGACTCCCGTAGCACTGTAATCTCCGCGCCACTATCGATGATTCCCTGAAACCTCTGGTTACCGATTCCTAGATTTACCTTAAGAAGTCTCCCATCTGTTTCTTCCACCGGAATATTCATATTCAAGCAAATTTCATTTAGACCCTTTTTCTCAAGATCGACTTTGGAAGTCTTCCCTCCACTTTGACCTACTGTATTCAATTTGGGACAGGCCTTCTTCAAATGCCCTTCCTTGCCACACGCGAAACAGGCATATTTTGTGCGTAATTCTTTTCTATCTCCAGTGCCGTAGCGAAAGAAAATTTTTGGGGGGGCAAAAGGCAAGATTGGCCGACTCAAAAATGTTTCAAATCCGACTAATGTAAAATAGTCAATCTGTCGCATTATTTCTTAATTAATAGTTTTTACAATTAATTTTAACTGATAAATAAAAATAAAATATATGATTTTGTATTCCTAAAATGTTTCTTAGATATAACTCAGTAATCATTTAAAAGATTTACCAAGAACTTTACTGGAGAAAAAAAAAGAAAGAAAATATGTATTGATAAGAGAAAATCGTACAGTTATATTTGTGAAAAACACATTTGTTTAGAATGATAGAGTGAAGTGAACGGTAAACATCTAACCAAAGGAACCGAGTTTACAAAAATTTCAGTAGAGGCACAGACATTTCGGCACCGACAGGACAAATCCGTCTCCTCCCTTTCTATAAGTTTAAGAAATATATTATTGTGAAAGTCGGAAGTTGTAGAATTCCGACAATGTACAGTTTAGAAAATTAGTGCAAAACTGGATTTGCAGGATTATCTGGAGATCATAACAAAAGACTTATCTACACCAGACCTAACACCTTTTCTATATCTATCCCTAGTGGTCTGGGCTTGGAAAGAATTTTGCTTTACATGTCAAAGAAAATACGTGTGAAGATTTGTCTTATAAAGAAGATATTTTCTGTTACTGATTGAATATAAAAAAAAAAAAAAAAAAAAAAAAAAGTAAGAAGTTTTTGTCTTCGTTTTTATTTTCCAAACGTTCCTAAAACAGTTCCAAAGGGCGTAAACATCATATCGTTGCTAGAACCGAACCTACTATGCAGAGCTGCCAACCTTAGCAAGAGAAAAAACAGGAGATTCTTCGCAGTTTAAAGGGAGAAAAAGAATATATTTTTTAAAGTGAATTTACGTAAGAATAAAAACTTATTTTATAATTCATTTAGAATAGATTAATGATTGACTCAATAACTTAAATATAATCATTAATATATATATATATATATATATATATATATATATATATATATATATATGAAAGGATAAAAGCAAAGCCCCTTTTTAAAATGTAAAACCCCTTTTTGCCCCTTTTAAAATTTGAAATTACCGTTTTAAAAAATAGAAATTTAAATTAAAACTTTGTAAATGCTTTAGTAATTGTGTCTCAATTGATTGAAATTGCCGTCGCCCCTGTTAAATTAGTTTCCCTGCATCGCATCTTATAACTTTCAAAGATCGTTTTCTCACTCTTCATAAGAATATTTTTGCTGACAGTAGCGCAACTTTAAAGTCTCGCTGCATCCTATCGGCCGATTTGAGCCAACGCCTTTGTCCTGCACAATCAATCACTCAGCTCGCGGCCAATTAAAATTAGAAATACGCCTCTTTTGACTTCGACGACCTCTAGCAGAAATAATGCAAAAACCTCATATTTATACAGTTGCATGGCTATCAGGAGGGAAGTTTTCCGATCTCAACCATGCCCTGACTTCACGCCAATATGCTCTCCAGCGAGGCTAACGAAAAAGAAAGGCTACCGCGGTGCTTTACGCGTATCTTTTTTTACAGACTGCGGGAATCGCGTGATGTTCGAATGCACCAATGCATGTGTACGAAAAGAGCAACACGTCACTCTAGTGGTCTGTAAAAAAAGATAAGTAGAATGCACCGCGGTAGCCTGGCTTTTTCGTTAGCCTCGGCTCTCCAGGGGTTGCCGTGCCGCGTAACTAAATCCCGATGTCCAGAAAGATTTAACTTAGCAGCTCTCACGCCAGTGTGGGCCTGGTTTAAAAGGATTTATGTAATAAAAAGAAATAAACCAGGTTCCGTAATAGACGATGTCTTTCTTTAAACAAAAATACATTCACGTGGACTTTAACTGAATCCTGGATAGCGCTCACGGCCCATGACTACAGGAATATGCAAGGAAATCGGAGTGAGCGGTGACACGTAAGTACGGACTCGTCATCGGTCCGCGCGGCAGCCTCCACTGGCCCGACACCCATCGAAACGGCGATCGAGGACCCACCGAAGAAGCCACGCTTCTTTACACATATATATATATATATATATATATATATATATAATTTAAAAAGAACACTTACTTTCATATATTATAAATTACACAAAAAAAATCTTAAGATATCAACAAATGAAACAAACTTTTTTCAAATAAAAAGAAAATATTTATTAGTACTTAATTTGTGTTTTTTTTCGCGATATTTTGACGAAATGTGTTTTTTTTCCGCGATCTTTTGACGAAAATGGATGGGTTTTTTCTGCGATCTTTTGACGTAATTTCTGGAGTTTTTTCGCGATTTTTTTGACGAAATGTGTGTTTTTTCGCGATTTTTTGACGAAATTTGCATTTTTTCCCCGTTTTTTGACGAAATTTGAGGGGATTTTTTGCGAGTTTTTGACGAAATTTACGTTTTTTTCGCGATCTTTTGGCGAAAATTGTGTTTTTTCACGATCTTTTGACGAAATTTGTGTGTTTTTTTGCGATTTTTTGACGAAATGTGTGTGTTTTTTGCAATTTTTTGACGAAATTTGCAGTTTTTTTGCCATTTTTTGACGAAATTTGCATGTTCGCCATTTTTTTGACGAAAATTGCATTTTTTTCGCCGTTTTTTGGCGTATTTTTGACGAAATTTGAGTTTTTCAAGAACTTTTGACGAAATTTGTATGTTTTTTTGCGATTTTTTGACGAAATTTGCAGTTTTTTTCGCCGTTTTTTGACGAAATTTGAGGGGGGGGGTTTTCGGCGATTCTTTGACGAAATTTACGTTTTTTTGTTGAATTGTGAAATTGTGCTCTTTTGACGAAAATTGTGTTTTTTTTCACGATTTTTTGACGAAATTTAAGTTTTTTCAATATTTTTTGACGGAATTTGTGTTTCTTTTTGTGATTTTGTGACGAAATTTGCAGTTTTTTTGCCTTTTTTTGACGAAATTTGCATTTTTTTCGTCGTTTTTTTGACGAAATTTGCATTTTTTTCGTCGTTTTTTGACGAAATTTACAGTTTTTTTGCGATCTTTTGACGAAATTTGTATGCTTTTTTTGTGATTTTTTGACGTAATTTGCAGTTTTTTCGCTGGTTTTTGACAAAATTTGAGGGGGGTTTTCGGCGATTCTTTAACGAAATTTACTTTTTTTCCGGGATCCTTTGACGAAATTCGCGTTTTTAGCGATCCTATGGCGAAATTCTAACGAGATCGGAAATTTTATTTTTTTCAGAAGTACGTTTCTAGGAATTTTAAAGTACGAGTGAAAAATGGGAGAAAATTATACTTAAACGCAAAAACGGGAGATTGGACTAAAAAACAGGAGTCTCCCGCGAAAAACGGGAGAGTTGGCAGCTCTGTACTATGTATCAAGTATAAAATTTCTTGAATTTTCTTAAGCGACTTTTGCATTCGGTCGACCTAGTTTATATACTGATAGTTTTTATCTATGTAAGTTGCGAGTGTTACTGTAGGACAAATTTCTGATATTTTCAAATCAATAAATCAGATTCATTTTTTCCCCTATTCGCCTATGTATCGACGGCCGATTTAGCTTTTCCTTGTGTGGGTAAGGTATAGTATATGTCCAACATTTCTGGCTCTGCAGACAAGATTTATACATAATAATTTTTTTTCAGTGGGTAGGCCGACTAGCTATTTATGTGATTCGAAAATGTGACAGAACACGTGACTTTCATACCGGATGACCAGATAGATCTATTGAAACCATTACTTTTTTTACTCATAACATATCTATTGACAGACCGACTAGCTTTTGCCATATGATTGTAAGGGTGTAGTGAAATGCATTCTGAAGACTAAGTCCTGCCAACCAGAATTTTTCAAAATTGTTTTTTTTTTAATCGGCCTACTGACATACTACAGAGACACTAATTAAAACTGCTGATAAGCCGACTGAATCCTTTTACCAAACATTGGGGGGGCAGCTGCCCCCCTTGCCCCCCCGCTCGCTACGCCCCTGTCTATCTCGTTGCACTCCGAGAGATGCTTCAGTCTTGAGTTCCAATTTCGGTTTAAAATCTCTCATATCTTTTTTTGAATCCGCAGTATAATTATTCCAGCATTGATTCCGAGAGTTAGATAAATTTTTCTTTGGAAGTTCTTTTCTTTTAAAACTGTCTGTAATGCTCTCGTAATCATCAAGTTTTTCTGCTAGTTCTAACGGCGTTGTAAATGTGAGCCAGTTTTCCAAGAAATGTTCTCTTATTTCTACAGGAACACGAAATTTTAATTGTTCGGTTACTATTAAGTCTTTTAATTGTTGGAAAGTGTTAATATTTAATTCGGTGATCCATTCAGTGAAGTAACTTAAAAGCTCTTGTGTATAATTTCTCCATGATTTTTCAGGTGTCTTGTGGTGTCTGTAGAAACACTGTTTTAATTTTTCACTGTTTAACTTGTATCACTTTAAAATAAGATTTTACAAAATCGTAATTAACTGCATCTTCTGGAGATTCTCTAGCTAGCATATTTGAAATTTCTACTGGTAAAACTGCCAACAGGTAGGCTACCCAATCCTTCTTTGGTACTTGTGCCATTTCCGCTCTTCTTTCAAAATTTATCAGAAATAATCCCATTTCATCACGTTTTTCATCAAACTTCGGGACAATCTGTGCTAACTGAATTTTTGGAGCTATCTCAACTCTTGATTCATCTCTTTGTTCCGGAAATTTCTGTAATTGTTCAAGTTTCTTCATTTCCAATTCATGTGCTTTCGCTTCCCTGGCTTTTCTCTCCTCCCTTTCTTCTCGACGTATTTTTTCTTCCCTCTCTTCTTGACGTCTCTTTTCATCCCTCTCTTCTTGACGTATTCTTTCTTCCCTCTCTTCTTGACGTTTTCTTTCTTCCCTCTCTCTTTCTTCATTCTTTTTCCTATCCTCAATTACAGAACTCAAAAATCCCTTCACAAATTCTTCATCATATCCCTCAACTTCTAATATAGCCTTTCTCAGATCTACAACTCTTAAATTTTCGACATCCTCCACTCAAAGCTCAATCGCCACTAGCTGTAAATCTTCTTTCTTACTACCTTTGCTTAAATAAGCCATATCTGATAAACCAACTTTAAAAATCCACACAATGCAACAGTACTCAAACAATGACTCTATCCTAATTAGAACTTTCCCTAAGAACGCCCTAAACCAAACTAAATTTAAACCTGAACATTCTTTTGTTTGTAACCCATTCAATTGAATGAAACTTATCTCATTTAAATATTTATACTAGTATTACTGAATAAATTCGAACACATTTGCACAACAATAAAAATATATCCACAAAACAATTCTTGGAATAATTAAACACTTTTACCAAAATGTCAATCAAAAAAAATAACACCTTTATGTTCTAACAAAACAAGAATTTATCAATAATTTTTCATATTACCTTTTAAATACATCCTTCAAAATACGTAATAAATTATCTTGTTTTCCTTTATTTTGATTTGAAACGCAAATCAAATCTTCATGCTTTCACTTTGTAAATCGAAAATAAAGCAACAACAAAACAAAAAAGTATGCTTAACATTCAGTCTCAATTAAAAAAAAATAAACAAACAAATCCGTAATAATCCAATAAAGAACAAATTTATGCATTTCCGGTCTCACTCAGACAGAGATTACTCAACTTTTGTTTTAGAATTTAATCTGAATTCGTAATAAACCTTTCAATAATCACAGAATTCCAGAAATAATATGTAACAAAATAGAAAAAACTATTTACGTCCTATACATACTTTGAAAATAACACTCTTTAATCTAATCATAAACCTAAACAAAATAAAAACATTTGCAAATAGATCTTCTCTCTTTTTTTTTTTTCTTCAAACAATCATTAACTTCGCTAATACAATTTTTTTTCCTTCCTTCCAACAACACGTAGCTTCACAAAGTTATTATGAAATTATAAACAACTGAAACTCGTTTAATGTTTTTTTTTTCCTTTAAACAACAACCTTACAGTAATAATATATGACTGCAGAATATTTATTAAAGAACAAAATTTTATTTTTCGCTCCAAATATAATTGTTTATGTATAACTGTTCTATTTGTACATTTTATCAATTTTATCAATCGTAATAAAGAAAATACTCTTGCATTAATATTACACAAGTTAAATAAGCAACAAAAATACAATTCTTATCATTACGAAACAATGTAACATCAATTAATTATTTACCTTTAAAACTTAATCAATTACTGAATTAAATATCATGTTTTGTTCTATTCATAGAATGAATATTAAATTTATTTCGATATATTTATATTAAACCAGTATCATAATATCAAGCATATATGCACCTTAAACAGTTAACAATCCTAACAATATACTTTTAAACTTTATATGTACTTTTAAACCAGCTCTCGATGGAACATATAAAAAAGGATACCTTGACGATAACCAGAATAGTTATCGGACTCTGTTCGACGTCAAAGTGAATATGATTCAATGAGCACAAAGTTATCTGCTTAATGTCCACGATGCTATAATATTTAACGAAAACATTTTATGGTGTAACATCCAATGATGTAACATTCCGACATGTTGTACAACACGACATGCTGTCGGCTGAGCCAAATTATCATGCTTCATGTAGATCCGATAACTTTTGATCAGGAAATAACATAAGCGACTCACTGGTACATTTAAACACGTTTAATATAGATCTGACTAACACATTGAAGACAATACACAAACACAGAATAATAGTTAACACAATTCACGACTACATATTTCGTATGGAATCTTCCACCGCGCGACACTGCACGCTTCCGAACACTCTTCGAGTCTCTCTTCTCGCAGGCCGTTGCCATTCGACAGTTTCTAAAAAGTTCTTGCATCATGGAGTACAGGCGACCTTCACACTAATATCGGAATAATCATTTTCCACCATTCATTTATTCCTGCCTGCTTCATTCAAAGCCAAATATCCCTTCTAATGATTATCTCTTTTTCGTTGTTATTCCAATATATCCCGATACAATCTATGCTTTACTTTTATTTAAACAAACCGCATATTCCCCTGTTCGTTTGTTACTGAATAAAACTGTTATCGTCTGTGTTTCCGTCGCTGCTTAGACATATTGCAATATATCCCACATATTGATATGTCCAAATTCAAACGAATAAAGAAGCGCTTAAAATACGTACGAGTTAGTTGTGGAGTCTATCATATTACCAGAGCTTAGCAGCTGGAAAGCTCGGTTCGCGAGCAACCAATCAGAGTGCGAAATGGTAAAATTTCGCCTTTCGGCTACGTTGGTGAAGCTAAGCTTTCACATTCTTTCACTGTGATTCGTTTCTTTTGAGAGGATCTTCCTAGCTATTAACGTCTAATATTGCGAGCGCTGAATAGCCAGCCAGTGTTTATTCTATTCCTATTTCGTCTGCTGTTTTATTGTTAGAGAGCGTGCGAATCGGATTGATTTTAATATATGCTGTCTTGATACTTTAGCTTAAAACGAAGTCAAAAAAGTACATTTTAATTAGTACAAAACTATTCCGAAATGTGATTTGAATATTAATATTTCAAAAAAGATTTCAATGTTGTATTTATGTATAGTAAATAGATAGGAAGCTGTAAATACAGTGAAAAATTTAAATTTTTTTTCTATTAAGAATGCATTGATATCTAAGAGAAAGATTGAAAAACAACATTTCTGCAGCATCTGTAATCCATTGAAAGCAATTTAATTACAAGTATATTAGCACGACATGTGGCATTAAACTAATTTCAGTTTTTGCTGTTGATTTTTACTTATTTTAATAATATTAAAATCTGCAACGTCCTAAATTTAAGAACATTTTATTTTAGTTTATTTTTTTATAATATTCTTAGTTATACACGAGGATATTAAATAGTCAAAATAGTGCAGAAAATAGGAAGAATAGGGAGCATACTATTTTGAAAGAAAACCACTATCCAAGCAATGGTATAAGCCAAATATATATCGCACAATGTGTCCATTTCCTAAAATATTTCTGTTTTGTATAAATATGAAACTATAATATTTAAAGGATGCTGTGTGAGCAAATAGGTTAGGAGAGTTGATTCGTTGCTTTCTACACCTGTTTGTACTTAAATTTCTGCTACCATACCATTTATCTTTGAAAATTAACATTTTTTCTATTCCCACACACTTTAAGGTAGTTATCGCGATATATCACCAATATCAATATTAATTCGTTGATATATTGCGATATTAAATTTTTGATATCGTCCAGCCCTACTGACGGGTAGCGAGACCGGTAGAGAAATATAGAGACAGGTAGCGAGACGTGTAGAGCGATAGACAATCGGTTAGAGAGACGGGCAGAAGAACGGATAGGGAAACAGACAGATTGTGGAGAGACAGATTAGACAGGCAAAAGAAAAGTCTGCGGATTGGCGCAGTAAAGGCGCAGGGGGCAGAGCCTCCTAGAGAATAATCAAGAAGTATCTGTTTAGCTTAACTTTGAAATATATATAATTTTTCAATTTTGCCGATATGGAGATTTAGGGTTTAATCTAGAGCTAGCCAAATAGCCAAAAAGCTATCTGAAAGCACCTTTTGCCCCTAAAGCATTTAGTGGATTAGCCAAATAGCAACAGCCAAAAAATACGTATCATTTCCATTTTGTTGTTCCTGCCTTTTGTAAACTGCTGCTGCTGCATGAAACAAAATCTCAAACCGCCTCTGTCCCGGCAACTCACTTCAAAATTTGTCTCGTCTTCTCTGTCTCTGTGCAAGCATCTTACAAATAGTGTGACATCATTTGCGTTAAACAAGTATTGTGGAAATTAAAATAGTTTGTTTATTTTTTGTTGATTATCCCAACTTAGGAAATGAAACCAAAATGGTTCATGAATGGAAGTTGTTCAGGCAGGTCCTGGCTACAAGGAGCAAAGAAATGAAACCAGCTGATTGTATTCTTTTTTCCATTAAAATGGCATTACTGACATGTTTCCCAATGTGACTTCTTTGTATGGATTTGTAGCAAGAATTCTGTTGTCTACAACAGATTGTGAAAGGGGATTGAATCTCGTGAATATAACAAAAACTGACTTGAGAAATAGACTGATAATCAAAAATTTAAGTAACTTAATGGCGATTAATTTGGAAGGGGAAGTTTAAAAAGAATTTATATTTAAAAAAACATTTGATGTGTGATGTATGGCCAAATCTTGAAGGGTTAATCTTAGTGATGTACTGTTTTCATATTGCATAATTAAAAATAATACTCATCATGGGTGCAAGAAGTCCATCCAGGCCAAGATTGAAAACTTTTTAGAGTATTAGGAATAATCAAATGAAAATGGGTTAGAAAATTTCTATGTCTTGCATTATGGTTAAAAATTGATCTGTTACAACATGGCCTAACTTTATCTTTCTCCTTCTCCTTATGAGGGGAAGGAAAAAGATAGAGTTTGGCCGTGGTTACAGTAACTGAAAGTAATAAAAAGTTCTTGATAAAAAAATTGCTATTATTTAAGTACATAAAGTAGAATTAACTATCAATCAAAAATCTCTCTAAGACTGAAATCAGTCCTGAGACTGAAGGTCTTGCACCCATGATACTCATTTATATAGAAATTTTGTATAAATATTTTTTTTTTCTTGGCTAAATCTATTTTTATTTGGCTAAAAGTTATTGCCTGCAATTAGCCAAAAAGCTACAAATCTTTTTTTCTTAGATTAAACTCTAAGATTTAATGTAAAAGTTATTTTACAGAAGTCATCGAAAGATTTTTTGTATACTTTAATAGTGATTTAGACTATAGTTTTGCAATCTGGTATGTAGCAAAGCATGCTATCAATGTGGTTTGAAGTGTATGAGTTTCCATAAACAGTTATACAAATAATAGATATATAATCAAGGAAGAAAAATTTTAAATTCACACACAAAAAAAGGTGCAACAATGAAATTAAATTTGCGCTAAGCCACGCTTGATAGAATAATCCATTGGCTGCAAATCCAATTACGTAACTTTAAAAAGCTTGGCATTTTAAAAGATCCGGCGTTTTTTTATGAGATTCTTTGGCACATGTTAAAAAAAAATTATGACAACACATCTGATGAACGGTACTTCTTTTCTATTTTTTTAACAGTGTATATGAATTTATATATGGTATTTTGTAATTCTATCATTTAATTTGCTCTTTTTCTTTATACTGTAATTGTTAATGCTATGTTCTCAGCAATATCACTCAGACTAATCCCTTTTAGGGAAGTCCTAGTATAAAAAAGGTGCCAAATGGACCTTGGTTAAAAGAATTAAATAAATATGGTATTAAGATTTCGGATGTTGAAAATAATGTATGTAAAACCGAAAATGAAATGAAATTGTTAATTGGTTCCGATGTGGCGGGAAAATTACTGACTGGAAATATTAAGTTTTAAAAAGTGGTCCAGTTGCTGTAAAGACCCATTTGGGGTGGACTCTCATGGGGAAAATTCCAGGCATTAAATCTGAAACAAATGATTCTCTTATGGTTATTTCGTCTCTTTGGAACGAAAGTTCCGTTGCTAATTTATGGAAGCTAGATATTCTTGGTATAACTGATCCGGTTGAATCTAAAACTAAAAATGAAATTCATGAAGAAACTATGCAACATTTTAAAAGAAACATAAGAATAGATTCAGATGGGAGGTATGAAGTGGCATTGCCTTGGGTACTAGATAATGCCCGCTTACCTAGTAATAGAGAATTGGCCGAAAAACGGCTTGCTGCAACGAAGAAAAGGTTATCAAATTTGAATAAAACTGAAGTTTATAATGAAGTATTTGATACATGGTTAAATGCAGGAATAATTGAAAGGGTGGTCGATAATAAAAAATCCAAAATACATTATTTGCCACACAGCCCTGTATTTAAAGAATCGAGTGAAACTACTAAAGTAAGGCCGGTTTTTGATGCTTCGGCTCATGTGAAAGGTTTTCCTTCATTAAATGATTGTCTGGATAAAGGATTAAATATGATTGAAATGATTTATTGATTCTACATTTAAAAATTGAGCTTCAAACATAAAACTTGGAAAAGTTTTTTGGTTGGAAGGGTGGGGGTTAAAAAAGCCAGTATAAGAACAAAAATTCTTTATCTACAGAATGACACAGCCAATAACATTTAAAAAATTCCTTTACACTTGTTTTGACTGAAAATATAAAAAATATTAGGACACAATATTAGGACCTACATGCTATATTTTGAAAATAAATATAAAATATGTGAAAATATCAAAATTCATGATATTTTGAAAATAAATATCGGATATATATCATGATATATATCCATTGATATATATCACCGAACCCTGATTCATTCATTTGCAAATTAGACGCAAAAAACCGGTTGTACCTTAATTTTTGGAGGCCAGTGTGTATATATATGATTTGGATCTGACTGAGCATAAATGCTTACCAAGATAGCAACTGAATTCGTTGGCCAGCTCGATCTGCCATCTTGTTTCAAAATGGCAACCATGTGCAGATTTATACTAATTCTTTTGTACTGCTCTGTATATGGTCTATCTAGACACACGGCAGTGTGTCAGCCAAGTTCCCAAAGCAAAAAAGTCGATACACTGGCCATGGGTATAGTCACACAAACCATCTCGAGCTGTTTTCGCCAAATTTCGACACTCTACAACTGAAAATCTATTTGACCTACGCACTTGTAATTTTAAATATGTAGTAAGGCTCCCTTAATTATCCAGAATCCAAAATTTTATAAATAATGCATAATTAGTTTCCGAGATAATGATATTTGAAAATGTCTGATAATCGATAATTTTATCAGTGACTCACTCACTCATCAAAAGGATTTCATATATCTACTGCACTTACAGGACTTAAAATTTGGTAAAAAGTTCGTTTACACTATAAGAAATCGGAAAAAAATCAAAAAATTCTGAAAATCGATTAATTATTAATGCGTTCATTTTTACTTTAACATTTTTCGTCTACTAGGCGAAATTTTAATTTGCCAAAAAAAGTGCCAAATGTTGAATCCGGGCTGACCTTGCAGCAAAATATTTGATTATCAGCCATTTTGGGCTAATTTCAGAATTAATTTTTTGAGTAATGGTGCATAAAATTTACCTTTTTAGACACATTGTGAAAAAAAAAACCTCTTGAGAGAATACATATATCGAAATACGCATATGTTTCGAGACATCCGCAGTTGAAATTGCGCGATTGCAACAAAATGGCAATTTTATGCCAAACATGGTAACCTGGTTATTTTGTTTATGTGGTAATAAGTGTTAATATTTACAATTTATTGTGATATTTATATTTATTATTGTATTTATTATTATGTCTATTATTTATAACTGTTTATTTATTATTGCATGCTATTTGTAACAAATATTCAAAAACAAAGTTTTCGCCAAATTGGCGTGGTAAAAAAATCACACCAATGTGGCGCATATATGACATATGTGCCTATTAAAATACAAATTCCTGCCATAAATTGACAGCCAAATATTTTGTTGTAGGAAATTGAAATTAAATGGTGTCTGGTAAATAAAATAGTCACTTGTAAACACATTAAAAACCATTAAGTATAATGTTTAAGTATATTGTAACTGTACAAAAAAAAGTTTGCTACTCAATAGAACGACTTGGCAAGTTTTCTCTTATTCAAATTTCTCTATTTGATTGATCTAAACTTAAAGTTAACCACTTCCTTAACTTCGAGATACGTATTCGAATACTTGATTGACTACATTGCCATTGACATACTAGACTAAATTGTACTCAAACTCAAAGATTAAAGTTGGTGGGTGAAAACTTGCCAAGTCGCTCTAATGAGTAGCAAGTAACATAACAAATCATTTTAAGCAATTGAAGAACGTTATGCATGACAGGAGCTATGATTTAAGGATCTTCGAATGAACTTGGTTTTCAGTTAGATCTTGATTCTTTTATTAGCGAAACCATTAACGAACTTGGCTTTCTTCCACATGTATGTTTTTGATGGTAGAGTTTATACACAAATTCTCCCCAATTATAACTTGTGTGCTTAGTGACAGAGAACTCACTACTTTACACAGTTCTTATGAGAATTTCTTTCACGAAGTAAACACTGATTTCATTCTGTTTTGGGACAATTTACAGTTTAATCCATCTTTTAATTGTTAAAAAAAAATTAATTGTTAAAATTGTTAATTTGTAAAAATGGAAAAATCCAGAGGAAAAAATTATTAAAAGTTTGAAAAGTTTTTACAAGTTTGTTAAAATCGAAAAATCCTGAAGAAAAACTGGGACAAGTCCCATAACCTGTGCTAGAAAATTTGTCGCCAAATTTGGCGAGATTTCTGGGTGATAGATGTTTCAATCTGGTTTGATGGTATCGTCGAAGTTTGAACGACTTTTCCAATCTAGGGTTGGTTTATTTTCGTAATTCGCGTTATAAGAGAGATCTTGAAGCTTATTTGTTAATTAGTACCACGTCAGTAGTTAGTCAGCTAAATTTTGAATTCAGTTACATCGCATTTGGATAGCGTTTGTGCTGCTGTTAAGGTAAGGTAAGGAAAGGTAACTGGTTAAGCCTCTTGCTTTGCCGTTCACTTATTATTATTATTTTAATTTCTTTTAGTATTTTATTAGGATTTTTGCATTAGCTGTCTTCCTTTATTAAAGTTATTATTAGTGTAGATAGCAAATCAAAAGTGATATTTGGCCTTATGTACGTACAGATACGCACGTTGTATATAAAGATTCGGCTTTTTTTTTTTTTTTTTTTCCCTTAGGATTTTTGCTGATTTTTAGATTTAGCTGTTTAAAATGCACCCTTTATTAAAGAGGGGTTGTTTTTTAGGGTAGATATTTTTTAAAAAATGGCCTTATGTTGCACGTTTTGCCGCATTGTCTATACAGATTCCGGTAAACAATACCATTACAAAATTATTCTTTAGTCAGACAACGAAGTTACAAATCACCGTAAAGGCAAGATCATTTAACAACGGCTGCCGAAAAAATTAAAATCCTCATATATTAACTGATTTTTTTTTTTTTTTTTTTTTTTTTTTTTTTTGTGTAAAATTTTGTGTAAAATAAAAATTTAAATTTTTTATATATATTTATTTTTTTTAATTAAACTTCCCTTTTTTTTTTCTGAATCGCCGTCTCACTTATTGTTATTTATTTATATTTAAAAATTTTTTTTGGCAGTTGTAAGCGAGATTTTACTTGCATTAAAAGTTTCTGTTAAGTTTTTTTCTTTTTTTCGATGTCCAAAATGATTTAGAAACGGGGGGTTCAGGGAGGCAGAGCCCCCCTGACAATAACAAATATTTATTTCAAAAAGCACATTTGTTTAGTTTTTTTACTCGTTAGTTTATTTAGAATGCTGCTAAAATTTGGGTAATTGCATCGTAACCAATTTTTCAAGATGGCGGAAAAAATGGTGCAAAATCATTGATTTATAAATAACATAAATATTTAAAAATGATGTTTTTCTGCCGTCTTGGAAAAAATTTCATGTCGCCAAAACGGCATTTTGGCGAAAATTTTTTCGCCAAGCAGCACAGGATACAGAACTCTTCCCGAAAAACTTACTAAATGATTGTAAATAGTCACAAAACAAAATAAAATCAATGTTTACTTTGTGAAACAGATTGCCATAAGAAGTGTGATTTGTCTACCGGAAAGCATGCATTCTAATTGAGTAGAATTTGGAGGTTGTCGAGTTTTAGATTGGTGCATGTAAAAAAAATTGCCAAATTGGGCATCTCACTTGTTCTAGGATTTTGCTGAAAATCATTGTACAATTAATAATTTGGAACAATTTTACCCTGCTGCATTCTGTAGCATAGTTGGTTAAAATATTATTTTGTTTAATTAAATTGGTTTAAATATTATTTTTAATTGCTAAAAGTTGTAAAACGAAAACTTTAAATACAGTAAAAAAAAGTTTTATTAGACTGTTTACATGTTTCAGCTCCATCGAAGCCATTATCAGAACAAATAAGAACATTCTAATATTGCATTGATCTATGATGTAACATTATGATGTTAATTACACCATAAGAAATAATACCATAAACCAAAATACTTCACTCATTACATCATATTATTATTTGTAATTTAAACATGCACAAAATAAAAACTGCTATTGACAAGAGAAAAATGCTATTGGCGAGATTTACCCCCAGCAAATATAAAAGTACCCATATGTTTTTTTAGAAAATTAATTTCCAGAAATATAATATTTTTTTTAATCATTCATCCATTTAATCAGAGCTTTTAAGCATGCAATTAAAAACCAGCAATTGAAATAAAAACAATACATTCTATATTAAAAATTAGCTCTAGCTTTAGATTATTTTGGCAGCTGCTCGAAAATATTGACAAATAACATTTGCTCAACATGAAAATAATTAGTATGTGTTCTGTATAAATACTTTATTTTCTACAAATACTTGATGTAGTTTCAAAACAAAGCTTATTTTCCTAAACGGCAGTCAGCTGTTCTCACTTTAACTATCAAAATATGAAAATAGGGGAAAAAATACCTATAATTATATTCAAAAGATAGAGATACACACAGTAAAATTAAAGCAACGAAGCGCTTGATTTTTCGATCTAAGAAAGGCGCGTTGTAAATAGGTTACACGTTATCTGAGGTTTTATAAATATAAGTAAAAATATAACGCTCTGAATAATGTAAATACATTAATAAAACTCACCTAATCTTGTATAAGAAGAAACTAATATTTTACATCCTCTTGTTTATTAAAAGATTTTCTTTTGAAAATTAAATTTTTACATAAAATCAAATATGCGGTTCAATTACTGTTTATTTTGTAAACATACTCATTGCGATTTCACGCAGCGTCCACGTTTTTCTCGGCTTTCCTTCGATTCGCAAACGAAAACAGAGAGTGAGCGATTCCTGAATCCTGATGCAACCTCAATGGCTCATGACTCATCTCTGATGAAATTCATTTAAGAATAAACAAATAAACAAATATTCATAAATAATGTAGGAAGACATGGTTTTTAAAAAAAGTGATTAAAAAATTAAGTTTGTCATTTTTTGGTTTGATTAATTGCATTCTATTATGGTTAATTACATTTTAATGTTTTTTAAATTATCTATCGAAGTCTTTTCTTTTTTTTAATTGAATTTTTCATAAATTACCGATGTTCTCATAATATAAATGAAATAGCTTTCAGTATTTCAAAATTGAAATAGTTTATGAAAACGAAAATAAAACAAAAAAAATGTGAAGAAGAAGAACCCATACGCCATCGTTTGGTTTTCTTCTTGTTTTTATTTTCCTTGTGAATCTATTATGTCTATTTGACTCTTACTAAAGGAATGATGCGGATCAGTGCATGATTGAGACTTCAATTAGTTTTTTTTGTTATTAAACGTTTCATCATTAACTTTAAAAACATGCTTTTGTAAAATAGAAGTAAATGGTTACTTCACACGCATCAATTCATGTTCGGAAAAAACATTAGAAATTAGATTTCATTATCTTTATCGCTGTTGTCAAAATGTGTAGGTATGCTTGTGCCCTGCTACCTGTGATATTGCTGTTTGTTTTTGTTAAAGAAGGTAAGTTCAGTTCATGTTAAAAGTTTACTTTTTCACACGTAAAAGTATCAGTCTAGCACAGAAATTAATTGATTTGTTACTAGAGAGCAAACTGATCAGAGTGTTATTATTATGCATAAAGCAAATATTGGTTTTATTATCTTTTAATTAAAATACTGCTATTTCATTGATAACTCATAAATTCCAAAATTTTCATTCAAGAAAAATAATAGTATATATTTTTTTTCAAACATTATTAAGTTTTTCAATTATTTAAATTGACGAATAACTTTATAAAAGGCTTACCCTCCGTATTTAAATGAAAAGATTAATGTTAAGGAGATTAAATTTTTATGTTTTATTTTATATTTTTACTTGGATGATAAACGAAAAAAAATTGTCTAATTATATTATAAATGGTTGTTTTTTGTTTTTTTTTTTCTTAAGGGAAAGTACACAGACATTAACATATTCATTGTGTTAGTATTAATCGTCATCTTCTACATGAAATCATTAACTTGGAAAAATTAAATAGAATACTGCATCTCCCATTAAAAATTAAAACTTGCATGCAAAATTTTACCAATAATGCCAGTTAGTGAAAATGGTAAGGTTCATAATTTAATATAACTCTATATCATCTGAAAAATTCATTTATTTATGTTTTTCATTTATTAATTCATTTATTGCTGTTCTATGTGAAATTTTCCATATCTCTTAAAGCCCCAGTCATAATGGTCTAAAGCATCGTATACAAATATTTTTGCTTAATGCATTTGAAATATTTTAATATTTCACAATTTTTTCCAACAATCAAATGACGAATTGGAGTTTTTTTTCCTGCAACCGATTCATGAATGTCATAATATTTTGCTACAATCGATTGGCAAAATTTGTGGTTTTACTTGCAATCTATTGGCGAAAATCTGGATTTTTTTTTTCTGTAACAGATTGACGATTTTCGCGATATTTTCTTTCTACCGATGGACAAATTTTGCAGTTTTTCCTGCGATCGATTGACGAATTTCAAATTTTTCCTTGCAACTGACTGCCAAATTTCGAATTTTTTCAAGACCGATTAACTGCCATATTTTCTTGTAAACAATTGGTGAATTTCTGGATTTTCCCTCGCGATTTACTGGCGAAACTCGTGGAATTTTTTTATGCGATCGATGGACAAATTTCGTGATTTTTTCCACGACTGACTGAAGAATTTCGCGATTTTTTTTACATTTTTGAAATGAAATAAATTAAACTTTGGTTATCGTTTTACATTCCGGTTTTTGGAGCATTCTGGATATGGGGACGCCGGATAACGGATCCCACACTGTATTAAGAAGAGGTTGCAGAATTTTAGAATAAGCAAGATACCTGATTTGGCATTTTTTTTTTTTTTTTTTTTTTTTTTTTTTCACAAGCACCAAGTACCTATCTATGCACACCAACCGGAAAAGCAAAACTCTCCACATTCACAGTGCGTGAATTACAGCAGACAATTCATTACTTACAGAGAGAAAACGAGATTTCGAGATTCACCAGCAGGAATTTCTTTTGCAAAGTAAATATTGAATGCAAAAAAGTTTGATTTTTCAGCAACTTGCTAATAAAATCATTCCATCATGTGGATTCTATTTCATTCTGCGGCAACTTTTTAAAATTCATAAAAGGATTTTGATTTAAAACATTTAGCCTAATATAACTAATTTTTTTTTTCTTTCACAATTTTAAATATTTTTAGTGTTTTTTCACATTTTATGACGATTTTTTATCATTTGTAAAAGGAATTCAATACAAACTTTTACTATAATACACTGAATTTTTTCTTCCAAATTTTTGAATTTTCATGGATTTATAACATATTTTCATGTTACAATACTTTCATTTATGCACAAAACACAATACTTTTACTTGTGCACAAAACACAATACTTTTACTTATGCATAAAACACAATACTTTTACTTATGCATAAAACACAATACTTTTACTTATGCACGAAACACAATACTTTCACTTGCATGCACAAAACACAATACTTTTACTTATGCACAAAACACAATACTTTTACTTATGCACAAAACACAATCCTTATCAAATAAAATATAAATAAAAATTCACTTACTTCTATTTCTCATACTTTGTTCACACATATTCTATCCAAAAGACAAAAATTAAACTTGCCCCTAAACTACTTTAATTATTCAAAGATATGACCTTTTAAGCATCTTCAATTTCATCAATCATTTAAAAAGGAAGCACTTAAACATTTGAAAAAATAACCACAACCATTTATAAAAACTAGCTTCTGAAACGTAACAAAAACAATAGAAGCAAATAAATTTAATAAAAGCAATGAATTCAATAAAAGCAAAATAAAAAACATTTCAACTCAACCAAATACCCATCTCAGCAAACCCAACAATCTGAAAAATAGTAAACCCAACGATCCGAAAAACAATAAACCCAACAATCCAATTCTCTGTGTCTGTCCACACCACAGTAGGCACGGTCACAACGTAAGAAACAAACTGGTAACAAGAAAAACTCATTTATCCCCTTGCTAAATTCAACACTGCCAAATAAAGATGAAAATAAGCACTCAGCGATTAAACTTGAAAGACTGATAATTAAAATTATGGAAAGAACCGGCCAAATGCAGGGTTTTCAAATATAATCTTTCCCCATTCCTTATTTCCCTACACTTCAGACGTTTCTGAAATCTGCATCCACTTTTGTTTTTGAAATAATTCTACAAAATTTAAAAATAAGTTATTCTATATGTAACATTAATAAACATTTTATTTTGAATTTTATGTATTTATTTATTTTGCATGCATCTCTCAAAGTTTTTCATGAAAAACTTGATTTTATTATTATGTAATATTTTCTTCAAAGAAATAGTTTCACAAACAAAATGCTAAAAGAAAGTACTATTACCCAGTAATGTAGCCAGAAATTTTTATTTTATTTTATTTGTTTTTTTTTTTTTTTTTTTTTTTTTTTTTTTTTTTGTGCAGGGGTCTGTCCAGAATTTTTTCCCAGGGTCCTGTTTTTGTGAAATTGTGAACAGCTTTTTATATTTCTGAAAAATCTAAATCATAATTTTGTGAATTTGAAATGCTCATTATATTCAGGTTCTTGTTTATGCATTTTTAAGAAGATATATGGATGTAAAATACATATATTTTCTTTATGTATGTAAAAGTGATCGGTCAGATTTTTCTTTTAAATGATTAATTTCTGAAATGTTCAGTTTGAAGATGGAAAAATTTTGTAAAAAACCTATTTTTAAGACAAAGAATTTTGTGAAGGGTCCTGTTTTAAGGAAAATAATTTTGTGAAGGGTTCTGTTTTAGGAAAAATAATTTTGTGAAGGGTTCTGTTTTGAAATGAAAAATTTTGTGAAGGGTCCTGTAAAGGACCCAATTTTTTCCTAAATAGATCCCTGGCGTGTGTGTGTGGAGGGGGGGTAGACAACTTCCGATGAAGAAATTTTTAAATAAAATAAAATAAATCAAATAATAAGTAAAAAGTAAATAAATTCTTAAAATTTAATAATAACATATTTCAAAATTAGTTTTAATTAACATTTCTCAGAAAAAAGGGATATTTTGTTGATAGAAAATTTTTTGGTTTCTGTCTGTTTGTTTGTCTGTTCTGCAATAACTGCCATAAAAATCGTCCTATTAGGTTGATTTTTGGTTGATATGTTGGTGAGGTAGCTGGAATTAGCTGTATAGTTTTTAGTTTCATTTGGTTAATTCGTTTAAAATATATAGAACATTTATTTTTAGGTCATAATGCTTTCCTATGGGAATGCAGATGATTTTCAAATTTCATTTGTAACTGAAATCAAAAACACATATTTGAATAATAGATTTAAACATAAAATTATGGATGCTACATTTTTGACATTGAGGTTTTAAAATGTCCAATAGCTTTGAAAATTTGCCGATACCTTTATTAGAATTTAGAAATTAACTGTTTAAATTATTGGAATTTTTTTTGTATCTGTTTGGAAAATAAAAAACATTTTATTTTCATATTTTTTTACAAATTTAAAATGCATTTCTTTTTACTTTGCTCTTTAATTTATGAGTTACTTAGCAACCATATTTTAAAAAATATCAAAATAATAAAATCCAAGTAACTTGCACTATTTTGCTGCAATTATTGTTTTTGCAAAAGAAATTATTTTCAAGTGATTTTAGTATTCTATTGACATAAATGAGAATTTATTTTGATACAAATTACCATTTAACTATTATAGAATGTTTACCGAAATATTTTTTTTTCCAAACGAAAATTACAAACATTGAATGTGTAATTTGGATTAAAGTGTCGTAGTATGTGTTTACATTTGTATATATTTCTTACATGAGATGATATTCATTTTCTGGAACAGATGTGAATGTTTCATCATTGAAGAGTTAATATAATTTTAAAAATAGGATAAAATCACTCGTACAACGAGGTGGATAATCTAAAGAAATTAGATTAATGACGATCCTGAAATATTACAATTACTGGAAATTGAGAACATAAAAAGTTATAAATACTTTATAGCGCCAAATCACGATTGCTATTTAGTGAATTGACAGTGGGCACAATTATGAATGATTACCCAATATGTCTAAAAGTTTTCAAGTAAGCCTATTTTGGGGGGGGGGGGGGGATTTTAGTATGCTATTGCCATCGAGTTAGATCAGGATTAGAGCTAGACAATATCAGAAATTTAAAATCGCAGTATATCAACGAATCAATATTGATATTAGTGTTATATCGCGATAATTACCTTAAAGTGTGTGGGAATAAAAAAATTTTTAATTTCCAAAGATAAATGGTATGGTACCAACAATTTAAGTACAAACAGGTGTAGAAAGCAACGAATCCATTCTCTATACCTGTTTGCTATTATAGTTTCATATTTTATACAAAACAGAAATATTTTAGGAAAAGGACACATTGTTTGATATCTTTTTGTGCTGATACCATTGCTTGGATAGTGGTTTTCTTTCAAAATAGTATGTTCCCTTTCTTTCCTATTTTATGCACTATTTTAACTATTTAATATGCTCGTGTATAACTGAGAGTATTATAAAAAATAAAAATAATAAAATAAAATGATCTTAAATTTAGGATGTTACTGCTTTTTATATGACTAAAATAAGTAAAAAGAAACAGCAAACACTGAAATTCATTTAATGCCAGATGTCATGCTAATATACTTGTAATTAAATAGTTTTCAATGCATGACAGATGCTGCAGAAATGTTGTTTATCAATCTTTCTCTAAGGTATCAATGCAGTCTTAATAGAAAAAAATTTAAAAATTTTCACTGTATTTATACCTTCCTATCTATTTACTATACAATACAACATTGAAATCTTTTTTGAAATATAAACATTCAAATCACATTTCAGAATAGTTTTATACTAATTAAAATGTACTTTTTAACACTTTCCAACCTAGTTGAAAAGTGTTTATGACTTCGGTTTGTCTGGCCGTCTGGCCGTCTGGCCGTCTGGCCGTCTGGCCGTCTGCCGTCTGCCGTCTGTCCGTGCTCTAACTCCCGTAAATATGCTCGGATTGCCCTGCAAATTTTATATGTTATAATCGTTATCTATAGCATGTTCCCTATTTCAACGGAAGTGTGTAGCACTTATAGTTTTTTTACAGGGACACTCAAAAGAATTCCGTTACATTGCGGTCTATGGGGAAAAATCATTTGCGGTTTATTTAAATAATGTTTCAATACTTTAAACGCATTGAAATTTATATATATCACTAAGGTGCATTAGAAGAAGCTTAATATGGAATAGGGTGTGCATAGCACTTATACTTACTTTACAGGGACAGTCAAAAGAATTCCGTTACATTACGTCTATGGAGAAAAATCGTCTGCGGTTTATTTAAATAATGTTTCACTATTTTAAACGCATTGAAATTTATATAAGGTTCATTACAAGAGACTTACTACAGAATATTGTGTGTATAGCAGTCATCGTTCATTTACAGGGACACACAAAAGAATTCTCTACTGTATGTTAACAATAATTCCTGGAAGTGCGTTTTAAGTTACTGAATGCGATTTTAATTTTAAATCGCTTTTTGTATATTACGTGGTGTGTATAAATTCTGTAGATCCTATACAGGGAAGTACAAAAGTTCGGGAACACATTTCCGTATTATTTAACTCCAGACGGAGAATTTTAAACTGTGCTACGTGTTTCCTAACTGAACTAAAATTTAGCATCCTATGTAGTATATATACAAATCTATAGATCCTATACAGGGCTGAATAAAGTATTCGGATTACTTAGATGTTATCTTTTAGCTTATAAAAGAGTATGATTCGTAAAATTATTTTGGAAGCGTTGGAAAGTGTTACATAATCTATGCTTGACGCATGATTTTTCGTTCTTGTTTTACTTCATTTTAAGCTGAAATATCAAGACAGCATATATTAAATTCACTCGGATTCACACGCTCTCTACTGATAAAACCACATAGGAAATAGGAATAGAAATAAACATAAACATTGGCCGATATTTAGGGTTCGCAATACTAGATATTAATAGCTAGGAAGCTCCGCTCAAAAGAAACGAATCAGTGAAAGAATGGGGAGGCTTTGCTTCACCAACGTGGCGAAAGGCGAAATTTTACTATTTCGCATTCTGATTGGTTGCTCGTGAACCGAGCTTCCCAGCTGCTAAGTTCTTGTAATATTATCGACTCTGTAATAACTCGTACATATTTTAGCCTTTCTTTATTGGTTTGGACATATCAATATGCGGGATATATTGCAATCTACAAAAACAACTTTTCAAAAGTAAAAAAAAAGCCAAGCGTAAAAAAAAAAGTTGTGGCTAAAAAATGATGTGATATCAAATTTCCAAGCTATTATATTACTTTTTAAACTTTTTTCCATTAAATAAGTTATCATATATATAAGTCGAGTGCCTACGTATATGTTAATAGAAATCGTTTTCTCCTGTACTAAATACATCCTAACGAGTTTCTGAAAATTCAATTTTTTTCAAATTATGCATGATGGGCTTGGCGGCCATCTTTGCATATTATTCACAAAATTCTAAGCATCCATATCCGTAGTTAAAATCCGAAGTTCAAAATTGTTATTTAAGCAAATATTTTAAGCGTTTCATTTATAGATTTGTATGATCTGAAAATTGTGTCTTAAGATAATGATGACTTATCTTAAAGATTCATCTTATGATTTATTTTTTACAGTAATTAATAATTTCAAACTAGTAAAAATCAATTTCTCAAAATATCAGTCTTATCTAATTTATCTGTCCGTAGTTAAAATCTGAAGTTCGAAATTGTTATAAACATATTACATTGCAAACATATTATGCTTTTACTTTAGAAATTTGGGTGCTTAGAAATATGAAAAGATGGCCGCCAAGCCCATCATGCATAATTTGAAAAAAATTGAATTTTCAGAAACTCGTTAGGATGTATTTAGTACAGGAGAAAACGATTTCTATTAACATATACGTAGGCACTCGACTTATATATATGATAACTTATTTAATGGAAAAAAGTTTAAAAAGTAATATAATAGCTTGGAAATTTGATATCACATCATTTTTTAGCCACAACTTTTTTTTTTACGCTTGGCTTTTTTTTTACTTTTGAAAAGTTGTTTTTGTAGATATCATTTCTTTTTTTTAAAACAGAATAAACATAATTTAAATAATCTAAACATGAGAAATAATTTAAAATTACATTTTACTTTCAGTCATTGTTTAAAAGGTTAACTAGAAATACCAGTAGATTTTTAAATTAAACTAATAACAACATACTAAATGTGGCTTGTTATAATACTTGTTATCCCCCGTTAAAAAATATCACTGACTTATCGATGAAATGAATAAAAATGCAATACGTACATAGCGTGTCAGCGCTGCATTTGAAATCAAACGTGATATCACGCTCTTTTATTATTAGCACTAGCTGGCTTCGCCCGCTAGCGGACCCCTAATTTATATCGGGGCCTCGAATCTTGTAAAACCTCGAATAAGATAAACCTCGAACCGAACGAACCTCCGACCTGGTTCTCAGAATAATTATATAACCCTTCCCAGAATAATTATATAACTAAACTACGTAGAACGATATGCTATACAATAAAACCTTCCCTTAAAAATTATCTTAGTTTAAGTTCTACGAAAATGCATTCAGCAGAACTCGAGTTATAAGCAGCCGGAACGAAATTCCATATATGTAGAAGTAAATAGAAGTATATTGCCATTAATATAGTTTGCATTTGAATAAAAAAAAGGTACTTTTCGGTTAGCCGGGCGCCAGTGAACCCTTCCCAGAATAATTATATAACTAAACTACGTAGAACGATATGCTATACAATAAAACCTTCCCTTAAAAATTATCTTAGTTTAAGTTCTACGAAAATGCATTCAGCAGAACTCGAGTTATAAGCAGCCGGAACGAAATTCCATATATGTAGAAGTAAATAGAAGTATATTGCCATTAATATAGTTTGCATTTGAATAAAAAAAGGTACTTTTCGGTTAGCCGGGCGCCAGTGATATATGAACACACACACACACACACATATATATATATATATATATTCATACATATAAGTGTATATATATATATGTATGTATATACATGTATTTGTGTAGATATATGTGTATATATGTGTGTGTATATATATACATGTATATATATACATGTATATATATATATATATCACTGGCGCCCGGCTAACCAAAAAGTACAAAAAAAAAAAATACTGCGAAAATGCAGTCGTACACTTGAAAAAAAAACACCTTTTGGCCTAAAATCTCTCATCAAAACTGTTTTTCTTTTTTTTCTTTTCTTTCTTTTTAAAAAAAATAAAATTAGTAACAGTTTTTTCTTTTATTTTTCCAGATGTATAGCCATTTCAATTCTTTCTGCAACAAAAAAAGACACTTTTTGTCTTAAAATCAAATTGTTTGGGGTCAAAAGTAAAATCAAAATCGCCAAAAACAAAAGATAAATCGCCAAATTTGTTTCAATAGAAATCTTGCCCCTTGAATAATTTTTTAAGCATTGTGAACATTTCTAATCATGTTTAAATTAAATATTTTAGTTTTATAATATTCTCTCATCAAAACTCTTTTTTTTTTCTTTCTTTCTTTCTTTCTTTTTTTTTTTAAATAAAATTAGTAACAGTTTTTCTTTTATTTTTCGAGATGTATAGCCTTTTCATTTCTTTCTGCAACAGTAATGATTGCCAAAAAATTAGCAATGGTAACCTTTTCGCAAAATAACAGAACTTTCTATCATAATTCGATAGCTAATATACGTAGAACGTTGTGTTACATACTAAAACCTTCCCTGAAAAATTATCTCTCGAACAGTGCAAGTTCCATCAAATTCCATTCAGCAGATCTCGAGTTATAAAGGAACGGAACGAAATTTCCGTTTGTGTTTTATATATATAGCGAGGCTAACGAAAAAGACAGGCTACCGCGGTGCGTTCCACTTATCTTTTTTTACAGACTGCTAGAGTGACGTGATGCTCTTTTCGTACACCTGCATTGGTGGATTCGAGCCTCACGTGATTCCCGCGGTCTGTAAAAAAAGATACGCGTAAAGCACCGCGGTAGCCTTTCTTTTTCGCTAGCCTCGTATATATAGTAGATGACGTGAAAGGTATTCCTGCGAACGAAATGCCTGTCCTTTACCGTGTTTTTTTATTTTTAGAAATAAATGAATCACATTTAATTCATTTAAAAAATTTTGTTTACGTTTGGAAAGAAATTTTAAATGGCGATAACTCTTAATGCATACATTTTAGAAGGTACATCTTCCCTCAAAAACTAATTTATTTTTAAAGATCTTTCTAAAAACGTAAATTATATATTTAAAATATTTTTAAAGCATAAACACTACGTCTGATTACTTTATTTTACAAAATTTATAAGAACACGCATTTTAGCAGACAATTAAATACACTAAACAAACATGAGTGAAAAATTGACCTGGGCCTGGACTCGAACCTGGGACCTTATGCGTACCATGTCGACGCTCTGCGACTGAGCTACCGGGATCCATATCCATAACAGGCAATTTCTCATACTTATTCATGTTAGAAACAATCATCTGCCACAGTTTGCAGTCATATTTAATTATTTGAAAAAATATAAGTTCTTATAATTGTGAAGTTTTATTTAAAAAAATATATCTTCAGAAGAAAATGGCTGACTTGCAGATGAAATTTGATGTGGTTATATTATAACCTGTAACTGATTTGTGCTATTTTAATACAGATGGTACATGGTCGTTGGCGGGTTTTATCTCTGTTTTGGCATAATTTTTTAATCGCCAAGTTAATTAACAGTTTTTTGCTAATTAAGGATAGAAAATATTTTTTTTTTACACTGAATTTTATAAAAGCACATAGATTACGTAATTACTTGTCCAAAAATGCAATCCTTTTTTTATTCTGCCGAATATTAAGGCCTGTAGCTTGTTTGAAAAAAAAAGTTTGACGAAGAAAATAGTGATCATTTTAAGTAACTCGGCGTTTTTTAAAAAAAGCTATATCTCTGTTTATAAATCACTTATGAAGATGAGTTTGGTCTTAAATTGAAGAAATTCTTCCTTAGATTCTTCTAGTTTTCGTTTTTTTATTCAGCGACGCTTGGTTTGTTTGATATCTGATATTTTAATCTGGCATGTTTTGTCGATTTAACATTGCGAAGTTGCTTTCTGTATATAAGCATTAGCGGTCTTTATTCCAGTTCTTGGCGTTGTTTGTGTGGCGTTTTTTTTTAAGCTTGGCTTGGCAGAGCGACCGCCCTGCTTGATATGTCTAGACGAATAGCAGCGATGATATTGAAACATAGACAATCAGTAACAAATGAGCAGGGGAATATATGGTTTGTTTGAATAAAAAGTAAAGCATAGAATGTATTGGATATATTGGAATAACGACGAAAGAGAGATAATCATTAGAAGGGATATTCGGCTTTGAATAAAGCCGGCAGCGAATAAATGCATAGAAGGAAAGGATTTTTCCGATAGTAGTACTGAAATTTAGGTGCTTTTTCTATGTTTTCGAAGTCACGCTGCGGGAAAAAACATTTTATTGGGATATATCGGTAGAATCTGAGCTTAGCTATCGTTATTGGAATATATTGTCATAATCAGAACTTGGATATCGGTATTGCAATAGTTAAAAAATATCAATATTTGACCGATATATAAATAAATCCAGCCCTAATCAGGATGTACTTAGAAAAAATAAATATTATAGAATGACCATCAAAACTGTTTTTCCGAAACAAAAATTGTAATAATACTAGATTTCTAAAATAGATATAGGTGAAATATAATAGATTCAGTTTTTGTACATGAGATATTATTCAACTTATCTATCAGATGCAGGTCTTTCGTGGTTGGCAGGTAAGTAAATATTGCTATTGGGTATTAAGATAACATGAAATTATTTTCGAAATTGTTGCTTATCTTAATAAAACCACTGTGTAGAACAATCTCCAAAATATACTAAAATAATTTGCACAATAAATAGGAAATCACGAATATAAATATAATAAGATTATGGGGGGCTTCAGGGGGGAAGAGCTCCCCTGAAGAAAGGTATTTTTTTATCTAAAAAATTACAAGAATAAGAAGTTCATAAGAATGTCAGAATATTATTACATAAACTGTGTTTAATTTAACTTTTCTAATTTCTGAAACCTTCGAATTATTTTATATGCCTATAAATATATATGTAATTTTAAAATTTTAATTTGCAGATTGTAAGATGTTAAATATTATGAAAAGTGAGATTAAAAAACAATCACTTTCAGAGCTTGAGGCTACTGATCTGCAGATTTACTAGTTTATTTTACAGTTGTAGCATGTTTTCAAAAACAGCTCTTTGTGTATTTTGCTTGTGTTTTAAATGATTATATTAATGGTTGTATTGTCTCTTTTCCAGTCTCCAGCATTGTGTGTACAAAAGAGGAGCTATTTGACACAAGACCCTTAATTTGTCCCGGTCCCAATGATCCCAGGGATAAGATTTACTGCTGTGGACCCAAGAAGTTGCGCTATTGTTGCAGTTACGCTGATTATGCCTCTGCAATGTAAGTTCTCATTCTAAGTTGCAAATTCATTTTATATTTCTTTGGCATATTTCTACTTCTCTTTGTGTTTTATGCAGGGCTGCCACTGGTGACTATCTTTCTATTATTTTGTGTAACCACTATTTCAAAATAAAAATATTGGTAGTTTTCTACTGATCTTCAAGGTAAATTATTATTGTTTAGAAATAGTGGTAGACAAAACAGTAATAATAATTAATAATAAAAAAATAGTCACCACTGGCAGCCTGTTTCTTTATGGTGAATAAAATCATCAGTCTTAGTAACTAGAGTACTAATACTAACTGTTACTCAGTTGCAGCATTATGAGCAAGTAAGTCTGGACTGACCCTCTATCATATGAATATAACATTTTGGTAAATGAATAATTAAGATTAAACAAAATACGTATAACAGTTTAAAAAATTCGTAGATAAGTTTTGAATTCTATGACAATGGAATCTTTTAGGTAGTTTTTATTACAAAAAGTAAAAAGCTACCTATTGCAACTGTTCGAAAGAAAGCAATTTCGGTATATTTTCACCGATCATGACCTCCATATCCCAAAACCACCCTTCGTTCAAATGTTGATTTATACATATATATCTGACCTCTGTCATACGATAGCACTCGTATATATAAACCGTTTTGGATGAAACTAAGTGTGTGTATTAAGATCACCAATATCTGGACTGCCATCTTGTTTCAAAATGGCGGCCACTAAAAGATTTAAAACTAAAAGAAATATACAAAAAATAAAAATTGTAATTCAAGTTTATTTTTTGCTTAAGTATTAGGCCTTGATACAAGGATTCCGGATCATTTTTTATTTTGCCTCTATCTTATAAAATGACTGAGATATTGCAGTTTGAAATTCTAGGGTGGCTGACATTTTGAAACAAGACAGCAGATTAAAAGAAATCAGGGATTAATTTATGAGTTTTAATGAACAGGATTTCTCGCAAATTATTATCTTTCATTGTTGTAATCATTTTCCCAATCATAAGCATAAAACTATATTCATATCCGTTAGCATCAAATTCTCACCAAACTTGGCGACACTTGGTGAAATATCCTCAAATTTGGTGACCTAAAATATGTCTCCATAAATGAAGCGAATGTGGCTGTAGTTGACAAATTTGGTGAATTTCTTATTCAAATTCAGTATTAACAAACCTTCTGTAATCGGGTTCTTTGCATTTTAGCTTGGTGTTTTCGAGTAACATTAGCTAAAACATTAAAACGAAGATATAGGATAGGAAAGCTACCTTTTCCTCCCGGTACAGGCTGGAAGGACTTTTTTTAGTTTCCTGGAGCATCTACTACAATAAAATATGGAAAAAAAAATCTTTTATGCTTTGAAGCATGAAAACACCTTAGTGTAATGGTTTGCTAAAGTAATAAATTAGGGATTCAAGATTTAAAAAATATATGTATAATAGAAAATATTATAAAAAGAATTATTGCACAATTTACACTTATTAAGCTTTAAATAAGTATTTAAAATAAATAATCTCCTATTTTTCACTCCAGCCTTCCAAAATGGTATCCGTATAGTGGTTGAGAAAATTGATTAAATCCATCGTGTTTAAAATACTTATATTTGAAATTAAATTAGAAATTTATCTTATCTTTTTATATAAAAAAAAATAATAATTTAATGATAAAAATAAACTTTAAGGGATTGTAAGTTATAATTCAGTATAAAAATAATAAGAAAAGCAAAGAAAAAACTCATCCAACTTGTCTGTGTTATTATATTCTTTCAAAAGAAAACAAAATTATCATAATCAACCTTTTTTAATTGTAACAAACAAAATTATACTTGTATCAATTGAAGCAATTTATTTTTTTTAAGTATAATATTAAGGATCCCTTCATTTATAAAATAAAATTGTAAAATTTTCTTTGGCATTAATTTTTGGCAAAAAGCTTTCCCAAAATCAATCCTTAATTAATAAGATGAATTGCAGATCCCTGAAAATTTCACTCCATTTTTCTGAAATGATACTTCTATTTTTCAAATTAAATAGGATTTTATTTAGTTTTTGATTACAGATAATTTCTCAACTTAAGTAATGGTTTACAATTTATGAAACATAAATAATAGTATTATATATTACATTATATAATTAAATAAGACACAGTTAGCTCATAAAGATCAAACGTTGATCTTAATAATAGGGAAACCTTGATGTTGACGTTAAATCTCTTAAAAATTAGAAGTGTTGTAACAACAGCAATGAATTCAAGCGGCTAAATAGATGCAAATCTTTTATAATAAATTCAGATATGGATTAAGCACTTAAAAAATCTCCTCTTTAGATCAGAAATAAGATGTTAAAAAAAACAGCAAAACTTTTTAATGAAAAAAACAAAAATAGAAGCTATTGTTGAATCTTGTTTCATTTATTCTTAAGTTACTACCGAATGAACACAATTACAAATTTTAAAGAATTTTTTTTTCTATTTGTTAAATTTAAAAAAGAAAAGAAAAGAAAAAAAAATGTCACTTCAAATGGTGTTTAGGTTGGGAAAATTCTACCATATTTTGTTGTTGCTAATTTTAAAAATGTTCATTTTGAAACTGCATCAGACTCATTATCTTATTTGTTTCAGCAATACGATTGGCATCATTGTTGGTGTGCTGGTCACTGCCATCGTAGTCGTTGTTATCATAGTGGTGGTGTCATGTTTCTGCTGCAGTTGCTGTCTCCTCGCTAAACACCGCAATCGGCGAGGAAACACCTCCTACAGTAAGTAGAAGAGTTTTTGTAATCTGTAGATATTATTGATTGTACATTATTATTGATTTCATTATAGAAACATGACTCAGTCCTAAGAAATGTTATAAACAGTCACAGAAATAAAATGGCAACCATTAAAAAAAAAAAATCTAACTTATTTAGTTATAGTAATCTTAGAGGCATTTTTTCTTAGTAATCTTATAAGACCTTTTTAGTTATATTTTTTAGGTACTCTTCTTTTTCATACTTGACATTGTACCAAGAAGCTTTATGTGTTTATCTATGTGTGTCTAGTTCAACTAATAAAGGTGTTCTAGAATCCAGTAGTTGATATTGTCGCATGAAAAACACCAATGTAGAAAGAGGTTTTTCTATAAATTCAGAGTGCCGAATTGAAAATCTGAAAGGCACAGAGACTTGTCTGTGACAAAACCAAATAACCTGTGGGAAATGTGAAAAATTTTGAAATGCCAAAGAAAAACTCATTCAGATTTTCAAAAAATGCACATTCAACACTAGCTGATGCGATAAAAAGAAAATAAAAAGATTTATTGGAAACAAGATGCTGAAGAAGTTAAAAAGAAAATAAAGTTAGCAACCAAAGAAATTAACAATAAAATTGAAAATATGAAGCAGAATTCTAATAAACAAATGGAGGTATTAATGAAAGTGATCACAATGCAATAAAAGAGTAAATTTTTTTTAAAACTCAAAAAAAAAGTTTTATGTTTTGAAGTTTTTTAACTTTTTGATTTTCATAAAATATAAATAGTAAAATATAGTAGTAGTTTTATATAATAAATAGTATAATTAATGTTATTAAATATTATGTAACATGGACTTATCATTGTACCAATGTGATGTTTCATGCATATGTTTATTCTTAATGTGTGATCTATACTAATATTATAAAGGAGTAAAGATTGTTTTTTTGTTTGTTTGTTTGTAGGGGGTAATCTCTGGAACTACTGAACCGATTTCAAAAGTGATGGTGGCAAATTGATGGTGACAACCCCTGCTCCAACATAGGCTATATTTTATGTCGGTGCCACTACCCCAGGGGGGTGCAGGAGCGAAAAACGTTCTAAAATTGCGATTTTTTGTATACCGAAGGAGCTAGAAATTTGAAATTTGGCATTGTAGATACTTATAAGATGTAAATGCTCTCTAGGAACAAATTAAAAAAAAATTCGAAATTTAAAAGGGTGAAATGAGCGACATTCTAAATTACAATTTCTATGGAATATCTAGAACTACGGAACCGATTTCAAAAGTGATGGTGGCAAATTGATGGTGACAACCCCTGCTCCAACATAAGCTATATTTTATGTCGGTGTCACTAACTCCAGGGGGGTGCAGGAGCGAAAAACATTCTAAAATTGCAATTTTTTTTATACTGAAGGAGCTAGAAATTTGAAATTTGGCATTGTAGTTACTTATAAGATGTAAATGCTCTCTAAAAACAAAATTTTAAAAAATTGGAAATTTAAAAGGGTGAAATGAGCGAAAAGCGTTCTAAAAACATTCTAAATTACAATTTCTATGGAATCTCTGGAACTACCAAACCGATTTCAAAAGTGATGGTGGGAAATTGATGGTGACAACCCCTGCTCCAACATAGGCTATATTTTTTGTGGGTGCCACTATCCCCATGGGGGTGCAGGTGCGAAAAACGTTCTAAAATTGCGATTTTGTTTATACTGAAGGAGCTAGAAATTTAAAATTTGGCATTGTAGTTACTTATAAGATGTAAATGCTCTCTAAGAATAAAATTTTTAAAAAAAATCGAAATTTAAAAGGGTAAAATGAGCGAAAAGCGTTCAAAAAACATTCTAAATTACAATTTCTATGGAATCTCTGGAACTACCGAACCGATTTCAAAAGTGATGGTGGCAAATTGATGGTGACAACCCCTGCTTCAACATAGGCTATATTTTATGTCGGTGTCACTAACTCCAGGAGGGGGTGCAGGAGCAAAAAAGTTCTAAAATTGCGATTTGTTTTATACTGAATGAGCTAGAAATTTGAAATTTGGCATTGTAGTTACTTATAAGATGTAAATGCTCTCTAAAAACAAAATAAAAAAAAATTTGAGATTTAAAAGGGTGAAATGAGCGAAAAGCATTCTAAAAAACATTCTAAATTACAATTTCTATGGAATCTCTAGAACTACTGAACCGATTTCAAAAGTGATGGTGGCAAATTGGTGGTGACAATCCCTGCTCCAACAGCCTCTTTAATAAAAAACTATGCGTTTCTGACGATTGGGTTTTTCGCTAATTGTTGCCACAGATTAATCTCGAGAAATGAAACATTTGAAGTTACTGAAAAAAAAAATAGTAGCTCGAAAAGTATTTGTTAGAAAATTGTTAGGCAAACTGCGTTTGAAAGGTAAAAAAATTGTATATTTCTTGATATAAATTTCAAATCTAATAATTATGCCATTTTTCAAATATTGAATTTGAAAAATTACTAAATTTCACAGTACCATAGCAAAACCTTCATGCGTAAAAATATAATGATAAGGGCGACGTGTCCTGGCGTGTATATTGGCTATAGCACGAGTCACAAATTATAATAGCCTTATTATTCTGGTAAAATATAAAAGTGAATTGTGAAATGTCAATATTTTGTTGGATTAAAAGTTCGTTATAAGAAATTGACCAGCGTAGCAGGCGTAGCTTGCTATGCTATTTATATAAAAAGAAAAAAATAAGTATAATGGTCTTTAAAGAAAAATAATAAATAAATAAAAATTACAGGTTTTCTTAATTTTTTTTATATGGCACTTAATAGAAAATAGGCTATGCCAATGGAAGAAGATTATGGAAGATTAATGGATTTAAATGGGAATTTCGAAAATTAACCAGCTATCGCCAAGTTGGTGCCATAGTTGGCGCTATTGTGGTAATCCTGTCATTAGTACTTTTCAACAAATACTCATTGTATTCATCAATACATTCTCATTCATATATTATATTTTATATAAATGCTGACGTCGTAATCATGCAGGCAACAATGTGATTAAAATGGATGAATGTTGCAACAATGGAGCTTTTTTTTCAATTAATATCAATAAACAATCATTAAACAATCGCAACCTTATTTCTATGGGTGAAAAATACAAGTTTTGGGCCAATGTCCCCCCTCCCCCCTTAGGGATCAAATTTTTAAAAAATGAATGTCCAATTCATGTATTGCCCTCAGGAATACATATATATTCTGAATTTCAAAGCTATATGTCAACAGGAAGTGGATGAAAAATGAGTGACAAGATTTGACTGCCACATACATACATAATTGTAAAGTAAAAGAAAGCGGTACTTCTCTATTATCCCGTCGACCACTTGTCATAACAAAAAACTATCACCAAACTGTAAGATTAAACGCCAAAAATGCAGTCCCATTTACTTGATGTCAGAAGCATTATACGTGTTTGTTATGTCATCAAGTGGTTTTTAATTCGACATGTGCATGTATTTTTCATTATGTTTTACTGATTTATTATTTATTTCATTCATTAAAATAACAATTGTGTCCTTAAATTCTTATATTTTATTTATTTATTTATTTATTTTGATATTCCAATGGCAACGCTCTCCCGTTTATTTGGCGTTACAGTTTGGCGATAGTTTTTTGATATGATAACTGATCAACGGTATAATAGAAAAGTACCAAGAAAGCATGTAAAAAAACATTCTTTTATCAGCATCCAATCTTAAAATCACTCCTAATCTCTCATGACTGCAATTCATGTTGCGCCAAAATATTTTCGTTAAACACACTAATTTGGCATGGATCCTGATAACTGAAAATTCATCATTTTGATTTACGCTGGATAAAAAGTTCAAACTCTGGAATTTATTTTTTAAATTATAATTTTTGCTCTGTTTTTTTTTTTTTTTTTTTTTTTTTAGATAGAGCAACAGGAAAGGGAAAAAACATTTAGACTATCTATTTAGGATTTCCTAATTGTTTTTTAAACAAATAATCATAATTTATTTAATGTTAAACTATTATGTGACAGGTATTTCCTTTTATTATTATATGTTCTTTATTTTTTATTTATATATTCTGCTTTTTAGTGTTTAAAATATTTTGTTATATCTTTATGAAATAACTCTATCCATGTATCAAATGCATAAGCAATTTGTACACTATTTTCACCATTTAATACATTAAAAAAGAAACAATGTCTTTAAAATATATGCTTTATACATAAGCCATTTAATACTGTAATACAAAATATATGATATACAGCTACATAAATAAACCATATATTATAATTATTATTATTTTATTGGTTGCCAGTTTCATTTTTGTGACTGTTTATTTGGCAAGAAATAAATTGTCAAACACTTTTTTAAGATTCAATTATACCAATGTCCCTATAAAAAGGAAATATATATATATATATTTTTTTTTTCTTTTGTAATCGTTGTTGTGTGTTTTTAACTTTCAATATGCTTTTCTCCTGAAAAGTTTTATCAGTTTGTGTCTAAAATACATACCTCTTTTTTTTTTTTTTTCAGCTGCCAGTCAGCCGGCAACGACCACTACGACTACAACAGCCCACTACTCGGCTCAACCGGCATACCCCATACAGACCTTCCCCACCGGAGCATACCCCCCACAACAGTTCCAGCAGCAGTACCCACAACCCACACAGTTCACGCAGGAACACTTCCAGTACCCACCACCCAACACTGGATACCCACCCCCACAACCCCCTTACCCTCCAGCTGGTGGTGGTTACCAGGGTGCTTACCCACCTCCACCACCGGGAAACCCCCCACCTTATCCGATCAATGACCAACCCCCCTACAATCCTTCATTTCAGTGATTTGGGGGGGGTCACAACAAAAATGTTCAATTACAAAAGTTAGTACTTTTCCGTTGGCCAGGTGCAGATATCGCCAATAGCAGATATTTCTTTGTTTCGGCGACAATGCATCACACCACACTTGATAAAGAATTCAAATGCATATATCAGTAGAGACAATACGAGCACATTTGAAAAATAAAAATAACTGTTACATATTTTATTTAAAATGCAGAAACAGAACAATTATTTTTTATGGAAAAACAGAGAACGTTCCATTTAAACACCAAAGTAGTATTTCCAGTATACGCAAACAGGTATAAAAGAAAAAGTTTTTTTTTTAATTATTGTTTTTATGAAATTTTAACATCGTAATTTTTGTACAAGTTGCATTAGTAGGCAAAATGTCTTTTTTGGGGAAAAAAAAAAATAATACTGTTTTTTCTTCCATTGTAGACAAGCCTATAATTTTCTTTATAACTAAGTGTACTGGAATCCGGGTAAAATATCAAGCATCCAATTTAATAAATCTGCATGGAGAACATACATTTTCAGTATAAATGATGGTGATGTATGACTTGCACCCAGTTAACGTAAAAGTACCCAAAAGTCAAAAAAAGAAAGGTGAGTGGTGAGCTTTTGTTTTTGTGATACATTTTTGGATTAGATGAGAGAAGATTGGTTGATTTTTGCCTCCCAATGTGAATCTTGAGCACCCCTTGTAAATACGTGTTCTCTTTGTCCACAGTCATGGGTTAGGTTTTGGGTAATTTATGAAATATCGCATGTTGATAGTGTTTCACTGGAAGCAGTTTTTGTGGATCTTTTTACATCTTGAAGTTTATTTATTTATTTATTTGGGTCATAGCTCACCAGTGTGAATTTAAAATGCATTTATTCATGGGTGGTTGGAAATATTTAGTATTTTCGGTACTTTTGTATTAGCCACATGCCATTGTCAAACTTGGGAGCTCTTTACTTTCACCAAGACACTATAGCAATGTTAACACATTTTTTTCTTCAGAGTATTAATTTAACATATGTAAAAAAATGTATTATAATATGAGATATATTAATTTATTAATTTCTGTCGTCAATACAAAGTACGACACAAATTATAATATTCCATTTTAATTTTTACAAATTTTTATTGGATACCATTGATTGGTATGGCCATAAGGTTTTAACTTTATCTAACAAGCCCCAAAATATATTATCATTTCTTGAATTAAAAAAAACATGAGTTTAACGTATATGTAATTGAACTATGCGTTTAAACACAGAAATTATCATGATCTCATAATCAAAAGGGTTGTTTGTTTATAAATCATGGAATCATTGCCAATTTCTTTGATAGTTGAACCATTGGCATGCAGCTAATATGAAATTATCATATTTTCAACTAAATGTTTCACAGATTGTATTCATTAAAAATGCCATTACGATGGTAGAATTAGTTTCAATGATCCGTTTCTTGGATCTTCCCCAATTAATTATAATGAATTAAAAGTAATTTTTCATGTTTTAAAAGGAGGAATGATAGGAAAATACAGCTCAATTAGGAAAATTAGAGCTTATGACTTCTGTGTTGATTGCAATTTAGTAACATATTACTGAATTTTCTAATTCATGAGGAGGGGGAATAATTCTTGTTAAATTGAATGCCTGAAGATTATTTTGATAAACTTATTCTTCACTTTATGAAATGCAAATTCATTTGTCAAAACTTGCTATTTGTATTTTTTTATTTATTTATTTAAGATTGTGATTAATGTGAAAATTTTGTGTATGAGCAGTCCTATACAATGAACTAATTTATGTTCAATGTATTTATTATATTGATTTGAACAACAAATTTTGATAAATTTATTTACTTCTATATAGGCCTTACAATTTTAATGATTTTTCTTGATGTTTATTATGCTGTGAAATGTTATTCTTCTAGTATATTTATTTTATTATCAGTTACAGCTACGCCCAGAAGCAGAATTTTCTGTTTTAATCTGCAGCAAACCTAAACTTATCTGTGACCGAAGAATGCTGGACAAAGCTTACTATCATAAGAAATTGTAGTACAGGGTTCCCAGCGACATGGAAAATCTGGAAAGTCAGGTAATTTCAAAGTAGTCAGGAAAAGGGATGGAAATTTTAAAATATATAGGAAAAGTCAGGGAATTTACAAATATTTCCTAAAAAGTCATGGAAAAGTCTGGGGGGAAAAGAATTTGAATTTGAAATCATTTCTTTTTCAGAAAAGTGTTGCTATATTTCTCGCTACATGGCACCTTTGAAAAATCTCTGTCGGTTTCAAGATCGAGAAATTCCTTCAAATGCAATGCAGAAAAACCATAATATGGATAAAAGTTTTCTACATTTTTGAATCTTTTTCATGACATTTCACATTCCAGACTTTGTTGTATGGCATTCATTTGAAAACTGGCAAAGATGAATTTTTTTTTAATTATAGCATTTTATAGAATTTTTAATTTTGCAATTTTCTTGAAAGGTGCTTGAATTTTCTCGTGGGAAAAGAGTATGAGCCCTGTTATTACGATACAAATTTCTGACTTATATATATTTTTTGTGCTGTTTGTTATTTTGTGTTATTTAAAGCCGATTTTGTGTATGCCCGTTTGGTCATGGAATTTTTTTGGATTTGGTCAGGGAAAATCATGGAAAGTCAGGGAAATTGCCAGACATGTTTTGCTGAACCCTGTAGTAACCCATAAAATAATCAAAATTTGCATTTAGAAGGAAAATACAATAAATTTAAAGACTAAAATTAAATTTTAACAATTTTTCTTAGCCCAGAATTTATTTTTAAGCTGTTAGATTGATCTGAAATGTATTTTAAAAAAAACCCTGCAATGCCTGCTGCCATGCTGCACTGTTTCTGCTACTGGGCAGCTACATAACAAAAATGTTTTCTGTATTTAAATGCATTCAGATAGGAAGGGTCAAGGTAAAAAAAAAAAGATATTTAAAATCGGTGGATTGACTATATATATGGATATTGGCTTAAACTTTTAAATCAGTTTTTAATCTTTTTAAATTTGGCACTGATGATGGAGCTTTAGAGGCTCCGAAACAGCTGTTTGCTATTTTATATATTTTTTATTTGTGCTATTTTTATGTTGATTATTTATTTTAAAATTTAAAAAAAGGATAGTCCGATTTTCCTGAAGTTTAAAGTGACAGTGGCATCTGTTAACTTGAGAGATGTGCTATTGTTTGGCAGAAATTAAAAATAAATGAACACTAAAGCCATAAAATTTTAACTCTTCAGAGTGGCTATCTATTTATGATCAAATTATCTGTGACCATCCTAATTGGATTCTGTGACTCTGATATAGTTGAGTCCCCTCTATCTTAATCTTTTATATTACCATCTTGTTTAATGTAAGAAAACTTGCCTTAATGCTCATTAACACTCATTCATGGAGAAGGGACAGATTCTCTCAACTTCTATGTGTAAAATGTCAGTTTTAATTTTTGTTAAGTTGACACAAGAGCTAACTCAAGGTAGAATGGGCAAGCTTAAAGCTTTGAGAAAAGAATGGCTGTTTCATTAAATGTAACTCGCACATACAAAAATGAAAATTCAAAATGGATGGACAGGTGGTTATAAAGAGGCTAATATCTCTTTGAATGTTGTTACGAATATGTATTTTCTTCCATGATGAAAGCCCTTTGAATTTAGTTAAGTGGTGACGGACATTGACATTGTTTAGTTCTTTAATCGTCTGTCTATCCTCTTAATAATTTGTCTACTATGGCATCTGGTGGTTTTAGAGTTGTATTGAGGACTAACTGGAAGGTTCATCTTTGTTAAGTGTGTTGTATCTTTTGTCTGAATCATTTAGAATCGAAGACTGCCCTGAAAACAGCAGGAAGACCTAAGTTTATATATTTTAGTATTAGCTCCCAAAATATATACAATGAACAGGGAAAAAAAGTTCTAAATTCATTTTTGGGACATTTATAAAACATAACCCAATACTAAGATTTCAAATTTTCTTTTCTGTATTCTAAAACTTTAATATTTGTATGCATAGAAGAGGCCATAAAAGTTTTAATGAGCATTTTATAAAAATCTGTTGAGTCAATTATCTGTTTTTAAATAACAATTTACTTGAATATCCATTTAAATAGGTTTATTGTGAGCTGGAGAAAAATGAGCATTAAGGGCTTTATGAGCAGTATTAAAAAATCTTTTGTTGCAAGAAATAAAAATTCTACTAGATTGATTCTTAAAAAAAAAAAAAAAAAAAAAAAAAAAATGAAGAATTTTGTTTTGGTGATCAAATTGTTTTTAGTTTTGTTTTCCCATTGGTGTTTTAAATGTTAGATCTGACAGTTTTTTCTTTATCTGCTGCCATCATTATTTTGTCTCGCATTTTTCCTTCCCTTTTGTTACATTCTGTCACTTATCATTATTAACTATTCTTTTTTATGTATTTGATGAAGTATATTATGTTAACATTTCTGTAAGATTGTGTCTTCTTTCCTCTCCTGACTTTACAATGTGTACAAAAAGAAAAAAACAAACAAACAAAAAAAAAAAAACACATTTCTATTAGTTAATTTCCTTGGTTTGACAAATGAATGGTTTCAGCATTTTCTTGCGGCATATTTTTTCTTTAAAAAAAGGATGTACCTTGTATTATAAACTGCCTTAGAACTCTGTAAATAAATAAGATACGAAATTCTGGAGAAACCAAACTGTTCATTTATGACCTGTATCGTGAAACTGTTGTGAACAGTGGCAGCTCGTGATGGGGTAGGGATCCTACTATTTCTTGTACTTTGCATTTTATAAAATAAGTATTCTGTCTTTTATACAAACTTTATAAATGTGTCACTCAACCATTGACTCAATAAAACAAGGTTTAAGTCATCAAATATCAGAAAATCAGACATAACCTCTGTTTACTAGGCCTTCCAAATAATGCAGGACACAGAATTCCTGTTGGCAAGTCATTCAACTCCTAGATTAAAATCTCAATTTTAATTCAGACATTGAAAAATGGCTGAGTTTGGAGGGTTAAAAATAAAGCTTGTTCTTTTTTCCTATTTAATAAAATAATAATTCTTAAATCACAAAATAAATATATATTTGACTGCCTTATAATTCATTCCATATTAAAACCCTCATTTATTTGGCATCCACCATGAAAAAGAAATTTAGAGCATGTGAAAGGAATTTTCATTCAACTTCTGTTTGTTGGTAGAAAATGGGCCATGATACAAAGTTGTCATTTTTTATCTGTGTCTATCCATCACTTTACAATAGTCATAAATATAATAGAAAAAGAATGAAAATGTCCTTCCTTTCATTCATTCTGCAATAATCACCAATACTTTTGTTTTTTTTTATGTCCCTTCACTAGCGTCATATGTATCACATAAATAAATGCCAATGTTTCCCCCTTTTATTTATTCCAGAAGGAAATTATAGTTTCAGTAATTATTGGAAGAAATTAAATAATAATAATAATAAACTTTAAATGAGCTTTTTCTCAAAATTCCAAAATTAGAAATGAAGCCTTTTTCTACCCAAGTATAGACATGTAGAATTATTTTTCCTTTAATGTTTTTTTGGTTAATCCATCCTGGATGTAATGGGGAAAAAAATATGCATTGTACAAAAATAAACTAAATCTGAACCTATATTTTAAGTTGAAAATTTTTCTATCTGAAATGTGTTGCTTTGAATAAGTCCACGAGCTGCTACTGGTTAGATTCTTTTCTCAAACAGTACAGTATATTTTGAAAACAAACTAACTTTGGTGGGTGTACATACTGTTCTCATGCTCATGAATGTTTTGTAGTATAGAGTAATTCTATTTAGTCATTGTGTGCACACCACTTCTATTTCAGGAAGTGGTGTGTCTTATATCAGAATCTCTGGTGTACTGTAGAGTTGCATGCAACACTCTTTCTTTCTTTTTGGCTAACTCTGTGTATCATGACCATGGCAATGATCTTACTTTTTTTTTTCTTTTTTGTCATGTATAAGAAATGGATGAACAATTTTTCTTGGTGTGCTTAGGCATTCGCATATGTATGATTTACTTTGTCTTACAAGATTTCAGCATGAACAAAAATCATGGATAAAGATGCAGCTTTTTAAACTATTTTCCATTGCTTTTACCTTGAGATAATGAACCCTTTAAAACAGTTATTGATTATGACGATAAGACCTGGCCTATACACTGTAAGTAAATAAAACAGCCTTTTGAGTCATATGCAATACTTGATAAATCTTAATGTTTCTATTGGACATTGCTGTCTTTAGGAGATGTTCACAAACCCTTTCCATTTTCTCAGCATTATAATAAAAATGTGTGGTTTCAGTATAAAATAAAAATTAATAATTAGTTAACAATAGACATCATTAAAATGAAGAATTTGTCTTTTTAATTTAAGCATGGATTTTTAGATAGTTATAGTAACAATTTAAGCTATGCTTTTCTGGAATTGGCAGAGTATAAAAAATTTTTAGTTTTATCAAGGAACAGAATAGGTAACTCTATCACAATTTATGACTATTATTTTTAATTAAAAGGTATAATCATTTTTCACACAGCTAACTCATAAACATGGAGAAAACCTCCTTTATCAAATTAACCAGGAAAAACAAAGCCATGAAATGAAATTTAGTAATTCTTTGCCCAGATTTTGACCCCTAGAAAAAAAAAGGAATAAAAAAAAGCTCTATACCTTTTTCTTCAAATAAGTGATATGAAGTATATCGGACATCTGTCCGGGATATCTCAGAAAATTAGAATATTCATGGTATGATTACCAATGTTTTATTTTATTATTATTATTTATAGGAAATAAATTTCATATTCAATAACTGTATGAGTAAATGGGAAGAATCTTGCAAACAGTGTATGTTGAAGGGTTCATTGCCAAATAAAAAAGCATTCAATAGGCTATGGGATTAATCTGATAATTTACTGACTGTTTGTGTTGAAATTGAAGAAGAATCATCAGGATGTATGAGATTTCAGTTTATGTTTCTTTTTGAAAAAGTGCATCTTTCCATCCATGTTTGTCATATTTTTGTGCCATGACCTTTTTTCTATGCATTTACTTACTGTGTTTGTTGTACCTTTATGCCTAGAATCACAATTTTTTAATTTTTGGATGTCAACATAATCTTTTAAAAGTGTGTTCATTTAAATTTTTATGTGCTTTAAACAGTTTTAAACAACAACAAAAAATTGTATTTCCACACATGATTGTATCTCTTTTATATTAATGTGATTTGTTAATTTTATATGCCTCTATATTCACATTAATCTTTTAAAATTTGTGTCTGTATGTTATTAACATATACTGCTCAATATATTTTGTAGTTTAATTATGTTAGCGAGGAATTCTAGTGAATTCCTTTTTTTGTGGTATGATACACACGCGCAGCGATAGTTTGAGTTTGGGGAATGATCGGGTGGAGGCTCTCTTAGTCATTTGAAACGTCGTGTTGAGATTTTTGTTTTCATTTTTTAAAAATTCTAGTCATTTGTTTTTATTTTTCTTTTATAGGCAAGTGTTTAAACTAATACTACTGTTTAGGCTTATCACATGTTCATTTATAAACTGACACAACTCAAAAGAAGTATGATTTTTGAAGAATTAATAGGAGTGAATTACAAAAAAGTGTATTGAATACTACCTTTTAAGAATGATTCAATTATAAGGTGGTCCAATGTCTTCAAACTTGGGGACTGTAGTTCATGCAGTTTTTAACTTTAAATACATGGCTGCCAGCAACTTTGGTCCAAAATAATAGGTACTTAGGAGCCTAATCATTAAAAATTAGAGACTTTTTAGGGAAGTCTGAAATAGGAACTTTTTAGGGATCTGAAAAATAAATGCAATATTTATGCAAGTCAAATAATATATCAAATACAATTTTGAATATTATTGGTTCTTAACTTATCGTCAACAAGATGTGCTATGATTGGTCCTTTCTTCTACTTATGTTCAGTTATGTGCTGTCATCTAGTTCTTTAAATTTTAAACAAATCTAAATTTTCATGATAAATTTTGAAAAATCTGAAAAAAAAAATTAATTTAGAGACAATTATAGTGAAAAAAGGGACTTGGTGAAAAAAGAGACTTTGAGATCAAGTTAAGAAATAAGGACCTTTTAGCAAAATAGGCACTAACTGGCAGCCCTGTAAATACTTATTGCATTTTAAAAAGGTAATAAAATTCATGGAACAAAAAAAAAAAACCCCTTAAAAGTTATTAATTTTAAAATTATGAAAACTTCTAAAGAGTTTAATTTTAAAATTGGGACACCCATTAGAATGTTTATCCTAGTTTGCATCGGGTGTTATATACAACTATTTTCTACCAATTTATAGATAATCGGTTGCAATGTGTCTTTGGAAATAAAATACTTTTGACCCTGATTTTAAATTTATTTGTTTACATAATAGAGATTCTATTATTTTAGGTGTGTCACTTTATGAATGCATGTGTGATATTTTAAACTTTGTTGTAAAAGAAAACAACAGTTAGCTTTTTCATTGTTTTTATTATGAAGTTATTATTTAATTTATTATTAACTCAAAGAGGGAGGGTGTGAAGGTAGATCTTCACGTTCACTTTGTAATGTATCATTCATGTACACAAATAGGTGGTTTTAAACGGGCATTTATTTTTTTATTTTTTGAAGTTCTACTTAGCTCATTCACCTATGAGATTTCTGGATGTAAAGAAACTCTTCTAGTGCATTTGTAGACTTTTAAACCCAAAATGTTTTGGTGATAAATGTTTTGGCGATGATTTAGGAAAAAAAAAGCTTGTTTCATGGAATGCTATTTAAAGGTATGTATCATCAAAAAACTATTACATCTGTAAGTATAACTATAATAAAAGTTGTAAATTCTGTAAATTGTTGTCTTTTTTTTTTTCTTCTTCTTGAGAGTTGAAAATAGGTCATTCATTTATTCGATCAACATTCAAAGATGTTAAATGTTAACCCTTCTCATTCCTTTGCCGAGTGTGACTGACATTTGTTTTTATTACAGAAACTCCTGTGTCAAGTGACACTTGGCATTTTTAAATTGCAAGTTTAAATATACTGCTGAACAACTCATTTTTTCAACGTAGCATTCCCAACAACCAACCGGCCATAGTAAAATTAATTGTAGATGGCGTACTAAGGCAGGATCTGTTATCTGCTTGAAAGGTAGTGCACGGGAGCTCTTTATTCATTCGAAAATTTATGCAGTTAGGTGTTTGGAAAAAATAGCACCTTAGTTTATTGAACCAATTTCTGTGAAATTCCGTGTGGTACGGTATTAATTAAGTGCAAAATGTCTGCAAGACATCATTTGAGTGCTTACAATCATGGACGAGCAGTTGGGCATCTTGAAGCATGTCAGTGTCACTACTGTGGCCACAGCAATGGGAGTGTCAAAAAGTATCATATTGCAATTAAAAGCCGCTGGAGGTGGAAATGCGATGTGAAAGCATAGAAAGAACATAGAAAGATGGTGGTCGTAGAAAGAACACCACACCTCAAGAGGATCAATATGTATCCCTAGTGGCAAAAAGGAACAGAAATCTCATTCCTAGTCAGATAGCTGCAGACCTTTCAACCGTTACCGGTACATGTATATCTGCCAGAACCATTTCTTGGCAATTAAATCAAGCTGGTTTATATGCACGGAAGCCTGTTCAATGCATCCCACTTAACCCACGCTGGTCAAGAAAGATTGCGTTGGTGTAAGGAACATATTGGTTGGGATAAGCAACAGTGGTCCAGAGTGATGTTCTTCGACGAATCCCGCTTCACTGTGACAAGTGATTCTGGCCACCAGTTAGTGTGGAGAGAGAGAACATGTCACGCACCACAGAATGTTTATGAACCTGATCGATATGACCAAGGCATGATAGGCAGGCATCATGCACAATGACAGAACACCGCTTCACATTTTTTAGCGAGGTACCATAACATCACAATGATATTGCAGAGATATTATTCTAGATCGTGTTCGTCTTTTTAGGGGTGCAGTAGGTCCAGGCTTTCTGTTTATGGACGACAATGTGCGTCCACACAGGACCGCTGAAGTATCGGACACACTAGAAAGTCAAATATTGAACCTATGGAATGGCCTGCTTACTCTCCAGACTTAAATCCTATAGAGCATGCCTGGGATGCTCTTGGCAGATGTGTTTCTCAAAGAAGTCACCCTACCCGAACGGTGCAAGAGCTGAAAAAACACCTTGAGAGAGGAGTGGGACAATATCCTCCAAGGAATCTTCAATAGTTTAATAGGCAGCATAAATAACAGATGCAAAATTTGCACTAGTGTCCGAGGAGGCCATATTTTGTACTGAGAGAATATGTCTCATCCTTCCATATAAAAAGACCTTTTTTTTTGCGACTCTGAAATTTTTCAAAGGAGACATTTCTTTATTTTAGTTTTGTTATCCCGCTTTCCCATGTGGTGCGATCTGTACCATTTTGCATGATAAATATAACACTCTACCTCTATTACATATGTTCTTAGTTTCATTTCTTCAATCATTGCCTGTGATTATTTCAAAAAATGTCTCTGTTCTTTAGCAATTGTCAAGCAGTGTAGATGCTACATTTTACAATGTATTTTAATAAATAAACAAAAATTATGACAAAGTTTGAAAATTATATGTAGTATAATGAATAAAAAAATTGTTTAAATTAAGTGTCAGTGACAGAAATGTATTTTGATGTCATCTTTAAATAAAACACTTAAAATACTATGGATTGAAAAATAGTTTGGGTGTGAAAAAGATTAATATACAGTAGATGGAGATAATCAAAACCAAGTGCATATTGAATGTCACCAATCACAAAATAGCACATGCAGTCAGAAAATAAACGGAACTTTAAATACATAAAATATATTTTTAAATAGTACTACAAGATAAAATTGAATTCTCATCACAGGTACTAGCACATGACAGTTGAGTGTAGCCTACCTGATATTGGAAAATTTAATATTCAACTGATAACTGAATACATACCTTATTAGATGCTTTGTGATATTTTAAATTCAAGGAATTGGGCATTTTTATTCTCTGAACCTAAGCTATCTCATTTATTTATTTATTTATTTTTACTGCAGTCTTTCAGTGATTAAGTCAGCTGCTTCCTGTGTGATGAGCAGAATCTAATTTTGTATCAATAATCTGAGAGCATTTAAAAAAGATTCTTCTTGCTTCTATCTGAAATAGGTATTGATGACCTGGCAGTGGTTTAAGAGTACACTAGGCAACATTGCACAGCCCACTGCAAGAAAAAACAATATCTTGATTAGGAATATTATCCTGGCTAGAATTAGAATATCATTTATTTTACTGTACGGTGTTGCTCAGTGTAAGTAGTCTTAAGCCACTGGCAATCTCCAGATGGTCTTCCATGTATTCAATCAATCACATTTCTGCCCTCTATTCAGTATATATTTTGAGTAACCTTGTAAACAAACATAAATGCTACAATGCCCTTTTACTACGGGGAGCTTACTAAGGTCAGCTGCAGTAACATATCTTCATCTATTTTAGGTTTTGAGCAAGAAGAATCATGTTTTAAATGTTACAACTTTCACCAGCTTCCAATCCTCTCTCTTAAAATCTGTGTTGACAATAATTTGGAAACCTTTGCTAATGTATCCATTTGATTTATTTATGCATTTACTAAGAGTATCTTCAGGCAAAAAATTCCCTTTTGGAATTTTTTTTATTGATATCCTTATTTTTTGCAAATAGTAAAAGAATTATCAAATTGAGTTTAAATTTCCTGAAATGAAACATGAACTGTAGCAATCTGACAAGAAGGCTCTTATCACATTTTCATAATAGTAATTAAATAAATAAAAAATTCTGCATGTGTTACATAATTATAAAGTATTTATTCTGGTGGAATCCCCAGATTATTCAAGGGGGGGGGGGGAAACACTACTTAATTTGGCTGGCATTACTCAATGTTACTTATAATATATTTTGATAAAGCTTACTAGAAGAGGGCAATGCTTTCCCAGTTTAAATTTAGCTGCCATATCATCCGTCTTATGCCAGACATCAAAATGTGTGTTTTAATAATTTATCTGTTTTATTTTCCTAAAATGTTTTGCAATATTACTTCAAGAGGAGATGCATATTCATGTTTCTGGTAAAACTTAGATAGCCAAAAAAAAAAAGAGCGAGAAATGTTTCTGGTATAAAGGGGATAATATATGCAAGTTTACTTTTCATCATTAATTTAAAACAAGAACGAAAAATCCTGCATCAAGTATAGATTATGTAACACTTTCCAACACTTCCAAAATAATTTTATAAATCTTTATCTAATAAGGTGGAAGATATCTAAAACAAGGTCAAATTTGAAAAACACATAACATATTTTAAAACCAAATTTCAGGAATTACCAACAATATTTGAAGTTGTTTTTGACTCTAGAAACTAAAGTGGAAATTATTAAAAAGGTAGGATGTGGTCGATCTAAAACAGAAATTGCTGCAGAATATGGAATAAAAAAAGAATACGCTCTCCACTTACTTGAAAAATAAAGAATTCATCCTGAAATCATGGGAAAAGGAAAGATTTGCTAAAGGACGAAAACATATGAAAACAGCAGCCCATGAGGATTTAGAGGAAGCTTTACTGTTATGGACAAAGGATGCATTGGCATGGCAAGAAATGTACCGTTGAGTGGACCTATATTGGCAACTAAAGCAAAAGAACTTGCACTACTTATGGATATTAAAAATTTCAATTGCAGCGAAGGATGACAGATGTTTTAAGCACCGAAATAACATCATGCACAAAACTGTGTGTGGTGAAAGTGGTGCTGTAGACCTCATTGTTTGCAATGAATTCTGCGAAAAGCTACATGGACTCATTTCTACTTATGCAATGAAAGACGTGTTTAATGCCGATGAAACAGGGTTGTTTTATAAACTTCTTCCTAATAAGACTAACATTTGAAGGTGAAACTTTCACAAGTGACAAACTTAGAAAAGAACTGTGATGGTACCTGCCAATAAAGATGGAAGTGAGAAGTTAAAATTGTTAGTTATTGGTAAATCAACTAAGCCACGTTGCTTCAAAGGAGTTAAAACACTGCCTGTTAATTATGTGACAAATGCCAAAGCATGGATGACACGTAAAATCTGCATCAGTTGGTTAAAAGAACTGAAAAAAAAATTTCTCGTCAAAACAGAAAAATTATATTGCTGCTAGATAATGTGCAGAGTCATTGTAAACTACCAACAGTGAGCTTTATAAAGATTGAATATTTACTCCCTAATACTACAGCACAACTGCAACCGATGGACCAAGGTATAATTCAAAATTTAAAAACTCATTATCGTAAAAAGGTTCTAGAACAAATTTTATTTTTGATGGATCTTAAAGAAAGCTGCGACATAACATTACTCATGGCCATTAGCAATTTATATGCGGCTGTGGCGTGGGACGCTGTACAACCTGAAACAATAGAAAAATGCTTTCGACATGCCAGATTTATCCATCCATCTAAAAAGAGTGGTTGTAATGCAAATGACGAAACCGACAGACCTATCAAAGAAATAGAATTTCCAAACTTTTCTGAAAAGTTCCAGTGTGATATTACGTTTGCAAAGTATATAGCAGCTGACAATAGTTTAGAAGTACTATCTGGACCCTTAACTGCAGAAGAAATTGTTGAAACAATTCATGAAAAATGCAATGAGGAGATGGAATTAGATGCTGGTGATTCTGCTACTATGTCCTAAGTGCTTTCCTTACCCACATAAAAATCAATCCAGCGATTAATTTCCAAGACTGATCTAATAACTCCAGAAAATATTATATGAAATACATACCCATTTAATCTGTTTCAAAATAACTCCCACCCGCCGTAATGCACTTCCATGCTCGGCTGTATAAATTTCGGAAACAACTTTTAAAGTCCTCTTTCGGAATGCTCTTTAATGTGGACATCACCATTTTCTTGATGGCTAAGACATCATCAAATCTTGTTCCCTTCAGCAAATCTTTCAGTTTTGGAAACAAGAAAAAGTCTGCATATGCTAAGTCCGGAGAGTATGCAGGATCTGCATTTCCATGACCTCATGCTGGGATAAAAACTGCTTCACAGGGAACGCAATGTGAGGCCGGGCATTGTAATGCAAATGCAGCCAACCGAGGTCTTACTCTGCAAACTCTTTGTCGAAGTCTGGCAAGAACTTCTGCGTAAAACTGTACAGCAACAGTCATGTCAGGGGGAACAAATTCAAGATGAATTAGTCCTTCGATATCAACTTCGACAACAAAAAATTAACAGCTATGTTTTAATGCATGTTTCAAGGACAACCACTTGCTTCTGAATGGTGCCAACTTCATTGGACATGCGCAGATAAACGACCTTCCAAATACAAGCATTATCACGTTCTGACAATTTCTGGTTCTCGTACAGTTACGTCAGTCCTAGAAATTAATGGCCTCACTTTGTAGTCATAACACTCATGTATGCACTTATCATACAAATTTGTGTTAAAAAGAAGACTTGCAGCTACTGTTTTGCATTTAATTTGCATGACACTTTTTGTATAATAATAATACTTATTTCTTTATTATAATAACAATATTCACTATTTTTTCATATTTAATAATCAGAATATCGCCTAGCACAGCAATATTTTGACTCATCAAAATAACTTTTTTTTTCAAATAAAAAACATTTGCCTAAGCTGAATATTTTTTTTAATTAAATTGTAGGTTTAATAAATTTATTCATTTTAAAATGTACCACACTAAACCAAGCTAAATACTGTTGTGATTATAAATGAAATATTCTGATATTTGTTTTATGATTAAAAGTGCTGTCTGCACCATAAGCACCCATGCAACCCAAAGATTTCCATTTTGAAAAAAAAAATAAATAAATAAATGTGTAATCATTAACTGTAAAAAGAAACACACGACACAAAGTATTTTTTAAATTTTTAATTAAAAATTAACATGCACATTTCTTTTTTATGAGATTAACAAATAATTAAAAAAATACATACTTAGGTAAATTTACAAGAGTGATTTATATACAGTGACCTTCAACATTTATACAAAAGTGAAACATATGAAATGTATTGTAATAGAGCGAGACTCTCAGTCCAAAAAGTTTACGTCAAATCCTCTTTGTAAGGTTTCAGTAAGATGGTGTAATCATTATCTGGAAAAAATTATATAAGAAAGGCATATAAATAGAGATATTTTTGCAAACTCTCTAGACCAGGGTTCTTAAACTCATAGTTACCATGACGCCCTTTTCCTGTTTGCTCTATCTTTGCAGATTCTAGGATTTAAGATGGAATTTCTTTAGAATACTAAATACAAGATAAATATAAATTAACGATATTGTGTTTATCTTCATTTTCATTTTCATTTTACTCCCAAAATTTCTCTCAGTTTCTAAATTAGTAAAAAAAGAAATTACATTGAACTCGAAACCATTGGCAAATGGACTGCAGTTTAAGAACCACTGCTCCAGATTCAAAATATGACACTGGGAAACAGTGATTTTGTGGCACGGGGGTTGGACAATGGATTGCAAGTAATTTTGGTCTGCTAAATATAAAAATAGCAAATTTTCTGGATTGGCTCTCATTTTTTAAATAAAGCCAACAATTCGATAGTGTCACAAGTACAGAAAAATGATATTAAATATGTAAAGTTTTTTTTTTCATATTTTGTAACATTGTATTTTGAGTGAGATAGAAGAAATATAGATTTAACATTACCATTAAAAACACTTTCTGTATTATTTTCTAAATTGTTTCTCTTCAGGATAATCTCTTTGTAAGGTGTAACAGTTGTCAGCCATCATGTGGCAGTACCAACATCGTTGGTACCTTTGCTCCATTTTTCAGATATCTTGGTGGAACTGTTCACCCTGCTCTTCACTATAAACCACCCAAGTTTTCAGGAAATTTGCTTAAATGACTGTTTAAAAATGTGCCGTAAAAAGAATTATTGCAAAATCCAGAACCATTCCAACTTTATATATAATTATAAACTTTTGTATATATCAAAATCACTAAAGAGATGTAATGCCACAGTCCCCCCCTCCTGGTATAATCAATGATAAAATAAGACATAAAAAGAGAATTATTTGATCGCACACATCAGGCTTTTTTTTTTAATTAGGGAGTCAAACCAGTGGTGTAATCGAGGAGGTACGTGGGCGGACAGCGTTCCCTCGGTTTTTTATTTCATCTCAAATGTCCCCCCACTTTTTTAATTTCAAGGGAACGCTAAGAAAACATGAGGAGACAGACTTTTTAAACTTATTAATTTTTTAAGGGATAGTATGATAATAAATTAACAATTTTAAGAAATAAAGCACAGATTTTTAATACTTCCTACGAAAGATTTTTATGACATCAGATTGTCTGTCTCCCTGTATATATATATCTGTTTATAGTCTAACTTCCGTAAGTTTGTTTCAGTTGCAACAAAATGGATGAATGCTTTTGAAGTTCATTGCAGTATTAAAATTGGTGTATATAAGTCGAAACTATCGTTTGAATGCTATCATGTTCACTCACACACACATATACTGATTCTTTGTAAAAGAGCAAAAACGTAAGAAAATACCAAAGTACGCATATACACACTGAATCGTTGTACAAAATGCAGAATGGATCCAGGGAACCTCAAAACATAAAAATATACCAAAATTTCATAATTTTTTATAATTATAATACTTTTTTCACACTACACATATCCGGAAAGTAAAAATGCAGTAATTTTCATTGTTGTCAATGTACAACAAGTTTGATGTTATTCTACGAGCTACAACTATTTTAAAAACAAAAAATGCATGACAAATTTTAACGAAAATCTCGTTGTGTAAATTAGCATTACTGAATTTTTAATTATATTGTTCTACTATTCAGACCTTATGAGCGCCCCCCCCCCCCCCCCCCCCCACTTTTTTCCCCAGCACTACACCACTGAGTCAAACCATTAACAGAGTTACAATAGCAGTAAATAAAAAGTCAATAACACCTTTAGATTAAAAAAAAAAAATCTAACTTACAAATAAGTTACTGTATACATATAATTAAATTTGGATGAAGTGTTGATCTAATAATTATTTACTTAGTTTTGCATATCCTGTTTTGAAATCATGCATAATTAAATAATTAGAATTCTACAAATAAGTCTGTGCTTGGCTGAAAAGTTTTATGAAAAATAATTATCATTCACTTTATCAATACATACAGTTTCTTTGACAATTAACATGATACTTGGTGTTGTACAATATAAGGTTAGATAAAACAACAATTTAAGCACTAGAATTTTTTAACTAATTGCACGCTAGTTTTGGTAGCATTTCAGCATACTGTCATCAGTACAAAGAATGGTGGAATCGTGCCCATGTACATGGAGAAGCAGACTTGAGGAATAGGTGTTTATTAACCAATAAAATTACAGGAAATTGTTAGGCATGCATTGAATATTCTGTATTCGGACATACTACCAAATATTTGGTTAAGCTGAATATCAAACTATTCGTCCATACTACCAAATATTTAGTTAGGCTGAATTCTTCAAATATTTAGTTAGGCACTATTTAGTCTGCTGAATATTCAGCTTGGCCAAACATCTTGATATTTGGCCAAACCAAATGCTCAAAGAAAACATTTTAAAAATATTTTTTTTAAACCTTAGATAACTTCTGCTTTTAACTATCAATAAATAAAGATATTCAGAAAAAATAAGAAATATAATCATTTTTAAATAACATATTATTTTACGTTATTTATTTGCTGTTTCAAGAGTTCATTAAGAAAATTAACTATTAATAATGTCATTCATAGAAATTAATGATGCATAAACGCAAGTTACTAAATATTATCAGGTAATAATCTGTTCTATCTTTTTCACAAACTGAGTAGTTTCTACACAAAATGAAAGATAATAGGCATCAAGACAAACAGTTTTTGAATAGGAAACCAGGATCGCAATCCACTTCATTCATTCAAAAATACAATGTATCTCACTCCAAGTCGAACTAGGATTTTAATTTAACAAAATGTTTTACAAATTTAACAAAATGTGTAATTTAGTGTTTGCCTTTAACCCTCTAAGCGTGTGGAACGTAATAGTCCGTTCACTAAGCTCCAGGTTTCACTGCAATATATGCAATGTTTAAGATAATATAATTCTATAGATTTAATGAATTTTCAAAACATTGAAGAATGATTAATACTCTCAAGGGTTACATTCATATTTGTAATTAAGTTTTATTTATAATGCTGAAAGAATCATATATTTTTAGCATTTAAAACAAAATGCTGAGAAAACAACATTACAATTTTACCCCTTTTTCAAAACGCTCAGAGGGTTAAATATAGATTTTTTTTTTTTTTTAAGTGTGATTTTGTTGGTAGTCATTTAAGATAAGGAAAGATCTGACTGATAACTCAGATGGTTTTGAATGCCAAATTTTTAAAAATAAAACAAAACATACATATGCCTTAAAACATTAATTCACACCAAAAAAAAAATTTGCAGCTAATGAAAGAAAGGGGAATCTCATTCAATCGTCTGCTTAAGTTGAAAGGAAAAACTATTACCATGTGGTATGAGCTCCATTGTGAATAACGACTCATTCTGGATATGGATAACCACCTAAAAAAAAAAATAATAATAATGATGCATATTAAAAGTTGTTTAAAAAGTTATCTTATCAAAAATTATGAAATTTCAGTTGGCAACCTTACTTATACTATGACAACATGGGTTAGCACTTCATATGAACTAACTGTTAGCAGAAACTAACTATAAAAAAACTTCTAATTCAATTTTTTGATTCTGCAAATTTTACTGAACGGATGTATATAAAAGTGAAATGTGTTAGTTCTAATCTCTTTTAGTATTTTAATTATATCAGGATTGCCATTTAAACCTTTTAAAAGCGCAGTTGGCAAATTTTTGCCAAAGGTGGGAAAAACCCCTGGAAAAAATGGTAAAAACTGTCTCGGCAAAGATAGGTTTTTGCCACAGTTTGCCAAAATGGCAAAAATGGGTACATGAGAAGGTAATTAAATTATATTTAATTTCATTAATTTTAACTCTAACAATATGTAACTTTGGATTTTTTTTAGCTTGGAACATTCTATGTATTCTATGGACCAAGGGCTATTTCAGGTCATATCTCTTTGGGTATGAGGGAGAGTAAGCATTATGAGGGGCTTGTTAGCTTTGAATGTAAAAAGAGGTAAAAGTATCACTGGGTAATAGAAGTGAAGAATATTCTTTATACTTTAATGGAAAAGTACATTTAACAATGGTAATAATAAGTTCTTAGTTCAATTCGTTTCATTCAGTGTTGAATTCAGGGGGTGGCCTGGGGGGATTTGAAATTTTATGCTTATAATGGTTAAAAAGTGCAATTTCCCCCCCAGAACTGTATAAAGTCTCCCTTGGAGTCACAGAAATCCCTCCCGGAGAAAAGTGTCTGAATTCAACACTGATTTCAATAATGTATGTAAAATACAAGTGTCTGCAGATAAAATTATGCAATTAATAATTTAAATATAGTAAAAATCATATTTTATTATTAGCATTAAGATATTTTAAATATCATAAAAGTAAATCGGTCAAGTATAACTCGCGCTCAAAGGGTTCTGTACCTTAAATTTACTAATTACTATTTATTAATTAATAAACTACTACTACCTCTAATTTTTTCATGATTTTAATTTCACTAAATTCGGAAATAGGAGGAGGACAGAGGGATATTTTTCCAGTACATTTTTGACAATATCTCTTTAAATATAATACCTAAATTAAAACAAATGTATTTTTTAATTACCTAATTTTTTGTTTTCGAAAATCATTATCAAATATCCTTGGATGAGTTTGCATTGATAGATATCTCGAGCACCACCCGCAACTCCCCAGATGACTGCACAGAAAGTAAAGTTTGTGTGTAACAGAAAAATATGTTTTTCTCAAAAAGTATGTTTCCTAGAAAAATCGCTATAGTTTTCCTGCAGTGTTTAAATAAACTCCTACTATCCCTAATTTTTTCATAATTTTAGTTTCAGTATACAGTAGAGCGCCACAAATCCGCCGACCTAAAATCTGCGCAAGCTTGCAGATGTAAACATTAAACATCTTTCTTCCGTGGCACTAAAAGAACGAAGTTAAAGAAATGATGACGTCATTCCAAAGCGAATGATCGATTCAGAACATTTTCATCGATGACGGAAACCAGACAGATTTTCCGCTGATTAGCGAAACGAGTTTGAAAAATCAGATTCCTGCCTTTTTGGGCAATTTTCGCTGTTTGCGAAAATGCAGCCTTCTGATTAGTCATCTTCTTTCGCTAATGAGCGAAGAGTCTGCCTGGATCACGGCATATTTTTACAAAGAAAGCAGCAAAAGTTGAAGCTGAAGTGAAGAGAAGACGATTAGATATGCACATGCATTTCTGTTGCTGTTTTTAATCACGTGCGAGATCTTGTATTTTATTCATTATTTAATTTATTTTACGATATTTTTTTTTCCTGTGAAGTTTCTAAAATATGGAAAAGCGAAAGCATGTTGCACTTACAGTGCTACAAAAAGTAGAAATCATTAAAAAATTGAGTGATGGAGCAACGCCCAAGTATATAGCCGATACGTACGGCATTGCTGTCAGAACAGTTTACGATATTCGTAAACAGAGAAAAAAATATTGGAATTCTACACAAAAAGTGATACTAATGCTGGAATCATGAATCGAAAATCTTTGCATGATTCGAAATCGAGAGATTTAGATTCTATTGTTTATGAATGATTCAAGCAACGGCATAGCGATGGAGTACCAATTTCAGGACCACTACTTAGAACAAGAGCAAAAAAATTTCATGCCGATTTGAATATTAAGGAACCATGTGATTTTTCCTCAGGTTGGTTAAAACGTTTTAAAAAAAGGCATGGTATTTGTTATATTAAAGCATGTGGAGAAAGGCTTTCTACAGATAAAGTAGCTGCCGAGGAGTTTGTTGATGCTTTTGCTGAAAAAGTTTCTGAGGAAAACTTATCTTCAATATGGACGAAACAGGCCTTTTTTGGAGATGTCTTCCAAGGAAGACTTTTGTTACAAGTGAGGAGAGTGCTCCATCTGGAGTGAAAGAAGCCAAGGAAAGAATAACATTTTTACTCTGTAGTAATGCAGCAGGAACTTTAAAATGTAAACCTTTGGTTGTGAGTAAAAGTGCAAGGCCACGTTGTTTTCCTATTCCTGATAAATCTCCACGTATTTTTAAGCAGTTCCCAGTCATTTATACGAACAACCAAAATTCATGGGTTACCCAAGATATCATTACTGATTGGTTTTTCAACAATTTCGCTAAAGAAGCACGAAAACATTGTAATGGTATTGGATTAGCATCTGACTGCAAAATTCTGTTACTGTTAGACAATTGTAAAGCCCATCCAGATGCTGATGTGTTGCAGACTGATAACATAGAAGCCCACTTTTTACCTCCAAACACAACTTCCTTGATCCAACCTATGGATCAGGGTGTTATAAAAAGTTTCAAGTCTTACTACAAAACTGAATTTATGAAAAAAATTCTTCATGTAGATCCATGTCTGAAATTAACAGAGTATAAAAAACATTTCAATCTCATGGACTGTGTCAATCTGGTGGCTAAATCATGGAATCTTGTTTCTCAATCAACATTAACTAATGCATGGCATAATATATGGCCAAACTCTCTGTTTATTGATAATGAAATTGATAAGGAATTTACTGGATTTAATCTCGATCCAATAAAAGAAAAAGAACTGTTGTTGTTTGCAAAAGCTGTTACAAAAAATGACAACATATTTGATGAAAATGAGATTATAGACTGGATGTCTAATTCGGATGAACTTAAAGAACAGTATCAAATGACTGATGATGAAATTGTTGACAGTGTTTTAAATCCACCCAAAAGCAATTCTGATGATGATGATGAAGATGAGTTGGATAATTCTGAAAAAGTTCAATTTGAAGAGGGTTTGAATTTGGGGGAAAAATATCTTAATTTCTTAAAACAACAAAAATGTGTTACTGAACAGGAATTAATGACTATTTATAACTTGCAAAAAAAACTTAAATTAGAACAATCTAAAATTTTGAAAGAGACAACTATTGATCAAATGTTTTCAAAGTTCAAAAAATAAGTTGTTTTGTTTATATTGTTTTCAATTTTTTTTTTCATTCATAATAAAATAACTTAATAATCTAATATTTTATTGCTATTAATGTTTTTATTTATTTATTTATTTTTAATCTTTATTATTATTTTTTTTTTTGTTTTCAATGGCCGAAAATCTGCACAATGTCCTCTCCCAAACAGTGCGGATTTCTGACCCTCTACTGTATTTGGAAATAGAGTGGGGGGAGGGGGGAAGCATATTTTTGCAGAGCATTTTTGACGATATCTCTGAAAATATAATACCTAAAATTTAAACAAATATATTTTTTAGTTCAATATTATGAGATCTTTCATATGATACCCCACATAATATACAAAAAGAAAACTTTTTTTTTTTTTTTCAAGTAACTTAATTAGCCTCCTAATTTTTTCCTAAACATATTTGTGAATACCTATTAATCAGAAAATATGTGGGTAAAAAGGCTTTATAACTTTCCCAAGTTTGAACTTTTCACGTCCTATAATTTACGAAAAAAAAGGGCTGTGACAGATGGACAGACAGACGCAGGAGTGATCTTATAATGGTTCTGTTTTTACTTTTTAAGTACAGAACTCTAAAATTACATAAACCTGTTAAAATATTTTAACATACAACTAATAAAACATCCATTTTCCTTCATGTTTAATTTTATGTACTTAAAAAAATGGGCATTCAGCCTAAAATTTTGCAGCATATTCGGTATTCGGCCAAATCACTCTTTGTTACAAGCCTAGTTCAGATATACATGCAAGGTCAGGCAGGATTGACCTGTGCTGTGATTCAATGTGCACTCTTGCTTGCTATGAGAAAAGTGTTGAAACAACAGAAGTGGATTGAAAAGCAATAATCAGAAACTCACTTCGTCTGTGACGGCGTAATGAGCCATGAGAGATACTTGAATGCGAATGTCATGGATCTTGTCCAGAGGAATGTTAAACAGAAAGGCAAGCCGAGAGATGAGGTGGGAAGTAGATAACCTGTGTAAGTACACTGCCTGAAAGACTGGAAGAAAGAAAAAAAAAATCTCATTTCACAAAGAAAAAAGAAAATATATATGTATTATAATAAATTTAAGTAAGACATAACTAATTGACATTACCCATGTATTACTATGTGTATAACAATGGTAATACACAAGACAAATGAATGTTTATGAAAATTTAAATAAATAATACTTAAAAATACTGAATTCAGATATAAATTCAAGACACTTAAAAAAAGAACAGAACAGAAGAAATATAATACTTAAATAATACTTAAAAAATAATAATACTTAAATGTAAGACTTAATATAAGACTTAAATATAGGACTTAATATTCTGGTCAAAATTGCAATGAACTGCGAAATAATTCTAGTCAAAATTGGATTTGAATGTAAATATCACTAAATTAGCCAGTTATCGGCAATTCAGACATTTATGGCAGCTTAGTTGAGAAATTTGGCTATATTTTGCCAAATATTGCCAAGTTTGATGATAATTTCATGCAGAGGGTTACTCATGCATGTGTGAATGGGAATATATGTCAATACATAAGTATTACTCTACATTAATAAAAAATTTGTCACTTTGACATGGACCCGATTATGAAAGAATCTTAGCTATGGTCAAAATTGGATTTCAATGGAAATATCACCATATCAGCCAGTTATCGACAATTTGGAGCAGGAGAACACTTGTGCATGTGTGTATGTGAATATATGTTAATATATAAGTATTACTCTACATAAATAAAAAATGTGTTGCTTTGACACGGACACTGATTATGAAAGAATCTTAGTTATGGTCAAAATTAGATTTCGATGGAAATATCGCCATATTAGCCAGTTACTAAAAATGTGAAGCAGGAAGGCACTTGTGTGTATGTGAATATATATTAATCAATACATAAATATTACTGCATATGAATAAAATCAGCGAAAATTGATTCATTTTAGTTGATGTCACAGGTTGTGTTGCATAAATAAGTTTATATAATAAGAAATAAGCATTTCATTTTCAAACGTCGCAGAACTTAATTCACTGCCCAGGAAAAAAAGTCTGTGGTGCACTTATAGAAGTTTTCACTTCAAAAATAATCATAATATATTACAACACATCTAAAAGCTAAAAAATAAATAAATAAAAACCTTAGACAAGATTTAATAAAGCCACTCAATTTTAGGAAGAACATTAATATGAAATAATGCATATCACTATACACAACACATAATAAAATACTACAATTTAATACAAACCTTCTTCAACATTGAGCCGTACAAAGAGAACTTTTTTGGGAAAGACAGGCCTGAAATTATAAACAAAGCAAAACTTATTGCATCATATAAAATGTTTAAAAAATAATAATTCATTCAAGGATGTGTACGTGAAATTCTAAATTGCTGTGTGTTATTTAAACGTTTAAATAATCTATATATTTTAAAATACAAGCCAAGTTTTTAGACATCTGGCCAATATTTACTACTCAACCTATACTAATCAACCATTTTTAATAATTCTTATTTTTTAACTGAAAACTGTAAACGACCGTGGCAGCTTCAAGCTCACTCACATTTATTTTTTCCTTTTTTTTTAATCATTACTGATTTTGAGAATGTCACTGATTGTAAGTACGTAACTTGCAGGTCTGTTTATTAAAAGGTTTGCCTTTATGTTTACTATGACTTTTAGGACATTAATTTTTATTTTAATAATGATAAATGATTTTTCTTATATAATTGAAAACTGTTCATTTGTAGATGAGTCAGCACACCTTTTTTCATTAAACACATGTTAAAATTTGACAGAGTTGCTACAATATTGCTTAATAAAATGATTTCAATGTGCATTTTAAACTTGATAATGTAAGAAGACACAATCATAGCAAGAATCAAGGAAAAATTTATTAATCATTCTTTTTTAGATTCAATTGATATTTTCACCAATTATGTTAACATACACTGTTTCAAATCTTAACAAGAAAGAAGTAAATTACGTCACAACCTGAATCAACTTGCATTTAATAATAAAACTTCAGAATTTCTTATAAATTTTAATATTGCTATAGGATGACTTTGTCTGGTTACTTTTCGCAATCTTTCTTAAACAGATTTACTTTAAGCAAACTTAAGCAGAACAAATATGTTTTCAGTTAACAGTTTGTAGCCTCGCATAAATGTTGTAAAACTCTAGAGGTTGACTTAAAGATACATACAGCTTCATGAAAATACAAGAATTCATAAAGAAAAAAAATTGTACTTTTATGTTAACCAGACGCAAGTGATAAATTGCCATATGTATTGTTCCAATTACCATCATTCGTATTGCATTCATTTCATTTAAAATATAAACCTTTCACTCACTTTATTTAAAATAGATAACTTTTTTACATGTTAGAAATGCATGTCTTTTACTCATTTCCTTTAGAATATGTACGTTTAAAATAATGCGCCTTTTACTCATTTAATTTAAAATGCAAAATAAATAATTAAATAAGAAAAAAAAATACCATAAACCAATACATTTTATTTTAAGATCAAAGGTTTGTTTCTAATTTACACACACAAAAAAAATAAATCTGCTATTGACAAGATTTGTACCCAGCTAAGATAAAAGTACCAAGAGAAATGTTAAAATGTATTTTGCATGTCTCATTGAACATTAACATAAAATAGTCTAAAATAAATGTGCAAAACTAAGAAATACGCACCAAAATCAACATAAGCAAATTGGATTTTAAGACAGCTTCTGATATAACAGATACATAAAGGCTATCAGTTCCAAATGAATGTGTAGTAGAATAGATACGGCAGTAGTTTAATACTAAAACAATGTCTATTATCCAATAGTTATCAAATATCAAACACTGTGCATTTAATTTTGAAATGACATTAGAATAATTCTTAATTAATATTTCATTTTTAAATGCAGTTGAGAGGATTCTACCAACATAATTTCAGATCTAAATGAAATGAAATGAAATATGAATTAAGCTCCTATCACTTATTTAAAAAGGCTTTGTTATATAGTTACTTGTCATGAAAAACTGTTTGCCGCATCTGGTACAGATTGCTCTGTTAAGCAAAAACCTAATTTAAAATGAGGTTTTTCGTTAACAGGAAAAGAATACAATACTAAAATAAAATAGAATACAATATCTCTTTTATTAAATATCAAATTGTTTTCCTGTTAACAGTCTGCAGCCTAGCACAAGAGTTACTGCAAAATTTAGAGGTAGAAATGAAGTGTTGTAACATCTCTCTTTATTAATAAATTATTTCTAATTAATTTATTTTATAATCATAATATTAATTATATTTATTTATCTCATTAATTAATTCTAATAAATTAAATTTCAATTAAAAGAAATTCTCAAAATAAAACATTTTTTTTTAAATAAAAATTATTCTTATTATCCCATAACAGAAAGCTTAATGAGATACCCACTAGAGATGAGTTCGGGCTCTCTTTATGGAACCAGGTCCCGCCCGAGCCCGACGATTTTGGAATCTGAACCCGATAACGAAAAAAATTGCATAATATTTAAAAATTGTTTCAAAAGTAATATCCCATTTTTAAAAAACTTTATATATGAAAATAACTGTTACTCACCAGCACATAATTATTTTTTTTGGAAATTTACATCTAATCTTATCAAAAGAGAAGTTTTCTAGCAAATAAAAATATACTTCCTTAAAAGGATTCTCATATTTTTCTCTCCAAATAAGCAAATATGATGGACACATTAACGAAGTGAGTTTTATAAATAAAGGCATGGAATTTAAAGAAATTACTATTTCTCTACAAAAGAATCGAACAACGTTTTTCTACTTCTCATAAAAGGTGTATATCGTAAATTATAATTGATCCCTTAATTAAAACAATATTTCGTGTTCCTGAAAATCAGCTTAAATTAAAAATTTTACACCGTTATCTGAAAGATCCTATGCTTTTATAGGAAAAGTGGAAACACTGTTCGATTTTTTTCTATCGGAATAACAATACATGACAATTATCTATTTACGAATGGAAGTGACTTCGAAGATATGCAGAGTGAAGCTTTAGCACGAACAGAGTTCACTATGAAAAATAGATTCATTAACATTATTTTCATATGAAGAGCGATTATGACTCGAACACAGTATTAGACTAAAAATTTGCAAACCTTAAACTAATGCTGATTGACTAAAAATAAGAGAAAATATTCATTTCGCGTTAGATCTCTGAAAAAATAAAATAAAATAAACGTTCCAATTAAAAAATATCCCGTCACAAACGAAAATCCAGCAACAAATTATTCGCGCCTCTTCTCACTGGTACTATCACCCAGTCTTTGTGTCGCGTTGTCGCATCAATGAAAGCCACACATAAATCTGCAAATATCAACAATTTTTTTTTTTTAAGGTAGCATTCTAATATACTAGAAACATTTCTTCTATTCGTTTTGATCAAAATAGCATTAAAATGATTTGAAAAAGATTATGTAACTTTTTAGGAGAAAAATAAAGTTATTTTTATTTTTTCTATATAAGAATAAATAAAATTGTCAGTTTCGGAAAGAATGAATCGAGCTCGCCCGGGCCCAAAGACTGGTATAAAAATCAAGCCCGTCTCATCTCTAATACCTACACAGCTTGATAAAAAAGAACTTTCTATTAAACTGAAAACTTAACAACACAAGAATTCATAAAAAGTTAATTGATTTTCCAAGTTTCATTTAACTTTGATATAAATAAGTTTAAAATACACGTGCAAAATAAAAAAATACATATGCTTTTTAATTGCTAAAAGGCATAAAATTAAAAAAATACATACAAAAATTAAGACAATTGAATTTTACTACAACTTTGGATTGAGTAAATGATTTAGATTGAGTGCATAAAAGCTACTTCTTTTCCCATGCAATCAATTCCAAATGAATTTGGTTAAGTATAAATCCATGTGACAACAGATGAGGTTTAATATTGAAACAGCATTAGTCATTCTGAATCATTCCTAATTGCAAATGGGAGAATTCGACCACAACATAAATTCTTAACACCAGAATTATAATATGAATTAAGCTCCTATCATTCATTTGAAAAGACTTATTTATAGAGTTACTTGCTATGCAAAACAGTTTACCATATTTAATACTTTGGCACAGAATGCCCCTCATTTTAAGAGTAAGGGAAAAAATAAAGAGAATGCATACTTGCAAATGAGTGTGTTATAAAGCCTTACGCCATCCGCATTTCCACAAATTTTTATACAGTCGTCTCGACTTAATCTCAGTAAATCTGTCCCTAAAAGAAGAAAGAAAAAAAAAACATTGAATTATTGCGAAAAAAAATATTAAAGAATAAAAAAGTAGTTTATCAAGTAAAAATGCAATCAACTTCAAATATCAATCCTTGTAATCAATATTTTACTCAAGATTCCTGTTCTGTTTTCAATGTTGTTGACTTTTTTTTCGATTCATAAATTAAAATATCATAAATTTTGGGATGTTTTTAACATTTATAAAAATTGGCAACATTGTATGTATTTAGAATAAATAGAACATTTTTTGGATCCCTTTTTAAGTTAAGACTTTAAAACTAAAAAATTCAATCGAGAATTTTCATTAGACTGAAACAACTTTCACAAACAATTGAATTGGGCATTTAAAAAATGACATAAACCCAGTTTTTTTTTTTTTTTTTCTAAAATGCACTTTTTGCTGCACACATGTTGTTGAAAATACTCAGATTACTCATGTTATTTTAATTTATTTTTACTTTCATGTTTATTTCCATGCTCGTAACCATTCAACTCACAATTTTGATAAGTGAAATGATGCTGCATCGTTACATATTGAATTTTCACATGTAGCAATTTTGATGGTTTCTCTTATAAAAGATAGTATAAATTAGAAGGACATAGAATGCTGAACAATGATGAATGCTGAATGAAGGACATAGAATCTCTGCTGAAGCTTGTTTAATTCCTCTTTAGCTGAATCCAGCTTTATCCTGGACCACCAATGAGGACATATGGAGCCATAGGTAACAATATGATATGGAGCCATAAGTAACCACGGAGCAATAAGTAATGATAGGACAAATGATCATCCTATAAATCTAAAAGAAAATCTTGAGACTTAAACCCCAGGTTCTGTCAAGAACTTGGACAAAAGACTTTTTTTGCCTTATTCAGACACTATTCAAAGGGCTTCTTCTAACTCAGTTTAGAGTTAAAATAGATGCCAAAATACTTAACTTCCTTAAAGAACGTAACTGCCTGACCAAAGAACACAATATTTTGCACATCAAGATTTTTTATATTCATGAAGTCAACCATTGTGATTTTATGTGGATTTTAACTGCCCTTCAATATAGAATCCCTTTTTAATAGGTCTAACAAGGAAGGTCCTTAAAGTGCATATTCAGAATATTTTGAAAAAAAATGCTAATAAAACTACTGATGTAGGTAATAAAAGATCAGTTAAATTTAGCTGCGGAATCCCAGTGGAAAATCAGTAAAAAAATAAAATACTTTCAAGTATTTTGCGCAAAAAGACACGATTTGGCAAACAACACTTTTTCCTCGCCGAATGTAAGCAATTTTAATGTATTTGAAAAATTATGGTTAAATGAGCTTCAACGATTAAATAGTTTATTATTTTTTCTATAAGCTTATATAATACATATACAAGTTAAGTTATTTAATTTTGCACGGTTTCGCCGGCTGGATAAGTTTTAAGTGTATTTTAACAGTAACTGTCCGATTAAGAATGTTCTCATTATACATTTTGATTTTGAATAAGTCGTTGCTAACATAGCAACAATACTTTTCTCTCATTGTCTTCAATATTAATAATATCGAAGTCAAATTGACAGTGCTCAGAATCGCACAATTAATTTTTAGTATGAAGCATTTTTAATCAATTTAAATTTTGTTCTTAACTGTGGAATATGATCGTCAATTTTCTTTAGATATACATATAAATGTATATGGCAAAACCGTAGTTACAAAAGTGTATTTATTTAAGTTAAACTACTTCAGTATAAAGAGTAGAAAATGTTTTTCCTAAAAGTTTTTCCATCTATCACCTTATTAAACTGTAAAGTTTTGTTACACCATTCTGAATGCGTTGGGAAGTGTTTCATAATCTATGCTTGATATATGATTTTCGTTTCTTTTTTCAAAATGCAAGAGAAAAATAGAGACATCACAGTTGAGTGAACTTGTATCTTTCATGACAAAAACTAAACTAAACTTAACTAGAAAATAAATAAAAATGGAATCCATATATAATGTCCATAATTGACAACAAAGAATGTGACATCTCACTTACATATCACACTTATCACATCAAACTTATCGCAGGGTGTTTATTCCAGATCAGCAACGAATTTTCCTGACATTTCCCTGACCCCTCCCCCCCCTTTTTTTTTGGTTTTCCATACCAATAATAATTTTAAAAAATTCCAGGTATCGAGATTTTGTGATGTTACACGCAAAAAATCTTAAAAGTTGTGAATTTGAGAGTGAAATGTTCATAACTAATTCTGAGGCACAAAATTACTGATTCGTTACATAAGTTTTTGCAAAATTTACAAATTGTTGAACACTTTACATGCTAAAGTCTTTGCAGATACACACTTTTAGCATCAGGTTCTATTTTGTCAAATCAGGAAGAAATTCTTTATCACATCAGTCACAGTTAAATATAGACTGCTTTGACATACTTTAATACAAATAATAAATATTCAATAAATTAAGCTAACAAATGTTCAGTTTCCAAACAAAGAAAAGTAAACAAACTGAATCCCCTAATCAATCCTATAACATTCAGTACAAAATTTCAGTGGAGCTGAAATGGAAAATCTCTAAGTTACAAGGAAGGACTGAAAGGTTGTGGACAAAATTATTTGCACGAGAGGTTGAATTACTTTTCATAGATTATCATGAAAAGCAAAGTTTGATTTTAATGGCGCTGCAATTTCAAATCTTTAGTTTTATAAGAAACATTTTCCTATTTTTTTCTTAAAAGTTAAAAATTTTCTAACTTTTTTCTCAGAATTTTCAAATTTTTCTGACTTTTTCTCAGAAATGGTAAATTTTCCTGACTTTTCCAGGTTATCCAAGTGACTAGACACCCTGTAGCGTATTGTTTCGCAACATATTTTGTTAAATGTAAAGGGTCGATGGAAAAGTAAAAAACATTTTGAATAAATTAATGGGTTTGCTCTTACCACTATAATTCACGAATAAGTCTACATCAAAGTTATTTTTCTTTAGCCAGCTTGCAGTTTCTTTAATGCTAAAATCTGCCATCAAACACTCTTGTTCCTGGTGGAAAAAAAGTTTTTTTTTAAGCATTTCGAATTTAAGAATATAGGAACAAAATTTTAGGACTTACACAGAATATGGACCATGAAAATCCACAAAATGATAAGTAATTAATAAGTATAAATATATATGTATATATACAGGGTGTATCAAAAAACCTTGACACATTTTAAAAATTTATAACAAAATATATATATATATACGCAAGATAGAAACTAGAAATTCACGTATGTGTTACTTTAGATATTGGAGTTTTTTTTCTGTGACAAAAAAAATCAACAGATGGCGCTAGTTGTTTCGTGATAGCAACATTTACAGAATTGCCAAGCTTTTTCTCGTAGCCTGCAGAAATCAGTATGCACTACCACAATTCCATTTTCAATAATGCATCGTATGCTTCATAAGAAACTTCGCCTTCATGCATATAAAGTGCAAGTACTGCAAAATTTACAAAGGAATGACAAACCTCGTCGATTTGACTTCACTGTGCAAATGCTCAATTATCTGGATTTTTTAAAAAACATCATTTTCACAAACAAAGCAATAAGTGAACAGTGTTGAAGAACTGAAAACACGCATAATTGCTGCAATTTCATGAGTCACACAATCAATGGTGGAATGCACATGGGCCAAGATATCGACTAGATGTTCTCTGTGCCACAAAAGGTGCACATATTGAAATTTATTGACAATATTACGAAAAACTAATATATCAGGTAACACATACATGAATTTCTAGTTTGTATCTTGTATATATTTCGTTTTATAAATTTTTAAAATGTGTCAAGGTTTTTTTGATACAACCTCTGTATATAATATATATTGTAATATAATATAATATTGTAATATAATATAATATTTATTGTAATATAATACATTATATACAGATATATAATATATATCTGTATATAATGTATATATATATATATTGCACGCTTTTATAAGCATTCATTGTTTATCTTGAAAATCATGCTTCATTTCATAACTCCAGTTCATATTTTTCCCCAAAAAATTTCTGTTACAATACATTAATTTAAAAAATAAAATTTTGCTGTTTATATTTTTTTATTAAGATATGGCAACAGAAAAGAAAAAGAAATGAAACTTTATTTAAACTATTTTTTCAGGATTTCTAAATGAATTTTGCAGTGTATAATAATTAATTTAATTAATATTTAATTTAATTGATTAAAGCATATATTTTAAAAATATATATATATTAAACTCTATTTTCCATTTATATTTTCTATTTTTTAGTGTTTAAAATATTTTGCTGTTGCAGTTTCTCAGCCCGTTTGGGCGAGCGTGGTTTGGCACATTATTAAATCCATAGTTGTTGTAACTCGTATACAATTGTCACCCTCAAGAATATTGGGCGACCTGTCGCGAGCTAATTGAGAAATGCCTTACAATTAATGTATGAATTTATATAATTAAGTTCTAAAAATATTAAAATGCTGTGTTGTCATCATTAACACATCTGTAAATATAATTTTTATAATTCTAGCCTATCAAGAAGTCAGTGAAAAATTGATTAGAAAATTCCATCTATACATACAAAAACCAAGTTAAATAAAAGAGTGTAAAAATACAGAGTAGTTCACTACACGTGTTTCCCTGGATGAGTTTCACACTCTATATTTTCAATATTGCAATGATCACTGTTCTCAAACACACATTCAATACTTTCTGCCACACAAAACAGTTTTCTTGTGCCTATTTGATAAGGATTAAACAAAAATTGTTGCAGATTCCAATGTACGAGTATAATTTGCAGCCATTAATGAAGACTCTCCATTCAAATGAAGATTGATGTAATTGAGGTTTTACCAAACTAAAACAATCCTACTCAGAAATATATTTTTATTAAGTTCACAACACGAAAAATTAAATTCTTTGGGAGAACCACATGAAGGAAATGCTCTATAGGTAAACAAGATGGCATGGAATTTTTAGACAACAAAATACACAGGATGCAAAGCAAAAGGGCACGGTGTAAAGTTAGTAACACATAACTAATCCTTATTACATTACATATGAATGTGTGGATGAGACAGGAACTACAACAGACTCGACTATCGAACCTTCATGGGAGCAGGGGTATTTTGGAAAATTAAAATCCTCAGATAATGGGGAGTGTCTATTGATTATATACACACAAGTAAAATTATAATAGACTTCTAAATATCCAGGAATGAGGCATTGAGAGCTATAAGTTAAGTAATGATATCAGATAATTAGAGTATTTCAAAATCAGAATTTCGCAAATCAGGACACCTGATATCACTATTTGTCAGTTATGTAAAGGTGTTAGAAATTGTGTTAGGATTGTAAAAAAAACAGTTATTTTTTTTAAACCAGGTCGGGCGGGTATCCGGACAGCTACCCACTACAACCCTGAAAGAAATAGAGTGAAACTTTGTGAAATCTGTTTCAAAGTTCCCAAAATGTGAATACATTTGCTAAAACTGAACTTTTGCTAATTCTTAGATACAAAATCCATTTAATTGATGAGCCTCTTTTATAAAGACTGTAAATCTACAAGTTATTAAAAGATAAGATAGTTAAGAGCAATAACAAATGTGATTCTAGCATAACTCCACTCACCTCTTTCCCGACAGTTTGAGTAGACTGTGTCACAGAATCGGATTCCTATAAATGAATCAAGATTAAAAATCAGAATATATTCTGGAATCATAGAAAGAAATAAAAACAAGAATTATTTTGTCAATTTATGAAAATTTTTTTAATATTTTAAAAATAAAATTTATTTTTCCTTTAAGAATTTGAAACATTTTTTCACTAAAAGCATGTTTATCAAGTTCAGGGCAGAGGATTAAGGGTCCTCTTCACTCACTTGAAAACACAAGCTCGTTAATGTTAATCCTATGAGACATTATTTTTCTAATATCTCGTTTGCATCTCAATGTTTTTAAATTATTTTTTTTTTCCTTGCATTGGATAGCAGAGATCAATTTCTGCCGTTGATTACTTTTTCGGTTTTCTTTGCGGGTTTTTTTTAGGAAGATACTTTTACTTTTGGAACCGGTTTCGAGAGATATTAGAAACGTAATGCCCCATAGGATTAACATTAGAGAGCAAGTGTTTTCAAGTAAGTAAAGAGGACCTTTAAATGTCCCACTCACTACACAGTCAACTTCTTTTACCAAAAGAATATTGCACAGCCCTTAATTAGATAGCATCTAGAACAAATGTGGCTGCACCCTTTTTGAGGAACAGAACTTAACAATGTGACAGAGCTGAATTTGCTTGAAACTATGTGAAAAGAGTTTAGGATAACTCTTTTAATACGGTGAATGCCAAATATCAAAATGTTGGGACTGAAGAGGCTTAATACATGTTATCTTGACAAGAGCACTATTTATGTGTCATTAGATGAAAAATAAAGTTAAATGGACTCTTAATTTTTCCATTCTGCATCATGATTAATGATTTATCCTAGCCATCTTTATAAAGTCAGACTTTCTCTCTTCCACTCTCCCTCTTTCTTTTTTTAGCCCAGCAATACTGAGTATACATATTAAATTGGCTAAAAAATGGTAAGACATATTACTTTCTAGTTTAACTTACCATTTGTTAGATTTTTAAAATATATGTACTTTTGTGTGTGTTAATTAAAACAGCCTTGACATAAACTGTAAATTAATAACAACTTCTCTTTCACCTAGTACTTCAGTGATGATGACAGTTTTCTTAATCCTAGATTTGGAGATTTCAACTTCGGTAATATTGCAAGCCCTTTTGCTAAAAAAGATATAGCTGGATGGATGAACAGCTAAACATTACAGGTGACATGGTTGGGAACAAAAAAAAAAAAACTAGTTGGATGTGCCAATCCCAAAACTTTCTTCTATCTCACCCAAGTTTCGCATACACTAAAAAGAATCAGCACCAATTTATATCAAAGTCTAACTGAATCTAAAGTTTTATTAAATTCTGTGCATTAGTTCAAGAGATATGACTATTGCTAAACTTGAGTAAATCCTGCAAAATGCAGCATAGCAGTGCCACCTGTTGGGAGATTTAGGCCGAATTGTAACTGAATCTGAAGGTTGATGAAAATCTGTGCATTAGTTCTTGAGATATAGTTATCGTGATAATAATGAAAAAGTAACATAGCAGCGCCACCTGTTGGGATATTTACACCAAAACGTAAGCAGCATCTATTTATGTCAAGGTCTAACAGAATCTGAAGTTTGATGAAATTCCGTGCATTCATTCTTGAGATATTGTAAAAATCATAAATAAAGTGGTATAGCAGCGCCACTGGTTGGGATATCTACACCAAAACATAATCAGCATCTATTTATGTCAAGGTCTAACTGAATCTGAAGTTTGATGAAAATAAGTGCATTAGTTCTTGAGATAGACCTATTGTAGAAATCTCGAAAAATGCAGCATAGCAGCGCTACCTGTTGGTTTGCGATTTTTACCAAACACTAATCAGCACCAATTTATATCAGGGAGTAACTGAATATAAAGTTTTATTCAATTTCGTGCATTAGTTCTTGAGATAGAGCACCCACAAAATTTGAGTCACATACAGTGGAACTTCCATTTAACGAAGCCTCATCGTTACACTTAAACACTTCGTTATGAAGAAAATTCGTTAAATAGAAATCAACTTAAATATAGGAAACTTGTATACACATAGCTCACATAAAACGCAAAGTACACATAAAATGCAAAAATTTGAAAAGAAACGCCCCCAAGGATTAACATTAGCTTGGGAGTTTTGTTTTGTGACATGTCAAAGTTAGATCTTCGATTTTGTCGACCCAAGCAGGAAGAGTTCTATTACGAAAACGACAATTAGTTGTATACACATAACCATTTGTGTACACATAACACACATAAAATGGAAAGAACAAATAAAATAGAAATATTTGAAAAATATATTTTAATTCGGGTAGTCCTTTTTTATGCAATGTAGATAAGAGAATAATTTTATTAGAATATTATTAAAAAAAAAAAAAAACATAACAACAAAAACCGAAGCGTATCTTTTCTTTTTTCATTAAAATGGGATTAAATGTGTGCATTTTGATTAAATGATTCAAATGTGTTCATTTTCATACAGTCCGCTGAAATAAATTCATACACACATCGCAACAGCAACTTCTCCGTTTGAATGTCGTACACGCACCAAAGTGGAATAAACTTCGTTATATAGAATAAGTTTTTCGTAATATGGAGATTAATTTACATGTTAATGATGTTCAAAGTCAAGGTTCTACAAAAAATTTTGTTAAGTAGAAAACTTTGTTAAATAGGGACTTCGTTAAAGGGAAGTTCCACTGTCATACATACATACAGACAGACAGACAGGCAGAGTCACAGACAGACATTTTCTAAAAACAGTCAAATCATGTTCAGGACCTTCTAAAACGTATAAATCTCTTAAAAACCGGAAGCTGAAAATTTTCATGAATCCAATACTTTCTTCTTGTAAAGATAGAAGAAAGTAAAAAAAAAAAACTGGGATGATGAAAACTATGTAAATCAGAAGAAAATGACTCATTCCACAAGTCTAAGTTCGATTGAAAAAACTACATTAAATGCATTGAGCAGCAAGAGAAGGCTATATCTGCAATTTTGATGACACTAATACAATGGCATAACAATGCAGAAAAGAAAAGTTTATCAGCAAGCAAACAAAAAACTATCAAAGACTTCTTCAAATGAACAATTTCACTCTCCATATTTTATAAAAGCATTGAAAGTGCATATCATAAGTACTGTAAGTAGTACCATAAAAAATAATAAATTCTGTGCAAATTTATATTTAATCTCTTTAATTAGTGATGAATTATAAGTCCGGTTCATCCAAGTTGAGCTTAGTCTGTATTAACTCGGATAATCAAGATTCTACTGTAAGCATCCAACATCATGAAGGCAGAAATCCTTTTTAACCCTGGGATCACTCAATTTGAATGTAGGTCATTTGATTCAATCCTTATGCACCAAAATATTTCAAGTTACGTAAACTAATTGTTACATTATTTATAACAGAATAAAGAATTACTTATTCTGAAAAAAAAAAAAAAAAAATCATACAAGTCCTTTGACAGAAGAAATTGTCATTTAAGAATAAAGAAAATTCTTAATAAATGGACAATGGATTCTCATCAAACAAAATGTCTACTGATGATATCTTACAAAAAACCTAGCCCTATATTTTCCAACTCTGCTACTTAGCAATTTATTTATGGGGGTTTTTTTCATCGAAGCATATTTCTACATTATTTTTTGTGTTGGAACAGTTTCTTCTTTTATCTTAGCTTGAGTTATGTTATTATGAAGCATGTAAATAGCAGCAATTGCTTCCATTTCCCAGAGTAGCTGATCATTTTCATAGGTTTTTGGATATATTTTGGATTTCCTCTGAAGTTTCTTTGAGATTTTATGACCAAAATTTTTCCCTGATTCCCAGGTTCTCCTGCAGCATATGAACCCTGTAAAGAAGTGATGCAGACTTGCCAACTTCTAAAACCTAAAAATTAGAAGATTTTATTCCGAAATCAGAAGATTTTTTTTTTTTCAGAAAAAACATTATATGTTTTTAAAAAGCATGTTTAATACAAGCTTAATTTTAAGATCTGTGCTTGGTTGTTGCTGAAGATTTAAATATAATATATCAATTTTACTAATATATATATATGTGTATGTGTATCAGGGTTGTTTGATTTAAATCAGCTTGATTTAAATCGTGATTTAAATCATGATTTAAATCAAATGATTTTTTAAAAAAAAATCTTTGATTTAAATCAGTTTTTTTAACATTCATATTTACTGGCTGAATAAGGATCAAATTCCTCATTCATGTTAAAATAAAAGTTAAAATCATTCATTTCAGATTAAAAATTACCTTTTAATAACATTAAATAAAACTTTTATAGATTAAAAATACTATTATATTATGAAAGTAAATGCAACACTGCATTAAAAATATTATCTATCCATAGTACATTCTCCAAAACTATTGATAAATACTTACTAATTTTTAAAGTTTTTTTTTTCTTAGTCACTTCCATTTTCAAAATGCTGAAGCTAAAGTTAAATCTATTTAATATAATAGTATTTTCAGTGGAGAGTCACTTTCTCTAAAGCAAATTATACATAATTCATAAGTTTGTTTTACATTTACCTGCAAATTACAATATCCTGTATGTTGATGTATTGATCATATAATGTGATCAATACATGAACTAATTATAACATAAATATTTGGACTGTTTGTCTAACATAGAATTAATTCCAGTTTCATGTTTCTTCTATAATTGAAAATACTTTAATCCCTGTAACTGATCCCTTTCCTCTTTCTTTTCCTAGAATTCATTGCTTATTGCAATGGAAAAAAATAAGAAATGTTATTGTACTATGCTAAGCACTAAGCAGTCATATTTGTATTGTCAAATAAGCAAGATTGTTTTCTAAAATTGATCATGGCTGAGTAAGGGGGGGGGGGGGCAAAAACACTGATAATTGATAGCTTCACACTTTTAGTTATAGGATTACCTTGCATTTGGTGCCTTAGAATAGTATAGTGTGAATTTGACTAATGATGAAAAAAAGAAAGCCTTACTTTTTGCTAAAGACAAATACAGTTCACATTTTATATCCGTGATAATGAAATTTCAAGGAAAATCTGATCCCTTTTCTGAATTTTTATTTGATGAAGACATCGTAACAAAGATTTCTCCCCTAGATTGGTGGAAAACACACTTTGATTCAGAAATTTGTGTATCAGATGGTGAGGGGAGTGTAAAGAAAGCCATAGAGCAACTGCTTACAGCAACAGCTACTTCTTTCTCCATGAAACAGATTTTTTCAACATATGGTTTAGTTCAATCTAAACTTAGAAATAAATTAGGAAATGATAAAGCAGCCAAATTGGCGTTCGTATACAAAACCTTAAATGCATAAATAGTTAAAAATGCTAATATAATTACATATATGTAAATAATTACAAAATAAAAACCAGATTTTGTAAGAGATTGAATTGTAATCTAATGTTAAACTATAATTTTATATTAATGATTAATGGTAATTATCTGTTTATAGATATTCACCAATGTTAAACTGTTTCTATTTAATATTTTGTCATAACTTAAAAATTATAGAATTGTTCTTGCATGATGCATAATAAATATATACCCATATGCATTTAGCATTCTTTTTGTATTTATTACACGTTGTTATATAAAATATGTGTTATTTGGAGTAATACACGAAAGAAAATTTTAATTACTTTTAAATTAAATAGAAATTTATACATATAACACACATTTATATGTATAACAATTTAATATTAGAATGTTTTAAATTTTAAATGAATCATCTAAATTTGTTTGCAACAATTTTAAATTTAAATTATTTTGAATTCATATCTAGAAATTGTAATGAAATTAATAGAAATATGTAAATCTATGCAGAAAATATAAATAAATATGTGCAGAGTACACAAATAATATTATACTATAAGAATATTTTAAAAAATCCGATTTAAATCAAAAAAATCTGATTTAAATAAAAAAAATCCGATTTTTATTTTTTTAAAAAAATCACGATTTTTAACAACCCTGATGTGTATATATATATATATATCATCATCAACAACCATTGTCAATCCACTGCTCGATGTAGGTCTTGTCTGGTGCTTTAGTCATCCAATTAACATCGGACACTTTTCTGATTTCGTCACTCCATCTTACTTGAGGTCATTTTACATCTCTGGGATACCACTACATATATATATTTCTTACATGTAAATAAAACTCAAGCATATTATATTTAGGTTGTTTAACAAGTTTTTAAATTAACTATGAATAACCAAGGGGAATTTGCTTTCCCCAGCAACACATACAAAACAAAAGTGAAGATTTTTATCTTTATTTGAAACAAATTATTGGTAATCAAAATAACAGACTATTGAAAAATGTATAAAGAAATCATGAAAAATATGTCAAAAACCAAGATCACAGGAAAACACGTGAAAATCAGGAGACTAGGCAAGTCTGAGTAAGGTATATAAAATGGCATATCAGAGAATGACCTATAACAATGGTTCAGGCATTTAAAAATTCAGAATTGATATGCTGTTGACCAAAAAAATCCAAGAGGATACCCAAAAAGTATTTTAAAAATAATAATAATAATCTTAAATTATTTTATAACACTGGAATGCCTAAGTTTTCACTCTTCTTTACAGACCTCATTATTCTGTCTATTAGGAGTTTTAAATATCAGAGTAGTGCAAAACTTAGCCTACTTTTAAGCTTGAAAACATTAACTACTCTAGAAATATTGTTTTTATCCTCAAGAGAAAAAAAAATTGAATTTTTATAGCCTGAGAATTTAAAAAGTTCCATATTTACTTCAGAAGAGGTGGAAATCTCCCAAAAATGATCTATCAAATTTTCTTTTTTCTTAGTCATCTATCAAAGTGTCAAAAATTAAGCAAAAAACAAAAAAGTTTAAAACAAAAAAATACATTAAAATAGTAAAAAGATTAAGATAGAAAAAATTAATATTAACAACATTTAAAATCTGTTAACTACTGCAGTCATCACTCTTTAAAAAAAAGGGGGGGGGTGGGGAGGAAACTCCATGGCATTACAAACCAAGAAGGGTCATGGCCTATGATCAACTCTGCTTTCTTGACTACAGGCCTTGAGATACTAAATACAACATATGTTCCAATGTTTCCAAAGTGGTCAGCCTGACATGGAACCCCAAGTAGTTAAGTTCCCAAGCACATTTAGTACTCATTTTATTCGCCCCAAAGGGATGAATAATTGGGTGAACTTTGCCCAAGTCCAGTGGCAAACCTCAAGACTGTAATGTGACAGTTATCACTCCAGGGTGACTTTTTTTTTTTATTGATAGGCATAAGGGAAGGAACATTATGAAAAGTCATCCGAGGAATCAGTAGGCTCTGAGAAAATTTTTAATTAAAACACATTAGTAAATAAAAAATGGTACTTCCCTGTTATAACCTGTATAAGCTTTGGCACTTTTTAAAAAAGTTTGTGCAATTTGGGCTTAAGAATGTGAGATGGGTTGTCAAATAGTATAAACAGCTATAAAAACAAAACAGATGAACTATTATGTTTGTTATGTAATATATTTTAAAATAACTGCTTTTGATGTTATATATTGGATAAATTGCTTTTGTTTGTATAAATAACAACAAATAAATGTATTCTATATGTTAAATAAATTGTATAAATATTGAAAAAATTACTTGTGTGCATAAAAGTGTGCATAGGTTGCCAGAAAATACACATGAAGTATTTCATTGTCTTGAGAAGGCACCTCTAACAGGGAAGTACTGTGCTGTCCTCTAAAAAAAACCCACCCTAGTACTACATCGAATATTTCACTAAAGTTTTTTTTTTTTTTTTTTTTTTTTTTTTTTTATGCACCATTTAGAATAATAAAAATACATAAGGAGTGTTTATTTAGTTTTAAAATAATTGAAATTAACAACTGCAGAATTCTGGAAAAGCATGAACTTCATTTTCACAGATTTTCTTGTTATAATAGAATTTTAGACTGGCATTTTTATTTATTTTTTATTTTAAATCATTAATGTGTAATAAAATGCTTCATTTTCAGCTGATTATGTCAGGTGTGGATTTTTTTCAGGTAACTTAATTGGCTGCCATTTTGTAATAAAGTGATAAAATGAAAAATGCCCAACATTAAAATCTTAGCCAGAACAAGCTGTAAAAATTTAGCCATGTTTAATTTTTTTAAATTCTTTCTTGTACTTTATGTAGAGAAAATTTCAAAAAATAGGGTTTTTTTTTTTTAAGGGCAGCACAATACCCAAAACACTATTGTTGTGTCGTACCTAAAACTTCCTTAGGCAGACACAAACACGTGGTAGAAAAAAAACAATCTACCAAAAATTGAAATCTTTTATATATAATGAATTTAATGATGAATAAATAAAGCCTTGATCGTATAGAATTTTGAACTTATTCACTCTGAAAAACCTAAAAACAGAACGGAACATCTTTTGCTGCTGTATGAAAAATAGAAAAGAAAATAGAGATTTTTCTTTGTAAAACAAATAGTAAGATTTATTAAAAGTTAAAGAAACATTATATTAAAGAACAAATAAAAAATTACATCGTGGAATATTATTACAAACATATTTCCTTTTATCATGAATAGTTTGATTAATGACTATTGAATTAAATTATCAGCAAAATATTACAAGGAGAAATATTTATAATTGATCGATTATTTTTAGCATGCTTAGTTTATTTAATGGAAACATTTTTTCTCCGGAGAAATAAAAAAAAAGGGGGAATATTCTCACCACGTGGTCGACCACAACTCTAACTTAATGAAATATCTGTCTTGTAATTAGTAACAAATTTCGGCGATTCTTTCTCTTTCCTTCCATCATAACTGAACCTCTGAGTCTCATTTCCGAATTCACTCTCCTTCTCTAGCTCTAGAAATCAAAACACTCCTTTTCCGATAACCATCGCTCTTTCTGCCGCCTCCGTTCGTCGAAAAGTCGATGTCCCGATAACCAGCCGGATTCCGCTCGTACCTTTCTCCACCCTTCCGATGGTCCAAGAACCGTCCCAAAAAAAGTCCCTTCTCCGTCAGTCGCCGGTCCTTTTATCCTCTTGCCGTCGTACACCTTCGCTTCACGCCGCGGCAAATAATCCGATGGCGCGCCAAAGATGATGATCTTTCAATTTGTTGATTAATTTAAAAACATTCCAAAATTTGCTTATCGATGTACAGTTTATATTTTACATATTTTCTTTTACAATAATTTCTAATTTTAAAATGGAGTAAAAAACACCTATAAAAACGTGGTCCGATTGCCGCGGAAGAATACACAAAACATCGTTACATCGGCACCATGTGCTTCGTACAATATGAAATGAAATTTTAGACATACAATTTTTAACAGAACATCTCTAAAACCCTTTAAAATAATAATATTTTTACATTTAAATACATATTTTCAAAGATAAATTATGAACCAAAATTAACTTTAGCTATTTTTTTTATATACATTTGAAGTATTATTAACTTGAATTTTTATTCATTATATTCATAATTATTCGAGGAAAAGGTCTTTACATCAGCGGGCGCCGAGCCAATACAAAAAAAATCTCCTCAAAACGTTATTAAACACAACAAAAATTTAAATGATATAATATGGAGCAATTTGCAATAAATTGTCTGACAGAAAATTTAGAGACATCCTAAAGTTAGAAAAAGTAATAATGTAAATAAAACAACCTAAAGAAATCATAACCCCATTTATTTATTAATTTAATTAATTACCTTTTAATATTTATTTAATTATTTATTTAAAAAAACCCAAATTATCAACATTTTTTTTTTTTTTAACTTAATTAGCAAAATTCAAATTATCAACATAACACTATCTTAATAAATAAATAAAACAAAAGCCATACTGACTTTTTTCACAACGATTTCGGATGCCAATTCCAAGCAGTCCACTGACTGAAATTTGTCAGGAGAGTTCACTGACACGTCAGACAGCTCGATGGAATCATTCTTCGATTTACAATCGACTCTGAAAATGCAGAAAAATATATATATACATTCTGGTATGTCAATTTGTATTGAAACTTAACTAAGACAAGTACAGTTTACCACTAGGCAGTTTTTTTTTTAATAGATGATTACAATGTTAACACCTTCACTGTCATAATTGCTAAACCAAACTTACAAGCAAATGAAATGTGACTACCTTTTGAATCAAAGAATGTTAAATACACTAACCAACACAACCAATGCAATAAATCAGAAAGTTTGCAAAAAAATATTGCTTTTAGCGAAACACTTAGTAAATCCTATTTCCAGATCATGAGAAATTATTTTTTTATTAAAATTTAAATCATAATAGGATAATTAATAAAAGAAAAACATCCTACTAATATAATTTACTGACTACTAATATAGTTGATTCTGGAGTTCTGATAATTGGAATTCCACTGTACTTATCCCCAAAAAATATACTTTTATGCTAGCCAAGTACAGTTGATAAATCTCCAAGTAATGTTACCATCACCATCATTCGTAAAGCATTCATTTCATGTAATACAATATAATCCTTTCACTCATTTCATTTAAAATACATAACTTTCATTTAAAATACATGCCCATTCACTCATTTCATTAAATAGGAAGAAGAAACATACAATAAACAAAAATATTTTATTTCAAAATCAAACCATTATTTATATTTGACACACATGAAAAATAGAAGCTGCAGAGGTGGGGAGGGGGAAATACTACAGGGGTGATTGTGGATTCACGAAAAAATACCTGAAACATTTTAATGAGAAATGTTTTTGTAAGAGAGAGGGGGGAGGGTGTGGGGAAGGGAACATATAATTTATTACAGGAATTTCAAATTATGAAAAATATGAATTGAATTTTAATTATGTTCAGCAATCATATGAAATTGATATTTTAGTCTTATTTTATGAATTTTACTATCAGAAAAACTGGAATTTTGGTACTGAAAATGAAAAAAATACCTGAATTCAGGTATATAACCTGAACACAATCACCCCTGATACTATTGGCGAGATTTGCACCTGACTAACATAAAAGTACCAAAAGTTCTAAAAAATCACCCACTTAAAAATCAAAACAAAAGTAGCAAGAAAGAAAAACCATACTTACAAAGAGAAGCTATTTTCAATCATGATATTGTCAGGACTCCTTTTGGGTGAGGAACACGAAACAGCAGAAGATGGTGGAGAAGTGGGCCATGACCACGGAGCACCTGTGATGTAGAGGGGATCGGGAGCACACTAGATCGCAAAGACAAATCAAGAGTTATTGTGGCAGCAACAATTATTTCATTCAAAATTAGATTTTGAATGATATTGTCAAAGAAAAACATATGTATGTTTAAAGCTTTAGAAAAACATCTAGAGTACTTTTTTGAACAAAACTTATACAAGATGTTCAGAATAAATTTGGCAGTTGCTGGTTGGTGAAAGAGAAAAACATAAAATATCCAAGCCAAAAAGAAACATTAACAAAAGAATGGATATGTGACAGAAAGAACAAATAGATTTTATTCAAAGAAGCCATTTTCAGCTATAATGGTCACAAAATATCTCTGGGATCTGGCAAAATCTGTCCTAATTCTATCTACCAGTTGGGTTTTTGTGACACTGCCAGTGCATTTGGTAACTTGCTCAATCATGCCACACACATAATAATTCACAGGACTCCATCAGGGGAGTTAGGAAGACAAACGTTAATATCAGGACATCCTCCTCACAGAAGACACATCAAAACACCATTACAATTTGTGTTGATTCTGTTTCTTAATAAGCGTTACACTCATCATGACACTTCATATCGTTTTTGCAGTGTTTAAGGAGCACTGAATAGCTGTCTTAATTGCAAAATCCAGTTACTGCCACGAATCATCATGATGCAGGTAACTCTTTTCTAATCATCTGATGGCTTCTACTTTACCCTTAACATTATTGTTGATATAATGGGTGTATTTGGAACCAAAGAATATTAACATATGTAGAATAGGTCACATTTTTCCTAACAACCAATAATTTTATACTATTTACAAACTTCCGAAGTTATTCCAAACACTTTATATAGTGTGTTATTCTTAAAAAAACTAGTTTTTCAAATTTTCCATATATAAAGTCTAATAAAAAATACACAAAATTTAAACCTGAATTTATTTTTACAACTTATTCTGATTAAGATTTTAAAGGTTGAGCATTTTTTTCATTTTATTATTGTATGTATTATAAAGAGGCAACACTTTAAATAAATAAGAATTTGGGGGAGGCACCTTTTCCAAGAAATATCCCATGTTATCTAAAAAATGAACCCATGTGTAAAAATACTTAAGAAATGAAAATATCAGACAGGCAGAGTAACTCTTACATTATCATTTATGCTTAAACAGTAAGGAGGTAGCATATATTAAAATTTGACAAAATAAAAAAGTTTAATAAGGAACTGTTAGATTAACTTTCGATAAACATACAAAAATAATTAATTTTCAAATAAAAAATCAGTCTTAACATTTATTACTCTAACTCCAAAGACACTTATTGCTTTAAATTGCATGAACCATAGCCCTATTTTTATTCATTTTAACCTTTCAGATTATTAAAAAATTCAACTTCCTTCATTCATGTAATTTAGTAGATTCAAAACTTATTAAAGTTTTGATGTAACCCTTGAAGAAATGTATCCACTGGATATACACCCTATTTTTAAAATGTATGAATCATAAATAGATAAATGGAAAAAAAAAAAAAGAATGGATGTCAATAAACATAACTTTGAGTCTATATTTAATAGAAGTTTTGCAGGTAGACAAATTTTTAATGTGACAGATATGCTTTTTCATCCTTGCATTTTTTTTTTTTGCCTATTTGGTATTCATTTGTTGAAGTAGAGTTGGGAATCATCTTTAACACTATGTTTCAGAATTTTGTTTTTAACCCTTTCAGGAGCAAGCAATTGTGTTCCTGTAACGTCGAATTCACACCAGTATTTACGAAAGAATTTAGTTCAAAATAAGGAAAAGCAATTTTTCAACTTTTCCCCGTCAAAGTTAAAAAAGTAAAATTTAATTAAAAATTTCTGGTTCGAATCAGATTAAAATTAGGTGGGATATAATATATCCCACTGCCCCTCAAAGGGTTAAAACAGTCAATGAAATGAAAAACTTTTTTTAATGAATCATTTATCTGCATCCTTTGTATGTTGGTTGTGAACAGATTCATTGCATACCGCCTATTTGTAAACCCCTAAGGGTTATGCGTACCACACTTTGAGACACCCAGATCTAATCTGTAGTTTATTTCAAAATAAAGTAATCAATGACGTGTAATCAAGTTTAGTAATCAAGAGGGAAAGACAATTGCAAACACTTTCGGATGCAGTATATATTTTAATGAATTCAACTTAATTGATACTAATTTTATGACCAACATAAAATGAAAATCTATCTTTCCATTGACAGATTTCAGTTTCAGTGTTAAAGTCTTCTATCATGGTTAATCTGATCTCAAGATCACGTCAAAATGACATAATTTTTCACTGACTTTTGGTTTCACCAGTATACATTTAAAGCACTACCACTTCAAACTCAATACCAGAGGAATAAAAAATAGTTGAAAATCATTCCCATACAAATGTATTAAAACATAGCAGTTTTACGAAGGAAAAGATACATTTTCTAACCAATGCTTTTCTTTAAAAAAAAAAAAAAAAACAATTTTCTTAAATTGAAAATTTGGCCTGCCATTTCAGAATGAGTGAAATGAAAAATCTTTGAAAATGATGTCCTTTTGGCACAATTATAAGAAAATGTTGCAATTTCATGTTTTTAAATGAACACTTTAAAGAAAAAAAGAAAAAAAATTTAAAAAATCCCTGACGGCTCGGCCTACAGGAACAGGTAGATTTCGAAGACGCAGACCGTGGGGCACCTGTTTGTCGGGAATTGCGGAAGAAATTACCTTTTTGCGATGATGCTGCAGTTGGAACCACATACTTCGAAACCAAACTTGTTTGCAGGCGGAGGCAGCAAGGATTTTTTTTTTTTTTTTTTTGCTATAATAGTTGGTCCTATAAAAAACATGTCAATATAAAAGTTTTAGATAATATTAAGAGGATTTATAATAAATTTAAGCGAATTTGAAATTTTGGGAATTGACGAAGTTATGAATTTTTTTCTTCTAAACCCTCCCTTCAGACAATTTTTAATTATATCAAAAATCTGTCATACATAAATTTTCGGCCCTTCTCCTAGAAGTAATAATAACTTCAAACGGATTCGATATGTATCATAATTAAGAAATTATGGGTTTTTTTCTGTTTTCACAAAAAGTCCCCCCCATTCTCCCCCCTTGGTTCGATTTTGCCCATTAACGAACTTGACCGAGATTTTATGCCCCTTGATTTTATGTAGCAGTTTCGAAAAGATGCGGGAGTTAGAACTGCCTACTTCGAAAAATAACTTGTTTGCAGGCGGAGCCGGCAGAGATTTTTTTTTTTTTTTTTTTTTTGCTATAACGGTTGGTCCTATAAAAAACTTGTCAATATAAAAGTTTTAGATAATATTAAGAGGATTTATAATAAATTTAAGCGGATTTGAAATCTTGGGAATTGACGAAATTATGAATTTTTTTCTTCTAAAACCCCCCTTCCCTCCCCCCTTAAGGCAATTTTTAATTATATCAAAAATATGTCATACATAAGTTTTTGGCCCTGTTCCTAGAAGTAATAATAACTTTAAACGGATTCAATACGTATCATAATTAAGAAATTATGGGGTTTTTTCTGTTTTCACAAAAAGCCCCCCCCCCCCCCCCCCCCATCCACCCCTCCTTGGTTCGATTTTGCCCATTAACGAACTTGACCGAGATTTTATGCCCCTTGATTTTATGTATCAGTTTCAAAAAGATGCGGGAGTTGGAACCGCCTACTTCGAAAAATAACTTGTTTGCAGGCGGAGCCGGCAGGGATTTTTTTTTGTTTTTAATTTTTTTTGCTATAACGGTTGGTCCTATAAAAAACTTGTCAATATAAAAGTTTTAGATAATACTAAGATGATTAATAATAAATTTACGCGGATTTGATATCTTGTGAATTGACGAAGCTATGATTTTTTTTCTTCTAAAACCCCCCTTTTTTCTCCCCCTTGGGGCCATTTTTAATTATATCAAAAATCTGTCAAAAATCTGGTTAGACACCAACCTTAGATATCCTATGGGGAAAAAAATATATATATATATAATAAAATCATAAAGAACCCTCTCATTAGTTTAACAGTAGCCTGTGAGTGTTTTTGCACTACGAGCATCTATATATTTGAAACAAAAAGAACATTATGTCAAATTTCAAAATTATTTTTCCACACGAAAAGGGTATCTTTGTGCATGCTTCAACATTTTTTGAAGGCTTCTTCCCCTCAGAAATGGGAAACCTGATTGATTAGCCATCACCTGTTTTGCATAGGGGGATCGAAAAGTGTTGATTGAAAATGGATGGAGGTATACCATTGCATTGAAAGCATAGACCTTCTAATATATTTTCACTCTGAGGAAGATTTTTTTTTAAAGAACTCATGTTTTCACTAAATATGCATATTTTTTTGCAAAATTTTAAAAAGAGCTTGGATACAGTTATATTTATAACCGATTGAAATGTCAGAGAGTTTGGAAGATGAGAACTATTTTTTTATTCCTATGTTAAAGGAGCTAACGTGAAAACAAACAAACAAAAAAGCGAGAAGAAAACATTTCTTTTACAACTAGATAACAATATTTTTTCACAAAATTTTTACATGGACTGTAAAACAGTTTGATTTATCACCAATAACAATTTCGAAGAGTTCAGACAAAAATAACTTTATTTTAAAACTATGAAACGACCCTACATAAAAAAACAAAAAAATTAGCACTTTTACCACTAAATATCAATATTTTTTCGCGAATTTTTCATTTAAAAAAATAATTTCATACAAAATCAAGTTAAAGATATAAAATAATAAAAACCTGATTTTTAAAAAAATTATTATCACGGGCTCGGGCAACGTCGGGCGGAGTCAGCTAGTAGGCTTTTAAAACAACTGCAGATTCTACATTCCAATTTTGAACAATGGTATAACTAAAAGGTAACTAAGGTAGCAAATGCTGGGGCCTAAGACACCCTTCATCCTTCTATTTTTCCTTATGTGTGCGACAAAAGATAGTAAAGGACCCACAATTTTTTATACAAGTCCCAGTTAAAGCAGCCCTATAAAGTATGTACAAAACAAAGACCTTTTTTCCACATCACTTTAATTATTTATTTAAATCTGTGCATGGCCGAATTCATTGCTTTATTCTGTCTTTATCATTCTTTCAAATACAAAATTTTAAAATTCATAAAGATACAAATAAATGTAAAGACATTGCTTAAAAGGCTGGTATAAAAAATTGCTTAAGGTGCATAAAACATAAATCAAAATCATTTAAAAACACATTAAAGTCATTTTAAAATCAAAACGTTTTCAACCGAAACTTACTCGGCCTTCATCAGTGAAAAAACTAAAGTTTTTATTAGTTTTTTCACTGATGAAGGCCGAGTAAGTTTTGGTCGAAAATGTTTTGATTTTAAAAGGACTTTAACGTGTTTTTAAATGATTTTCATTTATGTATTATGCACCTTTAAGCAATATATTTACATTTATTTGTATCTTTATGAATTTTAATTACTAAACAAGGTGAATTTGCACTGAAATTTTAACTTTTTAGCAATGATTTAAATTTTTTTTTTAAATTTCAATACAGCTTATTTTGGGAAGCAATACAAAGCATAGTGGGAGCAGTGATAGTTGTCCAAAGCACATTTTTGCCCCCCTTTCCTTACTGTAAGATAATTTAATCTTTATGAGTGACAACTTAATGCACTTCAGAAGTAGAAAGAAATCAATTTAAAAAGGGAATATGCTTTTAAAAACACTCCAGTAACTTCCAAAATTAAAAATAATACTAATAAATATGAATACCTCTGTCAAGACAGTGCAGTCGTAGGATGTCTTGTATTTGTCCTAGAACAATAGAATGAACACATTAATTGATTTGGCAATAACCAAAACTTTTACAGAAGAAAAGATAGTAACATGATAACATTTGAAAACTGTGGTAGAATTAACAGAAAAAAAAAATAATAATTCTGTTTATTTAAAATGATTCTTGGCAGATTTACTGATGTAAATGTATGTTATAAATTCTACCATTATAAAGCAATCACCCCCCCCCCCCCCACTCATACACACACTTTTTTTTTTTTTTTTTGGTGCTACCTGTGTGTATGAATTTTTAAAATTTAGAATGGATATAAAAAAATATCTTAAAATTTGCCCAGCATTTAATAGTTACTAAATACAGTAATGATTCATAAATCCAAAATATTTTTTGAGAACATTTCTTGTTTAGATATATATTTAACTACAGATTGTATCAAATTTTTCATGGAACTAATAAAAGAAGCAATTTGAAATAAAATAGGAAATTTCCTTTTTCTTCCCCCCCCCCCCTCCTACTGTACAAAATTGTTCCAGAAAAATTACAACATAAATTGGAATAACATTATATGTCAATTCATAACACAAACAATCAGTGAAATCATAGAAACCCATGTTGTTTTAATTCACTATTGACCCTAATAACATAAAATTAGTAGAAGAATGACCATTTATTTAAAAAATTGTATTTGTAATACCAAAAAATTAATTCCTCATTTTCCACAATAAAATATTTTGAATAATCAGTAAAATATTTATAAAATAGAAACCAATTTCATTAGCAGGTCACTTTGGACTTTATTAATGTAAAATTAAAGGGAAAATATTTGTGTGAAGGGTCTATTTTTCTAAGGCTGAATTTTGTGAAGGTTCTAACATCAAATGCTGTCAAAGATTCATAAATGAGATCCAATTACTCTCTGGATTCAGAAAATTTAACAAAAAGAAATGAATTTGGTAGAAAGTAATTTTACATATTACTTACTTTTTTTTTTTTGGTAATTTGGAGTCTCAAGAATATATTAGAAATACAAGTGGAAGAAAAATATAATATGAAAAAATTGGAGGAGTGACAGCGAGGGAATGAAAAAAATATAATCACCTGCTCTGCTTGAGGTCTTTTACTCATTTTCTCTCTATCTGTTTTGTGTTTCCTGTCTGCTCCTTTGGGCTACAAAGATAAGAAAAGTCTAATTAAAGGGAAAAAAAATCTAAATTGTGATTATCAGGGAAAAAAAAAGAAAAGGATGAACATGCTAAAAATTTTAACATGAAGAGGATAGATACCATTAAGAAAATTAATTGGTACAATTGTAAATCAACTGTCAAATGAAATGCAGTTTTGATATACATTTACCTAAATGTGTTTTCGTTTTTTTACTTTTACGTATAAATTTCATAAAGTTTATAGTAATTTGTATTCACTTTTAACCCTCTCGCTACCCTAACCCTCATATGAGTTTCCTAACATAAATGATAAAACACAATGTTTTAGAAAAGACTTTCGACTAAATTTTATTTTGAGTGATGTCTTTTAAACATCCAGGCTTTATTTATGGCATAAATTATTTTTTTTTATTGCAATATTTAATAGCAGTTTAATTCTGTTAATTCAAAGATTTATTTGTGGAAGAAAAAAAAAAATTGGTAACGAGAGGTTTATTTAATGTTAATTTTAGTTATTTCGCACGTATAATTGTGTATTAAAAAAATCCATACAAAATGAATCACTCAAAAAAAAATTTACATTTTTAAGAATGTTTTGTAGAGAATACATTGTTGTTCTTATTTTTTTTTTTCTCTCTTTACTCTTAGTGTATCCAATTTAATTAGAGGAGGATTTACAGGAAATGTTAAGCGATCTGCAGCATTGTTGCCATATTCCTCATACGAGAACAAATTCTGAGTACAACCAGGCACTGCAACCAGACCCATAACTGGAAATGGCAGTTTGTAAAACTGCTAAATTTAACAGGTAATGTATTTTCAAAGCCTATTTTTTCACTGTCACATTAAAAATTTGGTCCTCCTGTTAATACACCAATATTAAAGAATATATAATTAAGTTCAGTTAATGTTAAATTATTAAGAGATTTATGTTATTTTCTTTTTTAAAGTAACCATGGCATCCAACCCAGGCTTCTTGAGTTACAGAACATACTACCTGGTGTACAAAACATAGATGAAAATCATTTTTTTATTAGAATACATTTTGTACATTTAATATATTTTGTTAGATTACCCCCTAACAACACTAAGAAGTTTTAAATGAATGAAATAAAATTATATATTCAAAATAGGTTTTGAAATTTATAAAGAGCGATACTTTCATATTACTTGCATGCTAGATTAATAGCCGAAGAAGTCGCTGAAGATTTCGCTACTGACAGTAGCCTTTTTTATTCTGATTATTTCAGTGTTTAAGTACGTAGTCCAATTACATATCTGTTAAATGTGTGCATCATTCATCAATGTGAAAAGCTATGAGCAATGACAGACGTTACAGCCTAATGCTTTTAAAATGTGAAAGTGAAATAGAGGATTTTATTAAACTGGATGATGTTATCATTAGGTGGGCTTCTTTGAAGACCAGAAGAATTAATGTTAAGTGAAAAAATGGCAAAATGTATGTTCACTAGCATTAATTTCTCTATGTTACATTTTGCTCTGCCTTATTTTATATATTTATATAATTTTCTGTAAATATATGCAATGTTTCTAGTTTTAAATCTTACATTTATTGTATTGTTTGAAATTGCACCTTAACTTTTCATTTGGCAAATGGGTATTTTATCTTTTTACGAAGGCATATCAATAAGTAACACACATAATGTAAAAAAAGAAAAAGAAAAACAATTAATGACAGTATGAAACAGAAATGAAAGTACAGTCAACTCCCTCTAATCTGCACAGATTGGTAACAAAGGTTGCAGATTATAGGTCATTACTTTGTTTACATTTTTCACTCATGTAATTTTACAGTAAATTAGTTATTAATGCATAAATTAATTGATAAAAAAGCAAGATATTGGGCTGTTTAATTAAAAATCACATTTTTACAACTTTGAAACATAGTTTCAACTGTCATTTGATTGAGAACTTTTGGTCTATGAACTTTTCCCCAGTGCGATACTTATAATGAAATGGACTTACTTTAAACACTTTGACTTGACAAGCAGCCACATGCAATCTCTCAGGATTATTTTCAGAGTGCGAGAATGTTTCTATCTGAATCCGAAACGGAGCCCCTTTTTCACCACCATGCTTCTTTGGGGTGAATTCTGTACTGATGCAGTTCAACTGCAAAAGGTTAGAAATACATCCATTTTCAAATCAAGCAAATAAAGTTATACTGAAACTGATACAATAATTTATAAATAAAGATTAAAATTTTGATTTTACCCTTTGATTTTAACCCTTTACACCCCAACACTACTTTAATGTGCCATTGAAATACTTATTATAGAATTCACATTAATTGGTAGTCAACCAAATTTAGGATGAATTCTGGATACTTTACCCTGTTTCAAAAGCAATATTTGCTGTACAAACAACACAAACACAGTCAAACCCAGTTAAAACTCTCACAGTTAGTATGTGATCCTGATTAATACATGGATTTTTTCTGGTACCTTGAACATCGCCATTAGACTAATGTAAAAATATCACGTTTAATACACGAACGGTTATTATGAGATAGAGTTTCGGTCCCTTGCGACAAAAAATCACATACAAGACGTGAATTCATAGACCAGGAGGCAAATTTCTTCTCTCATCTCCAGTGTTGCCAGTGTCCTTTTTGAGCAGCTAAGAATACTTTTTAGACAAAATTAATAAAAATATTTTTTCTAATTACATTAAAAAATAAGGCAGATTATAAGGGTATTCATTATCATAAGTACTAAACATGATTTTGATAACTGGGTTGTGCTGTAAAGATTTGATACAATGTAAAAAAAAAAATCTCACACGTTCCGTTTTGGAAAAGGCAACTAGTTGCCTTTTCTAAAACGAAGATTCATTTTGAGAATGAAAAGTATGATGTCATAATTGATAATACGGATACCAGCAGAAAGATTTCCTGTCATTTTTGAGATGTTCTGTATTCAAAACAGAATAAAATGAAACTTGAAAATGGGCTTCTTTTCAGAAATTAAATGTTTCGCTTCAGATGTGAAACGTTCCTAGAATTTTTTAGTGTATTTTTGGTTTGTGTTTAAAAAAATAAAAGACACTATTTTCGACCTTAAACATAAAAATGCAATCTCTAAAGTTCATTTAAATGTTTAGATGTGTAAATAGGCTCAATTTCTGCATCATTATGCAAATCTCGTTTAATATCCAATCCTGCTTAATATGTGACTTTTGTCTAGTCCCTTGAAACACGCCTTAACCAGGTTCGACTGCACATTCTTTAAAAGAATCACTTTTTTTTCAGTTATAACTGCTTGGCTTTCTGCATGTTGAAAAGCATGGAATAGAATCTTTCAATTTAATTCTATAAAATACTAAAGACAATATGTTAAAACGAAATGAGATATCAATATTCTGCAAAGTCGTTCTCAATGACGATTTGATTTCTAAATTTTAATAAGTAAAATCTTTCTAAAATTTATTTAATAATGGCTTCTAACCTATTTCCAAAATTTGGGTAAAATTTTCATAAAACTAAATTGCAATGACCTTTTAAGCCAACAGTTGCCCTACTAATAATACAAATAAGTATTAGATTGCAAAATTTGATGGTCAAAAGATTTTTTTTCTTTTTATTGTTATTATTATTAATCAAGAGTGAATGTTTCTTCACCTGCCTGATTCATTAAAGATTATATTTTTTCACAATTTGCAAGTAAGTAAATTTTGATCCTTATATAAAAATGTTTTCTAAAGTAAAGATATGTTTTTTACTTTTTAATTTCTAAAACAATTCTGATTAAACATCTACTTTTTTATTTTAAGGGGCAATCTATATTGTGTGTAATAGTGTTCATTTTTATAATTTAATACAGTTTATCATACTTTAGAAAACGTTCCTTCTAAGCTTAAGTTTCGCTTGACACCCTTGATCCACTGTCATTCTTAACTAATTCTGAAAAGGCATGCTTTTTAGAGATAAAGACAAGAAGAAATAACGACTTAATACAGGGCGTGAAATTTCCGCTCGCCAGCTTGCCATTGGCGAGTAAGTTTCGTCTTTTAAAATGTTGTGCTTCAAATCAAACTATATACGCTCAGAATATCGTGCCTCAATTCAGCGACATGCGAAAGTGTTTTAAAATCAAGCGACGGCATTTGTCTTCTAAAAGTTGAAAAAAATGTGGCGTCACCCACTTCCATTTTTCTCCTACGGAGGAACGAATTACCCCGTCTGCATTCGTTCCCGCACTTACGCACCGCGGAAACGGCAAGGCCGCTTTTTCGCTTCCGAGGCCGAATCTGATCGCTCTTTACTCCTTCGCGAAGTGAATCAGGTTTCGCCACCGAAGCACAGTAAAAATTATTCTTTTTCTTCCAAATTTTTTTTTTCTTTTTGTTTAGAGTTTTTCTTGGTTCTGTGATAGTTGGCGGTAATTAATAATTAAAGTGGCTTTTTAGTTTATTTTTTATTTATTGCCATGGAAAAAAGACAAAGCAATAATATAGAGTTCTTTTTTACTAATGGTAATAAATACATCAAACAAAAAATGCGATAGAGATGCGGTCACAAATGTTGAAAGTGACAAGTACATCCTCAAGCAATTTTTCAATTTCTACATTCTTTTATGATTTCGGTTACCAGAAATTTCTTCACACTATATCAGTTAACATTTTTGGAAATTGCTCATATTTTTCATTAATGTAAAATATTCTGGATTTAACAGACAGTTCCTTCTAACAATGGTCAATTTAAATTCAGTTTGTCAGTAATAGTTCATTTTCTGGGCAGGTGTGGTGGCCGACGTTGCTGTTTGAATGAATGTAAAATAGTGGCGAGCAAAAATTTTAGTCTGGTGAGTACCATTTCAACTGAAATTTCATGCCCTGGCTTAATATATATATATATATATATATATATATATATATATATGTATATTTTTTTTAAATTATCTACTGTTTTAAATAAGAAATTCATTGTATAGGACTGAAGAATAATCAAATTCCATCAGCATGTTGTTTTCTCACACACATATAAGTATTTTATGGCCCTACCTAAAATAATATAGCTGATACTTAACCAAAAATAACTAAATAAATATATACACTGTATTAAAAAGTTACATTATAAATAAATTCATGGAAATTATACTAAAAAATCAATTATATACTTCTTTTTAATTGCTAAAAGGTGTAAAATAAAAAGATTATAAACAGTAAAATAGATTTTATTAGACTGTTGACATATGTTTCAGCTCAATCTGATCCATTATCAAAACAAACAAAAATCTCAGATTGAGCTGAAACACATGTTAACAGTCTAATGAAGCCACTATCAAAACAAACAAAAATATTTTTGTTTGTTTTGAAAATGGCTCAGATTGAGCTGGAACATATGCCAACAGTCTAATAAAACCTATTTTACTGTTTATAATCTTTTTATTTTACACCTTTTAACAATTAAAAAGAAGTATATAATTACAAGGTGTTATGATTTGTTATATTTATATAAAAAATCAATTGTGTCACAAAGTGTGTGACCTATGTAACAAGTATCCAAAATTGTATACATAATTCAAGAAAAAATAAGAGTTGAATTGTGAAACAAAAATAAAAATACATTTTATACGTAGAATTAATTAAATAGGTAGGATATAGAAAACCAAGTCATTACATCAAAAAGCTCGTTTTCACACTCAAAAATATTATATAAAAAATACTATTACTATGGAGGTCTTTTGTTTTCCACAAACCTGATTCTTTAAATAACTAAATAACAATGATTTCTTGCAATTTTCAAGTTAGTGAACTAAAAATTATAAAATTACACATACTACAATTGGGAGAAAAATGCATTTAAGGTTTTACATAATGAGACTCAATGTGTATAAAGTAATAAATGATAAAACTTTGATTTTTTTCTTTTTATCAAGCATGTTCTAAAAAGCCTAAACAAATTCATTGAAATGAGACAGCAGGAAATCAGTTTTTTGAAAATTTTAAAGTGGAAAAAACTGTTATAATTGTTTCTTAACAATCCATTCTATAGATAGCCTGGAAAAATCAGCCATCCATGCACTTTGAAAGAAGTATTGTTAGTTTTCAAAATATATAGTCAATATCAGTTTCAATAACCTATTCTTTATCAAAGATTTAAACTGAGCAATGTTCACCAAGATGCTATAATGGCATAGATAGTCTCATAATCATCATGATAAATAACTGCAAAAAATTATACAAACAATAACAAATCATACAGAATAGTAAATTGGATGTGCCCCTGTAAAACATAACAAAAGCAATTTTTACAAGGGAAAGTACTTGATTCCACCTGTTCAGAATAGTCATATTGTGAGATTTTTGATTTAGACATAAATTTGAAATGGACCATCCTATTAGTAATTATTATTGATTAAATAATTTAAAAAAAACTATGTATGATACAATGGCTGTTTTTAAAAGGAAAAACGCTGCAGAACTAACAAGCCATGACAATGAGAAACTGGACCATTCACTGGGACAGTTATATTGTAGATAGTAACATAATTAAAATAGCCATACAATTAAAGATGGCATTTGCTGATAAAACATCAATTGATTTTTCTAATTTGAATGAAAAGATAAATTTTTATGAAAAGTCTTCAATATGCCGAAAATGAGAAGTTTGTTTTTAACAGCCATTATCTATTAGATTATCATCCAATTTTATATTTTATACCCCCATATGGAGGCAGACTTTTAGGAATAGATTAAAAAAAATAAATTAAATATAAAATAGCTATTAGAGGGGGGGGGGGATTAAAAAAATAAAAGCATAATTTTTTTTTTTTTTCCCTCAAACGTAGCAAAGAAAAGAAAAAGTTCCTGTGTTCGTTTCCTATGCAATCCTTTTTATTGCCAAAAAATATTACTATGGCAATGCAAGTGACTTTGTGATTGAAAACTTTTTTTTATTTATTTGCCACGTGTCCAACATGGGAAATAAATATTCGCAAGAGAAATATTTTAATTTAAAGTAACTACTGGAAAAATGGAGAGGTTGAAGAATAAAAATCAGAATGCAATTCATAAATGAAATTAATTGATGTCTTTAGATGATGCTCTCAGTCCTACAGTCTCTGTTTAGATTTTTAAAATGATACTAGTCAGTATTGAAACATATGTTAGTAATTTGAACAACTTTTTAAAGATTTTTATTTTCACTTTTTAGCATATTAAAGTTTTTCTATAACTACCTACACCCAGAATGTAAAGGCTTGCATGGCTAGGCCTAGCCCGAAACCTGAGTTGGCCCGTGGTCACAGGCTAATCTTTATTCACGAGATTTGGACCAGTCCGTGTAAAAAACTAATCCATTCATTTCAATCACTTAATATTTTCCACTCAAAGTAAAATAAATAAATAAAGAAAATGATGAAGCACGCAGATAAAAACCCAACGATAATTTTTCTCTCATCTCTTAAAACAAGTGACCTAATTTATGACTCTTAAGTTTCAAGTTTATCAAGCAATAGAGATTTATTACCTCGTTATAATCGTTCTCTTCTAATAATGTGAAATATGTTTATAATTTGTTATTTGTGATTATGCCATTATAAACTTATTACAGAACTAAAACATTTAAAAGGACAATTATTCAACGTCAATTTGTTTCAAAGAAATGATGCAACTTTACTCGTAACTTTCCAAACTTTGTGAAAATGAGTCAGTGTATTACTATCCTTCATTCTGTAAAGTCACAGGAAAAAATGTTTCCTGATGTTAAAATTAATCTAAATGTAAACCTTTTAAAATTTTAAGTAATGTAAAATATAATTTTTAAAATCAATCCAAACGTGAACTTATTTATTCAATGTGAATTGTGCATTAATACATATTATTTTTTACAAGTCTTATTTCAGAAGTGGTACATCTACACGATTATTCAAGAAGTGTTTATAATAAATTCTCAAATAGTTGAAATATATAAATCAGTGGATACTACTAAAATTGGATAAACCATAGAAAAGGTAAGCAATTCCTTTTCTTTCTGCATGTTGAAGACCAGAGTTAATTTTAATTTGAAGAATTTAATATTCTGATGTTACGCGCTTACCTCGTTGGCCTCGCCCCTTCAACAGTGATCATGAGCCTGATGAATATATGAACTCAGAATTTATTCTTAAGGATTAATAATTGACTCTAATTAATAAAAATAATACTCAGCTCTTATGCTAGATTAAAAATTCAAGAAAACATAATTGAATTTAATAAACTATTTAAACTAATAAAACTTTAAAAACTATATAAACAAGTTCTCCGAGATGGCGACAATAAAGGAAATGCAATTAGTAGATAAATTAAACAATAATAATTATTCTATATGGAAGTTTAAAATTAATATGTTGTTAATTAAGGAAGATTTGTACGAACTCGTAACTCAGGAACCCCCTACACCAATTAACGAAGATTGGAGAAAAAAGGATGCAAAAGCTCGCGCTTTAATAAACCTGAGTATAGACGATACGCAAATAGTTGATGTAAAACATTTAGAAACAGCAAAACAGACATGGGATAGTTTAAAAAACATTCACGAGAGAGCCAATTTGTCCAGTAAATTGTATTTGTTACGAAAATTGTATAGTGCAAAACTTCCCGAAAATGGGAACATGCACAAACACATTACTAATATACTGGAAATAAAAGATAAGCTCTCCGCAATAGGAGAGAACATAACCGACTCGCATTTATCTGCACTTCTATTGTGCTCGTTACCTGCGAGTTATAATACTCTAATAACAGCTCTCGAAGCCCGAAATGAAATTGAGTTAACTCCCGAATTCATCAAGAGCAAACTTACTGATGAATTTAATAAACGGGTAGAAAATAGTGAGCAAGTTGAAAACTCACAAAAGGTGTTTAAAACACAAAAGAAATACACTCAAGATTATAAAGGGCAAAACAAATATTGTACCTACTGTAAACAATCAAATCACACTTACAAACAATGCTGGCATCTCAAGAACAGAAACACACAGACCACTACACCTAAAACACAATACAAATACAAAAAGTACACATCGTTGTGTTTTGAAAATACAAAAGGTGATAGTAAAAATAAAATGAATGAATCAAAAACAAATGAACAGGTACAAATAAATAAAAGTGAACATAAAGATGCAGCATTCATAATTGTAAATCCCGCTAATAAAACCTGGTTAATTGACTCAGGAGCGTCTTCGCATATAGCGAACGATAGGGATATATTTACAAAATTCAACGATACTGAAAAAACTACAGTAACAATTGCTAATGGGAATACATTAAATTCTTACGGAACCGGCGAAACACAAATAATGACAAAAACATCTGATGGATGTATAAATAGAATTACACTTAAAAATGTGTTATTTGTTCCACAATTGGAATCAAATTTAATTTCCGTAAGTAAAGCCACAGAACATGGCTATAAAGTATTTTTCGAAAATGAAAAATGCATACTATCGTGCAATGGAAATATATACTTAGAAGCATTTAAGAAACATAACTTATATCAAGTTGAAACACTAGAAGAAAGTTCTCAAAATAAAATAAACATTGCACATGATTGCAGAAATAAAGATTGCCTCGAAATTTGGCATAAACGCCTTGGCCACAGAAATAATGAAAGTATAAAAGAATTAGTCAAAAATGACTTGGCCAGTGGGATAAAAATAAATAACTGTAATCATAAAACAAACTGTGAAACCTGTATAAAAACAAAGTCAACAAATGCACCGTACTCTAAATCTATCGAAAATAAAACAACAAAAGTATTAGATTTAGTACATACTGATTTATGTGGGCCTTTTAAAACACCCACAATAGGAGGAAAAAATTACTTCCTTACATTCATAGATGACAGTTCTAGATTCACAGTTATTTACTTATTAAAAAGTAAAGATGAAGTTTATGAAAAAATAAAAGACTATGTACAAATGGTCAAAACCAGACAAGGAAAATATCCGACGGCGATTAGATCGGATAACGGTGGGGAATACATAGGAAATAAAACAGAAGCCTTTCTAAGGGAACATGGTATAAAACATGAATACACAGTTCCATTTTGTCCCAGCCAGAATGGCATTGCTGAGAGAAAAAACAGAAGTTTAATTGAAATGACACGAAGCCTATTATCCGAAGCAAATTTACCTCATAGGTTCTGGGGTGAAGCGATAAATACTGCTAATCACCTCCAAAATAGGCTCCCCACTAAATTGACAAATAAAACGCCATATGAAATTTGGTTCAAAAGAAAACCAAATCTCTATTATTTACGTGTATTTGGCTGTAAAGTATACACTTACATAAACAAACACAAAAGATCTAAACTAGATGACACAGCAGAAGAGGGTATCTTCATGGGCTATGATAATAATACAAAGGGATACCGCGTTTTCACTAAAAATGGTGAAATAATAATTTCCAGATCTGTAAAATTTCTGGAAGAAAAACTGAACAATTTAAATGAGAAAATTAATGATCACGAACAATTAATTGAAGATAAAAAATACATTGAAATAGAAATAGGTGACACACCCTGTACACCTGACGCGCCCAAACAATCAGAAACACATCAACCTCGTAGATCTGAAAGACAAAACAGAGGAGTACCACCTCAAAGATATACTTCCGACAATTTTATTGCTCTAGCAAATGATTGCGATACAACAGAACCTGAAAACTGGAAACAGCTTATCAAAATAAACAATCCACTAGAAAAGAAAAACTGGCTTAAAGCCACTGAAAACGAAATACAATCGTTAATGAAAAATAATACATGGGATCTAGTCGATCCTCCTCTTAATAAAAGAATCATAGGAAGTAGATGGATTTTCAAACGAAAAATTGATAGTTCAGGAAATACACAAAAATATAAAGCATGTTTTGTTGCCAAAGGTTTCAGTCAAAAATATGGGGAAGATTATCAAGAAACATTTTCACCAGTAGCACAACATTGTACCATCAAAACACTTCTTTTAGCAGCAGCTTATAATAATTTGAATGTGCGACATGTAGATATTGACACCGCTTTTCTTCATGGGAACTTAAATGAAGAAATATATATAAATCAACCTGAAGGCTATGTAAACGAACAATTTCCTGAAAAAGTTTGCAAGCTCAAAAAGGCAATCTATGGCCTCAAACAGGCCGCCAGAGCTTGGCATATTAAAATCGCTGAAACACTAGACAACTTGAACTTTATCCAAAGTACAGCAGACACATGTCTTTTCACTAGAAAAGAAAAAGATCATACATCGTATATAACAATATATGTTGATGATATACTCATCGCCAGCAAAGATGAAATAATAGATGAAATCGTAAATTCTCTAAAACAAGAATACGAATTAAAGGATCTAGGCAATATTAGTAACTATTTAGGTACTCAAATTCAGAAATTACCTAACGGTTATTCTCTTGATCAAAAAATTAAGATTGAAAATTTAGCGAAAAAGTTCAATCTTGAAAACTCCAAACCGTGCAAAACTCCAATGGAACCAGGATATAACAAATTAAATGATGATGATAATTTAATGCCAAATAATATTAAATATCGCCAGGCACTTGGTTCATTGCTTTATATAACAACAATAACTAGACCTGACATTTCAGCAGCAGTAAACATTTTAAGCAGAAGAAATGAGAATCCTCGCGAAAAAGACTGGCAAGCCGTAAAAAGAATAATAAGATATCTATATCATACTAAAGAACTAAAATTAATAATTAACACTAATGAAGAACCAATATTAAAGGTATTCGCTGATGCCGATTGGGCAGGTGATACCAAAACCCGTAGATCAACATCGGGAATATTATATATGTTGGGCAACAACCCAATTCAGTGGACGACGAAAAGGCAAAGTTGCATTGCCTTATCTTCAGCAGAGGCTGAATATGTGTCCGCAGCACATGCTAGCCAAGAAATAATTTGGTTATTGAAGTTACTTGACGATCTAGGCTTTCCACAGCAAAAACCAATCACTTTATATGAAGACAATCAAAGTACCATAAAAATGGTTGAATCAGAAAAATTCACGAAAAGATCAAAGCACATCGACGTCAAATTTAATGCCATTAAACAATATAGCGAAGAAGGCATAATTGAGTTAAGATATCTTCCAACAGAAAAAATGATAGCTGATGCACTTACCAAACCTTTACCCAAGCCTCGATTCATCGAACACAGAAATTCAATGAAAATATTAGTTAATCCCCATGAACGGATTAAGGGGGAAATTGTAAAAAACTAATCCATTCATTTCAATCACTTAATATTTTCCACTCAAAGTAAAATAAATAAATAAAGAAAATGATGAAGCACGCAGATAAAAACCCAACGATAATTTTTCTCTCATCTCTTAAAACAAGTGACCTAATTTATGACTCTTAAGTTTCAAGTTTATCAAGCAATAGAGATTTATTACCTCGTTATAATCGTTCTCTTCTAATAATGTGAAATATGTTTATAATTTGTTATTTGTGATTATGCCATTATAAACTTATTACAGAACTAAAACATTTAAAAGGACAATTATTCAACGTCAATTTGTTTCAAAGAAATGATGCAACTTTACTCGTAACTTTCCAAACTTTGTGAAAATGAGTCAGTGTATTACTATCCTTCATTCTGTAAAGTCACAGGAAAAAATGTTTCCTGATGTTAAAATTAATCTAAATGTAAACCTTTTAAAATTTTAAGTAATGTAAAATATAATTTTTAAAATCAATCCAAACGTGAACTTATTTATTCAATGTGAATTGTGCATTAATATAATTTTTTTTTTACAAGTCTTATTTCAGAAGTGGTACATCTACACGATTATTCAAGAAGTGTTTATAATAAATTCTCAAATAGTTGAAATATATAAATCAGTGGATACTACTAAAATTGGATAAACCATAGAAAAGGTAAGCAATTCCTTTTCTTTCTGCATGTTGAAGACCAGAGTTAATTTTAATTTGAAGAATTTAATATTCTGATGTTACGCGCTTACCTCGTTGGCCTCGCCCCTTCAACAGTCCGGACGCGAGCCTTACTTTTTTCTGCAGACTTGGGCCGGGTCAAACTTTTTTTGGGGCTGAAATTTCTGGGCTCGCTCTGGCCCGTGCAGATCTCTAAATACTTTCCCTCAATCCCATGTTAGGCAGACATTTTATTTATTTTTGTAAAAAGTATTGTGATGTTGTATATTTGTTTAGCGAAATCTTTGGAAATTTAATTTGGTTTAATAAGTTACGAGATATATTTTTTTTAAAAATCATACTTTTTTTTCTTTGGAGAGCTTTAAAATTATAGCTTTCTTTTACAATCTTTTTCTTTCATTCTAAATTGCATTATCTTTCTTACGGAATCTTCATTTGAACATAATTATTTGCCAATTTTTTTAAATCAATGTTTATGTACATAATTGTCTAAGTAGTCAATAATATTGTTGTTATTCTACATTTCATGAATTTTGAAAATAAAATCTATGAATAAGTGTGCTTTTTGAATTGTAGAATATATTGCTTAAGAAATATCAGCATGTTTTGTAGAAATTCATTCGGATAAGGCCGAGTCTAGGCTGAAATTTAGCTTTTATACCAGCCTGACTGGGCCAATAAATTTTCTGCATGGGTTGGTCTGAGCTCAGGCCAAACTTTTAGCTTCTATACTGAACTGGACAAGGCTGAACTATTAGCTTTTATAACAGGCTGGGCAAGATCAATAAAATTTTTGTATGGGTAGGGCTGGGCCTTGAAATTCTGGCCCATGCAGACTTCCACCAGGTTTCACACTGCCTTTTGACCAGGGTTAGAAATTAGCAGTCGTTAGTCATGAAATGCAACTAAATTATTGCATTTCATGACCACAAAATTAGGCCTAGTTGTCAAATTTGACACCTAGCCTTCTTTCATTTTAATTTTTGTTTAACAAACGCTCCAATTGGTACTTTAATGTAAGTTCTCCCTCGCCACCACATGCACTTCAAGAGCACCTGTTTTCGATAAAAGATCAGACTGTGGCATGTGTCTTACTCCTTTGCACCTGTCAATCACCTCTAACTTGACTTCACTTTAACCAATGACTGATAAAACTGACCTCACAGATTACGCCCCTAAAATGCTTGCACACCTTGTTCGAAAGCATGGTAATGAACCATGTGTGCTCTGTTTGTGTTCAAGGCCATGATTTCGGAATTTTTTTCCCAAAGCACGTGACTCAACGTCATAAAAATATTGTCCGTTACTGCTAGATAAAGTGTTTAATATGTACAGCCCCCCTCCCCCCCCCCATGCCCTTAACACATAAAAATAGAAACAATATTATTGTCAGCATGGTTGCGAAAATAAATGAGATAATAGGATATAGCATAAAATTGCGACCATGAAATGCAGTTTGACACCTAAAAAAAAAATTTTTAGGTATTTTTTGATGCCTTACTTAGAGTTCCTAATTTTTAACCCTGTTTTTGACTAACCTTAGCAATTTGACTAATCTGTAAAGTAAACTATAGCCAAATAAAAGCAATGCTAGGGCAATAGATTCATCATGAAACACTGATTCTAAAATCGTTCCTTAACCCCAAACATAACCTCTCATTTCCCTTTCTCAACACACTTTATTCTAGACGCTTTGCAAAGTTCAGAAACAAAAAACCTAGTCTGATACTGATTTATATCTAAGTAGTGTTATAAAACTAAATCTAAGTTTAGTATTCAAGATAATAAGAGACTAGTGTGTTAAATAAAAATAAAAAATATAATAATAATAATAAACATTTTAAATAACATAATTTAAATAACAATAAAATAAATATGAATACAAATAGTAAGTTACATAAAAATCAAAATTTTATCACTGAATAAAGCGATAAGAGAGGGTCGCTGAAAGAAGAAAGAGTTTTTTACAACTCTCTTGCCAAATGAACCATTTTGTTGCAATTTGGCACTATGATGAACCCTGTATCAAAATGTCAGCACATAAATGGCAAAATAAGTAGGTGGCGAGTCAAAAGGGATGAGCTGACTTTGAAAGAAAAAAAAAAGAAGATATTTACCCGTATAAAGACACCTGTCTCATTGGTTGGATCCCACAGGAACTCGCAGATGTGGATATTGTTTGGATCATGAGTCACATCATACACACCGTAGGAAAGAGGGATGTCTATGAAAAAGAAAAGAAATATAAAGAAACTTAAACAGTTAAGACTATTTTGTACTTATACTAAAGGAAGAGCTGAGAAGAAGATGTTATGTATCAAAAGTTAAAATTTTGATAATATTGAAGTGAAACCTTTTTGTTGTACATTTTTTTATTTTTTTATTTTTTATTCTTGATAGCCTGTTTAAAATGTTAACAGATGAAACCAAACTCTCTGGAAAAACATCTCAACATTTAATTTTTAAATATTGAAATTTAAAAATGCTGCCTCATAATTTCAAAACTCATTAGAATATCAATATCATAAGGTAGATTACCCCAAGAAATAAAACAATTTTTTTAGAAAAATGTGAAATAACATCTTCTTTTACAGTTTTATTGTGTCATTAAAAAATACCATTAGAAGAAATTTGAAATATAAGTGAAAAAAATATTTATAATCACTAGATGGTATCATCTGGATGGTTTATCATTGCAAGAGAACAGTTAATTGGTTGGAATAAAAATCCAAGAAGATATTGGAAGATTTTTTTTTTCTTTTTCACATATTTAATATAAATTATTTCCTTATTCGGCATTTCCAATTTAATTGCATGAATGAAGAAACTGTATGAACAGAACACAAACCACTATTTAATCCTTTATGTCCCAACTTATGTATTAATGAAAATTTTGCACTGTCCTGTCTTCCCTGAATTTTTTTTAAACACCTCAGAAGATGTGTACTATCTATACTAATAAAAGACAGTTTTGCTCTGTGTGTGTGTGTGTGTGTCTGTCTGTTGGCGATGGCTAGGAAAATCTAGCCCACCTAGAAGGCTGGAAATTTAGGCGTGGATAGTCCAAGGTCTGGCCATGTGCACCTGAGCCACAGAATTTTAATATTTTGATAATTAGCCTAGATATTAATTAGATTCTCATTAACCATCGCTTCTAAAATATCATCTTTTAAATCAAAATGGCGAAAGAAACGGACAGGCGCATTGGATTTGCAACCGGAAATGAACGAATTCAAAATTATTTAACTAATTAGCGAATTTTAAGAAAACTAATTGAGATATCAAATTGAAAATTTCTGAGCATATGTAAAAAAATATTCTGTATCTGACTACGTGATTTTTGAAAAATCGGTTGGTAATTTTTTTTTAATTTACGCAAAAAACTGCCAAAAATCTGCCGGCGCCAGTGAAAACGATCCGAGAAATTTTCAGACAGGGATCGGCTTTCATTAAAAACTGAACTATAAAGAGATCTGTTTCTCTGGCCGATCCCTCTCATTTAGTTTGCGAAAATGAAAGGAAATAATTGCCAAATTTTACTAATGAACAAATATTTAGGTAACTAATTAAGATATAGATTTGAAATTGAGGTCGGGAAGGGGTGTCATCTGCCGGCTATTTTAGCGTAGCGTCTTCGTTATGTTCCAATTATCAGAAAAATGTAATTCTTTTTTTAATGATCGCGTTAATGTACGTGACGGTGGTTCTCTTGAACAAATTATTCATTATATTTGCGGACATGGGGAGGGAGGGGGTTAACGCCTTTCTCTGAGATTGTAATTATCTCGGGCCCGAGCAACGCCGGGCGGGTTAGCTAGTCATTAAATAAATTTTACAAAGGCAGTAAAACCTCAGAACCACAGAATTTGTCTGTTATTCAGACAAATAATAGAGGCACTGAAGATTGGAAAAGTATTCGCTAAATAGAGATATCTGTTATGGAGATTTTACTGTATTAAAATGAATAAACTCAATCGGTATTAAAGGAGAGGGGGGGCAGGGTTGTAATATTGGCAGCTCTACTCAAATCATTTTTTAAAATAGTGTTTTTAGAAAATGTATAAATAAAATGTACAGACACTATAAAAATAGAAATTTTTCAGAATCCAAAATTTCCACTCCATGAAAGCTGAACAGTTCCCGTTGAAAGAGAGATAATTCCTTTAAAAATATTTTTATTTTGCAAATAGAATAATGCTATTAGAACAGGATAAAGTAAAGTATCTAGAACTCTTCCAAAATTACATGACTACCTATTGATGTGTTAAATGAATATTTTATGGTACTTTAAAGTACTGTCAAGTCAAGTCGAAAGGTGGCGCTAGACAAGTGTTGGCCATCAGGCCCCACTAGACGATTGCAATGCCTGTTACACTAGGTTCATTTGGATAGATTTTCATTAAAAAATATAAAATCATACAAATTCGAGGATGTATGCTGCTGGGAGTCTCCACTATTAGGTTTGTTTGGAAAGATTTAAAAATATTACTACTGAGCTATCCCAACTATATCTGGCTCGCATATTTTCACTCTTATTTGTTGAACAAGGTTGCAAACTGCAGTGCTAATTTCATTCATTCGAGCTATAACTATAGCATTTTACATGATGAAACGAAATAACACGGAAACTCCTGTATACCATGTAATTAGGTCATAATGAACAGAGGAAAGCACTCTTGCATTGCAGTTAGCAAAGTAGCGCTGCAGTTCGCAACCATGCCCAACAAATAAGAGTGAACATATGGCAGCCAGGATATCGTTGGGATAGCTCAGCAGGAAGAGCGTTGGAAAGCCAAGTACCCAGGTTTGAGCCCTGGTCTCGGCATTTTTCGCTCTGTTGGAATAAATGTCAACTATGATACACCAACCATTGGATATAATTTACCTGGTTGAGAGTGCTTTCCTCTGTTCATTATGCATAAGCTGTATTACTTTTAATGCATCATTTGGCAGCTTTAATAAAATCTATTTTTTATTGGACAATAAAATAAATAGTAATGAATTTAAATTATTAATAAGCATCTGTATATTTAAAATTCAAGATAATTTTTTTTAAACACCACTGTCTGCAGTTTCTACTGAACTCATTTTAACATTTTTTGTTTTGTTTTGTTTTACTACAAATTGAACATTTGTAGATGTGCCAGCACTTTTTTTTTTTGGGGGGGGCGGGGGGGTTAAATATTTACTTTCAAATAACTTATTTTTGATTTTAAAAATATTTAATGAAATTTCTCCAAATGGTGGCTATTGGTTTACTTCATTGTTGTGGCAAAAATGGAAATAATAGGGATCCCTATACTAAAATTATTGTTAAAACCAAAAGAAAAAAAAACATTTTCAATTACCTATTTCAAGAATTCTTTCTCCAATTCTTTGACTCTGCCACTGTGCAATTTGCTCTTTCTCAGAAAATTGCAATCGTCTTTCTTGAAAACCCACTCGTATAATGCTCTGTAAAGAAGAAAAAATTATTTTTCGTAATTCATGGGGACAAAAAAGGGATAAACTACTGTACAAGAAAGAAAAATTATACATTAAACATAGTTTAAGTGAACATTTACCACCCTCATTAAAGTAAAAAAACATTAACCCTTTCAGCTCTGGCATTCTAATAATAGGATGTCTTTACATTGACTATCATTTTGCCTTTATTTTTGTTATTAACTGCATGTAGCAGGGTTGATAAAAATCGCAATTTTTTTTAAAAAATCAAAAAAATCGGATTTATTTGATTTAAATCGGATTTTTTTTATTTTAATTGGATTTTTTTTATTTAAATAAGATTTCTTTTTAATTAATATTATTTGTGTACTGTGTAAATATTAATTCATTTCCTCTGCATAGATTTACACATTTCTATTAATTTTATTACAGTTCCTAGATAAAAATTCAAAATAAAAAAAAAGATTGTTGCAAACAAATTCGGATTTACTATCATATTTTTCTACTATTAAATTGTTATAGATGAGATATACCTATGTGTCTTGTGTGAATAATTTCTAGTTAATTTATTAAATTTTTCATTAAGGTATTACTCCAATAATATACATAATATCTAATCACATAATAAATGCAGCAAAGAATTCTAAATATATATATGTGTATTTCAACCAGAGTTGGCCAATATTTGCCTAAGTGGAAAAAACTGTCCCAGCAAAAATACTTTTTGCCACTGGGAAAAACTGCTAGTATTTTAAAACAGGGTTTTAAGGATTTTATTTAAATTACATTATTTCAATGTTTAAATCATAATTTTAACAGATTAAAATAGGTGATTTAAATTACAATCGTGATCAACTTCCGTTTTTTTTCCACTTTTTGCCACTGCCCTGACAAAAATACATTTCTGAAAATACAAAAATATATTTCCAAAATACATTTTTGAAAGGCAAAAAACCAACCTCATTTCAACAGATTCAGATTCACTGTCATCTTTATCCCATAGACTAAGTTTCTTTGTGTTTTTTTTTTTTTTTTTTTTGCCACAATCTCTGCCATTTCTACTACACTACATGGTTTACGTATTGCTTTCACACATTTTCCCGATTTTTTTTTTCTCCTGTAAAATAAAGCCACATTGGATCTTTCTTTTTGCCAGCCATTTTTCTTATGTATTAATGTATCCTAAAGCTCTCTGTACTGATATTCTTGTCCAACTTGTGTTTCACACTATACTACATTAATGATTACAAAACAGTTACAAGATGTAAAGTAATCGCATAACTAAAAGAACGAAGCTGTCAGCATTATGCAGCCCTCAGCCAATTTCAGCAATCAATTATGCTTACTTAACAGTAGAAATGACTGTTTAGCTTAGAAATAAGGTATAATAACATATATTATATTTTCCACTGCAGTAAGCAATGAATTCTAGGAAAGGAGAGGGCAAAGGGATATGTCACAGGTATTAAATTATTTTCAGTTATAGAAGAAACAGGAAACTGGAATTCTATAATTCTATGTTAGACCAGCAGTCTAAATATTTATTATGTTACAATTTAGTCTTTGGATGGATCATATTATATGATCAATACATCCCCCCATCAATGTATGGGATATTGAAATTTGCAGGTCTAAGCAACTAAACATAAAACAAACTTTTGCATCGTGTATAACCCACTTTACAGGAAGTAACTCCTCACTGAAAATGCTATGAAATAAACTACTAATATATTAAATACTTTTATATTGAATATATCTAACTTTAACTTCAAGATCTAACTTGCAAAAATGAAGTGATCATCTAAGAAAGACAAAAGTTTAAAAATGAGAGAGCATTTATCAGTATTTGTTTTGGGATGAATCATGGATAAATAATATTTTGAATGTAGTGTTGCATTTACTTTTATGAGTTGAAAATAATTATTTTATGAAAGTTTTATTTAATTTTTAAAAGGTAATTTTAATCTGACATGAGTTATAACATTTATTTGAACATGAATGATTAATTTAATCAAATATCAATTTTAAAAATACTGATTTAAATCAAAGATTTTTTTTTAAAAAATCATTTGATTTAAATCAAGCTCATTTAAATCAAACAACCCTGGCATGTAGTAATGAAAGCATATGTCTTTACATTTAGTACTATTACCAAACCATAGATTCAATGAAGGCTTTTACTGTTGTTGTTTTTTTTTTAAAAAAAAGAAGCTCTTTTTAAATCCAAACAAGTTAAACTTTTCTTAAAATAAATTTTAGCAACACACTGTCAGATCTCCAATAAAGGAAATATTGGTCTTTAAAATGATGCATTAAACTCATCGTCCAGCTTTAACAAAAGATGTATAAGATGAAAGGACTTTTCAAACTTTTGCTAATGTGGCTTTCCTGAGCTGTGGAGAAACATAAAATATGTTTCATGTATTTATTTGCTGTTTAATAGCTAGTCTCTATAAAACCATTACATATGACAACACAGAGTCGAAACTCAAATATCAGGAGAAAGGAGAAAATTTCAAGATAAAGTGTTTTCAAAGTAGATTTAAAGGCAATATTATAAGCAGACATGAACACAGATTACTTAAAAAATGACAAATAATAATTTAGTTCAAAGCAATTTGAAAAGTTCTCATGCCTCCTCACACTTTGAAAATAAAGTAAATTATTGACTCAATTAAAAAACAAATGAAAGTAGGTAAAAATTTAATGAATAAAACCTTACAATTAGATAGAAGATAGAACATTTAAAACCTTTTTTTTTTTTTTTTTTAAGAAAATAAAAACTTGATAAAATAAAAATAAAAAAGACAGATAGAAAAAAGATAATATATACCTTCAACATCTTGCCACACATCTCAGTCAAGTCTCCTAATTTCTTTAATTTGATTTCATATGACTGCCCTGAAATTAAAAGAAGATCGTGAATAAGTACAAACCTTCCTGAATTTTAAGAAAAAGAAATTTAATAAAGGATCCTAGTAAATGGAAGAACAGACAAATAAATATCATTCCAATTATAAAAATAAGACTAAAAAAGTCTATTTTTGATAAATAGCATTTTTATGCATAAGATATTAATCTTATGCTTAAAAATACTATTTATCAGAAATAGAATTTTTTATTCTTATTTCGCCGCTTTCGCTAGCTTCACGTATCAGAGCATTTTGCATATTATCATATGTTGCTATTATGCTAATCTGCGAAATGCTCTGATATGTGAAGTCATCGAAATCAGTACATCGAAAGTAGATGTATGTAACACAATATGATACATGCAATAATTAACTCTTGATGGAAGAAAATGTTAGAAGATGGGGAAAATGAAAGGGGAAAATGTAAGACTATAGGGAAGCTATCAATCTCAAGTCAGATAAATAAAGGCAGGAAGGATACTGATGGAATGCTACAGAGTGATCAATTAAATTATTTGAATTTAAGTCTGACTGCATAGGATTTACCACTATATTGCTGTTTATTGATTAATATGAGTATTTTAAATTATCCGAGACGTATAGTATTTATTTTGCACCTATGACTCTAAGGATCTGATATGATAATTTATACTTAGAAAATTTTATTAGACAAATTATCAATTAATTATAGAAAAGAAAAAGTTGCGTTGTGAATTATTTTTGAAGTTCGGATCCTCTTTGAGCCAATTACAATCATCAAAGGTTACCTGCAGAGAGTTATGGAACATTAAATAAATAATGGCTTATTTTAAAACCTAGATTGTAATATTAAAGAAAACATTTCCTAAAATAAAAGAATTAATATTAATTCAATAAATTAAGTAAACAAAAGGAAAACTGACTAAAATTAATTGAATATAAAATTGAGTTTATTTACAAGGTAATTATAATCATGTAATTAAAAACAAACATAAATGTTTTTAAAAAAAAATATTCAATCCTAGTTGAGAACTGTATTCTCAACATTTATTTTCTGAGAATTACAGTTTATCTTACTGAATTAACAAATTCGACTTTGAAAGGCAGAGTTCCATACCCTAGAAGTATTTATTTGATTAGCCTTTTTATGTTTAGATCGGGGTAGGATCTTCATACACACATAAATTCGTATTATTAAAAGAATATAGCTTAATTAAATAAAATGGAACAATGGTGAAGGAAGATTGTTTGTTACCTTATATTACTAGATAACGTTGACAGCAGGAGGTAATGGCTGACGCGTTTTCGCTTTTTCTTAGCGCGTACATTTCCATCTATTGGCACACACACTCAAAATCTGTTTTTTAGTTAGAGAGCAGTCAACCTTCTACTTTTCCATCTTTTTTTGAATCTCTCTTCTCAAGAAAAATCACATTCTTTTCGTGGAGCAAAAAAAAAGGGATGGAACCATTTTTCCCTTTTCACATAAAATTAAGGCCTTATACGTTTTAACTTCTTGAAAATTTGCATGTTTCGGCCATACCTCTGATTTTAGAGAGATGACCATTGGCAGGCGGGAGAAATTTGGTACTCCCCTTGAGTGTTTCATAGGTCCGTCGGTACAATAGCGATTCCTCTTGACGCCGTGCTGTGTCTGGGAGGTAAAGATGCTTTTACTTGGGAGGTCTCCGTGCCTATTTAAGCTCTCATAAATAAATGTGTCATATTATTGTTCTGACAATTTTCTCCATGACATTTTTATTAGGTGTAGTTAAATCATTCGTGGGAACGGAAAACCAAATATTTCCTTGACTGCCGTGGTTCACTTTGTTCCATAATTATCTATCTGTATGCGCTGATCCTAAAATGGATCATTAATTTGTATTGTTCACTGTTCACTGATTAAAATGATACCAAATACTCTGTTAATATGCAGAAAAAAAAACAAATACTTTTTTTTTTATAGTGTGTGCTAGTTTAGATCTAGATGGTGGTATTTCTCACCATCAGATACTTGAAAATTGATAACTGAAGATGCTCTAGTCAGAGTTAGAACATTTTTTGTAAAGGCGAAAGTACTGCAAGGCATATTTCTAAGATATATCCAGAATCCTTGTACTATTTTTATTTTAAAAAATAATAATTAATATATTTTAAAAGATTGACCAACTAATCCTAAAGATAATAGAAGATTTTAAATCTCAAGTTTTAAAAGCTGATTGATTTTTTTTTCTTTTTAAGATCTTCATTTATGAATAAAGAAAGATAACTGCCAAGTGGAGAGACTCAGCATAGCCATTTTAGTGAAAGTCTACATTTTTTTAAAATATGTCTATATTTCTTTAAAATACATTATGAAATAATATAAACTTATAAATAAATTAAATAAATTTCAAGCCATAAAAAAAGCTTATGTCAAGATTAAAAGAGACATCATGTGTATTGACAGAATTAAAAAAAAATAGATTTGTCACTGTCATATTATTATTATCCATACCACATTACTTGACTTTTTTTTTTTTTTTTTTTAACAATATAAGAATGGAATCAAGCCTGCAGTCATCGGCAAAAAAAAACCATATGGAATAATGTCTGATAATAAATTGGCAATATAAATAATAAAATATTAAATATAGACAAACTAAAGATACAGAATATCTTTTTGTAATGTATTTTGTAATTAAAATCTAGAGAAATTAATTCCTCTTCTGTGATTATGTATTTTGTAGTTTTAGAATTTTTATTATCGCAGTGCAAGTTGTTTTTCCATCTAAAAAAAATTGGTTATTTTGAATAGATCTATAGATAGACAGATTGAATAGATATTTTAAGTTTTTTTTTCCCCCCTCCAGCACTTCTGTTCTCTTTTCTTTTTTTTTAAATCTTGGAATAGCTGTCAAAATCTATGAGGTGAGGTGAGGAGAGGTAGAAAGAAAAGATTTTTTTTTTGAGGAGATAAATTTTGTAAACAGCAAATGCACTAAAATAATGTCTCTTTTGTATTATTTTCTCTTAATGCTTAGTTATATTATGTCACTAGGGAGAAATAAATTTTACCATCTATCTAAAATTATTTTAAAAAAATGAAAATTTGGATAAAATCTCAAAATATATATGGATGTGGTCTTGGGAACTAGAAAATCCCCCAATCAAAAGGAAATAAATCGCAACCCAGTTACAGCAGATCATCACTGGTTGTGATGCGATATTATTCAATCTTCTATAATTGGGTAATCTTTTTAAAGCATAGCAAATTAGTATGCTTTTACAGCCAGCTGGACCTCAACGAGGGTTGGTGAGCATAACTCATAGCGGGCGGTGCCTTTTAGTCTATATACAGTAGACTACCTCAAATCCGCAAAGCTTGGGACCAGAGGTTGTGCGGATTTTAGAATTTTGCAGATTTCTGGTCACTGTTTTATTTACATTGTTTAAACAGTAATTTGACTGTAGTACAGCATTGGAAATTATAATGAGTCCTTACAATAAGCAAAATATTAAAATAATTATGTAAAATATTAAAATAATTGAAGTAAACAATTAAAATATAAAAAATAAAGGTCAAGTAAATAATAATTAATGATTCAGTACTAAATCATTATTATTAATGTTCGTATCCGTCTGTGTGTGTGTGTGTGTATCTGTACCCGGATAAACTCTGCGAGCGTAGCGAGTAGCAAAGCGCTTTTTGTGTCAAAAAATTCAGAAAAATCCGGGCCTTCAGGAATTGCAGTTTCGAAAAAATCGGCCCTTAATTAAGGGAGTTATTAACGAACAAAGCTGTTTTAATTGCTTCAAAAGAAACCTATGTGGAAAGTCCTCCGCGCATGCCCAGAAGAGCTCAATCCTCATCTTCCGCAAAAAGAAGAAGGAAAGATCGCTTCGGCCGGTTTTGTTTGACGACTGTCTAAACTCGCCGACGGCGAACCGACAGAAATACGAAAAAACCGTCAACATATTCTCAAAGAACGTACTCTTACGTCTCTAACGATCCGGTCAGTTCGAAAAAATTTCGATATTAACCCTTTCAAAAAAAAAAATCAAAAAGGGTCGAATTCGTGTTTTTGATTTTCTCCCTTCGTCCGAACCTCGCATCCGCCGGACTAAGAAAGATTCGGATAAACGGATTTCACCAAATAAAAGATCGGTCTCTGTCCTCTCCAATAACACCTTCCATTAAAAAAAATACGTCAGTTAACCCTTCGAAAACGTATATTTTCCGTACACCGTTTCGCGATTTCGGCAATTTCGACTATTTTGAAAAATTCGCTGCGGCGGTTCCAAACGAGTCAGGGAAAACTAAAAATACCAGACGAGATCTACATTCTTTATCCTTTCGAAATCTGCGATCGTTTTTGAAAAATACAAATACTAACCCTTCGAAAAAAATTCGCGCGCAGACTCACTTTTGCAAATTCCGATTCACTGCGATTTTTAAAATCGCGCAACGGCTCTCTGAAAGAACAAAAAATCAAACAAACACACCCAAGTACATTTCCCTCCTTTCGAGATCACTGTAAAACCTTTAGTTTTAAAAAATATTTCAGTTAACCCTTTCGAAAACGTTTTTTTCCGTAAGTCTCTTTCGGTTTTTCAGCGATTTCTGCAACCTTTAAAAATTCAATTCTGGGCTTCTAAACAAGATACGAAAAAATAAAAATACCGAGCCTAATCTACGTTCTTTTTCCTTTTAAAATCAGGTATCAGTTTGGAAAAATTCGTTTTTTAACCCTTCTAAAAAAATGGTTTCCGAAACTCACTCGCGTGAATTTTCGTTTTTCGGCCCGTGTTTAAAAATCCACATCGACTCAGAAAATGGGAATAGAGACAAATAAAATACACCAGATCATAGCCACGTTCTTATTCTTCGAAACATATATTTCAGTTTTAAAAAATATGTACATTAACCCTTTAGAAACTGGTGGTTCCCGTACCTCACTTTCACGATTTCCTCTAATTTGCCAATGTAAACCCCCCCGCCGCAGGACTTTTTTATCGAAGTACACAAATTCCGAGAGAAGAAGCTAAAAGTGCATACATTCATCTATAGAAAGATGCCTTCGACTTTAAAAAATTCGATTATTATCAATTAAAAAAAAACTCTTTTGTGAAACCCGTTTCTAGAAATGAGCGTTTTTCGGCGCAAGCACAGTTTAATCAAACTGTAATAAGTGACTTTGCTTTCACTGTAATTATCTTATTTATTAACGATCTTAAATCAAAAATCGTTGTTCATTTTGCGTACAGAATTGAATGGGCTTTCCAAATATATGATTTATTTTGAGAAATAATTATATTTTCATAGTTAAAATTCTATTCTACTAGGATATTTGTATTCTGAAACAGCCAATTGCACTGCAAATACTTGCTATACAATACCTGACTAACTTACTATACAATATTTCTCTTCGATGGATCAGAGATTATACGATATGTAAAGAGTCAACTTCATGTTCGATCGCAGTCAAATAAACTAGAGAGTCAACACAGGAACATTTATTTTTAAAAGTTTTAATATTTTTTAAATAATTGTCATTTTTGCATAGGGAAAAAAAAAAAAAAAAGCTAAGGAATTTGCTATTTCTTTTGAAAATATCTCCCTTCGTATGGGTCCCATCACGACGGGGTATAGCTCATTCGACTCGACACCGATAGAGCTTAGTAGAGATTATCGACTTTAGTTCCGCATTTCACCACTAGGGGTGCTTTCCGAACTCTGTTTCTATGGGCCGGATCACGACGGGGTATGGCTTATTCGACTCGACATCGATAGCTTTAACGGTTTCAGTACCCGAGGTTCCTATAGAACAGATTGCGCCCCCTGGTGGTTGAAGGTGTAATTAAAGGATTTTTCAGCCAACTTGGGTTCTATGGGTCACATCACGACGCGGTTTGGCTCAATCACCTCGACATCGATCGAGGATACTAGAGATAGTCGACTTTAGTTCCACATTTCACCACTAGGGGCGCTTTCCGAACTCTGTTTCTATGGGCCGGATAACGACGGCGTATGACTTATTCGACTCGACATCGATAGCTTTAACGGTTTCAGTGCCCGAGGTTCGTATAGAACAGATTGCGCCACCTGGTGGTGGAAGGTGTAATTAAAGGATTTTTCAGCAAACTCGGGTTCTATGGGTCACATCACGACGGGGTATGGCTCATTCGACTCGACATCGATAGCTTTTCGAGATTTTACAATTAGGGGCCCGCTGGCGGGCGAAGCCAGCTAGTATGCATAATAATGATGATGAAATTTCAATTTTTATTGTTTCATTTAGCCTTATTAGCCAGAATTGAGCACAAAAAATTAAAATGATTACAAATTAAAACTCAAATTAAATAACACAAAAAAGTAAACAAACAATAAGGCTGCAACAGTTACAGTTGCAGGTATTGTGAAAAAGCTACTGTTGCATCGTATTTTTACCTTATACCTCGTTCAGACTAGAGGATTTAAAATCTAAGTGACTTAAATGAATGTTCTTAAACACCATAGCAATGCACGGAGAAGTCAAGCCTTATTCCAAGTCACCCACTTCAAAAATATTAGTTAAGTCACTTATGCTAGTTATTAGTTAAGTCACTTATACTAATGGCTTAGTCTGAACGGGGTATTAATTATGAAAATAATTTGCATCAGAATCGTAAAATATTGAAATTTTATTTCATATTTATACAGATTTAATAAACAAAAAGCTTGATTAATTAAAAATTGCCTTGGGAAAAAAAAGATAAGAAAATTCATATTTTCTTCATGAAAAAGCTTAAGTTCGGCCATATTAACCTTAATTACATATTAAAATGCGTACATAATAAAAATAAATATTGAAAAATGGGGAAATGAATGCTTGAAAAATAAACAATTTGGTTACATTTTACATTTAGATATGTTAATTTACATCAAAATTATAGGTAATTAAATTTTATTTAGTAATTAACCAGCTGTAATAGGCAAAAGAACATGATTAAGGTTGTTCTCAAATGACCTACTCAACAACGCAAAACTTTCTGACATAATTTCTGATACATTTTTAAACACAAAGGCAAACAATTGGCAAACCTGACTATTGAAGCAATTTGGAATTGAAATGAGTTTTCCATTTTTTTAATAAATATATTACTTATTGAGTTATAAGTGATTCTATTCTGGTCACATGACGACCTGTTTTTTCTTCTTTTTTGTGCTGCAAAATCAGAAATTCGGTTCAAAATGCCGACTTTGGCAGTATATTCTGAAAGATCTTCTGCCTTTACCAAAAAATGGAAAAAGTGCTTCGATTACAAAGTTTATGAATAAGAACACCTGCCAATTCCATGCGTTTCTGAACAAAAATGAATTTAAAAATATGTCATAAAGTAGCCAGTTTGGATTTGAGAACAGTCTTAACAAAAAATTTAGTAAAAACATTGCGATCACCGCCACCTTGAATTTTGTTCCTTCAACTTAACTGTAAGTTTCACTGTTTACATATGCGGGTTTTAGGCATTCGTGGATTTCAGAGTCGCGGTTTTGAGGGAGTCTACTGTATACAGAAGTCAGTCAAAGTGTATGTGTATGTTCCTTATACAAATGCACAATTTTTGGCCCATTTGCATGAAACATATGTTTAAGAATCCAGGTAAAATTACTTACTGAATACTTTACTAATTTCCCAGATTTCTCTGCACCTCTTTTCTTCAACCAAATGCTATAAATTATGCAAATAAATAATTATGCTCTAAAGAATTTTTTTTTCTGCGGCCATACCATATCTTAAAAAACGGTGCAAGAATTAATATAATACATATGTACCTTGTTGTTCTAAGCCAATAAAAATTTAGATCCACTTGCTGTATTTTCACATCCGAAATTGATGTCATTCAGAGCAGATAATGCACATTTTTCATGTATAAATTTAAACATTTACTATAAATATGTTAAAATGATGTATTACCTTCATTTAAATATATTTACATTATCTCAATGTAGCATCATATAACTAAGTATCCAACTAACCTTTCAAATGCATTCAGGAAAAGCTTCCTCCATTCTTAAATTTATGTATTGATAAAAAAAAATTCTCTTTTTTTATTATTTTTATGCTAGTAGTGCCCCTGGTGGAAAATTACATAACAAAATTGGTACTTTTCGGTTAGCCGGGCGCCACTGATACGTATATATCTATATATACATATATATGTATACATACACACATATATGTATGTGTATATATATGTATATATATATATACATGCATATATAAATGTGTGTATGTATAGATATATGTATATATATGTATACATAGATATATAAATTTCACTGGCGCCCGGCTAACCGAAAAGTACCACAAAATTTTTAAGATGGATTTTTTATGAGCCCCTCTGGGAGGAAGTAAGGTAACCAAATATTTGATTAAAATTGATTTTTTTATGTTTTTTCTAAATAAATCTTCAGAAAAGTTTCTGGTGCAGTCAAATTATGTTTCTGATTTGATGGAAGTTATCAAGTTTTAATTTTGTTTTACATGATTAAGTACATTTTTCTATTAATTTTTAAATATATTTTTAAATAATTTATAATTAAAAATGCTTTGCATCAGTTTTACAGTTGCATCAATTATTATAATCTTGGAAATTAAGAACTTCAATAATTTTAAATAAAAACAAAATATTCATGTTTTTCTAAAAAGAAGCATACAATATTACAATTAAGTTAAAAATAAATTTTAGAAATTGCAACTAAAAATTTTAAGTTGACGCCTAAGCTATTTACAGGAGGCGTCATTTGACTCTTGCCTTTTATTTCTTAATTTCTATCACTGCTCCTTTCATAATGAAAACAAAATTTTTAATTAAATGTGGGAATAACTACAAATTAGCAATTCATTACAGATACTAAAATATCAACTAAGCTGTTACATAAAGACACTCAAGGTACACGCAATTAATCTATCTGTCAGTCTGTCCGTTCATACTCAATTTTAATTTTTAAAAATGCTCTTAAATCCAAGAATTTTAAATTTAGTGTACATAATGTATACTTGAATCTAGTTTCAGTCAGTCATCTTAATTTTATCCAAAAAAACAAATAAGTAATTTAGATATCGAATTTCACAAAGATTTTATGCTATAACTTTCATAATCTTGTGTAAAATCTCAAAAGAAAATAAAGAAGAAACAATAACACTGTGACAATGTCAATTTATGAAATTAATAAAAGCACCAATGCATCTTTACATATAGAATAATCGAAAAATTGCAAGGGTCTTTTTAGATGGTGCAAAGGCAATCAAGAAATAGTAAAGTATTGGCGGTGGTTGAACATTTCAGATATCTTCCAGAGGATCAGAAAAATTTTAGGTCCTTTTCTGTGATTATCACAATAAAAAAAAAGCACCTTGGTTCAGGTAGGTCATGGACTCTTCATTCATTTTGGTAGCTATGGATGTTGCTGCACCTAGGACGTACTGGAAGTGAGCATTTTTGGAGGAAGAGGAAAAGACAGAAGGTGGCGAGTCTGGGATCTGGAGAATTTGGGTGAGCATGCTTGGACTCAAGACAGAGACACTGCTTGACAGAGAATGAGATACGGTGGCACGGAGGTCAGGAGCAGAGGAACTATGCCGACACCTGGCAGGAGAGTTTGAAAAGAATACAGAAGCAGAAATAACAAACATTTTTGCATAGATAATAACAATATGTTTAATGCATGCTTTGTAGGCCGGCAAGCTTGCATCATATAGTGTAGTGGTTCTTAACATTTACTATATTAATTACTATGGAACCTTTTACTGGTTTCTTCCTAACCAAGGATAATGCCTCCCCAGTGTTAACAAATTGAGGAAATTTGTTATTCAAAATATATATCACTTTTTCAGAATAGTACTATTTATTGAATGACAATCATTCCATGATTTAAAAAAGGCAAAGATTAGAAAATGGATTGGATTGATCAGAAAATGTAGTAGATATTTTGAATAAAAAAGATTCCGTAATCTAGCAACACTGACCCCTCCCCCCTCCCCTCACCATACATATCATGAATGGACGATGAATGAATAAATCATGAATGAAAAAGTGAAAAATTCCTATTTATCATTTGTTAAAAACTGTTAAAATCCATAGCTATTAGTATTGTTGTAATTTACATTAATTATTGCTTTAAATTTGGTTAAATTTCCCAGTACGTTTTCCCCCATCTCTTTCACTCACCGCCACTCTATTTTGTTAAACACCTTTTAATACATATATTTAAAATTGATATTGTTCATTTGTATTTATGAAAAAGGTTTAAAGTTAAATATAGTTAATAAAAACTAAATGTAAACAAACATCTGTCATAGAAAATTTAAGTAAAATTTAAGTGGTTTAAATGCATATATACTACTATTTATTTTTAAATTAAGAACTGTTTTAATATAGTTACTTATAAATGATATATCCTGTGTGAAGAAAGTAACTTCATTGCAGCAACTAAAACTGCCATGTCAACAGTCACTAGAAATGGTAGGTTGGTGGTGTCATATGCTAAAGTTATTGATAGCATATTAAACTGATTGGCAAACTTTTGAATATTTGTTAACTTGCAACCATAACCTTTGTTTTATTTCTTGTATAACTATGTCTTGTATTTTCTTCTAATATTTTCAATTGCCTGTGACTGTAACCTCACTTGTTAGTTTCAAAGGATATGAAGCAGATGTAGTGGTGTGTACACTTGCTTGGCCAGCAGTAAACTCCAATATTTACAGGGAGTATTAGTTTATTTTATAATAAGGCTGCAAGCAGTCAGTAAATTTAAACCATGTTATGTTTTTCTACTAATAGTTTAATCAAATGTTTTCAAGGATGTTGTTTAATTAACCTGCTAATAAAGTTTGTTCAATAAAAGATTAGTTCATTATCAAGATAGTGTTATTGCATGACTGATTCACTTCAACATAGTTTTATACCATCACTTCAACATAGTGTTTTGATCACAGTTGGCTAAAAAGATATAGTTTTGAATCCTCCAACAAGTATTATGAAGTAATAACTGCTTCATTTTTAACATTTGTCCATCCATCCAGCAGCAAAGTAAAGCTATTAGTATGGCCTTGAATTTTTTTAGTTAAATCATCAACTTCTGAAGATGCTTCTTCTAATAACTTACCGCTTGAAATCTGCACTATTGGGACCATAATATCCAGGACACAATGATTTCATCATTTGTTTGTATTCCTTGCTCAATGCTGTATTAAAAGCAATATTGTTGGAATAAAAGAACTTAGCAACTTTCAAATCCAAGTTGTATTTTTGATGGTTAGTAGTTTTAATTGTAAAATCAGGCAGTAACTTTTGACGTTTCAATGATGTTGCTAAATCTACACTAGTGTCCTGTTTCTCACAGTATGTTGCAGAAGTAGTAGGTTGAGTTTCCAATACTGAAGTGATGCTTGCATTTTCTTGAAACCGAATTTGAGTGCAAAGCATACCTTTTTTGAGCATTAATTGAGATGAACTCTTATCATTTCAATTTTAGCCCCACAATGTACACATTTAACTTTGTTTTGGTCAGTAGGCACTTTGCTAACTTCTAACCATTCTGGTGCACTTTTTCTACCAAATGTCATTATTTAAACTAATGTATGTGAAACTCAAAAAAAAAAAAAAAATTAAAGATATTTTTCGAATAAATATATAGTGTGAAAATCCTCTTTAGCAGAATACTAGTAAGTTCTTCACCTAAACAGCAAAATGGCTTACAATTGTAACACAGAAAACATTTGCAGCTTTTAAAAACAATGTATTAGTCAACCTTCAACCAATTATAATAGTAAGGTAATCAGCTAACGAACAGTCTTGTTCTCTATTCCTTACTAACTGGTAAAAATAAGTCTATTGCTACTGGAACTGATTGAAACAGGTTTATTGCTACTAGAACTGATTAAAACCGGTTTTTCCTTTCCTACTTCCTTATAAGAATAATATACAATATGAAACTATTATTTTAATTAATATGAATTCAGTAAATTCATATTTAACTTATTTTTTTATATATAATAAGGATTGTCTTTTCACTCTAAAAAATGCATTTCTGTTATTAGAGCAGTTTTTAATTCTAGAAAAAAAAAATTGTGTTAAAAAAACCCAGTTTAACACCCTCCCTCCCCTCCTCCAAAAAAATGGAGGGGGGGGGGGGGGGGCAGGAGGTTAGTTAAAGGAAAAAAAACACTTAGTGTCATGTAGATGACAAAAAACCCAAGTTTTTTTTAAACCCTGAATAAAAATGCCGCTTGCAATAACAAGATGATACCATATTTTCCGGGAATAACACTGTGGCGTTAAACTCGATTTTGCTGTTTTGAAAACAAAAATGCAGCCAATAACCAGGTGCATCTTGTAAATAGCAACAAACTTACTGCTGAATTTTATTCAAAATTTGAAAATCTGCTTAGAAAAAAAAAAAAAAAAATCTGATTTTATGTCATATTCATGAAAAGAAAAATATATATATATAACCCTCACATGCTCGCCAGGGAGCTATGAAAATAATTTTTTCATCCTTCACACACATGTTGCCATTCCTAGAAACAAAAACCATACACAAAACACCATTGGTTTACAAGCAATGAGGTCGAACATGAGAACAACCGACGTGAACGACGACTAACAGTTTGACTTGGCAATTACAGCTCTGGAACATTACTGGTCACATTTTTACTGAAAAATGGCATGAAGCAATAAAGTCTTGACATTGCACATTACCGTAGACTTGGGGAGGCTAAAAATAAAATGCATGTCATGTAAAGGAAACAAACTTAACACTTATTTTAAACTAAAGCTTATTAATTAACATGATGTAACACATTTAATAATTGTAATTAATTGCTCTAAACTTGGTATTGCATATCATTTATGTTATGCTTCTATTCAGAATTTCATATAATGCATATATTTAATACTATCTTTAATTTAAAGTTCTCTTAAAGTTTAAGATAACATTATTTACTTTTATATCAATGCATTTCTATTTTTCACCATCTCTTGACCAGTCTTGAATAACATATTTACGTGTCTGAAATGACCAGCACTTCGTTTCGTTCACTGGCTTCAAATATAAATATGTTACTTAGTAACAGGCAGTAACTGTGATTTCTGGATTGCATTATTCACCGTGATTGGCTGGTTGTAATATTCGATGCAAGTAGCCAATGGCATGTCAGATACGAGTTTGTATAATTGAAATGGCAACCTGTTTATGCAAAACATATGCTGACAGTTTGTTTAAAAGACTGGACTTTCTCTGATGCGTTTGCCTTCTGCCCTTCTGTTTTCTTGCCTGCTGGTTATCATTTATTTTAAAATGTAGCTGCATATTTCTATTGTCTCTTTAGTTCTCTTCTGTTAACAGCAAAGTCATGCTGTTATTTTGTCAGTCATCTTATCATAAATAAATTAGTATGCTTTTAAGGAACTGTTGATTTTAAAGTCTTCCACATAAAACACCGCTTTTATTCAGGACGGCCAACAATTTATAATGAATGTGACGTTATCTTATATCTAGTGCGGCAATATACCCGGTGTGGCATTAAACTAGTTTTCTAGTTAAAAATTAAAAAAACGTTACTGCTGTGTTATTCCTGGAAAATACAGTACAACTTTTATTTTCTCCGTTTCACAATGTGTAAATATTCATTTTTCTTCCTACATGCATGAAATTTTCAGCTAGCCACACAATGCCCAACAATGAAATGATTTTATATTTTTCTACAAATAAGATACATGTAATTGGAGTCAGTGACCACTGGATGATGTGCTATCCTTCTAACCATGGTCATGTCCTCCCGCAAAAAAATCACACACTTTGATGGTATTTTCTAAAAGATGCTTCACACTTACAAGAAAATGAAAAAGGTTGTCCAATTCTTGAGATCCATCATGCACTTAAGGACGAAAATGAGTGTGGATTGGAGAATAATCTTAAAATAAATTAGTTTACTTTGAGAAGTGAGAATTTTCCACGTTCCCAATACATGAAATGGCTATTCATGGGCAAGCTAGTTGATAGGAAAAGCATGATGTAAGTGAGTGATGATTTCAGGCAATTGGACTAAATGCTCCATAAATGTTTCCTACAGAAACATTTAGAATGAGTTAACCTGCCTTTGCTGACATATGAAAGGTAAGACTGGGAAATTTTATTAGTGGCAAGTAATAACATTTTCAGTAATGGTTACTTTTGGGCAATTCCATCGTAACAGACTAATTGTCATAGAGGAAAAAATGGCCTTACCTCATTTAAAAAATAATAATTATGTAATTCAAAGATGACTACAATCAGCATATGATATAAGAAGATAAATTAATATAGTTATTATGAATAAATTATTTAATGTAAATAATTATGATTAAAAAAAATTATAATGTAACAGACAAACAGGAATTACCATGCTTTTTGGATACCTTGATGTTTATCGATATTACTTATAAAATAACATACAATTTATTATAATAAAAATGTATTTTCATTCAGAGGGAGTTCTAATACATACATCTTTCACAAAATTTGACTGTTGCCATAAGATAGTTATGGAAAATATGTAATCTTACCTGTAACAGATAAACAAATAAACACATAAAAATAAGCCATGCTGATTATAATGGATTTTATTGATTTTGAATATTCAAAATTTTATCAAATGCATTGCAAATATAAAAAAAATTAGGTTTAATACTATCAGAAAAAATATATATTACCTATTTGATGTAAAACATAAAATACTAGCAATGGTAACATTGGCTTGGAATTGCCCTTTTTTAAAATAGTAGTCAATTTTTTTTTAGTTAAATGTGATAAATGATAAAGTTTTAAAAATGTCTATTAGTATAATTAATATAAAATTAAATATCTGAAATAGATATTATTATGAACTCAGTGTATTTAAAAATTTTTTACAAACATTTACGAACATTTTTATTACAAAACATTTTTGAACTCAGAGCGATACAACTAAAATCATTGCAATCTTGCTGCAGGTGCCAAATAAATGCGAACAACCCTCTGTTAAAAATCTTTTGTCAGAAAAAAGGGATGCAATACCCTTTCTGTTTTATGTTTTGTGTGTATGCTCGTATTAAAATGTGTTTTTTATTAAAAAGAAAATCATACAAACTGATTACTTAAGTAGCATATTTTAGTATTTAATTAGATTTATAAAGAATCAAAAAAATATCTTGCCTATCTAACTTGGACCTATGGAAGGATAATGTCAGGTAGGCCCTGATATTATATTTAATTGTTCTTAATTTTGAAAGAAAGTAGACTATTTATTTTTTATAGATGTATTCATATTAACCTATTGTGACTGGCAAGGGTGTAATCAAGGTTGGCCCGCAAAAAATTTTACTCTGTCAGTGTCAAGGCAAAAGATCAATAAAGATTGTTGTTCATTGGCCTTGGGGTGTTCCAGAGACAGAAAGGGGAACAAATTGCAGCTTTTCTGTCAAAAAATATGACAAGTAATACGAATCAAAAACAAATTTTATTTAACACAGTATTTTAAAGCAAATTGAGTGTACTATTGGAAAATTTTCAAACAGGATAAGTAGCGATTGGCAGATAATTTTTTTTTTTTTTTAATTTCTATTGGCCTTGTGCTTTCCTTCTTACCTATATTAATTACTGAAATAACCAAAACTATTATTTGTCATACTGCAATATAATTTGAATAATTTTTAAATGGCGTTTTTAGGGTATACGATTGCATTATAATATAAATATTTTTACAGTCAATGCACTTAACACTGGAAATTTTAATTTTAATTAATTTTTGGTTTTTTGATAGGATAAAAAAAAGAAAGAAAAATCTCTTTTATAAGATCATTTGATTGTTTTAATGAAATTTAGGACCCATATTGATCTTTGCAGGAACATTGTTTAAATGTGTTATGCAAGTTCAGAAACATAGGTTTTATTTAGCAAATTTTAACGTATTTCAATTACATCAATCTGATTTTTTTATATGAAGTGCTTATAAAATAAATGTAGTTTTTACACATGTTTTACTATATTATACACATAAAAAAACTATGATGTTACAAGCACTTCATACACACACGAAAAAAAAAAAAAAAAAAATCCAATTGATATAATTGAAAAACTAAAATTTTCTCAAACAAAAACCTATTTTTCAACTTGTAAAACACATTAGTATTTAAACAATCTTTAATACTTCTTTGTTATAGCGGCCCCCACAATTATAATTTTGCAAAGTTACAGTCAATTTTGCCAAGCTTGTGAAGCACAAACGTAGGACACACTTATAATAGACAAATAAAAATAAATACGATTGAATTAGATAATATAATATTTTATGTTAATAAGTATTACGTTACAATGTTTCATAACAAATTCATACTACTGTTTCATAACAATTTCTTACAATGCTTCACAAGCATAATAACTTTTTAATGTTACGCCTTACACTATAGGCCATATTTCTCCATAAACTGCTTTCAATAATTCATCAAAAACATTTTTTTTCTCTAGGTATTTCCTCCATATAAATTCTGTAAGACATGATTCAAAGTGATAGCGAGCTGTGCCTCATTGTTTTTTATTGTGCCACTGAGCAGAACCCCACATTCTTTCAACATATTGTGTGTGAACACCCATTGTTGAATCAACAAATCTTAAGGTCCTTACCTAAACAAACTTAAGGTAACCTTAACTGCACTCAAGTTTCACAGTAAAGTGTTTGTAACCTGCTTTTTCAAGCTCTTCGGAATTGTGCCTTTTCAAACAGTCAGTGTAGATTGTTGATCTATCTTCCACCTGTTCATTAACTTTTAACATGAGTGTACTAACATTTCTATCTGAGATTTGAACAAGAAAGCATTCGTCATTTTCCTGGCATATGCCTCCTAAAATCCACTGTTATGGGAGTATCCTGCTGCTGTTTTTTTTTTATTATTATTTTTTTTTTTTTTGCCTACAAAAACGTTTGCCAGTTTCAACCATTTTATTGTCACCACCAATTCGTCCAATAAATCTTTATATTAGGTATAGAGAACAAACTTCTCTCATGACCAGAAACAGAAACAGTGCAGCACGGCAGCAGCACTGCAGATTTTTTTCACATCTTGCAGACCAATCTACCAATTTAAAAAAAATTCTGGGCTAAGAAAAATTGCTAAAATAATTTTTTTATCTCTAGATTTATTGTATTTTCTTCTTATATTTTCTTTGTAAATGCAAATTTTGCTTATTTTATGACCTACTAAAATTTCTTCTGATAGTAAGCTTGGTCCAGCCTTTTTGGGTGACAGGTAAATTTTGGTTTGCTGCAGATTAACACAGAAAATTCTGCTACTGGGCTCTCGTGTAACTACGCCAATCAACTACTGCATTTTCACCCATATATATTTCACCCATATGTTTATTACACCATTTTATGGATGTTAATTCCTCTGCCAACAATACATAAACCTTAAAACAGTTACAAATGGTATTTTTCGAACCACTAAATCAATTTCTAACACCAAGGTCTTTTTGTTTACAACTTTTTATGTTGTATCTCCATATAGTTTCTTCATTAGTAACATACAATTTCATATTATGGCAATTTTCACATAGTTGTTTGTTGGCTCCCACTTTTAAAAAAATGAGATTGCAGATTGCATCCATCAGTGTATTAGATAAATCAAAGATTGTTTCCATATTTATAAAAATATAAATAAAGGCGATTAAAGAAAAAACAATACAAGATGCAATTAAAAAAGAAAAAAAAATCATGAAAAATGTTTTGGTACATCAATGAAAACGCAATGTGACAATAGCATAAACACTGAATAATAGACACACACAAACTGTTTCTTTAGGACTGCAAATTATTTGACGAGATTTTATGACCTAACTTAAAGACATATCTCTGCTTCTTGGTGATTCATCCTTGAAGGCAGCTATAACAAAGAAGTACCCACTCTTCAAACAAAAATCAGACTTATGTAAAATAACATCCAGTAAAATGCACGAGTACTAAATGGTGTAGTAAAGTACAGAAGTAAAAACCTGGAGTTTGGGGTGTTTTCTGCATTTTCTTTATCTTCGCTGCTGACACAAAACCTCTTGATGGAAACGTCTTCATCTCCGTTGAGAGTGAGCCGTGTTTTTTTTGCTTGCACAGAATAAACAGAGTTCCTTAAAGACTCAACAGAAGGAAATGGGTTGCTTCGAGTGGGTGAAACATTCCTAAAATAATAATAATACTACAATTATGGAAGAAGAAAAAAAGATATAATTGAAACCTATACAAATCAGAGTTGAAACATTAATTTTAATCTCAAGATGCTACATCATTTGGCTAAAAATCATCAGACAGTTTCGAATTTAGACGTTTTTGTTGAACATCAAAATCTTAAAATAACAAAGTTTCCTTTATCAGAAAACATGAGTTGAATCATATTAACCAAAATTACATATTAAAATGTGCACAAAACAGAATGATATATATATATTTATATAAAAAACTTGAATTTTACACAACATCTAAAACGTAAGTTTCATTGTTTACATCAGAAACGAGGTATGGATTTTAGGTATTCCAAAACGAAAAGATCACAAGAACAAAAAATCATGCGTCAAGCATAGATTATGAAACACTTTCCAACACAAATAGAAAACTGTAATGAAACTTCACCATTAAATAAGGTGAAAATAGGTTTGCAAACAGTATAAGAAACATATAATGCATTTAAGTCCAATTTTAGCAATTACCTTCCATAGTCTGTAGTCTAATTATTTTGTGCAGCCCTGCATATGATCTATAGATTTTGATATATACTACATAGCATGATAAAATTTAGTTCATTTAGAAAATTTACATTTAGCAATTTTCGCCACCATGAAAATACACTCATCTTTTGTACAACCCTGTATATTATTTTAAAACTTTTGTACATATTTATATTAAGCTAAAATTTAATTCAGGTAAAAACGCATAAGGCAACTTAAAACAAACTTCCAGCAATTACCAACCATAAACGGCAATGTACCTTATTCTTTGTGTAGACCTGTATATGAATTTATTTATTTTCCACAAACTTCTATAAGTCTACTAACTATAGTTTAGCAGGAAAATGCATAACACAATTAAAAACTACCCTAAAAATTCACTCCCGCAGTTTGTAATACACTTACGAATTCCTTTGTGTAGCCATGTATATGATTAACCGAATTTATACACGCCACATACTATGCAAAAATTCCGTTAAACTTAAAAACGCAAACCAATGTTGAAAACGCATTTATCACACATAGACTGTAATTATTGCATGTATACTATAACAGATATATTTTGTGTATCCCTGTAATTGAACAATAAATGCACTTCACACCATACTTTTAAGTGAGCAATTTATAGTAAACATCAGTAATGCATGTAAATTTTATTATGTTTGAAATAGTGAAACATCATTAAATTACAATGCAAAGGATTTTTTTCCCCATAGAACAATGTGCAACAAAATTTTTTTGTTTGACCCTGTAATTGAATAAGAAATGTTTTGCTTCCCATATTCTACAAAAAGCATGTTTTTGTACACTTCATAATTGTGTATCAATTTCATCATGTTTCAAATGTCATAGCTTCACCAAAATGCACTTGAAACAATTTTTTCCCATTAACTGTAATGTAATGGAATACTTTTGACTCTCCCTGTAAAAAACTATAAGTGCTACACACTTCTTTTCTAAAATCATGCTATAGAAAATGACAAAAACATACAAAAATTCCAGGGCAATTCGAGTATATTTACATGAGTTAGAGCATGGCCAGACGGCAGACAAACACAAGTCAAACACTTTTCAACTAGGTTGGAAAATGCTAAAAAAAGGAAGTAAGGGCCACTGGGCATTGTGTCCTCCCAAATTGATCTAAAGTCTACAGTAAACAAAAATAAGATTAGAAGAACTGCAATGATCTTGTAGTACACTTGAAAAAAAAAATCTGAATTACACGGAAACACATTTAGAAACACAAAACTAGAAACTAGTTGATCTATACAATTCACAGGCTTTACAATTTATAGTTAACATACATTTCTCGTGTAATAGAAGAAATGAATCGACGGTTTTGCTTTCAAATTTTGGATACTTGGGTTTAAAATTTGAATGCATAGTACCTAGTTCAATCAATGAAAATACTAGTGATTCTGCTTTTGGATGTAATTCTCTTACAGATATAATAAAGCTTTTTTTTTTTTTTTTTTTTTTACAGAAATAGATATTGATGATGCCATCACCAAATATGCATTGTTCATGCAAGTAGTTAAAAATGAAGGCACATCAGTGTTTTCAAAGTTTTCCGATATTTTTTTCACAGAGCATAAACATACATTTTCGATAATTTCCAAAGTTATAAAAGTTACTCTTGTTCTGCCTGTCAAGAATGTACCTTGTGAAAGAGACTTCAGTACCCAAAATCCAAAAAAATTTAAATTCAGAAATTCTTTTAACAACCCAATTGTTAAGGACCCATAACATTTGGTGAAAACTAGAAAATGGACATTGTATAAGGACTTAGCTTTCTTCCTTTTTTAAAAAAGAAACAAGTAATATATAAAAAAAAAAAAAAAATTTAAGTCAATTCCTACTTAGGTCAAATAGAAATTTTTTTCCAGCGATCAACACGCTTCGCCACTGATGGTATTTATTCCTAAATTTATATCCTGCTAAATATCTTATATAAGAGAGATTTATTTTCGACTACGGGAGAATTTCCTTCCGTCCCAGGCGAGGCTCGATCCTGGGACCTTGTGGTTACGAGCTCAGAGCTTAACTGACTGCACTATCAAGACTTGTGAGTGAGTGCTTTTAAATGGAACTAATGTATGAAATAAGCCGGCTGCGTGTTGATATTTTTTCTCCCATATAAAACTAAAATTAATTAATGAAATTTAATTAATGAATTAATATTTGAAAAAACTGTATTAACATCAAGTGTCATCCACTACAAGTTTAAAAAAATGTATTTGAACTTGAGTGGATGAATAAAAAGTATTTTATTAACGATTGAAAATTTGAACAAGATATATAAGTATATATAGGGAGAGTGTGAACTAATAGAGGGAATTGAAAAAAAAAACATTTTGTATAATTATTCAGAGTAGTTGATTTAGATTTTTTCAATGGTATTTTGTTATTTCTGTATTAATGTAATTCTTTAAATCTAATATATAAAAATGAAAATTTGTCTATCTGCCAAAATTGTGAAATGTTATGTATAGGTTATTAAAACACGGCCAAGGCAACTACAGTAATCCAGAATTGAAATAATGTATAGTTAATTTTTAATTAATAAAAAAACAAAAATCTAACAGCCTTTTCCTATCAAATTTAAATATTTTTCGTTATAGCAATTGCCAACAATTGAAAATCTCAATAAAATTCTTTCTACAATAATTTATTTTCTATTGAAAGATTTCCACATGAAAAATGAAATAAAAAGTTTCAACAATTGAAATAAAAATTAATATGACATCATATTGGTAATATAACAGAAATTTTCAAACATTTCTCAATAATACAAGGAGTATGAGTATGTGTAAATACAGAAAGCAGGTTAATATGACATCATTAGAGAATTAAAAAGAAAATGACATCATATTGAAAGTTTAATGGACTTTTTCAAATGTTTGGGAATCATACAAAGAAAGTATCAATATGAGTAATAGAAAAAGCAAGTAGATATGACATCAGCAAGTGAATATAACATATGTGTTTGAGGAGGAATGTATTGAATCATGATAAAAACCAGATTATAGAAATATCGACATATTTCTGTACAACAAGTTTAATTTTGAAATTGATTTTTCTACACAAAGATTCTTAAAATCCCGGACAACACTGGGTACTTCAGCTAGTAGCATATAAAATAATAGTAAGGTTTAGAGATTTTTTTTTTTTTGTCACCCTACCCAAATTGCTCAACTCCCTTCCATTTATAAGTGTTCAGAGGGACACTTCCCCCCCCCCCTCTCTCTCTCTACAAAAAATTTAATTTCAAGCCCTGATAAATAGTTAAAAGGGTATTAATTTGGTGATATTTCAATCCTATAAACAGCTTCAATGCATGCTTTGGAGACAATTCCGCAGAGTGAACTGGAAAAGGCACTGAAATCATTATTAAATTACTGTAAGTGTATTGAAGCGAGAAAGGCTATTTTGAATTTAAAAAAAAAAATAATAATAATGTTTTTTTATTTATTTTTCATTTTAAAGACCCAGACTTAAAAATTCTTTAAACACACTATGTATTTTAGAGTTGTTTATTTGTTGTTGATACGATCACTGTACGGACAACTTTCTCCTTCTTGCAACTGTTTATTTTGTATCCCTAAATTTTTTTTCCCCCATCAATATGCAGTTGCCTATTATAACATTTTCACAGATTCTTTTGCCTAGCAAAATAACTACATCTTTTTCCATTGCAGGTAATTTAAAAATACAAAATGCTGGCAATTTCTAATGGCCGGTTACAGCTGTCAATAATTAGCTCATTACCACACACAGAGAAAATAAGGTGTTGGGTGCACCTTTACCATAACCCAGAAATTATCAAGGGGCTTCTGATTACAGAAGACTCGGTGATCGTGACTTAATTAGATACTATTCAATATAGAAATTATTTATTTAGAAAAAAATAATCATCGCGTTGTATATAGACCTAGACGAGTATCTAATATATAGCCTTTTGTTTTGAATAGGAGTGTATAAAATTCCCAATTTTGCAAAACAACCCCAAAGATAATTTAAAATGAAAATTCAAATACTTAAGTTAATGAATTTAAAGAAACCATTTAGGTTTTATAATTAATTACGCAAACACTTAAATTATGACAACATCTTTTAAACAAAATAATTAATTTGTTTACATTAAAAACATTTCAAGAAACATCTTAACAATATACACAACAGTTTTTACAATTTTATAAAACCATTAAAAACCATTAAATTATTAGCTCACAAACAACAAGTTCTCCTGTGAGAAATTCCATGCATATTGGCAGTACAAATACGTTTACAGAGATGTTGAAATCATAAAATGAATTCATACCTGAACCATTAGCGGGACTCGTGTAACATACAAGGTGGCTTAGCTGGGCATAGATACACTTTTTCTACGTGTAGAGAAGCATTTTTGGGCATACCCTCATCACACGCACTAAGTACAAATCAACTTCAAATTTTTTCACTTCTCCAGCGAACTTTCTTTCATCACTCTTTCTCCTCTTCTGCTCCCTTCTCGATCTCTTAGCTCTTGTTTTTCGAAGTCGGCTGTGCTTCTCCAAATATACAAAAATTTGCATACTTGAATTTGGGTGGCCCCAGTGGACCAATTGTCACACCCACCTTCCATGATCCTCCAATGCCAGCTAAGCTGTCTGGTCAGTGACCGCAGACTTTTTTGCTCTCTTATTTTTCAAGCGACATCTCGGCGCATACTATAAGTCCCCTAATTGACAAAAACTGAAAGAACCACACACGAAGCGTGACTGACGGCCTCCATAAATTTTCAGTCATAAAACTTTCAGAATTTTTGAGTCCACATTTTGAGTCAGACAGCATTCATAAAACTGTCAGTCATTCTGCTAGCTAATACTACACAAAACATTGTACTGCCATAATATACTTAAGTAATTACAGTGTACCATAAAAATAGAAAAAAAACACAGTAATATACTAATTATACCTAATATGCTAAAAGACATTTGATTATAATAATTACAAAATTAAAAAAAAACACTCAAAATATGTACATAAACATTTATCATAAAATTTCACACAGCAAGATGGTGAACACTTTCCACCACAAAACATACTGAAAAATTTAGAAACAAAATAATGTTAATTTAGCAGCGAAAAATTTTGTGAGCTGAAAGAAAAGTGAACTACATGCTGATTAAAAAAATTTCCGTAGGTTGTCCTTTCATTTTTATACACATGACTGCTTATATTGGGTCATCCAGGAAGTGCTGGGTTTTTTCAAAAATCAAAGCACGGTTTCATCTACTTATTTTGCTACTGATAATAAGGAGTGACCTTGAATGACCTAGATATGTACATTCAGTCTTTTCTGCTTGTACTACATAATTCTTGCACATGTTGTGGCACAATTGTTTTTCAGTGCAGTGCTAAAGATGGAGAACTAAAAGTTCATTTTCACCAATTATGCTCTTTTATTTCAAACAGTCCAAAAACAGATCATCCTGTTTTTATAATGTTCTTATATATACTTAAATCTTATTTTAGTTCCTACCATTCCTCAGGCATTAGTATGTATATTTTCAAGAGCAGTAGTAGTATACATGTGTCTTTTCCCAATCACGCTATTATTGTTAATTACTATTACACTTTTTTAAAATGAATTTATTTATATTGTCAATAACATACCTACATTAAAAGTAGCATTAAAAACATAGTCAGTTATCTATCTTAAAAAACACATAGGGTTAACTTCGATGTTTTAAAAAAAGTATAATCCATGCCCAGCTCTTCCGCATATATTTCCTTTACGTTTTTTTTTTTAAAACTTAAAGGAAATATATGCGGAAGATCTGGGTATGGATTATATTTTTTAAAAACATCGAAGTTAACCGTATGTGTTCTTTAAGATAGATAACCGACTATATTTTTTAATGCTACTTTTAATATATGTATGTTATTGACAATATAAATAAATTCATTTTAAAGAAGTGTAATAGTAATTAACAATAATAGTGTGATTGGGGAGACACACGTATACTACTACTGCTCTTGAAAAAATAAATACTAATGCCTGAGGAATGGTAGAAACTAAAATAAGATTTAAGTATGCTCTTTTATTTCCAGAAAGGTAAAAATTGCCAGTCAAACTACTCATAAAATTTGTGCTGTAAATGGACAAAATGCTGTTTCAGATGACACAGCTCGAAGGTGGTTTGAGAAGATTAACCAAGGAAAGGATCAGGGTCCATAAGCCGTGTTTTTGGCCCATGAAATAAAACTAAAATTCAATTTTGTTACTGACTTAATTATTTTACTTTTTAATATTAGAAGGTTAATCCTGTACAATTTCAACAATATTTTTTGCATTTTGTTCTTTTTTATGTAACTTACACAAGCTCAAAGTTCGTATTATTCGTAGTTTTTGATGAAAAATACGCAATTTCTCCTAATTTTACCTCAATTTTTAATATATTTTTTAATATTTTACTATGAGCAGCTTTGCAACACTTTTATTTTTACATATATTGTACATTTTCATGTATTTTATAATATATGTAAAGAAGAAAGTGTTGCACAATTGCGCTTATATAAATAATTGAGGTAAAATGAGGAGAAATTGCATATTTTTCATAAAAACTACAAATAATATGAACTTTGAGATTGTGCAAGTCATATAAATCCGAACAAAATGCAAAAACTATTGTTGAAATCGTACAGGATAAACCTTCTAATATTAAAAAGTGAAATAATTAAATCACTATAACAAAATTGAGTTTTAGTCTATTTCATGAGCCAAAAAGACGGCTTATGGACACTGATACTTTCAGCCTCAAAGATGATGCCCTCTCTGGATGACCATCATCTGTAAAGGAAGACCTCTCATAAAAGAAACTATCAAATGATCATGCACTATACTTTTTGGAATATTTAGTTGGTGTGATAGCTCCTGAACTGTATAACATGGATTTTTAGCAACAGCTTCATTTAAGTGGTCCTCCTTTACAGATGATGGTCGTCCAGAGGGGCATCATCTTTGAGGCTGAAATTCCTGTGTTTAAACTTTTCAAACCACCTTCGAACTATGTCACCTGAACCTGAAACAGCACTTTGTCCACATACAGCACAAATTTTAAGATCAGTCTGACTAGCATTTGTTACCTTACTTGAAATAAAAGAGCATAATAGGACGAAAAAGAACTTTTTGGTTCTCCAGTCTTAGCACTGCACTGAAACAAAAATTATGCCGCAACACCAGCAAGAATTATGCTATACAAGCAGAAAAGACTGAATATACATATCTATGTCATTCAAGGTCACTCCTTACTACCAGTAGGAACAGACAAAAAAACCCTTTTTCTTTGAAAAACCGCAGAATTTTTTGGATGACCCAATAATATTAAGCAAGAAATGGAACTTATTTAAATGGCACTGAAACCCATCCCCTATAATAAAAAAAAAAATATTTTATTTTGAACAGTTAGAAAAAAAAAGAGAGAGAGAGAGCAAATAGAAAAAAATCTGTGAAACTAACTCATTATCTTGTGAACTTGAATAATCCGCTGCTGAGACACTCTGCATCAATGAATGAAGAGGCGCACTGAAAAAAAAAAAAGCATAATTAGCACAAATAGAAATGAGCACACACAAAATGAACTTCCAACATAAAAAGCTTAAAATATCATTTAATTGGTTTTTTATAATGTAAAGATGGAATTTTGTAATCTAATCTTAATTCTTAACCCACTTCCACATATGCTACAATTATAAAAATTATGTACACATTTGTGTTTCCGATGACAACACAGCATTTTAATATTTTTTGTTTTTAATAAATTAATTTTAAGGCATTTTTCTGTTAGCCAGCCACAGTGATAAATCGCCAAATAATCCTTATGGTTATAACTGCTTATGAGTTACAAAAACAATGGGGCAATTAAGCACCAAAAAATCATTGCCAAAATAATGCCAACTAGTTGTGAAACTGTAACAACAAAATTTTTTAAACACTAAAAAGTACAAAATATAATAAAACATAGAATGTAATAATTTTTAAAGTAAACTTTTATCATTTAATGTGAATTAAACTGTGTTATACATCGATTTAGAAAGTCTGGATATAGTTTAAATATTTGTCCCTGTGGCAGAAAATTATTATGCTTTCTGCAACAAACTTTATTAACAGCAAAATCTCAAGCCGAACTACAAAAAAGTTTGGCCCCCTTCCCTTTCCATCCCCGTATTTAGAAATCCTTCTTGGGAAATTTAGAATAATTATTTTTTGTTTCTTCGAAGTAACAAATAAAATAACTAAGGGCACTAAGGTAAGACAGCAGAGCATTCATTTATTGTTATTTCAAAGTAATAAATAGGGCAGATTATTATTTTTTTTTTAATGAAAAAGTTTTAAAAGATTTTAAACTATGTGATGGTGGAGAAAAGGAGAGGTGATCAGAATTTTCGAAGAGGGGTGGGAGGAGCAAAGATAATCTAGATGAATATTTATGTATTTGTTAGTATGCCAAAGTAACAAATGAAATTATTAAGGCAAAATATTAAAAAAAAAAGACACAGTTTTTAAAAATAAAACATGAGAATTTTTAAAATGAACAACTTTAACCCTTAACTATTGATAGTGGTCTCACAGACTGCTGTTTTTTTTTTAATTTCTGCAGTTTAACTATAGTCTATATATATATATAATAAATATATATATATATATATAATATAAATATAATAAATATATATAATAGTCCTACACATAAAGTTTAGTACAGAAACGGTATCCTATGAGCTACCGAGCCTTTCATTCATCTTTCGAACAAGCAACCTCAGAAACCGTTTGCAGTATCTATGCAACAGTTTTGTCACAGCAGTTAAGACATTAAAGAGTCCAGATCAGTCAGAAAAAATCCGGTGTTTCTCTCAGAAGAAACTACATTGTTTACCCCCTTGATCTGTCAAACAGTATAGGTGAAAACTGGGAAATTTAGTTAGTAGACAGTGGCTGGTACACTCAGTTTCATTAGTGGCCACTTTTTAAAGTTAGTAGTCACTATTATGTTTCAAACTTTCTTGACATCTAGATAAATTATAGTCATTGTATATAAACACATTTTTCTATAAGAGTTTTATACCTATTGTATGAATATGAGTGTATTTCGCATGATTAAACAGTATCCAGGCATGAAAGTGGGAAACAGGAAAAAATAGTGTTTTTCACTTGGCGATCGATAACAGATTTTTCAATCGCCACTTGGCGAGTGGCGACTAGGATGGCGATTGATGGCTGATTTTTTAATCACCACTTTTTAAACTTTAATTGCCACGTGGCGAGTGCCGACTGCTAATTTTCACCTATATCAAATAGGCGTTTACGTTTACTGGTAATTTCCGTGAAGTCCAACAACCCTTATCGCTGACAGTTGACAAAATATATGACTGGGAAGAGACAGAGTAAAAGTAGGAATCAGTTGAGTTGATTTTTTAAAGCTTTTAGAAAACACAGCATCGAAGGACTACTAAACTATTTCTCTTTGACTAGTTTATTTGATAATAGTGGTGCAACCAGGAATTTTCATCTCGGAGGTGTTTTAAATCATTATTAAAGAATAATTTCGTTGCATCATGCATGTGTGCACGATTTTTTCTTTTTCTGTTTTTCTCTCTTTCTTTCTTTTTGTTTTTCGTATACATATTGCTAAATATGTGATGTGTAATAACTAATGTAAAGCAAAACAACCAGTGAAAACAAATCTAGCTTGCGGTCAGATAACAAGGTTGGCAAAAATCTATTTTTACTTTTATTTTTTTTACACCGGTTTATTTGGAATAAACTAGGTTTTCTTTTTTTTTTTTTTTTTTGGTAAATAAAAAATTTTAAACTATCATTTCCTATTACATATACATGCATATTTGTTGATAAAAATAAACATTGTTGGATACCATATAAGTAATATAATTTCATTAGAAAATAATTTAAATTAAATATTTACAGTCATATTTCTTTTAAATGCTAAAAAGTGTAAATTAACAACATAATAAATACACAGTAAAATAACTTTTATTAGGTTATTTGACAGGTTTCGGCTCACTCCGAGCCACTTTCAAAAACAAATGAGAATATTCCATAATTGCACGGTCTTTATACTATCATTTAATTTTCATGTACTTTTTTTTTTAATTAAGCAAGTTATCTTTTATTTTTACTTGGTTGTTTATTTTCATATCTGTAACCATGGAGTAACTCGAGCCACAATTTCGGTAAGTTAAAAGATGCCGCATCTTTTGGTATATATGGTATATATAAAAATAAAACTTATAATAAGAGAATAAAGCACGAAGAATTTATAAAATCATATTCTCAGCCAGCTTTTTCCTGAACTGAATTCTCAGTTTTCTCAAGAACTGAAAATGGAAAGGCTGCTAATGCAATGAGATCATAAACAGATAGATCCCCGTCGAAGAAACATGAGATTTATTATGGTTGTGGGAGAAAGGAATGAGACATGTAAAACAGAAACACACCTTTTTTTTTAATGAAAATATCTGCGTTAATTACGAACCAAATTAAAATATTTGTATATCTATGAATAGCCAAGAAACTATGTGTAGGCTTTCTTATTTTTTTAATTTCGAATGTAAGAAAAAGCACTATGTATAAGCTGATTTACAGACGGCTGAGCGGATTATTTTATCATATGCTGTCTTTTAAATGCTAAAACAAATATTTAAATTTATTTGAGAGAAAAATGAAATTTGTAAGTAGGCGATAATTCGTCTAAAGCATCACTCACAAAAAACAAAATTTGAAAAACTTAATTATTTGATGAGATATTTGGGAGAAACCGAGGAATACCGAATCTGACTGATCTGCCACATTAAGTGTTAATGCTGGAGAGAGAGGGCAAAGAGAGAGAAACTAAAATTTTTGAGGAGAGGTAGATGGTTGATCATTTACTGTTACTTCAAAGTAATAAATAGAGCAGTTTATCAGAGTGTAAATATTTTAAACAAAAGGGGGGGAAGGAGGTTAACTAGAAAGTTCAGTGGGGAACTTTCAAGTACAAAGATATGTAGATGATCCATTATTTATGTATTAGTGTTTCAAAGTAACAATAAAACAACTAGAACAAAACAATATTAACAAGTCAGATGTGCCAATCCCAAAACTTTCTTCTATCTCATAAATGTTAATATTTAAAAAAAGAAAATTTTTTAACTATGCATTTTAGAACCCAAAAATGCAGCACAGCAGCGCCACCTGTTATATGATTTACATGAAAACCGAATCAGCACTAACGTATGTCAAGGTTTAACTGTCAAACAGAATATGAAGTTTTATTAAATTCCGTGCATTATTTTTCAGATATGACCAGGGCTTTACAAATTTGATAAAATCTGGTAGCCAGAAAAAAATTCTAGTAGCCAGTAAAAAATATTTACCACCCCCTCCTTAATTTTCAAAAAACACAAAAGTTTTTATGAATTAATTGAGGAAAAATAATAACAGGCATTGTTTAGAATTATTAGTTACATAGTTCAGAACAGAAAGATAATATAAACTGAGTTTTCTGATGAAACTTATTAAAATCATATATCTTTAAAAAAAAAAAAAAAAATACTGTAAAGAGTGAATTAACCGGCATGTTCGGAAAATGCTGATTGCCGAATGCTTCAAATGTCTAGATAGTTGAATGCTACACAATCTATATCTACTGAGGAGCGCATCGATGACATAGTGAAGCAGGAAAATAAAATTTCACCTATTTTTCTGTCAAAGTCCCAAATAATTCTGATTTGATTACTTTAAAATTTACATTGGATGAACTTTTTTTTGCCAAATTAAAAACAACAGTTAAAAATATTTCGTGTGAATTTAGTTTCAAAGTTTATTTTTTAATATTCGGAAAGGTGAGAGGGGCGGCATTTGTGCTCATTTCAAGAAAGCTTAGGTCAATTTTTGTATAAAAAAGAAACAACAACAAAAACCCCATTAGATTAAAATATGGTCAAATATGGTCGCCAGTGGCGACCATATTTGTCAAGCCCTGGATATGACTATCATTAAAATCGTGTAAATCCTGAAAAATGCAGTATAGCAGCACCGCCAGTTGTGCCATTTACATTAAAACCTAATCAGCAACAATTTATGTCAACGTCTAACTGAATCTGAAGTTTGATGAAAATCCATGCATTAATTCTTGAGATAGAGCTATTGCAGAAATAGTGAAAAATGCAGTAGAGCAGCATCACCTGTTAAGAGATTTACACCAAAAACTAATCAGCACCAATTTATATCAAGGTCTAACTGAATCTAAAGTTTTATTAAATTTCGTGCATTAGTTCTTGAGCTATGACTATCGCTAAAATCATGTTAAATCTTGAAAAATACAGCATAGCAGCACTACCTATTGGGAGATTTACACCAAAAACTAATAAGCAATAACTTATGTCAACGTCTAACTCAATCTAAGTTTGATGAAAATCAATGCATTAGTTCTTGAGATAGAGCTATCTTGAAAATCACGAATAATGCAGCATAGCAGCGCCACCTGTTGGGCAGTGTGCATCAAAACGTAGTCAGCAACAACATATGTCAACGTCTAACTGAATCTGAAATTTGATCAAAATCCTTGCATTAGATAAAGCTATTGCGGAAATCATGAAATAAGCAGCATAGCAGCAGCACCTGTTGGCCAATTTGTACCAAAAAACTAATTGGCCCCAATTTATATCAGTTACTAACTGAATCTAAAGTTTTATTAAATTACATGCATTGGTTCTTCCGATAAAGTGCCCACAGAATTTTTGTCACATACAGACAGATCTTTTCTAAAAACAGTCAAATCGTGTTCAGTATCTTTTAAAACGTTTAAACCCGTCTAAAAATTTCATGAATCCAATATTTTCCTCTTGGAAAGCTAGAAGAAAGTAAAAAACTGATCAGAACTTAGAGCCTACCAATTTTAAAGATTTTTATCTTTGTTGTTTGAGGTGTGAGGGGGGGCAAAGGGAGGGAAATGAAATTTTTGGGGTGGGAGGATAAAAATCAGACGAAACGCAGAAGACTGTCACCTCTTACCAATATCATTCTGCAGAATTGAAACATATACAGAAAATCCTTTTGCTGTTACATGGATCTTCTCTCCCTCTCAAAAGTACTTTTTTTTTTCCCCAAATGAACATTTTTTTTCTGCAAGAAATCTTTCTCATTCTGCGACATTGTCGCCGCAATTCTGCCACAAGGTTTGTTTCTTTCCTGTTGCCATACCTTCTATCAAATTTATCGAAACAGAACAAAAGTAAAGGTGAAAATAAGGAATTCTGTTTAGTAGCCACTGGCCGGTAGGCTGATTTTTTTAGTAGCCAGTTACTGGCAAGTGGGAATAATTTCTTTAGTAGCCAGTAAGTACATTTATGTCACTGAATATTTAATTTTTAAAATACATAACGAGTTTACAGTAAACAAATAATTTATTTACTAAATAAAAATATTTTAATTTATATTGTTTTGAATAAACATAAGATACTAATTTCCAATCTATTTTAAATTTTAAAATAAGTTAACAGCAAAGTTATACACAACATCTGCTAAGCTTAGGTCATTGCGGCATTAGGTATTTGCGTTGATAACTACATAAGAAGCTTTTTTTTTAAAAAAAATATTTGTCTAGAATTAAGATCTGACAATAATAAAACAGGTATGTTTATACCAGTGGTTCCCAAACTTTTGGGCTCGCGGAGCCCTGTTTGGGAAGAATTTCTAAGGCGGAGCCCTTTAACCTCATGGTAATCTATGGTTTACAAATTCATGTTTTTTTATGGCTCTGGAGCAAAGAAAGATCTGCTGGATAAGAGTCCGAACAAGTAGTTTCCAACATGAGGCGAAGGTTCTGAGTTTGGCCCTTTTCTTGATACAGAAATTCTGAATTCATACTAGACATTTTAAAAATCTAATTTTCTATTATTTAACCCCTTAACAGTTTTATTTAATATTACTATTATTGGACACAATAAATTAAAAATAAGGACTAAAAACCACTTTTTTTGTATTAAAATATCTGGCTTGTATGATCCAGATACATCCGCCAAATACAGCAAAAATTATAGTTAAAAGTTTGTGGTTTCTGAAAGCTTTTAGTAACGAAGAAAACAAACTATTCTTACCCGAGCGACGTTCGAGGAATACTGTTAAGGGGTTAATTACATCCATTTTTAACCCCTTAACAGTGTAGCTCGAACTCAGTTCGGGCGAGAAGAGTTTTCTTGTTTTGTTACTAAAAGCTTTTGTACACCAGTAATTTTTTAAACGAAATCTGCGCTTTATTAATCGGCGGACATTTTCGATTACATAAAGCAAATATTTTAGCATGCATGTAAACGCTGCATGTTTTTGCAATAAAATACCTTGATGCGTGTTTGCTTGCATTTTTATCTTTGGCGACATAATTTGGCAACAAGTACGAAATAACGCCAAATACACTGCAGAAAGTAGTTAAACTAATACAGTTTGAGAAGTAAATAAGTGACTACGACAGTACAATTATAACACATAGCAAATAATATAAGGATTTGAAATAAAATAATCACAATAAATAACTTTAAATTAGTAAATAAAGTTCTTATCGGGAGTGTTAAATAACAAACTGCGAAGGGACAATCGACGCATACGTAATTCTTTAATTTCAAAATAACTGCACATTTTGAAAGTTCTTTTCATGTATAATTGGTCCCTGTGTTACTAAAGATATTGCTTTTTTCTTAATTCTTCTGTATTTTTGGTTTCAATATTTGCGACCACGCTAAACAAACATGTTGACTTACTGACGGTAGCCATCTTGAAATTTTTAGAGAGCTCTGATTGGTGGATTTTGAGCTGGCATCTATCGTAGAGGATACAAACTACTGTCAGTTAGATCTTTAAGAAATTACGAGAGGCAATCTATCAAACGGACAATTTCGAGCGTTTTCCTCTTGAAAAACGTGTTTCGGATGAAATATCTAACATTGACTATGATATGAGAGTACGTGGGATAGCACCATTACAGTAGTTTGTAGTGTAGCGCGCTACATTTTGAGCAATGTAGTGTAGCGAGTAGCGCGATACAAAAAATCATTAGTTTGTAGCGAGAATCAACGCTACTTTTAACGCTACTTCAGGCCACAAAACTGCAATTCTGCAAACATATGGTCGAAACATTCCTCTTTTGTGCAGAATTTGTTCTGCTGAATAATTTCCGAATCGCAGTCGCAAATCTCAGATGCGGTGCGAAGCAACGCATCGCATGAAGTCATAGATTTTTTTCCATTGATTGCTGCTGAAATCAAGTACTAACCCACCAAAGGGATTAAGTTTCTTGTTGGAAACACTTGTCTATTTACTCGTTATTAGGTCTTCGTGTTTTAAAGCCGCGTTTCTTATTATTCCGAGTTGCTTTATTTACAGATTTATTTATTGTTTGTATTTAGGGTTGTTTTCCTGTAATTTTCTAGATTATAACATCTTTCTTAATTTTGCTCCGAAATGTGTTAAGTGTGCATAAACTAACGTTTTGGAGACAATCACAAAACATTTTCTTGTATGTTATTTTTCTTAATTTTTTAAACTCCTCGGTTATGTCGCATTTATTTAATTGTATCCAGGCAGACGCGATATAATGGGGGGTCACTTTATTATTTAATCCGTGTCGTTACTTTCTAGTGCAAAGTAAACACTTTGACAAGATTTGAAAGTAGCGAAGTAGCGACTACTTTTGAAAAGTAGTTTGTAGCTTTGTAGTTTTATCACGCTACATTTTACAACAAGTAGTTGTAGTTGTAGTTAACTGCATTTTCGACTAAGTAGTTGTAGTTGTAGTTCGCTACAATAAAAAAGTAGTTTTTCCGACCCCTGATCTTAGCCAATGCCGAGACCAATTTAAACAAAATTTTAAAGAGAGGTTGTTAAGTGATACAAGATGTTAAAAAAAATGCGTTTTCAGAAACTTACATTGCTTTAAAAATTAAGTACAATTATGTAAAAGAGCATAGAAAATTTAAATAACCAATAATTAATAAAAATAAAATAAACAGATTAAAGGAATTAAAGTTACAAAAAGAAAACTATATACACAACGTATACAAATATTAAATGACTGTAATGAGGGGTTTATTAAATTATACTAGATGTTACAAAAAAGAGGTGTTTTAATTGACAAACATTGTTTTACTATGAAAAACAGTATAGAAAATTTAAATATACAAACAGACCGGCCAAGTTTCCGGCTTTTTGGATACCAGTTATTTAGTACAGAAAATGTTATTTTAATAAATCTGAGCATTTTGCGATTTAAAACAACAACATTTTCTCTAAAAAATTACTGGTGTGCAAAAATCCGGAGACTTGGCAACTCTGTACAAATAACATAAACATATTAAAGAAATTAAAGTTATATATATGAAAAAGAAATATATACACAAATGTAAAATGAATCTAATGAGGTGCTTTAAATGATACAAGATGTTTTAAGCGACAAACATTGTTTTGCTATGAAAAACAGTATAGAAAATTTAAATAACTAAAAATTAATACAAATAACACACACAGATTAAAGAAAACAAAGTTATAAAAAGAAAAGAAATATATATACAAAAATGTAAAATGAATCTAGTGAGGGGCTTTAAATAATACAAGATCTTATAAAAAAGACATTTTAAGTGAAATGCAATGTTTTAAAAATTAAATACAATTATGAAAAATAGGATAGAAGATTTAAATAACTAAAATTTAATAAAATTAAAATAAACAATTTAAGGAAATTAAAATTCTGAAAATAAAAATAATACAATATACAAATATTAAATGACGATAGATTTTTTTATTCTGCACAAAGTGTGACGAGCAATAACGTATAAAAGTTTAGTGTGAAAAATGTGGTTGAATTGTTTTGCACTGTTTTTTGGTAGCTGGTGCAATTTTCGACAATTGTAAGCGAACGTCTGGCTCTGAATTTAACCGGATTCTGTACTTAGTTTTCACACTTGTGTAAGCGGAGAATCCAGCTTTACACAGATAAGTCGTTGAGAATGGGAGTAAAATTTATTTTTCTCTGTCGGACAAAATTTTGTATTCCTCTGTCAAATGACACCAAATTTCTGTGTACGTTGGTTTTGAAAAGAGATTTCTATATCGCTTTGAGATGTTAAATCAATGAGAGTATCATATTCCTCAGAGCCGTGCCTTATTTTTTTTTTTTTTTTTTTTTTACATTGAATGGATTTAGTAACCAATTAAAATCGTCCAGCATCTTATTTTAAGCAGCTGGAAAGTAATGGTCAAATGAATCTGTCAGAGCTTCGAGATGATCTTGAATACTTTTCTGAAATTTTCTTTCAAACTGGATGTTATGCTCATTAAAGAACATTTTCGTAAGAGGAAAGCAATTTATATCTGCCTTTTCTACACTCTCCGAGCAGAAGATAAATTTCTTCTTAAATGCAGACACTTTGGAGTTTGCATCAAAAACAGTAATACTTTCTGCTTGCAACGATAAATTCATTTCGTTCATTTTACTAAAAATGTCCGCCAAATAAGCCAATTTACACGACCAATCTTTATCATTTAAAACTGTTTCTAGTTTAGAGTTGTGATCTGTCAAAATAGCTTCAACCTTTGCGCGCAGCTCCAGCAAACGTGTCAACGTTTTTCCTCGGGATAATCATCTTACTTCAGTATGCAGCAGAGATTAAAATATCGCAAAGAGTGAATTCGATGAGAGAATCGATTTATTAAAGATCTCAAAGAGTGAAGCGAAAGAAAATAAACAATGTGAGACACACTTACCTCATTAGAAAGTTTGAACCTGGTTACTAAGCAAAAAGAACTAAGTATAAACATGTGAATAGGCGGAGCTCCAAAGAACAAAACTATTCTCCCTTTTTTTCGGAAAGCAGAGATAACAGCACTGCCGTGCCTTTGGTCTTTCTATGCCTTTAATCTTTCTATTCACGTTGTGCATTCGATTCAGAATACTATTTCTTGTAGATTTTGAATCAAATTTTTAAAACACATTAAATGCAGAAACATAAAATAAAGTAGTTCAAACCAAAAATATTATATAGAAAATAGATTCACGTAAAATGCAAATTTTTGTATAATTTAAAAATATATATTTTAGTATATTTCAACCGATTGATTGATGCATTATTTTTGACACACACACTCACAAACTCCTAAATACTTTCAAAAAATTTTCCCTTGCAATATGCTAATTTCTTTCATGTTTTGCTTATTTTCCTAGAACGCCGCGGAGCCCCTGAAAAGTATAGGCGGAGCACACTTTGGGAACCTCTGGTTTATACACTAAAGGACAACCCGCAACAAGATATACATTACACATGCACAACCTGTGACCCGCAGGCCAAAATCTCCATAAATTCAGGAATTGTGTATTTTCGCCAATTAGTCTTGGAGAAAATTGCAAATTTAGTCATTCAGTGTATAAACCAAGAATTTCATCGATCGGGAACGTAAAAATCATGAATTTCGTCGATAGGTTGCATAAAAATCACGAATTTCGTCGAACGGGTGGGTAAAAATAATTAATTTCGTCGAACGAGTGCGTAAAAATTATGAACTTTGTCAATCGAGTGTGGGAAAATCGTGAATTTCATCAATAGGGCAAAGAAAAAATCATGAATTTTGTCGAAAAAAATCATGAATTTCATCTATAGGGTGAAGAAAAGTCATGAATTTTGTCCATCGGGTGTGTAAAAATCATGAATTTCGTCGATTGGACGCAGAAAAATCATGAATTTCGTCAAGCAGGTGCATAAAAATCATGAATTTTGTCAATTGGTTGCAGAAAAACAATGAATTTCGTCAAACGAGTGCATAAAAATAATGAATTTCTTCAAACGAGTGCGTAAAAATCATGAATTTCATCTATCGTGATGCGTAAAAATCACGAATTTCGTCCATAGGGGCACGGAAAAATCATGAATTTCGTCGATCGGATGCGTAAAAAAATCATGAATTTTGTCGATCGGGCACAGAAAAATCAGGAATTTTGTCAATCGGGTGAGTAAAAATCATGAATTTCGTCATTGAGTGCGTAAAAATCATCAATTTTGTCAAACAGGTGTGTAAAATCATGAATTTCGGCGAACGAGTGCGTAAAAGTCATGAATTTCGTCGAACGGGCGTGGAAAAATCGTGAATTTTAGGTAAAAAAGGAAATTGGAAAATCCTGCATTTGGCATTCTTTCCATATTTTTAATTGCCAGTTTTTCACGTTTGATCGACGAGTGCTTATTTTCACCTTTAAACAAAAGTATAATTTTTTTTTTTTTTATATAAATTCCGTAGTGGGTGCTCAATCAAAACAAAGAGGTGAATTTTTAATTACTCAGGACCCATGTATAAATTAATGTAATATAATGAAAATTTTTTGGAACTATATGAATTGCAGTCATGAAATTAGGCATGATTTTTAAAATAAGCAATTGGATGCTTATGAAAGTGGGTTTTTTTTTTTTCAAAAAAACTATTTTTACTTTTAATCTACGCACATTGAAAAGCACACCAATGAATGAGATATAATTCAAAAGGTTTTTGAATACGCTATTGGCATAGTACCCTCCTATTTCGTTGAAACATATTGTTTGATTAAAAATTGCAGTTAATTGAAAATTAATGAAAAAATACATCAGCAAATGATCTCAGCAAAGATTACAGTGTAAAAGCTTTGCATGGTCCACTGGTAACTACTTGATAAGCATAAAGCTTTTTTAAAAAACTAAAACTGTGCCAAGGGTTTCTGAAAAAAATGTATCAACAAATCATTATCAAAACAAAACAAAAAGTTTTGTTTTGATAATGGCTCAGATTGAGCTGAAACTTATGTCAACAGTAAAACTCCAATTTTACTGTTTATAATCTTTTTACTTTACATCTTTTAGTAATTAAAAAGAAGTATATACAGTGGCCTCTTACTTATACGACTTTCAGGGGACCATAGAAAAAAGGTGGTATAAGTGAGAGACAGTTTTATTATACAAGTTTCAAACTTTATATGCATTAATTATTTTACCTATATTAAAAACGATAAGTTTTGAGTACTACGAACAGATTTTAACAAAATATTGTTAAAAGATAAAACATATTTTTGAAAGTTCACAAAATAGTTCACTCACCACTACATTTATTGTGAAGATTAACAGATCAGATTTTCTCAAAAAATGAAGTGATATTAGTTTGTCTCTGTCGTTGACGAAAAGAGAAAATGTGTTTTTCTAAGTCTATTAAAGCTTTTAAGCTATTTTGGGAATAATCATTTCGGTGGACATAATTTTTTAATGTATTTAAAGCGGCACTTTACAACAGCAGTAACATTGTTCCCATATTCGTCACCCTCCTCGCTCACGTCTTCATAATTGATATATCCTCAAAGATTTCTCATTAAAGGATTCCCATAACCTATCAAAATCAGGTTCATTCGTTGACCTAGCAATTTGGTATTGTGAAAAATCACATTTCCTAAAACAATTCTTAACTGTCTGCAATGTCACATTTTTCCATGCAGATGCTGTAAGATGCGTGACATCTAAAATGGAAATTGCTTTAGCTTCCTTTTTGTTTTCCTGATCAAAAATAAAACGACAAATCAAACTCCTTCTGTAGTTTACTTGAAATTCTTTATAATCCCTAAATCTAATAGCTTTAATCTGTTTGTAGAATTTAATGGCAAAAATCGAACTTTAATTTGTTGCAGAAATGGTAGATCTTTTACATCTGTATGTAATGGACATTGATCCGAGAGAGTGCATTTTGCAATAACCCTGATTTCTCACAAAGTACTATACAGAGACGTGATCTGCAGATGGTCATTTGGCTTTTGTTAATCGGTTTTGTTAAATGGCAGGCACAAGAAAATTCTAAACAACCATCTTCCCACCATAGATTTCATTGTTAATAACACACCAAGGTAGATAAGAAATGTTATTCATTATTAATAAACACTTTAACAATAGTCAAAAGGAAAGAAACATTAATGATTATAAAAATGAATTTGTGAGTGAGAAATGTAAAATCGTGTGAGAGAAGTTTAGCATTATTCCCCGTAAGGCCCAAGAGAATTTGGCGTATAACTGAGAGTCGTACAAATGAGAGGTCACTGTAATTACAAGATGTTACGATTTGTTATATTTACATAAACACTTGTTCTATAAAACAAATTAAGCACATCCACTCTACGCTATTATTATTCAAGCAGAGATGGCAACTAACTATGATGTAGATGTGATTGTTAGGGTGTTTTTCTCCTTATAAAGTTAGAAGCAAGTTCTCATTTGTAATTGAAAATCTTGACAAAATTAGGCATTCCTATTATAAAAACAATTTTCAGAAGCTGGCAGTTTTGCTCAAGTAATCAGTATTCTTTTTACTTGCTTTTAAAAAAACATAAAAACACAAAAAAGACAAACAATATTGTGATTTCATACCTCATGTCATAGTTTTCAGTCCCAAGTTCAATGCCCAGGCATGACAGGCTCCCTTCAAAATCGGCAGCCAGAGCCACGTCGATAGCATCTCCAGTCCAGCTCTGAACGGAGGACATTGCTTCCTGTAAAATGAAAAATAAAACACATGAAATTGAACAACTATCATTTTGATGGGCCAGGGTTGCAAATAATTTTGGCTTTATTTCAGGTCTGTAAGACGCAAAAATCGAAAGGAGAAAGAAAGAACGGAAATTTCACTATTTCACAATTATTTCGGCTACTGCAACCTCAGGGGAAAAATTACAATTTCACTGGGTTTTTTTTTTTTTTTTTGGTCCCACACACAAGAAAAAAAAGGGGTGCGGGGAATTTACAGTTTCGACATTACTCTTGGTCCCACAGACCCGATGAATCAGAGGAAAAACAAGAAAAAAAGGTTTATATTACAATGATATTTCGGGTTCTGTGGACTCCAAAAACAGCAGAAATTTCCAATTTTTGCATTAAAATGGGTTCTGAAAACCACAAAAAAACTGAGAGAAAGGACTATATACTAAATATGAAACATATCAACTAAAGTTTCCAATAAAAAATAATTTTCATCTATGCTGTACAGTATATTGGGCCTCTTTAACTTGTGTTGCTTAGTATATAATAACAGTCCAATAATAAAAATAATAATTTGATTTATAAATTTAAAACTCATATAATTGGTTTAATTTCACTTCAAACTGTTAAAAAAACAAGCTTGAGTCGGAGTTGGCCTGCTTTTTAGCAACTCCAATTCCGACTCTTTTGCACAAAAATGGTCCTGACTCCGACTCCACAGCCCTGTATTTATGAAACCTGTTTGGAATATACATTTTTCTTGAACAATATTCAGAATTTTATTAAACTTCTGAAACAAATCCTCTCTGTTGTACAATGCATCATGCCTTAACTGTCAGAGATTTTCTTTACTTCTTTCAAGCTAAATTTGGTACTTATGTATAATCCGGGCCAAGAGATAGATCACCAAAAATGGTTGTCAATTCCTAATCTTGTTTATCGTTACCAATAATGTGCAAAATAGTACTTTAATATTGTTAAATACATAAAATTGTTTAAAATGGTAAATAATATAAATTAAAGGTAGTACTTTTCGGTTAGCCGGGTGCCAGTGATATATATATATATACATACATACATACACACACACACACACACATATATATATATATATATATATATATATATATATATGTATATATATACACACACATATATATATATACATACATATATATACACATATGTATGAATATATATATGTATATAAATATATATATATATTTACATATGTACATATCTCACTGGCACCCGGCTAACCGAAAAGTACCAAATTAAATAAATAAATAAACAATAATAAATAAATAACAAAAAACTGTAAACTATATTAAAAATATAAACTATAATAAAAACTATACACTATAATAAATAAATGGTACTTCTCTATTATCCAGTCAACCACTTTTCTTTAAAAAAAATAAGCTATCGCCAAGCCAAATAAACAAATGGAAGAATGCTGCCATTCTAAATTTTAAGTATGCACAGCATTTTTTTCAATGGTTTTTCTCTTTTAATATTATGGCATCTTCGTTTAAGGTGTAACTGTTATTTTAATAATTAATAAATCAGTAAAACGTCATTAAAAGTGCAGATAAACGTCGAATTAAAAATCAGTCGATGAAATTACAAACGTGTGCCACATCTGACGTCAAGTGAATGTGATGCCACGACCATGCATTTTTGGCATTAAATCACATAGTTTTTTATTTGAAAGTGGATGACGGGATAATGGAGAAGTACCAAATAAATAAACTATATACTTGTCAAAAAATAGGGGTTACGGTAGTTAGTATAATTGGAGCGATACTTGACTCAATTGTAATCTGACCTGGCCTGGATAATACGTAAGTACGCTAAATTTTCATCGGAATATTATTCTATCTCTTAGAATATCTGGATGACAAATTTAAAGTTTTTGTTAAACTCTCTTTGTGATACCATATTAGATATTTTCACTCTTAAAGACATTTGAAGCACAAAATAAAGCAACATACATTTATGTTCGATCTAAAATGTTAATCAATAAAAAGATAAACAAATGTCATGCACTCATTAATGCATATAGATTTTTTTTTTTTCTAATGAAGCACAAATGTACTTTATATGTATCAAATAAATGCGTTTTGGATCTTTGAAATTAATTACATTGTTAAAAATATATACGGTTTACTTTCATTTTGTGCTGTAATCTAAAACGCTTAATTAAAATACATTCCAGCTAAAACAAAAGACAGTAGGTACCAACATTTTTTTTTTCAAATCTCATGAAGACAAAATGAGGACAACGTATGATGTACTCTCGATTTTCGTGAGTGGAAAAAAATTGATGTAGGATACCTAGAACAATAAAAACACAAAGAAGTGTTGATTGTCCATGAAAGCTTATTTCTTGCAAAACGCAAATTCGGGTACACGGTGATTAGAAAACCGCTTTAAAGAGTTTTTATACGTTTCCTATCATTTTTCTGAAATTTTCGAATAAAATCTCTTAATTGAAAGAAAATTAAATATAATTTGGCGTACCTTTTTGGCGAACCCGGAGCTCACAAATTTCATTAATATGATGATATTTCAATAATATACGATTTATAAGTATCAAAATATAATCCCGAATTTACATTAAGTACCAATAAGTAAAAAATCAACAACCAACCAAAAAAAAAAAAAAAAACATAAACAATCAGATCATGGAGATTTGTTTAAATACAGACAGGCGTCTAAAGTACAACCAGCGCCCTACATCCGATAACTGCGCATGCGCTAGGTTGTGCGCGCACATTTGCAGACTGGTAAGGGCATATTTACAAACAAACACTCCCGTTAACCAATCTACCTACCACTTTTTGCAAGTGAAAGCGCACAAATTATTTTCTACACTACAGTGTACTCAGAACAGGAAGATAGAGAGAGTATTCTTATTCTTATTCCTATTTCTCTTATTTCTATCTCCCTGGATACTAGTTTACATGAACATAGATCTTTAGTTCTATGTTCATACTAGTTTACTACAAAAAAAGGTCTATGTGGGCCTGTTCACGGACGAAGATCAGGAGGCGCGTGGGCGAACGAGATTTACGTATGGAGTAGGTCTTATCAGAGCAAGTATTTGTAATAATTTAATTATTTCACACTTCAGAACAGGTAAAAGCAACGACTACATATCCTTTTCTTTCCAAAACAATGGCTCTATACATGCCTATATTTACTCAGACAAAATCTAAAACATTCATGAAAGTATCTGGAGGCATGGCAGTGTTACAGTGCCTAGAACTTCTAGGCACTGTAGCAGTGTCTCCGCCAAGTCGAGAAAGCACAGCGGTAAGCATCCTTTTCTGGAAGCCACTGAAGGCACTTTTGACCCCCACTCCCCATATTTCTGCGCTGGAGTTTCCCAAAAACCTGAAATTTCGTTTTTCTAGAGGGTAGTTGCAATTGACGTCATGTTGGAGGTCACACACTACAAAAAGGCGGTTCTGATTGGTGGAACTACCCAGACCTCCAGTTGAAATACAATGATTGATCAGCTGATTGCAGTTTTTAATTAATTTCATCCCAAATATTTAATTTCATCCTACTTAACAACACAATTTTATGTAAACTGAACAAGAAACACGCAAAAATGTGTTAAGTATTGCTCATAAAAATATGATAAAGATGAAGAAATAATTAATCAAAAGTGATAAAAAGTTTGAGAAAATATCTTTAACATTAAGCAAGTGCGGGTTCATTATTTGCGTTCATTAAAAGGGTGATCCAGTCCCGACAGAAAGTAGACCGGTGGGTTACCCTCTAAAATTTGAAAGTGAAATCTAAAATTGAAAATTTTGGGGTTCCGTTCTTTATAAAGAACCAGGGGCACGCCAGCAGTATCCGGCGCCTGTGTGCAGAACTTCAGTTGGCGCCTTGTATTCCTACCCCCCCCCCCCCAGAAAAAAAAACTTTATAATTTTTTTTAATGAGTATAAATGCATAGCTGCCAATCTTCCGGGTTTTCTTTTTCCAGGTCACAAAACTTATTTTGAGCCATAAAAATTTATTTAATAAAATGTGTCTTGTTTCTATAGAGTTCTTATACGATTTCATATATTAAATAAAATTTCTATTTCAAAATATGCTTATTTGAGTTGAAAAATAAGGAAGTTGGCAGCTTTTTTAAATAAAATCCGAAATACAGTAAAATTTTTGAAAATGGAACCTGTCTATATCGGAATCCTGCGGAATAAACGAAAAAATGTCTTTATTCCGAAGAAAATAATACAATCCTAATACAGCAAAACCTCCATAACGGACACTCCCGAATAGCGGACACCTCTATTTAACGGACACTTTTCAAATCCCCACTCCCAAAATCTAAATTTTTGTATGTTTAACCTCTGAATAGCGGACATTCCGAATAGCGGACAGTAGTTTTGGCGATTAAGGATGAAAAATGATTTTTTAACGAGAAAATTAAAAAGCCTCGAAATTTATTAAGGCAATATGTCACAAATTTTTTGACCACAGATAAATGTAGGGGGTGGTCTCTGGAAAATCCCCAATGGCCCGGGGAATCCCCCAAATTCCTATGTATTTTGTATCGATTACTGTTTGATTTTTCAGATTTAATTGACATACAATATTCAAAGCTTCAAAATATGTTAAAACCATTTTTATCGTTTTCTGAATATATTGAGTTCTGCGTATTCTGAATTTAGTGTCTTGTTCGTGATTAATGTTTCGAGAATGACCTCAAAACGAAAGCGATTAACTTTAAAAGAAAAATTTGAAATTGTAAATGTAAGTGAATCTGAAAAACAGAAATAGAGTTTATAGATACTTGCCGAATGTTTTAAAATAGCTAAAACCCAAGTAGGAGAGATTTTACGAAATAAAGAATTTGTGGATTATTAACTCTAACGATAACACCAAAAATGTGAAATCGAGGTAGACTAATTCTATTGAAATTAATTCTATATTTATGAATTGGTTTACTTCACTTCGTTAAAAAAAAAAAAAACCTATCAGTGGGCCTTTGATTCAGGAAAAGGCTTTAAAAGTCGCCAAAGAACTCGGATTACATGATTTTAAGGGTTTGGATCGATGACTGGAAAAGTTTCTCTGTCTCGGCACAACATCTCTTTCAAAACAATATGTGAAGCAAAATCTGTAGCTCTGAAAAAAGTGGAGAATTGGCATGAATAACTGCAATCAATTTATAAAGGTTATGAGGGGAGAAACATTTTTAATACCGAGGAAAGCGGACTCTTTTTCAGAATTTTTTCGAATAAGACTTTGTGCTTTAAAACGGATGGCTGTAGCGGCGAAAAAATGACAAAAGAGTGAATCACTATTTTATTATATTGCAATGTATTAGGGGAATTTTAAATTCCTCTTATAGTTTAAAAATCGCTGAAACCCATGTTTTTCTCAAAGAACATCCAATTTAAAAAATTTGGTGTTATAGAGCGAATAAAAAAGCGTGAATAACCAGTTTTTTAGTGATTAAATGGTTAACTTCCTTTGATAATAGGATGAAAAAACAAAGAAAATTTATCTTGTTTTTAGACAGTGCAACTTCTCATACAAAACATTATAAATTAGACAATGTTAAAACTGTGTCATCTTTCCCCCCCAAAAAAGAAAGAAAAAAAAAAGACAACTTCCGTATGCCAGCCCCTTGATCATGACGTTGTACACAATTGTAAAGCCTGGTAGAGAAAGCTTTTATTAAGCCATATTCTTTGGAAGTTTTATTCTATGAATATACTTGAGAACAGCTTAAAATTAGTTAATGTTCCCGAGGGTTTCAAATTCGAATTTCTTCAGCTGTAAAAAACATATAACCGGAATGCGTACGACAATGTTTCAGAAAAGCAGGCTTTATATTAAAAGAAAATGAAACACTTATTTCAGATAGATATGAAGAACTATCCCAATAAGTGAATTAATGAAATGGATCAGGAGTGAAGAAATGCCGAAATGTCCATCAACATTGATGATGACCTATTGAAACAGAATCAGTTGACGTAGGCGATTATATTCCTTCATAATCTTCGACAAAAATGACTCTATTAGTGATATGAATCAGATACTGAAACCAGGGGATGTTTCCTGCAATATCGAGAATTTCCAAGAAGCGGCAAAACACAGTGAGCAGTTACACATATTTTTTTCTTTTTCCAAAAAAAGATGATTCAGAAGGATTAAAACTACTGACAGCATTAAAACGTCGCATAGAAACACTAACTATAGATGTAATAGCAAGCAAAAGCAAACTTTTGTAACATATTTTTTCTTTAAGAATGTAATAAACAATGGAAAAATGTATGTACAATTTCATTTGAATTTTATTGCTTAAAAAAGTAATTTTAATTTCTGATTTATCATATAATAGAAGTTCTCGGACATATAAAAGTCAATTAATGAAACGTTAAGCATTTCTTAGCGATTTTGTGGATCTCTGAAGTTTTCCCAATAGCGGACACCTCCAAATAGCGGACAATTTCTGCGCTCCCGAGGTGTCCGTTATTTAGACGTTTTACTGTAATATTATAAATCTCATTGTGTGCAAATGTTAGGCTGAAGCCAGCGTCAAAATGGAGCATTTAATGATCCTGTATTTTTGCATATAGGTTGATTAACATCCTCAAATTAACATAGGCTGGTTTTTATTTATTTTATTCAAATATTTTCTTTAATAATTAAAAATTTCATTATTTTCATAGAGAATAAATGGACATTTTTCCATACAATTTAACCATTTTACTTTATCGTTGCTAGGGCTTTGATCGTTACCACAAAAATAAAAACACGGAAAAATAATTTTTCGCCAACAACTAATTTTCAATTGAACGATTTTCACGTGAAAACTGAAAATTCAAAATAAGGTGAATTTCCGTGATATTTGAAACAAAAATATGGAGTATTTGTTATTATACATGAAGTATGAATATCGGTTAAAATAAAAAAATATTTTTCTGTCAAAAACTGGGTTATAATTAGAAGGAAAAGTGCAACAATAATTATATTATTAAAAAATAGATTTCGCTTGGACCATGGAACTATGAAAATGATCCTCCTCGGCTTGGACAAAGATGATGTCATAAATAAAACATGTATTTTCAAATATTCGTAATAATACAAGGAGCATGAATATCAATGTATAATAGAAGTAAATAGATAATGGACTTAATATTTAAGATGAAAAACTGAAATATTTTTTATCGATACTGATTAATAATTAGCTTGAATACCAGTTACACACAAATGTCAGTTTTCCGCTAAAATTTACGCCCTGATTGCCAGAAAAAAAAAAATTAACAAGAATTGTGCCATTTAAAAGAGATTTCTCTGAGGAAAAAGTGACGTCATATTTGAAATAAAATGGGAAATTTCAAATGTGTTTTAGAAGGAGCGTGAATCAATTCATTACATTAATAATACAAGAATCGGTAAGTTTAGAAAGTAGATGAGTTTCACGTCATATTTAAAACGAAAAATTTAAATATTTTTTTTAGCTTTTTTTTTTTAGCTAGCGATTATTATGCATGAATATCAGTTACATACAGATGAGAGTTTTTTGCCAAAAACCACACCATGATTATAAGTTAAATAAAAATAATTACGAATCTATTATATTAAAATCTGACTGCCTGTTTGTATTTCGCAGAGGATGTCATAAACTCTCAGAATTTAAAAAAATGATTTAAATTTCGAGATATGATTATTATTTTTTTTCTATAAATTTAACGAAGTTGCTCTAAAAATGGTAACTAAATTATTCCAATTTTGTGGATAAAAAAGAAGAAATGAAACGGAATAATATATTTTTTCTCATTAAAACTAAAGAATTTATTTTCAATTTGAATAGATGGTGAAAGAAAAAAAAAATCTTGATTACAGTAAATTTTTTTAAAAATAAAAACGTATTTTCACATATTCAAACTTCATGAATCAATTTATTCTGGAGAACAAATATCGTCTGTCAACATATTTTCATTTAGAAATAAAGATTTTTTTTCAGTTATAGATTAAATCAAGGAGGGAATTTTAAGCTCCTTGCATTTAGGTCTACAATTATTGCTCCCTATTCACATGAATTGAATTTAATGAAAAATAATATACTATTTCGATTATCTTTAAAGGATGGCTATATAAACATTTCACAAAGGCGTTAAAAGTAAAATGGTTTACCAGGTAAATTTGACATATGTTTTTACACAATTCGCCGATTTCCGCGATTTTATCTAGCCCGTCTTTTTCATTGGTTGCAGTTTCCTTTTCGTAATTATTTGTCACAAAATTGCACTTTTTTAAAACGTAGTTATTTCAAGGCCTCTATAACATAGAAATAATGTATTGTCTCCTATGGAGTGTGATAAAGAGTTAGTTAATTATTTACGTTTCTAATTATCGTGAATGAAATAATTTGCTTAATTAATGCATTTATGCTTCTTTTAATGATACGTGAACGAAGTCACGGGTAACAGCTAGTAGAATATATGCGAGTAAAGCATGGAAATCTGTTGGGTTGTCTCTAATCTCTTGTACTTACGTTTTAGCAGATTTTACTGTAGATTAATTTTAAGTTTTTTTTAAACAAAAATCGGTACTTTTCGGTTAGCCGGGCGCCAGTGATTTATATACATGTATATATACACACACATATATATATATACACAAAAATATCTACATACACATATATATATACACACATATATGTATGAATATACATATATATGCATATACATATATATTTATATATGTACATATATTACTGGCGCCCGGCTATCCGAAAAGTACCCAAAAATCATATATTACAAAAAGAATGTGGAATGAAACAATGGATATAAATCGTTAGAAAAAAGCATTACTATTCCAAAAAAACACTTTTACTAGACCTCTATTCGCGTTAGTTTTCAAAATTTCAAACTGTCGCATTTGCTTCCACGACAAAAGTACAAAAAACCGCTTATTCGGAGTATTTTTTATTTTTCTAACGGTGTATTTATTTATTTATTTATTTTACAAAAATACATTTTTATTTACTATTTCAAAAAAATATTTTCCAAAGTTCGATTCGTGTTTTCCCATTCCTTTTCAAGTTTTGTGCTTTTTCTACATTTTAAAGCTACCACATCCACAACTATTTCCCAGACAGAAATAATAATAATAATAATAAATACATCCCCAGCATTATCCCAGTTCTAACGATATCTCTGGTTTAAAAAATGTGAATATTTACTGTTTCAAAAATAATATTTTCTGGAAATCATTTTCAAGGATTCGTCAGCGATTTTTTTAAATCTCAGTGCCTCACGTTTTAAAAAGATGAGGTGACGTCTTATATTATTTAGGTTTCACCAGGACCTTTTTGTCAGAACTGAAAGTTTACATTTTTAAGAATTAAATGTCAGTAATTAAATATAAATTCGAAATTCATTTGCAAAATTAGGCCGGAACGTGCGCAGCACGTCCGTTGTACTCTGCCTAAGGCAGTGGAACTCTAGCTTCGTTTGGATAGATTTTCTTTTAAAAATATAAAATCATACAAATTCGAGGTTGTATGCTGCCGAAGACAGTGGGACTAACAATATTAGGTTTGCAAATATTTTCGTTTAAAAATATAAAATCAAAAGAAAACACAGCGTGTGTAACTCGCTCTGTACATGCTGCCGAATGCAGCAAGACCCCCATATCTAGGTCCATTTGGATGGATTTTCGTTGCTGAGGTCCAGTGAGCAAGAAATTTTTTTGTCGTTCGTGTAGTAGCTGGAGGACCTAAAGAAATTGTTAGGAAAAAAAAAAGCTAGTCAATCGGACATTTTTAAGGGAGCTATAGTAAGGGGCCCAAAAGAAGGCCATCTGATAGTTTGGAGCCGGGCCCTAAGATGAAAACATCTTAAGTGATCCTAGTACTTAGCTCTTTAGATCTTCAATTAGTCGAAATTAAGCAATAGGGTATGAATTAATCATTAGAATAATATTTTAAAAACATAAAAAGAGCCATAGGGCCCCAATAAAAATATGAGGGTGGTGGCCGGGGAGCGGAGTCAAAGACTCAAATTTAAAGTTATGCATTGGGAGGATGACACAATTAGAGGGGTAAAAAGTGCATGGAGCACAAAAAGTTCAAGGGGCCCCAGGGTCTTAACTGGAGTATAGAAATGCAGGAATAACTAAATGGAGAAAAGGCCCCAAAAAACGAAGACGATCGGATTAAAAGGGGGCAACTTATTGACAAGTTAGGAAACAAAAACTTTAACGGGCCCAGTACCAGGCCCCAGGGTCTTAACTAGAACCTAGAAATGGGGGGAAAGCTAAATAGAGAAAGGGCTCTAAAAACAAAGAAGATCGGATAAAAATACGTAGGGCCAGTTATTAACAATTTGACAAAAAACCTAAATAGGCCCCTAACCGGGCCCTAGAGAGCCAGGGTCTTAACTGGAATGTAGAAATGGGGGAATAACTAAATGGAGAAAAGGTCCCAAAACAAAGAAGAACGGATAAAAGAGGTTAAAGTTATTAACTATTAAGGGTACAAAAAATTAAAGGGGCGCCAGTCTTAAGTGGATTGTAGAAATGGGGAATAACTACACGGAGAAAAGGCCTCCAAAACGAAGAAAATCTAATCAAAAGGGGGCAAAGTTATTAACAATTTAATTCAAATAAACTTCAAGAGGCCCCGGGGTCTTAACTGGTACGCAAAAATGGGGGAAAGCTAAATGGACAAAGGGCCCCAAAAACGAAGATCGGATAAAAATGGGGCAAATTATTAACAATTTAGGGCAAAAAAACTTAAAGGGACCCTAAAGACAAACAAAACTTAAAAGGGCCTTAAAGACAAACAACTTTATAGCTTAGCTTTACAAGCTAAATAGAGAAAGGGCCTCAAAAACGAAGACGATCGGATAAAAATGGAGCAAGTTATTAACAATTTAGGACAAATAACTTAAAGGGGCCCGGGTCTTAAAAATTTAAAAATCTGAGCCTCAGGTGCATCAGGACCTGCTTTGGACTATCCGCACTAAATTTTCAAACTTCTACGTGCGGCAGATTTCGCACACACACACACACACACAGGCAAACAACTTTCTTTTATGAGTATAGATTGTTTAATTAATAGAAAAGTAATACTACTATGTGTAAGTTTAATGATTTCCAAATAGCACTACAGTAAATCAATGAAAACAAAATCCCCGGAAACTGAAAAAAAATCCGTTTCGGCAGGTTTCCGTCTTAGCAGGTAGATTGTTATGGTATTCCTTCTGTTGGAACTGTGAAATATTTCCGTTTAAGAGAGGATTCCATAAAAGACAGGTTCAACTTTCACATGTCGAAAGTTCAGGTTTTGTTTTATCCGTCTGATCGCATGTCATTTCTTCATTGGCTGTTCTTGTACTAGTAAATACAAAACTATGAGAATTCTCCTATTCATCTCCTACAAAAGCAAAACTAGGGGACTTATATCGGAAAGAATATTAAACAATTATACGTATTAAGACAGAAACCTGGTTAAAACGGAACTTCTCTTTAGTTTCTAGCTATTCCGTCTTAGCAAATTTTATTCTATTTTATTACCATTTGATAATGCTGCGGACCTTCGTAGCGGTAATAGTTTTTCCTAACATTTCAAAGAAAGCATTAAGATAACCTTAATTTTCAAAAAAAATTCAGTAATATTTATAGAGTAATTTGTGAAGGAAAACCTGTCCCTGACGAAACCCTGTCTTAAACAGAAAAATTTCATAATCCCGTCAAAAGGAATTGCATACACTAGATGGCCATAATTGACGGGAACTTTCAGTTTTAGACATTTTTTTCGAATATTTTAAACTATACATGTCAGATTCTTTTGGAATTTTAGGATTAAAAATAGTAGGTTTGACTTCATATTTATCAATGTCGATTTGATAAGGAGGACAATTAGGGGACCAACAAAAAATTAAAGAAAAAAAATAATACTTGGGATCGCCCTGTAAAATAAAATGCACGAAATGATCTATCGCTACAGAATATACATAGGCAGACATTTTATAATATGTGTATTAATTTGTGTAAGAATAGCATGCATATTAATAGAGATATAGCGATTTTTTTTTAAAATTAAAAAAATTCTTGCATGTTTTTTGCTTATAAAATACAGGGTTTTTAACCAAATTTAAAGCCAGTTTCAGAAAAATTGACAAAATGTAGTAGAAATCATATAGTGTAATTGAAATATAAATATATTAAATATTTACGGAAATATGGGCAGTTGTATAAAATAATTTTTATCTGCGCATGTGCGAACGATAACAAGGAACTTTTTGCATAATTTAATAGTCAACTCTATGGGGCAACTTATTAAAAAAAATCAGTCAAATATCGTAAAAATTCAGAGAGATATCGGCGTTAGAGTGAGCTGTTTTTTAGTTTCTGACTAAAACTCGTTGAATGATAAGGGATTGTCCACAAATTGTTATTTTTAAATTATCTGGCAGCGTTCGGAGCAAATTTTTAGAAAAAACTATTTAGTTATAATTTACGTTTATGTTTAGGAAGATTTTGACTCTAAACTACGATGAAAAGGAAAATATAGTCCATACATTTATTACATTTAGGTAAATTGAGGAATTTATGGTAAAATTTTGTGAAATTTAGCCCAATACTCAAAACACTCTACAGTAAATTCTATCGCATATATATGTACTATCTATATACACGTAATTTGTATGCCAGTAGTGAAGATGATAAACTAAAATCTAAGATATATTATATATTTTTCATAAGTCAATAACTTGCAATTTCATTTTTATAGTGATATTTCAATAGCTTTTTGAGAAATTACGTTTAATTAAATAGATTTTTTTCTAAAAATTTGCTCCGAACGCTGCCAGATAACTTAAAAAAAAAAACTAGATGGAACCCGTCAAAACTTGACGCAAAAAATACTATAACAATATCAGTAAAATAAGCTTCTTTATTATTTATGAAGGGGTGCGTATAAAACAGTCTTTCAAATATTTTATTTAAATTTTTTCCCCAGTCAAATACAGTACTATTTCCGATGCAAACTCCAAACAAATAATCCGTAAATAAATGTGTAATGCAAATCAGTTTGACATTACCACCATATTCCCCACGGCAAGAAAAAAAAATCATGGACCTATGAAGTATACACAAATAGTATATTCCTACGTTCATATCATATTCAGTAAATAACAGAACATAGTAAATAAAGCACACATCTCTCCACCCCCCCCCCCTGTGATAATGCAACCGAATGAGCTCCTATGCGCATGTGCATTGCATCTGCCCAAAAGCTTTAAAATGAAAAAGCTAAAAAGTTTTAAAATGATTAAATTAAAAGTTTTAAAATGTCCTCTTTAATCATTGTTCGTTTCAAATCCATATCTTATAAAACCCATCCATTGTTTTAAGCTAATCAATTTTTATGAAAAGATTAAGAAGTTTTTTACAGTAATAAATCTATCTGCAGATGAGGGAGATTTTTAATGTTTTCAGGTGTAATTTATTTGTATGGTTTCTTCGGTTCCTTGACATAATCAGGATGATTATCCCTTTTCCATCACAGTCGGGGATATTTTTCCTCTTATACAGTTGGCAAATGTAAAAAAATAAAAAAAATGCAATTCCTAGCATATCCTGATATCTGATGGAACATATTCATCAACGAATTCAACATATCAATTTTATGTTCAACATAAACTAAAAATAGTCTTTTTTTTTTTTTTTTTCCTGACAGATTTTTGTTTAGCGCCAAAATGTTCTATCTTATGGATAATCTGATCTTATGATTTATCACTTTTTTTTTTAATTCACTTTTTATGATGGTTAGGGAAATCTATTTTCAATTGTGGCAACTTTCCCAGGGGCTATTTTACATTATTGAAGTAAACTGGTGGTCATTGATAAGATAGAATTGAAAAACTTTTCATGCTTGAAAATTATTTAAAAAGTCGTTAAATTAATCGGCAGTTTTCAAATAAATTTCAATCGAAAGCTAATTTTTTTTCTAATTGATGATGTAAGAATGGAAATTGTAAAATGTAGTAAAAAATAGAAATTTGTAGTATTTCGAAGTGATGTAAGCGCGATGAAAGCTAAAGCGATAGCGCCTTTGTTGACACAACTGTTGTACATTTCTAAAAATTGCCACTGTATTTTGACTGGCGTCCAAAAGTGGCAAAACATTTTTTGACATCGAAAGAGAAATTCACAGTGAAAGAAATAGGACTTTGCGCTAATAAGGAACTGTTAAATGAACTTATAATAAATCTACCAAAATAATTCCTATGAAATATTAGTCTTACATTGTTTATTCTAGCTAAAAATACAATAATTATTTCAAGATTTTTTTCTACCATAACACTATTTTTAATAACTTTAAATTTCCTGAAATCCTTTACTTTTGTGATTTTTTTTATTAAAAAAAGAAATCTTCTATCCTATAATTAAAAAAAAAAGCAATTGGTAACATGTAATTCAGGTATGCAATCAAGATGAAGAAATCAATGATGGCTCCAATTCTAATCTTTATAATTATGAATGCAAAAATCAGTAAAATTATGTCATGTTAACACAATCACATACATTTTTCTCTTTAGTTTTATCAATGTTAAAATGCACTTCAAGCTAAGCATAACGTCATTTTCACCGGCGCAAACTTTTCACACGTACTTCATCTGGAGGCACGGCAGTGCCTCCGCCAAGTCGAGAAAGCAAGGCCGTAAGCATACTTTTCTGGAAGCAACTCAGGGCACTTTTGACCCCCCCATATCTCCGCGCTGAAGTATCCCAAAAATTCAAAACTTCGTTTTCCAGAGTATTTGGCACACAGGACCAAAATTTAAAATTACAACTTTCTGTCTTTTCTAGTTCAGACAATATATGAACTCAAACATTCGATTTTTTGTCACTCACTCACTCACTCGTTCCGCGTCATCAAAAAGATTAGGTAGATCCCGTAGCCCTAGAAACTTGACATTTGGAAAAAAGGTAGTGTTTAGGATACAAAGAGAGGAAAAATTATAAAATCCGGAAAATTCGAAAAAAAAAAACATTCGAAAATTCAACAAATACCATCAAAATTGAGAATTGAAAATAAGACGATCTTGTAGTCTTAGAAACTTAAGATTTGGTGTGAAGGTAGTGTTTAGCATCCAGAAAAAGAAAACATCAAAAACACCAAAAAAATCGAAAGCAAAGTTAAAAAAATCGAAAAAATCGAAAAAAATCGAAATTTTTCAAATAATCAGATTTTGTTGCGCTAGAAACTTGGAATTCGGAATAAAGGTAGTATTTAGAATGCAAAATAAGAAAAAAATTAAAAAATCTGGAAAATTCGAAAAAAAATTCAAAAATTCGAAAAATTCGAAAAAAATTGAAAAAATTAAAATAATTTGATCTTTTAGCCTTAGAAATTTAAAATTCGCGGTAAAGATAGTGTTTAGGATTCAGAAAATGTTAAAATAAAAAACGCAGTAAAATTCTAAAATAAAATCGAAAAATCGGAAAAAATCGGAAAAATCGAAAAATAAGGAAAATTTGAAAATAATTCGATTTTATAGCGCTAGAAACTTGAAATTTGGAATAAAGGTAAATATTTAAGATACTAAATAAGGAAAAATTCAAAAATATGGATAATTCAAAAAATACCCATAAATTAGTGCAGACGGTATATGAACTCAAAGTTTCTATTTTTTGTCACTCACACACTCACTCATTCTCGCGTCATCAAAAAGATTGGGTAGATCCTGCAGCCATAGAAACTTAAAATTTGGAATAAAGCTAATGTTTCGGATACAAAGAAAGAAAAAATTATAAAATCCGGAAAATTTAAAAAAAAAAAAAAAACATTCGAAAATTCAACAAATTTGAACAAAATTGAAAATTGAAAATAACACGATCTTGTAGTCTTAAAAACTTAAAATTTGGTGTGAAGGTAGTGTTTAGAATTCAGAAAAAGAAAACATCAAAAACACACAAAAAAATCGAAAATAAAATCGAAAAATCGGAAAACTCGAAAAAAAACGAAAATTTTCAAATAATCCTATTTTGTTGCGCTAAAAACTTGGAATTCGGAATAAAGGTAGTACTTAGGATGCAAAATAAGAAAAAATTAAAAAATCCAGAAAATTCGAAAAAAAAAATCAAAAATTCGAAAAATTCGAAAAAAATTAAAAAATTAAAATAATTTGATCTTTTAGCCTTAGAAACCTAAAGTTCGCGGTAAAGCTAGTGTTTAGGATTCAGAACAAGTTAAAATAAAAACGCAATAAAATTCGAAAATAAAATAAAAAAATCGAAAAATAAAAAAAAATTGAAAATAATTCGATTTCATAGTGCTAGAAACTTGTAATTTGGAATAAAGGTAATATTTAAGATACTAAATAAGGGAACATTAAAAAATATGGATAATTCGAAAAAAAAAATTAGAAATTTTCAAAAATTAAAAAAAAAAAAAAAAAGAAAGAAAGAAAGAAAGAAAGAAAAAAAAAAAAAAAAAGTGATAAATTGAAAATAATATGATCTCGTAGTCTTAGAAACTGAAAATTTGGTGTAAGGGTAGTGTTTAGGATTCAGTAAAATAAAAAAATAAAAACACAACAAACATCGAAAATAAAATAAAAAAATCGAAAAAAACGAAAATTTGAAAATAATTCGATTTTGTAGAGCTAGAAATTTAAAATTTGGAATAAAGGCAGTATTTAGGATACAAAAAAAGAAAAAAAAAAAGAAAAAATCTGTAAAATTCGAAAAAACTTATTGTTTAGGATACAGAAAAAGGAAAAATTAAAACACAATAAATTCGAAAATAGAATTAAAAAAAAACTCGAAAAAGATCGGAAATTTCAAAATAATTCGATTTTGTAGCGCTAGAAACTTGTAATAAAGGATACAAAATAAGAAAAAATTAAAAATTCCAGAAAGTTATTTTTTAAAAAAGTCGAAAAAATCAAAAATTAAAAATAATTTTATCTTGTATTCTTAGAAACTTAAAACTTGGTGTAAAGGTAGTATTTACTATTCAATAAAAGGAACAATTAAAAAATTCGTTAAATTCGAAAATAAAATCGAAATATCTTTAAAAAATCGAAAATTCGAAAACAATTTGATTTTGTACTGCTACAAACATTAGTTTTAAGATAATTGTCCTATTAGCTAGTACAACGCCCCTAATTGTTTTATATTATTTCCCCCAGATTATGGTTTTCTTTTCTTTCGTTTACGAATTTCGTTATAGGAAAGTTCCACTATAGACTGGCTACGTTATAGGCGATTTATTTTCTTTCACAGGTTATACTCTATTTACTTCGCATATGAAATATGGATTGTTAAATGATGTTAGCCCCACAAAAATTTTCACCGCTCCCCCTACCCTCCCGACATTACTGGCTGGTTATGGTTTGATAGTTCTTTCTAAATAAAATCATGGTGACTCTAACATTCACTTGATTTAGCTCTAAATTGAACCTAAATGATCCTAAGAAGACGGATAAAAAAATTACCATATTGGCATGACAATCAGGTAACTTATAAGTAAAATCAAAAAATCAATAAATTTATAAAAAGTCAAAAATTTGAAAATAATCTGATTTTGTAGTCCTAGAAGCTTGACATTTGGCAGAAAGGTAGGGTTTAGTATACAAAGTAAGAAAAAATTAAAAAATCCGTAAATGTAAAAAAAAAAAAAAAAAAAAAAACGAAAAAAAAAAAAAAAAAAAAAAAAAAAAAACATCGAAAAAATGAATATAGTTTGATTTAAAAATTTCCGGAAATTTTAAATTTGGCTTTTTTTTTATACTAAAAAGTTCTTTTATGCTAAATGTCAAGTATCTAGGACTGCGAGTAATATCTCAGATGGATAGCACCTATCCTGGAAGCAATTGAAAGTACTTTTGACACTCCCCCTCCCATAACTTAGAGCTGGCCTAGGAACCTGAAATCTCTTTTTATCTACAGTACTTTGCAAACGAAATTAAAGCTTCAAATGTTTTATACCTGTAAATAATAGGGACAGAGTGTGGGCTTAGCGAAAATCAGTGGATGATCTCCAAAAAGAACCCAAAATCAAGAAAAGGAGGATTACTTACAAAAAGAAGTGAAATCTCATCAAAAACATCACCTGTAAAAAATGCAGCCAAGTCTCATAACTCTTTTTCCGTAAAAAGTTCTGAGATCATGTAAAGCCAAGTTTAGCTATCTTATTAACTCTGAAATTTTCATTCACAAATCACTCCTAGTCTCTACATCTTTAGTTAAATAATATTTTGTGACTTGGCAATAGAGTTGCAAAGGCTAGAAAAAACCCGGTTGAAACCTGGGAATAAACCGGGTTTTTTGGGAATATACTTGGTTTTTTGGGAATAAACCAGGTCTTTTGGGAATAAACCTGGGAATAAACCGGGTCTATTGGAAATAAACTGGATTTTTGCAACTCTACTTGGCAATTACGTAGCACGAAAATTTGATGTATATAATTAGTCTTAATCAAATAATACCATGCCATCCCATAAAATATTAAGGTGTAATAACTTCCCTGTGCGTATATAATTAGCCTTAATCATATTATCTCATCCTTTCCCACATAACATAGTAAGGTGTAATAACTTCCCTGTGCTGCGTAATTGCCAAGTCACAAAATAATATTTAACTAAAGATGTAGAGACTAGGAGTGATTTGTGAATGAAAATTTCAGAGTTAATAAGATAGCTAAACTTGGCTTTACACGATCTCAGAACTTTTTACGGAAAAAGAATCATGAGACTTGGCTGCATTTTTTACAGGTGATGTTTTTGATGAGATATACCTTACATTAATACTTAAACACCATGCACACAAATATAAATATATTTTGTATTTAATTGTAATGAAAAAATGGCATCAACAAAGTTATAATGCATAATGATAAAATAAACCCAATGGACAATATTTCCGTGACGTCACAATAAATATGAATTTTTATTCGCTTATAAAACACGCGGATAAGTATTTTTACCGAAATTTAACTTGCAAATTAACGAATTCGGCCTTAAAACCGCGTGCTTTTAATATTTATTATTTCTCTTTTATTCAACCACAGAGTTTAGAAAATAAACTCTGTGCTTCGGAACAGTAGGCGTTATCCGATTATGACGTCAATAGCAGACGTAAAAGTTTAATTGAAAATTACGGTTAATTAATTAAATTTTCGAACAAACGAATGCACGATAACAAATCTGTGTCCAAATAGCTTTCATTTAAAAAAAGAATGATGTAATTTGATTCAGTAGTTTGTTCTCACGGATTGTCGAAAGAAATCGCTTAGCGTTTTAAATATATAGATTTCGATTACAATACTTTCTTCTATTATAGATAGAAGAAAGTAATAACATGTGGACAATCCCTTATCATTCAACGAGTTTTAGTCAGAAACTAAAAAACAGCTCACTCTAACGCCGATATCTCTCTGAATTTTTACGATATTTGACGGATTTTTTTTTAATAAGTTGCTCCATAGAGTTGACTATTAAATTATGTAAAAAGTTCTTGTTATCGTCCGCGCATGCGCAGATAAAAATTATTTTATACAACTGCCCATATTTCCGTAAATATTTAATATATTTATATTTCAATTACACTATATGATTTCTACTACATTTTGTCAATTTTTCTGAAACTGACGTTAAATACCCTGTATTTTATAAGCAAAAAACATGCAAGAATTTTTTTAATTAAAAAAAAAATCGCTATATCTCTATTAATATGCATGCTATTCTTACACAAATGAATACACATATTATACAATGTCTGGTTATGTATATTCTGTAGCAATAGATCATTTCGTGCATTTTATTTTACAGGGCGATCCCGAGTATTATTTTTTTTCCTTAATTTTTTGTTGGTCCCCTAATTGTCCTCCTTATCAAATCGACGTTGATAAATATGAAGTCAAAGCTGTTCTTTTTAATCCTAAAATTCCAAAATATTCTGACATGTATATTTTAAAATATTCGAAAAAATGTCTAAAACTGAAAGTTCCCATCAATTATGGCCATCTAGTGTACAATTGTAAATGCTAAAATATAGAAAACTGTCAAAAATGGATTTTTTTTTCAGTTTCTAGCGATCCTGTTTTTACATATTTACTGTATTATAACTATTTTACTACCATTAGAATTCCTTTTTATGAAATAATTTTGATTCTTCAAAAGTAGAAAATGTATGCTGAAGCTGCTTGCAATAGTATTTCTCGAAATACAATAAAATCTGCAAAAACGAAGGGAATCCTCAATTGTGTATAAGGGAATCCTGCCTTAACCGGATATATTTGACGGTTCCAGCAAAAGGACAGGCATGTAACTATGCCTGCTAAGACAAAAACCTGATTACAATGAAAATTTTTTTTGTCCCTAGTGATTCCATCTTAGTAGGTTTTACTGTAGTTACATTGGCGCATGCAAAGAGAGCATTTAAGACTTAAATAACAATTAAAAACTGATAAGTACAGAAACTGTGGTGTTGTAATGTGTAAAAACATTGAAAAATAACTAAAATGAAAATGCAAAAATATCTAAAAAATTCAATGCTTACCTTTTCAGTGCAAAATACAATATAAAAGATATTGAAAAACTGGAGCAGCCCCTTTGCTTCTGTGACTTTTCATAAAGAAGAAGAGCTTCTTTTTAAAGCTGTGAAATAAGCTTCATACTCATCATCTATATACTTGCGGCAAGCTTAATCTATGTAACTATGTGTTTATCTTTACATTGGTACAGTAAAACCTGCCAAAACGGAGTTGTTAGGCGTTAGGGACCGAAAAAAACCCCTCTACTTTAGCAAGTATATTTCTATGGCTTTCCATTCATTGGGATCATGAAACATTTCTGTTTAAGGTAGAATTCTATCACAGACTGGTTACGTTTTCACAGATTTTACTGTATTTGGATTTTGTCGCAGAAAGAAAACTTGTCCCAAAAGCTTAGCTGGAAGAGGGCAAGGGTAAGATTAAGCCCATAGTATTAAGAAAAGAAAATGTCAATACAAAAGTTCTTTTAACTAATCTGGCTTCTTGTGTGAAACCCATTTTACACTCCCCTGTATGTTCCAGATGATTTTTCTAAAGAAGGAAAAAGGGTTTAATTCATTGGGGCAGAGGCAGTTCTTTAGGAGGGTTATTGTTGATTGGTGGATCTTTCAGCAATATATTAGGTTCTGAAAATATCACACTACGATACTGACAATTGGAAAGAGTGACATATTTTTACTCTTTCATGTTAACTTTTCTTAAACATTTCGCAAAAGATCCATATATTATAAAACAGGGGAGTAAAAACATTTTTTTTTTTTGGGGGGGGGGGGGGGGGGGCTCCTCGTGTATCCACTCCTGGTTACATAATGGGGAAAAACTGTTTGTAGCGTATTTTAATGATGTTACGCTATTTCAAGTATAATAAAATTACATATGTATATATACGGTGAAACAGTTACAGATGTTTTCTTCAATTTACATACATATAACAATAAAAACTGCTAACTCGCAAAGGATCAGCAAAAAATTCCATTTTAGACAGATTTTTGTCTTAGCAAGTGTAACTGTATATTTAGTCTTCTCAACTGGACCATGGAATATTTTCGTTAAGTCAGCATTCCGTTATAGGCATAAGGAAAAAGTTCCATTTTCGCAAATTCTGCTGTTTTTATAATATATATATACAGTATGCCCACTAAAGTCCCTTGCCACCCTCTTAATTTCGGAACGACTGCTGCTATATTCATAAAAATGGTGTCTAGGTATAGTAAAGAAGCCATGCGCTACACAATGAAACCGCCGACAGCACCACCTGGTGGAATGCTGCGGAGTTAGCATTCCTATCTCGAAAATGGAAAGAGATAGAGAAAAAAAAGTTATTTACAAAGTTGTAGAGTATCATCGATTTAGTGCGAAAAGACACCTTGTGGACATTAATGCCAAGAATAGAACGGTTAAAACGCGCATTTGTTTTTTGTGATTTCCTACACTGTGACGTGACAAAACAATCTTAGAAAGAAAGAAACAACCAGTTATGAAACAGCAGGTCTGTGCGACCCCTCCACAAACATTGCAGGACATTAAACGACGCTATTATGGACGCTTGTGCCAACGTGTCACCATCTATGCTCCAACGTGTGCAACGTGAAATTCAAACAAGCATCCAAATATGCATTGCAGCTGACGGTGAGAAGTTTGAAAATCTAAAATTGAGGTATATTATTATAACTAGTTGCTTTTTTCTTTCTAAGATCGTTTAGTCCCGTCACAGTGTAGAAAATCACGAAAAGACAAATGCGTGTTTTAACCGTTCTATTCTTCGCATTAATGTCCACAATGTGTCTTTTCGTACTAAATCGATGATGCTCTACAACTTTGTAAATCACTTTTTTTCTCTATCTCTTTCCTTTTTTGAGATAGGAATGCTAACTCCACAACATTCCACCAGGTGGTGCAGTAGGCGGTTTCATTATACTTTAACATACCTAGACACTACTTTTATGAATATAGCAGCAGCCGTTCCGAAGTTAAGAGGGTGGCAAGGGACTTTAGTGGGCATACTGTATACACTATATTGCCAAAGGTGACCGGTCACTTGCGATTTTAGACGTTTTGTTAACTACCTAGAAAAATACATGAGGAATTAACCTGAAACTACAGTTGTGTAAACAGTATAGTAAAGGTTATATATTTCCGCGAAGATTTTTTTCACGAAACCTCATAGGGGACTGTCAACAAATTGAAAAAGAACGAATATCTTTTGGATAACCCTGTAAAAACTAATGTAGCAAAAGTGTACAAACTGGAGATTATTAATAAGTGGCTTATTGTAATATACTGTGTTCTTTTTTATGAAGATAGCATGTATACTCGTAGAGAAATTAAGGTTTTTATAAAAAAAAGTCCCGAATTTCGCCTAGTTTTTTGCTTATAATTTGCAGAGTTCTTAATATAAAAAAAAAGTTATTTTCAGAAAATATGACAAACAACATTGTACATAACATTCTGTAATCAGAATTAAATAATAATAAAAATTGGATGAAAAATGAGCAGGTTTACTAAAAATGTTTCACTGCGCATGCGCGAATGCAATCAAAATCTAATATGCATAATGTATTAGCTAAGTATATAGAGCAACTTTTGTGAAAGTCTCAAAATCATAGCTTAAAAATTCTGAAAATTATTGTCGATAGAATAAGCTCGAAATCCGTTGTTTCCAAAAGGAAGCAAAAATATGAGGGGTTGTATTCAAATATAGTAGTACGTGCAATATTGTGTACGCTATCTTGGCACTAATCAACAGATATTTGATACAACCCCTCATCTTTTTGCTTTTTTTTGGGAACAACGGATTTCGAGCTTATTCTATCGACGATAATTTTCAGAATTTTCAAGCTATGATTTTGAGACTTTCACAAAAGTTGCTCTATATACTTAGCTGATACATTATGCATATTATATTTTGATTGCATTCGCGCATGCGCAGTGAAACATTTGTTAGTAAACCTGCTCATTTTTCATCCAATTTTTATTATTTTTTAATTTTGATTGCAGAGTGTTATGCACAATGTTGTTTGTCATATTTTCTGAAAAGAACTTTTTTTTACATTAAGAACTCTGCAAATTATAAGCAAAAAACTAGGCGAAATTTGGGACTGTTTTTATAAAAACCTTAATTTCTCTACGAGTATACATGCTATCCTCATAAAAATGAACATAGTATATTACAATAAACCACTTATTAATAATCTCCAGTTTGAACGCCTTTGATACATCAGTTTTTACAGGGTTATCCAAAAGATATTCGTTCTTTTTCAATTTGTTGACAGTCCCCTATGGGGTTTCGTGAAAAAATCTTCGCGGAAATATATAACCTATACTATACTGTTTACACACCTGCAGTTTCAGATTAATTCCTCATGTATTTTTCTAGATAGTTAACAAAACGTCTAAAATCGCAAGTGACCAGTCACCTTTGGCAATATAGTGTAGTATTTATGTTATATGTACATTAAAAGCTGTCTATAACAGATATCTTGTTTTAAATGGAAACGTTAGATGGTCCTGACATGGATTACCATACAATCATACCTGCTAAAATAAAAACCTGTCTAAAATAGAATTTTCCACTGATATTTTGTCTTAGCACTTTTTAGTGTACATATCTATACAGTAAACCTGTAAAAACGGAATCCTTTCTTAAAAGGGAGTTTCAGGATACCGACGAAAAGAACACTGTACAATTACACCTCTTTAGATGGAAACCTGTCTAAAATGGAACTTTAATCCAGTCCCTACCAATCACGTTTTGACAGCGTGTGTGTACATGTAATAAAATTATTTCGATTAACTTTATAAATTAAGGTATTGCATTATCAATTTATTAATAATAAAAAAAAAGGCATGTGTAAAATAAAGTAAGATTAATCTCTATACTTGCAGCTAATGTTACAATGAAATAACATTACTATATATATAAATATCTTTTCCACAGACCACAATTTGAGAAACTTTGTTTTGAAGCATTAAATGTTTTTCTCCCCTCTCTCTCTCCTCTTTTTAACTGCTTGCTATTGTCATCTCTGTGGATAGTGCATACTAGTTTTAGTTTTGATGGGGAAAAAAGCTTCTCAATCTACACAGTACAATTATTCTTAAAATAAAATCTGCTATAAACAAAATATTGAAGGCTACACTTTCATTACTGGGTTCCTCAGTGATTGTAAAAAAGCTTTGTTACTCTTTGCACAAGAATTTTTAAAACATGTATGTGGGTGTCAGAGATAGGAGAGGGGGTGGGTGGCAAGATGCACACATGAGGTGAATTAAAATGCATGCATAATAGTAAAAAAGTTGGCAACTCCTAGCATACTGGTATTTACAGCCTCTAAAATTCGGATAATTTGGTTTTCGTCTTGCACTTCTTCTCTTATTTAAAGTTCCTGCATAGTTGTGTTTCACTTAAAATTTTATGAGTCAGCCCGACTCGCTAATCATAAAATTTGAATCATAAATAAAAAAAAATAATCATAAAAATTGTTTTTGGGATCTTGAAATTAATCTGTCAGGATGTCATATCCAGGAAAAATCGCTTTCATGCTATACCTGCTCTTCGCACAGGTATAAATCATTATAGAAAGCATAAAAAGTGTGCAAGAACAAGAACTGCCAAAAATTGAAATGAAATATTAAAATATTGCAAATAGTTGGTATGCGAAGTGTAACAATTTATTATCTTATACGCACTCAGAGAAAATATGGTTCCAGAGGCAAGGTGGGCATCAAACAAAAATGTTGTTAGCAATAATATTGTTTTAACTGTGTGAGACTTATGATATTGATATTAAATAGGCCAATTGGCTCTGAACGTGATTCTGAAGGTTCCCCCCCCCAACAAATAATAATAATAATAATAATAATAATTTAATAATAATTACAGCAGTTAGAGTTTTTCCCATTTATCTGGAGTGAAGCTCGATCGACCAGGTGAAAGGACCAAGTTCTAATGAAATCTGAAGTATTATTTTAGTTAACTTTTCCTCAAAGTAATGTTTTGTTGTTTATAAACTTCTCCATAGAAGTTTTATTTCTTTAAGAGGCTCACTTAATTGGTATAGAATAACAATGCTATCTCTTGTTGTATGAACAATCAGTTGAAACACTAATAAAACCACTAACATCACTTTGAAATAACACTGTTCAAGGGTTAAAAAATATATATATATATATTATTATTATGCTATGAAATTAATACATTCATAGACTATGGTACAAAACAAATAAAAATGTGAAAAAATGAATTATTTTTATTACATCAGTTAAAAAATAAATGAAGTCTATCATGAAAAAGTTATTTTGTTGACATTTTTCTCTTACATTTTGTATGTTTCCCATATAAGCAGTAATCTGCATATTTTCATTCTATTTGCTGCTGTATCTTTCACTGTGTTCATCAGAAAAAGCTCCCAATTATCCAGAAAAAAAAGCCCAACTGAGAATGCAGAAAGTACAAATTTAGAGACATATTGCATCCCGATGCCTTAACCCCTTGGGAACGAGTGACATGTATACATGCCGCAATAAGATGCTCACAATCCTCAATTATTCCCACCACTTATTTTTATTGTAAGTTTTGCCTCATTAAATCATAGCATTTCTGCGATTAAATTAGGTGAAAATTTCTGTTTTGAAAAGCCGGTGGTAGAAGATTAAAAATTCTGTAAAGGACGCTCGTTGCGAAGGAGTTAAATGAGGAGAGTAGATTCTCCAAACAACTCTCTATTCTTTTTTTTTTTTTTAATATATATATAATTTTGAGACTGTTTCCCAAACAATTTTTACATACTTTTTCGAAAGCATCCCATGCTACTTTCTCGACAGCGTTCGGTTTATTTTTGAAGCAGGATCTTGAAATAGTTGTTCCATTTGAGGTCCAACAATTTTTTTAGGTAGATTTCGTAAGAAATACTACTTATTACATTCTCCTCTAAGTTTGAATTTTTGAAAAATTTTTGCAGATCTACGCCGATTATGACTCCCAGAATCCAAAAACACCCGCAGTTAAAAACTTTATATATCTATCTATCTATCTATGTCACTTTTTTATGGACACGATAACTCCAATAATTCTGCACAAATCTCTTCCAAATTGATACATAAAATCAAGGGGCATAAAATCTCTGTCAAGTTCGGGCAAAATTGAACCGGGGGGGGGGGGGGGAGGCTTTTTTGTGAAAACAGAAAAAAACCCATAATTTCTTAATTATGATACGTATCAAATCCGTTTAAAGTTATTACTACTTCTAGGAAAAAGGCCGAAAATTTATGTATGACAAATTTTTGATATCATTAAACATGGCCCCCAGGTGGGGGGGGGGGGATTAGAAGAAAAAAATTAGACTTCGTCAATTCCCAAGATATCAAATCCGATTAAATTTATTGTAAATCTCTTTAAAATTATCTACAACTTTTATATTGACAAATTTTTTATAGGACCAACTCTCATGACAAAAAAAAAAAAAAAAATCTTGAAGAAACCATCCAAATAAATTTCAATGAAAGTAAAATAATATTTCCCTCCAGTCTATACTATCCATCCATAATAAGAGAAACCATAGAGATACTAACACGCAAAAATACAATATGTAACGATGCGGCATCTTTTAATTTACCGAAACTGTGGCTAGAGTTACTCCATGGTCAAATATATGAAAATAAACAACCAAGTAAAAAATAATAGATAACGTGCGTAATTTTTAAAAAAGTACATGAAAATAATAACTTCAAAGCCCGTGCAACTTTAGAATATTCTCATTTTGTTTTTGAAAATGACTCGGAAAGAGTCGAAACATGTAAAACAACTAATAAAAGTTATTTTAATTTATATTAAGGTGTTAATTTTACGCCTTTAGCATTTAAAAATAATGTATTATTACAAGGTGTTATAATTTATTATATTGTTACAACTTTTATATTGACAAGTTTTTTATAGGACCAACTTTTACGGTAAAAAAAAAAAATTAAAAACAAAAAAATCCCTGCTGGCTCCACCTACAGGCAGAGGTATATTTCGAAGTAGGTGGTCCCAACTGCCACATCATGGCAAATAGGTCTTTCTTCTGCAATTCCCAATAAACAGGTGCCCCACGGTCTGCGTCTTTGAAATCTACCTGTGCCTGTAGGCCGAGCCTTTAGGGATTTTTTTTTATTTTGGCCTTGCTTTTCATACCTGAAAATTTGTGTATCGAATATTCCTTCACTGTCTTTATTCCTTGTTTTAACAAATTTTTTAATGATGTTTTATGATGAACATGTTTTATATAAAGAGGAGGTAAATATATATTTTATATTAAACAATATACTCTACATATCCACCTCAACAGTGACACTAACAAAGAAAAATTAGTATGTGATGGAGCAATTTGATTGCCATGTTTGAACATTGCATTGTTAAACCTGTCGGAAAAAAATCATTATTTTTAAGGGGAGTATTTTGATGTCAACAAGTGTAATATGCAGAATATCAAAGAAAATTTTTAAATTGAAACTAGTCAATTCTTTTTATATAAAGAGTACAGCTGAGATTTTTGAAAGACTTTTCCTTTTTCAACTAAAGCAATTCAGCATTTTTCAATTGTTTTTATTATTGGTGGTACAGAAAATGGGATTTGGGAAAGTGAACATTAACCTTTAAATACCGTAAAACTTTGATTACCTGCGGTCATGGAACCATCGCTGTGACAGATTAGAGAATTGTAGAGATAATGGAAATGTGTCTGCCCCCCTCCCTCCCACTCTCTCACACACATATCCACAATTGGGATGATGAAACACAAAGATTAAATTTTAATGCAGGATTTTTTTGTATCGTATACATACTAATCAAGATTAGAATTGTAAATTGATTATACTTCTATAGCTCCTTAGCTCTCATATTAGTACATTATATAAATGAACCATTCAGTGCATTTAGAAAGCATTCGGAAGCTTTCTCCAATATGCTTATAGAATCATTTTCCAGTTGATATACATCAGTAAAAATCAACACATAATGAAAAAATGTTTTATAATCTGTCTGTCATGTTTTATTTCTAGTGACTGAGGAATAAATAGTAAGTGGCAGTTACATGAGTGATCGATAATAGAAGTTTTACTGTGTTTTCTGAAAGAGCATTTTTACTATTTTTGACGCAGGAACAGGCATCGCCAGGTCAATTTGTTAGCCTTAAGTTAACCAAGTCAATTGTTAGCCTAAAAATTGTCAGTCATATTTTGATAGTTTTCTAGGATGTACCTGTAAAATGCGAGTAAATATGAACACTGTTCATGTTCAGTTATTCTCATAATGTTAAACAGCTGCATGCTTGCCAACCTCACATAAAACTGCTTAATTTCACCCAAGTCGAATAATCACGTTTTTAATTAACAAATTTATTTAATTAAATGTATCTACATAGCACATATTTTGTTTTATTTCTTAAGTAAAATTATTTGACTTTGGTCAATTTGAACAGTTTTACGCAAGGTTGGCAAGTACGGATTTAAATTTATTTTAATTTAACAGTAAATAATTATAATAGATTTTATAATTATTTACTTATAGCCATCTTATGTATACCATGTGATTTCTGCATATATTGTAAAAATAAAATATATTTCATGAAAATATATTTTGCTTTATTCATTTATTTGTTTTTATCTCTTTTAGCATCATGAACAAGTATTCAAGTATGTGGATACTTTAGAATCTCTGCTGTTCACAAGTGATATTGATCATCATATTTTATCTGTATTTCAGCAATTTTGTGCTTTAAGCATAATTTGTGGACTGAAAAAGAAAAAACATTTTATTTGTACACCATCCATCATTTTCATATATAAACATATTTTCACTCAAAATACTTGTTCTATCTCATTGATTTTTATTTTAGGAATGGGGAATATCAACAATATCAGTTGCATTAAAACTCTTGCAAAATATTGGGTACCAAACTTGCTTAATTTTAAAGGATTGACAACGGATGGCGTAAACTGTAAATAGCAACGGTAAATGTCTGATGTTATGACAGTCAATAACATATGAAAACACTGTCATTAGCAGGGCTGCGGAGTCGGTGGGGAAAATGACCGACTCCGACTCCGACTTTGACTCCTGAAATTTTAAAGGAACCGACTCTGACTCCGACTCCGGGATGGCTAAAGTACTAGTATTGCCTGTTGATTCCTATTATTCAGATTGCTTCATTGCTGTCATTTGTTTTGCAATAGTAATGGTCGTTTTATTAAATTTGTCATTAAATAAAGGAAATATTACTATTTTAAAAAAAAGTGGCAGCAATCAAGCAATCAGAATAAAAAAAAACTCAATTGGCAACACTGCATCCTGCTGTTACATTCCTGTTTGACCTTGCATATAATGTGCCTATCAACTCAGGGGTCGATGTAGGTTTTTTTTTCTTAGGGCCCATTTTGTGACAAGTAAAGGTTATTTTTGTGAAATTTATTATATTTTTGTGAAAAATAACATCTTGTAATGAACTATATACTAAATATAAACTAGAGATTTCAATTAAAAACAGTTTTCATGTATGCTGTACACTGGACAGTATATTGGGACTGTTTAACCTGAGTTTCCTTGTATATATAGTCCAAATATAAAAATAATAATTCAGTTTATAAATTTAAAATTACATAGAATTTGTTTAATTTCAATTCAAAGTGTCTAAAAAACAAGCTGGAGTCGGAGTCGGAGTCGGCCTGTTACTTAGTGACTCCGACTCCGACTCTTTTGCCCCCAAAATAGGCCTGACTCCGACTCCACAGCCCTGGTCATTAGGCTTTAAGAATCAGTATATTTGATTTATTTGAAGGGTAAACAACAGATGTGCTTTGTACATTGAAAATGCAATGTGCGGGAAGCATTACATTTATATTTCCATTTTAAAAAATCTGCAGCTAGAAGTTTCCATTTGCTGACTGAAGCTTATGGAGATTGTGCTCCATCGATTTCGACGTGTAAGTATTGGTTTCAACAATTCAAAGATGGCGATTTGGAATTGGATAACAAGAAGCACCCTATCCATCCGAAAAAGTTTGCAGACTTAGAATTGGAGGTATCGCTGGATGCAGATCAATATTAAACACTTAACGGCCATCTCGAAATGTTTTAAGTTAATGAAAGTGGTTCACACTCAGAAAAAGGAATTGATTAAAACTACAAAACATTTTTATTGAGTACATTTTGGTTGTTTTAGCAAAATTCAAGTAAAATTGAACCATTTTACTTCAATTAACAAAACATTTTTTGCTGGCGATACAAAAATTTTTTTGGAATGAGGAATTTTCACGTTTTCTAATTTTATTTCTATATAATAGAAAACAGAAAGATAAGAAGAACAGTATGTTTTTTTTTTTTAATTTTGAGCTGTAATTGTTGACTTCTGACAGTTTTTATAGCGCACTATTTACCGTGTTCCGAAAACGACACTTTTTACTACGCCAGTCTTGTGACGTCATAGTTCATGACAAGGAGAGAAACGCAGCATTTGTTTACGCTTTGGATAGCGCGTTTGAGGGTTTTCTTTTCTTCTTGTAATAAAATTCGTGGGTATTACATTATCAAAAGTAATAGAATCTTTAAGAAAATACAAATGTACTAAAGATCTAAACAACTCGCAAACTACAAAAAAATTATCCTTAATTTTTTAAGACCTTTTAAAAAAAATAGTATAATACAAAAACAGTTAAAGTAAGTTTGATTTTCTCCATTAGCATTTAAATTTTGAAAGAAAAAAAATGATTCCAATATAAAATATTTATACCAGTTATAAGTTATACGATATTGTGTGTTAGAATAATTATTTTTTATTAGAAAAAAAATGATTTTTATAAATCATTCAATATACTACAGAGGCAAAAGCATTTCTGGTAATGTGTGACAGATATTTGAGAATTTGAGGGTAATCTGCTAACGTTACAATAATTTTACAAAACTCCTTGATTCATTTATATACATTATTAAAATATAAAGTAAGGAAATGATTGTTTGGATTAATTTAATTCATAAAATTAATATCTTTTGAATGAAAATATAAATTAATTGGAATTTAACTCAAAACAAGAATTTGTTGATAAATTTTATCACCAAACATGATGGTTTCTTTTAATTTATAACTTAGATGTATTGATTCTAGTTTTTTTTTTTTTTTTTTTTTTAATATAACATTACAAACCCCAATGTTAAAGTACCTTTCATATTTTTGTTTGTTTAACCAGGTGGAAATAATTTAAGAAGTATAAATACTTTTTTATCACTTTTTATTTAAACATAACAACCTATATATATAATATATGTACAAATTTGATATGTGTCCAAACAGTCAGATACCAGTATATAATTAATGTTTTTTGCATAAAAGAAAGACTGAAATTTATAATTAACCTGAAAAAAAAAATGTATTTCTGTGACGCGTCAGTATTTTTTAGCTGAAATCAAAATATAAGCTTTGATTAGGAAAAATAATAAGATATTTATGCATTTGAATTAGATATAAATAAACACACACACACACACATATCTATCTATCTATATACATATATATGCCCTCCTAACAATTATGCTCGACAACTCCCATCCAGACCCCCACAGGCTTTAAAAACACGCCAATTTTCTTCGTTTAAAAAACTTTATCTGATTATGGAAGGTTAAATGATATCATAAGAAGTGGCGATGTCCTGTAATCAGGTTGCCGTTTATTTCCCTTTGAGTGGGGGATTTTCGGCGCCCCAGACCGCATCCACTGTTGTCGCAAAAGCTGACGTCTGTTTTCGTGATTAGTTAAGAAAGATCAATTAAAGATTTGAAAATCAGCTGTTATAAAATAGTTAAGGGGATTCTAAAATGGCCTTCTCAACAACGCGATTCATTTTTAAACGCAAAAGCATGAAATTGGCAGGCATAACTATTGAAGCTATTTAAAATCGAAATGAGTTTTCCATTTTTTTAATAAATAAATTACTTATCAAGTTATAACCAATTTGTATCACGTGACATACTTTTTCCCTTTTCTCGTGCTGCCGTGTCGAGAATTCAGTTCAAAACGCCGACTTTGACAGCATTTTTTGAAAGATCTTCTGCTTTTCCCAAAAAAGAGAATACGTCTTTGATTACATAGTTTCTGAATAAGAACACCTGCCTATTTCATGCGTTTCCTAACAAAAATGAATTCAGAAATGTGTCAGAAAGTATCTCTTTTGGATTTAACAGTTTTAAGTTAAAACTGTCGCTGCTTCCCGAAGTTTTATAATGCTTAGAAAAAAGTTTTATTTTACATGCTATAAGAAAATCGTTTATATGATGTAAAAATGACGAATTAAATATATATCGTTTTAATTAGGAGTGATTTTTAACATTCATTGCTTTTCGCACGTAATAATTTAATTATTTTAAAGTTTCTTTATTTTTTTACAATCGGGTGTAAATAAATGTTTCGATTGAAAAGTATTTGTAAATGTTATTACATATTTAGGCTATTTTAAAACGGGTAACAAAGGGAAATGAAATGTTATTTCAAACTATGAATTAAATCTTTATTTAGATAATGAAATTTTGAATGAAAAATTTGAAAAATACTTTAAAAATTTAACAAATTAAAAAAATGTTTGCATCTTGCACACCACAATCTAGTCAAGTATGCCTACGAAAGATTATTAAATTGCTATGCATAACAATATAATAAAATATAACACATTGTAATAGTATATTACTTTTAAATGCTAAAGGTGTAAAATTAACAACTATAATATAAATTAAAATAACTTTTATTAGTTGTTTTACATGTTTCGACTCTTCTGAGTCATTTTCAAAAACAAAAACTCAACTGTTTTGTTTTTGAAAATGACTCAGACGAGTCGAAACATGTAAAACAACTAATAAAAGTTATTTTAATTTATATTATAGTTGTTAATTTTACACCTTTAGCATTTAAAAGTAATATTGCTATGCATAGTTTTTGATCCTATAAAAGTTTTTAAATGAGCTATTTTGACCAATTTTAACATTAAATAGCTAATAAAATGATTTTTCGATTTAAAAACTGCTTGCTTCAGCGTATTTATTATACATTTCTCTACAAAACTACATGTTTTCATGTTGTTATATGCAATAATTACTGTATTATAAGCCGAGAAAGTCAAAATGTCACAATAAATTCAATTACGTCAGCGGCATCAGCATTAGTTAAGTACCTTTTTTTAGAATAGTGAGATACAACGAAAATGAGAGATTGATAAAAATATCGTAAAGACTAAAGTAGAAATAAATTTCGAGATAAAAAAATTCAAAATGCTTGCAAAACCCGAGCCGAGAACCAAAACGCCGCTTGCAAACAAAATGTAAACATTGGCACATCGTGAACAGTGACGTCATAGCCAATCACGGAGCGTTTTCAAGTCGCGTGGTTTTCTCGTAACTTCAAACCTAATTTAACAATTATTGAACGATTTTTCTACATTTTTGAGAACATTTTTGAAATTTATGAGCCTGGAATTATCAGAAAAATATAAAGTTGGCCGATTACCTCATGTGTGCAAATTCCTCATTGCAAAAAAAAAAAAAAAAAAAAAAAAAAATGGTTTTCAACAAAAAAAAAAAAAAAAAAAAAAAAAATTGTTGATTCAAACAAAATTTCCATAAAAAATTTGTTTGAATCAACAATTTTTTTTTTTTTTTTTTTTTTTTTTTTTTGCAATTCCAAAAAAAATTTTTGTATCGTCAGCAAAAATGTTTTGTTAATTGAAGTAAAATGGTTCAATTTTACTTGAATTTTGCTAAAACAACCAAAATGTACTCAAAAACATGTTTTGTAGTTTTAATCAGTTTCTTTTTCTGAGTGCAAAAGAAAGGAAATTGGGTGTCATACGAATTGAGGCCTAGGGACATCGAAAGACGTTTTTGTACATGTGAGCTGCTGCTTCAACGGCAAAGAAGGATGGATTTTTGGCATCATATTCTTACTGGGGATGATACATAATCCCAAGCACAAAAAAATCATGATGCCATCCTGCCCAACCATTCACATCAATAACAAAGCCAAATATCCATCATTCGAAGGTAACACTCTGTATTTGGTGGGATCAGAAGGAGGTCATCTATTCAGAGCTATTTAAAACTAGTCAAACCATTACTGGGGATCATTACCGAGAACAACTTGTAAAGCGGAACCATGAATTGAAATCAAAACGACCGGAATACGCCAGAAGACACAAGGTGATTTTTCCAGCACAACAACAATCAGCCCAATCTCAAGTACAGTAAAGGAAACACTAGAGATGCTTGGATGGGATGTGCTACCCTCACCCGCCTTATTCCCAGGCCTTGCTCCTTTGGATTACCACTTGTTTTGATCTATGCAAAATAACCTTTCTTAATAATGCTTTAGTTTCTTTGAAGATGTCCAAAAATGGCTCAATTCATGGATAGTCTCAAAAGAGAAGCCATTCTTTCACCGAGGAATCAGTCTTTTACCGGAAAGATGGGAAAAAGTGTAATATGTAATATAATATCGCAGAATTTCGACTTCTAACATTAAGGTTTTCATTATTATTTAAACAAAATTTTCATTCTAAACTCAAAATACATATTTAACATTAACTGCACAACTTTTCTTTTTCACAATCTTTATCTGAACATTTGGATTACTAGTACTAAACTTTGCAAAGTTTGATGCTAGATAATGATATTTTGAATATAATATTTGTTTAATTGCCAGTCTCCTCCTCCCCATAAAACTGGCCCGTACCTCTCCGCTAACTCTTGGTTTCTAATAGATTCCCAGGCCTTCAAAATTGGATTACTAACAGATTACAGCGCTTTCAAATTTGGGTATCTAAGGTTCCTGAGCCAACAAAATTTGGATATCTAAGGTAGCCATTGACAGAAAAACTTTTTTTCACAATCTTTATCCGAAAAATTAGATTACTAGTACTAAATTTTGCAAAGTTCGATGCTAGAGAATGAGATTATGAATAGAATATATTTTTAATTGCCAGTCTCCTCCTCCCCATAAAACTGGTCCGTACCTCTCCGCTAGGCCTGGGCGATATCTCAATTTCAATATTGAGATATATCGTGATATCGAGGGGGGGATGGGGTCAGTTCTGTTAAGTTTTATACAAAAGCGAAGTAGGGTGAGCGCTGAAATCGCTAAAGTCAAACTGATGGGAAATAGGCAAAATATTTGGTTAAAATTTAGATATATTTTTAAAATAGTGTTCTTAGCGATGAATTAAAATTTCGCCTTTTTTAGGGACCGTAGCTACTAAAACCTCATCTGGCACCAAAAATGGAAATTTTAAATACCACCATATTCCATTATTAGAGTGATTACTATAAATAATGTCTTTTAGAGACCATTACTGGCATAAAAAAAGAAATATCTATGAATAACATAAAATAAGTTTATTATTCGCCAATTTGCACTTTATGCATTTTTAGCTTCTTATGAAATCTCTAACAAAGGAATGAGACTGGTTATTGCAAAGATTCAAACAAATATTTTCGGTTTGCTAGTTGTAATTATTGATTAGCTTCACCCCCTTCCTTCACTAAATTTATAATATAATAAACTTAACAGCATATCATATATTCTAATATGAACAAATCTTGTGTGTGTGTGTGGTTATATATTATATGCAAATTTTATCTTAAAAACGGCTCTAAAGATTTTGACGAAATTTTGTATCCTACCGTTTTGGGGCACCAGAAAACCATTGAGCTAGGTCACGTGTTCGAGAAAATTCGATTAGTGGGTCATTTTGGGTCAGGGTCAAGCTAATTCTATCTAAAAAACGGTTCAAACGATTTTCACTAAATTTTGTATCTTGCCATTTTCGGGCACGAGAAGACTATTGCGCTAGGTCACATGTTCGAGAACTTTCGATTAGTGGTCATTTTTGGGTCAACCCGGGTCACGTTAATTTTATCTAAAAAACGGCTCTAACGATTTTGATTAAATTTTGTATCCTACGAGTTGCTGGCATGACAAAATCATTGCGCCAGGTCACATGTCCGAGAAAATTCGATTAGTGGGTCATTTTTGAATCACTGTGGATCAAGCTAATTTTATCTAAAAAACGGCTCAGACTATTTACACTAAATTTTGCATACTATGGTTTCCGGGCACGAGAAGACTGTTGGGCTAGGTCGTTTGAGAAAATTCAATTAGTGGGTCATTATGGGTCAAGCTAATTTTATCTAAAAAACGGCTCAGTCTATTTACACTAAATTTTGCCTCTTATTGTTTTTGGGCACGAGAAGACTGTTTGGCTAGGTCACATGTTCGAGAAAATTTGATTAATGGGTCATTTTGGTCATGGGTCATGATATCTGAACTCAAAGCTAATTTTTACCGAACATAGCTCGGTCTTCTCTGCTCGTATTACATTAAAACAATCAGCAATTTCTTGTACTGATATATTCAAGATCCCAAATAACCGAAATAAACACTTCAGAGAAACATTATCTATCATGTAAGTTATCTAAACAGAATTTATTTTACTTTAGCATTACAGTCAGTGATGAATTCAGAGGTGACACTGAGCCCCACCCCCTAGAGTTCCCACATTTTCCATAAATTAATATCCTGAAAGTGCAACCCCCTCCCCCTCTCAATACCATAATGCCATGAATGCCAACGAAACACCGGGAGGTGCAAGATATTGAAACAGTCCGCATCATGCAATACAGAAATTTAACAAATAAAAATATCAATCTCTCTTTTTTTTTCTCTTTTTCGTCAGGGAAGATAATTTTTCAACACATAAACACAAAATAAAATAATTAAAAACTTGTGTTGTATGAAAGTTTCAGCAAGGCATATCCCCCTGACGCAAATTTCTTAGTATTTTCTTGTGTTAGTGCATAATTAATCATGCCACTTGGAGATAAGTATTTTTTTTCCACATCAAAATTCACAGAATTAAATTTCAAAACTCAAGAAGGGGCAATTGTCCTCCCTTCCTGGAGCCCATGATAATGCACCTCCCCCCCCCCCCCACACATGATTACAACTTATAATCATGAAGAAATATATCTTTTCTTGTTTGCTGCACCCTCGCGTAAACTGTTTTTTAATATCTCATTTGTAGGGAAGAGTGTAGAGGGAATCGGTTTAAAAATAGGGAAAAAACATTTCAACTCACTTTATTCTATTAAGATTGAACACTGTGTTAAAATTGCATAATATTCATTTCCACTGTTGCAAATAAAATCTATATCTATACTAATAAAAGAAAGTTTCGCTCTGTGTGTGTGTCTCTCTCTCTCTCTCTCTGTGTGTGTGTGTGTCTGTTGGCGATGGCTAGGAAAATCTAGCTCACCTAGAAGTCTGTAAATTTAGATTTAGGTGTCCAAACCCTCTCCGTGTACCTGAGCGTCAGAATCTATATACTAATAAAAGAAAGTTTCGCTCTGTGTATGTGTCTGTCTGTGTGTGTGTGTCTGTTGGCGATGGCTAGGAAAATCTAGCCCACCTAGAAGTCTGTAAATTTAGATTTAGGCAGTCCAAACCCTCTCCTGGTGTACCTGAGCATCAGAATCTATATTGTACTAATAAAAGAAAGTTTCGCTCTGTGTGTGTGTCTGTGTGTGTGTGTGTGTGTGTTGGCGATGGCTAGGAAAATCTAGCTCACCTAGAAGTCTGTAAATTTAGATTTAGGTAGTCCAAACCCTCTCCTGGTGTACCTGAGCGTCAGAATTTTAATATTTTAATTACTTTCTGAAATATTAATTAAAATGCACAAAGAACTCTCATTAAAAATACGCTTTTATTCTCTTGGGTTGGTTGGTTCACTGGTTGATTGCATCAATTCTTCACAGAAGTAATTAAATAAACCAGAGTAGCGATGCATAAATAAGGATTTCTAACTAAATAGTGTCAATATGGATTGAAGTTATCAGCGTAGAGGAGCCATGCGATTATCGCGCCACCTGTACATGACAAATTACACATATACGTCGCACTGATTGAAATATTTTCCAGGCACATTTTTCTTCATGACAATTAGTCGGGTTTAAGTTTTTTTTTTTTTTTTTTACATGGCATTTATTATTATGATGGAGATTGTTAATACAGAAAACTTTATTTAACAGATTCTTTTTTATATTTGCGGGAATGAAGAGGGGCAAGGGTCTAATTACATTTAAGCTTCAAGGTGTATTTCTAGAAAGCAGTTACCAGAATTTCCGAATAATAGTGTAAGCCAAATTTCAAATTAAGTTCCTAGTTTAACGAAATGAATCAATCATTAAAGATGTATTGTGATACTCCTAATTAGTTATTTGCTGAAGGCCACTTGAACAACCCCCGCCCCCCTCCCGGCCCGTCCTTCAAGGTTTTTTCTCTAACTCTGCTCGGTTTCCATATCTCAGCAACTATCTTTCCGATTTCAACGCAAATGATTTCAAACATTATAATTAATTTAATAGTCACCCTTTATAACATTAAACTAAATTTATGAGTAGCAGTTACCACTATTTACGAATAACAGTTTAAGCCAAATTTGTAATTAAATTCAAAGCTTAAGGAAACGAACGAATTTTGAAAGATGCATAGTGGTCCTCCTAATTAGTCATTTGCTAATGGGCACTTGAACACATTGACGGATCTAAGGGGGGGTTAGCCGGGGCAGCTGCCCCGGGTGCAAGACTTGGGTGGGCGCAAAAATGAGGAATCATAATAGATTAAGAATAAAGAAAATTAAAAATTCACATGAAAAGATATTCAATTTTATTTTGTTCAACGGCGGATTGCTTTCATTGCATAAGGATCAGAAATGAAAAATAAATTAATTTGTATTACATTATATAAAATATCACATTGCCACCAGTATTTTTAAGAAATTTTTATTTATTTAATATTTAAAGATTTTGCGTCATCTTTTTTCCGAAATCTTTTTATGTTACTAATTAAAAACAACATAAATGTCCAAAAACATATACGTACCATTTTATAAAATACTTTACTAAAGGTGCTTTCATATACAAAACTGTATTTCTACATAGATAACCGAGCGCTTTCGAACAAACTTTTGCTCATCTTCAGGGTTACAAATCAAAACGAAAGTACAACAAATGGCAAATGGCGATAAACTAGTAAGAACATCGGTCACTGCTGGAGAATGGAACAAACCATTAAAACAAACCAACAGGGGTGGGAGGCACTGGGAGGCTTGTAATAATCATATTTCGGCTTGAACAATTCCTAAGAGTCTATACCATAATTTGTTCCCAAATACTTATTTTATAAAGAGTTTCTTTATACGAATCGATGTGTATTTATTTGGTAATGATTCTCATCAATAACCCATTGCCGCATTTCTATTTCAAGACTTTAAAACAAACCTGCACATGTTGACTTGGAGACCTTTTTATCAGCGCACAAGGGCGGGGCGATCGCCACATCGCCGCTCCTTTGAATCCACCATTGTTATACATAGATAAAGTTACTGTTTCTAACTGATGTATTTATATTTATTGTACATTGTTTGAATAATCGTGTAAATTTTTGAGAAATTTTGTAACATATAAAATAAAAAAAGAAACACCCGTATACAGAGTTAGACAAATCCAAGTGACTTGAATTCGAAAGGCTCACTTTACATAATCCTCGTTCATTAAAGGAATTAAAAGAAAATGCAAAATTAAAAATTTTTTAAAAAAATGTAAGAAGAATAAATTGCAATTTTTAGAAATTTTTTAAACTGTCAAGTTTAAATGCATATTTTAAAACGCTACTCCTCTTTTATTTTATTTTTTGTCATTTTTTTTACATGTTTGTAAATAATATAGTCAACGAATTTAAAAACCAGCTTTTAATAAATAGATTTAGTTTTTGGAAAGAAAAATAAAGTTGTAACAGAAAAAAAAAGAAAATAAAAAGAAAAAGAAAAAAGAATAATCATGATTAATATCATATTATAATAATATTAAAGTATTAAATTAATTTTCAATCCTGTTCTTAAAATGGCATATTTCTCTTCAATGTTCAAAAAATTCAATTTTTCTAGGAACATGCGAATAAAGCAACAGCATTTTCTGCTTAGTTTGAAATGATGAAAAAATTCCTATAACAATTCCTTTGTAAGCAATGTATAAAAGAATATTTTAAAATTGTATGCTTGAAAAGGATAAAAGTGTGCTTTTTTTTTTTTTAATTGCGCGCAAAATGTATTTTTACATGCAATCTTCACGATTTATAGATGTTATTTTTATTGTAACACCGAACCTATGTATGTGTTTATTTTAGCAAAATTTATACTTAAAAAATAAAGTTGAAAGTAATGCAGGATTTATTATCAATGCAAAAGTAAATGCAAAACAATGCAATATTTTTTATAGGTTAAACACTAAGCATATTTAAATATAGTCTATAGATAAGAATATAATAATGCTTTAAAATATCATGCAAAAATATCGATAAGTTCTTAAGATATCTTCCGCACAATTCTGAAAAACTGTATTTTGACATTTTGAGATAAAACATTTTAAAGTTAGTTTTATTAAAAGTTGAAATATCCATTGTTCTAATATGATTTTATGAGATTATTTTTGAGTCAAAAAGAGATATTTATTTTAGAAATATGTTTTTCAAAAAATATTAAGAAATTCCACAGCTATCTCTCATAAAAATATTGAGTTGACCGGCGATTTTCTATGAAAAAAAATAGAAGCCTCGGCCTTTTTCTTGTCGCATTATAAGCGTAGATATGTTTCCTAGGTTCACTCACTAATAAATATGTTCCGATATAAAGATTTAATATACAATTTACTAAAAATCTTATAAAAACATATACGACATAAATGAATATATTTTTGTTACATACTTACAAACACTTTTTGCAAGAAAAAAATGCATAGTAAAAATACAGATTTTGAATATTGAGTATTAATATTACTTCCTTAAGCTATTTACGCAGATTTTATTCTGATATTCTTCGGTGCAGGGGGGGGGGCGCAATTCTACAAGCTTGCCCCGGCGAAAATATATTCTAGATCCGTCTCTGCTTGAACATCCCCTCCCCCCCCCCTCCCCCCCCCGGGACCTCCTTCAAGGTTTTTCTCTAACTATGCTCCGCTTCCATATCTCAGCAACTATTTTTCCGATTTCAACGCAAGTGGTTCCAAACATTATAATTAACTTAATAGTCACTCTTTATAACATTAAATTAAATTTATGAGTAGCGGTTACCACTATTTCCGAATAATAGTTTAAGCCAAATTTGTAATTAAGTTCAAAGCTTAAGCAAACGAACGAATTTTGAAAGATGCATAGTGGTCCTCCTAATTAGTCATTTGCTGAAGGGCACTTGAAAATCCTCCCCCCCCCCCCCGGGGGCACCTCCTTCAAGGTTTTTTCTCTAACTATGCTCCGTTTCCATATCTCAGCGACTATTTTTCCGATTTCAACGCAAGTGGTTCCAAACATTATAATTAACTTAATAGTCATTCTTTATGACATTAAACGAAATTTATGAGTAGCGGTTACCACTATTTACGAATAATAGTTTAAGCCAAATTTGTAATTAAGTTCAAAGCTTAAGCAAACGAACGAATTTTGAAAGATGCATAGTGGTCCACCTAATTAGTCATTTGCTGAAGGGCACTTGAACACTCCCTCCACCCCGGGACCTCCTTCAAGGTTTTTTCTCTAATTATGCTCCGTTTCCTTTTTTCTCTAACTATGCTCCGTTTCCATATCTCAGCAACTATTTTTCCGATTTCAACGCAAGTGATTGCAAACATTATAATTGACTTAATAGTCACTCTTTATAACATTAAACTAAATTTATGAGTAGCGGTTACCACTATTTACGAATAATAGTTTAAGCCAAATTTGTAATTAAGTTCAAAGCTTAAGCAAACGAACGAATTTTGAAAGATGCATAGTGGTCCTCTTAATTAGTCATTTGCTGAAGGGCACTTGAACCACCCCCCCCCCCCTACCTTGCAAGGATTTTTCTCTAACTATGCTCTGTTTCCATATCTCAGCAACTATCTTTCCGATTTCAACGCAAGTGATTCCAAACATTATAATTAACTTAATAGTCACTCTTTATAACATTAAACTAAATTTATGAGTAGCGGTTACCACTATTTCCGAATAATTGGGTAAGCCAAATTTGTAATTAAGTTCCTAGCTTAAGCAAACGAACGAATTTCGAAAGATGCATAGTGCTCCTCTTAATTAGTCATTTGCTGAAGGGTACTTGAACAACCCTCCCCCCTCCCGGCCCCTCCTTCAAGGTTTTTGTCTAACTATGCCCCGTTTCTATATATCAGCAACTATCTTTCCGATTTCAACGCAAGTGATTCCAAACATTATATTTAACTTAATAGTCACCCTTTATAACATTAAATTAAATATATGAGTAGCGGTTACCACTATCTACAAATAAGAGTTTAAGCCAGTTTTGTAATTAAGTTCCTAGCTTAACAAAACGAACGAAATTTTATGCATGCATAGTGGGCCTCCTAATTAGTCATTTTCTGAAGGACACTCGAACATCCCCTCCCTTCGGCACCTCATTCAAGGTTATTTTCTCTAACTGTGCCTTATTGCAATAACTGGGCTAATAATGTTTCAATCTTCTCGAAACCAGCTCAATAGACGCTTTCAGTGTGACGTCAGTCGTGAAGTTTTGCTTGGATACTGACTCAAACAAACGGTTGCTATGTTTCATTTCTTATTAAATATAAATCGTAGAAAATATTACCACTGCACATAATGTATTAAAACACTTTGCCGTGAGATATAATTATAAGATATGGGTATAATATACAAACATAATAGAAAATACAGCATAGCAACCGTTTGTTTGGAGTCAGTTTCCAAGCAAAACGTCATCATTGACGTCACGACTGAAATCGTCTATTTTGTAGTGCGCCTACTATACTGTGGAACCACTCTAAAAAGACGGACCTTGGCATGCTGCCAAAAAAATAGACCCATCCGAAGGGAGGGAAGCATTATATTAGGAGGAGACAAAATACAGGTTTCCCTTATCTTGCCTGACCGCTTGTCATTTCTTCACTGGCTGTTCTAGTACTATTAGCGTTTGTTTTCTCTCTCCTTATTTTGTTTGCTATTCATTTTGTATTTGTTTCTACTTGTATAAAATGGATTTAAAAGAATCTAAAAGCTCTCAAGGCAAACATTTTCACAGTGCAGTGAAAAATATGTTAAACAATGTTGTAAAATATTGTGATAATAAGTTAATGTAAAATATTGTGACAATAGAGTATGTATGGGCGGATATGAAGGAATTCATTCGAAAAAGAAATATAACGGCGGATTTAAATATGGATCAACTTTTTAAATTGACCAACCTTGCACTAGAAAATGTTAATGCTGAGAAATGGAAAAACTACTGCACGAACATAGAACACCTGGAAAATGAGTATTGGAAGAAAGACGGCATAATAGAAGAAATGTGTGATCCATTAATTATTTCGTTCGACGATGATGATGATGATTTTTTTCCGGATGATTCTGATGATGACATCGAAAATGAATAAGTTTGCCCTGCACTTTTTTTTTTTTTTTTTTTTTAAGAAGGTCTGTGATGATATTATGAAATACAAGCATTTTTATTGCTTTATTTTTTTCTGAGACCTTCACTTTAAAATAATTTTATTTTTACCAGCTTTAGCATATATTTTTTAAGTTCTTTCATCTCATTTTGACAATAATTTCATTTTTATTCCTATTTGCCTGAAATTTTTCAAGAATTAACATTCAAATACTTAAAAATCGAACAGCGTCTTTAATTTTCCTATAAATTCGGCACATTGTGAGTTACAATTACAATTTTTTCGTGAACTTATCCGAAAAATAGGTTCAAAGGGCGACCTTCAACGACATTTTCAGTAAGATTAGTTAATTTTATAATAAAACGAAAAACGCTGTTCGATTTCCTGATATCTGAATAAGAAAGTCTGAAACTTTCGCGTATTTATGAATTAAAAAGATTTAGAAAAAGGTATCCGAAAACTTAATTTGAATTCGAGCACATTTTTAAAAATATTTGAGTGTAAAAAATATTTTTCATCCTTTTGTATGACTCTGTACTCTTTGAACTATTTTCTTTTATTATTAATTGAGTATTTTGTCATACATTTTCACCATATTATTAAATGGTTTCATGTAGGAAAATAAACATGAGCAATCAAGAAAAAAAAAATGGAATTCTTGCGGTAAAATTAAATATATGTATATATATTAATAATCATAATAATAAAAGAACATTTTAAAACCACACTTCTCCTACAATTACATAAGTGTGCCCTATAACTGTAAGGAACCGATATTTAAAATCGTAATTTATTTAAGAAAACAAGAAATTGCAATGTCATGTGTAAAAATACAGTAAAAAATAGTATTTATTTACTTAACATGTTTATATCCGATAATTAAATAATCTAAATTATCATAACATGTTTCTTTAGATTGAAGATATCCCCTTCATCGAAGTGAAAACTACAATTTTTATGTGCTTTATTACATAAGAACAAAAATCCTTTTTATAATCTTGTAACAAGTAAACATGAAACTATCGGAAATCAACTCATTCCCCCCACGAAAGCAAAACTAAGGGAGCCGGGGAGACTCCCTTTCATTACCCCGATCCCTATTATGAAGAATAGACTGGTCATATTTGGACCTGTTACTCACGTGACCAGTCTTTAAAGCTTGGCTGAGCAGTACAGTAACGTAGGCAGTGGGGACCTGTCTCAGAAGTTCGTTCGGAAACAGGTTTGCTTAGAACAGAATGCTCCCCTGGCGGTGGTAGGGGGAAATAAAAGATTTTCTAGAGCGTACGAGCATGCCGGGTATACGGTTCCGAAGCCATCGTTGACCGTGGCCGGAGTTCCGGTTTTTAAGAGATTTAAGTTTATTACAAGGACTCGGGCAACGCCGGGCGGGTCAGCTAGTATATAATAATGCTTAATGGTTTGAAAATTTAAATGCAAAATTACCACCGAACGATGCGGAATTCAACGCATGCGCTAGCAGTTTAAGTTTGCACCGTTAATACCATAAAAACAATATATCATTCACTATTGTTGGTTGCTGGCAAAAACCGTAAATAAGCATCTACGATATTTATTGCCCGTTGCATAAATTCGGAAAATATCACCCCTTCCTCTTTTCAAAAACCTTTTCCGCTGCGAGAATTCAAAGTTGGTATTCATGAATACTGCACCCAAGGAACTGCTGTTTAATATCGCGGTTTAGACTGGGAGAATTCACATTGTTAGTATTCATGAATACTGGAAGACGAGGAAGAGGTGTTTAATATTGCTGCGGGCTCTTCAGCATACAGACACACGCGCACAGGAACTTCTATCTTTATTATTATGTATACCAGGAGTTTTCAGTCAGCGGCATGAGTCCTGCAATGCCTTTTTTCTATGACCCATGAAGTGTTTTGCATGAATTAAATTATTCCGTATTAAAGATTTTTTTCAAAAAATGAAGAATTTTTCGTAAAATTGAAATGAAAATAAAATTTCTTACAACTTCAATAATTCTTTTTTACTATACTACATTTAAATAATATACTTTCCTGTTCATGTGAACTCTGTATTATTTTATCTTACTACAAAATTTGTTTTTTGTTACAAAAACTGATTTTTCGCTGCTATAAAAATGAATTTGGCTACTACAAAATTTTAGTTTTTTTTGCTTCTACGAAAAATGCTACATATTTTTTTGAGTGAGTGTGAACCGTGTACCTTATTTCTAGAGATCACCTCCTGTATAGTTATATTTTTTTTCTAACTGCCTATCAATTGAAAAACTATAAACATTTTATACAAACATTTTTTGCTTTGCCTCTATCTTAAAAAATGGCTGAGGCATAGTAGTTTGAAATTCTAGAATGACTGATTTTTCCATAATCAGTTTCATTTACGAGTTTTAGAAAACGTAGTTTCTCCCAAATTTACTTTCATCATTCTAACTATTGTCGCTACCCTCATACACTTAAAACTGCATAGTCATATCAGTTATTGATAGTTGATGGTTGATGAATAACTATCAACAGTATTAATTGTTGACATATTATAAACAGTGTCAAATTCGTGCCAAGCTTAGCAATACTTGGCAAAATATCACCAAGTTTGGCTACAAAAATTGTCAATTTGGCAATAGCTGACTAATTTTTTGAAATTCCCATTCCAATTCAGTATTGATGAAAACTAACTGGGAATCTTCTATAATCAAGTTCTATATACATTTTACCTTCGTGTGTTAGAGTAACATGAGCTGAATTCTTAAAAACAAAAAATAGAGTAACTAGCTTTTCCTAACAGTACACGTTACAAGGACATTTTAAATTTGTATTGTTCTACTGTGCTTTAACTTACTAAAATTTCACAATCTAAAGCAGTCATTTCTTATTGTGGTATTTACCTGTTATAGGGGCCATGGCACAATCCAGATTTTAAAAAGTGAGCTTTATTGCCAAATGATATAAATAGCTATGAAAACAAAACAGATGAGCTATTACACTTGTTCAAGAAAATTGCTTCGGATTACATTCGTTAGATAAATTATTTCTATTTGTATATAATGTCGGATAAATTGTATAAATAAATTGCAAAATATAGTTAAATAAATTGTATAAATATTGAAAGAAATTGCTTCTGTGTATGAAACGATAAATAGGTTGCCAGAAAGTATGAGTAAAAAAAACATGTCCTTCTCTTGCCACGACTATTTTGTCTATGTAGCCAAGGCCCTTATAAACAGGGGAGTATCATTATTGTTTCACATTGATGTAAAGTCACTCCTTTGACTCAATTTATGTATCATTTGCCAATCATTTTGACTGTCTGAAATTGATTTTTTGAAATCGTGTTTTTTTTTTATTATTAAACTAAATTTTTAAATCATAAAATAAAAGAATAAATAAATTGAGATTAAATTATTTATTAAGTACAAAGTGCATATTCTCTCAAATGATTCATATACAGGGTGTTTACTCTCAGTCATAGACATTTAGATCCAATTACAAAAATGTTTTAAATGAGGTAAACAATTATTTTTTAAGTTTTTTGGATCATTAAAAACATTTCTTAAAAAGTCACGAAATTAAATTTTTTTATACAGTCCCTTGGGTTCTACAAGTGATATTTTATAAAAAAAATTCTATTACACTAACAAGTCAGACAAAAAAAGTCCCATTTGTCTAATACTAAAATTGACCGAGTTATGAAACTTTGAATTCCATGACTTATACCAGTTTCTGCATCTATCTAAACACAGATGAGTTGGGCCAAGCTTCGAGGGATCGTACACAAAGTGCTTAAAGTATTAGGAATTATTTCACGGGTACATTTCTGCATTGCAGCCGTTGGAAGTCATTTCGAGAAAGTTTTAAGATAACTTTAATTTTTATTAAGTTTTAGATTAGATTATCTCATAGCATTTTAAAATATGCATCATTTTCTAAACATTTTTATTTTGAGACTGTTGCTTTGCATCATTTCAATTTTTTTAAAAAATCAGTTTTTTTTTCTCTTATGTTTTTAGTATTTTTAGTGCAAGTTGTACATTTTTCTTTAATATACCAAAATGAAAATAGATTTGAAATTTATATTGTAATGTTAATTTTACACTCAACTATTATTATTATTATTTTGTTATCTGAAGATTATTTATATTTCTAGTAAATTTGTGAATGACCCCTATTTCGCAGCAAAAAATATACTTCAACTTTAAACAGCTATTACTCGGTCAGTTTTAATCGTAGAATAATGGGACTTTTTTTGTCTTACTTCTTAATGTAATGAGATAATTTTACTAAATATAACTTATAAGACCTGGGGAGGGTATAAAAATTTAAATTTCATAACTTTTTAAAAAAGGTTTTCATTGACCCAAATCGCTTTTAAAATAATTCTTTACCTCATTTAAATCGTTTTTGTAATTGGAACTATATGTCTGAGACTTACGGTTTAGGAATTAACCATTGGGCACCGTTGAGAGTGGACACCCTGTATATACAATTTATTCAAACTCAGAAAATCTGCATTATTCCCAATGCACCTTCAAAGTCCACATTATTTTTTGTTCCATAATTCTTTTAAAAAATCACCACATGCAAGTTTAGCTTGATCCGTTGGCTTCTTGGGGAACTAATGAATGTGTTGCTATTTCATTAACACTTGCTGCTATAACCAGATGCATTTTGTGACTTTCCAAACTTAATCGTGAAACTTCATTGTTGCCTCAGTTTTGTATTTAACATAACTTATAAGGAGTGTGTGGTACATTAAAATTGCACTATACAGTAGATTCCTGTTAATAAAGTGGCTGTCCCAAATACAGAAGTAAATTTAATGATATGTTTCCATTATGTTCTTTACATTTTCCCCCAGATAGCTGAAATCTACTGTATTTGTCTTATTTAGAAGCTAAATGTGGAAAACAATTGAAAAAAAAATGAAAAACTGGAGTGACTCCCTTCGATTTTCTAATCATAGTTGTACGTTGTTTTGTTTTTTTAAATCCTGATGTACGTACCTTAAACTGAAAAAAAAAAAAAATTACATTTCCAACTGAACCAAAGGGACTTGCATATTAATATTGTTGTTCAAAATATGTTGAGTAAACTGAAGTCGATACCGATTTCGTACTTTGAACCAGAAATTTTAATTATTAAATGGAATCAAGTGGGTAGCACATAGAAACAAGGCAAATTATTATTATATTTTATTAAGTACATTTTCTGGTTTCAGAAATGTTTTTTGACTTAGAAAAATACCGAGAAGTTGTTAGCTAAGCTGATTTAATATTCACTGGCTATTTTTGCTACATTTGCATAATCATTTAGTTCACAACTTAAATTAGTTCAAATTCCACTGGTGAAAGTTGTCCTAAAAATTCTAGGGAGGTACAAATTGTCAATAATAATAATAATTAACGAGCAAAAAAAAATCACAAAAATTTTTTTCCCTATTATGCCCAGCAAAGTTTTGAATTCTGAGACTCTCTTGGTTTCAGGTGCCACTTCATTTGTATTCATATGATTGTTTGATCAAATCGTCTGAATTGCATAACTTAGCAGTCTCAGAAATACTTGGAAGGTATTTACTGATATGAAAGTTAATTCTCATGACCGATTGTTTACCATTATACTGGTGCTTTTCAATTTTTTTGTCAAATGGATCAATAAATGACAAAATACCTTCATTATTCAATACATTTTTAAGGATTTTTCCCTAACGCAGTATTCCAGGAGGCAGTATCATAATTTTTGCAACACATTTTAGCGTTGCTGATCTTGGTGTATATTATTGATTAGATAGTATATGTAAAGAAATTGCCAGTCAGCTGGCACAACAGCAGGAACTGCTGGCATGTCAACACATCACACAGTCCCAATGCAAAGAGAAATGAATGGCATCCCAATTATTGATGTCTCCCCAACTTGATGGCAATCTTTCTTAATCAGGATACCATTCATTCCATTTTGCAGCGTGTTATGTGATCTTGGTATGGCAACATCCCCGCTGGAGTGCCAGCTGACAGACAGTTTCATTATCTGTATTTAATCTATCATATACACAAAAATCAGCTACACTAAAAGTGGTAAAAAGAATTATGATGCTGCCTATTGGACTACGTGTTAAGAAGAAGAAAATTATCTTTAAAATGTATTGAATAATGATTTTTTTTTATTATTATCATTTATTGAGGCATAAGACTTGTCCATATATGAAATATCGAAATGTAATTTAAAAAAAAATTTCAGATTTTACAATAGATACATCATGATTTGAAGTGGCACCCTTAAGCCTCTCTACTTCGTCAAAGTGGAGTCTCGGTCAGAGAGGTCCCCCACCCCCCTACAGCAGAACTGACCAATTGACTGTCTCAAGCTTTGATATTTATCTAATGGTGGTGTGACAAAAAATGTTTAAAATTCCTGAAAATAAATCAATAATATTTTTGAAGATCCTTAAATGCGATACCACGATTTAATGTGCAATTAATATAAAACGTACAAAAAATTTTACTAATTCTGCCTGGTTTTGGGTTATTTATATTCCCTTTTGCACTGTTTCCGTAATAAAAATGAAACATATTTTTGCTATATTGTCCATGACTGCTATAAAAGTTGTTAAAAAAAAATGTCTTATAAAACTTTTACAGATTAGAAGTTCAATTTATCATCAAATGACCATGCACGGTCATACGAAAATTTTCTTTTAAAATCATCTGCGCATGAAACGATGTTTTACAAAATATCATAACTGAATATCATAAAACGTAGATTTCCCACGTTACATTTTTCATTAAATTTCTAAGTTTTTCATTTCAAAAACTCGAGATTTTCTTAAACTCAAAATAAATACTTGAGACTTAATCACCTGACTAAGACTGCCCCATTAGTTCTTATTAACATCGACATCTTTTATTCTGTGCTTATGAGCGATGTTCGATGCTAGAGAATGTGATTAGTGATATTTTCCCAATTAAAATGTATTTGTAACATTACTATTTTGGCAGTACTTCAATTATACTCTGTTACAATCTATTTTTCAAAGTAGCTGCTAGTTAGAGCTGATTTCTATTTTTTTGAGAAACTTAAAAATGTAATGAAGAAACTTGATGAATTGGCCAGCTGTGCTTCTTTTTCACGCGCACGAAGCTAAATATAACATTATAACTTCCCATTAAAAAAAAAAAAAAAAAAAAAAAAAAAAAAAAAAAAAAAAAACTTTCCCAATTACAATAATTTGTAAATAATTATGAGTATCAATTTCTCATAAAAACAAGTGAACTATGAGAAATTGATTTATCTCCCTCTCCCCCCCCCCCTTCCCCCCGAAAAAAAAAGGATGTCAATACTTCAACACTATTGAACAGATGGGTGAAGCCTGATGGTGGTGGGCTGTACGGATGGAACTGCCAGATTATTACCCGATGACGTTGGGCTGTAGAGATGTTTAGAGGGAAAGAGCAACCACATAATAACCCGATGACAGTGGGTTATATGAGGTTAGAGAAGAGGAGCCACATAATAACCCGATGACGTTGGGCTGTACGATGTTTGAGAGAGAAGCCAGCTTTCAGAACCAAAGATTTATTTGCGAAGTTTTAAATTGCTAACACTATTTATTTTTTGTTTTGCTTTTTAGTTGTCTTTTGTGTGTTTTTGGTTTATTTTTTATCGTTTTTGTTTTGTTTTTTATTTGTTTTTATTTTGTTTGTTTTATTTTTATTTTATTTGTTTTGTTTTGTTTTTTATTTTATTTTTATTGGGGTTTTTTGTTGTTGTTTCTGTTTGTTTTTTATTTTATTTGTTTGCTTTTTAATTTCTGTTATCTGTTTGATTGTCACTTTTGTACTATTGTAACTGGGATTAATTTAAATATTAAGGCGCCAAATAGTTAGTTTTATCATGTATTTATATATACTTAAAAAGACTACATGCATACTTAGAAAAGTAATTTATATATATGAAAATGGCCAAATGAATTAATTTAAAAATGGATACTTCAAAACTCTTTAAAAAAATTTAGTATATACAGAAAGGGCCGCTTAAGTAATGAATCATATATATAAACTAAATCATAATATAATAATATAAATATCAAATAAGAAAAAAGATGCTATGAGGCCGACAAAAACTATTAACCATTCGAAAAGCAAATTTAGAAAGATACATGCAAGCCCACTAACCAGCATTCATATGAGACAATATGTGTTACTTATTTTAAAAATATCTAACTTATGCTAAATCATATTTTTTTATATTTACTTTAACAGTTGATTATGCTATACTGTCTTTATATTTTTAACTTTATCCCGTAAAATAAATTTTTCTTTTCATCCTAAAAATAACTGTTATTCTTAAAAGAAAAAATGGTGTACAAAAGATGTCAAAGTATCACAAAGAGAGAGAAAAAAAAAAAAAGATCATCGCATTTGGCTATAGAAAATTTTCAACTTAATAATTCTGGCATCCTTATAGCGGAAAAATACCAACTTGACTTCCTAATAACTCACTGCTCTGTAGCTAAGTTTTTTTTTTTAAAATTAAATATATTATTATCATCAAACAATCTCTCTGCAAGCTGTTCTGTTAATAGAGAGAAAAAAGTTGTAAAGTCATTCCTAAAAAACACAGAGTCTTTCAAGCGACTAATGGACTTACATGTATCTATTTTTAGCAATTAAAATGATTTCCAATATTTCAAAAAATAGACCGAAAATTTAAAAATGCATTAAAACCGATTTTTAAATACAGTTGATAAAAAAATTGCAACCTTTGACATGAGATTATATAGGGATTAATGATTGCAATCTTTAAATTTTACTGTATTAAAACTCGGCCTCATAACAACAACAGCAAAAGGCCAAGGCCTTTCGCCACCAACTTACCTTCGACTTCTTCCACCAACTCTGGGATGGTTGGGGAGAAGTCGTACTTACTTCAGCTCCTTCTTGAGCTGGTTCATCCTCAGCTGCTTCCTCCTCAGCTTCTTCCTCCTCCTCAGCTACTTCTTCATAGTACTCCAGGTCCATGCCATCATAAGCGGTCCACGATGCAGCTCGTCCTAAATAGAAATTCGCATTAGGACACCATTCGTCAATACTAACTTCCATACATACCTGGTCATACTGGTGAGGAGCGAAGAACGACTGGAAGGAGATGCAGGTGGTTGACACAGCCATGACTAGTTGACCAGCTAGATGTAACTAGATGTGACAGCAACCTATAGCAAAGAAAGAAATTGATTAGAAATTATATTCAAATTTGATGCTTGTGTATTATTGTATTTGTTTTCTCTAATAATGATCATACAAATAATTGATTATTGTTTTATTGAATACCAGCTTCGTCCGGGTGGACAATGTGTCGACTACTATGTAGGGTACGGATGAGTAGATAATTTTAAAAAATTGTTCTAAATCTAATAAAAGCGGGAGTGAGACAAAATTGCACTAATTACAAATTTTAAACTTTAAATAAAAGTTTGTAAAAATGTGATAATTTGTTTTATATTTATGTACATAATGAAACTAATAAATTAATTTTAATATAGCAGAACCACTTTGCTTTGCCGAGTTAACCTTGTCCTTCCGGGTAACATAAGCAAAAATGTAACATCCTAAAAATACGCCGATCAAAATAATGCAATCGCGTCCATAAACCGTCAAAATGACAATCCGAAAAAAATCATGTTATTTTGACGCAATCATACTAAATCCCTCATCTTTATAAATAACTTTAAAAAAAAAATCCCTTTCAAAATTGTCTTATGCAAAATATCTAATCAAAAATCAGCAATAGTTGTCTTATTCGTCTAATCTTCCATAATCGGGTTCATATCCGATGTTTAACGCCCTTAGTGGGTGAATTTCTAAAATCGCTCAAATACATGTTTAACTATTTTTTAGTAGATTTGTTTGCCTGAATTTCATGCTCCTATATAAAACTACCAACGCACCTCATTTGTTACGTTAACGTACAATTTCCAACTTTTTTTTTTTACTTAGTTTTTGTATGTAAACATGGAATTTTGTAATCGATTTTTCACTCCCTTCCTGATAGTCTAGAAACCATAAAAATTATGTGCAAATATGTATTTCCGATGACAATACAACATTTTTATTTTTTTTTTTCTCCTTAGAACTTAATTATAAATTACTAATTTATTTTTGAGGCATTTTCCATCAGCCCGCCACAGATGATCAATCGCTAAATACTCTTTAGGGTTCAATTGTATATGGAGTTACAACAACAGTGGATTTAATGATGCGCCAAAACCACGCTCGCCAAAAAAAGACTAACTGGCCGTGAAGCTGCAACAACGAAGTATTTCAAACAGCATCAAAGAGAAAATATGTATAAACTAGTATTGTGCTTAAAAAAAAAAAAAAAAAACAGAGTGAAATGTTTCTTAAAAAAAAAAACACCCTATTACTTCATCAAATATTTCACTAAAGTAAATTTCTTTGTTTTGTTCTGTTTTTATGCTCCATTTAGAATAATTAAAATAGTTAAAAAATACCCAAGGAGTAAAATACCACAAAATACCCAAGTGCTTATTCAGTTTTAAAATAGTTTAAACTCACAATTGCAGAATTCTGGAAAAACATGAACTTCATTTTTACAGATTTTCTTGTTATAATCGAATTTTAAAATGATCTACATAAATTTTTAATTGTTTTTATGTTAAACCCTTAATATGTAAATAAAAAGCTTCATTTTCAGCTGATTATGTCAGGTGTGGGTTTTTTGCCAGTTAACATGGGTTATGTTTTGGAAAGTTTTTTCAAATTCTTGCTTAACTGGCTGCCACTTTGTAATAAAGTGATAAAATGAAGTAAAAATTTAGCCATGTTTACTTTTTTTGCATTCTTTATTAGACTTTATATAGAGAAAATTTCAAAACATAGGTTTTTTTTTTTTAGAGGACAGCACAGTATGCTGTGTCTATCACAAAACTTTCTTCTATATAAATCAAATCGTCTGCAACAAAAATCAAGTGACAATCCATTCGTTTTTGAGATATAGCTATCGGGAAAAAGATAGCATAAAAGCGACACCTGCTGGGTGGTATATACTCAAATGTAATAAGAATCTATTTATATCAAAGTCTAACAGAAAAGACATGAAATCGTGAAAACTGCAGCACAGCAAAGCCACCTGTTGGGCGATTTACACCAACACCTAATCAGCACCAATTTATGTCAAAGTCTAACTGAATCTGACATTTGATTGAATTCGGTGCATTAGTTTTTGAGATAGAACGCCCCTAAAGTTTGTGTCACATATAGGCACAGATAAATAGATATTTTCTAAAAACAGTTGTGTTCGGGACCTTCCCGTCGAAAACCTTTCGAAAATTTTCACGAATCCTGTACTTTCTTCTAAAGTTAGAGATAATAAAAATAAAGAGTAATATGTTTTTTTTAGAAAATACGTTTTAATCAATTAATAGTGTCATGTTAAATAAATTATGATTATACGTTGAGAAAGAAATGTAGAAATCCAAAAAAGATAGTTCAGATGCTTTTTTTTTATTATTTCCCGTTACCATATCTTAAAAAAGAAACAGAGCAAAAATTGTAATTTTTTTAAAAATAGATTCACTAGTCCGCGCTTTCGACCAAACGTAAAAAGAGCGGTAAATTTTCTATAATCAGGTTCGATGCTCACGCCAAATTAATGTATTGTAAGGGATTTTTTTTTTTTTTTTTTTTTTTTTTTTGTAAAAATCAAGAATTGTAAGCCATGAAATGAGGCGTGAGTTTCAAGGTAAGCATGGAATGCTTATAAAAGAGTGTATTGACGGGAAAAAAAAATAAAAAAAACTAGTCGTATGTGCCAATTTCAAAACTTTCTTGTATCTCATACAAGTTTCACATACATTAAAAACGAATTAACCAAAATTTATAACAATTTCTAACTCAATATAAAGTTTTATTAAATCCCGTGCATTAGTTCTTGAGATATAACTATCGCTAAAATCGTGTAAATCCTGAAGCAGTGCCATCTGGTGGGAGATTTACACCAAAACCCATGAATAACAACTTATGTCAACGTCTAATGGAATTTGAAGTTTGATGGAATTCTGTGCAATAGTTCTTGAGATACAGCTAATCGTGAAAATCATGGAAAAAGTGACATAGCAGCGCTACCTGTTGAGCTGTTTACACCTAAACATAACAAACGTTTATTTATGTCAAGGTCTAACAGAATCTGAAGTTTGATGAAATTCTGTGTATTGGTTCATTGAGATACAGCTATCGTGAAAATTGTAGCATAGCAGCGCCACCTGTTGCGCGATTTAGACCCGAAACTAATTAGCACTCATATATATCAAGGTCTAACTGAATCTAAAGTTTTATTAAATTCCGTGCATTAGTTCTTGTATCTGTCAGACTTTCGGAAGTGTTTCTGAGTGTATTAATTAATGTGTATTAATCGGTTTCCTTAGCCCGGAATATAGTTTTTTTGATGTTGTCAATTCAAGTAAACATTTTCATGTTCAGCAAATATATTTCACAGAGAAGCATGGTATAGATAAACAGCATTTACATTAACATTAAAATTAATATTATCGTTTTGCTCTTGCATGTATAAATTTAGTTTACGCAACGCAGCTGAAAATGGTTGCTTGAGAATGGATAGCCTCCTGAAAACCTAATATTCCGGCTTGAGAAAACTGATTTAATACATTACTAGCTGACCCCCGCCCGGCGTTACCCGGGCCCGTGAAAAAAAAAAAAAAAAAAAAAATCAGGTTATTATTATTTTATATTTTTAAACTAATTTTGTACAAAATTATATCTTAAGATGAAAAATTCTCGAAAAAATATTGATAAAAGCATTCTTTTTCTTGTTTTTTTTTTTTTTTTTTTTACGTAGGTCGGGTCGTTTCATAGTATTAAAATAAAAAGTTCTTTTTGTCCGAACTCTTTAAAATCTTTATTGGTGATAAATAAAACGGTTCTACAGCCCGTGTAAAAATTTCGTGAAAAAATAGTGTTATCTAGTTGAAAACGAAATGTTTTCTTCTCGCTTTTTTGTTTGTTTTCGCGTCGGCTCCTTTAACATAGCAATAAAAAATAGTTCTCATCTTCGAACTCTCTGACATTTTAATCGGTTATAAATATAACTGTATGCAAGCTCTCTTTAAAAAATTTGCGAAAAAATGTGCATATTTAGAAGTGAAAACATCAGTTATTAAAAAAAAAGAAAAAAAAGCTTTAGCTTTCAACTTCAGAGCAAAAATGTATTAGAAGGTTATGTTTTCAATGCAATGGTACACCTCCATCCGTTTTCAATCAACTCTTTTCAATCCCCCTAGGCTACACAGGCTAATCAGTCAGGTTTCCCGTTTCTGAGGGGAGAAGCCTTTAAAGAAAAACGTTGACGCATGCGCAAAGAAATTCGTGTGGAAATTTGACAGAATGCGCTTTTCGTATTAAATATATGGATAAAATCTAATTATTATTAACGGTGTTAATTTATCATGCGTTTCTCTTCAAAGCACGCATTTATTGAACATGAAAAATAAATAACATCCTAAAAACCTATATTCCGGTTTGAGAAAACTGATTAATAAATAAACTATAAAAACTCGGAAAATCAGTGGGTGTAAAATATACTTGGTTTCATTTATAAAAATAAATGTTTCTTTAAATCTCGAAAATATATTAGTTTCTGCGGTTTCTAAAGAAAAAGAACGCTTTTCGGAATCGTGGGTAACTCGGGAGAGGATTATTGTATATTATCACTCGTGGTTATATTTTATTTTCCTCGATTAAGAAACATTTGTCTTTTTTTTAGAGCGTATATCTCTAAATTCTAAATCTAACCAGTTTAGGAATTAGCATTTGGTCAACAGAAAAGACACACTGTAAAAAACAAGTTTTGTTCCTTTTGGTATATGCTCCATTCGGCGAATATTCAACTCTGATCACGACTCATGTCACAAAACGCATATACTAATATATAAATAAACTAGTCGTTGGGTGCCATACCGTTATACTTACCCATCATGGATATGCATAATGTAAAATATTAAAATAAAAAATGTGTAAACTACTTATAAAATGCATTGTCATTCGAATAAAATCGAGGCTTGATGACGTCATAAACTTTAAAGGCTCGATTACTGAATTGCTTAAAAGAAACATCCTTATAACTCCAAAAACAATAATCTTATTAACTAGCGGTTTATTGCATCTGATTAAGCGTCTCATTTCTAATTAAAATATATCTTTGAATTGAAATTTGGATGAAATACAGGATCATGAAAAATCGAAGCGTGTGGAAAATAGGATTCCAAATATCTCGGCAACTCATTATCCGATCGACTTCATGCTTTATGCAAAATTTATGTTTTTTTATTGTCTTTTATAGTCACTCCTTAAAATAAACAATTTCGAAAATTTTTACCTTTTATCAGAACGAATATTTCGAGAGTCCGAAAAAAAAAATAGTTCCGGTTAATCGAGGTTACTGAAATTCAATAAGCTTCTTCCCATTATTACATACTAAGTACATACCAAATTTCAAGTCTCTATCTCAATTTTTTCGGGAGATAGAGCGTTTACAGACATAAAGACGGACGGCAAAAATTTTTTTTTTCTAAAAATGTTTTTCGGAATCTCCAGTGTCTGAAACGTGTAAATCCGTCAAAAAAATTTTCGATTTTCAAAACGATTACAAGACTTACCCTATACTACGTATGATGGGTAAGTAACAAGTATAAATAAAAAAATTAAAAAAAAAAAAAAAAAAAGAAAGACAACAACTTCGAGTCTATTCTGATGAGACATATATTTTAAACAATTCAACTTATAGTCGGGAAAGCAGCGTCCAATTTTTTGCAATCCATTCCAGTATCGATGATTTTAGTTTATAAGATAGATTAGGTTGTGTAGATATAACAGAACTGCTATTCAGCTATAGCGCACTAGCAATACTATAGCACAAGACCGCTGCAGAGCGAAATGAATGGTATCCCGATTACAGATGTTACCCGACTAGAGTGGCAATCATCCATAATCGAGATACCATCCATTTCGCTCAGCAGTGGATTGTGCAACATCCTTCGTTGGCTTATCAACAGGCTGGCAGATTCATTATCTGTAACATCTATAGCAATCAAATATACAAATCATTTACGCGAAAATTTGCGGCCAAAAAAAGGACTCTGCCTCCCAGACTGTCTATGCTAATAAAAGAAAGTTTTTCTGTGTGTGTGTCTGCATGCGATGGCTAGCGAAATCTAGCGCACCTAGAAGTCTGAAAATTTAGGTGAGGATAATGCAAGACCTCGCCTGATGCACCTGAGTCTCAGAATTTTAATAATTAACCAAGATATTAATTAAAAGCTTATCAATAACGCATCTATTTATTTCTTTGCGAGCCGGCTTTCAGCACTCGCACATGCTCAGAACCCGATTTACGGCAGCGAACGAGAAGGCAAAACCATTTGAATGAAGAATGCGTTTATTTCGCAATTCTGTTTTAAGATCTATCGACTAAACCATTTCGTTTATTTAAAAACGAAAAACATATTCTGAAAGATCGCACTCTTACGTCTCAAATGCTGCAGTCAATTCGAAAAAAAAAAAAATTATGTTAACCCTATGAAAAACATTTTTGAAAAAGGGTCGTTTTCCCTCTTACGAAAATGCCCCTCAAGAGCGCAATTTTCGAGATACAGACAAACCAAACATATGTTCTGAAAGCCGAAGCCTTCTTCTAATCGACGGTATAATTAGTTTAAAAAAATACTAATTTTAACCCTTTCAAAAATACCGGCGAACGCAGGTCATTTCGCGCCTCACGAGACGATTTTTTTTCTTAGGCTAAAAGTTACTAAACGTTCGTATTTCGACACGATCTTTTTAGAGCATTTCAGTAGACCAGATTTACATCACCTACAACAATTTCAAAACGTTCGGAAAAGAAGAAATATTTAAAAAAAATAATAAAATCTGAGAAAATTTCGACGAAAACTGATAATAACGGTGTGTTTTTCAACGCGGTCACGCTCGGCTCGGGTAATGTTTTCACTCTTTAATATGCATATTGCATATGTTTTCACATAATTTTATAGAGGACTTGGAAACAGTTATTTATTAAACGACTGAAATTTCAGAGAGTTCAGACGACAAAAACAATTTTTCTTTTATGTTAACGGACCCGACGCGAAAACCAAAAAAAAGGGAGAAGAAAACATTTATTTTACAAACAGTAACAATATTTCTGACGTAAGTTTTACACGGGTTGTAAAACCGTTATATTTATAACAATTAAAAATTTCAAAGGGTTTGGACAACAAAAGCTATCTATATATTTAAAACGCTAAGCGTTTTGTTTCGACAATCCGTGAGAACAAACTACTACATCAAATTACATCATTCGTTTTTTAAATGAAAGATATTTGGTCACAGATTTGTTATCGTACATTCGTTTGTTCGAAAATTTAATTAATTAGCCGTAATCTTAAATTAAAATTTTACTTCTGCTTATGACGTCATAAAGTCGGCAATCGGATTAACGCCCACTGTTGCGACGTACAGAGTTTATTTTCTGAACTCAATGATTGCGAGCATAAAAAATAAATATTAAATATTAAAAGCACGTGACTTTTAGGCCGAATTTTTTAATTTATAAGTTAAAATAAAATGTATTTCGGTAAAAATACTTATCCGTGTGTTTTATAAGCAAATAAAAATTCACATTTACTGTGACGTCACGGAAATATTGTCCATTGGGTTCATTTTATCATTAAGCATTATAACTTTGTTGATGCCATTTTTTTTTTCATTACAATGAAATGCAAAATATATTTTTATTTGTATGCATGGTGCTTAAGCATAAATGTACGTGTGAAAAGTTTGTACCGGTGAAAATGATGTTATGCTTAGCTTGAAATGCATTTTAACATTGATAAAACTAAAAAGAAAAATTTATATGATTGTGTCAACATGGCGTAATATTAACTGATATTTCAATTTTTAATTTTAAAGATGAGAACTGGAGCCTTTATTGGTTGCTTCGTCTTGATTGCATACCTTGAATACATGTTACCAATTACTTTTTTTGTAAATTATAGGATTAAGTTATAGGAATTATAGGATTTAAATTATTAAGATTTCCTTTTTTAATAAAAAAATTCACAAAAGTAAAGAATTTCAGGAAAAAAAAAACTTGAAATAATGATTGTAATTTTAGCTAGAATAAACAATGTAAGGCTAATATTTTATAGGAATTATTTTGGTAGGTTTGTTATAAGTTCATTTAACAGTTCCTTATTAGCGGCAAAGTCTTATTTCTTTCACTGTGAATTTTTCTTTCGATGTCAAAAGATGGTAGTCTACTTTTGGACGCCAACCAAAACACAGTGGCAATATTTAGAAATGTATAACGGTTGTGACAACAAACGGCACAATCATCGCGCTTACATCACTTCTAAACACTAAAAATTTCATTTTTTTACTACATTTTACAATTTTAATTCTTACATCCTCAATTAGAAAAAAAAAATAGCTTTCGATTGAAATTTATTTGAAATCTGCCGCTTAATTTAAAGACTTTTTAAATAATTTTCAAGCATGAAATATTTTTAAATTCTATCTCAACAATGACCATCCGTTTGTTTTAATAATGTAAAATTGCCCCTTGGAAAGCTGCAACAATTGAAAATAGGTATCTCTAACCTTCATAAAAAGTGAAAAAAAAAATAATAATAATAAAAACCTGATAAATCATAAGATCAGATTATCCATAAGATAGAGTATTTTGGCGCTAATATAAAATCTGTCAAAACAAAAAAAAACTATTTTGAGTATATGATTAACATAAAATTGATATGTTGAATTCGTTGATGTATATGTTGAATCAGAATATGGTAGGAACTGTTATTTATTATTTTTTCAAAGATCCATTGGATATTTAACTGTATAAGAGAACGACTGTGATGGAAAAGGAATAATCATCCTGATTAGGTAAAGGGATAGAAGAAACCATACAAATAAATTACAATTGAAAACATTAAAATTCTCCCTCATCTGCATATTAATTTATTATTTTTAACAAAAATTCTTCATTTTTACATAAAAATTGATTAGCTTAAAACAATGGATGCGTTTTAGAAGATATGGATTTGAAATGAACAATGATTAAAGAGGACATTTTAAAACTTTTTTTAACGTCGAATTTCAACGGTGCCTTTGGGCAGATGCAATATATATGCGCATAGGAGCTCATTCCATTGCATTATCACAGGGGGGGGGGGGTGCTTATACTATGATCTTTTATTTACTGAATATGACATGAAAGTAGGAAATTTTAATGATACTTTATGATAGGACTATTTGTATGATAGGTCCATGACCTTTTTTTTTTTTTTTTTTTTTTTTGTCGTGGGGAATATGGTGGTGATGTCAAACTGATTTGCATTACACATTTGTTTACGGAGTGTTCATTTGGAGTTTGCATCGGAAATAGCATTTCACTTAGAGGGGGGGGGGGGATTTTTTAAATTAAAATATTTGAAAGACTGTTCCATACGAAGCCCTAAATTAATAATAAAGAAACTTATTTTACTGATATTGTTATAGTATTTTTTTTCCGTCACGTTTTGACGGGTTCCATCTAGTTTTAGGTAGCTTTCAATACAAAAAAGTATAAAGCTACCTATTGCAGCCGTTCGGAGGAAAGCAGTTCCGGAAAATTTCGATATATTTTCACCGATCATGACCCCCAGACCCCAAAACCACCCTCCGTTCAAATGTTGATTTATATATATATATATATATATATATATATATATATATATATATATATATATATATATATATATATCCATATATATATATATATATATATATCTGACCTATGTCATACGATAACGCCCGTATTTATAAATCGATTTTGATGAAACTAATTGTGTGTATTAAGGTCACTAATGTCTCGACCGAGTTCGTTGGCCAGCTTGGTCCGCCATTTTGTTTCAAGATGGCTGCCATTTCAAAATTTAAAACTAAAATAGATGTACAAAAAAGTTAAAAATTCTAATTTATTTTTTAATTACGTGTTAGGCCTTGATACGGGGATTCCAGAGCAATTTTTTGGTTTACCTCTATCTTAAAAAATGGCTGAAATAGAGAAGTTTGAAATTCTAGGGTGGCTGACATTTTGAAACAAAACAGCACATTGACGGGATTATTAGGTAGCTTTCGATACAAAAAAGTATAAAGCTACCTATTGCAGCCGTTCGGAGGAAAGCAGTTCCGGAAAATTTCGATATATTTTCACCGATCATGACCCCCAGACCCCAAAACCACCCTCCGTTCAAATGTTGATTTATATATATATATATATATATATCTCCATATATATATATATATATATATATATATCTGATCTATGTCATACGATAACGCTCGTATTTATGAATCGATTTTGATGAAACTAATTGTGTGTATTAAGGTCACTAATGTCTCGACCGAGTTCGTTGGCCAGCTTGGTCCGCCATCTTGTTTCAAGATGGCGGCCATTTAAAGATTTAAATTAACTTAAAATCTAAAATAAATATACAAAAAATTTAAAAATTCAAATTTATTTTTTAATTACGTGTTAGGCCTTGATACAAGGATTTCAGAGCATTTTAGGTAGCTTTCAATACAAAAAAGTATAAAGCTACCTATTGCAGCCGTTCGGAGGAAAGCAGTTCCGGAAAATTTCGATATATTTTCACCGATCATGACCCCCAGACCCCAAAACCACCCTCCGTTCAAATGTTGATTTATATATATATATATATATATATATATATATATATATATATATCCATATATATATATATATATATCTCTGATCTATGTCATACGATAACGCTCGTATTTATGAATCGATTTTGATGAAACTAATTGTGTGTATTAAGGTCACTAATGTCTCGACCGAGTTCGTTGGCCAGCTTGGTCCGCCATCTTGTTTCAAGATGGCGGCCATTTAAAGATTTAAATTAACTTAAAATCTAAAATAAATATACAAAAAATTTAAAAATTCAAATTTATTTTTTAATTACGTGTTAGGCCTTGATACAAGGATTTCAGAGCATTTTAGGTAGCTTTCAATACAAAAAAGTATAAAGCTACCTATTGCAGCCGTTCGGAGGAAAGCAGTTCCGGAAAATTTCGATATATTTTCACCGATCATGACCCCCAGACCCCAAAACCACCCTCCGTTCAAATGTTGATTTATATATATATATATATCCATATATATATATATATATATATATATATATATATATATCTGCCTGACCTATGTCATACGATAACGCTCGTATTTATAAATCGATTTTGATGAAACTAATTGTGTGTATTAAGGTCACCAATGTCTCGACCGAGTTCGTTGGCCAGCTTGGTCCGCCATTTTGTTTCAAGATGGCGGCCATTTAAAAATTTAAAACTAAAATAAATATACAAAACAATTAAAAATTCAAATTTATTTTTTTAATTACGTGTTAGGCCTTGATACAAAGATTCCAGAGCATTTTTTGGTTTACCTCTATCTTAAAAAATGGCTGAGATAGAGCAGTTTGAAATTCTAGGGTGGCTGACATTTTGAAACAAAACAGCACATTACTGCGATTACTCGCAAATTATTTTCTTTTATTGTTGTAATAATTTTCCCAATCATACGCATAAAACTATATATTCATATCCGTTAGCGCCAAAATTGCGACATTTGGCGAAATATCGCCAAATTTGGTGACCAAAATAAGTCTTCATAAATGAAGCCAATTTGGCTATTGCTCAATAATTTGGCGAATTTCGTATTCAAATTCAGTATTAACGAATCTTTTGTAAACGTTTCTTTGCATTTTAACTTGCTGTTTTCGTGTAACATTAGCTAAAATTTTAAAACGAAGATGTAGGAAAGCTACCTTTTCCTCCCGGTACAGGCCGGAAGGACTTTTTTGATTTACCTCTATCTTAAAAAATGGCTGAGATACAGCAGTTTGAAATTCTAGGGTAGCTGACATTTTGAAACAAGACAGCACATTACAAAAATTTTCATTGTTGTAATCATTTTCCCAATCATACGCATAAAACTATATATTCATATCCGTTAGCGCCAAATTCTTGCCAAACTTGGCGACATTTGGCGAAATATCGCCAAATTTGGCGACCAAAATAAGTTTTCATAAATGAAGCCAATTTGGCTATAATAGCTCAATAATTTGGCGAATTTCTTATTCAAATTCAGTATTAACGAATCTTTTGTAAATGTTTTCTTTGCATTTTAGCTTGCTGTTTTCGTGTAACATTAGCTAAAATTTTAAAACGAAGACATAGGAAAGCTACCTTTTCCTCCCGGTACAGGCCGGAAGGACTTTTTTCTTTCATTGTTGTAATAATTTTCCCAATCATACGCATAAAACTATATATTCATATCCGTTAGCGCCAAATTCTTGCCAAAATTGGTGACATTTGGCGAAATATCGCCAAATTTGGCGACCAAAATAAGTCTTCATAAATGAAGCCAATTTGGCTATTGCTCAATAATTTGGCGTATTTCTTATTCAAATTCAGTATTAAGGAATCTGTTGTAAACGTTTCTTTGCATTTTAACTTGCTGTTTTCGTGTAACATTAGCTAAAATTTTAAAACGAAGATATAGGAAAGCTACCTTTTCCTCCCGGTACAGGCCGGAAGGACTTTTTTCTTTTAAACTGTGAAACGACCCATGTGAAACAAGTTGGAAATTGTACGTTAAACGTGACAAATGAAGTGCGTTCTTACTAGAACTAGTTTTACAATGTAAAACAAAAACCTTCGTAATTATTTCCGTGAAATGAATTATATCGTCTGTTAGGAACGAAATGAGCATGCCTTTCTTTTCTCTTATCACGTATGCCACGTTTACAGATGCGAATTTTTTTTCGACGCCAGATAGCTCTGCAAAATTCACCATGGAGATTCTTGTTTTGCGAATGATTACTTCCATGGTTTAACATTTCTATGATTCACGATGGACGAATCTCTTGTGTTTATTTACTTTAATGGATATTGGAATAAATGGGCTGTTAGCCTAATTTTAACTGAAGTTATCTCAGAATCTATACATTTTTTAATGTAACTCATCTCTTAAACCGCAAACAAACAATTTTTTTTGAACGATCTTTCTAAAAATGTAACTTTTATGCAATTTTATTCGAAAAAATAATTTTTAATTAAAATGGCCGCTTGGCATATGAAAAAAAAAATGGTCAGCCCGTATTTGTTATCCTCAGACACATATGCTTGCGTTTTTATTATATAGAATTATGTATGAAAGGAGTTAATAGAATGAAGAAAACTTTTATTAATATCTTTTTAAGTTTCGATTCGATTTTCATAAAATTTAAAATAACTCGACAAAATTCTGCAACGATTCTATATATTAAATTTCAAACCATTCGGTTGGGTAGTTTTTGCGCTGTTATATGCGGACAGACGGACGGACCAGACGATGACGTGATACATATTTATATAATTACGAACGCTCCTAAAAAGAAGAAAATGTTTTCTTTACGGGCACTTTCATCACTAATTATCAGTATTTTTTGTCAATTTTGTCATTAGAAATATGAATTCATACAAAATCAAATTAAAGATATAAAATAAAAATTTGGGATTCATTTGAGATTTTATCACGGGCCCGGGCAACGACGGGCGGGTTAGCTAGTAAACAAGTAAATAACTAGTCGCATGTGCCAATCCCAAAACTTTCTTCTACTTCATACAGGTTTCGCAAACACTAAAAACGAAACAGCACCCATTTATATCAAGGTCTAACTGAATCTAAAGTTTTATTAAACTCCGTGCATTACTTCTTGAGATAGGATTATTGCTATAATCGTGTAAATCCTGCAAAAAGCAGCATAGCAGCGCCACCTGTTGGGAGATTTAGACCAAAACCTAATCAAAAACAATTTATGTCAGCGTCTAACAGAATCTGAAGTTCGATGAAAATTCGTGTATTAGTTCTTGAGATATAGTTATCGTAATAATAAGGAAAAAAAGTAGCATAGCAGCGCCCCCTGTTGGGCAGCATCTATTTATGTCAAGGTCTAACAGAATCTGAATATTGATGAAATTCTGTGCATTAGTTCTTGAGATGTAGCTATCGTGATAATAATGAAAAAGTGATATAGCAGTGTCACCTGTTGGGATATCCACACCTCAACGTAATCAGCGTCTATTTATATCAAGGTCTAACTGAATTTGAAGTTTGATGAAAATAAGTGCATTAGTTCTTGAGATAGAGCTATTGCAGAAATCGCGAAAAATGCAGCCTAGCAGCGCCACCTGTCGGGCGATTTTCACCCAAAACTAATCAGCACCCATTTATATCAGGGACTAACTGAATATTTTATTAAATTTCGTGCATTAGTTCTTGAGATAGAGCGCCCACAAAATTTTTGTGACAGACATTTTCTAAAAACAGTCAAATCGTGTTCAGTACCTTCTAAAACGTATAAATCCGTCGAAAATCGGAAGTTGAAAATTTTCATGAATCCAATACTTTCTTCTTGTAAAGATAGAAGAAAGTAAAAATAACAATTCCGTGCGGAACAGATGTCGCAGACGCACCGGAGTTGGCAACATTTTATTTTGGCGCTACACATTTTTTCCCCCCACATTATATTTAGTTATACGCACATTTAATTTTATTATAAAACACACATAATTTATTATAAAACCTTAGGTTGCCACACGAAGCAAAAATTGCTGAGTTACCAAACCAGGCAAAAAAATCGCCATTTCAGTTTATCGCCAATTTATGGAATCTTAAAGTTAATCTTTCGTAATCAGATCCATAGCAGCCAAATGATTTATTTGTGCAATTCTGATTTAACGCAAGTGGGATTTTTAGCAGTTTACAACATAGTTGAAAAGTGTTTATTATGAATTGGGTTTGTTCGTCCGTGCTCGGTAACTACCGTAAATATACTGGGATTGCCACGTTAGTTGATATACATTATTAAGGCTTACCATTAGGATATTCGTTATTGAAAATGAAGTGTGTAGCATTTATATTTCATTTACAGGGGTACTCAAAAGTATTCCGCAACATTGTGGTCTATTGGGGAAAATCATTTGCGGTGGTATTTTAATGGTGTTACACTATTTGAAACATAATGAAATTTATATACATTATTCAGGCGCGCTAGAAGATGTTTACTATAGAATATGTCATATGTAGCGCTTACTTTTTGCCTAAGTGTGCAGGGTAATAACTCAAAAGTATTCCGTTATACTGTGGTCTCTGAAGAAAAATTAATTGCGGCGAAATGGTGACCATCTCAAGATCAGTAATCATAAAAAACAAGAACGAAAAATCATGCGTCAAGCATAGATTATGTAACATTTTCCAACGCTTCCAAAATAATTTTACAAATCATTACCGTTTAATAAGCTGAAAGATAACATCTAAGTAAACAATTTGGAAAACGCATAACATATTTAAAAACGCAATTTCAGAAATTTCCAACATATTCAATATTTGGAAAAATATCCGATTACTTTTATTCAGCCCTGTATATGATCTATCGATTTGTAAATATACTACATAGGATGCTAAATTTTAGTTTAGTTAGGAAACGCGTAGCACAGTTTAAAATTATCCCTCTGGAGTTTCTGCCAATAAACGGAAATGTGTTCGCGAACTTTTGTGCTGCCCTGTATAGGATCTACAGAGTTTATACACACTAAGTAATAGACAAAAAGTGAGTTAAATTTAAAATCGCGTTCAGCAACTTAAAACGCACTTCCAGGAATTATTGTTAACAGACAGTAGAGAATTATGTTGTGTGTCCCTGTAAATGAACGATGACTGCTATACACACACTATTCTGTAGTAAGCCTCTTGTAATGCATCTTAGTGATATATATAAATTTCAATGCGTTTAAATAGTGAAACATTATTTAATTAAACCGCAAACGATTTTTCTCCATAGACGTAATGTAACGGATTTCTTTTGACTGTCCCTGTAAAGTGACTATAAGTGCTATGTACAGCATATTCCATATTATGCTTCTTGTAATGCACCTTAGTGTTATATATCAATTACAATGTGTTTGAAATTGTGTAACATCATTAAAATAAACCGCAAATGATTTTTCTCCATAGACCGTAAGGTAACGGAATACTTTTGACTGTCCCTGTAAAAAAAAACTAAGTGCTACACACTTCAGTTGAAATAGGGCTATAGATAGGAATAGGACAGGCTATAGATAACGACAATAACATATAAAAATTGCAGGGCAATCCAAGCATATTTACGGGAGTTAGAGCACAGATAGACGGCCAGACAAACCAAAGTCATAAACACTTTTCAACTATAGGTTAGAAAGTGTTAATAAAAATTAAGTGTTTTTCTTTATCATTACTGATCTTGAGAAGGTCACCGATTGCGTGTACGAAACTAGTAGGTCTGTTTATTTAAAAAGGTTTTTTTTTTTTTTTTTTTTTAATAAGCCTTTATGTTTATACTGTCATCACTTTTAGCCTACGTATTTTTATTTTAATGATAATCAATGATTTCTTATATAATTCTATAAAACCATTCTCAAAATACTTGGTACGATCCTTCCGCGATACATTAGCCGATGAGTCGTTAAGCAAATTTAGATGAATGTATTCCTTAATTAATGTGACAATCAAACCTGCTACCAAATAGAAATATCTAGTTATTAATTAAATAATGCATTGTCTACATCATTTGTGTATGTTAACAACTTTCTTTCCCTGCACCATCGAGAATTCTTTCAAGTTCATGTGGCAAGTTATCGCGTGGTGTAGTCCGGAAAGCAGCGTCACCTTTATGCAATCGATTTTAGTGTCGACAATTTTGGTATATACCGGGTGATCCAAAAGTCAGGACGAACTTTAAAAATGAATAATTCAAAAACGAATCAAGATACAAAGATACGGTTTGCACCAAACTGATGGAAAAGAAACCGGGTTTTGTGTGGCAACGAAATAAAAAATAGTTCTGTTGGCGACCAACAGATAGCGCTGTCGGATTTCTGCAAGATAACGCAAGAATAACGCAAGAAACGCTACTAAATGCTGTAAACGGTGTGGTGCCTCGTCTCACAGCTGTACTTCTGAATGATGGACAGCACATTGAACATTTACTGTAGTACTAATTAACTGTAATTAAGCTGACTTGTAAGTTGTCAACATTTTTTTCATTTGTAAATCATCTTTTGGTGCAATAAAACACTATAGCGCCATCTTTTGGTCGCCAACAGAACTATTTTTTCGTTGCCACACAAAACCCGGTTTCTTTTCCACCCGTTTGGTGTAAACCGTATCTTTGTATCTTGATTCGTTTTCGAATTATTCATTTTTAAAGTTCGTCCTGACTTTTGGATCACCCGGTATATGATAGATTAGATGTAACAGATAACGAAACCACCAGTGAGCTGGCACACCAGCGGGAAGTGTCGCCATAGCAACATCCCGCGTCTCGCTGCAGTATAATGAAATGAATGGCATCTCGATTACTGATGATGCTTTCGAGTGGGAGTAACATCAGTAATTGGGTTGCCATTCATTTCACATTGCGTCGGAATGTGCCATGCTTCTATTGAAAACCCCCCATTGGTGTGGCATCTGACTGGTTATCTGTGTCATACCTAATCTATCATTATATACCAAAATCGTCGGCGCTAAAATGGGTTTCAAAGATGTGATGCTGCCTCCCAAACAACGAAGATTGCACATATGTACTACATGGGTTCAGCTAATTTTCCTAACCAAATAGATTCACCAAGACATTATAACAATGCTAACCAATTGAACGGGTCGGGGCAAGAGAGTGCCAAGCCACATTTTTTAACTTCTGAGATATTTCAATTTGAAAATTGGATCCAATACTCAAATCAAGATATATAGCAAAGTTTTTTCGCCAATTTCTTGGTAACGTTTGAGATATTCTGAGTAACAATAAGACATTACTTTAACGATATTACTATTACGTTTTTTTTGTAAATTAGCTATCTTCATTGGGGGCATAAACATCTTGGGCAAAAACGAAACCTGTCACATAGGCTGCCACCAAGTGACATTAGACACAAATCGTATGTTGGATATTATACTTTACAATATTAATCAACAGATTACAGTGTTAGATTTATTTCATCAAAAATGTGGCTTGGCACTTTCTTCCCCGACCCCCTCAATTTTATTACAGTATATGTTTTTTGACAGGCAATGATAAGAACATTATATCTAAGTAATGGTAAAATTAAATGTATTACGATTTTACAATTTAAATTTGGCGATAAAAATTACTGGAGTCCGTATAGTATGCAAGTATCTCCACAAAGCAATTGTCCCAAGAAATATTTCCTTTATTCCCTTTCCCCTTGATTGTATTTCCTGGTACTGATTACCATATTGCTATTCAAAGGATAAATGAGGGGGGTTAGAATGACAGTGGAGTAAGTCAAAAAAAAATTTTAAATCGAGATAACCCTATTTTCACTGAACGTATATTAATCTCTGTTCAGTGCGACAGTGAAATATGTCATAGTTCACTTGGGGAGTCGCTAGAGGGAAAAACAAGTTACGACAAGTTTCACAAAATCCTTCATTTCTCAAATTACTATATATTGACTTACTCCACTGTTATTCTAACCCCCTCAAATATATATTTTTAAAAAATTTGGAATGTGCTATTTTTTTTTTTTTTATCTTCCATGATCGGTGTCTACGTCAATGGTTGGCGGCAAATAAGGTTAATCTTCCATATCAGAGCGACATAGGAAAAGTAGGAATCAAACATGAGTATTACCGGTAACAACTTGGTTTAAAATTTATGGAACTAGATAGTTTACCACAAAAAACGCACTCTGTTGCGCAAAACTACACAAGCTGAAATACGCCAGCTGGCGTTCGACCTGATTACGGAAGATTAACCAGAACATCAACAAATATCTTCACGAATATAGACATACCATGAAAATGGTCATGGTGGCAGTTTTAGTAAATTACAGGCTAATAAAACTGATACGAAATATCTGAAACTCTAAAATGCACAATGAAACAGCAAAACTTGTTTAAAATACAAATATTTATACTTTTATGTGTGCATTTTCACAACCATGCTCTAAAAAGCAAACTACTGAAAAAAAAAAAGCAGACCAATTTCGATTGGACACCGACCATGAAAAATTACCATGTAGTAAATAACAATTAAGAGTTTAATACCGTGCCAGTCCCCCTCCCTCGTTAAATAAAATTTAAGTTACAAAAAACACACACCAGTTTGACAAAATAAACATTTTATTCAAAATACATTATTGATAAAAAAAAAAAAAAGGACGCAAATTTAATACATTGCATTTAATACATAGCATTAGACATTTTAAAATGTCGAATTAAAGACTTTTTTTTTTACGTTATTTACACATATCTAGTTAAAATGTCAAGTAGAGCGTGAGTATAACCCTATTCATCAAGAAAGACCGTCACTCGAGGTGTCCTTCTGAAAGCAATTCAACCATCTAGAGTGGCTTGAAAATAATCATATTAACGCAAAATTTAACTATTAACTAATTAGCACTCATTAACTATTTAAGTTTTTTAAAACAATTGCCCAATTGCCAACTAATTCGTATTAGAAGCTTTATATCTTACAAATGCTATGCATATAGTAAAAATTCACGGTACTTTTCGCTTAGCCGGGCGCCAGTGATATATGTACAACTACATATAAAAATATATATGCATATACATACATATATATATATACATACATATTTGTGTATATATATATGTATGTATATATATGTACGTGTAGATATATGTGTACATATATATATACATATGTGTGTATGTATACATGTGTATATATCACTGACGCCCGGTTAACCGAAAAATACCAAATTCACTTCCTGCGTTTAGTGTCTCCAGTATTTTATGCGCTTGTTAAAAACGAAGTTCAGAAAGATGCACAAATAACGACTAATTACTCTTCTTTAATGGTAAATATTCTACTCTAGTTCGACTTTTAAATGAATAGCGAACAAATACCAATTGAATAGAAACGAATTGCAATCGATTAGCTTTCAATATTTGTCTAACAGCCATCCAATACCCTGAATTAAAATTCTAGAATTTTAGTTTATATAATTTTTATTTAGTTTCATTACTATTAAAATTGTATTTGAATTTAGTGGAATCATTTAATAGAATATTATGTACTCTGTACTCATTTCATAACACTAAATTCAAATAAAATTATAATATTAATGAAGACAGGGAAATATTTGTTTAAGTTATCAAATTTAAATTAATAATGCATGCTTGTGCATTATATATAATGCAACAAAATAACAGTAATAATTACATTCAATGTAAACTAGTATAATTTTTTTTAAGTCATTCATACAGTATCCTAAAATTTCGTTCGCTGAAAAAAAAAAAAAAAAAAAAAAAAAAAAAAAAAAAAAAAATATATATATATATATATATATATATATATATATACAATTTATTCTTGTTATTATTTTTAAATTATTCTATACAAATAAAATTCTAAACAATCATACTCGAAGATAATGCAAAAAAGAAAGAAATACATAAATTAATAAACACCTAAACGAAATAAAAAATATCTTACTATTAGGATTTGGCGAAAGACAGGTGAAGTTTTTTGGCGATACAAATTTACGATATATCAGTAAAAAGAGCTTTATAAGTCCAGACGACAGTCACGAGTTTTTAGCTTGAAATGACGAGTAAGGGAAATGTCTCGCTATTTATAGGCGGCTGCGGATTTGAGGACTTTTGATTGGTTATAACTGAGTTACGTCATCAGTCATTATGTTCTGATTGGTTATATGGATTCAACGCCATAAAATATGTCATGAGATAGCGCGTGTTAATCTCACGCGCTATCCCATGATTACGTCACACTTATGTTTGCCGTGAAAATCAGCATGAAAAAGGTCGCCAATCGGATAGAATGGCGACCAAATTCAAATTATAAATGCGCCAAATTAAATTAAGATAAAAAATGCATCTTAAAAAGTAATTTTTCTGCACAATTGAGATTTATACATATTTATTAGACAAAATTTAATTAAATAATACTCTGTTATTGTTATTTGTCACATAATTTTGTTTTATATTACAAGTTGTAACATATGCGTTTCGCCGTTGAAATTATGGCTATATACAAACAAATTGTGTATTTTAACATCGAATCGAAGCACCTACGTTCAAAATAAGCCAGTTTTTTGTGATAAATTATCATTTCACTATAATTAGACTAGTACTTTATTGAAAATGAATCGTTTTCAGTTGATTACATAACAGACATTTTGCCCCCTATTGTGTACACGAAAGTATGGATTTTTTGACTTTTTCCCTTTTAGATGTTGAGCGATTTCAAAATTGTTCGCCCTGTAAAGGGTTAAATTCTGCAATTTTCATTTTTAAATTACCATTATAACTTAAAGTAGTTGAAATAATTGCTTAATAGCCTTCGTTACTAATTACTTACCGTTATAAAGCATACGGACAAAATTCAAATGTAAAAAGCTTAAAAAATTACAAAATTTCGATAAATTACTACTTGAAATGTAAAAATTTATAATGTGCATTTGTTTTTATGAAATCTTTTGCACAGATGTTTGTAAATAAACATTGAAACATGTCCGGATTAAAAAAAAACATTTTTATATCTCTCGAGCTTTATAAGGGCGCCATCTTGGATTTCCGTTAAAACGTGAAATTAAAAAGTAATAATTTTTATCACGCGACGTGTTTCAATAGATTTAAATAATTCTGCGAGAAAGATTATGGCATTAAAAAACGCATAAAAAGTAAATAAGACATATTTATCATAGCTTTTGGGATAAATTTCGGTATGTATTTGAAGTCATCTCTGCTATATTTGCTTATTGATTGAATTTCAAACTAATATTTCTATTAAAAATTACAATAAAATGAAGTTCCAATAACTGGAAAAATGGTGGAGTAACCTAAAAAGCAAAACCTTAACCATTTTATTACACTGACTTTATCCGATAAGACATTAATGTCTATTTCAAAAGCATATGAAATTTAAATTTTTGCGGCCGCCATCTTGAATTATCTGAAATTTATTACAGCCTATGTTATACGAAATTGTATATCTAGTGATATCTCAATAGTAGAAATATGTTTGCTAGATCATAAACTAGCAAGAAAATTTAATTTGAGCATCATTCTTGGCACCATTTGGCATTTTCCGAAATTTTGTATAGCCTGTGCTACATTAGCATAACATCATGAAATTAACAGATTTTAACGGTAAATTAAATCAATGGGATGCTTCATTGGTGAAAACTTGCTAGTTAGATCAGAAATCCTAATGTGTAAAAAATTCAATTTTGAACACTCCACGACCATTTGATGTTTTCAAATATTTTATGTAAGGCTTATGGTTGCATTAACGTTATATCATCAAATTAAAAATGTTAACGGCGTTGAAATCTTCTTTTATTGATAGGATAACTTAAAAATTTCTGTCTTGAAAATAAATTCCATGAACAAATTGAATATAGATGTTCAAAACCTTTAATTTTTGGATTTTCTTAAAATTTTATCGTTAATGTTATAGTGACATAGCATCAGCAAATTGGGTATATTACAAGAGATTACAACTGTCGATGTATTAAATTATTATTGCTGTGAAAATATCTGTTTCATTTTTGTAGTTCATAATGGAAAATATTCAGTTTGGGAGTTGGTTTGGATATAAGTTAGATTTTTAAGAAAAGTCAAACGTTTGGTAAAAAACGAAAAAGTATAAACCACATTATTCATGTTGTTTACATAAATCAAACTCTGCATTTCCGAAAATATGTTCTATTTCAAAAACTAGCAGTGTGAAATAAATTCAATTTGACGATTACCGATCTGGCGTTTTACGAGTTTTTGTAGAAATGCACGATTGTATTAACCCTTTTAACTACTGTGGCAAAAATTGTAGCATACCTATACTGTGAGTCGCTTGATCGAAAGATAAATAAAAGGCTCGATTAACTCATAGGATACTGTTTCTGTACTGAACTTTATGTACAGCACTATTATAACAAAAATTCACCTATTTAAATGTTTCCAGTGATAGTACTAGTGCTCTAAACGAAACAAAATTTCGTAGTAGCTATAATTAAACTGAAATTTACTATTTTAACTGTGAAAAAGGAAACTAGTCGGATGACTTTCTTCTATCTCATCACAGGTTTTGCATACACTAAAAATAATCAACACCCATTTATATCAAGGTCTAACTGAATCTAAAGTTTCATTACATTTCGTTCATTAGTTCTTGAGATATGAGTATTGCTAAAATCGTGTAAATCCTGCAAAATAGCAGCGTCACCTGTTGGGAGGCTTAGACCAAAACCTAATCAACAACAAATTATGTCAAGGTCTAACAGAATCTGAAGTTTGATTAAAATCCGGGCATTAGTTCATGAGATATAGTTATCGTGATAATAATGAAAAAAGTAGCATAGCAGCACCACCTGTTGGGCTATTTACACCAAAACGTAATCAGCATCTATTTATGTCAAGGTCTAACAAAATTTGAAGTTGGATGAAATTCCGTTCATTAGTTCTTGATATAGAGCTATTGCGGAAATCATGAAAAATGCAGCATAGTAGCGCCACCTGCTGGGCGATTTTTACCAAAAACTAATCAGCACCCATCTATATTAGGGACTAACTGAATATAAAGTTCACATTTCGTGCATTTGTTCTTGAGATAGAGCGCCTACAATATTTTTGTCACATACAGACAAACAGAAATTTTCTAAAAACAGTCAAACAGTGTTCAGGACCTTCCAAAACGTATAAATCCGTCGAAAAGTTTCATGAATCCAATACTTTCTTCTTGTAAAGATAGAAGAAAGTAAAAAGCAGCGGTCTGCTAACAGCAGTTAAGGATTAAAATAACATCATCCAATTACATCTATCACCGTTAGGAAATGCCAAGTATTTCTTTGGTCAAAATTAGTTTGATAGTTTTTTTTGGTACAAATTGAATTTTAGTTCACCAAAACATTAACTCGAGACTTTTAGAGAGTTTAATGGTCTATTATACGGACATAATGTCATGAAATTGTGGGTGTTAACAGCAACGACATATATTGCTACTGTTATGAAAAATATCGACAGCGAAAATAAGTTAAACATCTGAAAATACACTCATATATTGCAAAAAAAAATTAAATTTGGGAGTTAGTTTAGGTATAATCCTTTTGTTAATGTGGTTCTCAAAAAACTATTTTCCCCCCACTCAACAACGCTAAAATTTCTGACATATTCTCGGACTCGTTTTTCATCGTGTAGGTATGTAATTGACAGGTATGACTACTAAGGTGATTTGAAATTGAATTACGTTTTTAATTTTTCGATAAATTCATTACATTTTTAATTATAAGCAACTGCTGTCGCATGACGACCTTTTTTGAAAACACCAAATTTGACTGCATTTTTTTTTTTTTTAAGAAACCGTGATTTTATCTAAAAATGGAAACGCTATTATTTCTCATAGGTTCTGAAATAGTACACCTGTCAGTTTTATACGTTTGCGAATAAAAATGAATTCAGGAATGTGTCAGAAAAAATGTGTCAATTTTTTTTTTCTTCAGCTTATGTTAATTATCTTGTCAAAAGTAATTAAAGGATATTCTGCTTGTAAATTATATTTTAACTACTGTCTAAGTTATTGTTTATGAGCTGTGGTTAAATAAGCTAAAAGCAGATTAAAGTTTTAGATTTTGTACGTCATTTTTGTTGTTTAGGTAAATTGACTGCTACTTAGTTTGTGAAAATAGATTCGATATATACAGAAGTAATTTTTTTTTTTTCATATAATGATTAAAGAACAGAACTATAGTTTCAAGAACAATTAATAATCGGCTCCCATCTTCAGGTGATTGTAGCAAGAGAGTAATTATCAAAGCAATGATAAAAACACGTTCAGGCAGAAAAAAAAAGAAGTTTAAATGTAGTTAACTACAAATATCAATACTTGTTTTGAACAGTGGCAAATACAAATTTAACTTTTCAAAAGTAGTCACAACTTGTGTACTTTTAAGAAGACCAACTTTTTTCAACTTCGAATCGCTAAAACATTTGTATTTATTAGCTTGATTCATTAAACTAATTGTTTTGAAGCTATTGTGTTCAAAGTTCAAACCATACCTCCCTAGAAGATAATTCAATATAAATGCTCTTATTACTCCAGCCAATAGTTAGAAAACTTTTTTTGCATACTACATTTATTTTTTTTAAAACTGTAATTAACTACAATTACAAATACTTGTTGGGAAAAGTAGTGATTACACACAACTTTTTAAATAATATTTAGTTCACTACTTTTAGAAGACCAATTTTTTCGAGAGATTGTTATTATTATAATGCTCAAAATTGAGCAAATGAATAATACACATTTATTCATAATCATACGCTGCATAAATTTTATTCATAGTCCTTATAGCAATTATTCCATCTTGAAATACAAATGCTGCTCACAATCCCCTGATTACCAAAAAGATATGAGAAGCGTGTGTTTCCCCCTTTGAAATTTTACCAAGGCCTCGGAATTGAATAAAACAGAAGCATACCTAACCGTTTTTCAACTACAATTAACTGCATTTAGGAAAAAATGTGAAAATAAAACAAGAGCTTCTTGCTGTTCTAATGAAGCACTTTAGTAGAATAAAAAATAATTCTAAAAGCAAACTTTGCAGAATCATAATAGGACTTGGCATATTTTACAGCAAAGATGCATAAAAATGATTATCCAAGAATTACTTGAAATGTTTGCATCCAAATGATGATAAAAAGAACATTTAATGTGCAGTTTTCAAGCATATCTATTCGAAAATAAAACAAGGATTTTTGGCTTTTTTGACAAAGCAGTTTACTAAAAAAAAATTAGAAAAACAATCTTCACAGAATCATGACATAACTTAGGCATTGTTGAAAGATATTTTACAGCAATGATGCATAAATAGGATTTTCAAGATTTTGATTGATAGTGTTTCATCCAAATGACATTATTAAAAATGTCCTTTTTAATAAGTATAGTGCATCTCTTCGAACACACACTTTTGCTTATGTAAGATGCTTTAGCTGCTTAAAAAAGGGATATCATGTTGTTGTTGTTGTGGCTGATCCTCAAACTGTCTGGCGAAGTCAGACAACATCTAATAGGCCGCTAATCTTCAGAAAATCAAGAACCGGAAGCGGGGAAGCACAAAAGTCCTCCCTGGAAAGATCCAAGCAGTCCAGGATGTGTTCTGCAGAGGCCTGTAGAGCTTGACATTTAGAGCAGACTTCAAAGATATTTCTGCCCTCAAAGAATGAGAGACTTTTCGTGTGTCTACTTGCCAATCTTGAAATTGCTGTTCGAGAGGCTCTGCCACAGTTGATAGCAAATGAAGAGCTTGGCTCTTTGTCCGCGTACCAATGGTGGCTGGGAGAGACCTTTCACTCCCTATGCTCTGAGTAGGTAAGGGCTGAAGAGGAAGACATAGATTGACAACAACCCTCCTTGGCCAAGCGATCAGATTGCTTATTGCCATAAATGTCTATGTGGGATGGAATCCACTGAAAATGAACATCATGGAGCTTTGAAATAATTTTAAGTTTAAGAAAGATGGAAATACTAGTTTTATCTCTAACTGTAATCCAATTGTGAAGGTGTTGAAGGGAACTGCGACTGTCTGAAAGAATCCAGAGGTCTCTGTAGTCCTGCTCACTGAGAATAGCCTCGAGGCCTTGTTTAATTGCAATAAACTTGCTTTTAAAAACAGAAGAGAAATCAGGGTTACGTAGACTGATGGACAAATGTTGCCCTGGTTTCTTTCAATGTAGATCCCACTACCAGTGTGGTCGTCCTCAATGACTTCGTTAATCCAGGGATATTATAAACAGGTTATCAATATACAATGTGAGTAAGATACCAATTAAAACCATTGGACACCTTAAAAGCAGGTTATTAAACTGTCAAGATGCATCTTTAAAATGAGGTAACGTAAAGTTTAAAATAATTATCAAATGTAAACCAAAGTTTTGAAAAATAATATACATTCTTTATTCATGTTATTTATTGATGTTTATGATTTTATATAAAGCATTAAAATTAAAATTAAATTTGTTTCAATGGTAAATGGATTGCCTTTTCATCTTGTAATTTAGAATATATTTTTTATAAGCTGATTTGAAAATTATTAGAAATTTCTTTAACCCTTTATATCCTGAATTAATTTTCCAGCTACTTTTTAGATGCTCAGAATCCTCGATTATTCCCACCAGTTATTTTTTTTTGCAAAGTTTTCCTTATCTAATCATAGCATTTTTGCGATTCAATTAGGTGAAAATGTCTCATTTGAAAAACCGGTGGTAACAGATTAAAAATTCTGTAAAAAACGCTCGTCACGAAGGGGTTAAAGTGGTACTTATAAGTACCGTCAGGATAAAAAGGGTTAAAATGTCATGACTAATTTTTAACATTTAGTTTGCAAATGAAATTGAAACATGTTGAGTGAATACAACAAGGGGAAAAATAAGTTCCTGAGTTATTTGAAATAAAACAGTTTTGAGAGTGTGTCGCACCTTTCTAAAAACTTAATGTCAGCGGTCAGCACAATGAAGTGTGGTCAGCAGAAGAATCCATTTTCCCTTTTTTATAGCACAAAATTGAGTGAACTGTGATATATTACATTGTAAAAGTCTATGAAAACACATTAGCGAAATTTCATATTTTCCCACCGACTTCTGCAAGTGTAGCACAATACTGAACCTACTTCCAGGTTGAACTGTGATTTAGGATTAAATTGGAATCACAATAGTAAGGTTGGATTCGACAGCAAGATGACTTGCATTGCTGCCATTGAAAACCCTTTTGGAAGCTGCCTCAGATGCTCTTATGTAGGTGATTTCCTGCTACAGCAGGTACAGGTGCTCATAGATGAGAACTGCTGAAGAAATTTACTTTAGGCTGTTAGTCAGTGAGATCTCAAATTCTCCTCGCTAATGATAAACTCATGGGCAGGGGTTGCATTCCATTTTTAAAATATCTTCTCCAGAAATTAATAATTTTACCTTATTTTATCCGTGTACTGTTCTTAAAGGATGTCTATTTTTTTTCTTCCTTAGTGGTCAAAATATTTCTAAAACATATACTTAAATTTATTTGAAGTGTTAGACTCTTACTCAGCTTCGCTAAGATTTTAACACACAAAATTTTAAATTAAGTATATATTTTAGATATATTTTGACAACTAAGTAAAGACAAGTTGGAAATTGTACATCAAACGTGACAAATGAGGTGCGTTCGTACAATAACTAGTTTCAGTGAAATGAATTATATCGTCTGTTATTATGATATGATTAATTTCCGTAATAAAATAAGTACATTTTAAGTTGCCAACATTTTATCATTTGTTGACCAGGGTTGTTTGATTTAAATCAGTATTTTTAACATTGATATTTACAAGCTGAATAAGGATTAAATTAATCATTTGTGTTCAAATAAATGTCATAATTCATGTCAGATTAAAAACTACCTTTTAATAATGTTAAATAAAACTTTTATAAGTTGAAAATAATTATTTTATGAAAGAAAATGCAAGACTACATTCAAAATATTTATCCCTAGTGCATCCCAAAATAACTGATAAATGCTCACTCATTTTTAAACTTTTGTCTCTCCTAGATGATAACTTCATTTTGCAAGTTAGATGCTAAAGCTAAAGTTAAATATATTCAATATAAAAGTAGTTAATATAATAGTATTTTCAGTGGGGGATCACTTCCTCTAAAGTAGATTATACACGATTCACAAGTTTGTTTTATGTTTAGTTGCTTAGGTCTGCAAATTTCAATATCCCATATGTTGATGGTTGATGTACTGATCATATAATATGACAAGGACTAAATTGTAGCATAATAAATATTTAGACTTTTGTTTGTCTAACATAGAATTATAGTTTCATGTTTCTTCTATAACTGAAAATTATTTAATATCTGTGACTGATCCCTTTGCCCTTTCCTTTCCTTGAATTCATTGCTTACTGCAATGGAAAATATATGTTACTAGTATATAACCCCGTCAAAAATGACGGATTGTTGATCTGCGTTTCATTTTCATAAGACTTCATACAGACAAACAGCATGGAGATTTATTATTAAAAGGTTTGTATTGTAGAAAAATACATTTTAAAAAGGACAAATGATTTCTACAAATAAAAATAATAAGGATATATATATATATATATATATATATATATATATATATATATATATATATATATATATATATACATACATATATATATTTACTTAGTATTAAATTTCTGAAATAGTTCAACGATGGACAAAATCAACTATTAACAAATAATCCATGTGCGAAAGTTTTTGTAAAAAAGTGTTATCAATGAGTTTTTAAACAGCTTGACTTATTTGATTACATAAGCAAAATTAAATGGAAATTACGCCGTACTATGCATTTCTTATATTTTAATTACGTTTGATAAGAAAGAATCATTTTACAGTATATGACCCATTATCCGAAAATCCGAAATCCGGAAAAACCCGAAGTCCGGAAAGAAAAATTCGAAAATTTTCTAAATTTGTAAATTTTTACTAAAATTTTAGATTTTCTGAAATTTTTCGAAAATTTTACCGATTCCTAATTTTTTTTTCAGTCCATTGTGTTTCAATGTTTAATCACTAAAATATTGTTACTTCAGTGGCGGGTGAACACGGTCCCCCCCCCCCCCTTCTCTTCCCGAAATTAAAAACATATCATTTTCCTCTCAAATTTTAGTTTAAAATTAATTTATATTACGATTCGTTAGAAAAAAAAAATAGTTATGTATTTATTTCATCAGGGGTGATTCTGTTCAAGTTTTCCTAAAAATTTAAGGCATTCGATTTCGAAAATTTAAGTCTTCAGTCCAAAATTTCGAATTTTGAACGATAGTCTCCGAAAAAAATCAATTATGTCTATCGTTCGCAGAAAAAATAGAAAATTTCATCAAAGGATTGTGGAAACAACGTGAATTTCGTCAAAGTACCGAAAATAAAAACGCAAATTTCGTTGCAGAATTGCAAAAAAAAAAAACTCTAATTTTGTTAACAAATTGCAGAAAAACGCGATTTCCGTCAAAGGCTTACGAAGAAGACGAAAATTTCTTCCAAGGACTCCGAAAAAAATGTAAAATTTCATCAAAGGATCACAAAAAAAAAAAAAAAAAAAAAAAAAAAATTGGTTAAAGGATCGCAAAAAAAAAAAAAAAAAACTGAATTTCGCAAATAATCGCGGAAAAACATGAATTTCTTCAAAGGGTCTAGAAAAAAAACAAATTTCTTCAAAGCACTGCGAAAAAATGTCTAATTTCGTTAAGCGATCGCGAAAAAAGTGAAATTTCGTCAAAGGATCGAAAAAAACAACCGCTAATTTCATCAATCTCAGAAAAAACACGAATTCTGTCAAAGGATCGTGAATAAAAGGCAAATTTCGTCAAAGAATAGCAAAAAACGCAAATTTCCTCAAAGGATCGCAAAAAGAAAACGCAAATTTCTTCAAAGGACTACGAAAAAATGAAATTTTGTCAAAGAACAGCAGAAAAAATGCAAATTTTGTCAAAGAATCACGAAAAAAAACATGAATTTTGTCAAATAATCGTGAATTTCGGGAGGACCCGCATTCCGGAACGATGGAAGCAATTTCAAAATCCGCCAGTAGATGGCGACAGTATACTGAATCAACCTCAAATCTCTCCCAAGGAAATAAATCACCGCATTCTGAAAAAAAAAGTGCTTACAGATTTTTTTTTTTTTTTTTTACAGAAATGTTAATATACATTTTTTTTTTTTATGAAATAGTGTTTTAAGGTTTTAAACAAAATTAAAAGATTTAAAAGCTTGAATATGCTTTTACAAATATTTAAACGACGAAAGTAGATAATATAACTTCTTTTTCAGTAAGCCTAACATGGCGTTTAACTACGGTCGAATCGCAGAGTGGTACAACCCGGTACCGTTACAGACACTTTCTCGCCTTTGGATTTTATTATAAGTAAGATTATACCTTATTTCTAAGCTAAACAGTCATTTCTACTATTAAATAAGCATGATTGATTGCTGAAATAGTCAATGGCTGAGGGCTGGATAACACTGACATTTGATAGCTTCGTACTTTTTGTTATGTGATTACCTTGTGTCTTATAACTGCTTTGTAAACTTTAATATAGTATAGTGTGAAACACAAGTTGGGAAAAGAATATCATTTACTAATACTAGATACAGTACAGAGAGCTTTTGGATACATTATTAATACATAAGAAAAATGGCTAGCAAAAAGAAAGATCCAATGTGACTTTATTTTACTGGAGAAAAAACAAACAAGCAAAAAGAACTATTTCTGGAAAATGTGTGACAGCAATATGCAAACCATGTAGTGCAGAAATGGAGGAGATTGTGGCAAAAATAAAAAACAGTAAGAAACTTACAGTCTATGTGATAAAAGATGTCATTAGTGAATCTGAATCTGTTGAAATCAGGGTTGGCTTTTTGCTGGCAAAAATGTATTTTTGTCAGGACAGTGGCAAAAAGTCGAAAAAAACCCCCCCAAAAAAACAGACAAAAATTGGCAAAAACAGAAATTGATCAAGATTATATTTTAAACCACTGATTTTAATCGGTTAAAATTATGATTTAAACATTGAAATCATGTAATTAAACTTAATTCCTTAAAACCCTGTTTTAAAATACTAGTTTTTGCCAGGAGGGTTTTTTCCACTTAGGCAATAATTGGCCAACCCTGGTTGAAATACACATATGTATTTAGCATTCTTTGCTGCATTTATTATGCAATTAATATTATATATACAGTAGACTCCCTCAAATCTGCCACTTTAAAATTTGCAAATTCTTAAAATCCGCACATAGTTCCCGATGTAAACAATGAAACTTACAGTTAAGATGTAGGTGTAAAATTTAAGTTTTTAAAAATTTTTTATATCATTCTGTACACATTTTAATATATAATTCTGTTCGATATGATTCAACTCATGTTTTCTCATGAAAGAAGTATAAATTTATTTCTGAAAAAATTCTAGATAGTGCTGATATCAGTGGCGATCACAATATTTTTACCAAATTTTTTATGTATTAATCAAGCTTTTTTGGTTATTAAGTACAGTCAAACCTCGTTAACATGAACACGCTTAACGTGAATTACTTTTAACATGAATTGTTTTCATAATCCCTGTTATGATTTAAAAATTTAACTCTTAATTTATTCAGTATTTTACATTTAACTTTAATTTATTCTTCAATTTAATTAAATTCATTAAATTCATTTAAATTAATTAAGCTAAATTTCATTTTTGCATTTTAAATCTAACATTCTTTTTAAATTGTTTACTTTTGGTGAATATAAATTAATTTCAGAATCTTTCCATTACATATGTTTTAGGATATTTATTCATTCAATTTAATTTACATTTTATTCACTTTGCAATATTAATTAAACTTCATTTCAAATGATCTAAAAAAGAAATATTTATAACTTACTTTTTCTAACTTTTAAATAATATACAGTCTAAAATAAATTATTCTAAAATATAGCGTATTTCCTTTTGATAATATTTATTAAAAAATGGTTAATTGCTAATTTTATTCTTTTCAGAAAGTTCAGATTCGCTAATTTTGATTAATGCAAAATCTTTCAGAATCGCTAAAATTTTATGTTCTTCATTATAACAATCCCCTTTAAAAACGAGTACGAAGATTTGATACTGATAACATGAATTACTGTTAACATGAACAAAATTTTGATTCCCCTTGAGGTTCATGTTAACGAGGTTCGACTGTATGGCTAAACATGAAAGAAAACTTTGTTATTTTAAGATTTTGATGTGAATTATTAGTGTACATTTATAAGGCGAGTTTCACTGAATAGTTCAAGAAAAAAAATCTCATTATACATATTTAGCTGTGCATTATTAATTATTTACTTGACCTTTACTTTTAATATTTTAAATGTTTTTTAAATTTTCTTAATTTTTTTTTTATTTTATTTAACTATTTTACTTGATTGTAAGCATTCATTATAATTTTGAGTACATTGTTAAATTCAAATTATTGTTTAAAAAATGAAACAGTGACCAGAAATCTGCAAAATTCTAAAATCTGCATAACCTCCGGTTTTAAGCTATGCAGATTTAAGGCAGTCTACTGTATTATCCTTATATATTATTTCTCCTGTCAACATCCCTTTTATGCAGAAAATATGAAATGCAGAACAACGAATGAGATACCATATGAAAGGTTTTAGAACAGGCTTCTGACATAGCCCACTTAAAAATTCGTTAAAACATGTTTTTGATTAAAATTTGCTGAAATTAAAAAATTAAATCGGCATTGTTTTCATGAAAGAAATGAAAGGTTTTCCTGAAATTATTGTTGCCAAAAAAATAAAATACCACATTATATGATGCTCATAGCAATTATTATAAAAAACACAGCACGGGTTTATTTTATACTTATGATTAAAAAGCGAAATTGAAATTGAAATGTTTAGATTTATATTTCTAAGTCCCATGGTTTTCCCGAAGCGGATGACGTCATCCTCTAATGCAGTCAAAATACGATTGTTAATTTTTTTTTTTCTCGCGCGTGCCTTTAGCAATCTTGGATCAGTTTTCAGTCTAACTTTGATGAAATAAATTAGATGATATTCTGGCGTGACTAAAAACTAAATATTGTTTGCAGATATTTTTATCTTTGCTTTTTCTTTAGAAGTTTAAACCTGCATCTAATAACTATTACATATTGATAAAAAATGATACTTCTCTATTATTCCGTCGACCACTTTTCATAACAAAAATCTATGGCCAAATAAACGGGAGAACGTTGCCATTGGAATATCAATAAATAAATAAATAAATAAAATATAAGAATTTAAGGACACAATTGTTATTTTAATTAATAAAATAACTACTAAATCAGTAAAACATAATGAAAAATGCACGCAAATGTCGAATGTAATACCACTAGATGACGTAACAAACACGCATAATGGTTCTGACATCAAGTAAATGGGACTGCATTTTTGGCGTTTAATCTTACAGTTTGGAGGTAGTTTTTTGTTATGAAAAGTGGTCGATGGGTTAATAGAGAAGTACCTAAAAAATATTAGATTTCAGTGCGAAATTTTCGCACGGGCCCTCTGGTTGGAGTAATAATACCTTAATGAAAAAATTTAATAACTTAAATTAACTCAAATTTATAGACACAACACACATAATCTTATCTATAACAATTTAACTGTAGAATAATATGATTTTAAGTTTTAAGTAAATCTGAATTTGTTTGCAACAATTTATTTTTATTTAAATTATTTTGAAATTTATCTAGGAGCTGTAATAAAATTAATAGAAATGTGTATATATATATGCAGAGAAAATAAAATAAATACATGCATAGTACACAAATAATTTTAATTAAAAAAAATCGGATTTAAATAAAAAAAAATCTGATTTAAGTAAAAAAATCTGACTTAAATCAAATAAATCTGATTTTTTTCATTAAAAAAATCATGATTTTTATCAACCCTGGTAATAATTACATGTGTTTAATTCTGGAAAACTGGTTGTATCATATGCAACGTGTGCAGATTTTAGAGAGTTTGCTATAACAAACATTTCTAATGACAACAAAAAAAAAGTTTAGTCTGTAATTTTCATTCAAAAATTACCAAAGTGATAAATTCATGCCGTTTTTGATTTTATAATATTATGCTGGTATTTAATTTTATGTACCAGCATCGCACGTTTGCGTACCAGTACTGGTATGCGTACCATAGTTTGGGAACCCCTGGTCTAGAACCATGTCGTCCAACATTTGTATATTCCAGCTGAATGTATAAAAGTGAGAACCCATTCAACCTTCTTTCTGCAATTGCAATTGAGACTGGAAGCACACACACGATTTTAATAATTGAAGTATATTCAGAAATATCTTTGATGTACCCTCTGCAAAAAAAAAAGGCGTGGATGGTCTTTGTGAGTGATTCAAACTGGTTACTTTCTGATACATTGATGAAGTCAAATTTAATCTCAGATGCATGAACGTGGCAGGTACTTTTATTAAGAAACTATGAAATTGAATAATGTTTTCCATTTTTTGATAAATGTAATGAATTTTTCAAAAATAATGTTGAAATGGGTGTGTATGAACTGAATTTCCAGACACAACAGCCTGAAAAATGTCACTATGAAATATCAATCGCATATAACTTAAGATATTATACAGTTAACAAAAAAGGACAAACCCTATTCAATTTCAAAGCATTCACAACTGTCTGCTAATCCCATGCTTTTATTTTTAAATATAAGTCTGTGAATGTATCAGAAAGCTTTCTGCTGTTGAATGAGGATTTATATATATAGAGAGAGATTTGAGAACCACCTTAAATATAAACTGATTTAAAAACTGTTGTACAGGGGCGGACTTCACCTTAAAGGAGCCTGAGTGCAAGGAACATCCTTGGGGCACTACATTTCTTCTAAAGACAAAAAAAAAGGCATTTAGATCACATCTCCTTCCTTATAATTGTGAGAGGTGGAAAGGTGAGGGACCTACCACAAATCTTTGAGTCTAATTATTTTTTCAAAAGCTAATAAACATATACCTTTGTCTCACTGGAGGCCCCTGTAAGTGTGAAGTACGGATTGCATTGCAGTTGCTGCAGCCCCTTTGTAGACCTGCCTAAAGGATGATGAAGTACTTAGAATTGATTGTATAGGTAAATAAAATTACAGGTTGTGTGACAGCATGTCTAAAGTTTCTATAACATCTTAATAAACATACTGGAGGCTACACTATTTTAAGCATATTGAAGACTTCCCTCCCCCTTTAGCCATGCTTTTGATAACTTCATTGAAATGGCATTCATTCTATCATTTCAGGGATCGATAACTTGACACCTCTTATGAATAAAAAGAGTAAAAACAAATGAAACAAAATAAATACAAATTTATTTGATTTTTTTTTCTATAAAAATAGGACACTTTATATATGACAAATTTCATTAAATCATATTTTAATTGACCTCTTGATCTTTATTAAAGCTTTTTAATCATTATTGAAGAGGCTCCTCCACCACCATTACAAATGGCTGCCACTCCGTACTCGTTGGCCTTTAAAGCGTGCACCAAATGATTCACAATTCTCGCACCAGACATTCTGGAGAGAAAAAAAAAATCATTTAAGATTATATATACATACATCATTCAATAAAGATCGCAGAGGCTCCCTTTTTAAAAGAAATATGCTTAATTACACCCCCCTTTTTTTTCTAAGATGTTTTGGCAGTTTTAGAACAAATTAGGATCTGTATTGACTCTGATTGATTAAATGAGTTACACAAGATCAGAACACACAGGAGGTTTATTAAGCCCATTTTAATGTATTTAAATTACATCAATTTGGATTTTCTTTTCTGATAGGAAGTGCTGATAACACCATTATAGATTTTCTAAAAGTTTCATTTGTTAATATACATATTAACACTTTTGGACCTGATATGGTTGGCTGTTTTTCTACATAGCACGATGTAAAAGATCTCTTGACCTATGGCAATTTTAAACTTGTGGAACTATTTTAACTAAGCTACACTGCTGAAATTTCAAGACAACACAAATGCCCAAAACACTGTATGAATTAAATTTTTTGGTACTTTTATGTTAGCCAGATGCAGACGATAAATCGCCAAATATTGTTCCCATTGTCATCATTTGTATTGCTTTCATTTCATCTAAAATATAAACCTTTAACTCTTTTCATTTAAAGAACATGTTTTACATACATTTAAAATTAGCCTTTCATTTGCTTCATTTAAAATACAAAAATAATGAAATAAGAAACAGTACCATAAACCAAAACATTTTATTTCAATATCAAAGAATTGTTTCCAATTTCCCATGTGAAAAATAAAAACTCCTATTGGGGGAAAAAAAGGGGGGGGGGGGCAAGATTTGCGCTCTGCTAACATAAAAGTACCCATTTTTTCATTTGGTTATGTTCAATTCACCCAAACCCTTTCACAATAAAATAAATTTCAATAGGGTTGTAAACACTTTTCTAAGTTTATCTATTTTTTGCTTATTTCTTGCCTGTGCAGAGAATGTACCATTATTATTAGAGAGATTGTGTAACTGAACATTTGGAAGTTTTATTGCATAGCCAAATAACACTTTTTCAAATAATATATATATATATATATATATATATATATATATATATATTTATGGATAAGAAATATCATTTTTGTCTTAATTATATTTATCCATATGAGTAGAATTTTTAAAAAAACTAGCCAGGCTTCACTCGACTAGATGGCCTTTCAATGGTTTTATTTTGCTGGAGAGAAAAGAGCATATTAATAGAATTTCCAATTAAAAATCCCTTTGCCCATGCCTATGTTAAAAAATTTAATATCCCACAAAATTTCATCTGATACAGCCAGACAGACCCCGAAATAGGGTTTATCCCTTGTTATAAGATAACATTTTTAAAATTTTTTGAGAAATTAAATATACAATTTTTCTAATTTAAAATCCTAATTAATTATTTTTAATGCCCCCAATGGAATTTCTGAAACCATAAATAACTATTTTAAGAATTTTTTTTTTTCAAATTGCCAATCTTTAAATAATTTCCCCCCTTAATGCTTTATTTATTTATTTATTTTAATCAATTAATTTTATCCAATTCCCTGTAATTTATGATTTTTATCTTTAGGTAAATCTTATTTTAAAATCCTTTTATGATCCATAGCAATATTTACTGTCTGAGATGATTGAACAGCATTTCTTAAGATTTTTTTTTAGATCGACGGAAGCCATTTTTCGTTAATGCTATGTCCAAAATTTCATACTTTGTTGGCAATCTAATAAGGCCATCTAATTCTGCCATTTTATTCATTTTCTCTAATCAAATGCACAAACCAACTAAATTTTCAGTTGGTTTTGCTATTCAATTACAATCATCAATTCAAACTTTTACCTTTAATTCAGTGGCATCGGTGCATTGACGATTTTGACTGGCCGAGAGGCTTTTCTGCTGGAATTCTCAAGATGATAGTGTCGCTTCTCAGTGATTCATTTTCTGAGCCGAGTAATGAAGTGTTAAAATATTATATTATGCAGGGTCAATATGATGATATACGGGCATATTTTTGCTTTATATTATAGATTTTCGTAATTAATCAGATGCTATGGGTGGCAGTTCCAATCAGAATACTCGCTATAATAACTCTCATCGTTTTCAAACTCAACTGCTTCGATTTAAAACATGTTTTAATAAATTAAAAGAAATTTTTCTATTCGTGAAGTTTTAATTTTAATCCATACCATACCGCAGCATCAAATAACATCTCAAACATTGTTACCATATGCTTAATTTTTTTTTATTTTATTATTTTTTTTTACTTTGCTGTTGACAACAGTTGACATTATTCAAATTTTGATGCAGGGGTCGATGCCGGGTTTTTTTTCTTGATGTCCATTTTGTAAAAAATAATTTTTTGTAACAAAAGTTTAAATCCAGTTATTCAAATTCGAACCAAGCATTTATTTAATATAACAAAAACTTTTTTAAGTCCTATCTGCTACCTTTCTGGTTAACTTGTTTGTTTACAAATTACAAATTTTAAAACATAACAAAATAATAAATAATCAATAAAAATAGTAAGCTTTTATGGAATAGAATTTTGTGACAGGACCTGGTTCTCAGCAGTCACTTTATTGGCACATTTCTATTACAAATATTGTACAAATTTATCATTGTGATTATTGTTTGGAAATACTGGTAGTTAAAAAATATGATAGCTGGAAAACCTACATTTAAAAACCCACATCTAACAGCATAGCTGTTTTATTTTTATTTTAAGTTTAAAAAACATACTGCATTCTTGAATAGTATATAAGGGTGTCAAATCTTATCATTGTTCATTGGCCAATTCCCTAAACCATTGGCTTTAGAAGTATAGTTCCAATAGCAAAAATGTTTGAAAGCTGTTCTACATTTTTATAAAAGTCATTTACATCAAAAATTATTTTTTATAAATTAAAAATAATAATTTATAAAGTTAAATAAAATTTTTATACTATTATTGGATTCTTTAAGTTGTATTTAGAAAAACTTTCTCTGTACTCTAACAGGTAAAGCAATAAAAATATCTTATAATAATATGTTTCATTGCTTTGGGGGAAAAAAAAAGACAGGTATTGAAGGTGAGAGATTGTATTAGGCACATGGGCGTATTTAAATCGGAAATCCTGCCCGATTTGTAGTCAATATCAGTAGGTACTCTGTACTTAAAGAATAACATTTAATTTTATTATTTTATTTGTATTTATTATGTTGAATATCTTGTTAAAATTCTTTGACTTTCAATTAAAAGTAAGGTCTCAAATCAAAATAAGAATACATGATTTTTAAACTTCAAAGCAAAGTTTGGCAGAACTTTATCGAATGAAAAGGGGAGGCACACAATTTACTTGCTGCAGGGCACTGAATAGGTAGCTATGCCGTAGTCAGCAACATTTAACTCTCCGACTACTGAAAAAGAGACTATATAAGATTTACAATTTGAGTCCAATGGATTTAAATAGTAATTCTTGTATAGCTTTAATTGGAAATATACTGAATAACTAAAATACAAAAGAACTATTGATTTACAAACGATGCAACCAGGGGTTGATCCAGGAAAAATTTGGGGCTCATTTAGGGTCCCTTCACAAAAATTCATTTAATAAAAAAGTCCTCTTCACAAAATTCCTCTTGGTAAATAGCTCCCTCCACAAAATTCCATTCCATAAAAACATACATAAAAACATAAATTATTTTTATTTTGTTAGGTTTTAAAATGTGTAATTTGCAAAGAAAACAAATTCACCAGAAAGGAAAACTTTAGCAGAATAATTTAAAGAAGTTATTATTAAATGCTTGGTTTGAATTTGAGTAGCTGGATTTCATCTTTCGTAGCAAAATGTTATTTTTCACAAAAATATAATAAATTTCACAAATATATGATAAATTTCCCATAACCCGTAACAGGCTGCTAGAGCAAAAAAATTCATGTAAGCCTAGAAGCCACAACTACTTAAAGCAGAGTTTCAAGGATTAATGTCTACATACATACAGAAAGAAGTCAGAATATAACTTTAAACATAACTTTATTAGGAACCAGCATACGTCATAGGTACGATGATGCAATGCTGAAACTGAGATACAGTTATTCATCTCCAGATGTGTGGAACTTGTAAAAGTATGACGTCAGACCATCAAAGAAAAAGAAACACTCGTAAGCTGCGGCTGAAATGATTTCGTAACTCGACTAGAAAATAAACATCGATACCGAACAGTCTCAGAATTCAGCCTCAAAGCATAACGACGTGAAACACTGATGCTGACACTAACTTCGATATCGGCAAGAACGCTGCGATATGACATCAAAAATAACTTTTACTTTTCATAAAATGGGCCCCAAGAAAAAAAACCTGCATCAACCCCTGGCAACATAATACTATATACAAAACAGAAAGGAAAAAAATATTATAATTATCAGACACTTATTTAGATTCTATTCAATGACAATTAAGTGAACAAAAATTGCTTTCGAGTCCAATGGTTAAAGAAAGTCAATTTTACCCAATAGGATGTCCTAAGCTGACAGCTCCTCCATGAACATTTACTTTTCCAGGATCTAACTTCAACATTTTGATGCAGGCCAGGACGACAACACTAAAAGCTTCATTAATTTCCCACAATGCTACATCTTCTTGCTTGACACCTGTCTGTTCCAGCAACTGTAATGTAAGGATTAAAATAGATTTTATTTAAAAATACAAAAAAGTCTCTCCATAAATGTTTTCATAAGAACAAAAGTTTTGTTTAAAATATGCATATCAACAAGAAAGAAAAAACAAGCATAGATTATGAAGCACTTTCTAACACAATCAGAATACCATAACAAAATGTCGCTGTTTAATAAGGTGAAAGATGATGTCTGTAGTGATGTAGGGAGGAAAATTTTCCAAAATGGAAAAATTTCCAGAAAATTTTCCAAAATGGAAAAATTTCCAGAAAATTTTCCACTATGTTTTTCCAGAAAATTTTAAATGTCAAACAGGCAATTTTTTAGTAAATTTTTTATAGGACATATTTGAATTTTCCGTATTTTCTTTTATTAGTCAATTTCTGTACAATTTAAACAAAAACTACAGGTTATAATTTCAGCTTTGTAATCCACATGAATAAAATTAGTTTAATTCTGATTTACTTAAGATTTGTCATATTGTTTAATTTACAACTCATAACAAGTCAATTCACCCTATTTCATAAAAAAAAAGAGCACTCACAGAAAATGAATCACCCATTTCTCTTGTTATTTGATACACAAAGTAAAGTGGCAGTGGCAGAGGTCAGAAGATGGCATCACAGATCCTTTGATGAACACAATGTGTACAACACCTGAGCCAGTATTCTTAAAAGCAGTGAATACAAATTCTTATTGTCATACTGGAGAATACATAGCAGAAATTTTGAGAACAGAGATTGAAAGAGTAGGTCCTTCCAAACTAATAGCCCTTATAAATGACAATATAAGGAACATGAAATTAGCTTGGCAAATGTTACAGGAAAAATATCCTCACTCACTTAATATTCGTCTGCCTTTCTCATGGGTTGAACCTTTTGGCAAAGGATATAAGTTTGAATTCAATTCGAACAATATTGTCAAAATGCAAGGTATTTGTCAAAATGTTTAAGAATCACCACATCGCCAATCAAACATTGAAGGCAATACAGAAAGAAAAACGAGGGGAAGAAAGTTATCTTATTTTGTCAGCAGAAACTAGACGGGGTTCAGCAACGAGATGTTTTGACAGCTTGCTGTGTACAAAGGAAATGCTCACAATGTGCAGCTCTAGATAACACAATATCACTGCCTCCAAATGTACGAAATAATGGATAATGATACATTTTGGGTGCAAGTTCCGACTGCACACGACCTGCCTTTACCCATTTCTGCAGCAATACAGAAGTTAGAAGGTGATGCACCAGCTATTTCAAAAGTTAGTTATATTTAAAAAACGTGATGAGAAAATAATCGAGCACTTGCCTTTTTCACCCCTGACCAAAGAAGAAGAAAAGTCTGTTAACTTGTTCTTAAGTATCATACACAATTTTTGTTTTCACTCAGTGCACTTAGCTGCGAATCTTTTGAATACATGATACTGTGGATAGCATTTGTCAGAAGATGATTGAATGACAGCTATTGAAACCGTAATCGAAGTTGCTAAAAACATTTTTGTTATAAATTAAGTTGCAGTAATGTCAGATATAGCAAAATACCAGACAAAACAAAAGCTCTGGAGTAGACACATTATTTGGAAAGCTGCCGACTTGGTGGAACGGTTATTGGAGTACAAGAGAACTAACTATCTAGGGTTGCAGTCAGAATTTTGAATAAACCCCCAACAGCTGCTTCATGTTAACGCAATTGGAAGGCATTTAGCAACATAAAAACAAAATAAAGAAATAGATTGACAGATGAACGCACTGCGAAGCTGGTATCGGTTTCACAAAATCTTCATTTGATAAGCAATGACAATGTTATGCTTTCAAATTCTGATTCTGAGCTTGATCTATTAAAGAAAAACACAGACACAGAATCTTCACTTACGTTAGTAGCAGTAATTCTCATTTAGATCACCTTATGTTGTCCAGTTCTTAAAGTAACCCAGAAAGTTAGGACATGAACGTCATGGAATCTTGGTGTTTCCACAGTTAGTTAAAGTGTTTGTAGAAAAAATTGTGATAAAAATCATATATTTGATTTTTTTTCAAAAAATTCTTGAATGTATAAACTTTGGTCATTTGTTTTGATTTTTAACACATTTTTACAGTAATTCAGCTTTTTCATGAAATGTGTCAGCATCATTAATAAAAAAAAATCATTTTATTTGTTATAGAGAAATATGCAGTTATTTTAGAACATATTTTGTTTTCATTTCCGATATTCATAGATCAATTTAGTAAATAAAACATTTTGTCCAATATGGTATTTTTTAATTAATTACTGAAACATTATATATGCATAATAGTTAGGAATGAATTATTATATTTTAACTTTTCAGTTTTATGCATGAATAAAAACTTATAGATCACGATTTATAAACTTTGTTAATTATTTAATTTTGCTTATAGTTTTTTGTTGGAAGGGGAAAACTCAAAAGAGCATCACATCCAAAGTTGATGAAAACACTCCAGTTTTGTTTACTTGTAGTCTCTAGTGAACGAGAGTTTAATTTTACAATACTTTATTAATGTAGTGGCTTAGAAAATTTCCCAGAAAATTTTCTGTTTCAAAATTTTCCGGAAAACCCACAACTCTATGTCTATGTAAACAAATTCAACTAGATGGGGAGGGAGGAGGGGTATCCAAGGACTAAAGTTCGCCCCATCCAAGATGTCTAGGTAAACAAGGTCAAAGTCAAACCAGGCGGGGAGGCCTACCTTTCGGCATAAGCTCAACTAGCCCCGCCCAGTATCTAAGTAAACAATTTGGAAAACGCATAATACATTTGAAAACCCAACTTTGGCAATTACCATCTATAGATGGAAAAATATCCAAATTCTTTTGTGCAGCCCTGTATAAAGATCTATAGCTTTATATATCTACTACATAGTATGGCAAAATTTAGCTGTTAGGAAAAGCATAACATAGTTGAAAATTTTGTCAATAAGCAGAAATGTACTCATTGCATCAGCAATGTATAAGCAGAATTCTTTTGTGTGCAGCCCTTTATAAGATCTATAGAATTTATATATGTTACGCCACCGCACACATTGCCTCTGTATTAATTTATGCAAATTAATTCATTAATTTAATTTAAATAACTACTTAACTTAATTTTATATTCATTTTTCTTTAATGTCTTTTTTCTTTCTAAAATCTCAAATATTACGTTAAAGTAATTTTATTCTGTTTTTAAATAATAATATTAATCAATAATTCAATTGCTTTAATCAAAAAAATCATTAATACAATATTTAGTTAAAGTAATCTCAGTGAAAAGATACGTTTTTCGCGTGTCAAAACAAACAACCATGAAATATTTCTAAGTCCAAAAATGAAAATCATAATTATTAAATATTAATTATTTTGTATAGCCATATTCAATCTATAGATCTAAATTTTTACATTCCGATTCAGTTTACGGTCTTTCAATAAGTTACTTAGTTCTGGAATTATGGCAAGAAATTCTATTTATTCGATTCTCTTTTCAAAGTTAGCGCGATTTGTTTTGCTGAAATATAGACATTTTGAATGCGCATCTTCTCCAAAACACTGGTTGTCGGAGATCACGTGATAGGATTTCTCGGAAGAAATAGTTTACAGTTCATTGCACTCCGGTGGGGACGCTATCCCAACGGCGCGTCGATCCGGGTATTTTACCGACATCGATGCCATTCAGGAGTAACTTTGATTTTTATACATCTCAACTCTGCATGGAGTCGTAAGCGCTCGATGCTCATTGGCTGAAAAGTTTGCATTCGAAAATTGTAACTGCTCTTCGAACATCTTCTTCCAGAGAGTTGCTTAGCTGAAAGCAAAGAGAGTGGTCGTATATTTTCAGACTGCGGACCTTCGGGTCCCGCAGAGAAGGTTTATTCACGCGATCTTGGTCTCTCGATACTCTACATTTTACTGACATTCAAAAGCTGCAAATTCAGAGTTAAAATTTTCTATTTTTAGTCATCCAGCATCTTCCGACTAAGCAGCCTCAGATCCTTTAATTTGTATCTTCTTGGAAGCAGTTTACTATTCATTAATCACCTTTCTAACTGCTAAATACTTCATCGGTCAGCCAGTTATCTCAGTAACAACTCCGTATAGATAGCCTTTAAGTCGTCTAGGTTTCGTTCGAATCCTAGATCCTGTAGTCTCTCGTGGTTTACCCTCTTCAGAAGTGAAAGTCTGATGTCTTTTTTAAAAATCTGCTCAGAGTGCTCCATCATCTATCAACTTAGGCTCGTAGTATCATATTTTACTACAAATCTTAGCGTCAACTACATCAGGGCAAAGAAGTTCTTTTTCAAGCTATTTTAATTGCATCTCTTATCATTGTGATTTTAAGTAAGATGCCGAAATCTTCAATCATCATGTATTCAATGTAATAGTCCTACTGCAAGAATTACTTTCATTATCTAAACTTTCCTTCAATAGCTTTACGTAATAATATATATAAGAATTGACATTTTGAACATTCTAATTGAAGAACTATTTTAATTCATGGACTCACCCTGATGCAGCATGGTTGTCTATAAATAAATTTATCATCGTTGAAATAGATTAAGATTTACTAAATTAAAGATTATACTGTATTCTGTTTATTGAATTTATATAAGATCTGAAATTTTAATTTAGAAGTATGTAATTTCAATACAATGAAATGAAATTAAAATGTTGATGTTATGGTTGGCCAACTATACTTTTCTACATGCTTGTGTTTATGTGTTGTCTCGGTAATAAAGTCTATGTGTGTTAATTCTTCTGTGTTGTCATTTCAAGTCTTGGGTGAGTGTTACTTTTGGTTATTTTACATCTTGATCTAATAATCGATTCCATATTTAAACTTAACTTTCTTTTCCAAATTATTTAGTGAAATTTATTTAATTGTTTATCCGGCTCCTTTTCTTAGATACTTTTACTATTTATTACTGTTATGTCGATTATTGGATTAAATACCACTATACGATCTTCAGCCGTGACGTTGTTTTGGATTGGCAATTTTTAAAGCATTTCTTTAATTTTTAACTTCATTAATTTTTGCCTCTTCATTTTCCAAAATGATATTTCTGAGTCTTTAAATTTTACACCAATCCGAAGCAGCGTTACAATATACATCAAGTAATAAGCAAAAAATGAGTTAAATTTAGAAACGCATACCACATTTGAAAACACAATTATCGTTCACACACAGTACTGTAACTGAATTCTTTTGTGTGCCCTTGTAAATGAATGATAAATGCTAAGCACACCTTATCCTATAGAAAGCATCTTATAGTGCACCTAAGTGATGCATACCAATTTCATTATGTTTGAAATAACATATCATTATTAAGATAAATTGCAAACGATTTTTTCCTATACACTATAATGTAAAGGAATTATTTTGAGTGCCCTTGTAAACAAACTATAAATGCTACACATAATATCGAACATGCAATAGTAAACCTCAATATCATACATCAATAACATGGCAATCTGAGTATATTTATGTGAATTAGAGCACAACCAGACATATAGACAGACAGATGGCCAGACAAACCATATTCATAAACATTTTTCAATTGTGTTGAAGAGTGTTATAGTAGATTCTGGTCAATTAGTTTAGGAATTATGAAAGCTTAAAGTTTGAAACCCCTAATGCTAAATTCATTTGCAATTGTTGGAAAACAGTTCGCAATGCAGGAAGTTTTATAAGCATAACTCAAGAACTACTTGGCAGAATGAGCTGTCATTTTGGATTTGTCCATTTGAAGATTCTAGAAATTGATTTATGTTAAAGGATTTATAGGTTACAGTTCATAACTTTTTTGAAAATTTATTTCAAAAATACATACATATATATATATATATATTTAATTAATTTTCGAAAAAAAAAAAAAGAATTATAACCTACAAATTTTTTAACAAAAATCCATTTTTAGAAGCTTCAAATCCAAAATGACAGACAGCTCATTCCACCAAGTAGTTCTTGTGTCATGTTTAAAAAAACTACCTGCAGTGCAATCGGTTTAACAACGATTACAAATAAAATGAACATTGTAATGAAAACAAAAGAAAAAAAATAGAAAAGATGGTTGATTATCGAAAATAGAGATGATAGAAAATTTTGAATACTTATTTGAACAATTTAAATTTTTGATATTTCTAAAATAGAGAATAACTTAATTTAGGCACAATGATCAAAAGTGGAAATAATAAGTGAAAAAATGCACATTGCTAATAATGAAAAATAAGGAAAGAACAATTTAAATAAAAAATCTTCATGGTAAAAGTACAAAAGATATCACATACCTGAACAATTACACTGAAATATATACATGATACATGAAAATATAATGTGTTATAATCAATAACTTTTTTTTTTTTTTTATTTGAAGTTATATTTGTCAAAGTTTGTATTTTATTTTTATATCTTTCAGATATTTAAAAACATATATCAGATTATTTAATATTTCTTAAAATTCTATTTATAATATATTCCATTATGTATTCCTTTTAAATTAATCGATCAATGATAAAATTTAAGGACACATTTGTATAAAGTTTTAATGTAACAAGAAATTAAGTAAAATATAAATATAACACAACAAAGAGACATAAATACAGAACTAATCATTTTATTATATTAATATGAAAATCAATTTGTAGAAATAGTCTGCCCAGATTTCATATCGTTAAAACTATTAAATCGTATTAGCGAAACTTTCACAACGGAGATTAATTTTCTGTTTACATAAATCAGGTACGATCAGCTAAATCATTAGTTATATTATCTACTTGTACTAAATCACATTGTGTCATAGAGGTACTCTTCACCTCACAAAATAGATAATTTCAATTAATATGTAGGATGCTAGTGACTGTTCGATTAAATCAATATGCATATATATATATATATATATGGAGTAGGTAAACGATGGAAACTGAATATTTTCTTTGTAATAAGGATCGTAAATGGAGACCGTTCCAAAAAGACTGTCAGTTTTTCCTATAATCAAGATATCCCTTGAAAAGGATGGTAAATGCCAACGACAATTTTTAATAAGTAGTATGCATTCACATACATGAAGAAAATAATATAAACAATACATATTACCAATGGTGACAGCTACTATTGAGGTACGAAGCTGAAAATCTGTAAAAGAACCTCTTTCACCACAGATTTTTTTTTTTTTTTGACCGACTCTACATTTCCAACAAATTATTGTCAAGACCGTATTGAGACATGGGATATAGGGCCAGAGACACCAAATTTAAGGAGCTTTAAATCTATAAAATTTTTAAAAATTAAGTAGAGTTTCATTATTTGTAGAATTTTATGCTGTACTACATCAATATTGAAATCATGAAAATTAGTGAGATCATTAAAATCATTCTTTCCTCACTAAAATTATGATCTCTGCAAAATTTATAGCTGATTCAGATGTAATAATACTATTTAACAATCTTACCTAATCATCATTTTAAAAAAAGCACTGCTTTCATCATTGTAAAAAAGTATTTGTAGCTGATTCAGATTTAATGATACTATTTAGTAATACTATCTAATCCTTTAAAAATAGTCACTAAAAAGTGTATTGAATCATGTTAAAAGGTTACTAAAGTAACCTTTCAATGTGTAGTTGTTTTATTATGCTTAAAACTTTCTTTTTTTTTTTTTTGTGTGTGTGTGGGGGGGGGGGGGAGGGGCAGTGTCTTTTTTATGGAATTGAAAATATTACATTTTGGATACATTTTAATTTATAAAAGATATACATGCATGAAAATTATTTGACTTACACATGGGGTGAAGGGTTAACTCTGTGTCCATGGCCTCCCAAAGTTATAGTCATGCCCTGCATTTATTATGAATAATGCTGATTTCAGTTCTAACCCCCCTCCCCCTTTTTTTTTCACAACATGAAAATTACATGTCTCTGTCAGTTCACACATACTGAGATACACATTTCTAACTTCAGACATTTTTTAAAAATGTTTCATCAGAAGAATGGTTTATGTTACACATTTTCAACTGGTTTATGTACATTTTCAACTTACTTTAGGAATAGCAACAGCAGGTGATATTGGGAAATCAATAGGTTCTACTGCAGCATCAGCAAAACCTAAAATATATAACATGAGTTAAATATACAATAGACTGTTTAATCAAATAATTTGAATAGGTTTTTGTACCTCTTGAAAATAGAATTCAAACAATGTTAAAAAAATTAAATTTATTATTTTGGAAAATTAAAAGTTTCTGAATCTATGCAACTGTCAATTTATGGAAAGCTAGTTGTGACCCATGACTTTGTTTACATAACTTTTAAAGAAGAATAAATAAATTAATTAAGCAAAAAGTTTAGCTAATGATAATTAAAAACACATACAATTAACCAACTCTTTAACACAATTTACAGTAAATACTTCGGATGATTCCACTTTGCATAGGATCATTTAGATTTCTTTCATGTGCTTAAAATATCATAGGCTTTCTCTAAGATTAAGTGTCTTGAGAAAATTTACTTCCTTGTTATTCTAATTTATCATTTCTATTTATTCTATCTTACGTTCCTCTGATGGATATCGATTCGATTTATTTGTTGTGTCAAATAATATTGTTTAAAGTGATTATTAGAGTAAGATAAGATAGGATTAGGATTAAAAATTAGATGATGGTGGTATAACTGATTCAGCTTTATATGCTGAGCCAGAATATCTGTTTATATCATAAAGTAATAAGAAAATTACCGACTGATATTTTTTAATATGTTCCAAAGCCATAATTGCCATTAAAGGTGAACGAGGAACGGATAATCTAGAATACTGCTAAGTGTTTACCAGTATATTTTGGTTGATTCATTTACTGATTAATTGGCTTAGATAATTTATTGATAAAATACTGATAAAATGCTTTAAATGCCGGATAGTTGAGTGCTACAAAATCTATACCTAATGAGGGGGGCATCAATGAAATAGTGAAACTGGAAAACAATTTTTTTGTGGGAGAAAAAAAAATGCTGTTTGTGCTCATTTCTTAAGTCAATTTATGTACAGAAAAAAAAAAAAAAAAAAAGAAAAAAGAAAAAAAGACAGAAAGCCAGATAAAATAGCTTAGTTGCCAGATAAAAAAACTTGGTCGCCTGTGGCGACTGTATATTAATTTAGATATTTTGATTTGGGACACAAATTTCTGTAGAGTTTGACAGCTAAAATATTCCGATACTCAAATATTTAAATACTTATAAAAAATTTAATGAATATTTATTAACTTTAAAATACTGACATATAATTGATCCGTGTCAAACTAGTCGTTGGAGGCCACCGTAATACTTACCCATCATGGATATGCATAATGTAAAATATTAAAATAAAACATTTGCAAACTATTTATAAAATACATTGCAATTCAAATAAAATCGTGGCTTGATGACGTCATAAACTTTAAAGGCTCGATTACTGAGTTGCTTGAAAGAAACATCCTTATAACTCCAAAAATAATAATCCTATTAACTAGCAGTTTATTGCATCCGATTAAACGTCAAATTTCCAATTAAAATATATCTTTGAGGTGAAATTTGGATGAAATACAGGGTCATGAAAAATCGAAGAGTGTGGTAAATAGGATTCCAAATATCTCGGTAACTAATTATCTGATCGACTTCATGCTTTATGCAAAATTTGTTTTTTTATTGTCTTTTATATTCATTTCTTAAAATAAACAATTTCGAAAATTTTTATATACCTTTTATCAGAACGAATATTTCGGGAGCCCGAAAAAAATAATTCCAGTTAATCGAGGTTATTGAAATTAAATAGGCTTCTTCCCATTATTACATACTAAGTACATACCAAATCGCAAGTCACTATCTCAATTTTTTTCGGGAGATAGAGCGCCTACAGACACACAGACGGACGGCAAAATTTTTTTTCTAAAAATATGTTTTTCGGAATCTCCAGTGTCTAAAACGTGTAAATCCGTCAAAATTTTTTTTTTGATTTTCAAAACGAAACGTATTTTTATTATTTTTTCTACGTATGATGGGTAAGTAAAAATTACTCTCTTAACATGAAATAGGGATTTAAAGATGGCAATAAACATTTGAAAATGACCTCCATGTGCCTAGCATTCTAAAATAATGTAAAACACATCCTTACCAACAATCTGAGCCAGAGGTTTCACTTTCAGACGTTCAGCTGCATCCGCTGTCATCAGGACACAAGCAGCAGCACCATCATTGATAGTACTGGCATTGGCAGCAGTGATAGTACCTGATTAAACAACAAACATAAATTCAAATGAGGGAAATGAAAAAGACAAAAACTACAAAAAGTAACTTAAACAACTTTGACTGTCCATAATGTTTGTTATTAATCCTTTTAGAAAATTATGGGACTCAGCCAGTTCACATCGGTTTGGTAAAAGGATACTTAATTTTTGGATGAGAATGGAAAACCAAGTGTTAAATAGATATTTGTGGTGCAGGAATTGGAAATTCACATTGCTTACTCTCTTTAAAAAGGTTTCTCCATACAACAGTGTATTCTAAACATAATAATGTGACACATTCTTATTTGTTTTGTGTTGCATCCAAAATTCTCACTACATAAATGTGCTGGCATTCAATAGAGAATCTGTATAAGAGAGCAGTGACACAGGCGCAAAGTTCACATTGTTTAGCGTTGAGTGAGAGTGTTACTCAGATTAATGTTGAAGAGTCTACAAATATTTTATCGCCAAAACAAGGGTATATGGGAAACAATATATGTAAGGACTTTTTTTTTTAGATCAAAAATTTGTTTATAACAATGTTCTCAAAATGTTGCTTAACCCTTTGAGTACTGAAGTCTAAAAACACAATAGCATTCAAAATATGGCAAATGCCTGAAAGCTGAAATATTGCAGCAAGATTTTTTCTTCTCCTTTCTTCTGCCTGTCTACTTGTCAACAGCACAATAAGAAAGCAGCTATCTTCGAAAGTGGAATCTTCCTCAGATCACTAGTACAAAAGGCTCCCCACATGTTGATTGCAATAATCTCCTAATCTATGACAATAGTTGGGAGATAAAATGGAACACCTGTTTCTCAGGCACTCCAGAGATTTGGCAGTACAATAGAACCTCGATTATCCGAACCTTGTTTAACTGCTCTATGTAAACTGCAATAAGTTTTTTTTTTTTTTTTTTTTTTTTTTTTTTGGGGGGGGGGGGGGGGTTTGAAGATTCTTTAAAAGTGTGTGTTTGCTTAACAAATTTTCTTCAATCAGAAATACAAGCATCAGATTGCAGAGAGATAAAAGAAATTGTCCAAAAGAATGCTTACATGAGATGATTACAAAAGGCATTATATATGTTGTTGACGTAGAAACTTACAAAATATTAAAACATAAATATTAAACAAAATCTGTTAATACAATACATAATAGCTAACTATGCATTTTTAAATCACATATAATTTCAAAATTTTCTGTAAATCATTATTAAGGTGACAGATTATCTATTTTAAAAAAACTAAATAAAATCCAAGTCCAGTGAATTTGAAAAATATACCATTAACAAAGAAACAGTATAAAAAAAATACTTCCCGGAGGAAAAGTTTTTTTTTTTAAATACAAACATACATGACTAAATATCTACAAAATGAAAATTGGATATTAGCAATAGTAAGTAAATCATTGATGATGCTTATTATAGATTTTGAATAACTTTTAATTGAAAGCAAAACTTACTTTTATAAAAAATCTTATAATACCTATATAAAAGGTAAACATTGCCAAAAAGAAAACGAAACAGACAAAATAAAACTAAATCAGCTAAAAAATTTACACACAAAATAAAGCTAAAAAATATAATAAACAAATAATTTTATAATTTAATATAAAAAAATTTTTTAATAAAATTTTAATAACTTTTAAGTAAATAAATAATTTAAATTTTGGGTACTTCTCTATTATCCCGTCGACCACTTTTCATAACAAAAACTATCGCCAAACTGTAACGCCAAATAAACAGGAGAACATTGCCATTGGAATATCAAAATAAATAAATAAATAAAATATAAGAATTTAAGGACACAATTGTTATTTTAATTAATGAAATAACTAATAAATCAGTAAAACAATTAAAAATACACGCAAATGTCGAATGAAAAACCACTTGATGACATAACAAACACGTATAATGCTTCTGACATCAAGGAAATGGGACTACATTTTTTACGTTTAATCTTACAGTTTGGCGATAGTTTTTTGTTATGAAAAGTGGTCGACAGGATAATAGAGAAGTATCAAATTTTGTTTAATTATGGCTATTAAACACTTTAAACAAAAATTTGTATTACAAATAATAAATAACAGCTTAGAAGCTTTTTAAAGTGCTAGTTTGTTTCAAATTTTTTGAATGTACAAGTCCAAAAGAAGAAAATACTCTTTCAACATCAGCAGCTGATTCTCTTGTAGTAAGCAACAGTTACAATTCACTCAGTGATGAAATAACAGGATGGTCCCAAAGAAGGAAGGGAGGGGGGGGGGGTTATTTTCCACCTGGTATATTGCAAGATCCCACTTGAAGATTCGGGATTTTGTGATTATTATTGCTTTAGAAGTGCAATACCCCCTCCCCTCCATTTTGGAACTCCATAATGTCCCCCTCTCCCTTCTGGAGCTACAGAAATACCCCCCCCCCCTCCCCTAGAGAAAAATGTTCATATTCAACACTGACATTAAAGACTGTCATTAAATTTTCTTATATTACTCTCCTGACTTTCCACCATACCAAATTTGTAATACCATATTGACCTGCGTATTTTGTATACTTTTTGTTTCCCATTACTTTGGTGCTAAAAAAAATAAATTGTTTCAAAATAGTTTCAACATTTCTGATGATACAGTGCAACCATCATTTCGAATATTTTCAAGATATTTCATAAGTTCTTCTGCTATTTCAGGAAATTTCCTAGATTTGGAACCCTGGAAAGCTCCCATGCTTTTATTAGCTCTGCTAAGTTCATTTTTTGTTTAAATGCCAGTATTGAACAGAGGATTCATTTATGCCCAATTCCTTTGCTATATTTTCCCATTAAGCAGACAGCTTTAAATTGATTGTTTGCAGTTTTTTTTTCTGCCATTAGAATTTCACAGCACAAACAGTCTGTTCAAATGTCTTGACTTCAAATGTCTCACTAATTTTTCTCAGGAAGCACTCATATATCATGCAATATTTATTCAAAACTCACCCACACTGTTGGAGCAGATGAAAATAAAAAGGTAGAGGAAACAAAGAACCCATAGGCTACTCTGGATACACAGAACTAATGAGAAAGTTTACTCTAGATCTGATTATGAAATCAAAATTACTAGAATCTATGCAGTTAGAGTACTATGAAATCCCAGTTCATTATTTCAGACTATCACCAAAATACTTAATCTAAAAATTATAAGCTACTTTTTTTAATTAATTTTTTTCAGATTTTCTTTTTTTTAAGTAAAGGTGCAAAGGATGCGAGTAAATACAGTTACAGCAGCAAATTGTTTACAGAAAGATAATGTTGAAAGGGTTAACTTTTACCAGAAACTTTAGTAAAAGGGTCATTAAAGAATTGTTAGGAAATTTTTTCCTGACATATTTCAAAATAATAAAACAAAATAGAAAAATTAATGAAAAACTTGAAAAAACAGTTGATTAAACCATCGTTTAAATCAAAAAACTTAACCCATGCCAATGTTGCTTTTTACACATGTTTTACTTAATACACGTATTACCATCAGGAAAAAAAACTGATCATGATCAAAACTCATCATATATATATATAAAAAAAATCTAAATTGATATAATTGAAATGCATAAAAACTTGCTCAATAAACTTTATGTTTATGATCTTGTATGACACGTTTAAATACTCTTCAAAACAAAAATCAATCAGAGAATTAGGTCAATAATTTAGCCTGCTGAGCGAAAAAATCAATTTCCTGAGATAAATAACTTGTACAAAATAAATAAGTAAAATAAATCTTGCATAAAAGTTTTTGTAAAAAAAAAAAACAACAAAAAAAAAAAAAACGTTAATTCTAATTAATGACATATTCCCATAAAACAAAAAATATAGAAAAGACTAGGGTAAATAATACTATAAAAGTAACTCCTGCAACATTCATGTAAATTCAAATTATCTTCTGTCATATCTGATATCTACCATATGTTCTTTTATTCTCGTTTTAAATTTTCTGTTTGTCAATCCTAGATAGTATTGTAATGTTCCATCTGCCCTGGTGAATGGGATTTCACAAACACCGGAAAGTTGATCAGGTTCTATTGAATCTATTTTTCTATATAATATGTTTTTTAATTTTGTGGAAGGTTTTGCGATAAGGCAGATATTGAATTTGGAAAGTTTATATTTTAATCTTTCAAAGAACCCAGGAAAATATTGTAAAGTTGATAGCTTTGAGTTTTGTTCATTAAATATTTTCTTCTTTTTATTATCCATGCTCGTAATTATTTCATTAATAGTGCTGTCTTTGTATCCGTTATTTCTTGCGATGTCACATATTTTATTTATTTCATTGGTTACTTGATTAGGAGTACAGACAGTAACGGATCTTCTAATAAAATATCTAAAGGCAGAAACTTTATAGGAAAAAGGTGCTTGAGCATTATTTGTAATAGTGAATTGATTAGCTATATACAGTTTTCTATATACAATATGTTCTATGCCATGGTGGGTTTTGATTAACAGCATATCCAAATAAGGGAGTGTATTATTTTGTTCCAAAGTGAATTTAATCATAGAATCAATGCTATTGATCTGAGCAAGAAAGCTATTAAGCGAGGTGTCCGTATAATAAAATTAATTTTAATTAACTTGTGTATGTAAAAGTGTTTTCAAGTATGAACCAATTGATTGTACTAATTTTATTTTAATGTTTTGTAAAACTTTATACGTCAAGCCAAAACTTACAATCAAAATGGTAGCTTCATTTTCTCTATGGGGAATAAATAGATAAATGTAATAAGTATAAAAGTAGCTTTTAAAAATCACACTTTTAGAAACATTCAACGTTTATCTTCAAAATCATGCTTAATTTCATAACTGCAATTCATATTTTTTACTCGCCAATTTATCTTTCAAATACATTAATTTGGCATGGGCTCTATTATAGAAAATTCCCTGCTATTTTTAATCTTGATAGAAAAAAAGAAACATTATTTAAACTTTTAACATTTTGAAGATCTCTATACAACATGTTTAGTTTTGAAATTGAATTTTTTTAAGTATCACATTTAGACCATATGACGGATATTATTATGACAGAGTATAATAGCAGGCTTCACCCGCTATCGGGCCGGTTCAGCTATTCGAAAAAATGAGAAAAATAGACAAGTAAATTTTTACTTTACAAAAAACAGGACTTTTTTTTTTTTTTTTTTTTTTTTTGGAAAATGAAATTTATTTGGATTTAGGAAAGTTAGGAAAGGTTGAAGTGTTTTGAAAGGAATATTATACGAAACCCTTTGTGCGATCTTCGATCACACTTACCCACTTGTTTATAATTCTAGATTATTAGGCAGTGAGTGAAAAATAAATTACAAAATTCCATCTTTACATACAAAAACTACGTTGAGTTAAATAAAAGAATGTAAAAAAGTTTGTTTTTCTTTCAAGCAAGAGTGAATTGAGGCCCAAATTTATTCTAATCCTTTTTTGAATTGTTACACTAAAATAATCCTTCTATATTAAAAAAAAGTAATCTGGCACTGAGCCAAAAACGAAATGGACCAATCAAATTCTGCGTAGATATTCCGGGTTAGTCTCATCGCTTTTTTATTAGGGACTTTTTTGAGGAGCGATTACTTTTTTTCCAGCCATCCTACGGATTCGAAAATCATACCACCAGACGCGAAATATAACAAGCTTTCAGAAATTCAAAAAATTATCACGGTCGGACAATAAAAACTCAAAAAATCCTTAAAAATCGAGTAAAAAATCTTTTATTGAAAAAGTCATTTTTTATATTGTTGCCAAAAAAGCGCAAATGATTATATTTTATCTCAAATAAAAAATTTATTTGCGCGAGACTATTAAAAACAATAATGAAAGTTTAAAATAATAATTAAATGATCACGTGTTGAAAGCAGGAAATAAAGAAAATTACGTCATAAAAATTGTGTTTACACATGAATCCTTCAAATACTTCGAAACGTATCTGATTGGTCAGAGCTTTCTGACTTTTCTTAGGGGGAATTAACATGAAAGTAGAGAATTTAGATAGGATGGACGCTATTAGAGGGGTTACCAAGAGGAAGAGACCCGAGTCTGTCGCCAATTTTAGCGCCAACTTGGCGATATATCGCCAAATTTTGCGGCCAAAAGTGGCGCCAACTTGACGCTATTTCCAATATTTCGCCAAATTTCCATAGACTCCTATTGAAATCCAATAGCGTTTACTCGCTTACAAAAAATCCCCAAATTAAGATATTGCAATGCAACAAAAATTAATATTAACTTATGAGTAGAGCTTAATTGAACTATTTACATTATTTTTAAGCACAAACACTAGCTATTTACAATATTCGTAACACTATATATACAATTGGTTCTTGTTAGTTATCCTGTCGACCAAATTACTGTCGCCAAATTCATATATATTAAACGAGCAAGAGATTTTCCCGATTATTCATATATATTAAACGAGCAAGAGATTTTCCTGATTATGAATGATATCGTAAACGATGTGGAAGATTTTCATGAAAATTGTCCCCTGTACTAAATCGAGCACGAAAAAAAGATCTAGCTAGGTTCCGAATACAAGAAAATTCGTTTTTACAGGGTAAAACAAACTCAGCCCTGAAAATGTTTTTTGTTATAAATGGGAAAATACTCAAACGATTTACACGAAACGTGTTGCCTATACTAATTCGAGCACGAGAAATCAATCTAGCTAGGTTTCGAATTCGGGAAAGGTCATTTTGATCAATTAAAAGGAACTCAGCACTAAGAATGCTGCTATATATCAAAAACGGCACTAACGATTTTCACAAAAATTAATGACTACACTAATTCGAGCACAAGAAATCGATCTAGCTAGGTCACTAATTCGAGAAAACTTGTTTTCTGTGTTTAAAACTCGACGTGGTATAAAAAACAAGTCTTGAAACATAATCGAAAAAGTACAGGAAGTTCTTTGTCCAGATCGACTTTAGCTATCCAGTGCCAAAAAAAGTGGGTGCTTTTCGAACCAAAATGTACCAAAAAAAAGAAATAAAGGAAAAAAAACATTCATAAATATTGAAATGCAAACGAGATATTAAAACAAATGTATCCCACAGGACTAAAGTAAGCCAGCGAGTATTTTTGTGTGAGTGTAGTATCCTCTTTAACTAACAATTGTGTTTTTAAACGCCCTCGACAAAATTTTAAAAGCGGTAAAAGAATTGAAAAAATTTAGTGATGCATAGTTACATAGATTAGATCAGTTTCTACTGACGTCACAAACATTCACCTGTCGAGAGGGATAATTATGAAAAATATTGTAAATAAATAAATATCCAATATTATTTTTTTTTCTGTTTTCCTTAATACATTTCAAAATTTATTTTAATAAAATATTGATAGTTGACACTTGAGTGAATGTAGCTTTTCAGATTTTTTTTAAAATTCCAATGCCAACATTCACCCATTTGTTTATTTGGTGTTAGAGTCTGGGTCTGGCGATTACTTTGGCGATAGTTTATTTTATGGAAAATGGTTGACGAGATAATGCGGAAATACCAAAAATAGTTTTTTAAAAACACTCTTTTATAAGCAACCAATGGTCATCTTGAAAATACCGCGGTATTTTTTTAACCGCAATTCATATTTTTTACGTAAAATATCTATTACAATGCATTAATTTGGCCTGGGCAAAGACCTCTATTATGAAAAATTCACTTCTTTTTTTATACGTTTGCCAGGAAGCTCAAAATAATTAATTTATTTGAAATATATACTTTTTGCTCTGTTTATTTATCAACAAAAGAGAATCAGAAAGAAAAATGAAACATTATTTAAATTATCTTTTTACTCTTTTAAATTTATTTGTCATCGTGTAATCGTAAATTTATTGATATTTAATTATTAATTGATGAAAGCGTATTCTGTATGTTACATTTTTTTTAACAATTTATATTTTACTTTTAACTCTTTAAAATATTGACTTTTGCCATTTCACAGCGCTTTGGCCTATTTTGGCGAGCACTTTACTATCACATAATTAAATCCGTTGTTTTTCAACCTCCCATAATACAATTGTACGAGTTAGAGATATTTGGCGATTTATCACCTGTGACCGCCTAATTGAAAAAGAACAACCAATTTCAAGTGAATGTATCATATATATTATTTCTCCTGTCAACATCCCTTTTTTCTGAAAATACGAAACGCACAACGACGAATGAGATAGCATATGAAAGGATTTTGAAAACGCTTCTGACATAGCTCACTTAACATTTCGTTAAAACATGTTTTCGATTAAAAATTGCTGATAATTAAAAATTAAATCGGCATTGTTTTCCTAAATGAAATGAAAGGTTTTCCTCAAAACATTGTTGCCAAAAAAATAAAATACCACATTATATGATGCTCAGCAATTATTATAAAAAACACCGCACGGGTTTATTTTATACTTATGATTAAAAAGCGAAATTTAAATTTAAATGTTTAGATTTATATTTCTATGTCCCATGTTTTCCCCGAAGCGGATGACGTCATCCTCTAATGCAGTTAAAATACGATTGTTAATTTTTTTTTCCTCGCGCGTGCCTTTAGCAATCTTGGATCAGTTTTTACTCTAACTTTGATGGAATAAATTAGATGATATTCTGGATTGACTAACAACTAAATGTTGTTTACAGATATTTTTATCCTTGCTTTTTCTTTAGAAGTTTAAACCTGCATCTAATAACTATTACATATTGATAAAAAATGGTACTTCTCTTTTATCCCGTCGACCACTTTTCATAACAAAAAACTATCGCCAAATAAACGGGAGAACGTTGCCATTGGAATATCAAAATAAATAAATAAAATATAAGAATTTAAGGACACAATTGTTATTTTAATTAATGAAATAACTAATAAACCAGTAAAACATAATGAAAAACACAAGCAAATGTCGAATTGAAAACCACTTGATGATTTAACAAACACGTATAATGCTTCTGACATCAAGTAAATGGGACTGCATTTTTGGCGTTTAATCTTACAATTTGGCGATAGTTTTTTGTTATGAAAAGTGGTTGACAGCATAATAGAGAAGTACCTAAAAAATATTAGATTCAATGCGAAATCCTCGCACGGGCCCTCTGGTTAATTTATAATTAAGTTGTAAAAATATTAAAATGTTGTATTGTCATCGGCAAAACACTTTTCAACATAATTTATATAATTATTGCCTATCAGGAACTGTGTTAAAAATCGATTGGAAAATTCCATGAATAAAAAAAAGTAATTAAAATAAGCTAGCAAAAAAATAAAATAAAATAAAAAAATACCTGTTGAAAAAAATTACCGAGCGAGGATTGGTCTACTAGGTACTTGTAAGATTAAATGCCAATAATGGTTGATCGAAAATGTCACATTCACTTGACAACACGTGTTTACGTCATCAAGTTATTTTTATTTCGACGTTTTATTTATATTTTTATTAATGTTATACTAATTTATTTGTTTTTTCGTTATTTAAAATAAAAATTATGTCAATTTGTATAATTTGGTGAGTGAGCAGGAAAAATAAGAAAATTACGTCATAAAAATCGGGTTTACACATGAATATTAAAAATAAAAAAGATGAATTAAATGAAAAAGCATTATAACCAGTTAAATGAAAAAGCATTATAACCTGATTACAGAAGAAAGTCGCCGTTCGTGATATCACCATCATCTTTTTAAAACAGGATACATTACCAGATTTTAAGAGGCTGTGAAATCAGAACGGGGGTTGGTGAGCGTAGCGAGCAGGAGGCAGAGCCCCCTAGTATAAACATATATAAAAATAAGAATGGCACCTTCATTTGCTCTGTGTGGGAAATAAAGCATGAAAAAAATGTAAAAAAATATCAAAGTTTGGCCACTCAAAGAGATCTGTTTTTAACAATTATAAAGAGCCCAAATATTATATAACATTGAATACATATAAGTAACAATTAAAAAAATTAAAGAAACTTTTACATTCACAATTTTAATAATAATCTCTTTCATAGTCTGACTGATCCTAGTCCTTTCAGTTGGCTAATATTTGGATAAAATTTGTATTAAATCAACTTGCACAAGAATAAAAAAAATACTCTTGTATACTTTTAAAGTATAAATGAAAGAGATGCAATTATTTACCGTTTTCTCTCTGGAAGACAGTGGGAAGGGCAGGGACCTTCTCAAAATTAACTCTCTTGTATTCCTCATCTATCTTGATCACAATGTCTGGTTTCCCTTTTTTTCCCGGCACAGTGACTGGAACAATTTCTAGTTCAAATGCTCCAGACTACAAAATATATAGGATTATAAATAAATCATGAAAGCAAAGTCATGCAGAGCATCCGATGAATAAAGATTTATTATTTTTAATTAAAAATCTTAAAACTTAAATTTAAAAAAAAAAAAAAAAAAAAAAAGAAAGAAAGAAAGATAGGCTATAAAGTTCTGAAAAAATAAATTGTATAAAATCTCAAAGGGTATAAAAAAATATCAGGATAAAAAAATATTTATTCGGAAAATAGAGAAAGCGTAACCATTCCATTTTGAACACCTAAAAATTTGCGATATACACATGACAAAATACAAGATAATTTCTTTTTCTAAAGGAACAAAATTGTCTCGCAATACTTAACCAAAATTCAAACTTCAGCATTATCAGCAACTGCATTTATTACTTTCTCTTTTGTGTGTAAGAGAACTTAAAAATAACAAAAAATTGCTTTTTAAGGTTAATCAAAAACATAAATCACAATAAGTTTTCTTTTCCTCCATGCTTAGGGCAAGAAAATCCGCCCCCTTTCTTTTGACACACAACATTTTTAAGCTTTCATTTTCAGTGATAACTGAAACAAAAACATTGCCAAAATGTTTGTTAAAACTGTAAAATGTGAGCAATAATAGCATGTTCTTCTAATCAGTTCAAATCAAGATCATCCTTTGTTTGTAGCTACACCCCTGTTTAAGGTTATTTGTTATACCAGGCCCAGACAATGTTAGACACGTCAGCTAGTGATAAAATAAATATTGCATCACTGAAAAATACTAAAATTTCTTTCCAAATGCAGATGATATTGAGCTCTACTTCTAAATCCCTCCTCACAAAAAAAAAAAAAAAAAAAAAAAAAAAAATATAATAAAAAAATAACCCAACCGTATCACTAAAGTCCATGTAAGATATACAGCAGGAGCTGAAGGGAGAAGATATGTTAGAGATGATTGATTAGTTAGTCATATATTTACAGTTACTTCAAAATAACAAATACTTCCTAAAGATAAATTTTTTTTTTAAAATTAGTTTTAAAGATAAAAATTTAAAAAAATCAGGGTCACACTTAGAAAAATACAACTTACTTCAGCAGATTTTGCAGTTTTCTTGTAGCTATTGATAGCAAACTCATCTTGTTCAACTCTGGAAATCCCCATTTTCTTAGCTGTATTCTCACCGCAAACACCCTACAACACAACAAATAAAAGGTGAAAGGATCAAAGACAAGCCTCGTCTCAATTTGGAAAAAATATATTTCTACAGAATAATAATTAAAAATAATTTCCTTAGAAGAGCCAGGTTACACAAAATTTTTTATAGAACTAAATCAAATGAATCTTTTTTTAAAAATTTTCACATTTATCAGTAGAAACTGAAGATCATGAGTTGCCATATTTATCTCTCAGGCAAAAGGAAGATTTTTAAAGACACTAATTGGTTTTGATTTTATTGCAATGATATCATATTTTATATTCTAATAAACCGTCTTCTCTGAGATATTTACTTCATTAATTAACAGTTATGCTAGTAATTTTTCAATGTATATGTAATATATTCATCTATCAACACTGTTTAACTAATTTTGCAACCTTCTTTTCCATTGTGAATCAAAAATTAATTGTAGCACTATAAATAAATCCTGATATTTTGACATTCAGCAATAGTCATGAAAATTTTAGTAATGTACACCATACAGAAAGGGAGTGTTTGTATTTAGAAGCAAAGCAAGCATGCTGTGGCGATTCAACTAGTACTTCCAAAGCACATGTGTCATTAATAAGCGAGATTTTTAGAGTCTTGATCAGATACTATTCTTTTTTCTGCTTAAAGTGAGTGCGTGGGAAAAAGTGCCTCAAAAAGTGAAATGTATGAAGTAAACTGAAAATGTAAACTAAGAAAAAGTCTTAAAATTATTAGATATGTTTAAAAAAAATGGAAGAAATTGTCGTATGGGAAACATACAATATGGCAACACCAACTGGCACACTGATTCTCCAATAAGCATGTATGAGTGTTTTATAAGGAAAACTTGTAAACATCATCACCAAATTCCTGCACCTTCATGGATTGGTTGATTGGAGATTGTCGCATTAAAATATAAATAATTTATCACTCAAACGAAAGTTGCCACAAGCGATATCTCACTCTTTGAAAGAGGAATAATTGTGGATGCAATAGAAATACTAAGTCATGAAAAATGTTGAAATTGAAAGATTGGATCTTACTTCTTCATGCAAATGGAGCATAACAGGAAAATTTCATGAGTCCCTTTGCCTGAAGAAGAAAGACTTGATCTTTGTGAAAAATAATATTTATAGTATTACATAGAATATGGATAAGACAGTTAAAAGTAAAATTAAAAATAACTCTTTGGCTTACAAGGTGTATATTGAATGGTGCTGAAAATGGACAAAATATCACAAATAATGCTCATTTTGAAGAAATAAATCATTTTTCACTGCTGGAAATAGATAAGTGGCAAAAATAGTATGTCAATAAAAAGAACTGTGCATTCGTGGCAACAATCTGAAATAAAAATTGGAGGAACAGAGATAAAGAGCCTTTCAGCCATTCATTTTGAAAGTGACATTTTCCCATTCTGTGAAAAAAAGTGATAGGTACTTTCTCTTTACAGATACTTGTTCATTTAATTTTTAATATTCTGTGTTAAAAACATCATACAGCATATTATACAGTACTAAAAAACAAATTCATACAGACTGAGACCGATCAGATTGCTAAAAGAAGGTAAGTTCCAAAAGGTACAGGGTGTGGTTATCTATGAATATTATTGGCTCTTAACAAGATGTGCTATCATCGGTCCTTTCTTCTACTTATGTTCACAGTTACATGCTGCCAAATACGGCATTCAAATTTAAACAAATCTAAATTTTCATGATAAATTTTGAAAAATCAGGAAAAAAAATTAATTTAGAGACAATTATAGTAAAAAAAAGGACTTTTAGTGACCAAGTTAAAAAATAAGGACCTTTTAGGTAAATAGGGACCAGCTGGCAGCTCTGACAGTATAACATAACTAGATAACATCATTAAAATACGCTAGAAGTGATTTTTCTCCATAGTCCATTATGTATTGAATTATTTTGAGCATCCCTGTAAATGAAGGATAAATGCTTTGCACTCCATATTCTACAGAAAGCATGTTTTATTGCACCTCATAAATGAATATCAATTTCATTATGTTTGAAATAGTGTAACTTCATTAAAATACATCGGAAACGATTTTACTCCATAGATCATAATAATGTGACAGAATTCTTTTGAGTGTCTCTGTAAATGAATTATAATGCTACATACTTAGTTTTCAGTAGGGAACATGCCATGGTAAATCTCAATAAGATAGAAATCAAAGTACATTTATAAGAAAGAGTTAGAGCATAGACAGACAGATGGACCAAATTCATGAATACTTTTCAACAATGTTAGTTTTTTTTTTTCTTTAAGAGCATTTGTGTGGCATAACCAGAAAAAGATCATCCCAACATTGCTAATAATTGAAATCCTGGACAGATTCCAATTTTTCATTTCTGGCAAAAAGAAAGTAGCTTACAAAAGATGAGATGATATAAAGAAATGAACCAATGACCTTATAGACATTGATCATGTAGTCTGAACTAAAAATTTTGCATGTGTTTGCCAACTGTCCCTTTGAATACCTAATACAACAGATAGTTTCAGTAATAAAATTATGAACTTAAAAATTTAAAATCTACAGGATGACAAAAACTAACAAATCCTCAACATAAACACAGAGATTACAATATAAAAAAATATATATAATTAACCAGATTCACATTCTGTTGTTATGCTTTAATGAGCTTCCAATAATAGCAAGAAACTCAAAAAAAGGAAAATAAAAGAAATTTAACACACATTTAAAAGAAAAAAGTTACAGAACATAAAGTAAATATTTTTACAACATACTGAGCTGGTATGACAATAAAAAGGATTGGTTTTAAAACAATTTATTTGGAATTGATAACTAAAATACTAACTTTTAAATGGAATTTTATTTTTAAATTTAAATTGATATTTTAAACTATCAAAAATAATATTTTATCATCATCTTCTGAAGCATCTGTCAACACTAGAAGAAACAACTTACCATATGAAATTTCTGATAAGCATCTGTTAAACCATCATAAACTAAACCATCCTAGAGAAGGGAAAAAAAAATCAATAACACAGTCTTAACAACAAGAAAGAAAAATCATGCATCCAGCATAAATAATGAAATACTTTGCAACACTAACAGAACATTTTAAAGAAATTTTGGTACTTCTCTGTTATCCCACCGACCACTTTCTGCACACACACAAAAAAAAAAAAAAAAAAAAAAAAAAAAACTTATCGGCAAACTATAAGATTTAACACATTAATAATATACAAGTGTAACATCATGTATGATTTTAAATGCAGCTCTAGCACATGATGTACGTATTCCATTTTTATTTAGTTTACGGAAAATGTCAGTTTAGTTTTTCGAAAGAAGGATATCAGTAACTCAGTAACTGCCATTTCTCTACTTTCTCTAACATTTGAAAAAAAAAAAAAATATATATATATATAAAGTTTTGGGATCTTCCATCTACAGAACTTGATGTGATGAGCTATTTTCAAGATTATGGGATTCTTCCACAAATGGGCATGATATAAGACTATCTGCAAACTAATAAACAATGGTGATGCAATGTAAAAACTGTGAAGAAAAGAGAATATCTATTAGAAAACGAACATAGTATGATGGTTCCAAAATCGCTTTTGTAACTGCATTAAGGTTTATTCGTGGCTTCTCAGAAGAATTAACATCAATTAAATGGGAAAAAAAAACTGTTTGGTTTAAGCCAGAGTACGGTGATTGATTGGAATAATTATCTCTGAGAAGTCTGTATGTATATCTAACCTTCTGGAAGATATTTCAGAAAAATAGGAAGGTCTAAAAAGATTGTAGAAATTGATGAAACCTCTGTTATTATTGACATTTATTATGACCCCCAGGAAATTTATTTATAACAGCAGTATGGAAACCATAAACAAAGAATTTTGGTGCAAACAACCTTATCCTAGAACTTATAGAACAGGAGTCTTGCCTAGTGTTTTTTTAATATTCGGCAGGACACCTTCTCTATATTGCATTATTGTATTACTTCCATATTATATTGCATTACTTCCATATTATATTGCATTATTGTATTACTTACATATTATATTACATTATTGTATTTCTTACATATTAAATTACATTATTGTATTATATACCATATTGTATTACAGCTTTATCCTACAACTTACAGGAGTCCTGTCTAGTGTTTATTTTTGGCAGTATACCTTCTCTATAATCTTCCGTATTCAGAAACACAAGAACACTGGCAAAAAATCAAGAATGTGTAACAAACCTGACACCAGGTGAATGTGATGCCACGATAATATTTTTTTGGTGTTTAATCTTATAGTTTGGCGATAGTTTTTTTAAAAATGGAAATTGGTCGATGGGATCATGGAGATCATGGATCACTGAAATTTTATTCTTTTATACAAGGAAATAAGATATCTAAATAAATAATTTAAAAAATACATAAAGAAAAATTCATTTTCTGAAATGACTGTCCATATCCAGTAATGGGTGCCAATTCTTTTATAAAGCCCTGTATGTGATCTATACACACCACATAATGTTCTAAAAATGAGTTAAGTTTAAAAATACATACTACAGCTGAAAATCCCCTTCCAGCAATTATCGATCATAGTTTGTTCTGTAGTGGAATTTTTTTTGAGTGTCTCTGTAAATGAAAGATAAATGCTATGCACACTATAAATTATGATAAACATGTTGCAGTACACATAAATGATCCATATCAGTTTCATTATGTTTGAAGTATCATAACATCATTAAAATGTACTGCAAATGCATTTTACTGATAGATCATAATGTAACAGATTTTTTTGTGTGTCCCTGTAAATTAACTATAAATGCTACTTATTCTATATTCCACAGAAAGCATGTTGTAGTCCACCTCAGTGATGCATATCAATGTTGATATGTTTGAATTATCTTAACATCATTAAAATGCATTGTAAATGATTTTTATTCATGTTACAATTCATGTATCTCTGTAAAGGAACTATAAATGCTACACACTTAATTTTCGGTAGAGAACGTTCTATATATCCTCAACAACATATAAAAATTACATGGAAATACAAGCATATTTATGAAAGAGTACAAACAGATAGCAAGACAAACTGAAGTAATAACACATTTTTCAACTATGTTGCAAAGTATTAAAAAGAAATAAGGAATAATGCAATCAAATATAATTCTATTAAATTTCAATAACACAAAAAAAATAATTTAACCCTCTTGGTAACGATTTTTTTTTCCATGAATCCTTATTTGAAATTGAATAATTAAAATGCTATTTTAGATCATGTAAAGAAGAAAATATTTATGACAAATAATGTTTTAATGTTAAGTGAAGCAAGTTGTGAAGGAAGGAAAAATACGTAAAAAATAAAAATTAGAAATGATGATTTAGGGGCTTTATTTTTTCAGGAGTGCTGTTAGGATGGGCTTCAGTGCACATTATTTATTAGTTCCGGTGTAAAAAAAATAGAAGTATTGAAGCTGAATTTTGGTGCAAAATTAAGCACTGGTTATGCATTAAAACATATAGGTGAGAGTCTCACAACCTGCTGAAAAGAAAAACTGACTTTCATCCTTTCTTCCTGCATCCCTCATTATCAGCGTAAAGTTAGCAAGACTTGGCTTTCTAACACAAATATCTCTGCATAAAAAAGCAGATAGCATTTTTAAGATAAAGAATTTTGTGAAGGGTGTTACAAAGTTTTATTAGTTAGTTTTGTTCTGAATAAAAAAACATATTACCTTAAGAACATCAGTCTGATTGTGAGAACAAAGGTTTCATTTAATATATATATATATATATATATATATATATATATATATATATATATATATATATATATATTGAGTTGATCTTAATATCGTGGGCTACAACATCATAAGGGTTTAACTTGTAAAAAAAGTACAGGAGTAACCTGCTTTAAGGTAAACAAAAAAATTTGCATTGTTTTATTTTAAGATAAAATGGTTTCTGAAGAATCCTTTAAAGGAGCCAAATTTTTCAGAAGATTCACAAGGTGCTTTTTGTAAAAAGCTTTATTTGATTCCACATGAACCTCATAAAATTTAGAAATAAAAGCAATCATTATGAGGGAAAATCAAAATAAATCGATTCAAACAAGTTTTGTTTCAAATAGTTATTATAATTATTATATCAAAATGCCTGAAAATATACAAAGCATTAAACATATTAAGCAGGAAAATGTGCTAATGTTATAAAATAATAATTTATTTAACCAAAAATAATTTGACAATGTTACATGGAACAATTAAGAATCTCCTTACCGCCAAGTTCACTCCACCATAAGGAGTCTCTCCTCTTGAAAGGTAGTAGGGGCAGTTGGACATGCTCTCCATTCCTCCTGCTACCATGACTGACTGAAAACAAAAGAGAAAGAAATATTCAAATCTCATAAATTTTTTATTTCATTATTTAGAAGGTAGGTCTCCTTAAAGAGCATACTCAAGATATTTGGGAAAAAAAAAAAAAAAAAAAAAAAAGCTAATGAAACTACTTATGTACATTTATAAAAAATCAGTTAAATTTAACTGCTAAATTCCTGTAGAAAATCTGTAAAAAATAAAAATTTGTAAAAGGAATTTGAAACATCTGTGTGAACAGCCGACAAGATCACTGCACTTTCAAGAGCAGACGTTCATTTCACCGCTCACTGCAGACACTCGTCTGACATTAGCCTAAGAAAAATCAAAATATAGAAAACATATTTTCTTCTAGTTGTAACCCTTCATCCCCCCCCCCAAACAAAGAAAGTAACAAGAAAATAAAAGAAAACTCATATAATCCAGTTTTAAGTTAGATTATATATATATATATTGTAAAATCTAAACAAAAGTACATTTTTTGGCAACTTTAAAAGAAACTTCCTATAATACTTTTTATTTATTTAGAGGGTATAAGAGTTTGAAATCGCTCCTACTGTGGGAAAATGGATGGCATTTTTTAAAAACACAAGTTTTCCAAAATTTTAAATATTTTCATATTTGCATTCATTTAAAATACAGGGGAAGTTTTTTAAAATGCAACCCAGAACAAAGAAAACATGCAACTTAAGATAAATTTTTATTTACATAATTTGAACAGTCACAAAATATGTTGAAAATATCCCCCAGCATGAAGATCAGGTACTTTTAATGGGGTTAAATTTACATTGCTGTTTCAGTGGGCTCTGTATGTCACCATGCACATGAGAATGGTCGACAGTGCGTTTAAAAATACTCTTATTCAGAACCTGTATATCTAGAAATGCATCAGAAAACTTGTTTTACACATTTCAGTATCAATGAGACACAAAATAATGCTCAACAACATCATGGTGTACATGTAATTGAAAAAAAAAAAAAAAAAAAAAAAAAAGGCAACTAAAAACAATTTTAACACACTACGTCACACACAGAACTAGATGTGAAAAAAATGACACTCATCATGCATGCATATCTTGATCCAGTGTTACCTGCCTAGCAGTTGAATATTCACTTTTACTTTTTGTGGCCGTGATGTGCACTTAAAGTCATGGTTACACTTTTTAAAAAACGAAAAAAAAAACCTGTATATGACACAGAGCACATTAAAAGTTTTGTTCGTCTTATAGTTAATAAAGTCTGGCAGCAAACAGGCAACATTTCAAAAAATAATGCATAATAGAATTTAAGAACTAAAAACTTAATATTGTAAATAGTGATTTTTGTCATGTGCTTAAGCTTCCACGAGTACACTGCATTTAATTCAGATTTGTTTTTCACCTCTTATTTTGTCTATTATCTCTTCAAATCTTCATTCAAATTACTTAGAAAAAATAATCAGTACAGAAGCTTGCCATAGTGGTAGATGGGACCTTATTTGATGCAGATACATACTTTTCATCTTTTACTGATTTTCCACATTCAGAAATTAATAAATAAGTAAAAAAAAATTTAAATCAGAACAATTTTTAGGAATAGGCATGAATACCCACCTGGTGTCCTAGCATGAGATTCTGTGCAGCGAGCATGATGGACTTCATCCCAGAGGCACACACTTTATTCACCGTGGTGCAAGGAGTGGAGATGTTCAGGCCTACGGAAATACAACATCGGATGAGAAGGAATTGAGTAAATATATATATATAAAAATTCCATACTTTATTAAATTTATTCCATAATTTTTTCCCCTTCTAAATTCATCCTACAACCCTAGTTATTAAAATTTCCCATCTTAAACAATATTCTTTTTATTTCATTTATCTAAAATGCGTAACTATATATTTTATTTCCCCTTAAAATATTCTAAAAATACATTCTGTAACTATTTTTCTTCAAAAACTTTTTTTATTTCCCAAGTCCAATTCGTTGTATTTAAAATTATCACCTATACCATTTTATTTTTCCATTTTTTTAAATTCCAAAAACCTGTTTGTGCGCTTTATTGCTGAAGTCTTATTACTTCGAAATTCTGTTTCTTTCACTAAAGAGTTCTATTCTAATCAAACGTCCTCATTGTCTAGTCTCTACTACTGCAGCATGACGATAACCTGGCGCACTTGAGGCATAAAACGTGATGCATGAGTTTGGGAGCTAGAATTTTCCATGATCTTATGATTCCTAATAATCTATAGCTATTTGCAGCGAGATTACAACATATTGAATATGCTTTTATTTAACATCAGATTTACTTAGCAATTTCAAGATGTCAAGGCAGGTTTATGAAAATCTTGTGGAAACAATTCTGCATAAAAATCAAAATACTCTACATCTAAAATACTTCATTTCAAATTCTAGATTGCCACACATGTGTTAATGTATTGACACATCCACATATCTAACTGGCATTGTAAATGACAACTTTTTTTGAAAAGATTATGAAATCAATTGATTGAAAATAGGATTCTAGTTAACTGGTTAATGGATAAACAGTTCCATACTGTAATAACAGTTTTACATTCTATGATAACTGAGAGTCTCTACTTTAATTGATTTCTACAATCAAGAAATATTAAGTAATTTTCTGATGAAAAGTTGAAGATTCATGTTTGGTATAGTTTTCTTATTTATTTAAATTGAGCATTAATTTTGATAGATATTTAAAGCAATCATATATGTTTTATATATATAAAAAAAAAAAAAAAAAAAAAAAAAAAAACAAGTTCAGAGGATGCATATATCTTTTTATATTATAGCCCATTTTGTTACAGATTACATCATAAAACAAGGCAAATGCTGATTTTTCTGCTATATATTCAATTTAGTTTTCTTATATTTTACAAGAAGTAATTTACTTTATTAAAAATGTGAGCATGTTTTACCTCACCATACAAAAATAGGTACTTATGTACCTTTCCACTGACCCTTTTTGGTAAACAAAATCTATTGCCAAACACTTTGATTGAATGCCAATAACGTATAAATGTGTTGTCAGATTCACTGTTGTTAAATGAGACACAACATGTTCCATGCAGTGTGCATATTCTGTTTTATATATTTTGTGGATAAGATTTTTGGAATGAAGAATATAATTGAATGGCTATTTCTGTTTTTCTCATGCATTGTGAAAAAAATATATATATTATAAAGACCTTCCTTATACTGAACAACATGTGGTGGGGTATTTTCAAAATTACAGGATTCTGCTGTCAAAAGAAGTGTGCATTAATAGTCATAATATGACTTTATCTAAAAAAAAAAAAAAGTTGAAAATTGTACGTTAAATATGACATATGAGGTGCATTCGTTTTAAAACTAGTTTCACAATGTAAAAAAAATCATCCTCATTATTTCAATGAAATGAATTATGTCGTCTGCTATGAGCGAAATGAGCATGCCTTTTTTTTTTTTTCTTATTACATATTCCAAGTTTACAAATGTGAATTTTTTTTCACCATGGAGATCTTGCTTTGTGAATGATTACATCCATGGTTTAATATTTTTATGACTCATAATGAACGAATCTCCTGTGTTTATTTACTCTAATGCAGCACTTCCCAACCTTTTTTCGTTCACGTACCCCTTGGATGAGCTATTCCTTTCGGAGTACCCCCTTTTATCTGAAACACGCTCCAACCCCCTCCCCTCACTCATATAATACAAATATGCTTTTTTTTAAATTAGTAAAATACTCATTAGTAAATACCCATTAAAAAGAAGGAGGTTATCCTATTAATATAAGTTAGTGACATAACTCCGTCTATTTGAAAACGAAAATAAGGACCTGCTTTTCAACGCGTTTCAAAATAAAGCATTAAGAATAGAGCTCTGATGTAATTAAGGCGTTCTGCAATTATTGAAAACAGAACAATAATAAAAATGTGGTGGGAAAGTAATATTGTATAATGATCATTAGCAGTTTTCGCGAAGATGGAGGAAAATATATAAGTACACCTGCAATATGAATATCGGTGGGCGGAGCTAGTGACATTGAATTATTATGTCTAGTGGGCCTTTCCCCTGATTTTGAGTGTAACATATTGGAATTACACATGAGACAAACTTTGTAACGCAAAAAGTATCAAGTTTCATTATGTGTTTTCAGCGAAAACATTTTTGTGACCGCCATTACCGATATTATTTTTACGTACCCCATGAAGACCCGCCACGTACCCCAGGTTGGGAACTGCTGCTCTAATGGATTGAAATATTCGGTTAACCTAATTTCCACTGAAGTTATCTCAGAATCTATACATTGTTGAATGTAACTCATCTCTCAAGCAAACAATTTTTTTGAACGATTTTTCTAAAAATGTAACTTTTATGCAATTTTGAATAAAAATGGCCAAATAACTTTTTAAGTTTCGATTCAATTTTCACAAAATTTGAAATGACTCAACAAAATTCTGCAATGATTATATATATCAAATTTCAAATCATTCAGTTGGGTAGTTTTTGCACTGTTATATGCGGACAGATAGACGGACCAGATGACGACTATAGGTGCATATTTATATAATTACGAACGCACCTAAAAAGAGATAAGCAATGGTGATGCAATGTTACGACAAGCAAATAACTACTTAAAAAGGAAAATGTAATGGTGACTAAAATGACATTTGTGACTGCACAGCGATTTATTTGCAAATGGTCAAAAACATTAACATCAATTAAATGCAGAAAAGAACAGTTTGATTTGAGAAAAAAGACAACATTTGGCAGATATTTTTTAACCAAAAGGGCACAAGTACTGCAAAAGTAACCTTCTGCAACAAAGTGAAAAAGTTTAACCCTTTTTTTAAAGGCATATTTTGATTTTTGAAAAACACTTTCAACTTTATAGTGTTGTTCATTTGTCAGAAAATTCCTAATTCACATCTTTTAAGCTCTTTTATTACACATTAATAAATCATAATAGAGACGACCCTTCCAGCAATTTAAATTTGGGTTCAGGTAAAACTTGAATAATCTGTGCAAGAAATGTTATCATCCATTCAGAATAAACTCAATTCACTACCATTTAATTTGCAAATGAAATCTGTTGCCATTTTCTTCTAATTATCTGGACTCAAACAATAGAAATTTCAGTTTCCTGCTGGTAGTACTTTTAAGGTAACTGACGCACCAAACATAACAAATATGCTAGCAAAGAATCTGACTGGAGGAATGCTTACCCTAATGATGCTGAAACACTTAATTATGATTCAGCATCCTGGAATATTTCATTATGGATGGTAAGTCCAACTTAGCGTATTACTTTTTATATTAAGGATAGTCATTCGTTTTGAACCTTCAAAAAATCAATTTTTGTTTTTCATATCTTTTAAAAATTTATACAATTCTGAATTGTCAAAAAAGTGGGCGAAGATAGTAGGTATGATCACTTTACGCATATCTGAGCAAAAGAAATTATCAGTCTGCAAATGATATTTTATTATTATTATTATTATTAACTTTTTTTTTACATTGCACACAAGTAGCAAAAACACAGTTTTCAGAAAAGCAGATGTAAAATTTCAAAGTTAATAGCCTGTGTTAAAGCAGGCATATCAAGTACAAATTGACCCAGTTCTAATTTAAATGTTTTCATGCAGTTTGTTTGTTTCAGTTTAAAATTGTATCCATTAAAAAAAAAAAAAAACAATTTTCCAAAAGTTTAAAAGGGATTACTCCTCTCAACTGAAAGTGACTGGGAGATAAACAGAAAAATGCACTGAAGTGTTTTTTTTTTTCTTTTCAGATTGTTAATTGCATGCTTCATGTTTATTTTCCCGTTGAGCATTTATGACAGATTTTATTTAATAGCTGCATATCTATCTAAAAATTGGCTTGTCGAAAATGAATATGGATGGCATAGAACTGTGGAAACATTGCAGGAGTATGTTTTGATATCATGCCTCATCCATCCTTTGACTTGGCAAGAGATTCTTTCTATCGAAAGTGGTCAATGAGAAAGTAAACAAGTACCTACCATAGTAGTTTATGGGATGTAAAACTGCAATTGCAGAATAAGTCACATTTACAGCAAAATTGTGACTGAATAGTGCCTCTCTATGATACCTCATTCAACTGAATAAAATATTCATACCAGCTCCCAAGGCAGCTTGACGAGCGGGAGCTTGCCCAGCCCCTGCTTGTAGTACTTGCCCCATGTAAACTTCCTGGATGGCATCTTTAGGGATCCCTGAAAGAAAGAAAATAACTAGTACCTAGGGATTTGTATTGGATCAAAACAAGCACAATACTGTCAGCTGAGATATTGCATTTTCAAACAGTCTGATAAAGCAGGAAAAAAACAAAAAACATTTGGTCTCTTCAAATTCTATTTGGGAAAAAATATAAACCAATTATTCAATGCACAGATGCAAATGTATTGAAAGACAACTTTACTCTGTTTTTCAAGGGGAAACAGAAAAAAAAGAAAACAATGTTAACAGAACTTTCTGTGGCAATCTGCAGAAAATCAAAGTGTATCCGCATCTCAAAAATGCTGGGCCAAGCCTACTATCATAAGAAATAATAGTAACCCATAAAATATGAAAAGTTTGCATTTAGAAAGAAAACATAATAAAAAAAATCTGGAGACTTAAAGTAAATTTTAGCATATTTTTTCTTTTTAAGCTGTGAGATTAATCTGAAAGATCTAAATATGCTGAGGAGATGACACTGCAAGCTAGCTTGTTTGGGGAGAAATAGTACACTTGGTTTATGGTATTATTACTTATAAATTTCATTTTAAATGAAATGAGAGAAAGACATGTATTTTAAATGAAATGAGTGAAAGGTTTAATTAATTTTAAATCTGACATAGATGCAATAAGAATGATGGTGATGGGAACAACAGTTGATTTATCACCTGCATCTGGCTAACACAAAAGTGCCCAAATGTTGTATTTAATATCGAAATGGCAGAATTTGTAATCATCTTATATAATTACATAAGACATTTTTCTGCAATTAAATGAGACGAGAAATTTTATTAGAAAAAGTGAGGTAGAACTGCACTTCGCTAAGAAAATTTGGTACTTCTCTATTATCCCGTCGACCACTTTTGATAACAAAAAACTATCGCCAAACTGTAAGATTAAACACAAAAAATGCAATCCCATTTGCTTGATGTCAGAAGCATTATACGTGTCTGTTATGTCATCAAGTGGTTTTTAATTAGTGATTGACCGAATCAGGAATTTCGCCGAATACCGAATATCCGGTCGAAGTGTACACCGAATGCTTAGAAATTTTTAATAAATATTTTTGCATATATTACTTTTTTTAATAAAATTTAATTTAATTCAGTTACATTTTTATTCTTAAATATATTTACATAAAAAAACTAATTAATTACTTCTTTCCACTGACAAATTCATTAATCTGTCACTTATTTATTATTTTATCACTAGCCAATACCCAAAATAAATTATGAAAATATTAAATTTTACAGACTCTTGTTACAGGGATAAGGATTATTTGATCAAACAAAGCATATTGTACTGAATGTAGCACCTAAACAACCCATTCAAGATGTTAAGGCTAGATGGAATAACACCTATTATATGTTGGAGCGCTTATTGGAACAGAAAATGACATTATCATTCTTTTTTACCAAATTTGGTGGGATTATCAATTTAAAAGGTGATCAGTGGTCTATGATAGAAAGCATTCTTAAGCTTCTTCAACCTTTCGAAGAAATAACAAAAGTTATAAATAACAAAAAAGCTTTAATTTCAGTAATAATACCTACTGTTTCTACATTGAAATGTTACTTGGAAAAAAGTGATAGTGGAGAATTTTTTGGAGTGGGTACCATGAAAGAAACGTTAGCAAAAGGACTCACAGAACCTTTTTCAGAAATTTATGATGATAAAAGCTTCATTTTTTAGCCATTATTTTAGATCCCAGATTCAAAACACCCTTTTTTAAAGATGAAGCAACCACCAATAAAGTAAACATGTACTTAAAAGTAAAATGCAACCAATAATAAATAAACCCTCTGAAATTACTGAACCAAATCAACCACAAAGTTTCGATAAAAAGGATTCCCTCTCACAAACTGTGCATTCATCATTTTAGAAATGCTTTGTTGAAAAAACTCTTATTTTTACACTATAATTTGCCCATATTACATTTCGATTACAAATAATAATGTATCACTTTTATAAATTATCACTTATAACTGAAACACATTAAAATAACATTAAATGAGCATTGGTCATCATGTATTTTTACAACTAGTAATATACTTTACATATTATTTTTCATAAATTATTTGAAAAATTCGGCCGAATACTTTAAAAGTATTCGGCCGAAACCGAATATTCGGTTTACGTGCCGAATCACCGAATACCGAATCAATTATTCGGTATTCGGTCAATCCCTATTTTTAATTCAACATTTGTGTGTATTTTTCATTATGTTTTACTGATTTATTGGTTATTTCATTAATTAAAATTACAATTGTGTCCTTAAATTCTTATGTTTTATTTATTTATTTATTTTGATATTCCAATGACAACATTCTCCCGTTTATTTGGCGTTGCAGTTTGGATGGTTTTTTGTTATGAAAAGTGGTCGACAGGATAATAGAGAAGTATCGAAAATTTTAATATGTATATATTATATGGGAGAGTAGGGCAAGTAAAATCAAGTAGGCAGGTCAAACCAGGTACCCTGTTTTCTCGCTGATGGGTGCTGTCCAAAGGCCGTCTTAACTACATCCCTTAGTGTCCCCTAGCAATGTGCTATCGGCTTTTGAAGTTGGTTAATCTCTGTGCCTCTGAAATGCTATTTGAAAGAAATTTACCTTAAATATAAATTCACAAAGCACATTTAAAAGTGATAATAATGAATTCCTATTTTAACTAAAATGTATATCAATTGCATATATATCTACAGATAAAACAATGCTATATTAGTAATTTAGATTTAGTAAAAGTCTTGTCTTATTAATTTTAGTTAGCATCAAGGTGTTTCAAATTTTACAAGCTATTAAAACTTTTAAACATACAAATAACACAAAATCAATTTTTATTTTACTTTATTTGCAATATAACACTGCAAAAAATTATAATCAGTACAGTATATACTTTTTTTTTTAAAAGTTAGTATTTCGTATTTGGCCAAATCATTATCGATTACATCCCTAAAATAAATCCAATCAAAAGTTGAGTAGCAAAAGAGATAGATTTGATAGATACCTGCTTTTGTTACAGCTCCTTGGATAGCAACCGATCCCAATTTCGGAGCAGGCAAAGAGGCTAGTGAACTACGAAAAGATCCTATGGGAGTTCGAACTGCTGAAACAATCACAACATCCTAGAAAAAAAGTGTCACATATAAAAAACATGCAAAATAGTTATTCTAGTGTCAAATAGTTAAAAGTGACCAAAATTCTTACATTTTCAAAGATTTAGGAAGGGAGTGCGGTCCTTCCCTTCCCCTTTCCTGTACCCCATCCTCCCCACACAAAAAAAAAAAAAAAAAAACTATATCATTAGAAAATTAATGATTAAAATTTTATCATAACAACTTAGTATTGCATTTTTTTCAAGAGAAATTCTTTATTGACGTTATCCTCATGACGAGGCAAGTTAAAACCATTAATTGTGACCAATTAGGGACACTTTTCTTTTAGACATTTATGACATGTCATACATAGATAAGCAAAGGGAAAATTTGCAAACAAAAAGTACTGTCAACCAATCCATCATTTTTTCTAATATTTTACTGCTAGTATGTTTTTTTAGGTAGATATCGTAAGAAATACTACTTATTACATTTAAAGTTGTGATTATGTCTCTTTTGATACTGTATATATAGATGTGGTTGGTTGGTTGATGGCTGATTATCTACACGAGGGATATAGGCCCTAGGGGGGGGGGGGGATGTCCTCCGTGGGGTTCTTTCTAAGGGATCCTAACCCGTATTTACGGCAAGGTTAAAAAAAAAAAAAAAACATGGAAAACTCTGAACGGTTAGGTCAATAAGCGAGACAGGGGTTTGAAGTTTGAACACAGCACCTTCCGTATACCATATACAGGTACATTTGTAGCAGCATGAATAGTAGCTGCTACAAAATTTATGTATACATACAATAGGTATGAAGTTTAGTACAAGTCACTTCGGCATAATTCATCATAGAAATAGAAATGGGGAGGAGGTCAGAATGATGCTTGCTCCGGAGCCCTAGATAGTCCAAGTCGCTGTGTGTGAGTACTGATATTCAAGTAAATGCATTAGATGGATAGGGCCACAGAATTTTATACTATGCTATGCACAGTTTAGTTGCCAGCAACAGACTGTGTTTCCTGAACCCAGCACAGGTGCAAACAACATTCATGCTTTTTTTTTTGTCTTTTTAATGGATATTCCAGTAGTTTTCCAGGAGTAATTATTGCATACATAAATTTGTGTTTTAAAATAAAATGACATGCATTTAAGCAGTACAAATTAAGTTTTATTGAAAAGTTGAGCTATCTATTTTTTTAGTCTATTTTTGAACAGAGCGAGCAGAGCTCTTATACCTTCTTGATTGCAATGGTTTCTTTGTGACGCTACTCCTCCTAAATCGTTTGGTCAATAACCATCTAGTCCAGTACAGTGATAACCAGAGCATTACAAATTTGATAAAATCTGGTAGCCAGCAAAAAATTTTAGTCGCCAGTAAAAAATATCCAACCTACCCAAGTCATAGATTTTCAAAAAACAAAAAAGCTTTTATGAATTAATTTAAAAAAATAATAATAACAAGCATCGTTTAGAATAATTACTTATGTAATTTAGAATAGTACATAATTAAAAAAGATAATACAGTCAAATCTCGTTAACGCGAACATGCTTAATGCGAATTACTTTTAGCACAAACTGTTTCCGATTGCCCCGTCCAGGTATATGTAATGTATTTAAGTTCGGATAACATGAACTAATTTAAACACGAAAAAAAAAGTTTCCTCTTGAGTGTTCGCGTTAACGAGGTTCGACTGTATCCAAGTTTTTCTGATGAAACTTATCAAAATTATATATTTCTGAAAAAAAAAAAGATAAGAAATACTTTAAAGGTAGAATGAAACGGCATGTTCAGAAAATGCTGATTGCCAAATGCTTCAAATGTCCGGATAGTTGTGTGCAACAAAATCTATTTCTGATGAGGGAGACATTGATGAAATAGTGAAGCAGGAAAACAATTTTTTGCCTATTTTGATGTCAAATTATTCTGATTTTATTATTGTAAAATTTGCAGTTGATGAACTCATTTTTTCCAAATTAAAAATAAAAGTTTAAAATATTTTTTTGTTTTAATATAGTTTTGAAGTTTATTTTTTAAAACGAGGCTTGGGGAGAAAAAAAAAAATGCTGTTTGCATTCATTTCCTAGTAATTTTTTATACAAAGAAAAAAAAAACACTGCCAGATAGAAAATCTTAGCCACCAGTGATGAGCTGGCAACCACATTTGTCAAGATATGGTGATAACTGCCATCGTTCATGTTAAAGAAAAAAAAAATCTGATACAAATTGCGTTCTTGAGGTATAATTATAGAACATAAGTGCCATAGGCTGCATGTTAAAAGCCTCAACCTGAATGTGAGATTATTCACAAAATAAATATATAATAACATAATTAACATGTTTATGTAAACAAAACTGAATAATTTAGAACAGAGCATGTGAGGTTTCTACTAAGGGACTTCGCTTTATGTGTCAGTATCTGTACAGTGGACACATAATAGCCAGGGATCAATCCAGGTTTTTTTTTCTCAGGGCCCATTTTGTGAAATTTATTATATTTTTGTGCAAAATAATATTTTGTAACAAAAGATGAAATCCAGTTACTCAAATTTGAACCAAGCATTTATTAGCAACTTCTTTAAGTCCTTCTGCTAAAGTTTTCCTTTATGGTGAGCTTGTTTGGTTTGCAAATGACACATTTTAAAACCTAACGAAAAAAAATAATTAATGAAGAGCATGTTTTTATGGAATGGGATTTTGTGAAGGGTCAGTTTTATTAAAAGGAATTTTGTGAAAGGGTCTGTTTTATTAAAAGGAATTTTGTGAAGAGGTCTGTTTAATTAAAAGGAATTTTGTGAAGGGACCTTAAATAAGCCCCAAATTTTTCCTGAATCGACCCTGGATTGCTTCAAGCTCTTATGATATTCAAATTTTAGATGTACGTAGGAAAAACATTTGGCACAGATGTCATATACGCACCACGTTGGTGCAATTACAACAAAATAGCAATTTTATGCCACACATGGTAACCCAGTTATTTTGTTTATATTGTTGTTTATTTAGTTTTATTTTAATTCTATAAATTATTTTTATTATGTATATCAATATTTATTTATATCAAACTATCATTTAAATAAAATAAGTTGAAACTGGTGTGAAACACTAAGAACTAAAATAACTTCTTTAAACACCATAAAAACTTTAAAATGCGCTAGGCCTTTCGAAAGATCTGAGTCTTTCTTCGTCAGGCGCAAAAAGACGTGCGTCTACTATGAGTCTTGCTGCTGCTTTCATAGTAGACGCATGTCTTTTTGCGCCTGACGAAGAAAGACTCAGATCTTTCGAAAGGCCTAGCGCATTTTAAAGTTTTTATGGTGTTTAAAGAAGTTATTTTAGTTCTTAAACTATCATTTATTTATTCTTATTTCCTTTTTTTAAATATTATAAGCTATTTCATTTATTATGTCAATTTATTTTTATATTGAAATAAAAAATCATGTGCTATTAGCAGGGAAAAAAAAAAATTGCACCAACGTGGTGCGTATATGACATCTGTGCCAAACATTCAAGGCTGATTTAAGCATGGAGTATGAAACACATCAAAATATTATGGCCTATGGCCGCAGTGCAAATAGGAAAATTCAAGATTTTGAAATGCTTGAAGACAAACTTTTGGTGCAAATGTCACAGACGCACCAGGGCATGTTTTGGTTTCAAAATAGTGATTTTTTTTGCCTGGTGTTGCAACCCGGTACACTGCAAATCAAGTGTATTAATCGAAGCCCTCTGGTATTAATAGCTGAGCCAGTTAAAATTCTTGACATTGTGTATGTTTTATAATTAATTAAATATTGTGCGTGTTTTTTAATAAAATAATTTATATGTGTCTACAATAAAAATTATGTGTCTTAATATTCATAATAAATTGTGTGTTTTATAAATTTAAATAATATTCATAATAAATTGTGTGTTTTATAAATTTAAATAATATTCACAATAAATTGTCTGTGTTTTATAAATATATTCATAATAAATTGTGTGTGTTTTATATGAAAATAAATTGTTTCATAATAAAATAAAACTAACATGTTATTTTCGCAGACTACGCCTAACAGATATTCGAAAACGGGATTTTCTCGCCAAAATTGCACAAAAAAATCGCGCCAACCCCGGTGCATTTTTTTGACAATTAAAAGTAATTTAAAAATCTATTTTCAAATCAGAAACTATTTTAATCAGACGACATCAAATGAATGTTTGTAAATTAATGCATTCAACTTAATTTTACCCAATATAACATGACACTTTTCTATTTAGTATCTATAGCAGGTGATTTTTTCGCCTAAGAACTCAATAGTGTCCGATCAATTTTGGAACAGATTATTCTACATATTTGAAACAAATTAGCAATTTTAAGGATCTAATCTTAATTTATTTTCGAAAAAATATTCAATATATAAAGATTAATATATAAATGACAGGCATAATAATGAATATTAAGTGTTCGATTACTTTTATGACCTACTGAACATTAATTTTGTGTCTGAATGAATCGTACTTACATTGTGTTTCTGGCGAAAACAGTAAAACTGATAGCTAAACTTTCGATGAATACGAGTAGTAACCTGAAACAATTGAGAAATATATTAGAATAGTTCAAGAAATGTCGTAAAGTATATGTATTCCAAACAAAAATAACTTCTACCTTCAAAAAACTGAAACCCATCCTTCCCTCCGTGTGTAATTGTTTACCTTTGTATCTTATCTATGATTTGCAAAATGTAGAGTTTAGCGTTTATGTTGCTTTCAGAATCGATTACAAAAATGAAAATTATTTAAAATATTATAAAGTATTAATTAATATCTCTTATGAGTAAAAAAATAATCTTAGTTTAGTTTTTTTTATTATGTATATCTTTAAAAAAAATTGGTCAATCACAATTCGCAAAATTGCGAAAATCTAATTTAGCTGGATAGGTGCACTGTGCCTTGAAAGGAAGTCAATTTAACTGTAACTGCATATTGAAATTTTACTACCGCAGCCATTTGTCGCAGTTTTGTGTTATGTGTGCAAAGTGCCTGAGAGTATGTGGTGTTCTGTTTAATTTCTCATAATAAAGCACTGTTGGAAGCTTTATCTGCCTTTTAGAATATCATAACGGTTAATGTAAGTTTTGTCGATTATATTGAAATCACATAAGTGTACCATGTCTCGTTATTCTCGTCCGCCTAATTCTTCTCTGTTTGTGCGTAACGTTCCTGATAGTGCAAGACCTGAAGAGCTACGTCGTCTATTTGGAAAATACGGGCCCATTACAGATGTTTATATACCTCTTGATTATTATAATCGCAGGCCACGTGGATTTGCATATGTTCAGTTCGAAGATATTCGTGATGCTGAAGAAGCTCTCAATGAACTTGATCGCATCCGATTTTTCGGTCGTGAGCTTGAAATCGAATTTGCCCAAGGTGATCGGAAAACGCCATCTGAAATGCGTGGTAAAGAAAGGAAGAGTAGTCGTCGATCCCCATACAGAGGTGGTTCGAGTCGCTACGACGACTATCGTAGTAGAAGAGGCAGATCAAGAAGCCGATCGCCATACTACAAGGATCGTAGTCCAGGGTATCGCAAAAAAAGATTTTCCGGCAGCCGCTCACGATCTCGATCCCGTTCTCGTTCCAGAGATAGATATCATCGCAGCGCATCGCCTCATAGTGATGCATGATCATTGTCTTCCATTTGTAGAGACTTTCCATAATCACAAATTTAATTTTTTTTTCCCCTTCACGATTGAACTCCATTATTTTTGTTTGTCCTAGACTTAATAAATTGTGTCGTCATTAATTGCTGTATATTGTTATGGCATATTAAAGTGTTATTAAAATGTAATTTTGTGTTTCTTATATGTGCTTTTTTTTAATATTTCAGTCTTGTATTAAAAGTCAAGATATAACAAGTGTTGCAAGCACACAAGTAGTGCAAGGGTGAATATTCCCACAGTTCACAAGGGTAAAGCAAGTAAAATAACAAGGTTTATAAAGGGTTCAAGTTCAGAGTTTACTAAGGGTTCAAGTAAAGTTGCAAAACTAAAGACTTGGTTGATTTTACAGTTCAAGTAGCTCTGTAATCCAGAAAGAACAAGATTCTAATTCAAAGACTAAGAGGTAATGAGGGTTTAAGAACTGTACTGTAACATATAGCAAAATTCTGAAATTTTATTGGTTATTATAAAAACTTATTTTCATAGTAGGGAAATTTAATTGGGTTAAAAGGAATTAATTTATTGTATTTGATTGGTAGCTTTTTTAATAATTTACTTTTGAAAAGTGATATCAAATTACTAGAAGCTTGGATAATTTTAAGTTCTAAAATTTTAGGTACTTTTCTGTTAACCGTCTCGTAATTTTGCTCTAAAGTGCCAAATGTGTAATCTGTTTTTTTCATGTCTGACAAGTGTAGTAGCCCGATAATTAAACCAATCTAGAAATAATTTATTTGTTCAAGGTTTTTATTTTTAGAATTTGTATTAGCTATGAAATATTCAGATAAAGAGCTATCTCACAGAGTGATATGTCATTAGACTTTCGGGTACTTTTCTGTTGGGCGGGCACCAGCGATATGTGTCACTGGTGCCTGGCTAACAGGAAAGTACAGACTTGAAATCCTGTGTTCCTAGAACCCAGATATTTCCAACAAAACTGTTTCTCTCTCCCCCCCCCCCCTCATCTAAATTTTGTCTTTCTCCGAGAAATAAGATAATTCAGGGTATTTAATACTAAACATGCCTCTTGAAATTTTTCAAGGGAAAAGGTCTTGCAGGACCTGTATTTTTTTTTTTTTTTAAGCATCCTTTTTCTAATTTTTTGCTTCAATGATGCACCATAATGCATCACTGCTCACATTTCAGTTGATATATAATACAACCATCCTTTTAAATTTTATAAAAATACTGTCTCTAATACGTTTAAGTTCTATAAGTTAGTGTCTCTAACCTATGGGAATACAAAATATTCTTACAATGTTGCTTACAAATCGTTAATGTTTTCATTGGCCTATTATCCAATAAATGCTTCATGTGTGCCAAATTGACTCTTGGATGTCTTGTTAAGTGTACAAATGTCAGGGTTGCTGTTCTCTGTAGCATGATTTTGTTACTTTTGGGTTATAGCGGCAAGGATGAATTGCCTAACGACTTAGATTTATCACCAAATTATAAAACTATATATGACATTGTAATAATATGATGTATATAACATTTTGTGATGCATATGGCCCAGTTATAGTCATATAGGATGTATGAGAGTCTGGAGTATAATATATATGCATGTAATAAGCTTTATGATCATCTTGGCAAAATTATAACTGTAATCTTGACATGATCCAAAAGTACCCAATTTTTAATGTATTTGGGATGCCACTCATTCGAAACTTAGCACTGTTTCCAAATGACCTATAACTATCTAGAACCCCTGTATAATATTAAGTTCTGTATGTTACAGAGAACTGCAACTCTGAAAGGAGTTTTAAGAACCCATCTTAAAAGTATCTAAGAAGGCAGAAGGGATTTAAACAAAGTGTACTTTTTATAGGCGCTTTGTCATAATAAAGATGACTAGATTGGATTTGGAGAAAAAAGTACTTCTGAAAAGCATGGCTTTCTGACAGCCTTCCTTTTTATATTTTAAAACATCATCTGATTGTTATTCAGGCCATATTTTTAAAAATGGTGAAATGCACCCCTAATTATATCCAGAGACATCTTGTAAAAAATCTTCCCTGTACCAACATTTAGAATCTGTATGCCCTTCAAGAATTATGAAACTCCCTTGTTTCTTTTAGGTAAAACAAAGGAGATTATTAAATGTTGTAATTTAATTATTTTATTTATAATTCATAAAATCAATTGAAAGTTCTTTATTCATCATACATACAAATGCACAATAATAAATTTTTTCTCTCGAATTAATGCTGTTTTCTATTGAGCTAGTGATTTTTTTTCTGTCTTTTTTAGTGACTTTTTTTTTTTTTTAATTCCTCCACTATTGTTATCCATCTTTACAAAATTATTAAGCAATTTTTTATAGATTTATACAATTTAAATCATGCACTGAGAAGAAATTTATTTAATACATACATGAATTGTATGTAATAATGTAATACAAAATATATTGTAAATGAGCCTCAGAGGATTGGAAGTTTTACATGCGTCTCTGTTTCATTTCTGTGAATGTTCATAATATTTGGCAAGAGATCGCACTTTCTTGCAACTAAGTTATACCTAGGCCCTTGGGAAAAGAGATAATTTGACTTTGCTTCACAGGTTTTGTTATATTGTATTTTCTACATACTTTTTTTTTTTTAACTTGCATTTCTGTATGTATGTGGCAGCCAAATCTTGATACGTGGCTGAGAGGTTGTGCTCTCGAAGCTGGTAGACTGGAGGTGCTGGGTTCGATCCCAATTGCGCCTGTCGGCCTAATCGTTCGGAGTTTTCGTGGTTTTCTTCGAGCCGTGGATTTATCCATGCGTAAATACGGGTTAGGTTCCCTTAGAAAGACCCCCACGAAGGGCACGCCCCCCCGGGCCTATATCCCAAGTGCAGATAATTGGCCGTCAACAATCAACCCAACCCAACCCAAATCTTGATACTCATTTTTCATCCACTTCCTGTTGACGTAGAGCTTCGAAATTTGGAATATATATGTATTCCTGAGGGCAATACTTGAATTGGACATTATTTTTCAAAACTTTCATTCCCCCCCTCCCCCCCCCCTCATAGAAATAATGTTATGATTGTTTAATTGAAAAAAATATCTCCATTGTTGAAACATTCATCCATTTTCACCGCGTCATTATAACGTTCAGCATTGAGCGATGCACAAATTTGTGCTTTATAATATTAGTTGACATTTTTGTGAATTTTAATGAAAGTATGTTTTAAAAAAAAAATAAATTTTGTTTTACGTTTAATTTCTCTTAGTAAGTTCTGCTGTACAAGAAGATTAATTTTCAGCAGACGGCAGGCTCTAATATATATCTAACATTATTGGTTAAAACTCTTGTTGCAGGTATATTTCCAAGGGGTGAAGGGGGGGGGGGGGGAGATGTAAACGGACTCCTTTCAATTTACAAAGCTAAATTAAAACATGTCTTTAAAATTTAAGAAGATTGTATGAGATTGAAATTTCATTTCAATAAATAAAATTGTCCTTTTCTGAAATCAAAAATTAGGTTAATCTTTACTTTTTTACCGAAATTTCTTTTAAAAAAGGTGCCCTTTAAAGGGGGGTAAAAAATATGCAAGGGAGTGTAAATTCTGTGAATGAATTTACTATTTAATATGGTAATAATAAGTTGTTTGTATTCAACTTGCTTGTGACTCAATAGGCTTTAAAACTTGTTAAATATTTTCTTGGATTGCTGCGAATTCTAAAGGCTTTAATTTGATAAGATTCTTATTCTTAATATTTCCTTTAATTGTTGCAGTCATGTAAAGTTCAAGGTGCTTCACCAAGCTTGAAGTATCTAAAGTGTGACAAAAGCCATAGGCTCAGTATAGACAAAAGATTAAGTAAAGTAAAGCCAAGTAAAGACAAAAGATTCAAGCTGGCAATAAAAGCAAGTTTCTAAAAAGTCTAGAAAAAGCAGGGTCTTTGTAACAGTTCTGTTCAAGTGTTCTCTGGAACAGTCAAAGCGCAAGCGTTTAAAGAAGGTAAATACACTAGGTTGTGGCCATTCATATGTATTGGTTACTTATTAATTTGAAATTACTTTATTGTTAGAAGCATAATTGTAAAACAATTTACAATTTTGTTCTTGAATGAACAATATTTAAATTACTCGACTCATCTAGAAAATAATTAGTTGAAACTATTTTTTTCTTTTTCTGATGTATAAATTTTGTAACATCAGAAGAGAAGTAATAAGAAAAGGGGAAATCATTGGGTCATTCCCCGTCAAATCAACCAAAATTTTTCAATATTCAACCTACCATTTCAGATTTTAATCAAACCTTCAGGAATCATTCTCCCGGATGATACAAATGAGAATATATTTTATATATTTTTTTTTATCTCAGTAAATTTTCATATAACTAATTTTTTTAATTTCGAAAAATCGTCATTTTTTGGCTTGTATAAATGTTTTCAATTTTGAATTTATCAAGTTCTATCAGGAGTAGAGTTGTTTGACCCTTCATTTTAAAGAGAATTTCACAAGGTTTAATTTGATATACAAGTTGACTATGCTTGGTTAAAAAAAAAAGTAAATTTAATTTTTAAATTAAAAATTTTTAAAATAGTGTTTTTAAATTTTTAAAAATGGGGTTTGCCAACAATGGGAACCAAAAAACAATGGGATTGCCAACTTTAAATACCAGCCCCAACTGGTGTTTAACATTAGTTTTTTTAACACAACTGATGATCCCATTGAGATCCCACTCTAAAACTTTCAGAATTTAAAGTTTATAATATTACTAAAATTTAAAATTTTTAATTAAATTTACTACTTCTTTTAACCAAGCATAGTCAACTTGCATATCAAATTAAACCTTGTGAAGTTCTCTTTAAAATGAGGGGTCAAACAACTCTCTACGCCTGATAGAACTTGAGAAATTAAAAATTGAAAACATTTATACAAGCCAAAAAATAATTTTTCGAAATTAAAAAAATTAATTGTATGAAAATTTGCTGAAATAATATAAGTATATTCTCATTTATATCATCAGGTAGAAGGATTCCTGTAAGTTTCATCAAATCTAAAATTTGTCAGGTTGAGTCACTGGTTGATTTGACATGGAATGACCCCATTATTACTAAAGAATTTTCATTTCGCATAAATTAAGAAACTGGTCTACAGAACCTATTTAATATAATTTTATTTTTCATAAGGAATGAGGAGTGCATCTGGAATCTTAAGGTTCGTATTGGAACACCTATATTTATCAGTGTAAGTGTTTGTTAAATTAAATGCAATTGTTGATTTCAAAAACAGAACTGATCATCTGTCAGTAAACTTGTATAAGCTAAACCTAATCGGTCTATCATAAATATTTATAATATTGGTGTTTGTTAATTTAATTGGTCTACTATCCCATCGACCACTTTCTATAAAATAAAAAAAAAAATGTTGTCTAACAAATATATTTAACTCAAAAATGCATAATTGGAATGTCCACAATCGATACACGCTCATGATTTTCAGACAATAACTGTGGTCGAACCAATGTTTCATGATTATCAGAAAAGTAGCCTGCTGAAAATTAAAAAAATGCTGGATTGATTTTTCGCTTTGTAAAAAGAGACATCAGTTTTTACAATCTTTTTACGACCTTAAATTTTTACGAAATATTTTCTAGAAGGTTGGACATCAACCTCCTTAGAGATAGTTATTCAGATCAGCTGTCATATTCTGGCTTAAATCCAACTTTCTTTTTTTTTTTACCCATTTGGCTCATGTCAATTCATCTGACCAACCATTAATAAACCTTAATGCATTTACACATTTTGGAACTGTCGAACCTCGAACCACATTCCTTTTTAAACAGATATTTGCTTATCTCACAAGGGAACCACTTTTGGTGCAGCTTGCACTTATCATTGAGACCTGGTGCGTTTTAAAGCCCTATATTGCAAACTTTGAGAATCGATGAAATTTTTCTGTTAAAATCAAATTTTTTGATTTTACAGCAGCATAACTTTCTGAAAGTGCAATTTTCAAGATAACATATCGTACTACTAACAGAATTTTTTTTGAAAAACCATACTTTAAAATACAAATTAGTTAATAGTAAGAATAAAATAGGTACTTACGTATTATCCGTGCCAGGAGATAGATCGCCAAAAATGGTTGCCAAGTACCAATCTTGTTTATCATTGCCAACCATGTTTTCAAACGCAGTAATTTAACATTATCAAATAACATTATTAAAAATGGTAATTAATATAAAATAAATAAAATATAATATATGTTTATTAAATTTATACCATTGTTAAAAATAGTAAATAACATTATTTTAGTAAAATTAATAAATTTTAAATAACATAGTAAATAAGAAAGGATAATATTATAGATTATTCCCAGGCATGTACCATGTAGCAAGAAAAAAAATATATAGGGGTTACTATAATTAGTAATATTGGCTCCATGCCTGGCACAGTTGGCTTAAAACTGGCACAGATAATACGTAAATACCATAAAATATTTTAAAAAGTTTTAAAATTCCTTTAAAAACCCATAAATTTAATTTTGAAAAAATACAATATTATAATTGCATTTTTGGCGGCACGACATTGGCTTTATTCATTACTGTAGAAATTTTCCGGCAACCCTGGCCGAAAGTCATAATATTCTGTGTATGAGGGAGAAGTGGTTTTGATTCGTAGCTCCCTATTTGGCGACTTAACTTGCTTTTGGCGTGAAATTAACAATTTAAAATCCAATAATAAAAGATTAAAAGAATATAAAATGATTTTAACAGAGAAATTTTATCGGTTCTCTAACTTTTTATGTATAAGCCTACAAATGCACCAGGTCTCGATGCTAGGTCCGAGCTGCACCAAAAGTGGTTCCCTTGTCAGTTTTAATATTACATAGCCATCATTTATCCTTTTGTATACACGGTTTTTCGATGGCAGAATTTCATAATCTTGAAAATAGTTTATCACATCAAGTTCTATAGGTCCCAAATCTTTCTATCCAGTTTTTAAAAAGTGTTTTTGGGACTAGAAATGTACATAAGTCCTGTTTAAGACACACACACACACAAAAAAAAAAGGAAGAAATCAGTTTGATCTGTACCATTGCATTTTTATAATTGAACTTTTAAGATTAATTCATTATCAGTAATTTTAACAGAAAAACAAAATTGGCGAATAAAATAACTGGAGATGAAAATTCTGTTTTCTCCAGATGGTGATTATTAATACATAACTAGTTTTGAAAGCCATTAATTAGCTGCTCTCATCACCAGGTGAGCAATAACCGAGAGTTGTTAATCTTAACGCTAAACACCTTCTTTTACCCTGGTTGGGTTAACAGCTCTCTGTTAATGAGATCTACTCATTAATTGGTCTTGAAACTGCAATCTTGTGTTATTAATCTCCATCTGGAGGGAAAGGATCTACATCTATCCAAAAAATTCAGTTATAAAATAGTTTTATTCGTGAAATTTAGAAACAGCAAACATATATTTAAATGCAGGGGTGAAAAATGGTAAGTATTTTTTGCTTAATTACCCACAAATTCACTTATAAAATTGTCCTCTACTTCCTTTTTTTCCCCCCTCTTCTTTAACATAAATTCCATTTAAAATATATGTAATTGTTTTCCTAAAATTAAGACCCAATTAGAAAATGAGCCTTAGAATGAATTTTGAGGATGCCTTCTATATAAACCCTACCCATAATCATCGTTGATAATCCTTTTAACACTTTCTAACATAAGTTAAAAAAATATGCATGAATTCGGTTTGTCTGTGCTCTAACTCATGTAAATAGATTCGGATTGCCATGTAATTGATATATGAGGGGGTTAGAATGACAGTGGAGTAAGTCGATATTTAGCGATTTGAGAAATGAAGGGTTTTGTGAAACTTGTCACATTGTTGGTGCATTAAGTGATCTAATTTGTTTTGCCCTCTAGTGACTCCCTAAGTGAACTATAACTTATTTGTATCGAATTTGTCATTTTAAAAAGTAATCTATACCCAGTTCTCCTGCACATCTTTCTTTTCCCTTGTTTCTATTCTTCCGAAAAAAACTCTTTAGCATCTTAAACTTTAAGCATGCAGATACAATCATACTGCGCTATTTCTCTTGAAAAGCACTTTCACTCCTATCTCTGGAACTTCTTCAGTTCAAGTGATGTTTAATTCCCGTTACATTTTTCTTGGCGCAAGATTCATAAAGCTTTTCCCTATTTCTCTTCATTTTTCCCTCAATTTCCCACTCTCCTTCAACTCAGGGAGAAACTTCTTCAGTAACACTAAAACAGGACCCTGTGAGAAAAATTTGAAAAGAAGCCTGATATTCGAACACACTAACAAATACTACATAAGCACATTTGAATACAGCATAAAAAAACAAGTATGAGTAAAAGCAGAGGCACATACGTTGCCGACACTGTCAGGTATTTCAACTGAAGGCATGCACACATGAACCAGGGCTAGCATTCCCCCTAAAATTCCTAAATTTCCTAAATATTATTTTATTTCCTAAAATTCTCCTAAAATTTTTTTCTTGTTCCTAAAAATTCGAGATCGCCAAAATTTCACCAAAAAATATCGTGAATTTTGACAAATGGTCACCGAAAAAGACGCGTATTTCGTCAAAAGATTGCTAAAATGATGCAAATTTCGTCAAAAGATTGCTAAAACAACGCAAATTTTGTCAAGATTGTGAAAAAAAACGCAAAATTCATCAAAAGATCACGGAGAAAAGCAAACTTTGACAAAGAATCAGGAAAAAAACTTAATTTCATCTAAGGATATCGGGGGGGGGGGGGGGGGGGGAGCTAATTTCGACAAACAATCAAGGAAAAAAAACTCTAAGGATCGTGACAAACACGAATTTCTTCAAAGGATCGAAAATTTTTTTAAAAACATCTCGGGGAAAAAAAAACTAGAATTTCTTAAAAAGGATTTCAGAATAAACGTGAATTTCGATTAAAAAAATCGTGAAAAACCCTCAAATTTCATCCAAAAATCAAGGGAAAAAGATAATTTCGTCTAAAAATCGCAGAAAAAACAAATTCCGTCAAAAGATCGAAAAAAATGCGAATTCCGTCAAAAGATCACAAAAAAAACATTGGATTTTGTCAATAAATCGTGCAAATAAGGCGAATTTCGTGAAAGAATCTAAAAAAATGCATGTTTCGTCAAAATATCGAGGAAAAAATGCAAATTTCGACAAAGAAGTGCGAAAAAAAAAAAACCTTTCAGAAGTTTTTCTGTGAGCTTCAGAATTTTTTTTTCTCATAATCACACCTGCTTCCTGCCTCTTGTTCTCTAGGTTAACCAAGAACATTCAAAAGAGAAAGAAGGAGAGCATTCATTCTGGTTAGGCTCAATGATCCAGGAACTCAAAATTCTAATTAATATAATTGCAGTAAGCATAAGCTGTCAAAACGGTTTGTAATATGAAGTCTGTTATTGCGCAAATTTAAATGCGCTCATTCGCAACAAACAACACAAGCACATGGAACAAGGGCTGAATTCATTGGAATGATGGGAATATTCTTTGGCAGTGTGCCACATGTGCCTGACTAGCAACAAAATACTGTTATTACATACTTGTAATGTTAAAAATATCGCAAATGCCCCTAAAATTTGGGAAAAAATTCCTAAAATTCCTCCCTAAAATTTTGAAAAATCCTAGTGCTAGCCCTGCATGAACCAATCAGAAGTGACTACACAATTTGCATAGGTCTTAATTAATATATTAAGTTGATAAATTTTAATGACATAAAAATTTATGGTTAAATTTAACTTAATTTATTAAGTTAGATTTTGAAAAAGAACTATTTTCGATCACAGAAAAAATACCGAATGAGTCTCATCACCTGAGCAACTCAACCTACGCTGTCAGATCAAAACAAAAGTTCGAAATGTAATGGTAATGAACAGAAATACATAAAAACAAAAGGGGTGAGTCTGGGAAAATAAAGATATAATTGAAACGTAAAAATAATAAATGGGAAATAGGCAAAATCTGTCCTACAATTTTGTCATTTTCGCTTCCCCTTATTGTGTAAAAAAGACCCAGCCAACCAACCCATCTTTCAGGAAGAACTCTTTAAACACTTTTTTCATCTGATTGGGTTTTATGTCACATCGTAAGTGGGTGTGGTTAAAAACGTCATGATCTAGCTGCCTATTGCGTGTGAAGTTATAATAGACATAAGCTATATGTTTACTTCAGTTTAGCGGTGTTTGGTAGTAAGTTCTGAAATCTTGTAATGGATTAATGTTTTTCAATTTGTATTTAATTATGGCACAGAAAATGAAATATGCATTATCTTTTCACCTATATTTTTTGTATGATTTTGATTAATGGTATCATTGGTGGGAGGAAACTCGCATGTTAAATGCACTGCATGTTGTTTTAATTTTACAATTTCTCATGGTGGAAGAGGAGAAAAAGTAAAACAAGTGGAAATCCAAAACTGTATAGGTAATATACAACACATAAAAAGAATAAGCTTAAATTTGATGTTGGCGAAATGAATCAAAAGAATGAAAGAACAAAAACCTGCATAGTGCTACAATGAAAAAACTCATGCACAAGGGTAAAAACAACTGCAATTGTGAAGTCCTATAAGTTGTAAAAATCTGCATATAACAGGGGTTTGCATCTTTTTAGATGCTTCCAAGTGTACTTGAATACCAAATACGTAAGCTTATACAAAAGTTGTGTGCTAAAGTTATTGCAAAGCACTATCATCAAAAAATATCATTGACTTAAGCTTCTATCATGTTTTGAGTTTGCTTTCATATCTGTATATAAGCTTTAAACTGAAAATAAAAAAATCTATTTTAATTGTTTGTGACTAATCTCGCTGTATTGAACATGCAAGTGGTATGTATATGCAATAGCAGTGGGGTTTTTTTAGGTAGATTTCGTAAGAAATACTACCTATTACATTCTGCCTTAAGTTGGAAATTTTGAAAAAATTTTGCAGATCTACGCCGATCACTCCCAGAACCCAAAACCACCTCCAGTTCAAAACTTTATATATCTATCTGTCTATGTCACTTTTTTATGGACACGATAACTGGAAAAATTCTGCATAAATCTTTTCCAAACTGATACATAAAATCAAGGGGTATAAAATCTCGGTCAAGTTCGTTAATGGGCAAAATCGAACGGGGGGGGGGGGGGGGGAGCTTTTTGTGAAAACAGAAAAAAACCCATAATTTCTTAATTATTGTACGTATCGAATCCGTTTAAAGTTATTATTACTTCTAGGAAAAGGGCCGAAAATTTATGTATGACAGATTTTTGATGTAATTAAAAATGGCCCCAAGGGGGGGAAAAAAGGGGGTTTTAGAAGAAAAAAAATCATAGCTTCGTCAATTCACACGATATCAAATCCGCGTAAATTTATTATTAATCCTCTTAATATTATCTAAAACTTTTATATTGACAAGTTTTTTATAGGACCAACCGTTATAGCAAAAAAAAAATTAGACAAAAAAAATCCCTGCCGGCTTCGCCAGCAAACAAGTTATTTTTCGAAGTAGGCGGTTCCAACTCCCGCATCTTTTCGAAACTGATACATAAAATCTCGATCAAGTTTGTTAATGGGCAAAATCGAACCAAGTGGGGGAATGGGGGGGGGGGGGGGCTTTTTGTGAAAACAGAAAAAAAAAACAATTTCTTAATTATACGTATCGAATCCGTTTGAAATTATTATTACTTCTAGGAAAAGGGCCGAAAATTGATGTATGACAGATTTTTGATATCATTAAAAATGGCTCCAAGAGGGGGTGGGGAAGGGGGGTTTTAGAAGAAAAAAATTCATAACTTCGTCAATTCAGAAGATATCCAGGGGTGATTGTGTTCAGGATATATACCTGAATTCAGGTATTTTTTTCATTTTGTGTACAGAAATTCTGGTTTTTCTGATAGTTAAATTCATAAAATAAGACTAAAATATCAATTTCACATGATTGCCAAACATAATTAAAATTCATATTTTTCATAATTTGACCTCTCTGTAATAAATTATATGTCCCCCCCCCCACTTCTGTCCATATGGAAACGTTTTCTTACTCAAGTTTCAGGTATTTTTTCATGAACCCACAATCACCCCTGGATATCAAATCCGTTTAAATTTATTATAAATCCTCTTAATATTATCTGAAACTTTTATATTGACAAGTTTTTTATAGGACTAACCCTTATAGAAAAAAAAAAGAAAAAAAAAAATAATAATAATAATAATCCCCGCCGGCTCCGCCTGCAAACAAGTTAGGTTTCGAAGTAGGCGGTTCCAACTGCCGCATCATGACAAAAAGGTCATTTCTTCCGCAATTCTCAACAAACAGGGGCCCCACGGTCTGCGTCTTCGAAATCTACCTGTGCCTATAGGCCGAGCCGTCAGGGATTTTTTTTTGCTTGTTGTTGTTTTTTCTGGCCTCAAGTCTTAATGAAGAGGAGAAAAAAAATGTGTCTCCTGATTTTTGTCTGAGAAGTTGGCAATTCTGTTTCAATAATAGCACAAGGGCACCATTTTAGGGGGGGGGGCAACTGCCCCCCAAAGAACTTGAAATTTCAGAAATTTTATTGTTATTATAGGTTAGACAAAAAAAAAAAAAAAACAATCTAAATAGGATCAAAAGCTATGATGTCATATTTCACAGATTTGATTACAATAAAATAACGAGTCCGATGTGTCAATCTCAAAACTTTTTTCTATCTCATACAGGTTTCGCATACACCAAAAACAAATCAGCACCAATTTATATTAAGCTCTAATTGAATCTAAAGTTTTATTAAATTATGTACGTTAGTTCTGGAGATATAGCTATCATGAAAATCGCGCAAAATGTAGCATAGCAGCGCCACCTGTTGGGCTATTTATACCAAAACATAATCAACGTCTATTTTTGTCCAGGTCTAACGGAATCTGAAGTTTTGTGAAATTCTGTACATTGGTTCTTGAGATTTAGCTATCGTAAAAATCATGAAAAATATAGCATAGCAGCGTCACCTGTTGGCGATTTACACCAAAAACTAATCACCACCCATTTATATCAAGGTCTAACTGATTTTAAAGTTTTATTAAATTCCGTGCATTAGTTCTTGAGAGTCCACAAAATTGTTGTCACAGACAGACTCACGGGCAGACATTTAAAAAAAACAAAAAAAAAAACAGTCCAATCGTGTTCAGGACCTTCTAAAACATATAAATCCGTCGAAAACCGGAGGTGGAAAATTTTCATGAATCTAATACTTTCTTCTTGTAAAGATAGAAGAAAGTCATAAACACTTCAAACATTGAAACTAATAATTATCAAAAATGTTTTCTAAAGTAGGGGTGCACAACCTGTGGCCCGCGGACCAATTTCGCCGATTGGACGCGAATTTCGCCAATTGGGTGCATAGAAATTGCGAATTTTGCCAGATTTCGCCGATCGGACGCATAATAATCACAAATTTCGCCCATCGGGTGCGTTAAAATCGCAAATTTTGCCGACAGGGTGCGTATAAATCGCGAACTTTGCCGATCAGTGTGCTTATAAATCGCAAATTTTGCCTATCAGGGTGCTTATAAATTGCGAATTTCGCCGATCAGATGCATATAAATCTTATATTTCGCTGATCGTAGGTATAAAAATCGCGAATTTTGTCAATCAGGCACATAAAAATCGCGAATTTTGCCGATCGCCCTGTAAGGCTCCTTGTAGGCCGACCCTCCCCCTCCTTCCCCACAACAAAATTTTATCTACCCTACGGATGTTGGCTCTCAACAATCCAGTCATTTTTGTGACTGGCCCTCCTCTTATAAAGGTTGTGCACGTCTACTTGATATCCACATTTTATGACTGAATATGTTAAGAAGTACAATTTAGAATAGTATAATATGTTTTCATTCATGAAAGCAGAATTTTCTTTCAGCACTGGCAGTCTTTAAAGCTAAATTTACTCCTTCAAATAAAGCCTAGGAGTATTTTCACTCTTTGAAAATAATCTCAGCTATATCTCTTGTGTAAATATACAAACATAAACAGTTGATATATCCTTGCCAACAGAACTGAATACGTTGACTGGGAATGAAGGAACCTAGAAGGCTAAAACAACCCTTCCGAAATTATTATTATTTTTAAAATCTGATTGTAGACTTAGATTCCCCCCCACCCCCGTCACAAAATTCTACTGATGGTGGCCCTCGACAACCCAGTCACTTTTGTAAGTGGCCCTTCACTTAAAAAGGTTGTGCACCCCTATTCTAAAGCCTTGCTATTGCAACATTCTATAAGTGAAACATTTCTCATTAATGAATTTTTTGGCTAGTTTTAGAAATATATATGAGAAAAAACTCTATAAATTGCTTCTCAGCTGTGTACAACATGATTAAAAGAAAACTCATCACCCTAGAGGCTGGAATTTTAGTGATAAATTCTCTCTTTAGCTAAAATTTAGGGGAATTTTTTCTTTTTTTTTTCGGCGGTGGGGGAGGTGTATTCAATTTCCTAGTTATTTGATTTGTTAATTTTGTTTTATTACTGTCACATATTTACTCCAATTGTTATAATGTTATTAAATCATTTACTTTATTAAATGATATTATATATACAGTATGCTCTTAAAAATCTCCACAGTCTGACACTAGAGTCCTGCTCAGATTGGGTTGTAGCCAACCCGAATCCTTCAATTCCAGACTTCAAGCCGAATCCGAAATATTCATACTTGTAACCCGAAGTGAAAGAAAATGAATGTATATTTTAATACATTTATGGAAAAGTAATCTACAAGTTTACCACTTATGTACAAAAAATACACCCATTAATGTTAAAATATATAGTTTTTTCATTTGAAAATTATTCAGAACCTCCTTTTGTATAATAAAAAAAAAAGACAACCTGGAGCGTACGTACTCGACCCATAACAAAAAAAAAAAAAATCAATCAACCAAACCAAAAACGAAATGCATTTTGGGTAGCCGATGCAGGATAGAGATTCCATTAAACCCGGACACATCCAAAAAAATTTCATTGAACGCAAACCCATCCAAAATGACAGAAAATTAATCCCTATTTCAATATGATTATGGGAAAGTAGCCTACTCTAAACACAATTCTATCTTTTATGTAGATTTTTTTTTTTTTTTCATCTGAAACTATTTAGGATTTCTTTGTAAACTCGGGCAACACGAACCAGACTCAAAATAGTGAAAACCCAACTTAAGCCCGAAACAATTAACATTTTGATAACAGGCCAGGATTGATGACTAATTTTGCATTCAATCGTTCTAAAATTTCCACAAAAATTCTTTCTGACAGATTTCTCTTGAAAATATCCCAATATAAGTGTTTGACAGATTTCAAAAATTCGTTCTGATAGAATAAATAATAGTCTACTGGGACATATATGTCCCAACCGTAGTAAAATGTTCCAAGTTAACCTGACCTGCAACTAAAATAAGCCGCATCAACCTGGCTCGATTCGTAATGCAGATTGCGTCGTGTTGCCCGACCTAATGCAGGAGCAAGGAACATGAGACCAAGGGTTTTTCAGATTTCTGAATTGTATGGAATTTAGATCATAATCTGAAGAGGAGGGCAGAAAATGATTGTGAAAAATTTTTACTGACAGAAAATCATTAATGAAAATTTTCTTATACGTATCACAACATTTGCAAATTTTGTAACTTCTTGATGGTGTTTGTGTGGCGTTCGTGCCACATCATAACCGATTGAATTTCACAACTTTTTTCCATGATTGTTTCTTACTTTTTCTTTCTTTTTTTTATCATTCTTCAAAATTTGCTATTTTTCTGTGAATTATTGACACTATTGAATTTTTCAATCGTTTGTCTAAATTCACGTCCATTTTTTTTTTTTTTCTTTTACTGATCGACGAAATTCTCTACTTGTTTTCGCCATCTTTTGACGAAATTCGCGAGTCTTTTCTACGATTGTTTGTTGAAATTCGGGAGTTTTTTTCCGCAACCAACTGCCAAAAATTGCTATTTTTTGCGCGATCTTTGACGAAATTCAGATTGTTGACAAATTTTTTTCAACCGTTCACGACTTTTTTGGAAACTGATCAATGAAATTCGCTATTTGCTTTCGCGACCTTTTGACGCAATTCGTGACTCTTTTCTACGATCATTTGTTAAAATTCGGGAGTCTTTTTCTACAACCGACTGACAAAAATTCCTATTTTTGTGTATGTAACGTCACAAAATAATAAATAGTAAGTTTTTATGGAATAGAATTTTGTGAAGGGGCCCTAAATAGACCCCAAATTTTCCTTGGATCGACCCCTGGTTCTTGTTTGTTTCTCTTGTACACTGTGGTCAAGTTGGGCAGTATCGAAAATACATGTATTTGAAATACTTTTGTATTTTAAACAGATAAAACTAAAGTATTTTGAAATGATTTTTTCATGTATTTATGATATATCTTATATATAATATCATATCTTACACATATATTATATATTTTCAAAATGAGTTTCGCGATTTTTCAAATTGTTCGTACAAGACTTGAAGATGGTTTAAACCACAACTTGTGTTTAAACTGCAAATTACTGATTCACAACAGGAAAATACATTCTTGTCTGTTTTGATAATTGGTGTAAGACCAAAACACTATTTTCAGGTTGAAACAGGCAGAGCCTGGTCATCATTCTTTTCGAACCGGTCTTTGAATTCGTTTCTGGAAGTTAATATAAGCATTTTTTTTTTTTTTTTTTTTTTTCAAATTTGGTACAATAAGGATTTTTATCTTCTGCCAAAACATTTTTGCTGAATGCTTTTAGTAAATGCTTTTATAATTCTTAATGTTGTTATGTGAATTATAAAATATTGTGATATACAAGTAGGATCGTCCAGAACTTTCCCAAGTATTGCATTTTTAAAGTATGCTAGGAGAGTAATGCGGTTAGTTATTGCATAGACTCGTGAAAATATGGATAATACATACTCGAGAACTCCTGCTGAAAGGAAAGTAATTGTGATACATCCCGCTATGCAATAGATATAAATATAAGTATACTCGAAATATTTTAAAGTATTTTTTTGTGATAATTGGTGTAAGACCAAAACACAATTTTCAAGTCGAAACAGACAGAGCCTGGTCATCATTCTTTTCGGACCGGACCAGGCCAGGCTTGAGCTTTATTTTTTCCTGCAGAATTGGGCCGGACCAGGTCAAATTTCTTTTTTTCTAGACCGAGCCAGACCTGGACTTTCTTCCTAGAGGTTTAGATGGAAAGAAATTTTCAAGCCCGGTCTCGACCCATTTCGTATAAAAATCCTTTAACCGACCTGGCCCGTGCAAAAACCAGTAAAATTTAGGCCGGTCCAAGAATTTTTGCAAAAAATATATTTTTTTTTTTTTTAAATCTCCCTTATCCTACAATTAAAATTTTTTAATTTCTACTTTTTGAAGACTAGTACATATATTTCTAGGCAATAAAATTGCAGTACATGAAAACCTGTGAAAATAAATCTGTCTATGATGGAATCTTGTCTTAAATGGAAAAATATGTTCATTCATGCAAAATGAATGTAATAATACGTGTAAAAAAATATAATGCATTTACAACAGGTGATGTATCAGCTAAGGTGGGAACTTGTCTCTAACAGATTTTTTTTTCTCCTACGCGATTCCATATTAAAAAAAATTTCTGTTTGGCTTTTTTCACATTTGTAAGCCTCCAAACCATGTAATATGCATTAATGATAACTCAAACATTTGTGTACAAATACAGATTCATAAAAAAAATAATTTAGTTTACATGGGCAAAGGCAGAAATAAATTTATGGAGGGCAGTATTTTGGAACGGTTGTATTTCGCAGTTCTGGGCGCTTTTTAAAAAAATGAATATAAATATGAAAAATAGCTAAAATAATTTTTTTCAGAATACCTCGTACAAGAGATTTTTTCACCTCTTCGGCGTAAAGTTTTTGTATGAGCCAAGCTCGGACCAAATTTTTAGCTTTTATACCGGGTCATGTCAAAGAATTTTTTGTACGGACACGGTCAAGCTCGTGCCGAGCTTTTAACCCTTTCACGCTCAAGGGAAATATTTTCCCCTTCTACAAAAATCGTTATCGATTGTTCAATTATTATTGAATCGATATTTTTTTTTACTGAATGTCAAAATAAAACGTATGTCCAAGGCGACAAATGTGTTTCTGAACGAATAAAAAAAAAAAGAACTCAAACTTTATTGCGTCAAAACCAAAACATTCGCGGGCTGAACTAATAATATCTTGAAAGTGTTTTGGACTTGAGAAAATTAGAATACCATAACTAACTATTTATTTTACTTTTCTGATAATTTTTATTATGTTTTTTGTATTACAAAGCAATAAATAAAATACCGATATAATAAACCTAACTCTTCGTTTATTTACTTTTATGGTCCATAGGGAAAAATATTTCCCATGAAATTATAGGAAACCTATACACCCTGCTATGTTTTTCTGGTGATATTCTCTTACTTTATACCCACAATAGCTAAAATATTGTGTTGTATTGGCATATTTAGTCTTGGACATCTTATGGTCCTGTAAGGGTTAACTTTTATACCGTGTTGGGCCCTAAAATTTTTTCTACATGTCGTGCTTAGACAGGGCCTGGAAATTTCGGCCTGTGCAGACCTCTTTTAGGTAGATTTCGTAAGAAATACTACCTATTACATTCTCACCTAAGTTGGAAATTTTGAAAAATTTTTGCAGATCTACGCCGATCATGACTCCCAGAACCCAAAACCACCCCCAGTTCAAAACTTTATATATCTATCTATGTCACTTTTTTCTGACCACGATAATTGAAAAAATTCTGCATAAATCTCTTCCAAACTGATACATAAAATCAAGGGTCAAAAAATGTCGGTTAAGTTCGTTAATGGGCAAAATCGAACCAGGGGGGGGGGGGGGGGGAATGGGGGGGGGTTTTTGTGAAAACAGAAAAACCCTCATAATTTCTTTATTTTTATATGTATCGAATCCGTTTAAAGTTATTATTACTTCTAGGAAAAGGGCCGAAAATTTATGTATGACAGATTTTTGATATAATTAAAAATGGCCCCAACGGGGGGAAAAAGGGGGGTTTTAGAAGAAAAAAAATCATAGCTTCGTCAATTCACAAGATATCAAATCCGTGTAAATTTATTATTAATCCTCTTAGTATTATCTAAAACTTTTATTATTGACAAGTTTTTTATAGAACCAACTGTTATAGCAAAAAAAAATTAAAAACAAAAAAAATCCCTGCCGGCTCCGCCTGCAAACAAGTTATTTTTCGATGTAGGCGGTTCCAACTCCCGCATCTTTTCGAAACTGATACATAAAATCCTGGTCAAGTTTGTTAATGGGCAAAATCGAACCAGGGGGGGGATGTGGGGGGGCTTTTTGTGAAAACAGAAAAAAACATAATTTCTTAATTATGATACATATCGAATCCGTTTAAAGTTATTATTACTTCTAGGAACAGGGGCAAAAACTTATGTATGACAGATTTTTGATATAATTAAAAATTGCCTTAAGGGGGAGGGAAGGGGGGGTTTAGAAGAAAAAAATCAGAACTTCGTCAATTCCCAAGATTTCAAATCCGCTTAAATTTATTATAAATCCTCTTAATATTATCTAAAACTTTTATATTGACAAGTTTTTTATAGGACCAACCGTTATAGCAAAAAAAAAAATTAAAAACGAAAAAATCCCTGCCGGCTCCGCCTGCAAACAAGTTATTTTTCGAAGTAGGCGGTTCCAACTCCCGCTTCTTTTCGAAACTGATACTTAAAATTAAGGGGCATAAAATCTCGGTCAAGTTCGTTAATGGGCAAAATCGAACCAGGGGGGGGGGGACTTTTTGTGAAAACAGAAAAACCCCCATAATTTCTTAATTATGATACGTATCGAATCCGTTTGAAGTTATTATTACTTCTAGGAGAAGGGCCGAAAATTTATGTATGACAGATTTTTGATATAATTAAAAATTGCCTTAAAGGAGGGGAGGGGGAGGGAGGTTTTTGAAGAAAAAAATTCATAACTTCGTCAATTCCCAAGATTTCAAATCCGCTTAAATTTATTATAAATCCTCTTAATATTATCTAAAACTTTTATATTGGCATGTTTTTTATAGGACCAACTCTTATAGCCAAAAAAAAAAAAAAAAAATCCTTGCTGGCTCCGCCTGCAAACAAGTTTGGTTTCGAAGTAGGCGGTTCCAACTGCAGCATCATCGCAAAAAGGTCATTTCTTCCGCAATTCCCGACAAACAGGCGCCCCACGGTCTGCGTCTTCGAAATCTACCTGTGCCTGTAGGCCGAGCCGTCAGGGATTTTTTTGTTTACGGATCTGACCATACTGTAGATAAAATTTATTACATTTATTTATACCATGACATTGCAATTAAAACATTTTTGCGTAGTGCAAGATAATGCAGAATAATTAAAATTAATGAATTTTGTATTTTTGAAATTTCACAATTTGAAAAGTATTTTAGGTTCTAAAACCAATGTATTTTGTATCGAAAATGGTTTTTTGATGTATTTTGCCCATCTCTGACTGTGGTAAATAAAGTGTACTGTGTGCTTTTAGACACATGTGAAAAAAAAAAAAATTAGAAACGTTCTTTTGTTTCCAATTCTATTTCTTCGCTACTTTCTTTGGATGTCAGTCCGCTTCTGTTTTATTCATTGGCAGGTGAGTTACATGTATCTGAATGTAGTTAAATATAAATCTAAATATGTGCAAAAAAGACAATTTTCCAACAGTAAACATATAAACAAAAACTATAAAGTTCAGTTAGAGGATTACATGTATAAATAAGCCCAGTTCCCACAACATTATGAAAATCATGGTTAATATGCAACTTTTGTTTTCTCCCTTGAAATGCGTCTTAACTGGGTTCAGTTGTATATAAAAGATGTCTATCTTGTGCATAAACACAAATAAAATGCATCATCGCAATCAATAAAAGCAATATTTTATTTGCTGTGAATTAATTAGTTGTATTTTTTAAATATATTTTAAAATGTATTTTTAAATAAATTCTTAATCTTATTTTTCTCTTTATTGTACATGGTATAGATTAAGGTACCTGAATTTATTTTTATAAAAGATATTTTGCAAGATCAGATCTTAAATTTTATACTAGAAGCAGGGGTCACAGACCTGCTACAAATGCACTTTTTTTACTATTTTTGCTTCAAAAGGAGCATTTTGTTTTTTCTTTTCTACGGTGAAATCGGATTTCTTTGCGCCATTTTCTTCCCAGGAATGCCATTTTTCCACTGAACGGCAGATTTCCCCCTTTTTAATTTTAAAAATTCAAATCCACGATCTGAAATCAAGATTTTCGTCAAGTGATCACAGAAAAAAACTGCGATTTTCATCGGACTCTCCCAAAATAAAACCTATTTTCGACAAGCGAACTTGAAGTAAAATCATGATTTTTGGCAAGTGACAGAGAAATAATATTGCGATTTTCGTCAGACGATCACGAAATAAAACCTCGATTTTCGGCAAGTAACCGCGATATATGACTACGATTTTCGGCGATTGACCGCGAAATAAGACTGCTATTTTTGTCAAATGATCACGAAATAAAACTGATTTTCGTCAAACGACTGCGAAATAAAACTGCAATTTTCTTCAATGATCGCGAAATAGAACCTCGATTTTTGGTAAGCGACCTTGAAGTAAAACCTCGGTTTTCGGCAAGCAACCTCAAAGTAAAACCATTATTTTCGGCAAATGACCAAGAAATAATACCAAGATTTTCGTCAAACAATCCCGAAATAAAACTGTGATTTCTGCGAAATAAGCTGCACTTTTCGTCAGACGACCTCGAAGTAAAAACCATGATTTTCGGCAAGTGACCGAGAAATAATACCACGATTTTCGTGAAACAATCGCTAAATAAAACTGCAATTTTCATCTGCCGATCGTGAAATAAAACCTTGATTTTCGGCAAGCGACCTCGATTTAAAACTATTTTCGATAAGTGACCACGAAATAAGACTGCGATTTTCGTCAAACATTCACGGAATAAAGCTGTAATTTTCATCAAGCAATCGTGAAATAAAACCGTAATTTTCGTCAAACAATCTTGAAATAAAACTAATTTTCGTCAAACATTCACGAAATAAAGCTGTAATTTTCACCAAGCAATCGTGAAATAAAACCGTAATTTTCGTCAAACAATCTTGAAATAAAACTAATTTTCGTCAAACAATCGTGAAATAAAACCGTAATTTCCGTCAAACGACTGCGAAATAAAACTGCAATTTTCATCAGACGATCGAGAAATAAAACCGTGATTTTTGGGAGACGATCGCAAATTGAAATCAAGATTTTTGTCATATAAATTGGAGAAATAAAACTAAGATTATCAGCAAGTGACCGCGAAATAAAACTGCAATTTCTGTCCAACGATCACGAAAGAAAACTGCGAAATTCGTGAATTGATCGCAGAAAAAAATTGTGAATTTCGCCAATCAGTGACGAAAAAAATTGCAAATTTTGTTAATCAGTCGTATTTTTAAAAAATTTGTCGTTATGGAAAAAAATTATTTTTGATTTATGGCCAACAAATATATAATTTTTTTATTTGAAAAATATTCAGGACTTACTTTTGAAAAATCAGATCAACCCGAAGAATTTAAAGCCAACCCGACCTACAACAGAAGCGCGGGTTGGAATCGGGTTCCGTGACCCGAAACAGGACACTATCTCCAATTTCGAATTATATTTAGGAAAAGAACTTTTTGTAAGTAATTGCTGTTTTTGTTTGTTTGCCCCCTATTTCAAGAACTGAAATACGTAATTTAAACAAACTTCAGACTCGTTAGACTTTGACATAAATTGTGCTAATTAAGTTTTTGTGTAAACTGCCCAACAAGCGGAGCTGCTATGCTGCATTTTTCATGATTTCCTTGATAGCTATACCTCAAGAACTAATGCACGGAATTTCTTCAAAATTCAGATTTACACTTTGTCATAAATAAATACTGATTAGGTTTTGGTTTAAATTGTCTGACAGGGGACATTGCTATGCTGCATTTTTCACGATTTGTGCAGTAACTATATCTCAAGAACCTAATGCACAGAATTTCATGCAATTTCAGACTCTGTTAGACTTTGATCTGATCCTTATTAATTTTGGGTGCATACTGCCCGATAAGTGTCGCTGCTATGTTTTGTTTTCATGATTTCTGCAATAGCTATATCTCAAGCTCGAATACATTGGCATTTAATTTTTTTTGCAGGCGATTTGATTTATATAGAACAGCGGTTCCCAACCTTTCTTGTCTCACGTACCCCTTGTTTAGTTTTCTGATTTATGCGTACCCCTTTTCACATAAACCCTTTCCCAATATCCTTGTTTTCGTTCATTAGAAATTTTTTTGTGCTAGATACAAATGTTAGACGCAGTTCTCTTCAGAATTCCAATTTTAATTCACTTATCAATTCTGAACCACAATACAATATCAACATAAAGCCACTCGAAACACTCAATATTAGCTGCACTGACGCACACTAAATTCTGCACTGACAAATAAGGCATGAAGCTACATCCAATAATACACGTAAATGAGTGTATGCTAATGATGACCAGTCGAACACTAAAATGATGACGTTTCCAAATTGGTTTTAAATGAAATCGCCGAAATCAGAAGCCTCGATCATACGATTATGTTTTTCTACAGATATTTCTAGAATTACTAAAAGGAAAAGAACAACAAAATAAAAGCAGGTGCACAGGCAAAATCATAAGATGTTATTAGGGGTGGGTGGCAGTGGCGCAGCCAGAATTCGGTTCTAGGGGGGGTTTTGAGTTTATAATAAAGATGGTCGCCGGTTATATGAATCATCGGTTAATGGAATCAGTCTTTTAATGTATGAAATCATAATGCTTTTCTCCGCAATTACGTTGGTTATGATTCATTTAAACAGCGTTTACAATATTAGAAGCGCGATAGAATTAAAAATAGCTAAAAGAGGAACCACAACTAATTTATAAAATTTTAACGATAAATATACGAATCTCCATCATAAGCAAGAGTTCGTTGCAACATTACCAACAAATGAAATATAGTCTTTAAATTTGTGTACAGACCCCCTCGGGGCTCGGAAGTAGCGCGCTACAAGTAGCGAAACTACAGTAGCCGCTACTTTTTCCAGTAGTTTGTAGTGTAGCGCGCTACATTAAAAAATGTTAGGAATTAAATATGTTAAGCTTCTCCTTGTCTCAAAGACATTAAGTTATCCATACAGAATCAGTACTAAGTTTAAATTACGTTTTCTTAATTTCATTTTTACATATGTTTTTAACATTTAAATATTATTTAAATATCGTTTACTTACGTTTTTCTTTTGCTTTTGGCCTTTGTTTAATTTAGATATTCCTTTTTATCTTTCATTTATTTACTTTAACTTAAAGCTAAACTTTCGTTTTCACCGGCATATCGGCACTCACTGTCATAAACAATATCATATCTAACATCGGCACTTTGCTCATCTGCGATCGTTAATCGATTCACTCATTTTTCTTTTGCAAGTAGAGCTTTTGCAAATCGCATCTACTTGCGTGCGATTCGATTCAGCATTCGATTACGCTTTAATCGATATTGCGATGACGTTTCGCCGTATGTTCTGGAAAGTTTGTTTTGAATGTTTAATGAGATCTCGCTACTATATAAAGGCTGTATTATTAATGTTTAATCAGTTTCTAGTTGTAGGCGAATGACTCTCGAACGTGAGTGAAGCTTAGGCTTCCTCATTATAAAGAAATAGTTTTTGTTTATGTAATTAGTATTTATTTTAATAGATTGCCATCATGCTGTGAAACATCGTTTAGTGAGTTATACTTGTGTTTATTTCTGGTTCAGTTACTTCATCTTAAAGTTTGTTTTTCTATTTTTATTATTGATCCAATATGTGTTACAGTGACTCTTCTTATATCTGACTTTTATTTGAATAAACTATTTAAAGAGAAAACCTGGCTTCCTCAAATTACTTAATCACTAAAGTCTTACACATCCAGCTCATGCTTTCCAGTGCGTATATCTGCTGTATTAAGTTCTTAAAATGTTCAGCATCATTACTTCAATGTTCCAATTAGATGTTAAACAAAAACAAAAAAGTGTAGTGTAGCGAGTAGCGCGATACAAAATATCAGTAGTTTGTAGCGCGCATCGACGCTACTTTCGGAGGGAGGAAAAAAGGTCCCAATCTTCAAATCACATGATTATAACTCGTTTCTTTCGTGCGAAATATGTTCTCTGCAACAATTTGCGAACGTCAGCGACAAATCTCATTTGCAGTGTCATATATTTCTCCATAGATGACGGGCACAGTCACAAATTAGCTGTCATTTTCACAGTTTGGGTGTCAGAAACTTCGTGTACTATTATTTAAATCCATAGAAATCTTCTCAATATAATGTATTTTTATACGACTACGATTTTTTTTTTTCCAAAATATAGTCGTCTGGCTATGTTAAATCTTTATTTGACTAATTTCTTCTACCTTTTGCCTCCCACCTCCAGCAAGCAAAGAAATGTAAAATCCTTATTAGAAAAAGAATGGATTTATCTAAATATAAATCCTCTAAATTATCCCTAATCTCTCAAGTTCACGCTTCCCCATAGTAGCATACAAAGGAGTTTAAAATATTTTTAAATCTTTATTTTTATACAAAAATAAAATCTTTCACTCATTTGTCTAATGACAACAAATAAAAATTATTGCCTTGTCCCCAAAATTTACGCTTCCCTTTTTGCCCCTCCTCCAGCATACAGTTTCAAATATTTAAAACTCTTTATTTTAAAAAAATGTCCACATTTGTTTCTACCTAATAATAATATATAAGTAACTATCTAAATTGTCCCCTAACTTCCCATAATTTACTCTTCTCCCCCCCCCCCCCACAAGCATACAAATAAATAGAAAAATTTTAAGTTGTTTTTATTTCTATATAAAAAAAATCTTCTGCACATGTTACGTGTGTCTAGATTTAGAGGTGGCCGCTATTCAGAGATATAAGCGTTTTCAAATATATAAATTTTAGAAATTAAAAAGTGGCGCTAAATAGAGGTGGCCGCCTTTTGGAAGAAAAACCAGAATGGAGGTCTTATTGTACATAGATTTTTAACCTGAAAAAATATTTTGGACATTCTTTTGAAATTCGGGTCAACCCGACCCCTACCCGCTAGAGTCAAAACCCAACCCGAAACTGATCCAAACTCGAAATAATGAAATTCAACCGGATCCACAGTAAAAAAGTGGAAGTCAACCCGATCGGAATCTGACCCACAAAAAAAAAAAAATCTAGAGCCGGGTCGGGTCGGGTAAACCGACCCGATGCAGGACTCTAAACGGTATACAACTAAAAATCTAATCTTTAAATGTTTTTTAGGTGCGTTCGTAATTATATAAATACGTAGCACCTATTGTCCTCGCTTTGTCCGTCTGTCTGTCTGTCCGTCCGTCTGTCTGTCTGTCCGTCCGCATATAACAACGCAAAAACTACTCAACCGAATGGTTTGAAATTTAAGATATATTATCTTTGCAGAATTTTGTCGAGACATTTCAAATTTTATTAAAATCTAATCAAAACTTCAGGAGATATTAATAAAAATATTTATTAAGAAATTTGAATTTTTTTTTTTTAAATCTGTGCTTTCTTGTTAGAGGAGCTTCCGATGGATGTTAAATCGTCAAGCGACCGAGACACTTATTTTATTACAGAAATTAATCTGCAGACGATATAATTCATTTCACAGAATTAAAAATCATCTAGGTCTGAATATTTATATAACTAGCTACAGTACGAACGCACCTCGTTTGTCACGTTTGACGTACAATTTCCAACTTGTTTAAAATTAGTTGCGATTTCAAAACTTCCATTTATAACGAAATACTATAAGAAGCAAAACGCTAAATAATCGTTTCCTGTCTTCCTGTCGATCACACAGTTTTTTGCCATAACAAAATTAGAAGTATCAAGAATTAGAATTGTAACTATTCAGCAGAAATGTTTCAGCTGTGCAGGAGCATTCGTTATAACCATTATTGTACCAGTAGTTGAAAAAGTATGTTTATATTAACTTCCTGATACGAATTCTAAGATTAACAAAACAGACAGGCACGCATTTTGCTTTTGTGAAACTGTGATCTGCGGTTTATATAGACTTTTAATGTGAAAAAATATTTTGGACATTCTTTTGAAAAACCGGGTCAACCCGAACCCGACCCGCAAGATTCAAAAAGCCAACCCGACCCGCAACAAAAAATTTGAAGTCAATCCGACCCGAACCGCAACGGGAAAATATAGCCGACCCGAATGGCGGGTCGGGTCGGGGTAAAAGCGGGTAACCCGACCCGATGCAGGATTCTAAGCGCTACTGTGCTACATCACTCTCATAAATGTGTAAGATTATTACAATTTTTGTTTTCAAATTTCCTCTTTTAAAAAAAATTCCAACATAATTAAAAAGGTTCTATGAATTTGTTTTGTTTGTCTGTCCGTGCTCTAACTCTCATAAATATACTCCGACTGCCATGAAAGTTTTATGTTATTGAAGTTTACCATAGAATGTTCAGTATTGAAAATGAAATGTGTAGCATTTATATCTCGCTTACAGGGACGTTCAAAAGAATTCTGTTACATTATGGTCTATCGGGAAAAATCGTTTGCGGTGTATTTAATTAGCGATGATTACTAAAGTAGTGACTACTTTTGGAAAGTAGTTTGTAGTCGCTACTTTTAAAAATAAGTAGTTGTAGTTGACTACATTTTTTATAAAGTAGTTGTAGTTCGTTACAAACAAAAAGTAGTTTTTCCGAACCCTGGACCCCCTACGAAACAAATGATTCGAAAGAAACACCGATTGCAAAAATCTGCTCATAATCGAAAAATAGCTTTTTATAACTTTAAGTACTTTTTTTAAATTCTTACTTTTGCAAAGATTTTTTTCCTGGGTACGCACATAGCTTGGTCTTAGATATAACTGAGAGCAAAAAACGCAAAAAAAAGCCACTTGAAACTGAGATAGACTTACAATGTGTATGTTTTTTTTTTTCTCTGGAATTCGATGATCTGTTATTGTTTCGAACGTGGAACAAAGACATAAATGCAATTAAAAAACAGACCACTGTATACTATATAACTCAAAGCGTCTCTGTGAGAGTATATGACCCATCTTTTACTATAAGACGTCTCGACAAAGTGACGCAGTCCAAAAATCATAACCTATGCGTGTAATATGCGCTTTCACAGTTTTAAGTAGAATTTTCGCCGTTTAATTGAATCACATTGTTGTTTTGTATAGAATTTGATTTAAGAAAGCGGTGGATTCTGCCAAGGCGGAAAGGCCAAAAAACTTAATTTTAACTTTAGTTGTTTTGATTCATATAAGCGGCAATTATAGTAATTTTTTTAGCTGGGGGGGGTGTTTAACCCCCCCCCCCCCCCCCCCCCCCCTTGGCTGCGCCACTGGTGGGTGGAGATAATGGAGACAAATTATCAACCAATTACTAAGTTTAGGCCTTTTCCTTTCCTTTAATGTGAATACACTTTTACAAAAGTTTATCTTTGTAAACAAAAAATTCAGCGTTTTGTTTTTCTGTTTTTAAGTTCTATTTATTGCATTATCCGCCATTACCAATGTAATTTTTGCATACCCCCATCTGTTCCACCACGTAACCCCAAGGGTACGCGTACGACAGGTTGGGAACCGCTGATATAGAAGAATATTTTGTGATGGCCACACCATACTACTTAGTATTGCTAATGCATCTCTGATATAAATATTTCATAGAGTAAGGGAGAGGTTAAATTAGTTTTCATTTCTTTGTTTTTTATGGCAAATGATCCGAAATTTGGTATCGCTGAGGTCAGAGTATAGATTTTGTACTGTATGAGATTTCAACATATGTGTTGGGTACAATGGTGATACTGAATTTATTGTCAAAAGAAGAGCTTTTGCTGCTCCAAAAACTCTATTTCCTACTCCACAAGTCATTTTTTGTTGCTCCAAAAACTCACTTTCTTGCTCCAAAACCTGCTCCAATTCTTCCTGAGTGAATGTGACCCCTGTAGAAGTGGAGATAAGCTGAAAATTTCCCAAACTTTTCTATAACAGAACTAATGTTTGTAAAATTTGTTCAAAAAGGATTTTGTTCACGTTACACTGGGTAAAAGTAAATAGTTCAAATAGTTCTACTGCATTGCTTACTCTGTTCTTTTTCGAGCAGTCATTTTCCTACACGTTACAACTACCATTTGAAAACTAAAATGCCACTAAAAGCGACTCTTTTCAGCATCTGACAACTATGTTTAATAATATTTTAGGCAAACACTCTTCAAAAGTGAATTAAAAAGGGGAGACTTTTCCAATTACAGCTTTTTTTTTTTTTATAATTAATCCCAGAACTGCCAACTCTATCTCCCAGTATTACATTTCTGCATTAAGTTGTTTTTTATTCTAATTTAAAAATCTATAAAAACTTCCATTTGAAATAAAGAAATTACTCTTGTAAAAACTCTGTTACTCTGTAAATTGTCTTGATCACAAAGATGTCAATTCTCCAAATCTTGGAGAAAACTGCAGATTATCTGTTTGGATTCCACCCATATGGTTTACAGTGAATTTCTTCCAATTTTTTGTTGTATTTAATCAGTTGATTACTCTATGAACCCGATGGGATTCACTCGAGATTTGCTCACCGTTTTCAGTATATGTTTCACATGATTTCTCTTCATGCTCATAAGCCCTTAATTCCTCCCACTGTTCTTCACCGAAATAAATTTTAAGCATTAAAATTTGTTGCTATTTTGAAAAGCTATTTTCTTCAAATAAATTTAACATTCCTACCTATCTTCAAATATACAGCCATCGTATTTTGCCTTTTCTTCTGAAAATGTGATAAAACACCACCTTTTAGCTTTTACTGATCTAGAAACAGCAGAACTGTTCATTCTTTTTCGAATTTGGGACGTTGGTAGTTGGGATGACCGAAGAAGGAAACGGTGACTTGAGAAATGACTTATGAAACGGAAGACTGGAAAATTGACATGCCATTTAGCCTGACTCGGGGATCTAAAAAGTTTGTACTTTTATGTTAGTCGGGCAGAAATCGTGCCGATAGTAGCTTTAAGTTTTTGCATGTATAAATTAGAAAAAGTGCTTTAATGTTGAAATAAAATGTTTTGGTTTATGGGTTTTTTTTTTTTAACTAAAAGTCTTTCCAACACATTCAGAATACTGTAGCAAAAACCATTTAATGAGGTGAAAGATGTCTAAAATAAACAATTTTGAAAACACAATTTCAGAAAATACCATCAATAGTTGGTGAAATGTCAGAATTATTTTGTTCAGCCTTGTATATTATCTATAGATTTGTATATATACTATAGCAGGGTCAGCAAACCTTTTCACATCTGCATGCCAACCCCCCCCCCCCCCCCTCTACTCCCGCCTAAAAAACCTACACAAATAATGAATAAAATTACTTTTATTATTATAAGAGTAAGACATGGATAACATACCTGCAGCGAAGAGTGGTGGTTTTATGATTGAGATGCTTTTATTTTAAAATAGACAATGAGAAAAGAAACATTGAAAAAAAAAAATCATTTACGATTCATATCTCCAAAATATTTGTATTACACCTGCTATGAAATATAAAATTATTATTTAAAAAATATATTACAATACATTAGAAGAAATTATCAAATATAAAAAGCATTACCTAAAAAGTCTGTTGCCAGTCAGTTTTCTCTTTTGGTTTTTGTTGATTGAATTTTGTATTCTAATTTCTTAAGGCTGCTCTCGTCAGTAAACTTCCTGATTCCCCTCGCTAATGTTATTCTTATGGGCGTAGGATGCATTCGTATTTTTAAAATATCTCCTCTGATTATTAATGTTTGTAACTTCTGTTTTCTTTGTATTGTTCTTAAAGAATGTCTCTTTTTTTTTTTCTTAGTTGTCAATTTTTTTTCTGAAATATATACTTAATTTTATATGAAATGTTAAAATCGTATTCAGTTTCGCTAAGATTTTAACATATAAAAATATAAATTAAGCACATGGTTTAGAAATATTTTGATAACTAAGAAAAAAAGAGAAATTCTTTAAGAACAGTACACAGTATTTTTCTAATCATCTTTAGTAATCATCCCATATTTCTTAGTCCACCACGTAGTTTAAAACATAACAAAATAAAAATAATTAAGGAAGAGTGTGTTTCTCTGGAATGGAATTTTGTGCAGGGAACTGTTTTATTAATAGGAATTGTGTGAAGGAGCCTGTTTTTGCCCAAATTTTTCCTGGATCGACCCCTGGCATAGCACAGGTAAAAATTCCCCCTTAGCAATTTTTGTCAATAAAAGATAGGTAATGTATTTTTTTCTGCATACCACAACTGAAAACACTTCTAGCAATTGTTCATAGACAGTACTGTGTAACCAAATGATTTTCTGTGTCCCTATAAATGAATGATGAATGCTATGCACGTCCTATTCTGTAGTAAGCATCTTGTACTGCACCTCAGTGATATATATCAATTTCAAAATATTTGAAATAGTGTAACATTAAAATACACTACAAGCAATTTTTCTTCATAAACTGTAATGTAATGAAATTATTTTGAGTGTATATGTAAATGAACTATAAATGCTATTTTCAATTATCAAAAAATTTTTCAAATCTGAGCATGCCATAGTGAACCTTAATAACATATATGAATTACATGGCAACCAGAGTCTATTTACACAAGATAAGAGCACAGATAGACAGCAGACAAACCAAATTCATGTATACTTTTCAACTATGTTAGAGAGGTTAACTTATTTTTTTGGTACTTTAAGTAATATGAGTGAAAGACACTTATTTTAAATGAAAGTTTTGTTTTTTAAATGTTAAACGGGTGAAAGATTTTTTATCTTAAATGAAATACAGTAACACCTCAAAATAAAGAACACCTTGGGAGTGCGGAAACAGTCCAATATTGGGAAAACCTGAGTTCACAAAATTGCTAAGGAATGTTAAATATTTTATTGACTTTTATATGCCCTAAAACCTCTATTGTATGATTAATCAGAAATTAAAATCAATTTTTTAAGCAATAAAACTGAAATTAAATTCTGCATACTTTTATCCACTGTTTATTACATTCTTACAAAAAAAAATCTGTTTCAAAAATTTGCTTTTGCTTGCGATTAAATGTAATTTGTCTTTCTGTGTGAAGTTTTAACTATGTCAGTAGTTTTAATCCTTCTGAATCATATTTTCTTTACAAAAAAATTTTGTAACTGCTCACTATTCTGCCGTTTTTTGGAAATTTTCGATATTACAGGAAACATCTCCAGTTTCAGTATCTGTTTCATCTTCACTAATAGAGTTAGCTTTTGTCGAAAATTCTGAAGGAATATAATCGCATACATCAACTGATTCTTCTTCAGTAGGTAACTAACTCACCATCAATATTAATGAAAATTTCTGCAGTTTCTTCACTCCAGATACACTTGATTAATTCACTTATTTTGCTTAATTCTTCATTTGTGTTGGAAATATGTGTTTCATTTCCTTTTAATATAAAGCCTGCTTTTCTGAAACCTTGTAGTACGCTTCCCTTCCCAGTTTGGTGTTTTTTACAGTTGAGGAAATCCAAATTATAGCATCAAGAGCATGAACTGAAGCTTTCTGTACCAGGCTTTAAAATTGTGTATTGCATCTTGATCAAGTGGCTGGCATACCAAAGTTGTGTTTGAAGGAAAAAACACAATTTCAACATTGTCAAATTTCAAATGTTTTGGATGAGAAGCTGCATTGTCCAAAAACAAGAGAACTTTTCTTTGTTGTTTTTTCATCCTATTATCAAAGGGCTATTCGATCATTAAAAGACTGGTCATTCACACTTTTTTATTCGCTCTCCACACATAATACTAAATTTTTCTGATGCTTTAAAATATCTGAATAACGTTGATTTGAAGTAGGGATCTGTAATTTTTATGCCTTTTTAGGTAGCTTTCAATACAAAAAAGTATAAAGCTACCTATTGCAGCCGTTCGGAGGAAAGTAGTTCCGGAAAATTTCGATATATTTTCACCGATCATGACCCCCGGACCCCAAAACCACCCTCTGTTCAAATGTTGATTTTTATATATATATATCCATATATATATATATATATATATATATATATATATATATATATATATATATGTATATATATATATATATGTTTTAGTATTTGTTTAATTATGTTTTAGGCCTTGATACAAGGATTCCAGAGCATTTTTTGGTTTACCTCTATCTTAAAAAATGGCTGAGATAGAGCAGTTTGAAATTCTAGGGTGGCTGACATTTTGAAACAAAACAGCACATTAACGCGATTACTCGCAAATTATTTTCTTTCATTGTTGTAATAATTTTCCCAATCATACGCATAAAACTATATATTCATATCCGTTAGCGGCAAAATTGGCGAAATATCGCCAAATTTGGCAACCAAAATAAGTCTTCATAAATGAAGCCAATTTGGCTATTGCTCAATAATTTGGCGAATTTCTTATTCAAATTCAGTATTAACAAATCTTTTGTAAACGTTTCTTTGCATTTTAACTTGCTGTTTTCGTGTAACATTAGCTAAAATTTTAATACGAAGATGTAGGAAAGCTATCTTTTCCTCCCGGTGCAGGCCGGAAGGACTTTTTATTAATCGGCATGCTGACACAGAAAATGTCGTTAGAAGGATCTTCCTTAATTTTTTTTCAGTACTTTTCCTTGTACAGTAGAGTACCACTAATCCGCAAATCTGTAATTTGCAAGAACCTGTAATCCGCACTGCATATACAAATGGAAACAAAGAAATTTTATTCTTTAAAAATAATTTACTGATAAATCATAAATGTTTATTCTTTTTTCTCCAGCTGTAAGTTTATTTCTGATTATATTATCATATATCGTTTAATATTCCTTTTTATAGTTTAAAATGATAGTAAGCATAATAATATTTTATTTATTTAATCATTCATATGGGAAATTAAAAAAATTCTTTCCTTTTAAAAATGTACTCTTTTAGAAAACTATTTGTCTTAAAGAAAGACAATTACTTATACAATATATTTAATCTCTTATATAGAAATAATTACAATTTAAATATAAAATTGGAAATAGTCATTTATTAAAAAATCAGGCAATTTAATATCTTAAATCAAAGTTAATAAATATAAAAATCAATCAATTCATATTTTATCCTTATTTGTGTAATTTACAATATTTAGCCAAAGATATTGCGATATTGGAAATATCAAAAGCAAAATTTTATTCTTCAGCAGAAATTGTGGCTATTTACAAGACTGCAAGATACAAAACAAAAACACAAACCAAGCAATTCTTGTTTAATACAAGCAACTATTGTTAATAGATTAAAAAATATATTTAAAAAATTAGTAAATTATTATGGCTAAATGTCTAATTTTTTATTTTTAAGCATTAAAAATCTAAATTTGCCCAAAGTAGGAATAAAAAAAATTATAAATAAAGATTAAATGGACATGACCTGCAATCTGCAAATTCTTGAAACCAAGCAGTGCGTCTTTCTACTGTACCAACACTATTATCACCAAGCATAATAATTGGTACCAAATGAAACATTAGAATGAAAATAAACATTGTTGGGCAAAAATGATCATTTTTAAAATGTAACGTTTCAAAATTAGACTTTTTCAAACTTAAGTAAATCAATTCAAATGTATACTTAAAGTATAAGAACAAATAAATATTAAACATTATACAATAAAATATTAAATAAGGCTCAATTTGATCTGCAGGCATGAAATTGTAAATGTGTCTTCGCATTGCTGTAAACATATATAATCTATAGCAGCGTTTCTTAAACTGTGGTCCGCGGACCCCTGGGGGTCCGCGAACTTACAGTCAGGGGTCCTTAAGCCCAGTGTTGAATTCAGACGACTTTTCTCGGAGAGGAATTTTGTTAGTTCTGGAATGGAGGATTTATAGGACTAGAATTTCTATGCTAGATCTTTAATAAGAATAAAACCGAGATATTTTAATGCTTAGGAAGGGTAATTTTCCCTCCGCCCCTGGTCGCACTCTGAATTCATCACTGTGCAAATTAAACATTTTTTCAGGATATTTGTTTTCTCCTCTATAATTCACTCTTAAGAACAGAATCACAAACTTGTGTGAAAATATTGAGAACTAATTGATTAAACATGTAAAAATTAGTGCTTTTTTGCAATTCTATGAGAGTTTAGATATTTCCAATAATGTTAATTTTATAGTTTCCGTTCATTATGAAAATATATGAATATTATGTGTTTTGTAAATCGCTCTTCCAACACACAAACAAATGCAGCAGCACTACTCACATGTCGCAGAAAAAGAAAAAGAAATAAAGAAATTCATTCTTGAAATTATATGTATTATAATTTTGACCAATTAACTTCGTTCCTAACTACCCTGTGAAGAGAAAATAAAATTTAGCTTTTTTATTAAAATATTTAACACTAGATATACCATATCGAAAATATTTCGATTCAAATCAGAAATTCAGAAATTAAGTTAAACATTAATCACACGAAAATAAGTTACATAAAACAGTTATCTATTTTTAGTCTATTTACAGTGTAGTTTTACACAAAGTGTTTGGCGTGAAATATTTTTATAAAACTTGAGAAAAAGAAACAAACTGGTCAAGATGTGTCGGAATAAGTTTAGATGGGAATATAGTTATGAGTGGAACTGTTAATGATTTGATCATCTTGGTTATAAGGTTTAAGGTATAATTTATTTGGTCACCTTGGTTGGCTAAAGCAGCCCATGCAGTGTTGTATTCACTGTGACTTGCTGGTTGCCAAAAATGGCCTGAAAATTTGAAGACTATATTCAACGAAGCTGTTTCAGTAGTAAATTATATAAATGTTCAACCATTGAATTCTAGACTTTTTAAAGTTTAGTGGGAAGAAATTGGGAGTCAACACAAACAGCTACTTTTATATACATAAATTAGGTGTCTGTCACGAGAAAAGTCAAGTCTTAAACAGCTTTTTTGCTTTGCGTATAGTGGAGTACGACTTCTAATTCAATTTGTAAGATCGTTTCAATAATTTCCCCTCATTTGTCAAAGTGGCAAACAGATATTTTTAATTTTCTCAATGAGTTGTATTTAAGCTTGCAGAACAAATCGATACGCATTTTCAAAATCCACTGCAAAGTAGAAGCAAAAAAAAAAGATTTATGGGCAAATTGCCTTGAAAACGATATTTTTGCATCATTCCCAATGTAAAACTTTTTACAAATCTATGACTATACAATTTTCCGTGATATTATTGAAAATATTTTGCTCGCCTGAAGCACTTGAAAAAAACTTTCAGAATTTATTTTTTTGTGAGTGGATGAGAGATCCATTTTAGTTCCAAGAAATTAGTAAAATCAAAACTCTGACTTTCTTAGAGCACGAATAAATTGCGTATTAGCATGCGATGGTTCCATGAAAATTTGCTTACAAGAGAATAGCCTCCCACGAAATTACCTTTCCCTCTGCACCACATATTTGTGTAAAAAGACTTTATCCAACCTTCTGCACATGCAGAAATCGACTGAATGTCGAGGCAGAATTACGGATACATGTTTCAAACATTGAAACAGGTATTGTACATCTAGTAACAAACAAGCAGCTTCATCCTTCTCCTAATAAATAGAAGTATGTATATTTTAACTGTCTTAAAATATGTGTTATAATTATTTTTCTTATTAATGCAGCTGTTTTTTTCCCAGCGCTGTAAACTAAACATAGAATATGTGTAATGAAAATGTATAAGGTGTATACATTAAAAAATTTTCTCATCTTATATTGAGAAAAATATTGTTGGGGGTCCCCGGAATGCATATTAGATCAAAGGGAGTTTGCGAGATCACAAAGTTTAAGAACTGCTGATCTATAGTCCTCAAACAATTTTACTGCAACTTCCTCATCATCGGGTAACTTCCATACATATCAAATGCATCTCGCTGTCAGTGAAAATAAAATACTTAATACAAATTAAGATGTTTTGCATGGTTATAATTAAATAATAATAATAAAGATCTCCGTTGAATAATAAGCAGGTCACAATATTGAAGATGGTTTGCAATACAAATCCTTTGCATAGTCAGGATTAAAATTAATGGCGTACATTTGGCAGGGTGTTGATATAACGGAAAAGTACCCCTTTTTTTTCTGTGTGACTGCCTTTATGAATAACAATGTATTCGTTCAAAATATTGATTCATTCATGTACCTATAGGTATATGGTGACTGAAAAATGAGATGGTGCCTAGCCTGGATAGATGTCAGTCTTATTGGTTTTTCTTTTGCTCTTAGAGGATCGCAGGTGTGTAGTTGGAAATAATTAAGCAACTACCATTTGCGATCCTCTGCAAGAAAGTGGTCATCGAGTTACTTTTGGTGAGGAATTCTTCGAGCCCAATTCAACTTTGAAGAAGGTTCAAAACCATAAATTGTTATCTTGTAAGTATTTAGTTTTAGTATTCATTTAGTTATGTTATTATTATTTATGAAGAAAAAATAATTTTGAAATGCCTTGCCTGTAGGAAGAGTGCTATAATACTGAGGGTATTAAAAAATTAGAAGTAATTGTTTTATTTTTGTCTCTAAAATATTTGCAAGCATATTACAGTTTTTGTAATAAACAATATGCAATGACCTTTAATATAGGATTAAGTAAAGTTTCTTTATATTTTGTTTTGGGTGAACACCACCCTATCAAATGAGCAGTGTAATGATGTGCAATTTATATATATATATATATATATATATATATATATATATAAATAAAAGGGTAATTGTTTATGTGATGGAGTTAGAATGACAGTGGAGTAAGTCAAAAATTTGAAAAATCTAGATAACCATATTTTCAATGAATATATTAATTACTAATTAGTGCGACAGTCATATAAGCAGGGCTCGGAAGTAGCGCGCTACAAGTAGCGAAACTACAGTAGCCGCTACTTTTTCCAGTAGTTTGTAGTGTAGCGATACAAAATATCAGTAGTTTGTAGCGAGCATTGATGCTACTTTAGGGGGGACGAAAAAAGTGCCAATCTTCGAATCACGTGATCATAACTAGTTTCTTTTGTGCGAAATATGTTATCTGCAACAATTTGTGAACATTAGCGGCAAATCTCAGTTGCAGTGTCATATATTTCTCCATAGACGATGGGCACGGTCACAAATTAACTTTCATTTTCACAGTTTGGGTGTCAGAAACTTCGTGTATTGTTATTTAAATCCATAGAAATTTCCTCAATATAATGTATTTTTATACGACTACGATTGTTTTTACCAAAATATAGTCGTCTGGCTATGTTAAGTCTTTATCTGACTAATTTCTTCTCCCTTTTGCCTTCCAAACAAAAAGAGATAGAAAGGAAAAGAAAAGCTAGGATTTAACTTATGCAAGTCTATATGATCTTGTTCAATTTTTAAATTGCTTTTAGGAACTTATATTCAGGGGTCGATCCAAGAAAAATTTGGGGCCTATTTAGGGCTCCTTCACAAAAATCTATTTAATAAAATGGGCCCCTTCACAAAAATCAATTTGATAAAATGGGGCCCTTCACAAAAATCCATTTGATAAAATGGGCCCCTTCACAAAATTCTATTCCATAAAAACTTACTATTTATTATTTTGTGATGTTTTAAAATGTGTAATTTGTAAACAAACAAGTTCACCAGAGCAGAAAACTTCAGCAAAAGGATTTTAAAAAGTTTTGCTTATAAATGCTTGGTTCGAATTTGATTAACTGGATTTCAACTTCGTTGCAAAATGTTATTTTTCACAAAAATATAACAAATTTCACAAAAGTAACCTTTACTTTTCACAAAATGGGCCCCAAGAAAAAAAACCTGCATCGACCCCTGATATTTAAATGATAAAGAAATAGGACTATTTAACTCTATTTTTAAAAAATAATGTATATTCAAATTTACCAAGGGCTCTCTGTTCTTAAGGTTGTTCTAAAATCCAAACTGGCTACTTTGACATATTCTTTAATTCATTTTTGTTCGGAAACACATGAAAATGCAGGTGTTCTTATTCAGAAACTTTGTAACTGAAAGACGTTTTCCACTATTCTTTATTTTATTTTTTGGTAAAGACAGAAAATTTTTCAGAAAGCACTGTCAAAGCCAGCGTTTTCAACCGAATTTCCAACGCCACAGAAGGGGAAAGGGAAAAACAGTGACACGAATCACTTATAACCCGATAAGTAATTTATTTATCAAAAAATGAAAAATTCATTTGGATTCCAAATCGTTTCAATAGTCAAACCTGCCAATTTTATGCCTTTGTGTTTTAAAAATGAGTCAGATAATGTATTAGGAAGTTTTGCTTTGTTGAGCAAGGAATTTGAGGACTACCTTAAGCACTACTATGCTATATCACCCTCACTCTCATAAATTTGTAAGATTATTACAATTTTTGTTTTCAAATTTCCTCTTTTTAATAATTTCCAACAAAATTAAAAAGTGTCTATGAATTCGCTTTGTCTGTCTGTCCGTGCTCTAACTCTTGTAAATATACTCGGATTGCCATGAAAGTTTTATGTTATTGAAGTTTACCATATAATGTTCACTATTGAAAATGAAATGTGTAGCATTTATATCTCGTTTACAGGGATATTCAAAAGAATTCTGTTACATTATGGTCTATAGGGAAATATCGTTTGTGGTGTATTTAATTAGCGATAAGTAAAGTAACAAAGTAATGACTACTTTTGAAAAGTAGTTTGTAGTCGCTACTTTTTAAAACAAGTAGTACAAACAAAAAGTAGTTTTTCCGACCCCTGCATATAAGTTATGGTTGACTTAGTGAGTGTCTAGAAAGCAAAACAAGTTGGATTACTTGATGCAACGGCAATATGACAAGTTTTACAAAACTCTTCATTTCTCAAATTATTAAACATTGACTTACTCCACTCTAATTCTAACCCCCTCATATGTTTGTTAAAAATTGACTCTAGGATTGAAAATTCATCCAACATTACTTCAACAAAAGATTGCCATTTTGATTTTCAATTTTTTTCTTGTGCTAATCAAAATGACCTGGTATATTTTCAACATAGATGTATGAAACGTGTGTATTTGGGACATTTTTCACTTTTCTAGGTGTCATTTCGAAAGAAGAAAGATTTTCGCAGGTGCTTTCTAGCAACCTGTTCTGTGTTTTATGCATGCAAACAATAGTTACACAACTTTTTTAATATCTATTATATACAAGCAGAAGTATTTAATCTAATATGTGTCACAGAAGCAATTTTTTTAAGCATAAAGAAAATTAACCATTTATGACAATCTTCATAGGAATTAATGATACTGAAATAAAAGTTTTTGAATATTATCTTGTAATAATCTGTTTCTTACATTTTCACAAACAGGGTGCTTCTAAACAAATATGAATACATTTTCTGGTGTGATAAGACATGAAGTAATCAATTGTTGCCCAAGAAACCAGGATCGCAATCCACTTATTCAATCAAAAATACACTTGTTTCTCACTCCAAGTCAAACTTGTAATGATATTTTAATCAAGCTAACTTTGATTTACTGTGGAATTGGATGACATAACGAGAAGTGCTGGAAATTGTCATTATTCATTCTAAAGAACATTGAGCTATATATTCCATTATTCAAAATGCAGCTGACAGTACATATACTGTGTCACTGACCAAAATCCATTCACTTCCATTGATGTCACTACATTTCATGCAAGTAAGGTTAATATGATGAAAATCTCATTAAAATATCTCCATTATTGTGTGAATGAAAACTTGGTTTCAGCTTGTAGTGTCACACTGTATTTAAGTGGATTGAGATACTGGTTTCCTACACAAAAAATGTTTGTCTGGACCACATTATCTCCCATGAAAATTTGTTCCGATATTTTAGGAACACCCTGTATGCTTCTAACCACTGAAAATGATTGTCCACCCCAAACACTGCTTTCTGGGCACTTAAAAACTTTCTTGCTCAATCAAAAGAAGCAAAAAAGCTATTGTTAGTTGCTACCATTTGAATATGTATTATTTATATATTTATTTTAATCCCTTTTGTGAAGACTCTTCTGAATGTGGGAGTGTTCTAATTAAACAGGCCTTTCTAACGACGAACACAAGTTTAATAAAACGAAGATGTAACGATGACAGATACAGATGACAAGGACAGGTACATTAAATAAACACAAAGGATTAACAGGGGTCGCAGTTGTCCTATATTTCCTATATTTATAAAATAACCTTCAAAAATGTCCTATATTGTCCTATATTTCTCTAACTGTCCTATATTTCTCTACTTTCTCATATCTTCTCATATCCCGCTAGCATTTGCGATCGTTTCTGCTGTTTGTTTTTTGTCGTATTTCAATACAAGAGCAATGGCTCAATCCTGCCCATGATGCTCCCGCTTTCAGCCAATTACAAACGAGAAGGAGGGTGTGGCGTAGATCTCTGGATTTTTAAACACGCCTTCGAAGCAGGAGATGAAACATCGATGTCTGTGGAGACTGCTTAATCTCCTTGGCTTCATTGTCCGTTTATTTCTCTTTTGGATATGGCATCAGGAAAGAAATGGTTGTGTTCAAGAAAGAAGATCGCGCGGCGCGTGGGAGAAGGAGAGAATGGTTATGGAGTAGGTCTTATCAGAGCAAGTACTTGTAATAATTTAATTATTTCATGCTTTTATAGTTTAGAACAAGTAAAAACAACGACTACATATCTTTATCTTTCCAAAACAGTGGCTCTCGTAATAGGAATACATGCCTATATTTACTCAGAAAAAATCCAAAATATTCATGAAAGTATCACGTGAACTGATTTACAGTCGAATACTGGCATCGAGCCCGATCAGCGTTCGTCACCCGCAAAATTTTCGCCCGTGCGGCGCGCGATCGACCCAGGAAAAATCTTTGGGTGGTTTGATCACGTGATTGAGCTTTTTTGTGTTGTACTTGGTTTGGTAGGTTGATTGATACAACTGTAGCAGCATGATCGGATATCTGAAAAATTTCAACTTTTTAACATCCTAAAATGATTTTTTAAACCTTTGATCCAACATAAAAATAATAGAATACGAAAGTATGATGTATATATATATATATATATATATATATATATATATTATAATATAATTATATATATATGTGACGATTTAACTGGAGTCACCATATTTTTGTAGACTCCTATTCAAGGCAAGGGAGGTTTCTCCGAGGAGATTTTCAGTCGAGCACCGAGACTTACTTCATTGTGTACGTATAAGCTACAGAGAAGAGGCAGTTCGTTCCAGTTCACACTTTATTCGAAAAATTTAAAGATTAATTGATTAAGCTTTACTCTATTGAAAACTCACTCCATGCACTGCTAAATTTAGGGTCGTGGCGAAACTTGATGATTTAAATTTAAATATAAGAAGACATCTTAGTTAGTACAGGCAGGTATTCTTTAAAAATCAATCGGCGGCCAAGGAGAACCTTCGAAGATTTAGGAAGTACATCACTAGTTGCATCCACCACCGAAATCCCGGAACATTCTGCTCTAAACGCGGGAAAAAATCCGTATATCATTTTCCGAGCGCGCCAGAATACATTCTATCTAAAAAGCCTCTAGGCCAATCAACGCTCACGGCTTAACTTCTTCGACGAATTAATATCGAAGTGAACTTACCGAAGCTGGCAAAAGCGCGCCAAAAAATGTTCTAGAACAATCTCGTGCCTTCTACTTCCTTCGAATAAATAAAAGCAGAGAGAAAAGGAGTACATATGTTTTTATCAAGTATGGCAATATGCCAAAATAATTTTTACATTGAGATTAAAATCTTTCAGAATTTGAAAAGTAATATTTTGTCAGGAATCGTAGGGAAATAAAAAATAAAGAAAAGAAATTCATAGGTTGTTATTTCTTAAAAGTAAAATATTTTTAGCTGGGAAATGGGTATTTTTTGAATTATTAGATTCTAGGATGCTTTTTATTTAAAGAAAATAAAAGTGCGTAAATTTAATAGAACATTCTATCAGTGCCATTTTTTAAGAGAATGAATTTGGAATAAACTATATATTTCGCTAGATGTAATTTTGACAATCGAATACTGGAGCGAGAAAATAATTTAGAATAATGGGATTTACACAGAATTATAGTCTTAATGAAGTCAACGACGAAATTTTTTTTTTTTTTTTTTTTTTTTAATTTGTTTCAATATCCCCCCCCCAAAAAAAAACAAGCTTATCTGAATAGCAGTTCCCTAACAGCAGTTCAGATAAAAAAAAAAAATAGAGAATTTTCCTAAAATATAAAATTCTAAAAATTTTAAATCATCAAGAATCACAAACAAAGTAATTGTCTTAAATTTTGGAAGAATGGAAATTAAAATATTTTTAGAGTAAAGCATAACCTCAAATACATAAGTTTACAGCAACACTTACTTTTGCAAGTGTAAATAAATGGGATACATCAAGATAAACTAAGAAATAACTAACATAATAAATAATATTACCAACATAATATAATAATAATAAATAATAAATCAATATAATAAATAATATAATAAATAATAAAGTTGGAAATTAGTTACATTGAAAACTGAAGAATATTACCAATTGAAAAAACTGTATTCTTCAGAATACTATTGAAAAACTTAATCATACTAATACTGAATAACTGAATACTGAAGTTTCAATAGTCTTAAACAGTCACTGTTTGAACAACAACAGCAGTCAACAACAGTCTCAAAACAGTTCTGACTAAATTTCAGTCTTTCTCCATTGTGGTTTTGGGATTACCCCCACTCTAATCTGTGGTGCCACTCTTTTTGTGGTCACACTGAAGACCAGAGCTAATTCATTTCATTCGATAGCTATCCTTTTTGTCGCAATCAGTAAAATTTTTGAATTAATAAATGTCCATATTGCACAACATGGTATACATACTACTTTGAAATATCACAACCTTGGTACAAAAATTCTAATTCATCATATATTTTATAACTACATTTCATTGTAAGCAGTTTACTCAATTTGTAAATAAAACTCTAATACTCTAATAACTCTAATATTAACTCTAAATCTCTCTCAACATTTTTTCTAATATTTTCTCTTAATAAATAATAACATTAATAAATCTTTTCAAAATAAATAATATCAACAGACTTCAATAACTACTCTAACAATATAATATATCACAGTAAATATTGCATTCAATATAAAATTCTTGGTTGAGGAAAAAAAAATACATAGCAAAATATGTTTGTTTCCTTACTTGAAAGGATAAGGAAATAATTTTTTGCTAGCCGAAATCTATATAAAAAAAAATTTAACTCTACATTATTTTCCAATACTAAATAATTTAGATGCCCAAATATTTAGATAGGATTCACTCAACCAACAATTGTGAACAATAATATCCCTTTCTGATACTCTTCTTTTGACTACTAAAAAATCTATGACATAATCGGGTATAGCTAATTACCAAAATTTAAGTGTAGAATCCTCTTCTTCTTTTTACACTTTTTAAGTAATAAGCAAAAATAATAATAATAATAATAATTGTTAGATAGATAGGTGACAGAGAATTGGAATATAAAACTATTATTTATACTATTGTAATCCTTAAATTTCAACTAATCTCTCTTAACATTTTACTACAACATCACAATATCAACTCTGACTAATACAGAATATCAGCATTCAAGAATAATTCAAGACCTTTATTGTATTAAACAAAATAAATATAGCTTCTGTGAATCCATTAAATAATATAACTTATATTTACTAAAACCTGTAATTATATATAAATTTTAATTTCATTTTTCAACATCAATTTGAAAATTCCTAAAATCATAATACACATCTTATGCCTGCATAAGTTGTCTACCTAACCTCAAAAACTTTCAAAAACAAGTAATATTCCTGTGTCGACCCAAGAACATACCTGATAATGTTGAAATTATGGTAATAAGCGATATTTAAAAGAATTTGAGTTTAATCTATTGTTTTTACTTTAGTTTGATTTTGTGAACCTGTATGTGAAGTTGTTTGTGCTGGTTTTTGTGTATCTTCATGAAATAATTTGAAGTCATCTGGAAAATAATATTGTCGCGAATTGTTCCATGTTTCTAAATTGCGACCGTATTCCTTCTGCCACTAAAATTATCACTTGAACAAATATAATTTAAAGTGAAAACCCTTTTTTTTTTTTTTTTTTTTTCAAAGTTATCCAATCACCATTAATTTATTAGTAAACATCATATTTCAACCCCAAAATACTGATAGACATTTCTGATAAGCTTCCCTACTGAATTCTATTAATTATAGGAATTTGCAACAGAAAACATTCTACACAGTAAATGTGTCAGTACAAATATAATATTCACATAAAAATTTTGAGTTTAATCTAATTTAATTTTACTTTTAGGGTACATAAAGAATTCGTGGCAATAGTTACACATTATTTTTTGCTCCACAAATTTCACTAAGCATTTACAACACTTGTCAATTTTTCTATTGTCTACACTTTTGTCATAAATATCAAAATCGATTTCATGTTCCGCTATATCACTTGTCGTGAGCTCACCTGACTTTCCTTCAAATTTGTATATTTCATCAATAAGAATTGTCCGAATATCATTTTGTGTGATATCTCTATTGGGACCCGAAAAATTTAAAGTACCCGAAAGTCTACCCGTGTATTGGCGATTGATTAAAGAACCCATTATATTCCTATGCTCAACTGACAGATAATGGACATACTGTTTCCCAGATTGATCGAAATCACGTTCATATTTTGCTCTGATCTTCACTAAGGTATTTGTACTACTCCAACAGTTCATCTTAGTAATTACTTGAATTTAAATTTTTTAAAACCTAATAATATAATCTTATAACTTATAATAATAATAATAATATCTAATATCAATTCATAATATATTAATCTTTAACTTAACAACAATTATAAAATTATCTGACTCTAAAATTCAAAATAATAAACAACATAAGAACAACAAGTAATATCAGTATACACTTACACATCAAATTACGTAAAGGATCTAATATTCTGTTATTTAAATTACAAACCATCAATTCTTTCCAAATAGTTGGAAATAACTTCAACAGCATAATAAATTTCAATCATATTACATCTTTTTAGTGAAAACATAAACACAGAATAAAAAGGAAGCAAAAATAGTAAATTACGCAAATGGTTTCCAGTCAAATTGCTTTAGAGTGGAAATAAGAAAAATATAGTCTGTTTAGAACGAAAAATGTAATTAATTATATTTATCTTTCAATTACTTTTATCAATATAAGAATGTATTTCATTTTCTTTACAAAGCCCCGACTTTAAGTATCATTTAAATAACAATAGAATTTTAAATAATCATAAACAGTAAAAATAAAACACATAAAAATATTCAAATATCATAAAGTCACAAAATAAAATATCAATCATGAAAAAATAACTTACACTGCCACGTCTTCTTTTTTTTTTTTTTTATTTACTTGCCGCAACTCATAAAATAAGTCTTTTCAAATTTCCATTTAATTCGATGATACACACTTCAAATCCGCTATACACACATATTTCAATCTTGATTACATCATACCAAAACATCGTTCCATCCGTCGCGACAGTTGCTGTCTGCACGCACCGGCAAAATGTTTGAACAAAAGCACAACTTGTAGCATATTCGCTAGACTCCAAAAAATGTCTCAAAATCATGTTCGTCTAATGTAAGAATACTGTCAACATCCTGTCGACTAAAAAAATTCAATATGTGACGATTTAACTGGAGTCACCATATTTTTGTAGACTCCTATTCAAGGCAAGGGAGGTTTCTCCGAGGAGATTTTCAGTCGAGCACCGAGACTTACTTCATTGTGTACGTATAAGCTACAGAGAAGAGGCAGTTCGTTCCAGTTCACACTTTATTCGAAAAATTTAAAGATTAATTGATTAAGCTTTACTCTATTGAAAACTCACTCCATGCACTGCTAAATTTAGGGTCGTGGCGAAACTTGATGATTTAAATTTAAATATAAGAAGACATCTTAGTTAGTACAGGCAGGTATTCTTTAAAAATCAATCGGCGGCCAAGGAGAACCTTCGAAGATTTAGGAAGTACATCACTAGTTGCATCCACCACCGAAATCCCGGAACATTCTGCTCTAAACGCGGGAAAAAATCCGTATATCATTTTCCGAGCGCGCCAGAATACATTCTATCTAAAAAGCCTCTAGGCCAATCAACGCTCACGGCTTAACTTCTTCGGCGAATTAATATCGAAGTGAACTTACCGAAGCTGGCAAAAGCGCGCCAAAAAATGTTCTAGAACAATCTCGTGCCTTCTACTTCCTTCGAATAAATAAAAGCAGAGAGAAAAGGAGTACATATGTTTTTATCAAGTATGGCAATATGCCAAAATAATTTTTACATTGAGATTAAAATCTTTCAGAATTTGAAAAGTAATATTTTGTCAGGAATCGTAGGGAAATAAAAAATAAAGAAAAGAAATTCATAGGTTGTTATTTCTTAAAAGTAAAATATTTTTAGCTGGGAAATGGGTATTTTTTGAATTATTAGATTCTAGGATGCTTTTTATTTAAAGAAAATAAAAGTGCGTAAATTTAATAGAACATTCTATCAGTGCCATTTTTTAAGAGAATGAATTTGGAATAAACTATATATTTCGCTAGATGTAATTTTGACAATCGAATACTGGAGCGAGAAAATAATTTAGAATAATGGGATTTACACAGAATTATAGTCTTAATGAAGTCAACGACGAAATTTTTTTTTTTTTTTTTTTTTTTTAATTTGTTTCATATATATATATATATATATATATATATATACACATAATAATATAATTATAGATACATATATATATATGCAAATACATCATATAGTTACACAACTGCTGTCAACTTATATGTCTCTAGAACTATAGCACCTGCTAAAACTGATATATTAGTTTAGTTGATAGCAGTTACATAAATATATATATATTGTACAAAACAATGCATATAATAAAATAAAATTTAATTTTCTACAACCAGTGTACCTTTAACTAACAAGGGAGAGGACGTTCGGATCACCGAATTCCTGAAACACAGTATTGGTGGTTTCAATAAAATTAATGTAAACTCTAAAAAAAAAAAAAAAAAAATTGGGTACTTTTTGGTTAACCGGACACCAGGGAAACAAATATAACACACACACACACACACATATATATATATATATATACATACATATATATGTAGATATATATTTCTTTTTTTTTTTTCACTGGCGCCCGGCTAACCGAAAAGTACCAAAAATTGTTATGTACTTTACTGACGTTTGGGTTGTCCTACACAGATGAACCTGAAAAATATGGATACAAAGTGAATGCTCACCGTTTATTTCAAATTTTTTCCCTTATTTTTATTAATTTAAAAATGATTTATCAGTTGCTTTATATTTTTTGGGATAAATAGAATGTTAATAAATCAAGGCCGTGATACCAATTGGTAATCTTGTAACATGTTAAAAGATTTATTTCTTTATTTGTAATAGTAAAATAAAATCTTTGTTAAAATTTGATATAAAAGCTTTTAAACATTTTATTAAAATATATTTTTCGATAACAACCTTGTTGAAACATAATTATTAATTTCTAAAAATTTATTTTTCTTGAAATTCATTTTTTGATGTAAATTGCATTATTTTTTATATTGCAATAAACATAATAAAACACGAGAAACAAATGCTAAAATAAAAAAAAAAAAAGAGTAGAAAATAGAAAAAAAAATCAGTAGAAATAGATAAAAGATAGATTCAATAGAATTCAATGTATAGTTTCAATATAGATTATAGATTCAATAGAATTCAGTAGAAAATTTATAAATATTATAACTATATTTTATTTATATTCATTACGAAACTAGACGGTAAACCACATGTATTTTACCTCTTTACAAAAATTGGTACTGATATTTCTAGTTTAAATAATGTATATCTTTTACGTTTTATTTTTATAATATTTTTTACATTGTAAAATATGCTTTGCATTCTATTCGTACTAAAAATTCACTGTTGAAGTACTCATTATAAAAACCTGGAGAAATTTGTGTAAATTGACTATATTTTCATTCCTTATTTTACATTTGCTAAAAAGAAAAACAAAATAGTAATAATGTTTAAATATTAAAAGGCACTGTAATGTAAAATTTTAATCGTAAAATAGCTGAATTTGTCGTATTTAATTAAATAAGTAATTGTTAATAATATCAAATTTTACTTTTATAAAATATATTCCATAGACACCGATTAAACATTTTTAAATGAAAAAAAATAGAAAAATTAAATAGAAAATTATGGGAGTCGAACCCGCAACCTCTGGAGTCAAGAGCAGTGCTCTAACCATTCGGCCACCAAATTCATATTTATTTTCAACAAAATATCATTAAAATACGCAAACTAGTCAAATGAAGGACCATGTTCATTATCATTGATTTGGATGTCCAAATCAACGATAATGAACGCAGGCCTTTCAATTTCATTCACAGTACAGACTCACTCTATATTTTAATCTCCATCGCCCGCGCGATCTTCGGTTCTGAACAGCCCCAATCTTTCTGTTTGATGTTTTGGTTGTCACTTGTATCGCTTTGCTTGCTTGCTCGCTCGCTGAGTTATTTCTATTATTCAACGTGGTGCTTTCTTTTATTGCGATTATTTTAGCTTCTTTTATCGTGTATTCAACTGCGATACCAAGTTTTTTCTGCCAGTAGAATCTACAAAGCGAGATTGAGACTTGTCGCTTTGTTTTTCAGAATTTTCTTTCTGCTTCGTTGTTTTGGCATGCTGCGTTACTTGCGAAATTGACAAAAGAGACAATAAGCGTTATAATCATCTTTACCCTTTACAAGCCATTCGCCGACTTTTTTCCCATGAACATCAATCTTATCTGTCCAAGCTTCACGGAACTTCGTCAGTCTATGTTCACGTTCAGTCATCGCGTTAATGCAATAAATATGCCTTTTCACATTGAAATAAAATAAAATTTAAAATAAAAACTAAAATAAAATTTAAAATAAATACTCATTTTACTCACTATACTCATTTTAATTTCTGCCATTTTATCGTTTTTTGAAGTTGTAGGATTATTATTTTTTTTTTCCTGATTTTTTGCTTTTATTTACAGATTTTTCAAATTCTTTTTGAATTTTATATTTAGAGTAAGCATCTTTGTAAAATTGGATCATTTATTTTGTTATGCAAGCTCCTACAGCTTTCCCACCAACAGCATCTTTTATTAATCTCAAACCTCTTATTGTGTCAAGGCTTAAAGAGGATCTTTCGGACATTAGCATTCTCTTATTTAGAGAAAATCCTCTTTCTATGGACGCCTGCCCATGTGAAAAAGTTAAGATGGCTTTCACTAAATTCCTCAAATATTTGTATTTAGGAAGTTGTTTACTGTCAGTCATGGAAAGGACATTTTCCCAGTAGTGATTTATTGGTTGCCAGGTCACATTAAAGCCCCATTCTTCACAGATATCATCATCATTTACATAAATGTTCCACTCATCTGTGAGTTTGTCAACATTGCTTTCCGATATTACCTCAGGTTGATAAAAAGGATTAACAATTTCATAAATTTGTAAATATTCATACTAATAATCACCTGTAAATATTCATGCTCATCTAGAAAAAAGAAAATCCTATGTATTTTGCTTAATTAATTTTTTATGAACTAAACAAGAATCTTAAAAAAAAAAAAAAAAAAAAAAAAAAAAAGTCGTTGATGTTTCACAAATTGGAGACTTGCTATTGTAGAGGTAAGTTTGGTTTTATATTTGTTTTTTAAGATTGTAACTTGATTTAATATCATTAATTAGTGAAAATTTATAAAGTAATATGGATCATGTGTAAAAAAAGTTTTTATAGCAAAATATATCCGATAACGTAATTTTCTAAATGTCCTATATATGTCCTATATTTTTTGCGAAAAATGTCCTATATTTTATAGATTGGTCACTTCTACCCCTGGATTAATCATATTTTTCAAGATTCATGCCCGGTAACATTTACTCACGGCCATTTTCATAATATCTTCTGTTTTCTTATGACAGACGACGTTCTTACTCATTGACATTCTGAGTTCTACTGCCGCGCTCTTTCGTTTTTCCAGAAGGGGGCGCTACAGTTAGGAAAATTAGAACATGTCTAAGAAATAGTCCATCATTTCTTAACAACTTGTCTCATCATTCTACATATCTTTCATAAAATTACAGTTTAATATTTATTCAAAGTCTAATAGTTTCTAAAGTTAAATTGTCTTTTAAGCATATTTAAATTATATTCTTTTTGTGTTAAATTAAACAATATTTTATTCAAGAAACCTCATAAAATATATCTTTAATTTAGTAATTAAACCTTGTTTTATATTTAAAGTCTGTTAAAACAAATATCATTTTTATTTAAACTTTCATAAAAATACACCTTAAGATTAAAAGATAAACTTGTTAAATAAATCTGACCATATTGTATCTGTCTTAAATGGAAATATTAAGTTAATCTTTACTTTAATACAATCTTTAGTTTCTCGTTTTTCTGTTTACAATACGTGGCTTCATAACTCCCGGTAACTTTCCCTTGATTACATCACTCGATACGATTCATAGATTCCGATCTCCGTCATCGTGGTTAGCTTGGATGCCGAGAGATGGCGTTATCACGACGTAATCACGGTACATGTCAGGAGGCTAACGCTAGGACGATGTTTTGCATAATACAGTGTCATTGATGTTCTATAAGTTTTCGGAGGATCGTAGTGAGCATGCGTGGCGTAGTGACTCAGGGAAGTGGTGAGATATATATAGTTACGTTTTCAGTGAACGAGATCATTTCATCGTCTTCATCGCTCTCTGTCTCTCGTTTATTCTTCACCTTCATTCTTTAAGGATATTGTCAGTGTTAGTTTAATGTGGTAATGAAGGTTTTAGTATCAATACGTTTTTAATTAGTTTTACTCATATTTCATCTTGGCGGGAATAAATGAAAGTTTAGTTATTCACAGCAGATGTTTTAAATGAAAGAAGTTGTAAAGCTTTAGCTGGTGATAGTTTAAACATCCAGCGGAATATGGAAGCAGATGAGTGCGTTTCTTCATGAGTTTCGTGACTTTATAAAATCAATCTTTAATAGTGAAGTTGATTTAAAGTGTTTGCTGATCTTCTTTTACAAAGTGAACTATATGCAAAGTGAATTTACATGCTTCAATAATTTGCTGCCGTATATTATGTGAAGTGACTTTAAAGTTAGGTTGAAGTTCCAGATGGCCAACATATAAGTTTTTATCACGTCATGTGATTGAGAAATTGAGAGTTTTATTTTAAGTAATTGTTAAATATATGTTAAGTAATGTGTTTGTTATAAGTTTGATTAAGTTTAATTTAAGTTTTAATTGTTTTGTAATTGTTTAATTGAATGTTAAAATAAAATCCTTGGTTGTCTAATATGTTATTTTTATTGTTTTTAAACCATTACATATTTATTTAACTTGATTTCATCTTTATTTTATTTATCCAGGGTAATGAAATCAGCTTTTACGTTTCCACTAAATGCGTGTTAACTTTGCTAACTCTTTCTCTTGAACCCCATAACTATTATTTTTATAATAGTTATCAGCTACTAGGGCAAGAAAACGCATGCGCAGTCCTCACACCTCCCCCTTTCGAGAATTTGATTTAGTCTTTTTAGACAAATCAATACCTAGTAAATATCTAAAGAAACAAGTAAAACATATTAATACTAAAATTCAAACATTTAAAGAATAGCAAAGAAAATAAACAAATAGAATACACTAATACTAATATTTTATAGTTCTAGGATAAATTTCTTAAAGTTCGGACTTGTAACACAGACAAAAAAAAAAAAAAAAAGAATGTTCAAAGTTTTTAAGTCCAATGTGAGGCATGTAGCCTACTTAGAGAGTCAGCATTCGCGTGGAGTTTCCCACGTCGGTACGTTATTTGGGCTTGAAAGCGCTGAAGTGCAAGGGCCCATCTTTGAAGGCGTGCACTTTGAGGTGCACAGTCTGTGAGAAATTTCAAAGGATTATGGTCGCTCATCACAGTTACCTGCGAATCATAAATATAGTGTTCGAACTTTTTCAGGGCGAAGATAACAGCATAAGCTTCCTTTTCGATGGCAGCATAACCTTCTTGGCATTTGGAGAGCTTTTTACTTGTAAAAGCAATGGGATGCTCTTGTTCATTTTCATCTTTTTGAGATAGACAAGCGCCTATCGCATACGAAGAAGCATCTGCGTGTATAATAAATGGTTTCTGAAAGTTCGGGGAATAACAGATGGGTGATTTACTGATCGCCTGTTTCACTTCAAAAAAGACTTTGTCACAATCCTCAGACCAGGTAACTTCATTAGGGGCACGTTTCTTGGTAAGTTCAATCAATGGACGAGCTATGTTGGAGAATGAAGGGACATAGGATCGGTAATAAGATAAAAGACCCATGCTTCTGACATCTTTCTTAGACTTGGGAACTTCTAAGTTTTGTATCGCTGATATTTTGTCGGGATCGGGTGCATGTATATCAGATCCTACCACATGACCTAGAAATTTTATTTTTTCTCGTTTCCGCTGTCTTCCTATACTAAATGTATTGTTCATTCGGCGAAAGCCATCACGTGTATACTGTTTCTTCCTCACAGTTTCCTTTATTTTTACTTTAACATAATTTTTAGAAAGTTCAATTTCATTTTTATTTTCGTCGATCATCACTTCCTTAGTCTCTGTAAACTCATCAATCTTCTCAGATTTCTTCTGGCGGTTTTCTAACATCATGTTGTCAGGATGATTTAACTTAAGGAATACATCGGGTTCTTTGTTTGCTATTTCATGTGATTTCACACAACCATTGACTATAATGTAGTCTGAATTTTCATTGTAAATAAGAGGTTGTTTCTCGCTGAACTCAATCGTGTTGGATTCAGAACTTCCATCAAGTGTTTCTGGTATTGTATTATTGAAAATAGAGTAAGATTCTTCTGTTGTCGTGACATCAACTTTTGAACCTTTATTTTCAGAAATTGTTTCGTCTTATATTTTCTTCCTTCATGTCTGATGATGCAATCAAATATTTATCTGAGGCACTTGCATTCCTTTTAGCATAATTTGCAGTTTCGTATTCGGTTTCCTCATCAGGCGTGTCTGCATAGTTTGATGATTCGAAAATATAAGTTACATTATTAACTATGAGAATATCCTTCATAATATTGTGTTCACTCTGTAAATAATTTTGGACTTTTAAATCTTTTGAATTATGTAAAATTTCTTCTGCTTGCCTAATTTGGGGATCTTCTTCCTTATAATGAATTTCCGTTTCGATTTTATCTCCACTCTCTATTACGATTAAATCGGCAACAGTACATATGTCATTTTCATTATTATTAGTTTCTTTCGTGATCGATTGTGTAATACTAGTACGCAGGTGAGGGTTATTTTTTGTCTCATCGAATAATTTATCCAAGTGATATAAGAAATTCTCATGAACGAAAAAGCTATTAAATTCATTTTTGTTAGCTGTTGAACACTGATTTAACGAAGGGTCGTTTTTCTGTTGCCATTTAAATTTCTCTGAATCATTTATGAAAGTAGCAGGGTCGTCGCCAGGTGTATGAACAATGTTCTCGTTTGCATTCGCATTTTCAACTGACACATGGTCTAAAATTGAAGCAGACAGATCTACAGGGTTGGTTTCTTTCGCATTGTCACTTATCACGTCAACATTACAATTTAATACCTTTTCATTTTCATTATATTTATTCTAATCATTTAATTCATTATATGTATCAAGAGAAAGTAATAAATCATTAATTAAATTATCAACCACAGCACATGTTATCATAATATTAGGATATATCTTGGGGTTTAATTTATCAACTTCAATACTCAATGGAATATTTATTAAAGGAGTTTCATCCAAATGCAGATTGCAATATTATAGTACCACAAGGATTTTTAAAGTATTCGGGTACACAATCAGTCTTTATTATAGAAATTTGAGTTCCACTATCTACTACGCCACGTAATATTTTATTACCACATTCTATATCTACTGTCGGTAATGTTTCAATTAATTTCGTTTCTTTTCACGGTGTTTTCAAATTAAAAATCTCATCCGATTTGACTCTAGCTGTGAGTGCTTTTTCATTTGCATTCAAATTATCTTCCCTATCAACTTTATTGGCATTGCCAAATAAATAACTACATATCGTAACATTATGGTATCTGCCGCAATTCGTGCATTTTTTATTTTCTATGGTACAATCTTTAGCGACGTGTTTACCTTTTTTTTAAGCATAAAAAACAGCGTCCCTGAGTTCTTAATTTAGCTATTTTCTGCTCAACGGATAATTTATTGCACTCCTCAGTCGAATGAGTATTACTCGAACAAAATATACAAAAGGTTTCAGAGGTGGCTAAAATATGAGATACTTCAGAATTAATTCTATCACTAGCGAACATTTGTCTACGAAATGCAGGCGAATCATTATTATACGACTGTTTTGACCTTGGGTTATCTAAATTACCAGTTAAATAATTTTGTTTTTCTCTCGACTCTATTTCAGTACGAATAAATAACAAATCATCAATGCTTGATTGCGAGTCACTAGAATTTTTTATACATTGCTTATTATATTCTAACGAAAGATTATTTGGCAGGGATTTAAGAATTATAGGTGTCAACAGGTTATCAAATCCATTTGATTCAATGTCCAAAGACCTGAGACTTCTTATTTGGCATTGAATGGTATCAAATAATTTTCGTAGAGCGACTACGTCATTTGTTTTCAATACAGGTTTCAAAGATAATAAAGTATTTATGTGTGCCATGACAATGAGTTCCTTTCGGCCAAATTGTTGTTTCAGAATTTGGATAGCTTCCAAATAATTTTTATCTGATAACGCAAACCTGGAGATGGAATTATACGCGCTACCGCCTAAATAACTTTGTAAATAGCTCATTTTTTCAATATTTGATAGTGAATCATTATCATGGACTGCTATTTTGAATGAGTTCCAAAAATTTTGAAATTTACTTATTTCGTCATAAAATTTCTCAATCTTTAAGGTAGGGAGTTTAACAGATTGCGAAACTACTTCCGCATACTTATTATCGACGTGAGTTATGAGGAAAACTTCGCTTTTGCTATTATTTTTCAATTTTTTGTTTATTCTAAATTTCCATAAAGTTATTTTTTCATGATATTCGATGGACGCTTTTGCGTCTTTTTCGATTTCATCTTCATCATTAATTAACGCTAAAATTTGGGCATCTTCTCGTTTAAGGTCAACACCTTTCTGTTCCAGCTGAGCTAAATTTTCTTCTATTTCCTCAAAATTCGGTGACTCCAAAACCCATGCATCTTTGATCTTTTTAACAATAGAGGTAATAGATGCTTTTATCACGCCTCTAGTTTTTTTAAGCTTAGTTAATTGATCGGCCATGCTTAAACAGAAAAAATGTACCTTACCTCTATATAGGTTATCCAAAATATTTCACTATAATCTTTCAGTCACTAATCAAGTAATATAGCCAGTAATTCATCCATTAATTCTGACACCAGGGTGAAGACTCTTCTGAATGTGGGAGTGTTCTAATTAAACAGGCCTTTCTAACGATGACAAGGACAGGTACATTAAATAAACACAAAGGATTAATCATATTTTTCAAGATTCATGACCGGTAACATTTACTCACGGCCATTTTCATAATATCTTCTGTTTTCTTATGACAGACGACGTTCTTACTCGTTGACATTCGTAGTTCTACTGCCGCGCTCTTTCGTTTTTCCAGAAGGGGGCGCTACTAGGGCAAGAAAAGGCATGTGCAGTCCTTACACCCTTTTTGACAAACAAACACTCTGACTGTAAAATTTTCCTTCTAATTCCTTCAAAATTTCTCTTCTATTTAAAAATATTTGTTTTAGAATGCAAGAAAATGTTATTCATTTAATTTAATTCACAAAAGAAACCATGAAATTTAAAATTTTATTAATTAAAAAAAGTTTAAAGACTGTTCTCTTCTTTAGTGATAATTCCAGGCATAATTTTTTTAGTGTAAAAAGCTCTTGTTTATCAAAATGGAAGTATTTGTGTTAACTATTATGTGATTGTTTTCAAATTCAATTTTTTAAATACCTTTAAACTCTAAAAAATAGGAGTATTCAGACTAATAGTTACTATTCAGTTGGCTGAATATTTGGTGTTTGGTGCATCCCTATAGTATATTATATATCAGATACATTGCAATATATTTATGAAACTCAGAATGCTGATGGATGGATGTGATAAACACTTTTCAACATTTTAAAAAAAGAAAGAAAGAAAAACATTCCATATTCTGAACTAAAATGATTATTATTTTGCAATTAATCACTGATTTAAATTTAAAAATCGCATGAGCATGGAGAACATATTCAAAATATAATAAAATAGGTTTAAATAAATTAGATACATGGATTGAATAAATATATGTAATGTGAATTATTTTTAAAAATGTCAATTTCAATTGAATTTTACATGTTTGAAAATAAAATAACCCCTCTCTAATTATAACCTTTAGGAATATTTTAATGAAAAATGTGGATATTTCATTTCAAAACCTCTAATAACAGATATATTCAGATTTATTTTCCCCTTTTATTTGTTGTATATAAATTTGCTCTGAAATACTCAAGATTTGAATATATAATTTTTAATGGAATTATTTTCATTTTATGTTATTATCTACCTCCATTGGTTGTATTGAAGAGATTAGAGCACTTAGCTGAGCCTCTTACTCCATTAGATTAGAAAACACTGACACTGTCCATTTATTTCTTATGAAGTATTTAATATAATTTTAACTTGATGTTACAGAGGTCTTAAATATTCTTACTTGGCAGTATTTTTATCAGACATTGTTCATAAACTTTTAGACTTTTTAGTGTGCCTACTAAGAAACTCTTAAAAATCAGCAAGACTATATGAACAAGGGAATAGAAAAAATTTAACATTCCAAAAATAAGAAAAATGAACTGAGATAATAGCTAATAAAGTAATCAGTATTTTTTTTATTTTTTTTTTTAATTTATTTATAGGATAAACTCCCATTGACTAGACTTACAATCGAATAATGGTAAATATTTCTCTAAAATTGGTAGGTTTTTTTTTTTACATAAAATGATAAAATCTGATGTTTTTTGTTTCCTCAACAGTTACATCAACCGGAGTGTTATCTTTTTTCCACTCGCCATTCATATGCTATCTTGACCAAGAAGCCTAGAGAGAATTTACTTTGTAATCAGAGAGAAGGTTCAGATTGCTACAAAAGATGAAATTACCATTGATACGGGAAAAAATTGTTCTGGTTCATCATTAACCCATTTTCGGCCAAAGGTGCGTAAACGCACCATTTCAATAATATTTTTTTATTAACACTGTGATGTATATTTTTCGCTAATTTTATTTTTCTACTATTTTTAAGGGTTCTGGAGACATCTATAAAATATTAGTAATTCAATTGAAGTAATCACTTTCTGTTGAGAAATTTTCAAAATACGCTGTTTTTTTTACTTGAAACGGTTATTGACAAATTCGACTTTTTGAAAATGTATAATTATTCCACTTGAGATTAATCCTATGTTTTTATAATGGAGTAAAGTTGCAAGTTCTGTAAATAAAATAAAAATAAAACAAATGCCATAAGAAAACTTAAAATTTTTTATTTAAATTTAATGATAAATTAATAATGGTAACGACAAATTAAATAAAATATTATTTTTCATGCACGAAACTTTTTTGATGTCTTAATGAATGTAATTTAAGCAAATCTCTTTGCAAATAATACCACATTTTATAAAATTACTATGCTTGGCCGAAAATGGGTTAATTTCATCTGAAAAATCTGAATCAATCAAGGTTAAAATTCAGAATAATTCTGTAAATAAAATAAAAATAAAACAAATGCCATAAGAAAACTTAAAATTTTTTATTTAAATTTAATGATAAATTAATAATGGTAACGACAAATTAAATAAAATATTATTTTTCATGCAAGAAACTTTTTTGATGTCTTAATGAATGTAATTTAAGCAAATTTCTTTGCAAATAATACCACATTTTATAAAATTACTATGCTTGGCCGAAAATGGGTTAATTTCATCTGAAAAATCTGAATCAATCAAGGTTAAAATTCAGAATAATTCTGACTCCCAGCAAATGGTATGAAATATATCTTCATAATGTGTGGTATAAATGTTCATATGAAAAGAGCTTCACAGAGAGATAAATGTGAAATATTTTTTTCCAAATAGACACTGATTATTGCTGAACATTTTTACCTTCATGCAAAACTATCATGCTACTTTGTGGAAACTAACATGCTACTTCGTTTCGCGCTACTTCGTGATCTGTGAAAGTGGAAAATATTATGCTATTTTAAAAGCAACTTATTCTGATTGCAGATCACAAGACCTTCAGTGATAATTGAAAATGAGCCTAAAGAAAATGTAAAGCTTTATGCATGCATGTAGAACAATACATAAGTTGTCATACCAATATGAAACTCAGGCAAATAGGCTAAATAAGATATGTTTTAGTTGCTGCTTTAAAAGATGCTAATATTACAGTTAGTGAATTCCGAAAAGAACAAGCGAGGCTGAGAATGAATTTTAACAATAAAATAAGTAACTTGGCATCTTCAAATGTCTTAAGAGTACTAAAAAGCAGAGTTGTAACTGAAGGCAGATCCTTTAAAAATTCCATTTCATTCATCTATGCAATGAAATATCCTAATGCTGCTGGGAATGCTAATTAGAGCTATAGGTCTGGATCACTTTTATGTACTCTATTGACTTCTAACTCAAATATATGTATTTAGAATATATGCCCAAAATCAAAAATAAGCATTGATGCTACAGGAGGTGCGATAAAAAAAATTCAAGAGACTGCAGGGTAGCAAAGCAAGTGCCATGTCACAGTTCATGATCCAAGGATTGAACAACAGTATTTTGTGGCCAATCAGAAAAATGTGATAGAAATAGTATTGGTTATTAGAGTGTGAAAAGATGGAGTCTCCCAAAGAATCTCCCATGGGTCATTCTATGGCCCTATTATCAGCTTGAGCTAAACAATTTACACTTGTTTTTGACTTTGTTACATTGATATTCTATTTTAGGGATACAATAATTTTGCCAAAATTCTTTTTTTAGAATGAACAAAGCCTTTAAAATGAGTTCAATTTCTGTTGTTCAGTTATCCATAAAATTAGCTATGAAGTTAATTTGTTCATGGAATATATTTTTAAATGTTACAAAATGAATTACATTTTTTTAAATCTGTGCTTTAACTCAAATTATGATGTCATAGAAAATTACAGCTGTACTGTCTCAGAACATAACACATCAGTTAAAAGAGCACTTCTTTCTATAGCTCTAAATCTATGCGATATTGAAAATTTAATAGATTATTTTGATGAATATTTGTTATAAGTGGAAACAGGTTGTAATTCCAGTAATGAGAATAATAACATATGTACTGAAAAAAGACTGCAATCATTTGCTTTGCAAAAAACTTATTGTAGGTGTATGAGGCACACAGAGTTTGCAGAGTAGATCAACATAAGACATTTATTTACAATTAAACGAAGACAAAATATATACAGCTCGTATGCGACTGAGCGCCGACATCTTTCTTAAAGTAAAAACAACTGCTCTCGCTTCCGGAGCATCATCATCGTAACTGTACGCGCATGCGCCATATGTGCGGAGAGGAGAAAATGAACGTTGTTTTCCAACAATTCCCCCCCTACAACGTGCATTTTCTTAACAAGGCATTAATTACTCTCCTATTATGCAAATATTATATGCAAATTACAGAGAAACAAAATATAAAATTACAATTACAAACAGTATATACTTTAAACTTATATGGAAAAAGGATACAGAATAACATTGAATGTTTTTAAACACTTAGTCCTATTAAATCACAACATTTCTTATGTTTATAGGCACTTAAAGCTTTTGTTAAAATGTCAGCTGCCATATTTTCAGTTTCTAGATATTTAACTTCTATATCTCCATTCTCATATATTTCGCGCACAAAGTGATGGCAAATATCAATATGTTTTGTGCGAGAATGATAAATTGGATTTCTTACTAATTTTTGAGCAGACTGATTATCGCAGAATATTAAAGTAGGTGCAGACACTATTTCAGGAGAAAGTTCATTTAAGAACCGTCTGAGATGTAAAGTCTCTTTAGCAACCTCTGATAAAGCCATATATTCTGCTTCAGTTGTGGATAATGCAACAGTTCGTTGCTTTCTCGATTCCCAAGATATAGCACCACCGGCATATTTAAAAATGTATCCAGTATAGGACTTTCTATCATTGACATCTGAAGCCCAATCAGCATCAACAAATGCAACTAAGGACTTAGCATCACGTTTAAAGATCAGTCCTTGATCTTGAGTACCTCTTAGATATCTTAAAACTCTTTTTGCAGCTATCCAATGTGGTTTGCCTGGATTGTTGTTGAATTGACTTAGAAAATTCACAGCATGAGTTATATCAGGTCTAGTTGCTACTGATAAATACATAAGAGAACCAATTAGTTGACGATAAGGAATATTATTCATTTCAGATTTTTCTTCTTCAGTTTTGGGACACATATCTTTAGTAAGCTTCACATTGTTATCAAAAGGTGTAGATATTGATTTTGATTCTTGCATATTAAATTTGCTCAGAATATCTTCAATATACTTCTTTTGAGTAATTTTAATACTGTCCCCGTTTTGCATAAATTCTATGCCCAAACAATAGTGTAACAAACCTAAATCTTTCATTTTAAAAGATTTGGATAATTCATCTCTAATGAATTCATAATCTTGTTTACATTTAGTAAGAATTATGAGATCATCAACATAAACAATGATAATAGCTTCAATTTGAGATTTAGAAAAATAAACACATTTATCAGCATTTAGTGATTCAAACTTCATTTGTTTTAATTTTTCATCTAATTTATTGAACCATTGTCGACCTGATTGTTTTAATCTGTAGAGGGATTTTTTTAATAAACAAACTTTGTCAACATTAGATTCATATTTAAAACCCCATCAGGTAACTCCATGTATACTTCTTCAGTTAAATCACCATTTACATAAGCCATAATAAAATCTAATTGATAAGCTGTAAAACCATTTTGAATACCATAAGCGATCGCGGTTCTGATCGAACTTAATCTGGCTACAGGCGAAAAATTTTCTTCAAAATCAATTCCTGGTTTTTGAGAACACCCCTTTGCAACTAATCTCGCCTTAAACTTTTCGATTGACCCGTCTTGTTTATATTTAGTTTTTAAAACCCATTTACTTCCTATAATTTTCTTATGTTTTGGCCAATCAACTATTTGCCATGCATTTTCTTGCATTAAAGAATTAAATTCTAATTCCATTGCATCTATCCATTCCTGTTTAAAAGGTCCGTTTAAAGCTTCAGAAAATTCCGGACATGAGTCAGAAAATAAATTTTCCATTACAGCTTGAGATTTTTCATCTTTTGGAATTATCATTTTAAATTCTTTTCTGGGTCTACCTCTTTTACCAGTTTTTAATTTTCTCGGCCGCCCGCGAACTCTTGTAGGGGAAGAAAGGGGGTCAGAAATTTCATCCGATTGCATATCAATATCACTGTCGCCACAGCTGTCTGGTTCATTTTTGACGGGAGGAGATGTTTCTGATTGTTGCGTAATTGTTTTATTTTCATTATTTTGAGAAAAGGGAAAAATTAATTTTATTTCACTATTTGAAGGTAAATCGTTTTCAAATTCGTTAATAAATCGGACGTCTCGGCTTATAACAATTTTTCTGGAATTCTTATTCCACAGCCTGTACGCTTTTGATTCATTTGAATATCCAACAAAAATATGCTCTTCTGATCTAGGATCAAATTTTCCTTTACTTTGTCTTTTATTTAGTACAAAACATTTTTGCCCAAATATTTTAAAATATGATAAAGTTGGCTTGATGCCAAAAAATACTTCGTAGGGTGTTTTGTTATCGCTTAAACGTCGCGAAGGACAGCGATTACGTATGTATACCGCACAATTAATAGCTTCGGCCCAAAAAGATTGTGGGAGATTGCTTTGTAATAGTAAACACCTCGCCATTTCAGCTAAAGTTCTATTGGCCCTCTCTGATGTACCATTCTGTTGCGGAATTAGTGGTGAGGAAAATTCTCGTTTTATACCGCTTTCTTCGATATATTTATTAAATTCTTCTCCGAAATATTCTTTACCATTATCCGTACGAAGAATTTTTATTTTCTTTCCTACACGGTTTTCAACTGCTGCTTTGTATTTAACAAATGCATTTTTAACCTCATCTTTGGTTTTAAGAAAACTGACTTCAATGTAACGTGATTTATCGTCAATAAAAGTAACGAAATATCGCGATCCTCCGTGGGATGGAACTCTCATAGGACCACACAAATCTGAATGTATAAGAGTCAATAAATCGTCACTTTTAAAGTTTGATTCTTTAGGAAAAGAACGCACAGTTTGTTTACCTTGAATACAAATTTTACAGTCTTTAAGAGACTCATTATCATTGAAATTTAAATTTCTAACCATATTCTTTGATTTAAGTCTTTTTAAATCAGACTCATTTAAATGACCTAATTTAAGATGCCATTTTAGAAATTCACTTACCTCTGCTATCGCAGCTCTCTCGATGCTTGGGTATACGTAATATAAATCCCCATGACGGACAGCATGTACTAATGTAGAACCATTTGGTTCGATGATTTTAGCAAATCGTTCTTTAAAAATCACTGAACGATTATTGGCTGTTGCTTTAGATGTTGAGAGCAAATTACACTTTAATTCTGGAACACACAGAACGTTCTTGAGTGTGAGTTTAGTAATTCCACCCCCGTTAGGTACTGTAATGAAAACTGTTCCTATTCCTGTAATTTTCGCTGTTTGATCAACTGCAAGCTGTATAGTAGAATTCGTACGAGGATGAAATTCTGTAAACAAATTTCTATCTTTACACATGTGGGATGTACATCCACTGTCTAAACACCATGCAGAAGGCTCTTGATATGCGTCATTAAATGCCATACTAGTTGGTTTTTCATAATTAGTGGCTATCATCGATCCTTGATTTCCTTTATTTAAAGATGTAAGCTTTTTATCAGCTATTTTCTTTCTACATTCGGAAGCTTTGTGCCCCATTTTCGAACAATAATTGCACTTGAAATTTCGGTAACACCTTTCCGAGGAAAATTTTTTATTTGGATTCATTTTCCATTTTTCATTCTTCTTCTGTTCTTGATTATTTCTTTTATTTTCTATATAATATGCGTTTTGTGAATCTTGAGTGGATTTTCCTTTCCTGGCATCCCATTCTTCTAGCATTTTAATTTTCAAAGATTCGGGTTTAGGTAACTCATCTCTGGATTCTATAGCGCATCTAAAATTTTCGAAGTTCTCAGGAACACTATATAGAATTAGAATTGATAATAAATCATCTGCGATTTCTATTTCCATATTTTTCAGTTTATCAACTATTTCGAAGAAAATATTTAAATGATCAGCCATCGTTTCATTTATGGACATTTTTCTAAACAGAAGTTGTTTTAACAAAGTTGCTTTTTTCGTGGGTCCCCTTGATTCATAAACATCTTTCAGCTTATTCCATACAGCACTTGAAGTCGTACAATGCTTTATATGACTCAGTTCACTAGGATTTATAGAAAGAATTATATCTGCACGAGCTTTTTGATCAGCTTGGAGCCACTTCTTTCCTTCGGCGGTTCCTTCAGCCGGTTTAATTTCTTTACCAATTACGTAATCCCAATGACCATTTTTGATTAATACAGCTTCGATTTGAAGCTTCCAGCTATCAAAATTATCTTTTCCGAGCTTTTCAATTGTCGTTACATGAGACATAATTATGCAAAGTCTCTCACAGCCAGAAATAATGCAAATGATAAACAGAATGAAGAACAATTCTTACTTTCGATTAGGCTTAAGAGTTCCAAATCCGAATGTTCGAATTAAAAATAATTTCTGCTAATTATAGCGCAGTGGAGTAGCGTCTCTGGTCCCATAACCATTTGTAGGTGTATGAAGCACACAGAGTTTGCAGAGTAGATCAACATAAGACATTTATTTACAATTAAACGAAGACAAAATATATACAGCTCGTATGCGACTGAGCGCCGACATCTTTCTTAAAGTAAAAACAACTGCTCTCGCTTCCGGAGCATCATCATCGTAACTGTACGCGCATGCGCCATATGTGCGGAGAGGAGAAAATGAACGTTGTTTTCCAACACTTATTTAATAATTGAATTATTCAGAGTAGAGAATGACAGTGTGCCATTTGAGGTAAATTTGAATAGTATCCTTTGAAAATTATTCGTACAATAAACGGAATACTGGTTAAAGGTATTATATGCTTTAGATCACCAGATATTTTAAATGAAATATTGGATACTGGTCATTATTGAGCAATCTGCTACCGATACAATGATATTAAAGACATCAAATTTCATATATAACCAAAAGACTGTGAACATCAAACTATGGACAAAAAAAAACCCTGTGAAATATTAGTAACTGTGTTTTTCAAACTGTGAGATATTGGTATATACAATATAAAGAAAATCAAAGATAAATGGTTATATATGTATCTATATAATATTATCATTTAAAAGATTTTCATATATAGACCCATTATATATTCATGTATGCTTTTATACCTTTGTTGATAAATATTTACTTTAAAAAAAATGTTTGTAATCTACATTACAATTTCAGTGCATTTTTCTATGATGTATCTCTGTATAGTTTGTTTGCAATTCATTTTTCAATCTGTTTAATCATAATGTTTATAATTGCTTGAAGAATTTTATATTCCTTTTTAATGCTTACATTGATTGCTTATTGAAAATAAATTTTTTATAATATTTCAGCTTATAAATTATCTACTAAAATTTAATACTATTTAATTCTTACATAAATGTATTTGGATGTATGTTATTGGTTGGCATTGTGTGTAAATCTTGGGGGGGAAATAGTAAATTTTTTATAGTACTTATCTTAAATATTTTGTTTATACACAAATGAAAAATATATACTGTTATTGAAATTATTCACTATAGTAAACCTTACAGTTTGTATACTTTTACAGAAGTTTTCTGGTTTTTTTTTTCTGCCTGTCAGGAAGGTTATGTATGCATGTATGATATTCTGTTGAAATTAATACAAGTTGTTTGTTTTATTTCATGGATGTACACTGGTGTACATAATTACGATGTTGTTTAATTCTTATTTTAAAGGAAAGTAGAGTATTGTCGTTAGTGTATATATCATCTATTGTGTGATTTTTAAAGCAGTAGAATACATTAATAAATAACACACTGACACTCTTTACATTAAATTTCAATTTAAGATAAATTTGGAACTCTTAATGAATATTGCATATAATTGGTCCCATGATGAAATGATGCAGACAAATCTGTTTTTACATTTCTCATCATGTAATGACTATAAATATACCGAGTTAGTGCATAAAATGTTTTAATAATTGTACATATGTTTTTCAAATTAAATAGAAACCTATAATGTAAAACTCTCTCTTTATATTTGTATATGCAAACCTGGCATGTGATGTGTACGAAGTGTGCAGTTTGTGCACCTTGGGTCAATGAGGCACTTTTTGAATTTTTTATAAACTAAGCCATAATATCTTTCGTTATATTAATGCCAAATGCAGTATTTATCATCGGAACCATTAATTTGTTCACACAAATGTTTCTTTTCAATAACATCTGTAACAAATATTTTGAAGATGTAAATATACAAGTTTTTATGAGATTTTTGATGTATTGAAGACAAGTGAAAATTAAGAGATCTGAAAATTAACAGTGTAATATATATGTACATAAGATTGGAAAATGTATCATAATTCATGTGAATTCATGTGTAATGCGAGACAGTTTTCTCTCAAAAAAGGCTATACAATTTTTAGCACACACTATATATATATATACTGTTTGTCGATCACAAGAATAGCTATCGCCAAGAAGTCTGTGCCTGTCTGTTGCCGTGGAAACAACACTCGCTCCATTTTTGATAGGGGAAGCCAGAAGATAGGCATTCACATTGGTTTAGTTAGCACCTTGAGGGCGTGTTGGCAATGTTTTTATTATTATTACTTTTTTTTTTTTGTAATTATTTTAATCGATACATCAAGTGTAAAACTGTTTCATATATTATTTATATGATAATATTTATAACTTAAATAATTGTTTCAAAATTAATATTTTCATAGCCATTAACAATTATCAATGACTTTAAATTATTAATACAATGACCAAACTTCAGTGATTATTATAAATTTCAGCATGTATTTTCAAACGATTTGCAAGGACAGAGAAATTTTTTTATCATTAAAAATATAAAAAATAATACCTTCTGAGCTTTTAGCATTTTATTCAAGCATGTGAAAATCCTCTAAATCACTCTCAGAAGTCTCGGTTTCTTCTGAATCAGAATCGCCGGTATTAATGTTAAATGACAGTTCGTCCAATAAATCCTCTAAAAGTCGCATCTTTTTCCCAGTAATTATTTTCAACATTTTCCACATGTTTGCAATGTTCTGTGCCCTTTCTGCCAGAGTAACCTCAGTGATAGCTGTTTGAAGTAGAGATTTTAGATTGTCCAAACTTGAATCACCAGTAACATTTCGCTCTTTTACTTTTCTTTTCACAGAGGACCACACAAATTCTATTGCGTTTAGATCACAATCATAAGGGGGGAGTCGTAGCACTTTATGTCCTCCTTTTTCTATTAAATTATCAATTTTATAGATGATTTTCTTTGGACGATTACTGTCTATGAGAGAGAACAGTTCCGCATATTCTCGTGGTCGACAAACAGTACGATTATATGTACTTGCGATTTCAAGACTTCACCTTCCCTAAACTGAAAGGGCATATTTCCAGTTTAACAAATTAGCAAAATTATTTTTAAAAATGGGAACAAATAATTTAAAAAGCAAAAGCAAAATTAAATCAAAAATAAGATAACGAGTGCAACTGCTGATCCGAGAAGAAGAATGACGTGGGGTAACCTTTTATTGCGCCAATTCCTCACACGCGTATTACCCATTCGAAATGGATAGGTCTTGTTACTATAGCGACCGCCACTAACCAGACTTCTTGGCGGGAGCTATTCTTGTGGTCGACAAACAGTATGTGTGTTGTGTGTATAAAACATGTGCTGGCTTTGTGTCTATGTACATTTATATGCATTCAAGTATTCTTTTTATTTAAGTCTTATTACTTTTTAAAAGTATTTGTTAAAAATTGTGTCACATGGTGTATGTAAGTTTTTCGTATACTTTACTTTTATTCTATTATGTATAATTTATTCATACCATTATCTACTAGTCACTTTTTAAATAAGTATATGTAAAAAATATTTTATTGGGTACAAGGATTGCTTATTTATATATATATATTTCATGTTTTCTGTAATCAGTATTCAAAACCAATATTACCAAATTAATATTTTAAAGCATTGAATGAAATGAGGAAATTGTATGTATTTTTTATTTATTAATTTGTACTCCTACCCAATTTTCATAATTCTCAATTTTATTTAATTTCTTGAAATGTTATATATAAAGATTTTATTCACAGAGAATCTGTATAGTGTCTCACCATTCTACTGTTGTAAATAGTGTAACATTTTAATTTGCACAATAATATGACATATTACTATTGTCATTAAATGTTATTTGAAGAGCATTAAATATAAAGTATTAAGTTGCAGTGAATATGTATAGTTTCTGCATTATTCTGACTATGATATAACACTTTACATCAATGGATATATATAATAATGTTATCAAGTTATCTTTTTTTAAATGTTGGGTATAAGATATTCTCATTTAGAAAATATGTGAAATGTTGCATTATCCATGAAATTATATTGTATTCATATAAAAAAAGTTCCCTCCCCCCCCCCCCCCCAAGAGTTAATAATTCTTATTTGTACACTTTACAGTGTACATGTGTGATTTCACCATCTCTTGTTCTGAAAACTGCATATCAGTATTTCAATTAGTTTTTGGCCATTTATTGCCATCATATAATCCTTATCCTTATTGTTATTAATTTTTAAATTATTAGACACTTTAGCAATGAACAATTCTGTATGTTTTTGTGAGTTAAGAAAATACTTTCTTTTTTTCTAAAATATATTACTTTTTGCTTCATTTGGTTTTGGACTATCTATATTATAAAGGACAAACGTGTCCGTGCGTAACGCTGACGTCATTTTGCGAATGGCAACAGTTGACGATAAAATTTCGGTTTTGCGATTTTTACTACTGCATTTTTTTTTAAATTTTTAACATAGTATATTTTTAATTTTTACACTGTTATAATGGAAAAAAATCTACTTTCAATTGCAATTTATTTGAAAACTTTATCGCAATTTACTCATTAATTACAGCATTTAAATTAAATTTCAAACATGATTTTTTAAAAAATTTATTTCTATCGACTACAGACGATTACAAAATATTAATTAATCCATTTGCACTTTAAACAATATAAAAAGTTCAGCATTTGTCTCCAGCTAATATTCAACAGCGAAATTAAAACTTCATTAAGCAATCAATAAAATAGTATAAATAAAACATAAATTTAACAGACATGTAATTGAAATTAGTGCTTAAAACCGATGAAATTATCAGAATTAAAAAAAAAAACTGCTACAGATAACGAAAATTTTAGCGATTTCTTCGGCTGTTAACTTCTGTCACGAAGCCAATACGAAATTACTGCTTTTAAAAAATTTCAAAATTTTATCTGAATATACAATATTACCAAATTAATATTTTAAAGCATTGAATGAAATGAGGAAATTGTATGTATTTTTTATTTATTGATTTGTACTCCTACCCAATTTTCATAATTCTCAATTTTATTTAATTTCTTGAAATGTTATATATAAAGATTTTATTCACAGAGAATCTGTATAGTGTCTCATCATTCTACTGTTTGACACCTGACATACATTGACATATTTCATATGAAAATGCTCTTAGGTGTTGTCAGGAGGCAATCTACAGAAAATATTAAATGTAAAAAATCTATTAAAGTTTTCAATAAAAGAATAAATTGTTTTCACACATATTCTCTATCCCGGGAAGCCCGGGTTGGATGCCCTAGTTATGAATGATTAATGTTATTACTGTTTTATCACTGCTTACTTGAGATTATTTTCAAAATTCAAAAGCAACCACGTGAGCAAATATATTTAAAAAAGGAAATTATGAATTATTGGTCAATTTTCTTTAAAAGTATGCTACATAAAAGAATATGGTACTACTTATAGTACCTCCTGAAGATAAATCTGTAAAATGTTTGAAATCCTAAAGAAACAGCATATATTTATTTTATCGTCGTATTGCTTTTCGTTGATGTTCCAGACCATATTTCATGTTTTGTTTTTTAATTGTGTTTTATTGTCTTTTTTTTAATCTCCTGTATTGATTTTTATAAATATGGAAACAGTCTTTGAGATTTACCTAGTACTGAGATGGATGTAATCTCTTTTCAAAAGCAATGGCTTAACTATGTAAAAATGGCCATGATATGAAACTGTATGTTACTAATGATTAAACTATACTGAGTTGCACCATAAAAAGTTGTTAAAAAAGCAGCTTCTAACTTGAAAATTGATTTAGCACTTAATTTTTGTGGAATATGTTCATGTATTACTAATTTATGTGAAAAAAAAAACTTATGGGGGGAAAAAATGTTTTGATGAATTATTGAAAACAATTTTGGAAATATGGCCTATAATGCAAGGCGTAATAATGGAAAGTTGTGATTCTTGTAAAGCATTGTAAGAGATTGTTATGAATCTTTAATATGAAGTATTAATCATAATAATCCAAAATCAAATGAAGTACAAAATAATATTGTGCTATATTCTTATTAACCCTTTCAGGGGCAAAGTACTATTGGAGCTAAAATATTGAAATGATTGGTTGACACCAAGATTCATGAACGAATTTATTTTAAAATAAGTAAAAGCCTTCATTCATGTACCTTATAAATTCAAAATTTGATTATAAAATTCTCTTATTGTGGCATTTTAGGATTAAAATTAAGTGGTATATATAATATACTGGCGCCCTTCAAAGGGTTAACATACAATTATTACATATTATTTAGTACTAATATCTCTGTTATACATGCATACTACGTTTGCACTTCATGAGCTTGGCGAAATTGGCTGCAACCTTGATGTAATCGTAATTGTGGGGGCTGCCATAACAAAAAATATTTTTATCATATATCTCTAATGAAAATTTTGTAATATGTAATTTATAATGAACATATTTTCTAAGCTATGATATTTTTAAAAATCCTTTTTAAATGGCTTGACCAACTTATTTAAATGCTTGTAATTTTATATAGTTACCTGTAGTATTAAAACTGGCTGTTATTAGGCATTATACTCTAAAAGGAAGATGCAGTCTTTTAAATTTTTTATCTTAGAAAGCTGGCATGATTCCTACTTTTGACTGCCATTCTTTCCCAAATAGTAAACTTAGAATTATTTGATGACAGAAATTCTACAATTAAATAAAGCAAAGATTACTATTCGAAAATAGCAGCACTCAAAAGTAGGAACAGTGCAAGCCATTATTCTAATTTATAAGAAGTTTTTAAATCTTATAATAGAAGAATCTGTATCAAATTATACATTTTCAAGAAATATCCCTAGTGACAGTTTACTGTTATATTTATCGTTTCACATTATATTTTGAATTATACAAAGTTGGTGTTGAATTAAAGTCTGTTAATGTTCCTTGAATATTCTATTTTGTCTTTTTCTAATTAAACTGTTATATTATATAATCAAACAATATATGTTAAGTATGTAAATTTACCCAATAGTTATATCAAAACTGCTTATATAAAATATTTCTCATCCTTCATTTTGTATTACATACTCTGTATTGCATTTATAAGGTTTAATGATTACTTTTTTGTATTTTTCAGACCATAAAAAAAATATTTTTTCTTATTATACAATTTATTTATATATTTTTAAGGTGTTACTAAATATTATACTTTCAATTGTTTATGAAAATATATTATTATTAAACAAAGTTTTATTCAAATGATTTATTGGATTCATCATTAGAATTACCATTTGTAAAAAAAAACCTACAATAATATTTAGTTTCTATTCTTTAGTTTTATTTAGAAATGAGCGACTTGGGAAAATGTATATATAAAATATATACAAATAAGTTATTAATGATTGGTACTGTTTAAGTTATGTCTGTGGAAAGGGGTAGGGGGGAGCTGGTAGTTTTTTCAACATCTTTATAAAAATATTTTATTACAAAAGTGCAAATATTGCTGATATAAACGGGTACAAAAAATTGGTATCATACATTTTTTTTTTTTTTAAAGATCAATGTTAGAGGATTTCCATTTCTTCAAACACCCTGCTAAAAATTCTTTATGAAAAAAAATGAGGTATAAGCGATTTTTTTAAAGATAAACGTTTGAGGCTGGTCGTTTCTTCCTCTCTCCTCTAAAAGCCCTTTATTACTCCAATTCAAATTAAGTACAAATGAAAACATTGTTGGCACAAATGAGGCATAAAGAATATGGTAATATTTTTTTAAAGGTTGGGGGGGCTGGCAAAATGCACCTGTTCTTGCTGACCAACCCTGTTGATCCCATTGTCAGCATCGCCCAAGGCCAAGCCAATGTGCAGAGCCATGCAGTAAACGAGAAAGGTAGACATGTTTTGGGAAATTTTAAAATTAGTTTAAAACAACAATGAAATATCGTATTAAAATCAGGGTTTATGTAGAAATTTACTTAAGGCGGTATTCAAAAAAAATATTTTTCCACGCTCAACAACTCAAAATTTTGAGACACATTCCCAGACTCATTTTTAAAAGTAACAACAGGAAACTTGGTGGCGTGATTTATAAAGACATTTATAAGGGCCCCATGTTTTTATTTTTCGTTCAATTAATTAGAAATTGATTTACAGACAATTATTTTCACAGTACGATCATTTTTTTTTTTTTCCCCAGCGCTATCGGTTCTTGAAATTCGGTTCAAAATGTCCACTTTGACAGCATTTTTTGAAATATATTCTGCCTTTATGAAAAAATCGAGACAGTGGGGACATTATAAAGTTTCTGAATAAGAAAACCTGCTAATTGGATGCATTTTATTGCAAAAATGAATTTATGAATGTGTCTCAAAATAAGCAGTTTGGATTTGAATACACCCTTAAGTATTAAATAAAGGTTGAAACCTCTTTTAAAACAATTTTTCTTGCTTGCACCTGAAATAGGTACAGGTGACGTGGCAGGCAGATATAGTAAACAATACTGGTATACTATTCATTTCACTTTGCAGCAGGGTGTGCATTATAGCTAATTATACCTTTAAAACTCTGGCAATATGTCGAGCAGAGTTGGGCAAATTTGTAATTGCAATTATCTGTAATGTAAATACAATTTAATTGTATGTAATTAATTATAGTTATAATTACATGCCACAAAACACTCTTGCAGCACTCTAACCAGAACAGTCCCCTATCCCATTATTTGATGAAATTTCTGTGCTTAAGTGTGTGTAACTATAATCAATTGCATATAATTAAATTGTAAGTACATCACAGATAATTGGGATTACAAATTTTCCTGACTCTGCTGCCTAATCATTCATATCTATTTCAAGTGTAAGCAAGAAAATTTGTTTTATAAAGGTTTTAACCTTTATCAAATTTCTTCACCAGCTTCTTGGTCTATTGCTGAAAAATAGGCATTTCACATGCACAAAATTGCCTCTCCTCCGAGACCCACAGAGAGGATGGTAGAACTGGTTCAAATTACCGGAGTCCAGCTTCAGTCCTAGTTTTTAAATAAAATATAAAAAAAAGAGACTCGCACTTTTTCTGTAAAAGTTTTAAATTAAGGATAACTAACAAATAATAAAATTCAAAAGATAGAATTTGCTGGAATGACTTTACGGACTGGCCAGGTGTTCTGTACTCCTGTGGATGTATCAAATGTTAGACATTTTGACATTTTAATGTTCGAAACACAGTCTAGCTTATATTAAAAATCGACAGATTGCAATCTTATTGTTTGATTTTTTTTTTTTTTTAAGGTTCTATTTTACTTCAACTGTTAACTTCTTTGTGGTAAAGGTAACCACTCATTTTCATTTCCTTCCCCTAATAAAAATCTTGCACATGCCCATGGTAAAACTTATAAAAACTGAACTTGTCTACAATGGAATCCTGCCTCAAAAGGACCTCGGCGTGTTAAAGTTCTGCGTTATGACGAAAATCCTGGCAGAAGTGCACTAATGTGAATCTGTAACGACAAAATAATAATAAATCTTCCTTTCTCATAAATAATTCAATTAAGAAATGCTGCATATAGATTACAGTAGTAGTTTGTTTACTTCATTTGAATTTATCGTCTTCCTTAGATTATGATTTTCCACACCAGTTGGTTCACGTGCATTGTTGGTAGTCTATATGGTTGAAGAAACATTAGGACAACAATTTAATGAAAAAAAAATTTTATCTTGCAAAGACCTTTCCTTTTCCAGCGATAGGCCAGAAGACTCGCATCCCATTAGAAATTTCAAAATTTTGTAACCAGATAAGTAGTGCCCTCGAATTTTATTAAACATGTATTTTGACAATTTCTAAAATTCTAATGGATTTCCATGATTAGGGGTGTGAGTTTTGCCAGACTCTTATTTTATATGCACTTTCTTTATTTGTTACAGAAATGTATATTACTATATTCCAGCACGGTGAAAATTTCTGACTTTCAACCATGTATATAGCAAAGTTATTTTGACATTTTGTGATTTCTACCCTTTATCACGATGCTAAATAAATATGTATTACTAATATACATCAATGACATCACTGAATTTTTAATCATTTGAGATCACTCTCAGTAGATGGCAGCACTACAGGAAAAAGAAGAAAGATCTGGTAGAAGTGCCACACACACACAAAATTCCTACTTGTAGAATACGCATCATTTACTCTAAAATTGGAGAACAAGCTTCAGTTTTTGCAAATAACTTGTCCTTACCGGTACAAGACTTTCTTTTTTTTTTTTTTTTTTTTTTTTGTAATTGCAGGCTTTAATTTAGTTTCTCATTACTTTTTAATAAAAAAATAATTAAGTAGCCATTCAAACGACAAAAAAAGTTTTACTGAAATTGATCGAATAGGGCTCACGATATCATGATCCCTCTGAATACCAGACCTATGCACTAACATAAAAATGGCAGCTATTGTAGGCTAATTTTTTTTTTAGCATTTGTGTTTTCCTCACCTTATTTTTAAAAATTTATGAAGGTGAAGAAATCTTTAAGAAAATACCAGAGTCCAATTTCTAGGGATCATACAAATGCTGGAAAAAAAAAAAAAAAAAAAAAAAAAACCTGTGTACGACAGACACCATTTTTGTGTCAAAGCCTAGACATAAAAATGCCTTGTATTTAGAAGTTGGTGGCTCATCTTATGAATGATGTCACACAAATTTCGTGGTTTTTTTTAATCTCCACTCTCCTCCCTACTGTGATGTCCCATATTTTTGCAGATGGTTATTAGAGAATGCTAATTTAAAAGAGAATTTTATGAAAAATAGTTCTATACAATCTGATTAATCCCTGATATAATATTTTTCCCCGCTCAATAACGCAAAACTTTCTGACATATTGGCTGACTCACTTTTAAACCTAAAAGCATGATTATTGAACAGTTTTTTTTTTTTATTTCTCGATATATTAATGACATGTTGGGTTATAAGCAATTGTTTTCTCAGGACAATAGTTTTTCCTTTTAGTGCTGTTGTGTCTGGAAATTGGGTTCAAAAGCCAACAACTTTCACAGTATTTTCTGAAAAGTCATCTGCGTTTACCGAAAAACTTTTTGATTCCTTAGTTTCTTAATAAGAACACCTGGCCATGGGATATGTTTGTGAACAAAAAAAATGAATTAAAAAATGTTTCAGAAAGTAGCCAGTTTGGATTTGAGAACAACTTTAAGGTCTTGCATGCTTCAAGATGAAAGACTAATCAAAGAAAAAGTAAAAATGCATACCTAATACAACCTGGGAGTAATAATGTATACAGTGGAACTCCAGATATACGTTACCTGGGTTGTATGTTTCCCTCAGTTATACGTTTCAACTCAGCGGTCCCGGCCACTTGCCATTAAAAATTAGCTGAGTTATACGTTTTGTGTTATACATTTCCCTCAGTTATACGTTATGTTTCTGCTTCCCGGTCAAAATTTTGTCTCATTTACGCATTTTGTAACCGGAAACACAGACGACGCGTCGGATGAGTCTGATTTGAAAGATCTCACTCAAACTTCGAAGCTGCTCTGAGGCTTTTGACGTAGTAAAGCGGTTCGTCAATAGTAAAAACAGTAACAAGGGGGCTACATTATTAACAGAAATGCAAAGTTTGCTGTTCAATGTTGGCACTGCCGAAAAGAAACAATTGAATATTAGTTATTAATTCTACAAGATTCAGTAAACTACTGAAATTTCTTTTGATAAATGATTTACATACCATATCGATTCTAATAATTTCTTTTAAGCACTCTATATGTATTAAAAATATTTTTAATAAAGCTTTTATGATAAAATAACTTTATGTATACTTTTCTTATACACCTTTTTTTTCACTCTGTTCCATTTCCGAAACTTTATATCATGGGGGCAGTAATATTTAGGAAATTTCCGTTTTCGATATAAAAAGTAACTGCAACTCCCCAGCGGGACAAAGTTTTTAGGATATATATAAAAAATGGTTCCAGTAGACCATTAATTGACTTGTACATTTTACTGAGTTATACGTTTTGTTGTCCGGTCCCGAGCAAAACGTATAACTAGAGTTCCACTGTATATCCATCTATTTAAAGCAGTTTGGTAATTTTGTCAAATTTCCATCGAAATTGGACCGTATACGCATGCGTCAAAAAAATCTTCCGCCAATGAGGTGAGGGATATTTCCTGTCTCTAGAGTCACATTAGATTAGGAACTGTTTACAAAACGAGTGTACGACCCTTCTGTGGGTATGGCGTCGGCAAGAAGTTTAGATTACAATTGTGAGGTATTTTTTCATTTTATCTTTATTTATTTTGTTTTTATTTAGTTCATGAACATAGAAATATATATCTATTTCTGTGTACATGATTGAATTCTTTGGATATCTCTTAATTCTTTTTGTTCGCGAAATTATTTAGTGCGAGTAATGTAATTGTTGCATGCTTGGTGTATTTTTTGCTACTGAGTACTATTTTGCTTATGAGTTTTTATAAGTATTTTTTTTTCTTTTTTTATTGAAGGGGTTTATTTTCATTTGGAAAAACAGAAATTTCATTTTTTGAATATAATATTTCAGATGTTTTAATAGTTAACATTCGGCTGTTTGAAAATGAGGTGCCACTTTTTGTTGTTGTCTATTGATAGACGATGTTAGAGAATCAATGCATAAAATACTCTGCATGTACTCGCCTAATACTAAATATAACCCAATGCTAAATATAACCTAATACTAAAATATACAAAAGGCTGTTTCAGCATCTTACAAATTTCTATTATGTTTCATTCTAAGAGTTCCTAAATAAGCCAGACTGCAAATATATTTCCAGAAAAAAAGAACTGATCGTACAATAAATAGTTTCCATCCAGTATAATTATATGGTGAATCCAAAGAATTCAACAAACCAGAATAAATAATGATAAAATGAAAAAGTACCAAATGTTTATTGTAATCCAAATTTCCAAAACACCACTCACTCGGGAGGGGGGGGGGGGAAAGAGATTGTAATTTCAGTAATTTGGTGGCACAAAAATTACACGAATTTCTTCAGTTTGCTGCAGGGAGAAAAATTGCAAAAATCAACCAGCAGCTGCACGAAAAAAAAAAAAAAAACTCATCAGCAGGGACAAATTTAGAAACTTGCTGTGTCGCCAATCCATATATTTAAAGCAGTTTGCATTAGAAGTATATTTGAGATTTTTTAAGATCGGTCATTCCTCTCGAGTTACTTTAATTTTGAGATTTTTTAAGATCGGTCATTCCTCTTGAGTTACTTTAAATATGACAAGTTTGGTTTACGATTTATCTTGGATAACTATTATCAGGTAATTTTTCATTTTATTATTTTGGTTTATTGAGTTGATGAACATAGTAAACATAATCATGATTGAGTTCCTTGCTTTCGTGAACACAAAATTAGAGATACATTCTGGTGTATTTTTTTCTTCTTTTTATGTCGTATGTATATTGAAAATTAAAATTTTTTAAACCTAAAAGTAATGGTTGAGATTTTATTAGGATTTATTTTTTGAAGGAGTTTATTTTTACTTTGAAAAGCTGAATGTTTTAATATTTACATTCGGCAGTAAAATATCGAAAAGTTTTGATTATATAAAACAGTTTGAAAATGATTGCCACGTTTTTGTTGTTGTTTATTGATTTTTGCCTACATCATGTGCTAATTTCCAAAATAATTTACAGAGCCAGTGTGTAAGTGGCCATATGAATTAGTTAAAATACAGCAGAATGTAAATGATTTTCTGTACGATACAAACAGCATCCAAAGGATTCAATCATGAACACATGTTCATCAACTCAACAAACCAAACTGAAAAAATACCTGATAATAGTTATCCAAGCTAAAAAAAATAAATATTTTTGACTTCAAGAGATATAAAAAAGGTTATTTAGTTTTTTTTTTTTTTTTTTTTTTTTTTTTTTGTAATCTTTTTTACCACTTCCCCATATACCATCAGTGTCATAAGAAATCTCTGTGAAAACATATATTTTACACTTTATTGAATGTTTTCATTTCTTAATTGAAACATCAAACTCAGTTTAAAGTTATAGTAGAGTGTAAAATGTATATTTTCATTAAGATTTGTTATTGAATTAATTTTGCTTCATAAACAATTCTTGAATCTTTTGATTTATTATTGCTTTCATTATTGGGCGATAACGATTTCATTTTATACCAGATTGCATCTCTGTTCTGGGCGATACTTATTAAACTCATAATTTGTCACTAAATGGTGATTTTATTGACTTTGTGCTTACAAATCAAAATGGTATCTTGATAATATACATCTTTGCCCAAGAAGGCGACAAAAAAAAAAAAAAAAAAAAACTATTTTTGATTTTAGGAAAACTTAAAGAGGTTATTTAGTTTTTTTTTGTTGTTGTTGTTTGGTTAATTTTTTTTTGCCACTTTCCCATATACTATCAGTTTCATAAGAAATCTCTATGAAAACATATATTTTACACTTTATTGAATGTTTTCATTTCTTAATTGAAACATCAAACTCAGTTTAAAGTTATAGTAGAGTGTAAAATGTATATTTTCATTAAGATTTGTTATTGAATTAATTTTGCTTCATAAGCAATTCTTGAATCTTTTGATTTATTATTGCTTTCATTATTGGGCGATAACGATTTCATTTTATACCAGATTGCATCTCTGTTCTGGGCGATACTTATTAAACTCATAATTTGTCACAAAATGGTGATTTTATTGACTTTGTGCTTACAAATCAAAATGGTATCTTGATAATATACATCTTTGCCCAAGAATGCGACAAAAAAAAAGATAAATTTTCAAACTTGGTATAAAAAAACTTAGGTACTTCTCTATTATCCCATCGTCCACTTTTCATAACAAAATACTATTGCCAAACTGTATGATTAAATGCCAAAAATGCAGTCCCATTTACTTGATGTCGGAATTATTATACGTGTTTGTTATGTCATCAAGTGGTTTTTAATTCAACATTTGCGTGTATTAATGACAAAGTTCTTCCGTTTATTTGGCGTTACAGTTTGGCGATAGTTTTTTGTTATGAAAAGTGGTCAATGAGATAATAGAGAAGTACCAAAACTTACATATATGAGTAGATTCCTTGACAGTATTAATCATTACTCGATATTTTAAAACTGCATCATATTTGTAGAATTATATTAATTTAAACAATACTTCTATTGAAGTGTGAAGAAACACATACTTATATGAAGAACCATATATTTACATAATCATTTTCATTAGCAATCGAAACACCATAAGATTCATCCCCGATAATAAACGGACTATAAGTGGTCTAATTTTGTATTACGTGTTCTACGATATTTTTATGTACGTTTCAATAATTATTTTCTGTACTATATAAACAAAATGATAGAGATCTAAAAAGACAATTTCCATCGGGATTGATTTCGCGAATGTTAAATGAGCCTAAATTCAATTTTAAACAGTAAATCCGAAATGGACACCTAAGTATTCATACAAATTATAATAAATAAAATAAATGCCTTCTAAACACTCCACAGTGAGTTCTATATAAATACCTTCCTAGGTTTAACGCAACATGCAAGAAAAAAACAACAGGAGATGATCCAAACACATTTCTAGAGACAGTAATAGACCCTCACCTCATTGGCCGGTCCTACCGGAAGATTTTTTTGACGCATGCGTACTGTGTCGAATATTGTTGAAAAAAGATTTTGAAGAAAAAATCAGGAAATTCACAAAATGGTTTTGGGAAAAACTTCACCAAATGGTTTCAAATTTCTTTGAGTGACAGCGGGAAAAAAAATTTCATCTTACATTCAATCATCGCAATTGGCGAGTGTGACTATTAAGTTTAGCCAGTACTGGCAATTGCCGATTGGTGAGTGTTAATTTTGTCTTATATCACAAACTGTATTTACATATACTACTAGATATAATGATTATGAATCATGATTTTTCTGTTATTGGGCGAGATTCATGTTTTTTCAGCAATTCTTTGACGAAATTCGTGTTTTTTCAGAGATCCTTTGAAGAATTTCGCATTTTTCTCGCGATCCTTAATGAAATTCACATTTTCCAGCGATTCGTTGATAAAATACATTTTATTCCGCAATTTTTAGACGAAATTTAGTAAAAAAGCGTGATTTTTTGGTGAAATTTCCTTTTTTGCGATTCTTTGACAAAATTTGCTTATCTTTCACGATCCTTTTGCATGATTCACGTTTTTTCTGTAGTCTTTTAACGAAAGTCATGTTTTCCCATGATCCTTTGATGAAATTAGTGTTTTTTCCTCAATCATTTGACGAAATCTGTGATTTTTTCCCCCCACGAAGATTGGTTAGATGTTTTTAGTCGGCAGGTGCCCTAAAAAGTCTGTGACGCCCATTGCTGCATCGCACACATTCGTCCATGGGGCATTGTTTCATTCCTGACATTTCTGGAAAGAAACAGCGTTCAACTCATTGGCTGAATTGTAAAGGGCGAAATGTGTCAAACATTAGCGGAAAGAAAGTGCGCAATTCGTTCGTTCATGGAAAAAATCGTGAAATTCATTAATTGATAGTCGATAAAATGCGAAATTTGTCAATCGATAGCGGAAAAATAACAAAATACATTAATCGACAGTGGAAAAATCGTGAAGTTCATCAACTGGTTTCGGAGGAAAAAGTTTTCGAATGACTTCGAGAAAAAAAATCACAATCCGTCAATTTCGGGGAAAAAATCGTGAAATTCGCCAAATGGTTTCGAAATTTGTCGAGCGACAGCAGAGAAAAAAATCTTTTTCCATTCAGTCATCGCAATTGGTGAGTGTGACTATTATGTTTGACCAGTGGTGGCAATAAAGTCCATTGCCAAATTTTCAGTATTACTCGCTGTTTGGCAAGTGCTAATTTTGTCCTATACTTCAAAACCCTTTTGATCATCACATCAGTGTGCAGGACAATTTTTTTACGGGAGACCATTTGATGAATTTCATGATTTTTCCGTTATCGATTGACCAATTTTACTACTATCAATTGTTGAATTTTATAATTTATCAACTATTGATTAGCGAATTTCATGATTTTTTCCATGAACGTTTGACAAATTACGCAATAAAATATAAGAATATCGTTAAATTGTCTTGGGTAAAAAAAAATTTATTGTCAAATGCCTTCGAGAAAAAAGTTGCAAGTTGAAATGCCTGTGACCTCTTTTTCATGTTATGCATCTCTGGGGTCCATCCCCTCACTCCCCCCCCCCCAAGTGGGACACTTTTCAAAATTTTGCACACACCCCTCATGTGATATATCGCTGGAAAAGTCTTTGACCACTTATTCATGTTATGCATCTCTGGGATCCATCCCGCCACTCCCCCCCCCCTAAAGGGGGCTCTTTTCTAAATTTTGTTGACACCCCTCATGTCATATATTGTTGGAAAGGTCTGTAACTGCTTAGTCATATTATGCATCTCCGACGTCCATCTCCCCACTTTGCCCCCCTCCCCCACAAAGGGTACTTTCTAAATTTTGCACACAACCCTCATGTTATATATCATTGGAAAGGTCTGTGACCACTTAATCATATTATGCATCTCCAATGTCCATCTCCCCACTTTGCCCCCCCAACTCCCCCAAGTGATACTTTTCTAAATTTTGTTGACACCCCTCATGTCATATATTGTTGGAAAGGTCTGTGACTGCTTAATCATATTATGCATCTCCGATGTCCATCTCCCCACTTTGCCCCCCTCCCCCCTAAAGGGTACTTTCTAAATTTTGCACACAACCCTCATGTTATATATCATTGGAAAGGTCTGTGACCACTTAGTCATATTATGCATCTCCGATGTCCATCTCCCCACTTTGCCCCCCTCCCCCCCAAAGGGTACTTTCTAAATTTTGCACACAACCCTCATGTTATATATCATTGGAAAGGTCTGTGACCACTTAATCATATTATGCACCTCCGATGTCCATCTCCCCACTTTGCCCCCCTCCCCCCCCAAAGGGTACTTTCTAAATTTTGCACACAACCCTCATGTTATATATCATTGGAAAGGTCTGTGACCACTTAATCATATTATGCATCTCCAATGTCCATCTCCCCACTTTGCCCCCCCCAACCCCCCAAGTGATACTTTTCTAAATTTTGTTGACACACCTCATGTCATATATTGTTGGAAAGGTCTGTGACTGCTTAATCATATTATGCATCTCCGATGTCCATCTCCCCACTTTGCCCCCCTCCCCCCTAAAGGGTACTTTCTAAATTTTGCACACAACCCTCATGTTATATATCATTGGAAAGGTCTGTGACCACTTAGTCATATTATGCATCTCCGATGTCCATCTCCCCACTTTGCCCCCCCCTCCCCCCAAAGGGTACTTTCTAAATTTTGCAAACAACCCTCATGTTATATATCATTGGAAAGGTCTGTGACCACTTAATCATATTATGCACATCCGATGTCCATCTCCCCACTTTGCCCCCCTCCCCCCCCCAAAGGGTACTTTCTAAATTTTGCACACAACCCTCATGTTATATATCATTGGAAAGGTCTGTGACCACTTAATCATATTATGCATCTCCAATGTCCATCTCCCCACTTTGCCCCCCCCAAGTGATACTTTTCTAAATTTTGTTGATACCCCTCATGTCATATATTGTTGGAAAGGTCTGTGACTGCTTAATGATATTATGCATCTCCGATGTCCATCTCCCCACTTTGCCCCCCCAAAGGGTACTTTCTAAATTTTGCACACAACCCTCATGTTATATATCATTGGAAAGGTCTGTGACCACTTATTCATATTATGCATCTCCAATGTCCATCTCCCCACTTTGCCCCCCCCCAGAGATACTTTTCTAAATTTTGTTGACACCCCTCATGTCATATATTGTTGGAAAGGTCTGTGACTGCTTAATCATATTATGCATCTCCGATGTCCATCTCCCCACTTTGCCCCCCTCCCCCCCAAAGGGTACTTTCTAAATTTTGCACACAACCCGCATGTTATATATCATTGGAAAGGTCTGTGACCACTTAATCATATTATGCATCTCCAATGTCCATCTCCCCACTTTGTCCATCCCCCGAGGAATACTTTTCTAAATTTTGTTGACACCCCTCATGTCATATATTGTTGGAAAGGTCTGTGACCGCTTAATCATATTTTACATCTACCCACTTTGCCCCCCCCCCCCCAAGGGGTACTTTCTAAATTTTGCACACAACCCTCATGTTATATATCATTGGAAAGGTCTGTGACCACTTAATCATATTATGCATCTCCAATGTCCATCTCCCCACTTTGCCCCCCAAGTGATACTTTTCTAAATTTTGTTGACAACCCTCATGTCATATATTGTTGGAAAGGTCTGTGACTGCTTAATCATATTATGCATCTCCGATGTCAATCTCCCCACTTTGCCCCCCTCCCCCCTAAAGGGTACTTTCTAAATTTTGCACACAACCCTCATGTTATATATCATTGGAAAGGTCTGTGACCACTTAATCATATTATGTACCTCCGATGTCCATCTCCCCACTTTGCCCCCCTCCCCCCCCAAAGGGTACTTTCTAAATTTTGCACACAACCCTCATGTTATATATCAATGGAAAGGTCAGTGACCGCTTAATCATATTATGCTCCCCACTATGAAATTTGTCAAGTTAAAGCAACTATAAATTTTATTTTTATGGTACTATCAAGTTGTTTGCCGTCAAATTTTGACGGGTTCCATCTAGTATATGTTTAAATGAATTTCATTATGCTGCTAGCAAATAATTAATTCGAATGAATATGAGTACTATAGAAGTTGCAATCAGCTGATCATCCATTGTGTATTTCAACTGGGAGGTCAGGATAGTTCCACGAATCAGAACTGCCTATTTGTAGTTTGTGACCTCCAGCATGACGTCAATTGCAAGTGCAACTGCTCTATTGTAATAGCACAAGGAAGATTTTTTTTTAAAGACATTTGGAAAATGTATTATAACAGTGATTAAAACGACACAACATTTATCCAGGTTTTCTTTTTTATTGGTTTGAATAAGTAGTTACAGAGTACAGGTTTGTACCTACTTTTTTTAATTTAAAGAATGTTTCAAATATGTCTCGGTGATGGTGTGTACAGCTTTACTCTTTCTTTTTTATCACTCAATGCTACATAAATGAAGTGATAACAGTAAATGTAGTGACATACACCATCACTAATTAGTATACCAGGCCTTTAGGGTGCTTTGCTTAGTCTGAAATTAAAAGCAAAATAGGTTAGTTATGTTTCACTATTAAACTGCATGGCTGTTTGCAATATCCTAAATGGGAGATCATGATTGTTGTGAAGAAGATAAGTGTTGCCATACCTGCCCAATTTTTAAAAATATGAATAGCACCCATAGGCGTGTACTTTTAAAAAGTAAGCACTCTAAAAACGACATTTTCAAAACTGAGCAAAAAACACTCAAATCTGAGTATGTCACAGGTAGTCAAAATGACTCAAGCTTGAAACTCATACGTAATGTATATACTCATTTCTGAAAACATGCTCACATTCAAGAATAAAACATCGTTTGTCTCAAATTTGAATATGTCCATGTTTCAAAAATGACTATAAACTGACTTCTATGTGCTCATTTTTGAGTATTTCCATGCTTCAAAAATGAGTTTGAACTGATTCTAATCACTTTTGAGTAGGTCCATGTTTCAAAAATGAGTATGAACTGACCTCTATGTGCTCCGTTTTGAGTATGTCCATGTTTCAATATTCTGGTTATTTCTGCTATTTCAGAATTGAAAGCATTGGGTCGTCCTATTGGAAACAAAAAGTTTCAGAACAAAATGAAAACATCGATTTACTCAGATTTGAAAGTGTCATTTTTCTCAGTAATGATACAAACAGAATATTGAAAAGTTTATGTTGCAATTTGTATATATGTTTTCATTTATCTTTATATTATTTATCGATAGGTGGGTCCATCCAAGAAACAAGATTACTTCTTTAACTATTTCGGATTATTTGCATGCCGAGTTCAGATCTAGATACATTTTGCCTTCTAATGCTTCAGATGAAAGTCATTAAAATTCAGATATGAGTGTTCCATGTACTAACTCCATGTAATTTCAATTTGCTTCTCAAGGACATCCGTCTTCCCCGCTTCATCCCTTCGTTGTCTTGGGTAAAAGGTATAGTGGTCGGTCATCCAAATGCACTGTTACCATAGTTACTGACCTATGATAAGGACCGGGAAACTGACCTTGAGGAGTCAATTGAAATTAAATATAGTATAACTCGTCCCTCTTCGTACACCAATCAAATCATCTTTTACCCTGAGTGACATTGACTACTCTTTCCTTATGGCGAACTGGATAGTTCTGTCGACACAGAAGTTCTTCGAGTGTTTCGAATGGCGGACCACGCCCGGATGTCCGGGCAATCTCCGCGGCCGCCACTATACCTGCCAGGACGGCCTCCTCTGGGTCGCCTGTGAGCGTGAGTCGGGCAACAAATGCGCCTGCCAGCGCGTCCCCACATCCTGCACTGTCAAGTACGGGTGCGTCCTGGGGTGGCACCGGGAAGTGTTGCGGAGTGTCCCGCCCTCTGGCGAACACGACAGGCTCGGGTCCACGGCTGACGACCACGATGCGGTCGCTCTCCCAGCTGGCAATAAATGAAGCGGCCTCTTCCACTGAAAAAGAGAGATGTCAAGTTTTTTGATTATAAAGGGATTTCACTATAACATTTTAAATTATTTTAAAGAGCTAAAATTTTCATTTTTAAATATTAAATTTTTATTTTTCAAATAATTTACATTTGAAAAAAAATTATAGCCTGTTAGTACCCTTGCCTAGTGCATGGGGAACGAACGCGGATGGGCTTCCTCCAACCCGCTTGGCCAGCGTGGAGGAATTTGGCCACCTCCCCCCTTATTTTACCATGAATTCACAAAACAAATCACGGCCCTCAATTCCCGGCAGTCTGCATGTTCCTGATTACGGCAGCGATCAGAAAGACATGAAGACAGAGGGTGCTAAGAATCACCGGGCTCGGTTTGGCTGCCATATGTTGATGACCTTGGCTACGTATAATGGACGATCCTTATCTTCTGAAAGTCGTTTACAGGAACTTGAAGAAGAATTAGAAAGAATCAACTGGGACATCCTAGGATTATGCGAAATAAGAAGAAAAGGTGAAGAGAAGATTGATCTTGCTAGTGGACATGTATTGTACTACAGAGGTACAGAAGATGGAAAAACAAGTGGTGTAGGATTTCTGATTCATAAAAGGTGGAAGAATCACATCGTAGAATATGATAGTGCATCAGATAGAGTTGCAAGGTTAGTTATACAAGTGTCAAAAAGATACAAACTGCAAATTACCCAAGTTTATGCACCAACAATTAGCTATACTGATGAAGAAATTGAGGATTTCTATGAAGAAGTAGCTTCAATGCATCAAAAAGGAAAATGCTACATAAAATTAATAATGGGAGACTGGAATGCTAGAATTGGGGAAAAAAAGAAAGGTGAGTTCTCAGTAGGAATTCATGGATATGGGGTGCGTAATGAAAGAGGAAACAGATTGATTGAATTTGCAGAATGTGAACAGATGTATATCATGAATTCATTTTTCAAGAAAAAGCCACAAAGAAAATGGACATGGCGTAGTGCAAATGGCTCAACAAGTGAAATCGACTACATCTTGACAAACAAAAAGCATCTTATTCAGGATTGCAGCGTTCTCAATAACTTCAATACAGGAAGCGATCACAGGTTAGTTAGATGCAAACTGCTTTTAAATACTAAAGTGGAAAGAATGAAGCTTTTGCAATGCTCAAAGAAATCAGTCGATATTATAAATCTCCAGAAACATAAAGAAGAATTTAATTTAGAACTTAAAAATCGTTTTCAAGTACTTCAATCAATCTTAGAAGAAGAACAAGATGTTACAGTAGTGAACAAGAAAATAACAAATACTCTACAAGAAATTGCAAGGACGATAGCTGGTGAAGCACAAGTAAAGCAAACAAAGAAAATAACAGAAGAAACAAGAAGACTGATGAAGAAACGCAGAGAATTTAAAATGAAGAAAAACTATCCTAAATCAAGAGTTGAATATGCAGAATTATGTAAAACGGTAAGAAAATGTGTTACAGAAGATATCAGAAAATTTAACTGTGATCTTGTCAAAAAAGTTCTAGAAGATAACAAAAGTTTAAAATCAGCTAAGCGCAAACTGTGTGTTGGAAGAAAAGGTATTTTTGCACTGAAGACAGCAGATGGAACAATCACCAAAATCAATAATGAAATAGTACACATTGTCGAAAAATTCTATAACGATCTATATAAATGTGAAGATCAAAGGGAAATCAACCTACGTGATCCACTAGTAAACATAACAGAAACTGAAGAGATAATCCCAGTGATGACAGATGAAGTTGTACAAGCCATTAGAGGCATGAAAAGAGGTAAATGCCCTGGCGAAGATGGAATTACAATTGATCTTATCAAAGAAGCAGGAGAAGAATTTGCAAAAATGCTAGCCTTACTGTTTTCCAAATGTCTCGAGAAATCAGATGTACCAGAAGATTGGAATAATGCTGTGATGGTGTTACTTTATAAGAAAGGAGAAAAGGAAAACATTAAAAACTACCGTCCAATCAGCTTACTGTCAGTGATTTATAAAATTTTCACCAAAGTTTTAACGACAAGACTTGAATCAGCTCTGGACTCAGCTCAACCTAGAGAACAAGCAGGATTTCGAAGTGGATTTAGCACAATGGATCATATTCAAACAGTAAGGGAAGTTATAGGAAAACATAAAGAATATAATTTACCTCTCTGTCTTGCCTTTATTGATTATGAAAAAGCATTTGATTCGGTCTACACATCTGCAGTAATTACTTCTCTGGAGAACATTGGTATAGACAAACCTTATATCAATATCATAAAGAAGATCTACAAGAAAGCAACAGCCACCATCCGTTTGGACAAAGGAAAAGCGAAGATCAAGCTTGAAAGAGGAGTAAGACAAGGAGACACCATTTCGCCTAAGCTTTTTACTGCTGTCTTAGAGAGTATTTTCAAGAAGCTGGATTGGGAAAACAAAGGGATTAGAATAAATGGGGAATATTTAAGCCATCTCCGGTTTGCTGATGACATTTTAATTTTCAGTAATAGCCCTGAAGAATTGCAAAATATGCTAAAAGATTTGGCAGAAGCTAGCATTAATGTGGGATTAAAAATAAATTTGGAAAAGACTAAGGTGATGTTCAATTCATTTGCATCAAAAAAGAAAATCGTCTACAACAACACTGAGATTAAAGATGTTGAAAGTTATGTGTACCTTGGACAAGAAATATCTTCAGACAACAGTATCATGAATGAAATCAATAGAAGAATAAGAAATGGATGGAGTGCTTTTGGGAAGAACAATATTATTCTGAAAAGTAACATGCCTCTTTGTTTGAAAAGAAAGGTGTTTAACCAATGTGTTTTGCCTGCACTAACTTATGGAGCAGAAACATGGACACTAACAAAACGGATGGTACAAAGATTACAAACAACACAGCGAAGTATGGAAAGATGTATGCTAGGCATAACCAGAAGAGACCGAAAGAGAATAACGTGGATAAGAAGTCAGACGAAAGTTTTTGACATTATCGAGAGAATTAAATGGCTAAAATGGAAATGGGCTGGGCACATTGCAAGAAGACAAGACAATAGATGGAGCACAAACACCCTACAGTGGTATCCCAGAGATGTAAAACGACCAAGAAGACGACCTCAAGTAAGATGGAGTGACGAAATCAGAAAAGTGGCCGGTGTTAATTGGATGACTAAAGCACTAGACAGGCAACAATGGAAAAATCTGGGGGAGACCTACATCCAGCAGTGGATTGAAAACGGTTGATGATGATGATGATATAAATTGATGAACATTTAACTAAAAAAAAATATTTATAAATGAAAAAAGTAACATTTTATGTCTCTGACCCGAACTGCTTTAAGACACACTAGTGAAGCGACTCATTCGCAAGCTAATGGTGGCATTCGTTACAAATTTCTCGTTTGCATTTCCACATAATTAAATCATGCTTTTTGTCTAATCGTGTTTTATTTACAGATTTATTTATTGTTTGCATTTAGGATTGTTTTTCTGTAATTTTCTAGATTATAATATCTCTCTTAATTTTGCTACGAAATTTGTGAAGTGTGTATAAACTGACGTTTTCGAGAAGAACACAAAACATTTTCTGGTCTGGTATATTTCTTAATTTTTTTTAATGCCCTCAGTTATGTCGAATTTATTTAATTGTATCCCGGCAGACGCGATATAACGAGGGGTCACTATATTATCCCTATCTTCAATTTCTACTGTAAGTTGAACAACACTCTGACAAAATTTGAAAGTAGTAAAAAAGTAGTGACTACTCTTGAAAAGTAGTTTGTAGTCGCTAATTTTTAAAACAAGTAGTTGTAGCTAACCACATTTTCGACAAAGTAATTGTAGTTCGCTACAATAAAAAAGTAGTTTTTCCGACCTCTGGTCCGGACTTTCTTTTGAAAACTTGGGTCAACCCAGTCTGACCCGAAAGAGTCAAAACCTAACCCGAACTCGAAACATTGGCTGTCATTTCATCCGGATGGTAAAACTGAACTGCGCCTGCCAGGCACGTCAATCACCGTACCCAAGTCCTGATGGACTTTTAACACGCACAACCAGGAAGGTCCTCCTGCATGTGCTACGGTCATGGGAGCGCTGCCACCTGCTGACCACTTCATCCTCCCAAATGAATTGACGACAGAGGTCGAGGCGACATACAGTGGAGCCCAAACTTAGAGAACACCACCACAGAACACTTGGGGAGTCCACCTGAGTCGTCCGACAGCTTCGCAGCCGGAATCCAAAAGAGGAGAACAAGCCCTAGGCCTTAATCCGGGTTCCCACAACAAACTTTTGCTATAAGGAAAAGGCAGCTGACGTCACTGTTGGTTTGCAAAAAAAAACCTGTTCGTTCTTTATGACTCCTACTGTACACATGAGATGAGGCAGTTTGATTGGTCTACGTTAAACTGGTCTATGATATGATTGGCTTATGTCTCCATAACGATCCTGCAATGATCGCTATGACAAAAATGGTAGATTGGTTGATGGAACTGTTTATTTGTAAACATGCCCTTTCCTTATACCGCAGCTTCCGAACATTGAGTCCTATAAGGAAAGGGCATGTTTACAAACAAACACTTTCATCAACCAATCTACCACTACATTTTTGTCGTAACGATCATTGCAGGAATCCTCATGGCGATGTAGGCCAGTCATATCGTTAACCTGTTTAACGTAGACCAATCAAATCGCCCAATCTCATGTGTACAGTAGGAGTCATAAAGAACAAACAGGTTTTTCTTGCCATCCAACAGTAATTTAACCAACAGTGACGTCAGCTGCCCTTTCCTTATGGAAGGAGGAAACGACTGGCCTCATCGGCTCCTCTGGACAGTAAAATCTGATTATTCCACCCGATGCAAGACTAGGCGGAACTACTGAAGCTATTTCAATATCTATATATACACATAAAATAGTTTTGGTAATAGTTTAAGGCTGTTGGTCAGTGAGATCTCAAATTCCTCTCACTCATGTTAAACCAATGGGCATGGACTTTCTTATAATTTAAATATCTCATCAAGAAATTAATATTTTTAACTTCTTTTTTTTCTGTATAACTCTTTTTAAAGGATTTGTTTTTTTAGTTGTCAAAATATTTCTAAAATATATGCTTAATTTTATTTTTGAAGAGTTAAAATATTACCCGCGACTCGCCAGCTTCATTAAGATTTCGAGCACATAAAATATTAAATTAAGCATAGATTTTAGAACGTAACTGAGAAAAAGGGAGTTAAAAATATTCATTTTCTGAGGACATATTTGGAAAATATGAATTTATTCCACGCCCATAGGTTTAACATGAGCGACAGGGGTTTGCGATCTCAATGACCAATACCCTTAAGGTAGTTTTCAAATTCCCTGCTCAACAATGCGAAACTTTCTGACTCATTTTTAAACGTAAAGGCAGGCCTGACCAATGAAGCGATTTTGAATATAATAGCGTTTTCCATTTTTTGATAAATTACTTATCCAGTTATAAACGATTCTCGTCCTGCGACAAATAGTTTTTCCCCTTTCTCGAGCTGCCGCGTCGGGAATTCGGTTCAAAACGCCGACTTTGACAATATTTTCTGAAAGATCTTCAGCCTTTACCAAAAAGTGGAAAACGTCTTTGGATGCAAGGCCGAAACTAAGGGGGGGGGGGCAGTGGGGGCACATGCCCCGGGCGCCAGCAGAACTGAAGGTGGAGGGGGCGTCAAATGCAGGTTTTGTTCGTTGTTTGATATAGAAATGTATATATATATATATATGAAATTTGTAAAAAAAGCCTCGCAGCCGGAAAATCCAAAAGAAAAATGAACCAAATGCATTAAAATAGACAAATAGATAAAAAGATTCGTCTACAATACAAGATAGCAAATGAATAAAAAACGAACTGTTCTCTTAGGCTATTTTCTTTCTCCCATTCCAAATGTATCATGTCTATGCCGTCTATCATTTAAATCTCTTCCTGTGGTTTAGGAGAATCACTAAAATTTTTCAAGGTCAGTCCCTACTCGTGTCTGTATATGACACTGTTCAACGTCGTCAGGATACGGTACTGCACTGTCCAGCATGGATAATTGACAAATGATTCCCTCACTTTGATTTTCTATTAGATAAAAATATTCCATGAAGGCTGTTCTATTTTTTCCCTTTTCTCCCAGCGTGGAGCTTTCTTCTTTTTCCATTTTGTCATGGGCGAGGGGTGACTACCCTGGACAATAAACACAAATTGGAGGATGAATGCCCAAAGTAAAATTCTCAGTAAAATCTTTTTCTTTTAAGTATAGCCTTTGTAGAGGTACAGTAAAGAATCTCGTACAGCGCGCCATGGCTAGTAAAGCCGGAGCCGCCCCTGGCTTTATCTTCCAAAAAGTTTTTTACTCGTCTTTTTGCGAAAGTTTTGTAAGCGTTTTGCCGCCCTTGGCGGCAACTGGAATATGCCGACCTGTTAATTTTGCTGAAATTACTTTTTTATCCAGATCCAATCTAGTATTATTAGAGGGGCCGAGGTTGGACGACTGCCTTGAATACTAAAAACAAATAATATTTGAAAGAATAATTTGAAAATACACAAAATAAAACACTTTGTTAAAACTTTTTTTGAAAAAAAAATGTCATTTGTAGGGGTGCAGGGAGAAAACCATACCCAAGTTTCTATGACTAATAAAACCGCAGCCTATATCCTCCCAAATTATTTTCTCATCCTTTGGCCATTTCCAGATAAATTAAAAATGCTGCCATACCATTTGTTACAATTACTATTTTACATACAGGTCCGGCTTTAAAGGGCGCGAAGTTGGCTATTGCTAGTGACACTAAAAACTAAGGGGACGAAACATATGCAAGATAAAATAGTAACCTCTCCTCCCCTTTTTTCTTTCTTAAGAATATAGCATTTGTAGAGACGCAGAAAAGAACCTCGCACAGGGTGCCATGAATAATAAAGTCGTCTCTGCCAATATCTTTGCAAAAAAAAAATATATATATATATATATATTCGTCCTTTACCCCTTCTTACGGGTTTTGCCGCCCGCCCCATTCTTTTGCTGTAATTATTTTTTTAGATCCAGATGTAAATTTCCGGGACAAATATATCGTGTGCCCATGTAATAGTCAAGCTGAATTTCTTTTCGTTTTTAATATTATCATACTCTAAAACTGCACAATATCGATTATAATCAGTAATAAAGTCAAATGCATTCTAAATATCAGCTTTATGTAAACAGCATACCAAGTATGGGGTACCCCTAAATCAGGGGCCCCAGTGTCACGATCCAGATTTAGATTTATCAGATCTGATTTAATTAGACTCTGAATCTGTGTAATTAAATCGTCATAAAAGTCTTTAACAGTAACAGGGTTCCTTTCAGCTCAGATCCAAGTTTGAGTCTCACCCCAACCCTCCACAACCGTTCACAGTTCTAATAGAAAAGAAGACAAGGAAAAACATTTAAACATAACTAAAACATTTCTGGGAATAGCAAATGGTATAAAAAATATTCTATTTAAATTACATGAAAATTATGTAGTAATACTAATTAAAAAAAAAACTGCTAAGAAAATCCTTTGATCAAAAAATAATTTTTCTCGTTGAACTCAAAAGAGGATTTTGGGAGCCCTTTGGATGCGGGGCCCCTTGCGATTGAGACCATCGCGACCCCTTAAATTCCGCCCCTGAAAATATCAATAATTATACTTCCTAAGATAAAAACCTGTATAAAGCGGAATATTTTTCGGTTCCTTTCGATTCCATTTTCACGGTTTTAATGAATCAGTATTTGACAAAGCTAATTACTTAGTTCAGTATTACAGATTATCTGATTATATACTTTAAATTTTAGAAACTTAGAAAAAATTCGCTTTAGAAATTTTCTTTTCGGAGGAGGGGGCGGGGCGCCAAAATCCATGTTTGCCCCGGGCGCCAAAAAGGCTAGTTTCGGCACTGTTTGGATGACATAGTTTCTGAATAAGAACACCTGCCCATTTCATGCGTTTCCAAACAAAAATAAATTCAAAAAGTGTGTCCTTTGGATTTCAGAGAAGCCTTAATGTTTTGTAAACCTCTATACCCCTAGCCAAAACCTAAAATCAAAATGGTATCGTCATATCTTAACTATCGAGGCTAACGAAAAAGGCAGGCTACCGCGGTGCATTCCACTTATCTTTTTTTACAGACCGCTAGAGTGACGTGATGCTCTTTTCGTACACCTTCATTGGTGCATTCGAGCATCACGTGACTCTGGCGGTCTGTAAAAAAAGATACTCGTAAAGCACCGCGGTAGCCTTTCTTTTTCGTTAGCCTCGTTAACTATACATGGATCGTCTGTCAAAAAATAAAAATAAAAAATGCAATATTTGCGCGTTTTCGCAAACAAAAAAATTTGTTTATTACTATTTACTAAAAAAGAATTAATTTTTCCGAAAACAAAACAGTCAAACGATTTGGATTTCTAAAATGGATCATCTTTGGAGTATTCGAAGGAAAACGAAAATATATACATGAATTGTAACCTATGAACTTTGTACAGAGAAACATAAATTGTTTGGTGCTGACATCTAGTAGCTAAACCCATAAGTAAATGTTCAAAGAGAGATTTGTTGATAAAATATAATTGTTTGGTGCTGCCACCTAGTGACTTAAATCAGACGTAACTGATTATTTTCAAAAGCAGTTTGCTGATTGCTAATAATTAACAATAGAGAAAAGTCAAGCATAGATTATGAAAATTTTTTTCAGAATATCGTAACGAAACTTTCGGAAAGGTACTCAATTTTTTTTTCTGTAGTCCTGTATATGATCAATGGATTTATATATATATATTACATAATTTTTTTTAAAGAAAACGCATAACATTGTTGGAAAGGTCACCTTTAGCAATTTCTGCCAATAGACGAAAATGTACACGAATTTTTTTTGTACAACCCTGTTATCTGAAGATTTCTATACACACCACATATTAAGCTAAAATTTAATTCATATTAAAAAAAAACGCACTTCCAGCAATTACCATTCATAAACGGCAATGTATATAAAATTATTTTTAGTATACAAACATCAGAGGCGGATTAACCACCTACTGGGCCCCTAGGCTTAACACACTGCCCCCCCCCCCCGTCCTGCTCTATATGTATATACATTGACATACAACATATATATATATATATTATATATATATACAAACATACCAAACACACATATACATATATATATATATACATACATATTTTTTAGGACAAAAAAAAAAAAAAAAAAAAAAAAAAGGTCACAAACTTAGCGCCGGGCCCTTAGTCTGTTGGGCCCCTCGGCTTCAGCCTACTCAGGTTATTTGGTAATCCGCTTCTGACAAACATGCTTTAGTGCACTAAATATGATTTAGCTGTTAAATGCATTACACAATTTAAGATCACCCTTAAGAAATTCGCTCCCATTGACAGTAATGCTTTCGAATTTTTGTGTAGCCGCGTATGGAATTTATATACAGCGTGCAGCAAGCAAAAATTTAGTTAAATTTAAAAATGCAAACCAAAGTGGAAAACCTAGTTCCAGCCTTTATCGCTCATAGACAGTACTACAACCTAATTATTTTGTGTGTCCCTGTTAATGAAAGATAAATGATACGCTATATTCTGCAGTAAGAATCTTGTAATGCACCTCAGTAACGTATATAAATTTCATTATGTTTGAAACAACGTAAAATCATTAAAATAGGCTGCAAACGATTTTTCCCCGTAGACCATTGCGTAACTGAATTATTTTGTATAATCCTATCAATTAATGATAAATACTTTGCACTCCATGTTCTATAGAAAATATCTAAGTGCACCTCATAAATGCATATTATGTTTGAAATAGTATAACATCATTAAATGCACTGCAAACGATTTTTTTCCATAGACCATAATGTAACGGAATTCTTTGAGTCCTTCTGTAAAACAAACTATGGAACATGTCATGGTAAATCGCAATAACGCAGAAATCGAAATATATTTATGAGAGGAAATACACTGCAAATCTTTATACACTTTTCAGAACACTTATTTTGTCACCTTTTTTAGTACACTTTGAAGCGCACTTTTCGGAACAGTTTTTAGAATACTTCTGAGAACATTTCTTTTGTTCAGCACACTTTCAAGTGCCCTTTTAGAAAGCGATGATTTCATAAGTGTGCCCAAATGTGTTCCCAGTCTGTTCTCAAATGTGTTCCCAAGTTTAGATTTAACAAATATCCTGAGCAGAACACTTTCTTTATAGTGGAGCATATTCGGAACACATTTCAATACACATTAAGGTAACTGGAACACTTTTTTGAATCAAAGTGTTCCAAATGTGTTTGCTTCCAGTGTGTACAGGGAATTTGCAGTGTATACTTTGATTGGATGCTATGAGAGCACGGACAACCAGACGAACCGAATTCATAAACACTTTTCGATTATGTTGCAAAGTGTTAAAATTGATGAATTTGGGTGTAGAAATGAATTGTGAAACCAAACAGATGTTGATCTCCCGCACTCTGTTTCTATGACGCCTTAGGATAGAAATCTGCTTCTGATTAACCCAGAGGTTTAACCCTTTAGGTTTTCCTTATTTTCAATTTCTTGATCCGGAATTCGCCTTGATATGAAATTCCTTGCAAATGATAAATACTGTTCTTCACAAATTGTTTCGATGAAATCAGGAGCTCTATTAGATAGACTTTTTTCGGTCATTTTCTCCCAGAGGAGTTGAAGAAAGCAGCTTGTGAAAGTTTCTGATGCCTGTACAAATTTTTGTACGGAGGGCCAAAGTTTCAGCCAAGTATAAGCCAAAATCAAGTGGCGCTTCTATTTTGCCAGAAAACATTTTGAAATCTCAACAAGTGCTTTAGACGGCCTTTTTAACCCTTTCCAACATAGTTCAAAACTGTTTATGAATTCGGTTTGTTGTCTGTCTGTCTGTCCGTGCTCTACCTCGCGTAAATATATCCTGATAGTCATTCAATTGATATATGTTATAGAGGTTTACTATAGCATGTTCGGTATTGAAAATGAAGTGTGTAGCACTTATACTTTTTTTACAGGGGCACTCAAAAGAATGCCGTTACATTACGGTCTACGGGAGAAAATCCTTTGCAGTGCATTTTAATGATGTGACACTATTTCAAATATATTGAAATTGGCATACATCACTGAAATACACTACAAGATGCTTACGTATAGCACTTATTTTAGTTTACAGGGAAACTGAAAAGAATTCCATTACATTATGGTTTAATGTGGAAAATTGTTTGCGGCGCATTTTAATCATGTTACACTATTACAAACATAATGAAATTGATATCAATTTCTGAGATGTACTAAGACTTGCTTTCTGTAGAATATTGTAGTGTAAAGATTTTTTTCTTTCATATACAGTGCCACACAAAAGTATTCTTTTACATAATGGTCTACGGGGAAAAATTGTTTGCAGCATATTTTAATTTTAATAATAATTTGGCGATATTTTGCCAAATATTGACTTAGCTATAACTGACTAATTTGGAGACACTCTCATTCAAATTCAATATTGACGAGAACTGGGAATGACTCTTCTGTAATCAGGTTCCACTCATTTTACCTTCGTGTCTTCCAGTAAAATTAGCGAAAAAAAAACAAACAAACTAAGGAATAGGGAGGCTATCTATTCCTGCCTGAGCAGGCCATAAGGACTTTTCGAAGTTGTGCTGCACATCGTATCCTGTTGCAACGAAGGGTGCTCGCATCCAGGTAACCCGACGATTCGCAAGCAGCTAACGAAAATATATTCATTTTATCGGCGATGTAATAGCGAATTTCGATGTATTAACATATATGAGATAGAAGAAAGTTTTGGGATTGGCACATCAAACTAGTTTTTCGAGCAATGTGGCAGGAGGTGTTCGATTTTTTTTCTTTAATCGACGGAACCTTATAACAACAGACACTAAAACTTAGTGTTTTTATGTATACCAGAAAATAAAATCTGAACCTTTTCAGTATTTGTTGTATCGGGTGTTTCCGAGGCCGGCGCAACCATCGGCAAACTGGGCGACTCCCAGGGCCCCGCGGCAATTGGGTTCTTGTTAGGGGCTCCGAGCCTCTTTTATACAATTTGAAATAACTTTGTGTAAAATAATAATACTTTTGCTCTAGATTTGTTAATAAATATTTGTACATGGGGAAAAAAAGTGAGTATTCACTTTATCTTTTACAGCCCAGAGATGATTGTATAAATTTGATGATCGTAAAAGAAAAGTGAATTTAAAAAACAAATATTTAAAATATTGCATGTCTCTGTGTATAAAATAATAATACTTTTGCTCTAGATTTGTTAATAAATATTTGTACATGGGGAAAAAAAGTGAGTATTCACTTTATCTTTTACAGCCCAGAGATGATTGTATAAATTTGATGATCGTAAAAGAAAAGTGAATTTAAAAAACAAATATTTAAAATATTGCATGTCTCTGTGTATAAAATAATAATACTTTTGCTCTAGATTTGTTAATAAATATTTGTACATGGGGAAAAAAAGTGAGTATTCACTTTATCTTTTACAGCCCAGAGATGATTGTATAAATTTGATGATCGTAAAAGAAAAGTGAATTTAAAAAACAAATATTTAAAATATTGCATGTCTCTGTGTATAAAATAATAATACTTTTGCTCTAGATTTGTTAATAAATATTTGTACATGGGGAAAAAAAGTGAGTATTCACTTTATCTTTTACAGCCCAGAGATGATTGTATAAATTTGATGATCGTAAAAGAAAAGTGAATTTAAAAAACAAATATTTAAAATATTGCATGTCTCTGTGTATAAAATAATAATACTTTTGCTCTAGATTTGTTAATAAATATTTGTACATGGGGAAAAAAAGTGAGTATTCACTTTATCTTTTACAGCCCAGAGATGATTGTATAAATTTGATGATCGTAAAAGAAAAGTGAATTTAAAAAACAAATATTTAAAATATTGCATGTCTCTGTGTATAAAATAATAATACTTTTGCTCTAGATTTGTTAATAAATATTTGTACATGGGGAAAAAAAGTGAGTATTCACTTTATCTTTTACAGCCCAGAGATGATTGTATAAATTTGATGATCGTAAAAGAAAAGTGAATTTAAAAAACAAATATTTAAAATATTGCATGTCTCTGTGTATAAAATAATAATACTTTTGCTCTAGATTTGTTAATAAATATTTGTACATGGGGAAAAAAAGTGAGTATTCACTTTATCTTTTACAGCCCAGAGATGATTGTATAAATTTGATGATCGTAAAAGAAAAGTGAATTTAAAAAACAAATATTTAAAATATTGCATGTCTCTGTGTATAAAATAATAATACTTTTGCTCTAGATTTGTTAATAAATATTTGTACATGGGGAAAAAAAGTGAGTATTCACTTTATCTTTTACAGCCCAGAGATGATTGTATAAATTTGATGATCGTAAAAGAAAAGTGAATTTAAAAAACAAATATTTAAAATATTGCATGTCTCTGTGTATAAAATAATAATACTTTTGCTCTAGATTTGTTAATAAATATTTGTACATGGGGAAAAAAAGTGAGTATTCACTTTATCTTTTACAGCCCAGAGATGATTGTATAAATTTGATGATCGTAAAAGAAAAGTGAATTTAAAAAACAAATATTTAAAATATTGCATGTCTCTGTGTATAAAATAATAATACTTTTGCTCTAGATTTGTTAATAAATATTTGTACATGGGGAAAAAAAGTGAGTATTCACTTTATCTTTTACAGCCCAGAGATGATTGTATAAATTTGATGATCGTAAAAGAAAAGTGAATTTAAAAAACAAATATTTAAAATATTGCATGTCTCTGTGTATAAAATAATAATACTTTTGCTCTAGATTTGTTAATAAATATTTGTACATGGGGAAAAAAAGTGAGTATTCACTTTATCTTTTACAGCCCAGAGATGATTGTATAAATTTGATGATCGTAAAAGAAAAGTGAATTTAAAAAACAAATATTTAAAATATTGCATGTCTCTGTGTATAAAATAATAATACTTTTGCTCTAGATTTGTTAATAAATATTTGTACATGGGGAAAAAAAGTGAGTATTCACTTTATCTTTTACAGCCCAGAGATGATTGTATAAATTTGATGATCGTAAAAGAAAAGTGAATTTAAAAAACAAATATTTAAAATATTGCATGTCTCTGTGTATAAAATAATAATACTTTTGCTCTAGATTTGTTAATAAATATTTGTACATGGGGAAAAAAAGTGAGTATTCACTTTATCTTTTACAGCCCAGAGATGATTGTATAAATTTGATGATCGTAAAAGAAAAGTGAATTTAAAAAACAAATATTTAAAATATTGCATGTCTCTGTGTATAAAATAATAATACTTTTGCTCTAGATTTGTTATTAAATATTTCTACGTGGGAAAAAAAAAGTGAGTATTAACTTTATTTCTTACAGCCCAAAGATGATAGTATAGATTTGATGACCGTAAAAGTAAAAGTGAATTTAAAAAATTAATATTTCAAAGAAATTAGGAATAATTTTTCACATTAAATGTGAAAGAATATTTTTCCCACATTTTATTTACTATTCTACAATATATAGAATTTAAAAATAATTTTTATTAGTGTAGTGTTGCAGTTAGAAATGTTGGGTCCCGCTAAGTGTTTTCCCAAGGCCCCGCGCAATATTGTTCCGCCGAGTCTGAGTGTTTCAAAAGTAAAACACAATTAAAAGAAAAACAGCAAGGAAACAAAAAACAAGATATATAGTTCGGAGAGGCTTGTGGATTGCAGATTGTTATTCTCCGTAATAGGGTATTTCAAAATCTCGACAGGTCGCTACTGCAAAAGAAAACAATAAGAGGTGATCATTGTAAAATAGATATTTTTCCAGCGACTGCTCAATGTGTTCCCTTCTGCTAAAAAATACAACATAATATATAATAAATTACAAGTTTAAAATTACTTCACATCAGTAAATGAGTATGTTGGATTGAGAGCAACATCTATCGTCTTACATCTATAGGAATCGCTTATACAATATAACAATTCTTAAAGTTTCAATATTTAATTAATTTAAAAGCAACTAATTAAACGTTCAAACATTTTACTAATGTAACTTTTAAGTTGTTTTCCGTCAAATCTTGATGGGTACTATCTAGTTTCGTTACAAGTCCTTATTTATTTTATGTTCAGCCTCTGCTGTAGGGCGTTTTACAGTGCCGGTTAATATTTGGAAATTCCTCTATAATCACGGGATTTTAGACAGCCCCACAACACGACCTAAGGTCATGATCCTAAAATACCCCGTTTAGATTGGATATTTAAGATATCTTAGACCGCCATTTTAGAGGTGGTACACCCTGGAATTACAGAACCTGTTCGCACCTCAAAACACATCTAAGATGAACTTCCTTGTGTCTGAGAGCTGAACAAATGTAAAATGTGCGCATGCGCATAAGTTAAATCGAGCATCACCAGCGAATCCGTTAAAGCAAGCCTCCACAGTCCACAGCCAATCTGAGTGGGTGGTAGTGGCTGTATCTAGCCATAAAAAGTTCGAACTCACTGAGGGAGTTTGTGGAACTTAACTTCCACCACAGAGTTCAGAGAATAAATAGAGATGAAATGTTTACGTTTGGCGTGACGCTGAAAATACAACCCTAAAGCCGGCCCAAACAACTGGCGGCTTGAATTTGAAATCCTCTCCCAGTCCAATGAATCCAGTCCTTGTTCCACGTGCAGCCTCTCTCTGTTCAATGAGGTCAGTCCTTGGGCCTAATGATTTGAGCAATAACTGGCTTCATATTGCAAGCCGATTTTACGATTCCCTGCCTCTCTATTTTTGTTCGTTACTCTGTGAACTCCCACAGAGAGTTCGGCAGTCTGAGATATCTTAAATATCCGATCTGAAATGAGTATTATTTTGTACAGTGTAACGGTTGGAGAGTGTTTATAGGTATACTACGGTATCCATGACAATACCTACAGCAGCGCCCTCGCTCTCTACTGTCGAGATTTCGAACTATTTTTTTAATGCCATACAAAATCCCATATCACGGTGAATAACAATCCGCAAACTAGAAGTGTCTCCAACTCATGTATTTTTTTTTTCTTTTTTTCAATCGGGTTATCCTTTTCAGACTCACCTGAGGATCCGGCACACAGGGTCTCGGCAAGTGCCATCAGTTCGAGTTCGTTTCCCATCAAGACGTCGACTCGAGGCAGAACTCTCAGGAGGGGCTCTTTGAAATCTTTACACACGTACGAGGCAGACAGGCTCAGGCCGAAAATCTGAGAGGAAAAAAATAAATAAAAAAACGTGCGAAAATAAACATTTTAAAATATAACTACCGTTCCACTCCGATCTCGTGTTAACATCAGTGCTTAATTTGCGTCGGAGCTCAACTCCAGTACTTTTTTATTTTCAGTAACTATTTAAATATTAGCCGGAGCTCTCAGGAGCTAATAGATATTGCGCCCCGGAGCCTACCAGAACATTGTTGTATGTTATATATTGCTGGCTGATAAAAGAAAAAAAAAACTTGGCGAGTATTTGAAGATTTTTTGAAAAATCCCCTTATAACTGTTTTGTTAGAAAAAGTACGCTTTAACCCTTTATATCCTGAATTAATTTTCCAGCTACTTTTTAGATGCTCAGAATCCTCGATTATTCCCACCAGTTATTTTTTTTTTTTGTAAAGTTTTCCTTATCTAATCATAGCATTTTGCGATTCAATTAGGTGAAAATTTGAAAAACCGGTGGTGACAGATTAAAAATTCTATAAAAGACGCTCGTCGCGAAGCGGTTAAAGTGGTACTTATAAGTACCGTCAGGATAAAAAGGGTTAAGTTTTGCAAATAATGTATGAAATACCAAATATGTGGATGGAGGGGACAGGGGATACGCTACGGTAGTTAGTGCTGCAAAAATATTAGGCCACCTGTACTTTTTTGTTGGAAATTAACCCCTGGTTAACGTTAACCTATTAGGTGATGCCTCATATACTACCTGAAATAATGATAGGAAAACGATTTTCACCATCAATAGACGTCCGATGATGACGTTTTAGTAAATTGTCTCCTTCGAATTTGAGTATTATTTTGTAAAAAAATGACACAAGTAGAACTTTCAAAGTTTACAGGGTTTCTTATAAATAGGGCAGTTGCAATTGACGTCATACTGGAGGTCACACACTACAAATAGGCAGTTCTGATTAGTGGAACTACCCTGACCTCCAGTTGAAGCGCGATCTACGTTATACACGGCCGGTGCATGACGTTTAAAACGTCACATGCAGTGGATCATTTTTGCACGGTGATTGGTGCTCCCCATTTTGCACCAATCGCCGTAAAAAATTATCCACTTTATGTGACGTTTAAAATGTCATGCACCGGCCGTGTATAACGTAGGTCGTGGTTGAAGTAGAATAATTGATCAGCTGATTGCATTGCAACTTCCCTATACTTCAAATGGGAGGAAATAATTTTTAAAAACGTCTTTGTCGGACGTGTACTTTTTGATGGTGAAAACTGTTTTCTGATCTTTATTTCAGGTAGTATGAGCCACATTATCTAATAGGTTAACATTAGATTTTACGAACGATCGGAGTGGAACGGTGAAGCGTTCATTAACAAAAAGTACATTAAGAAAAAAAAAAGACGCTTAAGCGAAATCTTAATGTCGAATTTGTATTGAATAAAAAGAGTTTTCATCCTTTAGTCTTTTACAAGTATCCTATGAAATAAAAAATAAAATAGACCATAGGTTCCCAACGGGGGCGGTAGCAGGTCCAGAGACAAATGGGGGGGGGGGGGCGTGGCGTACCTAATTATTTAGGAAATTAATAGAATAAAATTAGCTGACTTCCTCCCACCGGCCCGTGATAAAAACTTTAAATATAAGTTTAAATGAAAATCTATAACAATGAACCTAGAGCTGCAGGGCCCGACTAGCAAATTTTTGTGCTCAACAGCCCAAGACACTTTCAATTTCTCGTGCCTCCCTAGATTGGTTGATTTACTGATGCTAGTTTTTTACATATTACACACTTATTCGAAAAATGTCAACTCAAAAAATGAAGTTTTCTGGAAAATTGAAAAACGGTTCCAGGAATAAAAATAAAATACTTTTCTATTGAAATATACTTTTAACCATAGATTGAGATATATTTTTATCATTTCATCGTATTAATATCTCAAATATCACATTTTTTCAGTTGTGTCACTTTTCGAATAAATGTGCAATATGATAAAATTGACTGACTTTTGATAAATACAGAACACCAATTAATTGCTAGAAAATACTGATAAGAAGTGTACTTATGAATGATGTTAGTTATTGATATTAAACGATGGAACCAAACTGATACTGATTGGAAACAAAAGTCCTAAACGTATTCAAACAACTTCTATTTTAAATTCTAATTTCGTGCCCAGGGCACAGGCCCGTGCAATAGTCAGGGCCTGTAGAGCAGGCGGCCCCAAATCGAATTTCTTTTATGAATTCTAAACATTCGCCGTGAAACACCAGGTAAACGCTACCACTTGCGAAGGAATTTTTTTATTATTATAGCGGGCTAAAAAATTGTAACCGCAATGCTTTCATGATGATGCAGTGATGGAGCAGTGACGCACTATTTGGGATTTGGGCGATTGTCACCCATAAATTTTAATAGTATTCTTCGCCTTTAAGAAAATCTCAGAAATTCTGTCCATAAATAAGACAAAGAATACTATTTAAATTTAGCGGGGTGTCAATTGGTTCTCTGGTGCGCCATTGTTCCATCACTGTGTCAAAAAATCGCTGCGGAACGCAAAAAATTGCATTAAAAATCCTTAAACATTCAAAAATCGCGGAGTGCAAAATTTGTTATATTATGCCGCTATTGAAAATTTGCTACTGAAATCGAATTCCGTATTTTTAACAACATGTAATTCAAAAGATGTCAGAGAGATTGCGACAGATGCCTGAACAGAGATTTCTAAATGAACCTGTGGTTTGAATCTCCTCAAGAAATTCGTTTATTCTGAATGAAAGTAATAGAAATCATTGTAGTAAAGTCATTATTTTTTATATCTATCTATAAATCCGTTGAAAATTTAATTTATTTAAACGTAAGCAGTGGCAATTTTTGTATTCCAAAATGTCTGATGTAAAATTGATGTATCTTGAACTTATACTTCAATTTCAAGAAATTAAAAATTTAATTTAAATTTAAACTGTAAAATGTTTAAAAAAATTCATTTTTTTATTGAAAAAATGCCAATTTTAACATAAATTTAATTTTTAATTGCTTGAAATTGAAGTATAAGTTCAAGATACATACATTTTACATCATTATCAGTTTTGTTTGTTATTTTTGAAGCAATATTTTTTCTACAACCTTGCGCCCAGTGGATACCAGACAAAAAAGTTTTTCATTATTTTTTTAAATTTAAACTTATTTTAAATAATTAAATATGAATTGTACAACATTGAAATAATTATGTTAAATCAAGCAGATATTGTCCTATTAGTGGTAAAAATTTCATTTTATTGTGTGTTATATGAAATCAGATATAAAATAAAATGTGACATGATGCAAAGGAGGAAAAGTAAGACTCCTGAGACCCCTTAACGTGGGCATTGTACGGATTGTAGACGATATTTCCTCACCATCACATCTACCTGAACGGGTTATTTGTTCGCCCATTATTTTATCATGGACAACATTTTTAGATCCAGTTTCTCTTTCAAGTTTTAATCATGCCAAAAGTAGGAAGTGGCAGTAAAAATTAATACTTTTATTGAAAACGGAAAAGAAAGCAACAGGAAGAAGAATTTATCAAATCGCAGCAAAAGACTTTGTTGAAACACTTTCGCGTGAATTCTGTTACAGATAATACAGAATTGGAGTTAGAAACGGAACAGACTTTACAATAAGATCCCTAAAGTTTCAGTCATGCTTTACAGTGAGATCCTTCAACTTCCAATCAAGTTTCATAGTCAGGCCTTTCAGATTTTGACGAGTTCGCTAAGAAATCACTACTTGTATAACTAATCTACGTAGAACGTTGTGTTATATACTAAAACCTTCCCTGAAAAATTATCTCTCGAACAGTGCAAGTTCCATCAAAATCCATTCGGCAGAACTCGAGTTATAAAGGAACGGAACGAAATTTCTGTTTGTGTTTTATATATATAGCAGATTATGTGAGATAGGTCTGTCAATTGTAAATTGTCGTGAACAGTGCTATGATAATGTAGCAAATATGCGTGATCAAAGGGCGTTCAAGCTAAAATATTAGAAATAAATTCAAAGCATTGTTCGTTCTATGTGGATGTCACTGCTGGAATTTAGTATTAGGAGATATGGCCAGACCATCTGTTATTGCAAAATCATTCTTCAGAATTATTCAACAGATAAACATTCTTTTTTTTCTGCTTCTACTCAAAGATGGTGCATATTTAAAAAACGTGTAACGCTACATTAACGGTTAAACCGCTGTCTGATACGAGGTGGGAATATCGAGTATAGAGCATTAAGGCTATTCGTTTTCAAATTGGGGATGTTTATGATGCGTTAGTAAAAGTTTCTGAAACGTCAAATGTTTTGAAAAGTAGGACAGAAGCAACTGCATTGACAAAAAAGATGAAAAGATTTCAATTACTTACGATACTGTGTATCTGGGAAGACATCTTGGCAGAATTCAACCATGTTAGCAAAATAATGCAACGTTTTGTCATGAAAAACGACCCATGCTTTGCAATTATAAGAGAATATGCTTCAATATTTAAAAGACTATAAAGAAAATGGTCTTTCTAATGCTCAAGTATCAAAGAAAGAACTAGCTGAAGAGCTAGAAATGAATCTTGGAGCAATAACTTTTTCACCTGTATTATCAATTCTCAGAAAAAAAGTATTCAATTTTCATATGAAGCTGAAGCTGAACAAATTCATGATCCGGAAAAGAAATTTCAAACAGAGTTTTTTAATGTCCTTTTTTATCAAGTCACATTGTCGACAAAGAAGTGTTTTTATCAGATGAAAACATTTAATTGACCATTTGGGGTTTTTTTCGACCTAACGCAGATCCATAATATGCCTGATGCTGACTTAATAATTAGTCGGATGAGCCAATCCCAAAACATTCTTCTATCTGATACATGTTAATACTTCAAAGTTCGCTATCACAGTGCCAATAAAATCAATATTTTTCGTCATTCTGTTGTACGCCAGCTGCTTGAGAATTGTCCGATTACTTGGATGCGCAGCACTCTTTGCTGTACGAGCAGCCGATTAACAACACAACTGCAAAAAATCGGGAAAATAGCATAAAAATCGCTATCGCAGCTTCCCCTTCTGGCGGAATATTCCCAAATTCAACTAGAGCCTGTTGGCCGTAGCCAAAAACATATAAATGATTTTGGTTCAATTCTATTCCTAATTTCATACACCTTTAGAAGATACAATAATGAAAATGGAACAAAAATTCCTATTTCAGAGCCCTCTTCCGGCGGAATATCCCGAAATTCATCTGGGACCTACTGGTCATACCCAAAAACATATAAATGAAATTTGGTTTATTTCTATGCGTAACTTCATACACTTTTCGATCATACAAAGAGGTAACATAGACGAACACACAGATCCCTAAAATGTGTAAATCCGTCGAAAACCGGAAGTAGAAAATTTTTTCGAAAACAATACTTTCTTCTATTACAGGTAGAAGAAAGTAAATAAGTGCAATGACCTACAAATTTTGATGGATGACGTAAGTTCTTTAGAATTATTCACAGAATATAAAAGTTTATGTCGCACAATTCTAAGTGATGTAAATTCTCCATTGGAAACATTATAATAATTGTTCAGCCATAGATTTCAGCAGAATATTTTTAGTCACTTTTACTGTAACCGTTGCTTCAGAAGAACGCTCTTTTTCAAAGTTAAAACTTTAAAAAACTTATTTAAGATCAACTATGCTTGATGAACACCTCACCTGCTTTTGCTCTTATTCTGATTCAAAACGATTTGGCCAATTCTATAAATTTTTTAGAACTAATAGATAACAGTGCTGCCAAAAAGAACAAGAAAAATTGCTTTATGATGAATAAATAGCTCATTTAGTACATTCCACCTGTTTCATTAATAAAAGGTGTTTTACAAATTCTGCTTTGAAATTTCTTTATGTCGATTTTGACTGTTCGGGTGGGTGCTGTTGCGGAAACGAAGTTTAGTTCATAGATTATCTTGCTATGTGTGTGGCAAAAAAATCTCATCCAACGTGCTATGGGAAATGGTTTAAAATAAATTTTAAAATAAAAGTATTATCTTATTTTACTTACTATATATGATACTAAAACCTGGATATTCAGGTGAACTGATATTTATTCTGAATACTTGATGGGATATGAAAGTAAACCATTATGATTATCATGAATATTGATGTGCATGAGGAATTTGATTTTTTTATTTTAAGTATAAAAGTTTTATGTTGCATTTTCTACAGCTTTTTGCATTAAAGAGTGCGTGCTAATTCACCAATTCACCCTTGTGATATGTTTTGTACAATCTGTACTGTATTTAATATTTTATATCAGTTAAAAAAATCAGAAAAAGGGCCGCCAAAATATATTTTGCCCAGGGCCGCCAAAGTCCTAAGCACGGCCCTGGATACGGACCCCGATAGGGTTTTTCTTTCGGGAGGCTAGGGGGGCTTAGCGGATGGCAAAAATGTCTTCCTCTGGTCGCCCCCTTTCGAACGACACCTCCCCCGATCCCATGCGCCCCTTAGCCCCAGAGGAGATATAAGCGAAAGGTCGTGCGAACAAACACACAGACAAACAAGCGTTTACAGGATTTAAATAGAATGGACAACATAGTTAGTTTAATAAATTCCGAAACACAGGGCCAGATGACGAGCTCGTCATCTTGCCCCGGACTGCCTGTTTAAAAACATTCGTTTTCATTGCCATGAAGGAAGGTGATTAATTGACATTTATTCATGGTAATAGGTAGTATTTAAACTAAGTTACTCATAAATATTAAAGAGAAACGATATATCTTACCTGTATCTGTAGCAGAGCTTATTTACACATGCATAAAAGTTATAACGTGGCAGCGGAAAACAATCAAAGCTTCACAACTGACACAAAAATGGCGATTTCAGCGTCTCTATAGTATTGTTTAACGAACGGCCGATAGGAGAGTCAGTAGTGTCCGGTTGATGCTGCCACCTAGCGGAAAACGGAAAAATTAAGACATTCGTCATCTTGCCCCACGCTTCATCTTACCCCGGTCTCCCCTAACAAAAAGGCGTAAAAATTGAAGCCATGCATGTGAGACTTACCCGTTGGGCATGTCACTTGATAGAGTAGGACGTACAATTTCCAATTTGTTTAATTTGAATTTTGAGGTAAGAGAGATGGGTGCTGTTGATGATCGTGATAAATGACCAAACAATTTATTTTTTCGTACAGGTAAAATAGTGTTTTTCAGAGACAACTGATGGCCACTCACCAAAATTTGGGATGAACTTCGTTTTGGCCCTACAAATGAAGATTCGATGAGTCCCTCAAAAAATAAAGTTGTTTTACTATGTTTTTTTTTTTTTGGGGGGGGGGGCAAAAAGGAGAAATTTTAACTCAGAGGGGGGGGGGGGAACTCAACTTTTTTTGAAGTCGGTCAAGTGGAGTATCGTTTATTATGTATTTTAAATTCTGAATAGATTTAATATTCCACTCGATCTATTTTTAAAAAGTTGAGTTCAACCCCTTCCCCCCCCCCCCCCCACGAGCTAAAGTGCCCTCTTTTGCCCTCCAAACCATAGTAACACATGGGCTGATAAGTTCCCGGTCTAATAAAGAAAACACAACTTTTTAACAAAGCTTTATAACTTTAATAAATAACATAACTTTAATAATAAATAATAATAATTTAATAATAATAATAATAATTTAATAATAATAATAATAATTTAATAATAATAATAATAATTTAAAAATAATAATTTTATCATAATAATTTAATAAAAATAATTTTAAAAATAATTTAATAATAATAATTTTATAATAATAATTTAATAAATGATTAATAATAATAATTTAATAATAAATAACATAATTTTATAACGAAAAAGCTCCAAACAGTGCTCAGAACTCGTTATTATTTTTGGTCAAAAGTCAACACGCGCGGCAGCCACTTTGACAACAGCTTTTTCATAGACAAATGTTCATTCAAAATAAAACCTACACGTTCCTTGGATATCTTCAGAGTCTGAGCTATCTCCTGCAACTTCACTTTAAGGTTCCCCAAAACGATTTTGTGGACTTTTTTTATGTTTTCCGGAGTAACCACCTCTTTTGCGTGGTGCATCACTGGTGTCCGTACGACCACGTTTAAATTCAGCAAACCAGTCAATAATGGTTGATTTACCTGGTGCAGTGTCCGGATAACGCTTATCTAGCCAAGCTTTTGTTTGAACGGTATTTTTTCCCCATCAAATAACAATTCTTGAAATTCTTGTTATCCATTTTTTTGTTTATCAACAAAGTCGTTCAATTAAAACCACTCTAACGTTTTATCCACACGGCGAATCATATGGCATTTTTTCTACTACCTTTTAAAGGTTAGTATTTACTAAAAAAAAAAAAAAAAAATCGGTTCGGCGATTGCAACGCCATCTGTGTGCCAGACCGGGAACTTATCAGCCCATGTGTTAAGACAACTTTATTTTTTGGAGAATTATCAAATCTTCATTTCTAGTATCAAAACGACCCCACCCGCCAAAAAAAAAAACATGGTTAAACAACTTTATTTTGGGGGTGCTTATCGGATCTTTATTTTTAGGGTCAAAATGAAGTTCTGTCGTCTATTACTCAATTTGTGGTCTATTTTACATGTACTATACTTACTTATCTTTATCTATACACATACTTACGATTGTAAGTCATTGTAAGTATGTCACAAATTAAATAATAACTTACAATGATATTCACTTCAAAACTATTTTTATTTCTCCGCCCATATTTATGCACTTATATCCCCGTTTTATCAGTGCCCCAACACCAGCTGCATGCAATTCTTTGGGTTGCTGTCTCAGCCACATTAGGACTTCAAGTTGAACCTTTTCATCATCTGTGAACATCAACTTGCAACTTCTTCAACATCCACCATGCAGCTTCGACTTAGCCCCAAGCGATTTTCATCTGTTTAGTCTACTAAAAAACCATCTTGGAAGCAAGATGATGTTCACAGAGGATGAAAAGGTTCAACTTGAAGTCCTAATGTGGCTGAGACAACAACCCAAAGAATTGTATGCAGCTGGTTTTGGGGTACTGATAAAACGGTGATATAAGTGCATAAATATGGGTGGAGAATAAGTTCAGAAATAAAAATAGTTTTGAAGCGAATATCATTGTAAGTTATTAATTAATTATCTTTTGTGACTTACTTAATGACTTACCCTCGTACTTATCCAAGGAAATTGTATTTTACCATTTAACCTTTTGCTTCCATGCACCAACTAGTGGATACATGCTATGAAAAGGGCTACAACCGATGTATCCGGTATAGTGTCTAGTAGATTCATAATCAAAACTCTGGGATTGAAGCATGCGCTAAAATAAATTCATCTGGAAGCGAAGGAATTAAATTGCACATTTAATTAGTTTTGTGAAGTTTCACCTGGATTATACACGCATCCCTGTTCTTGTGCACAAACACAGACGACGACAAGCCAGCTGAGTTTTATTGAAATGTGATTGTTTTGAGAGGAGGAGGAGGAGCCATTTATTAGTTTGCAAGGATAGGGTCTCGCAAAAGTTCTTCCACAAGAATTCGCTTTCGCAAGGAACGGTACTGTTTAAGGGTAAGGTGGTTTTATTTATTTATTTTCATGTCTGCAGTCGGCTCAAAACTGACCTGTCTGGGTCGTCTGCCAGTTCGAACATGATATTGTGAGAGTGGTTGAGCAAGTAGTTGGCCAGAAAGATGCACTGCGCTTTGGACAACCAGTTCTGGATGTGGGACAGATGGTCCTTTTGGAAGAGTTTGGCTGCCCTCCTGCTACGTGCAATTGAAAGTCGTGTGCGTTAAATCGTACACTTTCGTAATTGACATTTTTCATTGACAGTTTTGATCAATTGACAGTTTTGATTGAATTGACAGTTTTCGATACAGGAACTATTACTTCCAAATTTCACCGTTAGGAGGCACTGCAGACACTCTCAGAAGGAAGCGAATATTCGTTTTATTATAGGTGGACAGTTCTCTCACAATTTTAGCTTTATCCGTTCAGACATCATTTGAGTGTTTCCTGACTTTAGTTTGCACTCTGTATACCAATCTGATTGATAAGATTTTGAAATGTAAAGGAAGGTTATCAGAAATTACTTTTGAAGATATTGTTTTCCCCGCCAAATTCAATCTCTTTATAGCGTCTCTAAAAAGGAAGTACAAATAACTCACCTGATCGGGACGACGCTCTTCTGCCAGCTCTAACACCACATCAGAAGAATGGGCGAGCAGGTAGCCGGCCACAAAGACGCAATCCGCTTCCCACACTTTGTCCCGGATGTGGGACAGGTGCGCCTTTCGGAAGAGTGAGGCCGCCCCCCTCCGTGTACAGAGGGATCGATGCTGTCCCCCGGAGCTCAGCAGGCATGCGCAAGTGCCGGTGGGGGCGCCTGGTTCCGATACGAACAGTGGCTCCACGCCAGCGGACAGCAGCTCCTGGGACAGTCGGGACGCATACTCATCCTCGCCCACACAACCTAGAAAAAAGACAAATATCAATTATGCATTCAGGAGAGAAAATTTCCTCCCAAATTTGTATTTTTCGTTCCTTGAATTTTAATCCGAGATATTAGAGCATTTTAATGCTTATGGCAACGGTTCGGATTCCCTGTTGATAAGCTGACTTTCTTCAAAAAGACCCACCCGTGTGCTCCAGCTTCCCTAATTTGATGGAATCGTTTCGAATGTAGTGGAGAAATGACAGCACCGGGTCAAGCATGTGCAGAAGCCTCTCGTCCCCCCTTCCATGCGCCCGTCTTCCGTGCACCTTTAAGACCGATCCCAGCGCCTTCTGGCGGGAAAACGACATTTTGAAGGGAAAAAGGTGATTTTGAACAAATTTTACAGATTTTAGTACATTTTATGATATAAGCAGCGGTTAATTTGCGCTGTAGTACTTCCTTGTTTTTAGAGAATACTTAAATATTGGTCTGAATTCACCGGAGCTCATAAATACTGCGCTCCGGAGCCCAGCAGACATCACTTCCGAAACGGTTTATGGGTACGAACGCAACTTGTTCCCCAATCTCTATTTCTTCCTTCAAATGATTTGTTATCGGTACGGTACCTTAACAATTTCTCTTTCTGTTGCGTTTTCACTAAGTCACCATTTCACCGCGTTCTACCACGCTCGCTCCAAAATACGGCAACTGGCTGCGGAACTGCAACAGTAAAATATTTTAAATACTAAAAAAAAAAAAAAAAAAAAAAAAAAGAAAAGAGAAGAAAATATAAGGAAAAATAAGGAGTGCAATATTGCTTTAAAAATTGCTCTATTATTTGTTTAATGAAATTATTGTGTTGCTTGCAAATAACTTCTTCCTCCAGTCACGCTTTGTGGACTCCCTCACCCCCTCTTGAAATGTAGCATAATTTAAATTAATAGATAATCCTTTCTTGGGGGGAATCCCACCCCCTTTATTGAGGGTCCTGTTTGTGATTTCACGCATTTATGGCGAATGAAAAAGAAAAAAACACATACCAGCGAAAGAGACTTCTGCTCTGTCTGCCGCTGCCCATTTGGCGATCCTGGCCGAGTTGAGCGCCGATCCTCCTGCGTCCAGTCGGGACTGAGGGTCGCTCAGCAGGTGTTCGAAGAGGGTGTCGTGCCGATCGGTGGCCACGGTGCATCCGTCCGCATCCAGGCTGTAGCGGGACAGGAGGTCATCCGTCCTGCAGTGGGTCGTGATGTCCAGGAGGGGACTACCCACAAAAACCAAACGAACGCAGCACCCCTTCTAAAAACAAACAAATAATAATAATACAGAAGAGCGCCGATTATCCGAACTCCAATTAACCAAACTGTCAAATTGTCCGAACAACTCTTTTTTATGAATTTTTTTTTCTGGACCGCCCTTAAAAATCGAAAACGTTTTCCAGATAGGTGGGAGCAAAGTCTGATTCGTACGATTTTTCGCTCGAATTTTTTCACGCCAGCCCGAAAAAGACTGTTCAAGATTTAAAAAAAAAAAATCGAGGAAAATGAAAACGAATATTATGTAAATCATCGAAACCCATCGCCTAATCCTAATAAAGCCTTTGAATGTTTGGAAATAGCTATGAAATGGTTGGAGCGACAGAAGAATGCATTCAGCTTATGCATTTAAACAGAATTTGTGATATGGCACAGCATTGAAAATAATGTATTCTTTAAAGCAAAAAACAATCCAAAGCATTTTTGTTTAAATTTAAAATTTTGCAGTTCCGAAAAAAAAAAAAAAAAAAAAAAAAAAGAAAAAGAAAACGAAAGAAAACGAAAGAAAGAAAAAAAAAGAAATCAAAAAGATAAAAAAAAAGACAAACCATTTATAAAGATTTTTTTAAAAAATGACAAAAAAAATAAAGAGAGAAAGAAAAAAAAAGACAAAACATTTATAAAGACAAAAAATGACAAAAACATCATTTTTTAACATGCTTGCACTAAATTCTGCCAGTCCTAAGCCTGGTTAAAATGGGAGCGAAAATTGTGTATATACACACAATGTATATATTTTTTTTTATCTCCACTACGATATTTTTAAAAACATACATTTGTTCCATTAAAAAAAGAAAAAAAAACTGTTACACGTAAAAAATGTATTTTAACCATTTTGGCATAGCCAGGAACATACCTAATGCTGCATGTACAATTATCCGAACTAGCGACGGGTTCGGATAATCGTCGTTCTACTAAAAGAAAGTTTCGCTCTGTGTGTGAGTGTGTCTGCGATGGCTAATGAAATCTAGCGCACTTAGAAGTCTGAAAATTTAGGTTGTTGGAATCTCCAGTGTCTGAAACGTGTAAATCCGTCAATTTTTTTTTTTTTTTTTCTGATTTTCAAAACGATTACAAGATTTACGTATGATGGGTAAGTAAAATTAAATGATTTAACATTTGGTAAACATTATATAAAGAAAAATCTTAAATACCGGGTGATTATAATTAAAGTTACGATTTCAAAAATCGATAATTTTAAAACTACTGGTCAGAATGACTTGATATTTTAGCAGAACAATCGTGAGGCAATGGAATTTTGTTTGGCGAAGGAAAAAAAATAGTTCCAAATTGTGCCGATAGATGGCGTTGTCAGGGTAATGTCAGGGGAAAGACCAAAAATGTATTCTTGAACCCTTTCCGGCGCGGAGTAAATTTGTTTGCAAAATGATGAAATAATAGACTGACACCGGAATTTACAAACGAATCCATTAGTAAAAAGAAACTTGCTTATTTTTCTGGTTCTTAATGAAAGGAAAATTTTAATTAAATACCGGGTGATTATAATTAAAGTTACGATTTCAAAAATCGATAATTTTAATTAAAACTACTGGTCAGATTGACTTGATATTTTAGCAGAACAATCGTGAGGCAATGGAATTTTGTTTGGCGAAGGAAAAAAAAAAGTTTCAAAATGTGCCCATAGATGGCGCTGTCTGCGTTCACATTGTCTGAAGATATGCAAATTACTAATACGTGACATGCGCACCGCAGACATAGCAACCATAAAAATGTAGAGCAGCAGCTCTTTGCGTGAATGCTTCATCATGACTCTGACTATGAAGGATCGCACTCTGCTCTTGAAGCTTTTTTATAAGAACGATGACTGTGCACTTACAGCTATTAGGAAGTTTCGGACATTAAAATCCATAAAAAAAGGTCCAATAACAACAAATGGTCTGCAAAAAATGATTGCTAAATTCGAAGAGACCGGTTCATTTGACGTTAAACGGGGTAGAGGAAGGAAACCAGTTTCAGCTGCGGCAGTGGAAGATGTGGCTACAGCATTACAGGAACATACTGACAGTGATGCTGGAATCAGCAGTGCAAGGGGGATTGGCCGAATGCTGGATATGCCGAACAGCACGGTGCGTAAAGTCCTACGGAACGTCTTACGCTGTTATCCGTACAAGATAACTCATGTGCAGGAGTTGCTACCTGCTGACCTGGAAACACGTCAATCTTTTGCACTACAATTTCTTGCCCGGATGGAAGTGGACAACGGATGGCCATGGAACATTCTGTGGTCTGACGAAGCCCACTTTCATTTGCAAGGTTCTGTAAATACGCAAAATTGCAGGATATGGGCGACCGAGAATCCGTCCCAGCTACAGCCATTACCTCTTCAGTCTGAAAAGGTCACTGTGTGGTGCGGAATAACGGCAGCGTTTATCGTCGGTCCATTTTTCTTCGAGGAGATCACACCTGCGGGTCCCGTTACCTGCACAGTTACTGGCAAGCGGTATGATGCGTAACCATGTTCTTCCGGCACTTCAACAGCGTCAGTGTGTGGATCGCATAATATTCATGCAAGATGGCGCTCCTCCGCACATTGCTACTACTGTGAAGCAGCTACTGAGTGATAATTTAGGAGATGATAGGATCATAAGCCGCCATTTTCCAACAACGTGGCCGCCACGTTCCCCCGACTTAAACCCGTGTGATTTCTGGCTTTGGGGGTACCTGAAGAATGTTGTTTATAGCGGGCGGATTCAGAATCTAGCCGACTTAAAGGCAAGCATCACACAACACACCCATTGCATTAGTACAGATACCCTCCGATCTGTTGTGGAGCATGCCGTTTTGCGCTTCCAATTAGTAGCGGAACAAGGCGGAGGGCATATTGAGCAACTTATGCCTTAATAATCAGTAAGGTGTTTGTTCCATGAAGCTCTTTTTTTTTTTTTTCATTTTTTGTCATTATCGCTGTCGTTGCTGTAAACACGTAGTCTTGTCTTTTCGCTAATAAATTTTTAGTAAATCTCTGAACTCTATTTTTTTCCTTTTGGCAACATCATTCCTATGTTTAACCCTTTAACAGGCGGTGGTCACAAAAACGGACACCCAATTTTAATTCTAAAACTGACAAACGGCACCAAGAATATTTAATTAAAATTTTCCTTTCATTAAGAACCAGAAAATAAGCAAGTTTCTTTTTACTAATGGATTCGTTTGTAAATTCCGGTGTCAGTCTATTATTTCATCATTTTGCAAACAAATTTACACCGCGCAGGAAAGGGTTCAAGAATACATTTTTGGTCTTTCCCCTGACAACGCCATCTATCGGCACAATTTGGAACTATTTTTTTTCCTTCGCCAAACAAAATTCCATTGCCTCACGATTGTTCTGCTAAAATATCAAGTCTTCTGACCAGTAGTTTTAAAATTATCGATTTTTGAAATCGTAACTTTAATTATAATCACCCGGTATTTTATACTATTCCAGTTTGTTCTAGCTTTTTAAATATTATACAACCTCAAACAGATCTCAAAAAAGTTTTGGGACACTTTTGAAATGAGAAGTTAAAAAATATATTTATCGCATCAATAAAAATTAATTTACTGCCACTATATTTTAAGTATATTTTAGAAATTAAATTTCAGCATGTCATGTCTTTCATGTAACAGTGGGGAGAAACAGCGATATTTCTGTGGATGTGCGCACAGAAAAAAATAAAACCCAATTTGGGCCGAAAGATTCTTAGGTATGTACCCAAATTGGGTCATGCCTGTTTTGGTTACCACTGTGTATCCATTTTGGGCACTGTTAAATACCCAACAGTGCCCAAAATGGATACACAGTGGTAACCAAAACAGGCATGACCCAATTTGGGTACATACCTAAGAATCTTTCGGCCCAAATTGGGTTTTATTTTTTTCTGTGCGAAATCGGGTTATAAATCACTGGGAAAATGTCAAATCATTTCGTCGTATAGGAGAAATCTTAAAATTGAGCAAGTTTAGTGGGTTTAATATTATCTACAGATTCAAGAAAACAAATAATGTTGAAAACAAACAAAGATCAGGACGTCCAAGGGTATTTAGTGAACGCGAAGAGAGATGGATTTGCGCGAGACAAGTTCACATTCATCCCAGAACTAGCGCCGTAAAATTGACCCTGGAAACAGAAAAAATATGCAAATACTGAAAGTATCAGAAATATTTTGAGAAAGATTAAGTTTCATGCCAGAGTACCTAGGAAAAAGCCCAACATAAGTAAAGCAAACCGGCCGGCGTGCTAGACTGACATTTGCTAAAACTTATGTAAAGCAGCCAACAGAATTTTAGAAAAATGTTCTTTTTGTAGATGAAAGCAAATGTAGCATTTTCGGATCGGATGGCAAGCAAAGAGTTTGGTGCAGACCGCATTGCAGACCAAGAATTTACGACATACTGTAAAATACGGAGGCGGCAACCAAATGGTTTGGGGTTGTATGGCGAGTTCTGGTGTAGGAAACTTAGAACTTATTGAAGATAACAATGGACAACTATGTCTATCTTGACATTCTTAAACGGGATTTAACGAAAAGTGCAAATAACTTGATAATTTCACGAAATTTTAAACTGTATCAGCATAACGACCCGAAGCATTACCGCTTTACAATTGCAAGTTGCGAGTTTTCTATCACTGCCCTGGTGTGATTCAGACCCCTGCCCAGAGTACAAACCTTAATCCCATTGAACATCTTTGGGGTTTTGTTCAACAAAGAATCTATGAGCATCCTATTTCTAGAAAGCAAGATTTAAGGAAGCATCTAGTCGAAGAATAGGCCAAAATCCATCCATCCTTTTGCGCAGAATTGGTAAAATCTATATGCGAAATAGACTACGAGAGGTCATAAAGCACAATGGTGGTCTAACAAAATATTAACTATATGTTTCATAATTTTTTCTTGATTTATTGGATAGTGAACCAGTACTTTTTTTTGACTTGCAGAGATGCCAAGTCTCCGGTTTTTTCCTTACCAGTATTTTATTAGAGAAAATGTTGTTCTTTTAAATCACAGAACATTATCACAACATTTTCCGTACTAAAATACTGGTATCCAAAAAGTCGGAGACTTGGCAACTCTGGACTTGATTTCTTAGTTTTAACCGTAATCGCATTAAACTATGCATTATGTTGAGTTATCATGATTTGCATTTATCAAAGTATGATATACTATACTATTTTTGTTTCCTTTGCATATATCAGTTATATAAAAAATATAATTTTGTAAAAAGTGAGAAGAAAAACTATTTCTTTGACAACTCGATATCAATATTGTTTCACGAAAGTTTCACAAGGACTGAAAAACAGTTATATTTATAACCGATAAAAATTTCAAAGAGTTCGGACAACAATAACTACTTTTTTTTTTCTTCCTTTCTTAAGAAACGACCCTACATTAAAAAACAAGAAAATGTCTTCTTACGAGAACTTTTACCAATAAATATCAATATTTCTTTGCGAATTTTCCATTTAAAAATATAAATTCATATACAAAATTGGGTTAAAAACATAATTTGATGTTTATTTAAGGTTATTATCACGGCAACGCCGTGCGTGTAAGCTAGAAGACTACAAAATAAATAAATAAATAAATAAATAAGATGCATAATTTGCTTTAAAATTAGTGAAGGGAATTTATATAAGCAGAATGAAATTATACATGTAGGTTTAAGTATAGTTATAAATATAATGGTATATTTCTTTCTTTTCTTCCAATTCCATGCATTTTTTATACGTAAGAAAAACATCAACTTTAGTCTTTATTATGAAATAAATGAAAAAATAATCAACTTTAAAACTTTTGTTTTCTAAACGATTCAAATGCATCACTTAAACTTGGTGATTAAAAAAGTATGTCAATTTATTTTCGGGGAACAGGGTTATTTATCACAAAGCTGATTTAGATAAACTTAGAGAGAAGCCATTAATAACAGCCTTCATTTTATTCGAAGTGAATTAGTGTTACATACGTATTAAATAAATGACATTATATTAACTTTCCTAACGTTAAATTCATTTTTAATCGTTGCAAAACGAAGTGCAATTATTCCAGCACATCGCTCAAAAACTATTTAGTGGAATGATCCTTCATTTTGAATTTGTGTAATTTGCAACTTCTAGAAATCGATTTCTGTTTTTAAAAGTACTAGGACATCCAACCCGGGCTTCCCGGGATAGAGAATATAGGTAAAATCCTTTTTTTTTTTTTTTTTTTGTTATTGAAAACTCTAATAGATTTTTTACATTTAATAATTTTTGTTAGATGGCCCGCTATAACAACACCAAAAGATCATTTGTACGTAAAATATGTCAATTATATATTTCAATAAAATTTTTAAACTTATTAAAATCGGTAATATTGTATTGCCCTCCAGCCATAAGTTAATAGCCGAAAAAATCGCAAAAAATTTCATTATCTACTGCAGTAGTTTTTTTAATTCTGATATTTTCAGCAGTTTTAAGCGCGTATTTTAATTACAAATTGCAATTTAAATCTGTGCTTTATTTATACCATTTTATTTATCCTTTAATGAAATTTTAATTTCGCTATGGAATATTAGATGGAGACAAATGCTGAACTTTTTATACTGTTTAAAGTGCAAACAGATTAATATTGTGTAAATCGTCTGCGAGCGATAGAGATACATTTATAAAAAACATCATGCTTGAAATTTAATTTAAATGCTATACTAAATCAGTCAATTAAGATACAGTTTTTAAACACATTGCATTTGAAAGTAGATTTTTTTCCCTATAGAACGGTGTAAACATTAAAAACGTGCGCTGTTTAGAAATATAAAAAATGGCAGTAGCGAAAATCGCTAAACCGAAATTTCATCGTCAACTGTTGCCATTCGCAAAATGACGTCAGCGTTACGCATGGACACGTTTGTCCTTTATAATATAGATATATAGGTTACAAATTTATATTATAAAATGCGCTAAATGCTTTACCTCAAGGGTGGTATGGAAATCAGTATATTATACATTCACCTCTTTTCTTCAAAAGTAAGAATTTTACACCTTTCAATATAATTTCTTTGAAAATAGCAGCAGGTTTTTCGTATTTTTATCGCTTTTCTTCCAAGTACGTTCACTGTTTTTAATTTTTGACAGAGAAGTATTGGTGAGACAAAAAAATGTTAAACACACTTTTTGTAGGAAATTAAGTTTTCTACATCTTTGTAATTGAACTTTTTTTTCTAGATGTCATCGTTAATGAGATATTCTCAAAAAAAACAATTTTCAGTATCATTCGCGCCCCCTGGTGACGAAAGCTCACACCGGATCAATGAGGACTTTTAGTATGTTAAACTACATAACCCTAACTAGCACCTGTGCAAAAATCCAGCTTTGTTCTTGTAAGGAAAATTTTGTCGGTAGGCAGTAATTTTGCGCGCTCTAAAGTAATAAGGTATATAATAAACAATTGTACTTTTGGAACAAAAGATAGGTAAGATATTGCTTACCTCCATTTTTCAGCAATCATCCACACTCCTCATTATACCGCGTAGTAGGTCCGCCAGAATCACTGGTTAATCCATTAAGAAAATTGATGTATCCATTACTTTTTGCACACACAATATGTAAATCCTTGATTGAAGAATATCCATGTGACTAAGCAATGTGTATAAGTTATCAGTACAAAAACCCTTAACGGGTTAAAAGTGTTGACGCAGCACTTTCTTTTGGCTCTATGAATTTTAAATATGGGTCTTAAAAGCAATGATATCAAATTTAAGTGACGCTATGTTAATAATTTTTTTTTAAATCATAATTTTCTTTTTAGTTTTATTTATGTTCACAGGTGCAATTATTATCTTAATATGAAAAAATATATAAAATTTATTCGCTGATGCTTTTTCATTCACATCTCTCATGAATTCAAAATATGGGTTTTAAAAGAAATGATATCAAAATTTGAGTGACACCTTGACGTTAATTTAATAGGACTCTTTTAAAATTCAATTTAAATTATTTTTGGTTTGTCTTCTAAAGTATATTTACACATACAAACAATACTTTTAATATTTCAATACACTTTTAAATATATTACTTTCACTGAGCCTATATTATGTATTGAAATGTATTTATTTCAATAAATTGATTTATCTTCTGTGCCACGCTATCCAAAATCATAAGTAAAATTTATGTAAATGATTATTTTGCGTCATAGTATCCAAACAAAGGGAAATGTATGCAAGTGGATAATATGACGTAAAATAATCATTTACATAAATTTTACTTATGATTTTGGATAGCGTGGCACAGAAGATAAATCAATTTATTGAAATAAATACATTTCAATACATAATATAGGCTCAGTGAAAGTAATATATTTAAAAGTGTATTGAAATATTAAAAGTATTGTTTGTATGTGTAAATATACTTTAGAAGACAAACCAAAAATAATTTAAATTGAATTTTAAAAGAGTCCTATTAAATTAACGTCAAGGTGTCACTCAAATTTTGATATCATTTCTTTTAAAACCCATATTTTGAATTCATGAGAGATGTGAATGAAAAAGCATCAGCGAATAAATTTTATATATTTTTTCATATTAAGATAATAATTGCACCTGTGAACATAAATAAAACTAAAAAGAAAATTATGATTTAAAAAAAAATTATTAACATAGCGTCACTTAAATTTGATATCATTGCTTTTAAGACCCATATTTAAAATTCATAGAGCCAAAAGAAAGTGCTCCGTCAACACTTTTAAACCGTTAAGGGTTTTTGTACTGATATCATTACTTTTTTAAGGTTATTGATGAAAATGTCAATTAGTCGAAATTAAGTATAGGGTATAAATTAATCATTAAAATAAAATTTTAAAGAAATGCTAAAAAAGACCCTTTGGACCCCAATAAAATATGAGGGTGGTGGCCCAGGGAGAAGAATCCAAGACTCAACTTTTAAATTATACAGCGAGAGAGTAACACAATTAGAAGGATGAAAATGCATGGCAAAACCCGTTTGTTCCATCTTCCTCCGCCAAAGAGCGCAATCTTTTCTATACAAACATAGCTGAAAATTTTCAGGCTGTCGATTCCGAGCCAAATGAGCCATACATCGTCGTGATCGGTCCCATAGAACCCGATAGGGAAGTGCCCCTGGTGGTGAAACTTGGAACTAAAATCAATATATCCTGTCGATGTCGAGTCGAATGAATCAAACTGCATTGTGATGGGACCCATAGGACTTGAGATAGCTGCAAAATCCGTTAGTTCCATCTTCCACCACCAGGGTGCGGACTCTGTTCCATGCAAACATAGTTGAAATCTTTGAGGCTGTCGATTTCGAGTCGAATGAGCCATACCTCGTCGTGATGGAGCGCATAGGACCCGAGATAAGAAAGCGCCCCCTGGTGGTGAAACTTGTAACTAAAATCTATATATCCTGTCGATGTCGAGTCGAATGAATCAAACTGCATTGTGATGGGACCCATAGAACTCGAGTTAGCAGCAAAATCCGTTAGTTCCATCTTCCACCACCAGGGGGCGCTCTCTGTTCTATACAAACATAGCTGAAATCTTTCAGGCTGTCGATTTCAAGTCGAATGAGCCATACCTCGTCGTGATCAGGCCCATAGAACACAAGATAGGAAAGCACCCCCTGGTGGTGAAACTTGTAACTAAAATCTATATATCCTGTCGATGTCGAGTCGAATGAATCAAACTGCATTGTGATGGGACCCATAGAACTCGAGTTAGCAGCAAAATCCGTTAGTTCCATCTTCCACCACCAGGGGGCGCACTCTGTTCTATACAAACATAGCTGAAGTCTTTCAGGCTGTCGATTTCAAGTCGAATGAGCCATACCTCGTCGTGATCAGGCCCATAGAACACAAGATAGGAAAGCGGCCCCTGGTGGTGAAACTTGTAACTAAAATCTATATATCCTGTCGATGTCCAGTTGAATAAATCAAACTGCATTGTGATGGGACCCATAGAACTAGAGTTAGCTGCAAAATCCGTTAGTTCCATCTTCCACCACCAGGGGGCGCACTCTGTTCTATACAAACATAGCTGAAATCTTTCAGGCTGTCGATTTCGAGTCGAATGAGCCATACCTCATCGTAATCGGGCCCATAGAACACGAGATAGGATAGCGTCCCCTAGTGGCGAAACTTGGAACTAAAATCGATATATCCTGTCGATGTCGAGTCAAATGAATCAAACTGCATTGTGATGGGACCCATAGAACTCAAGTTAGCTGCAAAATCTGTTAGTTCCATGTTCCACCACCAGGGGGCACACTCTGTTCTATACAAACAGCTGAAATTGTTGAGGCTGTCGATTTCAAGTTGAGTGAGCCATACCTTGTCATGATCGGGGCCATAGAACCTGAGATAGGAATGCACCCCCTGGTGGTCAAACTTGAAACTAAAATTGATATATCCTGTCAATGTCAAATTGAATTAATCAAACTGCATTGTGATGGGACCCATAGAACTCGAGTTAGCTGCAAAATCCGTTAGTTCCATCTTCCACCACCAGGAGGCGCACTCTGTTCTATACAAACATAGCTGAAATCTTTCAGGCTGTCGATTTCGAGTCGAATGAGCCATATCTCATCGTAATCGGGCCCATAGAACACGAGATAGGATAGTGTCCCCTAGTGGTGAAACTTGGAACTAAAATCGATATATCCTGTCGATGTCGAGTCAAATGAATCAAACTGCATTGTGATGGGACCCATAGAACTCAAGTTAGCTGCAAAATCTGTTAGTTCCATGTTCCACCACCAGGGGGCGCACTCTGTTCTGTACAAACAGCTGAAATTGTTGAGGCTGTCGATTTCGAGTTGAGTGAGCCATACCTTGTCATGATCGGGACCATAGAACCTGAGATAGGAATGCACCCCCTGGTGGTCAAACTTGAAACTAAAATTGATATATCCTGTCAATGTCAAATTGAATGAATCAAACCATGTTGTGATGGGACCCATAGAACTCGAGTTAGTTCCAAAATCCATTAATTTCCCCTTCCACTGCCAGGGGCGCACTCTGTTCTATATGAACATAACTGCCCCTGGTGGTGAAACTAAAATCAGTAAGTTCTATCGAGGTCAAGTCGAATGAGCTAAACTGCATCACGATTAGGAATGCACAACCTGTGGCCCGTGATGGGTAACTGGTGGCCCGCAGAGACCATACATGCCAACCTATCCAAAAATTTCGAATTTCCTTAATAATTCGTGAGAAAAATGCGCAAATTTTGTCCATTGATCGTAGGAAAATATTAATTTCATGGATCAGGTGCATAAAATTATGAATTGCATCGACTGGATGCAAATTTTGTCGAATGGGCATGGAAAAATCACAAATTTCGCCATTTTGTCGCTAGAAAAAAAAAACGCAAATTTCAATAATCGGTCAACAGAAACCAGAGATAATTCTGGAGTTGTAAATTTCGTCAATCACTCAAAATCTTGAATTTTGTAAATCAGTTGAAAAAACCTGCAAATTTTGTCGATAAGGCACTTAAAATCACAAATTTCATGGATCGAGCAACGAATTTCATCGAATGGCATGGAAAGATTGCGAATTTCAACGAACAGTCGCGGAAAAAATTTGTAAATTGTCCATAGATTGTGGGAAAACATGAATTTTGTCTATCGGTTCTGCAAAATTATGAATTTTGTCGATAGGCATGGAAAATCGCAAATTTCGTATATTGGGCGTGGAAAAATCAAGAATTCCATCGAATGTTTGTGAAAAAATTGTAAATTTCAACAAACGGTAAAAAAAAAAAAAAAATGAAAATTTTGCCATTGTCTAGAGAAGAAAAATTGTGAATTTCATTAAATGGCCGACGGAAAGCATATCAGTTAAAATCACGAATTTTGTCAATCAGGCACAGTAAAAACATGAATTTTGTGGATCGGGAGAAGGAAAATCATAAATTTTGTTGAACGCATGCATAAAAATCATGAATTTTGTTTATCGGGCATATAAAAATCATTAATTTCGTCAAACGGAACCATAAAAATCAAGAAAGTCTTCAATCGGGTGCGTAAAAATCTTGAATTTCATCGATCAGGCGTGTAAAAATATAGGACAAAATTGCCATTCGCCAATCGGCGAGTAATACTGAAAATTTGGCGACTGACTTTACTGCCACCACTGGTCAAACTTAATAGTCCCAATTGCGGTGATTGAATGGAAAAAGATTTTTTCCCCGCTGTCGCTCGACAAATTTCGAAACCATTTGGCGAATTTCACGATTTTTTCCGCGAAATTATTTGACGGATTGTGACTTTTTTTCTTCTCGAAGCCATTCGACGATATTCGAAAAAATTTTCCCCTGAAACCAGTTGATGAATTTTGTGATTTTTCCACTATCAATGAATTTTGTGATTTTTCTGCTATCGATTGATGAATTTCGTGATTTATCGACTATCGATTAATGAATTTCACGACTTTTTCCATGAACGAACAAATTGTGCACTTTTTTTCCACTGCTATTCGATGAATTTTGCAATTCTGTTCTGCGATTGTTAGACAAATTTCACTATTTTTCTCCCGCGACCATTTGATGAATTTTGTGATTTTTCCCCCTGAACGTATTTGACGAATTTCTCTAATTTTTTCACGACAGTTAGACATAATTAATTTTTTTCCTGCAATGCCTGATTTCTTTCCCGAGATCATTTGACGAATGTCGTGATTTCTTTCCCAACACTATTTGACAAATTTCGCCGTTTATTCCACAATCGTTTGACAAATTTCTTAAATTTTTTATCAAGTATTTGTAAATTTGTTATTGGTCATTGCTGAAAAACAGGAGTAAAAAAATCCATGTACTGGCCAGTGGTCACTGAGTAAAAAAGTTGAAACCTATACATAAAAGTTGAACCTATACATAAAAATCATGAATTTTTTAGAACGGGCACATAAAAATCACAATTTTGTCAAGTAGCCGCATAAAAATCACAAATCCATCTAGTGAACATTAGTATTCTTCCAAATTTGCAACCGAACAGTGCTGTATGTATGGATAATGCTAATTATCCCCCCCCCCTACCCAACATCTCCTCGAAACAAAATTCTCTCTGTGCTAAGTGATGGTGGTCCTCGACAACCCAACAATTTTTTAAGTGGCCCTTCGCCTAAAAAGATTGGGCACCTCTACTATCAATTAACAATAAATTAACCTATTGCTTGTGTCATGTATTCATGAGCGGTGATTGCAATGCAAATTCTTGTTTACAAGAATAAGACTCATATTAGGTATTTTATTATTTATTTATTGTTTGTTTACTTATTTTGATTTGATTTTCTTGTCCTTTTAGAAATTGACTTTAGATTGTTACTTAAATGGTGAGATGATTGTCAATTACCTGTTTTATCGATAAAAATGATACAAGGTAAGGAAATTGCATCGTGTCGAGTGAATATTTAGGAAGTATTTTAAAACCCGCAGACTAAAGAAGATTTGTGTTTTACTTGTTACTTTACTTTGCAACTCTCCAAATTACTGCAATGTAAATATAGTATGAAGTTAACTTTCCTCTGTTGTATAGCTAATTTTATTGGAAAAAAACCCTGAAAATGCATTGTTGTAGTAATCAATTATTTTTGCAGTTGTGTAAATTCTGTCATAACAATTTTCAACTAAGGGAAATCTTACATTTGACATTTAATCACAGTATTTTAAATAAGAAAACTTAAAATATTTGCAAATTAAAGAAATGAAAAGAGATTTTGTTTAAAATTACATCTAAAGATTTTTTTTTTTACAAAAAATGCAAAATTCACCAGTCATTCGGGAAATTATCACAAAATTCTACTAATAAAATGGGACTGTAAAGAAACCGGTTCAAAATGTGTCCTTTTTAAAAATTAAATTCCATCCCAGCAGCCCTGCTGTTATGTTAGTCGAGCACTAGCTGATCGACAAAATTTTTTAATCTCGCCAACTTTTTTTTTCTGACCAATCTTTAACATAAGCTAATAAAGTATAGCCAACATTTTAACATTGCTATATAGTATCTTAAAAAACTTACTTAAAAATAGCTGAAATATAATCTTGATAAAATACGTAAACACAAACATATCAATACAAATAACAAAATCTCATGTAATCGGGTAGGGGAGACCGGTACACAGTGGACCACTTTTTCAGTTAAATTTTTTTTTTCTCTTTAACAGACTGACCAATCTGTATGAAAATATTTTTGAATATTCCTTAAACCTTCTTACATCCATCATAATTTTCTCACAACATAGTTTTCAGTACATTAAAAAAAAATATATATATATACACTGGTCCACCCACCAGGGTACAGTGGACCACTATTAGGTATTATCTAAAATATAATATAAATCTATTTTTCATTAATCTAATTCTTTTTTGTTGCCTCTTCATTCGCAAAATAACATAGTAATATAAATTTTGAAACAAAAACAAAAAATTAATTATATTTTGAAAATAATAACAGATTAATACAGGAACAATTGCAATTTAGTTGAAGTTATTACTTAAGTACAAAAAAAATCAGCTCACAATAAAATTTGCAAATGAAATTCCAAAATACTTCAGTAAGATTGAGCCTGGAATTTTCAAGAAATAATTTTGGGTCTGCGAGCAACATTATGAAATCATTGACATCAACAGCAGATTCATCTACAGTTTCGGGAGAAATAAACTGATTTCCATTCAATTTGCATCTCATGAATCTTACTTGAATAGAATCATCAACAATTAGACTACAGTTATATTTATCAAAGGCAGTAAATACAAAACAAAATATTTCTTACTATGTTAAAAAAATTGTTATTTTTATTTGTTTACTTTATTTTACAGTTAATTCTACTTTAAAACAATCTTTCTTTATAGAAAACAATTATTACATATTTTGAACATTCTGCATTAGAGGAGCAGAGTGGATTGTGGACCACTGTGCCCCAGGAGTGGGTGGTCCACTGTACCCCATGTTGAAGTTCAATAAATAATCATATTAATATTGTTTATAGCTTTCTTTTAAACATAATAACTTTAAAGTAAAATAAAAACAAGTATCTTAGCTTTTCAAAAAGCTGTTTTATTTTATTTATCTACAACCTTTAATTACTAAAAAAATAAAAATATGATGATGAAAAATTTTACTTTTAGAAGCTCAAAACAACAAAGCAGGATAAAATAGTTCAATCTGAGCTAAACATACTTTCTGAAGGCTATAAATAATCATTGCAGTGCTGTTGTCTATTAGGATAGAAGAGAAGCTTAAAAAAAATTTAAATAAATAAAATATTAGGGGGTGGTCCACTGTGTCCATAGGTTCACTGTGTACCGGTCTCCCCTATATTAATGATAGGCTTAGTCAATAAAAAAAATGTTAAAGTAAGCCATAACATAAATTAGAAACATTGTATTTCATAATGAAAACATCGTATCTAATTTTATATACATAAAAGGGAAAACTTACGTTATATAAATTCCCTATATAATATACCAAAGTTTCATCACAATTAAACGTATTTCAATCACACTGAAATAAAAAGTTTTAGTTATTAAATTTGTGTGAGGTGAATGATGGGAAAGTTTGATTTGGAGAGTTGGAAAATATAGCTAACAAGTAAAAAACCAATCTTCTATTGTCATCAAATTTTTAAAAGACTTCTTTAAAAGATTCACTGATTATTTTTAACGATAAAACAGGTAATACTATTGACAATTATCTCACCATTTACGCCACTAAATCAAAAGACAATTTCTAAAAGGACAATCTAATCAAAATAAGTAAACAAACAATAAATAAATAAATAATAAAATACCTCATATGAGTGTTTGAACTTTGAAGGGGGGGGGGGGGGCTATGAGACCTATAGCGGCAGGGCTGTCGTCTCGAATGATCCAAACCATATGAGTGTTATTCTTACAAAAACAACATTCGAGACTCGTTGAAAACAAACAGATGATTGATTTGTTGATTAGAGGCTGTTTCAAATTAACTGATAAAATAAAAAAATCTGAATCTTTTTTTCCTTTAAAAAATGACAAATTAAATATATAAATAACAATTAAATTGTATATATATAATTATAAAATATTTCAATATTTTAATCAAGGAATCTAAATATTTTTCGACTTAATGAAGATTTTGAAATAAGAAATTCTTTATTATAACAAAAAAGAAAAATATACAAACAATAATTTAATTTAATGCATATATATTACATATTAAAAATTGCATTAAAAACTGTTTTCGTATTAAAAAAAAAAGAATCTAAATAGTTCTTCAGCCACATATGATTGCGAAATCGCCTTTAACTATAACCGTGATACCCATGAACATCCTGACCGCGCAGGAATAAAAAAGGGTGAAAAGGCCGAAAATCTTTAATGTTAGTCTACCAGAAAAAGCATAAGAAAAGAGTCCGATTTTGAAGCTGGATTATATAAAAAACAAGAGTTTTCCTACGTTAGCTCAAAATCTTACTCTCTTCATCTAAAAGCGATTAATATAATATATTAATTTTAAAAAAATCGTTCGATCCATTTTCGAGATAACACCTCTGTGCCCATTACACCATTACATTTTCCATTAAAAATTGGTTTCCAGATCTCAAAATCTACTGCATGTAGAAATCTATAAATTTCAGGATAGAGTTAGGCCATAGATATAAGACTAATGTGAAAAAATCGAAACGGTATGCCTCATATTTACTGAGATATTAAATGTCGGCGTTTCGATTTTCCTTTGATGTCCTGCTAGCTGTATATATGAGAGTGACGGAATCTTCGGTTTTGGGCTTACGGTTTTCGGTTTTTCGCTGCGTCACTCAAGAGACTACCGTCTCTTATGATTGATTAGTAAAACATTCATTATACTGATTAAAGAATTTAATTTACATTTCTTATATTTAATAGTTACATAATTTTAATCTTAAACATTAATTAAATTTGATAAGTTTAAGGGAGATCGGAGTATATATGTTCCATCTCCATCGCGAGAGAAAAAGCTTCTATTTAAGTTCTATATAGCAGAATGAAATCAGTCTTTAGTCCTTATCAAGTGATGTCATTTTACAGTTCTTTCATTGGATGGAAATGACGTAAAGTCAATTTACGTCATTCATTCGTATTTTAGTCTCTTACTTCCTTGTTCAGTTCACGAGTCTGTAAAAACCTCTTCATATTTCATTTCCTCTTTGAAATTGGATAAACACTATTTATAATGATGAGTTTTTAAGTGAACTGTCATAAAAATCAATTTGCGGAGATTATTATCATGATGTATTATCAACAGTTCTAATTTTTTCCGCTATTTTTCCTAAAATGACTGGACTATATTGTATCGAACATAAATTTCAAAGAAAATATATTTTTTCGAAATTAATTTTTGAAAAAACTATTAAATGTGTGGCTTGCTATTAAAAAAAAAAAAAAAAAAAAAAAAAAAAAAAAAAAAAAAAAAGGATTTTGAGAAGCTTTTAATAGGCGAATCTAAAATACCACATCATTCCACCAAATAGTTTTTGAGTGATGCTTGATTTGCACTTCGCATTGCACTTCGTTTTGCAACGATTAAAAATGAATTTAGCATAATATAGTTAAACTCCTAAATTTACACTAGGTGTTCAAACTTTAAATGGGGCATAATTCCTAAATTATTTGACTTCCCGTTCGGTATCATGAGGTAAAATTTACCACAGAATTTAAATAAAACATAACTTGAAAGAAGACATACTTTCCAGTCAATGGTTATTTCCGTTTTTAGGTAGATTTCGTAAGAAATACTACCTATTACATTCTCCACTATGTTGGAATTTCTGAATTTTTTTTTGCAGATCTACGACGATCATAACTCTCAGAACCCAAAACCACCCCCAGTTCAAAACTTTATATATCTATCTATTATCTATATCACTTTTTTATGAACACGATAACTTCCATAATTCTGCACAAATCTCTTCCAAACTGATAGATAAAATCAAGGGGCATAAAATCTCGGTCAAGTTTGGTAATGGGCAAAATCGGACCAAGAGGGGAGGGGGGGAATGGGGTTTTTTGTTGTGAAAACAAGAAAAAAACCCATAACTTCTTAATTATGATACATATCGAATCCGTTTAAAGTTATTAGTAACTTCTAGGAAAAGGGCCAAGAATTTATGTATGGCAGATTTTTGATGATATTAAAAATGGCCTCAAGGGGGAGGGATAAGGGTTTAAGAAGAAAAAAAAATCATAGCTTCGTCAATTCACAAGATTTATTATAAATTGTCTTAATATTATCTACAACTTTTATACTAACGAGTTTTTTATAAGACCAATTCTTACAGAAAAAAAAAAAATCCTTGCCGGTTCCGCCTACAAACACAGGTATATTTCAAAGTGGGCGGTCCCAACTTCCGCATTATGGCAAAAATGTCATTTGTTCTGCAATTCTCAATAAACAGGCGCCCCACAGTCTGCATCTTCGAAATTTACCTGTGGCTGTAGGCCAAGCCGTCAGGGAAATTTTTTTTTTAGGGGAGGGGTGGGGTGCAGCAGATTTTGACGATGGCGGAAAAAGTAATATGATAGAAATTGGACTACGTCCCTCATAAAACCATCGAGAGGAAGTTAGCCTATAATCTCAAGTCTATGTGTAAAAACTATGCAGCTTAAAAACTTGTTTTTAGGTGCGTTCGTATAATTATATAAATAGGCAGCACCTATTGTCGTCGTCTGGTCCGTCCGTCTGCCCGCTTATAACAGCACAAAAACTACCAAACCGAATGGTTTGAAATTTACTATATATATAATCGTTGCAAAATTTTGTCGAGTCATTTCAAATTTTATGAAAATCGAATCAAAACTTGAAAATATATTAATAAAAGTTTTCTTCATTCTATTAAGTCCTATCACACGTAATTAAGTCAATGATATCCCATGATAGGTAATGATTCTAGGTTGCCATGTTGATTACGTCCTATTTAAGACGGACTTCTATTATTTCCGCATTACTGAATTTAAAAACCGAATTTGTATATTAAAATTGTTTATTTATAGCAATCCTATAATCTAACAGTTTTTTGGATAGATGTTTCCGAAGAAATAGATATTAAATAGTAAAAGAGTCTAAAAATAGGGATTTCAAGTTCTGAAATTTACAAAGCTAGGCCTAAGTTTCCCTTTGTAATTTTCAATAAATGTCATCAAAAGATAAATGCATTTATTTTATTACGAAAATTAATTATATCATAATAACAGACGATACAATTATTTTTTTCAGTGAAATAATAACGATGATTTTTAGGGTTTCGTTCATCTCACGAAACCCTATTCCTCCCGCTATGTTGTCTGTCCGTCACAGAGCCAGTTCTATACAACTTACTAAAGAAACTATATAACTTACAGACTTGAAATTTTGTGTACTTATAGCTGAATACCTACTATGAAGCTGAAAATCATAAAATTAAAAAAAATCGTATTGTTTTAATATAGAGAGATAAAAACCAAAAATCTAACAACCTTTTTCTATTAAATTTAAACATTTTTCGTTATAGCAGTTGCCAACAATTAAAAATCCACAATAAAGTGCTTTCTACAATAATTAATTTTCTATTGAAAGATATCCACGTGAAAAATGAAAATGACATAAAAAGTTTCACACATTGAAAAAAGATTAATAGGACGTCCTATTGGTAATAAAACGGAAATTTTCAAACATTTCTCAATAATACAAGGAGTATGAGTATGTGTAAGTACAGAAAGCAGGTTAATAGGATGTCATTAGAGAATTAAAAATAAAATTAATCTGACGTCCTATTGGAAGCTTAACGGACTTTTTCGAATGTTTCTGAATAATACAAAGAGAGTTTCAATATGAGTAATAGCGAAAGCAAGTAGATAGGACGTCAGCAAGAGATTATAAGGTCATATGAATATGAGGAACGTATTGAATCATGATAAAAACCCGATTATGGAAATATTAGCATATTTTAACATTTTGAAGTTCTCTATACAGCATGTTTATTAAACATTGTTTAATTTTGAAATTAATTTTTTTTTTTTTTTAACTATCGCATTTAGTCCATATGACAGAGTATAATAGCGGGCTGCGCACGTTATCAGGCCGTTTCAGATATTCGAAAAAACGAAAAAATATACCGGTAAATTTTTATTTTATAAAAAACATGACTTTTTTTTTTTTTTTTTTTTTTTTTTTTTTTTTTGAAAATGAAATTTATTTGGATTTATTAAAGAAAGGTTAAAATTTTTTAAAAGGAATATATTAAACGAAACCCTTTGTGCGATCTTCGATCACACTTACCCATTTGTTTTACATTGTCTTGTATTGAATATTTGTGCATAGTATAATTTTAATGTAGAAGAATTGTAATTAATTGTAAAAGTATATTGAAACTTAATTTCATAAAATAAAATGAATATATATAATATGAAAATCTGCACATAAAATAAATTTTGTGTTCATGCATTTTTTGCAATAAGAGTGCAACAGCTATTGCACCAAGATCTGAATATTTATAAAACTAATTATAATACGAACATACCTCATTTGTCACGTTTGACATACAATTTCCAACTTCTTAAACATGTAACAGTTATAAATGAGTTTTTTCGTAAATTCTACGCACTTCATTTTCAATCCCGAAGTTTAGAAACAATTTTAAACAGGCAACCGTTATAAACGAGTGCCCCTGTAAAGCGAACTGTAACTGCTACGCACTTCATTTTCACTACTGAACAATAACCTCAACAACATATCAGTTGACAGGGTAATCCGAGTTTACTGACGAGGGTTATTAGAGAACATTCAAACAAACCGAATTCATAAACGCTTTTCAACTGTCTTGGAAAGTGTTAAAGATATTAACCCATTTTCGGCCAAGCACATAGAAATTTTATAAAATGTGGTATTATTTGCATAGAAATTTGCTTAAATTACATTCATTAAGACATAAAAAAAGTTTTGTGCATGAAAAATAATATTTTATTTAATTTGACGTTACCATTATTAATTTATTATTATTAATTTATCATTAAATTTATATAAAAAATTTTAAGTTTTCTTATGGGATTTGTTTTATTTTTATTTTATTTACAGAACTTGCAACTTTACTCCATTATAAAAACATATGATTCATCTCAAGTGGAATAATTATACATTTTCAAAAAGTCGAATTTGTCAATAACCGTTTCAAGTAAAAAACCAGCGTATTTTGAAAATTTCTCAACAGAAAGTGATTGCTTCAATTGAATTACTAATATTTTATAGATGTCTCCAGAACCCTTAAAAATAGCAGAAAAATAAAATTAGCGAAAAATATACGTCACAGTGTTAATAAAAAAATATTTATTGAAATGGTGCGTTTACGCACCTTTAGCCGAAAATGGGTTAAATTTGTGTTCAGACGATCGCCTGATTCCACTCCAACTTTTGCCAAAAAGTGTGATGTGTGGCGATACTTTCCTCGTTTAGCGGAATCCAATTCCTTCTTGGAATACTGGCGTAACATGTTCTTGTTGTTGTTATTTCAATCAATTTATTATATTCTGTCCGAAATGTGAGGACTCTAAACGAAGGCTTCGAAGAAGGTATTCTTTCGAGATTGCTCGAGTAAAACAAAAACAATCCCTAACGGCTCGGCCTACAGGCACAGGCAGATTTCGAAGACGCAGACCGTGGGGCACCTGTTTATTGGGAATTGCAGAAGAAAGACCTATTTGCCATGATGTGGCAGTTGGGATCACCCACTTCGAAATATACCTCTGCCTGTAAGAGGAGCAAGCAGTGATTTTATTTTTTTTACCGTGAGATTGGTCCTATAAAAAACTTGTCAGTATAAAAGTTGTAGATAATATTAAGAAGATTTATAATAAATTTAAGCGGATTTGATATCGTGTGAATTGACGAAATTATGAATTTTTTTCTTCTGAAACCCCTATCCCCCCCCCCTCCTTGGGGGAATGAAATCAAAAATCTGTCACACATAAATTTTTGGCCCTTTTCCTAGAAGTAATAACTTTAAACGGATTCGATATGTATAAAAATGAAGAAGTTATGGTTTTTTTTCTGTTTTCACGTCTGTTTGTAGGCGGAGCCAGCAGGGATTTTTTTGTTTCTAATATTTTTTTGCCGTAAGAGTTGGTCCTATAAAAAAATTGTCAATATAAAAGTTGTAGATAATTTAAAGGAGATTTCCAGTAAATTTAAGCGGATTTGATATCTTGGGAATGGACGAAGTTATGATTTTTTTTCTTCTAAAACCTCCCTTTCCACCCCCCCCCCCTGAGGGCCATTTTTAATGATATCAAAAATCTGTCGTACCTAAATTTTCGGCCCTTTTCCTAGAAGAAATAATAACTTTAAACGGATTCGATACGTACAAGGGTGCCCATATGATTCATTTTAAGGGGGGGGCTGAGAAAAATCTCAACTTCCACCAAAGCTATCATACATTTTAGTAAATATTTAAGATACTTTGCGTTTTTTTACTATCTTTTGACAAAATTTGAGTTTTTTCTTGCGATCTTTTGACGAAATTTGCATTTTTTCGCGATCTTTTGGCGAAATTTGCGTTTTTTCCACACATCTTTGACTAAATTTGCGTTTTTTTCGCGATTCTTTGACGAAATTTAAGTTTTTCCCACGATTCTTTGACGAAATTAGAGTTTTTTTCCCGCGATCTTTTCAGGAAATTTGCGTTTTTTTTTGCGATCCTTTGACGAAATTTGCGTTTTTCTGTCCAAATCTCTAACGAAAATTGCGTTTTTTCTGCAGTTCTTTGACGAAATTTGCGTTTTTTCCGCTATTTAACAAAATTCGCATTTTTCTCGTGATCCTTGAACGAAATTTGCGGTTTTCTGCGATTCTTTTACAAATTTTGCGTTTTCCCCCGATTCTTTGACGAAATTTTGTTTTTTTCGCGATTCTTTGATGAAATTTGAGTTTTTTCCGCGGTCCTTTGACGAAAATTGCGTTTTTTTCGCGATCCTTTGAGGAAATTTATGTTTTTTCGCGATTCTTTGACGAAATTTTCATTTTTTCACGAGTTGTAGACTAAATTTGCATTTTCTCCACGATTCCTTGACGAAATTTGCGTTTTTATCGCGATCTTTTGACGAAATTCGTCTTTTTCCGTGATCCTTTGACGAAATTGGCGATTTTTTTTGTGAACGATTGACGAAATTGGTGTTTTTTGTGACCATTTGCCAAAATATGTGATATTCTTCCGTGATATATTTTATGCTCGAATTTTCGGAACCGAATGCCTTAAATTTTCAGACAATTCGGAACATAATCACCTTCACCACTGGCCTGAGGGTACTAAATAAGGGGCTCACAACCATAGTAGACAAATTCCATTTTGAAAAAAAAATGAGATAGTCCATTGAGAAGGTACATAAAATCTGTTTTATCCACTCTCATAGTAAACATAGTCTGTAAACAGATGACATATACAGGGCTGCCACGACGAGTGACTATTTTTCTATTCTATTCGCACCACTATTAAAAAAAAAAAACAGATTTTGTGTGGTGTGCTCTTGAAAATTTTCTCGAATTTTATGTCAATATTTTTTTTTTTTTTTTTTTTTTTTGAGACAGTGGTGTGAGGTAGAATTAAAAACTAGTCGCCTGTGGCAGCCCTGCATATATGAGAAAGTGAAAACAGATTTGGCTCAGTGTGGGAATGGATAAAACAGATTTTATGCACCTTCTAAATGGGCTATCTCATTTTTTTCTAAAGTGGACTTTGTATACTATGGTTGTGAACCCCTCAAATGACCTTCCTACAGTGCAAATTTTTGGCAGAATTGTCTATAATTTAATATGGCTGTCTTAAGTAAATGGGGAAATGTAGTTTCTGCGAGGAAATCATTTATCGTGACATTCTCACCACAGTCTTTGCTTTTCCACAAATCAAACCATGTTCTTGCTTTTGACTCCAAATTCTCAATATTATAAAAATGAGATAGCTCCTTGATTTCTTTGACAAAAACATTTTTTTTTCAATATTTTTCATCATATTGGGATGAAGTAAAATTGCTTTGAATGCCGTTTCATTTCGATTCAAAAACCTTGACTCAAGGGATATAATTAAAGAGTCTAAATATGGATTTAGAAATGCTGCTCTGTAATATTCAAGAGGAGTGGCCATAGGAAGGTAAGATTATCTAGTAGACGTTCTATACATTTGATATCGATTTCTTACAATTACAATTCTAATTCTCCATCAGCTCCATGAAAATTTCGGAAAATACTTCTTCTGATTCCATTCTGTGCATAAGAAAAATCTCAAGAAGTTCCATCTTTATGTTCTGATAAACTGAATGCAAATCTTAATCTACAGATTGTAATTTGTTTACAACTGGCTCCAGATAGAAAAAATACCGAGAAATTATTTTGAGATATACAATGAACTTTATAGATGACGTTGCAGTATCTAAATGAATGGCTTGTGAGCGTGTTTCTTGGTTCGTATTATTTAGAGAAAGATTACGGAGATTTTCTTTAAAAGTGGCAAAATGATTAGAAAAATATGGTGTGGACTTGTACTTTTCTGACCACATTGTTTCACATAGACCAGAGAAGTGTGATTTACAAGAATTATAAAGGTTTCAGGTTGACGAAAATTATTTTGTCTTGTTCTGTAGACTTAAGATTAGAATTTTCGAGTTCAGGCTGCGTACAATCTGGCACATTCAGGATTCTAATCTTTATTAGATTCGGGAAAAAGAATTTTTCAATTAAAAATTGCACTGTACCGTTCACATCATCTTATTATTAAATCTCTAATTTCTCAGCGTTTTTTTTCATGCAAAATCAGTTTTACATGTGAAAATGGATCCTGTCTATAACAAAATCCCTCCTTATGCAGAAAAAGTGTTATCGTCTTGTAGGAAAAAAACCCACACAGTAACACCGGCTAAGATAAAAATCGTCTGAAGCGGAATTTCTTTCCTATCTTGTGCTTTTCCTCTTTGTAAGAAGCAGACTATTCGAAAGGACTAATTAAAAACTTATGAAAACAGAGCCTGTCTAAAACATAATCCAGCTTTAAAAGAAAAAAAATTATGGTTATGACAAAATGAATTCCCAACAATTATAACTGCTAAGACGGAAACCCGTCTAAAACGGAAATTTCTTCCGGTGCCTTCTGATGTTGTCGAGGCAGATTTTATTATGCTTTGTTTTTACAGGATAAAGTTAAAATTTTCATATCTTGCAACTGATTTATATTAAAAAAAAATTGACAAAACCAAAATCTAGGGGGGGGGGGGGGGGGGCTCAAGCCCCACCTTGCCCCCCCCCCATATGGGCGCCCTTGGATGCGTATCATAATTAAGAAATTATGGGCTTTTTTCTGTTTTCACAAAGAGCCCCCCGCCCCATTGCTTCGATTTTGCCCATTAACGAACTTGACCGAGATTTTATGTATATCAGTTTGGAAGAGATTTGTGCAGAATTATGGGAGTTATCGTGTCCATAAAAAAGTGACATAGATAGATAGATAAACTTTTGAACTGGGGGGTGGTTTTGGGTTCTGGGAGTCATGATCGGCGTAGATCTGCAAAAATTTTTCAAAAATCCAACTTAGGTGAGAATGTAATAGGTAGTATTTCTTACGAAATCTACCTAAAAGCAAAGAAAAACTTACTTGAAGGGGTTGTTGTTCCAGCGCTTCTTGCATGCTGTCCGACCACACTAGACTTACTAACTAATGAAACAAACTTAAAGTTAGTACTATCTCTTTATCTGCCCTCCCTATCAGCTTTCTTATCTTCGCTAGATTAGGATAAGTGAATGCCATCGAATATTTACGTGACAGTTTGAATGCCTCTCGACTTAGCGGAATGCCAAAAATAATAGCTATAGGAGAGAATATACGATAGTATTACGCCTTATAGAGGAACTTCGTGTATTATGAAATAGTCGTGTGTGTAATATGGAATTCCAAGGTTTCTATATTTGGTAAAGTGCTGCGATCAAGCGGCAATATCATAAACTACTTAAGAACGTTTCCAGAAAACCTCCCAGAGCGCGCAATTCGTCGGTCGGCGTCAGGGCGCGTTGTGTGCATAAATATTTGTTTTTCGTCTTTAGAAAGTTTCAGGAGATATTTTTTATTCATTATTAGAAGTAATATTTTTTATATTTAAATTAAGCATAATGTACACCGAATACTAACAGTTTAAGATGCAATACTCTTTTACTCGCGATTCACACCCATACACAGAGTATTTTTTTTTGTTCACAAACCGGCGGTGTCGGGTTACATGGAATACCTATATATCTCATAATACACTGTAAAAAATTTCCAACCCTTTTCCGTTTTGTAAAAGATAAATTTCCTTTACGATACGGAAAACAACCGATAAAATATTTTTTTCCGAATCACAACAGAAAGTTTTCCTACAGTCATAAAAATAATCTTTTTATATCGTATTAGTTTCCGAAAGGATGGAAAACAGCATTCACCGGACTTACTGCGCAGTCTCGCTCTCTGCTGACGTATGAAAGGCTTGCGTCACGTGATTGATAACAGAACAGAATCGAGATTTTCGATGAAGATGTACGCCATGTTGTTAAATATTGGACAATTGTTCTACGTAGTTCTAACTTCGCAATGGTAAGTACTAAAATTTATGTGATTTTTAATATTTGGGATTTGATATGTCCATATATTTATAGTGCATGATTATCAAACCGAATAACATGTTTAAGGAGCTGCGTAGCCTGAAATAAAATGCATATTATCTTATTTCTCGCTCAGTTTATTTTTTATGAGAAAAATATCCCCAATCAAAAACATATTTTGATGTGCCAGAAATTTCTAACTTAGATATTATCTTAATGAAAACTCAATTTTTGTAGACTGCTTTTTAAGTAGTTTTTAACTTATTCTAAATTCAGGTACTTGTTTATTTGTTTAATTCTGTAAGACATCCAGTGTTGAATTCAGGAGATAGCCGGGGGAGGGGGGGGGGGACATTCCTCTCTCCCGGAGCATTGAAATGGCCATCCCCTCTGAAGATTTCGGATTTTATGATTTAATGGTCAAAAAGTGCAATCCCCCCCCCCCCCCCCCTCGGAACTCTATAATATGCCACCAGGAGCCACAGAAATCCCTCTCGGAGAAAAATGCCTGAATTCAACACTGAAGATATCAATAACATACCTATGATCTTAAAATAAATTCATGAGATTTTTCTGTGTTCGATGCCATATCAGAATCATATATTGTCTTTTTTTTCAGGTACTACATTATTATAGAATCAATTTAACATTTTATTATTTGTAGTGTATTAAAATTCAATTAAAAAGGAATGTCCATTAAATTCTATAATGTTGATAAAAAAAATTGAGAAAGGTATGTCAGGGTGCTATAACGAAATTTATAATGGTATATGGTAAAATAAATTTCAATAGTCTTTTAATATCAGACAATATTTTAGTTGTGAAAAACGTAAAGTTGAATATGCTTAATACCTTGAGGTTGATTTTACCTATATTCATGCTGTAAAAGCTTGCATACAGAAGCTTTCAACTGCCCCACCCTGTATATTCAAATTTAATTGATTAAATTTTTTTTCTCACATTATTTTGAAAATAAAAAATGACTTTTAATCTTTTCTAATAATTTAAAATAAACAGAATAAAAAAAGCAAACAGGGAATTTTTGTCAGTAGAGGGTTGGGGGGGGGGGGGGGGGGATTTATTTTAAAAATATAAAGCTTCAATTCTTCATTTAAAAATTAAAAAAAAAGAAAGAAAGAAAAAGAAAACCTGTAACAGCTTTTGTTACATTTCTGTATTGTTTTTCATCCTAATTTATATAAAAATTATCTTGTATGTGGGTTTCTAACAAAAAAAAAATATCTAATTTGATTTTATTTCATATTTGTGCTTTCCTTTAACTAAATCTTGTCATGTATTTAAATGCACGTGTTAATACTGTGCAAATTTCAAGAAATAAAAAAATGTTCAAATGAGTCATAATGTCAACATATAAATCATAAATGTTCTGAAAATTCTGCTATTTTTGGAGTTCACAGAACCCGAAATATCATTGCAATAGAATTTTTTTTTTAGCTCACAGGTTATCAAAGCCGGACCCCTCCCCCCCGCTTAATTTACATAAATAGGTTTTTCATGCAGAATTATCCGATTTTAAATTTTCAAATTTTATATATATATGTTCATTCTGATAAGCCGATTCCTTGATTAGTTTTGGGGGTTAAATTGCTAAGTATAAAAGGGGGAGGGGGAACGGGGGCTGATGCCCACTTAATTTATATAAATGGGTTTTTCATGCAGAATTATCCGTTTTGTTTCCAAATTTTATACATAGTTTCATTCTGATAAGGCACTTCCCTCATCAGTTTTGGGGGTTCATTTGTTAAGTTTACATGAGGGAACTGGGAGCTAATCCCCTCCCCCCTTAATTTAGATAACGTGTTTTTCATGCAGAAATATCCGATTTGTTTCAAATATTGTATATAGGTTCATTCTGATAAGGCGCTTCCCTGATTATCTTTGGGGGTTCATTGGTTAAGTATACAGGGTGGAGCTGGGGGGGCTAATCCCCCTTTAATTTAGATAATGGGTTTTTCATGCAGAATTATCCGATTTGTTTCAAATATTCTATAATAGGTTCATTCTGATAAGGTGCTTCCCTGATCAGTTTTGGGGGTTCATTTGTTAAGTTTACAGGAGGGAATTGGGGGCTAATTCTCCCCCCCCTTAATTTAGATAATGTGTTTTTCATGCAGAAATATCCGATTTGTTTCAAATATTGTATATAGGTTCATTCTGATAAGGCGCTTCCCTGATTATCTTTCGGGGTTCATTGGTTAAGTATACAGGGTGGAACTGGGGGGCTAATCCCCCCTTAATTTAGATAATGGGTTTTTCATGCAGAAATATCCAATTTGTTTCAAATTTTGTATATAGGTTCATTCCGATAAGGCGCTTCCCTGATCAGTTCTGGGGGTTCAATGGTTAAATATGAAAGAGGAACAGGGGCTAATCTCCCCCCTAAATTAAATAAATGGGTTTTTCATGCAAAATTTCCCAATTTTCTTCATATTTTTTATAGAGCTACATTGTGATAAGGCGCTTCCTTCATTAGTTTTGGGGGTTCATTGGTTAAGTATAAAGATGGGAACGGTGATTATTCCTCCCCCTTTAGAAAAATGAGTTTTTTATGCAGAATTATCCGATTTGCTTCAAATTTTGTATATACTCTCTTAAAACGAAAGAGTGGATTTTGCTTCTCTAATTTATTGGATCGTGAATGAGTTGATTTTTAAATGTTTCACTCATTATGATTTGAATTTTTATTTTCCTAATGCACTCCAGAAGGGCGAATACTAAACAACTCATCTCGATAAAAAAGCACTCATTGGCGAGCGGAAATCCAGTAAGCTGACGCAGTTGACGTGACCTCACTGTCCCCATATCCGCTGAGCAGACGACAGACGTGTGGTGTGTAGTACGCGGCTAAGAGCACGTTGTTAAAATTTTAAAGAAAGAATACTTGAAAAGGTAAGAATTTCTGCTGATTTAAATACTCTAATTATGCTTTTTATAATGATTCTGTTTTATAGTAATTGTTATTTTATATATGGCGTGATATTTTTCAGTTTATATCAATATTTTTATTAAATATGTCTTAACCCTAACATTTAGGACTATTTATACGAGCGAACATTTAGAGATCTTTTAAGTTGGAAGGATAAATATTAAAAAATACTCTAAAATATAATGAAATAAATCCTTTGCCTCTCCTTTATGTTTTTTTTAATGTTATTTCAATAAATATGATTTATATAAATAGCATTTAGTAGCAATTTAAACTTTTAAAGAAAATATCTTGGCGGCACGTTTGTTTATATCTTGGGGCCCATTTTGTGAAAAGTAAAGGTTATTTTTGTGAAATTTATTATATTTTTGTGAAAAATAACATTTTGTAATGAAAGTTGAAATCCAGCTATTTAAATTCGAACCAAGCATTTATAAACAAAAAGTTTTTTAAATCCTTTTGCTGAAGTTTTTCTCTTTTTTGAACTTGTTTGTTTACAAATTACACATTTTAAAACATCATAAAATAATAAATAATAAGTTTTTATGGAATAGAATTTTGTGAAAGGATCAATTTAAGTAAAAGGAATTTTGTGAAGGGGCCTATTTTATCAAATTGATTTTTGTGAAGGGTTCCATTTTATTAAATTGATTTTTGTTAAGGGGACCTAAATAGGCCCAAAATTTTGTCTGGATCGAGCCCTGATAGTATATATTTTTAGCGATGTTTCAGAACTCTAACTTTCATAATACTATAAATTGAAAATTGACTTGTCTGACTTTAAAAATATTGTTTTAAAGTAAACAAATTATATTTCTAATTTTATTCTCAGTCTGAATTATAATATTTTAAAATATACTTGATTTATGAAACTGTATAAATCACATATTTTTTATCATATGTTGTTAAAAATAAGGTAAATATCTACATTCCCGGATATTCACGGTGTGAATATTCCTAAATAGTATTAGGATTAAAACATATTTAATGATAATATTGATATAAACTGAAAAATATCATGCAATGTATCGAATAATATTGCATAGAAAACATAATCATTATAACAAAATAAAAAAAAGATTAAAATATTTAAATCAGCAGAAATTCTTATCTTTTCAAATATTCCTTTTTGGGTCAGGAGGGGGGGGGGGGGGGGGGTATATATTTCAAGCAGCTCAGAAACAACAAAAAAGAAAAAAAAAAGATACTTTTCACTTAATTGTTGAATATATACATATATGTAAACATAAATATGTATACATTCAATATGCAAATTACTTTTTTTTTTCTAAAATAATAATCTACCTGTTCATGAAATTTATTACTTTACAATGAATTATTACATTTTACCATGAATTTTAATTCTCCTTCCCCTCCTCAAGTATGAGTTAGTTATAAATCACTCAAGTGCTACTGGATTTAACCTTCATTGATTTGATTTCACTCAAGCATGAGTAAAATAGAGATAACTCAATCATGAGTTGCTTAAAAAGAACTCGTTCACTCGAGTTGTTTCAACTCTTCATGAGAAGCTGACTTTCAAATTGTGAGATGAGTGGATTTCGGCTCAACTTGGGTTATTTTGGCTCTTTCGTTTTAAGAGAGTAGGTTCATTGTGATAAGGCGCTTCCCCGGATCAGTTTTGGGGGTTCAATGGTTAAATATAAGGGGGGAACAGGGGCAAATCCCCCCCCCCCTCTAAAATAAAGAAATGGGTTTTTCATGCAAAATTACCCAATTTGCTTCGTATTTTGTACATAAGTTCATTGTGATAAGTCGCTTCCCTGATTAGTTTTGGGAGTTCAATGGTAAAGTATAAACGGGGGGAACGGGGGCCAATCCTACCCATAATTTAGATAAATGGTTTTTTCATGCAGAATTATCTAACTTGCTTCAAATTTTGTATGTAGGTACATTGGTGAAGTATAAAGGGGAGAACAGGGACTAATTCCCGCCCCCCTCTCAATTGAGAAAAATGATTTTTTAAAGCAGAATTATCCAATTGTTTCAAATTTTTTTATAAAAGGTTCATTCTGATAAGGTGCTTCCTTGATTAGTTTTGGGGGTTCAATGGTAAAGTATAAAGGGAGCGAAATGAGACTAATCCCCCCTTAATTTATGTAATGGGTTTTTCATGCAGAATTATCCGATTTGCTTAAAATTTTGTATTAGGTTGTTTCTGATAAGGCGCTTCCCTGATCAGTTTTGGGGGTTCAATGGTTAAATATAAAGGTGGAACAGGGGCTAGTCCCCCTAAATTAAATAAGTGGGTTTTACATGCAAAATTGCACAATTTGCTTCATATTTTGTACATAGGTTCATTGTGATAAGTCGCTTCCCTGATTAGTTTTGGGAGTTCAATGGTAAAGGATAAAGAGGGGAACGGTGATTAATCCCCCCCCCCTTAATTTACATAAATGGGTTTTTCATGCAGAATTATCCGATTTGCTTAAAATTTTGTATATAGGTTGTTTCTGGGCTAATCCACCTTAAGTTAGATAAATGGTTTTTTATGCAGAATTATCTAGTTTGCTTCAAATTTTGTATATTGATTCATTGTGATAAGGCGCTTCCCGCATTAGTTTTGGGGGTTCATTTGTTAAGTATGAAGGAGGGAACGGGGACGAATTCCCTCCCCTTAATTTAAATAAATGGGTTTTTCATGCAGAATTAACCGATTTGCTTCAAATTTTTTATATAGGTTAATTCTGATAAGATGCTTCCCTGATTCGGTTTTTTTTTTGGGGGGGGGGAGGGGTCTGTTGGTTAAGTACAAAGGGGGAACGGAGACTAATTGTCCATTTTAATTTAGATAAATGGTTTTTTCATGCCGAATTATCATCCAATTTGCTTCAAATGTTGTATACCGGTTTATTTTGATAAGGCGCTTCCCTGATTAGATTTGGACGTTTATTGGTTAAGTATAAAGGACGTAAATAGGGGAGCTAATGACCCCTCCCCTTTTAATTTATATAAATGTGTTTTTTCTTTGAAATAACAGTATAATATGCAAATAGTGTGAATAGCCTGTGAGCTCAATGCCATCAGTTTGACTGAGCACTTTTCTTTTTATTATTTTATTTCCAATTTAATATATAATTTTTTTTTAAATTAATATACTTTTTAAAAAGTTAGTATCCAGACGAATATTTGATAATCTGCTAAATCACTATTTGTTACATATCGTAAAATTATTGTTATGTTTTTCTACTATATTCCTGTGGCACCATTTTTTTTTTCTTTTAATGCTGATTGTGAAATCCCATAGTAACCTATGTAAATTTTAAAGAAATGATAAATTCCGTTATACAATTATCAAAATATAGCTTTCACCAGCAGGAAACAGATGTCCAATGCTGGTAGAGTACATTTTTAAAAATTTCCTTAATTTTTAAATATTTTTTTTAAAAGTATCTTTACTTTCATTTATATTTAATATATATATATATATATATATATATATATATTTACTGGCAACTGGACTTCCCTGTAAGTAAGTGCTTATATATTCCATATTTTTGCTTTTTTCATTTGTAAAGAGTTTATAAGTATTATTCACAAGTCCTTATTTTATTTCTTCAAAATATAATGCAGGTTTTAAGTTATCAAATTGGCTTTTGTAAGTTTATTTAGCTGATTCACCAGATTGGTGTTATAACTTTTACTTCAATATAATCTTTTGTTAAAATATTGTATGCAAGTACATGATTTTGGAAAGAAATTTTTTTAATTACTTTTTACTTACCCATCATACGTAGTATAGGGTAAGTCTTGTAATCGTTTTGAAAATCGAAAAATTTTTTTTGACGGATTTACACGTTTCAGACACTGGAGATTCCAAAAAACATATTTTTAGAAAAAAAAATTTGCCGTCCGTCTGTGTGTCTGTGTGTGTGTGTGTCTGTAAACGCTCTATCTCCCGAACAAATTGAGATAGAGACTTGCAATTTGGTATGTACTTAGTATGTAATAATGGGAAGAAGCCTATTTCATTTCAATAACCTCGATTAACCGGAACATTTTTTTTCGGACTCTCGAAATATTCGTTCTGATGAAAGGTATATAAAAATTTTCGAAATTGTTTATTTTAAGTAGTAAATATAAAAAACAATGAAAAAACATAAATTTTGCATAAAACATGAAGTCGATCGGATAATGAGTTGCCGAGATATTTGTAATCCTATTTTCCACACTCTTCGATTTTTCATGACCCTGTATTTCATCCAAATTTCACTTCAAAGATATATTTTAATTGGAAATTTGACGCTTAATCAGATGCAATAAACCGCTAGTTAATAGGAGTATTATTTTTGGAGTTATAAGGAAAAACCTCTTTCAAGCAATTCAGTAATCGAGCCTTTTTATGACGTCATCAAGCCACGATTTTATTTGAATTGCAATGCGTTTTATAAGTAGTTTACACATTTTTATTTTAATATTTTACATTATACATATACATGATGGGTAAGTATTACGGTGGCCCCCAACGACTAGTTTTTACAGCAATTGGTAAATTTTGGTATTTTTTGAAATCTAAGCATAGTTTCATTGCCAATTTCTTCAACGTTATCTAATCAGTTATAATACAGAAAGTTCAGAAATCTTAAAATATTTAGATCAATAATTGAAATTATATTTCAGCACTATAATCTCAATTTAAATTAAATAATTGCTAAATAACACTTGTGTAGTCTAACAATTTTTAATCAGAGTTCATTGATTTAAATCAACTGGATTTCAATCCTGATTTAAATCAACTGATTTATTTAAATACACTTTTTTTTTCAAATTTAGGTTAAGATATTTCATTATAAATATTATTTTTGACAACAATACATTGTAAATTTAAGGACTGGGGGAGACAACACTCAAAATCCTTGCTTTTTGAATTTTATTTAAATCAAATATCACACTTAAAAATAAAAATTCTAATTTAAAAATAGAGAATCTCAGCTGAGAAATGTTAAAAGATTAAAGCATAAATTTATTTGTTAAAAAAATATGTACAAATCTTATGTGAATTTTTTAAGATCCATTGAAATTTATACCCAGATAATCATAATTATCTTAAGTATTTTTAATATTTGCTCCAACTTCATTAAATGAATTACTGTATGTATTTCAGAGTAGTATATAATCTGGAATAGGTATGTTTAAAAGAATACTGTATATAATCCAGATCTAGAATAGAATGCTTAAAATTTCATTTTTTTTTTCTGAATAAAATTCTTACATTATCTTTTAAGATTTTTAATCGAGAAATTTGGTCAAAACAAAAAGATTTAGCTTTTAGTAATGAAGAGTTTATATGCTTTTTATTTTATCAAAGGGGTAATTTAAGGTGGTATATATTTTATACAGAATAGGTCAATAAAAAGTATATTGTTAAATTGCAGTTAGTGTAAATAAGTGATATATAACACAAGACAATTTGTTTACTTTATTTCATGTTTTCAAAAGTAAAAGAGAATTCACATTTTCAAATTATATCATTTTCTGTTGCTCCATTTTTTTACTATATTTTTAACTGTTTATATGATTAAAATATTTCAAATTAAACAAGTAAATGAGTTTCTCTATATATTTTTAATTTCAATTAAATTTAAATGAGCTTTTCTAATTATTAATTTTAATGATTTAGTAAAGGTTATTTTGAATTTTAAAAAAAATAGCTGATTTAAATTTTAACAAAAAATGATTTTCATTTACTGAGCCTTTTTGTTATGTAATTTTCAGTTGAGCTTCAAGTTCAAAGTCTTGTACATTTTCAAATTGTATGGCTTCTGAAAATTGTTTATCATCAACGTATTTATTAGGGTTAGCTGAATTCTGTATATTCTTATAATTTACATGACTTCAAAAGTTTTTAGATTTACTTTATTATTATTATTATTTTATGGCGTTTTTAATTTAGACAGGAGAAAAAAATTACCTTCCACATAAAAGATAAAAAATTAAAGTTTCAATGCTGCTCTATATAAATTTTCAAAATTTATAAAATAGTTTCTGGATTTTTTTTTTTTGTGTGTGTGTGTAATAGAGCAGAAAAGCACCCAAATTGTGTTATAATAGTTAGGTGCAGCAATGTTCCTAATTGGAAAGTGTCTCTGTGACACAAATTGAGTATAAAAAGTGACAAATTTGAAATATCATATGCGCAGGGTGTATTTGGGGACAAAAAAGAACATTTAATCTCCAAACTGTCACAGTAAAAAACAAAGTTATTCTTCTGGAAACTGTCTTTTTTAATTTAATGTTGAAAAAAATAAGCTTAGAGGGTCATATTCATGCCGAAATTGTAGCAAATTCAATAGATACATCTAATTGGGTCATCATGTTTGTTTTTTTCAGTAAGTGTTGCCCTATGATAACAAACTGGAATTCACTCAGTCAAGTAGTTTTGAAATTATGAAAATTTAAAGTTTGTAACTCCTAATCTGTAATCGTTGCAAATCAGACTGTAACGTGGGTAGTGTTTTAAGCATAACTTAAAAACTACTTAGCGGAATCAGCTGTGATTTTTGATTTGCATGTTTGAAGTTTTTAGAAATCTATTTCTATTAAAATTAATTTTTTTAATTAATTTAAAAATACATTTTTTTTATAAATTAAACCATAAAATAAACCATAATCTATAATTTTTTAACCGAAATAGATTTCGAAAAGCTTCAAATAAAATATACGAATATAAAATTATTACGTCAAGTATTGAATTATATAAAAAAAACTCCACCAGCTGTTTAACATTAGGAGTTCCAAACTTTAAACTTCATAATTCTTAAACATTTTGACCAAGTGACTTCCCTTTTGGTATCCTTGAGAAACAGTTACCGAAAGAGGCAAATATAATGTCAAAGTTAGATGTACATATTGAAAAGTTTGGAGTTCTGTGCAACTTAAGAACGAAGACGACCCCATAAGCTTGTTTTTTTTTTTTTTTTAAAGGCGTAAATTAAAAGAAGTTCTAGTTTTTTAAGGAGGGGCGGTCACTATTGTGATTAAAAAATGTTTTGTATGTCCTTTGTTTTGGATATACAGCAATAGAAAGTCTTTCCAGTACCAATAAAACTTCAATGTTAGTTGCATACACTTCATACGCATGCAACATGTCATACACTTGTGGTACACCCAATGACATAAGTGTGGGTTTTAAATATCCAGTCCAAATTGAAAATCTTTTGTTCCGTTTTTAATATCTTATTTAACAGTTTTTTGGCATCACATAAATATTTAGTGCCTGGGGCAATTATCTCCCACACACACTTCACCACTGGCTACACCTATGTATATTCTGGCACTAATAAGCTGGCATCTCTGTACAGTCCACTTTGCTATACAGACAACAGATGAAAAGGTTTGTTTTGGACACTATTTGGATTTTCTTTTATATCGCTTAAAATATATTAAGTTTTTTTTTTTTCCTAGGAAACATATACACATATTCTAAAGAAAATAAAAGTATATTATGTATTTTATGAACATAAAATCCATTTCATTGTGTACTTTTTATTTATTTATACATTTTTCTTTTACGAGAATTACTTCTCCTTGTTTATAAAGATACTTCCCTAGCATTCCTTGTATAAAATACTTATTTTAAAAAAATGTAAATACCCATGAGCTAAACGTATCAGTATACTTGTAACAAATAAATAAAATTTCAAGCTGATTCTGTATTGTAAAGAAACTTTTGTTATAAAGAGTAGGACCAATAACAGATGAAAATATTGCTTTTGGACACTGTTTTGATTTCCTTTTATCTCAATTAAATATTATTAAGAACTTTTTTGAATACATACACACATTTTAAGTATTTGTTATCATAAAATGCATTACATGTAATGCATTTTATGATAACAAAATACTTAAAATGTATGTATGTATTCAAAAAAGTTCTTAATAATATTTAATTGAGATAAAAGGATAACAAAACAGTGTCCAAAAGCAATATTTTCATCTGTTAATGTTCCTACTCTTTAAAACAAAAGTTTCTTTACAATGCAGAAAATTTTCCGATCATAATGAAAAAAAATTCCGTAAAGCAAAGAAAAAGTTTCTATTCTACACAGGAATTTTTAATTTTTTCATGATTAGTTTACTGACTGATTCGGAAAAGTTTCCTTTTTAAAACGGAATACTTTCTGTCTATTCTACCGTTCTACCAAGACATTTCTTAGTGTGACTGGAAAGTTTTCCTTTTTAAAACGGAATACTTTCTGTCTATTCTACCGTTCTACCAAAACGTTTCTTTATGTGAATGGAAAGATTTCCGTAAGACCCAGGAATTTATTCTGTGTCTAAAGATTAGTTTCTGAATCAAACAGGAAAAGTTTCCTGACGGAAAGAAAAAACTTTCGTTTTTTTTCCCGTGTTGGTTCGGAAACGTTTCCTGTCCTATACGGGCAACTGGAAATCCTATTCCTACCGGAAACTTTTCCGAATTTTTTTTTACAGTGTACTCCATGATTATGGTGGCGCAAAGACAGATGCTTCCATTTGTGATGTTATAATTTAGTCATTAAATTATAAAGAATTTCTTATTATAACTCAATTTTAACAGAAACAGAACTTTTTATGTTAAACAGCTATTGAAAAAGTTTGAACTTTTTTTCATTTAAAAAATTAAATGAAATGTTAGGAAAATGTATTGTGAGATATTTATAGATATGTTTAAAAAGTGTGCAGTGGTTACATGTGGAATGTTGCCTTTTTTAAGGTTTTGGACACTTTAGTACAGATTTGGACAGTAAAACCCATATGTCCTCTCCAAAACTCCAATCATGGCTGAATCTCAAATAAAATCGGATCTTGAGCAACATTTTGTCCAACAATGGGCAGCGCTCGATTACCCAAAAGACCCATGCTTCCCCTCTAAAATTTAAGAGGGCTCAAAATGGATTGTAAAATGGGGCCTCTAACTTCCATTTTTAACTTTTTGCATTGAATTTTTAATTTTTGTGGAGGGACAAGTTGGCCCAATGCAATAGAACATCCACACTACTTCAGAAAATGTATCCAACAAGAAAATCTAAATGTGATCAACAGGCTGTTAACTAATCATGGCATCCTGCTGTGCTTATTAGAAACCACTCTGGTAACTGATCATACAGAAACTATATATTAGAAATATACTCTATCTAAAGTAAATACAGGGAACATAAAAAAGGCTGTTTAATGAAATATATGAATTTGGCTAAGTCACGCTCGTGAATAATACTTGACATTGTAGAGTTTTTCATATATGAAGAATTCAGGAAACTTTTACCGAATGAAAGGGGGGGGGGGGGCTAAAATGTTACTGCGCTTCTCCCAGTTCCAGAAGTTAATCGGGCCCTGACAATGGGTAACAATTATCGAAACATTATACGTTTGAATTTGGTATATTTAATCTCATAACTTCTTCAACCACTTGTTTATGCAAAAATAAATATTAATAAATTTCAAATTAGTTTAATTTCTCTTAAGGGTGTATTCAAATCCAAACTGCTTATTTTGAGACACATTTGTAAATTCATTTTTGCTCTAAAATGCATCCAGGCAGGTTCTCTTATTCAGAAACTTTATAATGTCCGTATTGTCTCGATTTTTTTTTTTTTTTTTTAATAAAGGCAGAATATATTTCAAAAAATGCTGTCAAAGTGGACATTTTGAACCGAATTTCCCAAAGCGATAGCGCTTGAAACAAAAAAAAATGATCGTACTTTTTTAAATAATTGTCTGTAAATCAAATTCTAATTAATTGAACGAAAAATAAAAACATGGGGCCCTTATAAATGTCTTTATAAATCACGCCGCCAAGTTTCCTGTTGTTACTTTTAAAAATGAGTCTGAGAATGTGTCTCAAAATTTTTAGTTGTTGAGCGTGGAAAAATATTTTTTTTAATACCGCCTTAAGGGAAAAAAAAAAGCAGTGAATGCATTTTTTCTTTGAATATTCCTTTCGATATGAAGTTTGTTTTTTGTTACTTTCTTCAAACAAGATCCGTTTTAGGAGGTTTCAATCTTTTTACCTTCTTTTATCTATAATAGAAGAACTAGGAATTAGTGTAACCGAAATTTTTCTTCGACGGATTTACACATCTTAGGTTTTAGAGATCCCGAAAAACATGTTTATACAAAATGTCTGTCTGCGTGTCCTCATTATACCATCGAAAAGTATTAAATTATGCACAGAATTGAACCAAATTTCAGATATATGTTTTGGGCAAGTCCTAGTTTAATTTTAGCAGGGTTCATACAGAGTTGGAAGAAAAAATCCAAGGAGTACCGAAAAAATCCAAGGAGTCCAAAAAATGTTAAGGATTTGCAATTTTTTGTTGTTGTTGTTTTTATGTGCTGCATCGTTATGTGGTATGCACACTCCAATTTTTAATGGCCAATTTGGAGACAAAAACAAATTTTACTCTATTAGAATCTAATTGTTAGTGCTGGAATTGCACAGTATTCACAAAATATTGCTTACTGATTGTAATATCATGACAGCCGAATGACGCACTGATTCTTCTTTTTAAAATTTAAATACAGAGTTTATTAAAACTGAGAGCTGGTATTTACAAGATGATTATTTACATTATGTACACTTTCAGTAATATTCATAAAAATTCCACCTAAACCACATTACTTCTTAAAAACCAAAATATACTCGGATGCATTTCCACATCCTACTTACTCCAAACGAACCACCATTCCTTCTCCTCTTCTCTTCACTTCCGTTTACTTTTTTTAAACAAAAAAGGGTTGGAAGGATATTGGTTGCATGACACCCCCCCGATAAGATTGTGCTACGCAAAGCGAAGCAAAATCTGACAAATAGCAACCATACAACTATACAGCATAAAATATATATAAAAACACAATTCAAAACAGATGTATAGAAGCCTTGTCATAATAGTTATAATGAATATATAATAAACATATAAAAAAACACTAACAATTCAAAACAGGTGTATAGAAGCCTTGTTATAATAATTATAATGAATATATAAAAAACACTAACAATTCAAAACAGATGGAAAGACGACTTGATATAATACTGCATACCAAAATTAAACACAAAATAAAGTATCACTTAAATAATCCTTATACAGTAACCAGTCGTGACAGACTATCTGCATTTTTTAATTTTGCACCTGGGCAATGAGAAATATTTATATTATATCTTTGTAGAGATAAGGCCCATCTTTGTAATTTTGCAGACTGAGGTGCAGATTTCTGAAGATATATTAAAGGATTGTGATCAGTTATTAGTTCAATTTCCGCACCAAACACATAAACTTCAAATTTCTTAATGCCCACACTACCGCATAAGCTTCACGCTCGATAGTCGACCAGTTTTGTTGCACCTTAGTGAGCTTTTGGCTAGCAAAACTAATAGGACACAACTTTTCTTTCTCATCTTTTTGCGATAGACAAGCACCAACTCCATAAGAACTGGCATCACACTGAATAGTGTAAGGCTTTTTAGGATCTGGTGTATACAGCTTAGGAGCTTCACACAATAATTGTTTTAAAGTTTTTAAAGCCTCTTCTTCAACCTCAGACCACGGAATGATTTCTGGGATTTTCTTTTTTGTCAAGTCGGTTAAAAGCTTGGCGATTTCAGCATAATTTCTTATGTAGTCACGATAATAATTAAATAAACCCAATGCACTTCTGAGGGCTGTTTTGGTTTTAGGCGATTCTATTGTCTCAATGGCACGTAACTTCTCCGGATCGGGCTCATGTCTACCTCCTCCTATGACATGACCTAGATACTTAATCTGTGCCTTTGCAAAAACACATTTTTTAACATTAACTGTGAATTTCAGATCAGTTAATTTAGATAAAACAGCGTCAAGATGTTTCAGATGATTTTCCCAGTCATTTGAAAAAATAGCAATATCATCCAGATATGCTCGACTGTACTTACGATGTTCATCCAGAGCATTGTTGATCGATTTCTGGAATGTGGCAGCCGCATTGCGCAATCCAAAAGGCATGACTTTCCATCGGTATTGAGCACGATGGGTTTTAAAAGAAGTAAGATCTCGACTCTGTTCTTCTAGAGGAATTTCCCAATACCCTTTTAATACATCTAAACATGTAATTATGTTAGCACTTCCTATTTGATTAATTAATTCAGTTGCATTTTCCATAGGGTAATCAAAAGGTTTTGTCACTGTGTTCAATTGACGAAAATCTATACATAAGCGCATGCTACCGTCCTTCTTTGCGACACATACGACCGGATAAGCTATTTCAGCTTCACTTTTTTCTATAAGTCCTAGATGCTCTAACTCTTCTATTTGTTTGTCCACTTCATTTTTTAGCGATTCCGGAATTTTATAAATATATGGTTTCTTTCTTTCCGCACCTGGTAATAAACGAATTTTGTGTGCTCCAACGTTGGCAACTTGAATTTTGCCTGAAAATAATGGTGAATGTTTTTGTAGAAGTTTACTTAACTCTAATTGTTTATCAACCTCCAGATGACTAAGGTCTACTTCTATATTATTTTCATTCGAAGTATTAGCTTTAATTGGTGTTGGGTGAATTTCACCAAATTCTACATCGTCTTCAAAAATGACCCCAACAGTCTGTACTCTTACGTTAAATTTCCTTATTTTATTCGCATGAACATGTCTGACACCCCCATCAGGTAATTTCACTTTATACGAATGTGGTTTTATTCTTTCAAGTATTTCTCCGGGTCCTGTCCATCTAGCATATAATTTATTGGTAGAATCAGGGATAAGTAAATATACTAAATCACCTTTTTCAAATTCTTTCATTCTACTTCGACGATTGAAATAGCGAGTGTAATTTTCTTGTTTTTCTGCAGCAGTTAAAGAAGCAATGTCAGCGGCTCTTTCCAAATTTATTTTTAATTCTTGTAAATAGTCTACTGCTGAATTACTAAGATTCAATGGTAAGGGGATTTCACCTGACCATGATGACTTTAGTACTGCCAAGGGACCTCTAGCTTCCCGACCATACATGAGCTTAAACGGTGATACTCCAGTTGTGCAATTTGGCACTTCACGGTAGGCAAAAAGTAGAAAAGGAATATGTTTATCCCAATTAACAGGATCCGTACGAATTACATGATGTAGCATTTGTTTAAACACACGATTAAATTTTTCAATTAATCCATTTGAAGCGGGGTATGATGGAGTTGAAAAGCGAGGACATGCCCCTAACCGGTTCTCAAATTCTTTAGTCAATTCAGATTTAAAATTAGTGGCCTGGTCTGAACAGATAACTTCAGGAATTCCGGTGCGCATAAAAATATCTAATAAAGCATCACACGCCGTTTTCGCAGAGAGACTCCGTAATGGTACTACTTCTGGCCATTTAGAATTTTGATCAATTAAGGTAAGACAATATTTATGCTTCCTTCCTGACGGCGGAATAATTTCACCTATACAATCAATATTTACAGTATGAAATGGATATGGTGCGCGGACAACAGGTGTAATCGGAATTTTATCTGTTTGTTTCTCAGGGCTTTTTAACTGACAGTTCTTACATGTTCTACAATAATTTTCTACATCTCTTGAAATATTCGGCCAATAAAAAGATAATTTAATTCTTTCTTTAGTTTTTCGCATCCCTAAGTGGTTTCCAAAAATTGAATCATGAGCTAAATCTAATACTTTACTTCTGTAACTTTCCGGTAACACGAGCTGATATATTTTATCACCGCAAATAGTTTCTTTATGATACAATAAATTATCCCGTATCAAAAAATTATTTTTTCCTAATTTAGCGTCCTTGAATGAATTCTTTAAAGTTGCGCAATCTTTTTGTTCTTTACAAAACTTGTTAAACTCTGAAAATTCATCATTTCGATCATTTTGTTTATTCTCTGAAGAAATAAAACAAACATTTAATTTCTCTTCCGCGAGCGGGGGTTCTGAGCTATTTTTAGCTTCGTGACCTTCGAACTCCTGCAGTTGACTATTATTACACAACTCTTCATTTTGAAGTTCAATCAAAGCATTATACACGTCTGGAGTTAATAAACAAGGCACATTTAAGTTTTCAGTGAAAGCAAAAAGCGTATTTAAGGTAACATAAATTCCGCTGTTAGGTAATTTATAATGGATGGGTATAGTAGCCAAATTTGCTTGTACTTTTTCTTTGAAAGCGGATTGTAACAAAATACTACCTTTAGCTTCGATTTTCAGATCGGGAATTAATGACGTATTTAAAATACTAATTTGAGTACCGGAATCATTAATAGCTTCTATTTCTTTACCTTCTACATAAATAATGATTTTTTTTAAAGGAAAAAGAGTAACTTCGTTTAATTGATCATTCATGTGTAAATGCCTGGAACTAACATTAGTGACTACTGCATTACTATTTTTATTTGGATTCAATTTATTTGTATCTTGTTGCATTTTCGGTTTTCTCTGACCCTGATCATCATTTTGAGTATAAGATTTATCATACTTATTTCTTCTGTTTGGGCACAATTTTGCTAGGTGTAATGGGGAATTACAAATATAACAATCACGTGATTTTGAGAAGTGTCTGTTCTCATACGTAGCTTGATTTTTCCTTAGTTGTGGGGGAACATATTTAGTATTATTATCATTATTCACTTCACGATAAATAGGCCGTTTCTCAAATTTTGTTTCCTCGAAAGACCTGCCTTTTGCAGTAAAATAAATGTCACAGTCTTTCGATAACTGATCGGGCAAAAGCCAACTTTCTCCTTGCTTGACTGCAATGTGAGTAGCTAGCTCATTATCCAAAGTTTCAAAAATTTTATCTGATATTATTAAATTAATAAGTGAATCGAAATCTTTAACGTTTCGAATTCTACAATAATTTAACCAACAGGATCTTAATCGCGAACCGAACTGTTGATGGGTTTCACCAGGTAATCTTTTAGCGTTTCTAAAATTTTGTAAACAAGTAAAGGGGGACGGTTCATATTCTTTCAAAATTAAAGATTTAATTTTATCATAATCAGCTAATTCTTCATCATCAATATAAACAAGAACATTTCCTGCTTTTTCACCTACTAATTTTAGCAAAATTTCCGATTTATATTCCTTAGGAACATTTTTGTGCTTAAACGCTCTTTCTAAAGAATCAAAAAAAAGATTCCATGTTTCATTTTTCTTGGGCACTGGGATTACCAAAACTTGAACTGCTTTAATTAATTTATCTAATGATAATGACGTATTATTTTCCCCTTCGTTATGGGTTAAATTCTCGCTTCTCATTTGTTGTTGTAAACGCAATCTATTTACTTCCTCGCCATTTTTTCTTTCTGACACTGTAGTCGATAAAAATTCAGTTACGAAATCTTTATCTTTTAAGTATTCTTTAGATTTCAATAACAAATCTTTTAATTCAGGTACTCTCTTACTCGCATCAGCTTCTTCACCGATTTCTTCCAGAACAATAAGTAAATCCGCTTTAGTTACGTTTTTAAACATTTTCGAATAAAGTTAACAGTATCTTACTACACAATCAAATGATAAAAAAAAAAAAAAAAATAGCTCACCTCTATTTTGTAATCCAAACACTGCGATTCAAATCACAACTTTTATTATTTTAAATCGTAGAAATAACTCTTGTTCTCGTTATGAGAGCGGGCTGTAATATCATGACAGCCGAATGACGCACTGATTCTTCTTTTTAAAATTTAAATACAGAGTTTATTCAAACTGAGAGCTGGTATTTACAAGATGATTATTTACATTATGTACACTTTCAGTAATATTCATAAAAATTCCACCTAAACCACATTACTTCTTAAAAACCAAAATATACTCGGATGCATTTCCACATCCTACTTACTCCGAACGAACCACCATTCCTTCTCCTCTTCTCTTCACTTCCGTTTACTTTTTTTAAACAAAAAAGGGTTGGAAGGATATTGGTTGCATGACACTGATTTCGTAAGTTTAAATACAAAATAGACAATTTTTTTATGCAGCGACCAATGGTCATATAAACAGAGATTAGTCAAACCCCAAACACTTATTATGTATATCACATACATGATACATCTTAAAGAAAATTTTAAAAAAGGTAAAAAAAAAAAAAAAAAAAATGCTAAACGCAACATACAAGAAAAAATATAACAAGTTTTGAATTTATACTTTTAGAACAGCTGTAATCGATTTTGTTGAAGGTGAAACTTTGACGAAATTCACGTGTTTTTCGCGACCTTTTGATGGAAACTGCGTATTTTTAGCGATCTTTTGACGAAATTCGCGTGTTTTCTGCGATCTATTGAGAAAATTTGCACGTTTTTCGTGATCTTTTAAGGAAATTCGTGTCATTTTTCACGATCTTCTGGGGGAAATTCGCATCTTTTTTCGCGATCTTCTGGGAGAAATTCGTGTCTTTTTTCGCGATCTTTTAATGGAATTAGTGTTTTATTTCGATCGTGTGACGAAACTGACTTTTTTCGCGATCTTTTGATGGAAACTGTATGTTTTTCACAATCTTTTGATGGAAACTATGTTTTTCACAATCTTTTGACGAAATTGGCGTGTTTTTCGCGATTATTTGAGGAAATTTGCGTGTTTTTTGCAATCTTTCGAGGAAATTCACATTTTTCGCGATCTTTTGAGGAAATTTTCGTGTTTCTCGCTATATTCTGGCGGAAATTTGCGATTTTTTTATTATCTTCTGGGGGTAAATTCGCGATCTTCTGGGAGACATTCGCATTTTTTCGCGATCTTCTAATGGAATTCGCGTTTTATTTCGATCATTTGTCGAAACTGACGGTTTTTTTTGCGATCTTTTGATGGAAACCACGTGTGTTTCGCGATCTTTTGAGGAAATTCGCGTTTTTTTCGCGATCTTCTGGGGGAAATTCGTGTTTTTACACAATCTTTTGAGGGAATTCGCATTTTATTTCAATCGTTTGATGAAATTGACTTTTTTTTTTACGATCTTTTGATGGAAACCGCGTGTTTTTCCTGATCTTTTGACAAAATTCGCGTGTTTTTCGCGATCCTCTGACGAAATTTGTGTGTTTTTTGCGAGTTTTTGAGGAAATTAGTGTGTTTTTCATGATCGCCAAACATTGATAAAATTTAATGTAAAGTACAGTGTTGAAAAACGGACTTTACGGACCTGATAATTGAAAAACGGACCTAGTGGGAGCCCTGCTATAAGATTATCCTAACCAATCAATGCTGTGCTTCAGATAAATGACGTGTATAAAGGATTTACCGTGCGTTTTACAATCCCGATTTTTTTCCCTTGGCAGCAATATCGCTTGCGTCCGAAGCCGCAATACAATTTAAGGTGTTTCTAAGCAGTGGTTTGCTTATCTAAGTAGTTCTAAGTACTACTTGGGAATGTTTTCATTTCTAAGGAGTTTCCAAGGAGTCTGTGAGAACCCTGATTTTAGGCTATTCCGCCGGAAGGGGGCGCTGTGATAGCGATTTTCTGCAGTTTAAGTGAAGAATTTATGAATATTTTTCGTCGAAATTTTATAGCTGATATAATGCAATAGGCCGAGGTTTGTATGAAATCGGCCAAAAGGTGGGCCCTGTGATAGCGAATTCTATCAGATTTTCGGGGCGGGCGCAGTAGCTGTTAAAAAAAATTCATACTGAATCTCACACTTGTTCAATCTATTAGGTTTAATTTTCATATTTGTAATAAGCAAAATTTTCCTGTTTTTTGACAGATTACCCGTTGAAATGAAGATGCACAAACAGACATCTATTAGATGGATATTTATAAACTAGTGTAAATGCTTCGTCCCAGGTCGGTTGGTATAGAATTCGTGGGTTTCACTTAAAATTTGAAATAATCGTTAAAAATATTCATATACAATATCGACAATAAGGAAAACAAAAACAGACACATGAAACGTTAAGTCCAGGGCCTGATTAATGCATGGGCCTCTTGGATTTTAACAACAAATTTGTAATCTGATGTTAATAAGATGACAAAACAGAGGATAAATTGCAGATCTAGCTACATTTCAAGGTAAGCATAACATTTTCACCGGCGCAAATTTTTCACACCTTTAACCACCATGAATTAAAAAATATATTTTTTTTCTATTTAATTGTATTGAAAAAAAGGGCAACAATAAAGTTATTATGCATAAAGAGCGGAACGGTTACCTACATTTGTTTTTTATAAATGTAGATTGTGTGAGAGGTAGGCCAAGCTTTGATATGTACTTCCGATAATGGGTTACTTTTAAAATCTTTTGAGTTTCCAAATTAAGTAAAGTAAAATTAGTAACAGAGTAAAATATTTGAAAAATCCTTCCAAATGTTGCATTTAACATTATTATTTTGACAAGCCTGACTAAATGTATTAAATTAAACTTAATTTCCTTGCTTTATAATTATCTAAATAAAATTTACCAGTGATGATTTTAATTATTCAAATTTAACGAAATTATCTATCTGTTTAGATTGAAATTTTTAAAAAATTAGAAGGGGTCTTCATTGCCAGATTATGTAAAACAATCAGGCTACTTCTCTCAGCCACCCCCGCTCGCTAATGTCAATTCTATGGAGGAAATATTTTAAGATATCTCGTTCGCATTTCAATATTTTTAAATGATTTTTTTTTTTGCATTGGATAGATGAGGTCAATCTCTATGCAACCTCCTTTCCACTTTTACGATTTTGATTACAAGTTTATTTTATTAAGATACTTTCACTTTCGAAACCGGCTCCGAAAGTATCTTAATAAAATAAAACTTGTAATCAAAATCGAAAAAGTAAAAAGGTCCTCAGCTATGCAATTAAAAAAAAAAATCATTTAAAAATATTGAAATGCGAACGAGATATCTTAAAATATTTCCTCCTTAGGATAGCGAGCGGGTGTTTTCGTCTGAGTGAAGTCTCTTAATATATTAATAATTCTATCGGACAGTTATTTTATACCTCGTTTGCATTTCAATATTTTGAAACTTTTTTTTTCTTTTGATTAGATAGCTGAGATCAAACTCTACAACCGCCGAGTTTTACTTTTCAGATTTTGTTAGCAGTTTCGGGTTTTTTTTGTTCTCGGGGATACTTTCACTATTGAAACCGGTTCCGAAAATGGCGAAAAAGTTAAGAACGGCGATTGTAGAGATTGATATCAGCTATCAAAAATATATTGAAATAAAGACGAGATATTATAAAATAATTATCCCATAGGATTAACATTAGCAAGCTGGTGTTTTTGTATGGGTGAACGGGAGCATTAATAGTTCGATATAGCTTACCACGAAATTAGGTTTCGTATCAGACACAATGAAAACCTGCACCGAGGTAGGTGTCAAACATTTTTTATTGAAAAAGATACAAAAAACAGAAAGAATGCTGGTTTAATCATTTCTTGGACTTCAAGAATTCCTTGAACTGGGAGAGGGGCACTTCGTTGATCTCCTTGTAGTTGGGCACTTCAGACTTGAGTTTGTTCAGCCAGGCAGAGATCTTGGGATAAGGGCCGAAACTGTAGTCGGCCAGCTGAAAGGAGGGAGAAAAATGGGATTAGCCTAATAGTGTTATGAAAGAAGAAACGTTCGTTCAAGGGCGGATCCAAGGGGGAGGTCATGGGGGGTCTTGACCCCCTTCCAAACGAAAAACATTTCTATAGAACAATGCATTTTTAAAATTTAAATATGCATTAAAGATGTTTTTTTTTTTTTTTTTTTTTCTCCTGCTTAAAAATTCTAATCCGATACATTCACCGAGTTATTTTTATATAGAAATGCATAAAAATAGCAAGCATTATTATTTAAGCACCAAAGAATCGAACATCGTTTATACTTTTCCTATAAATGTGGTACATTTTAACTTATACTATTTGATTGCTAGACCCTGTTTCAATGATTGCCGAGCGCGAAAATCGGCTTAAAATGCGACCTTTTCGAAAGTGTTCTGCAAGATTTTTTGATTTTAAGAAAATGTGAAACTCCAATTTCTTTTGTATCTGAATAAAACATGCAAATTTTTATACATTTACGAATATACCTGCAAATTTCACGCATATACGAAAGCAAATGAATTTAAGTATATGAGAGAAAATAGTCAGTTTGGATCTAAGATATAAAAATTGCTAATGAAGACATGTAACAACCTCCCCCTCGCCCCCCAAAAATACATGACCCCTCCCCCTCTAAATGGAGGGCTGGATTCGCCTCTGCGTTCGTTTGTATAGGAACTATTGGACCGATTTCGAAGATAATATTGGAAAATGGAGAATGACAGTCTCTTCTAAAACAGACTTCCTTCGAAACAACTGTCGTGTTTCAGTAGTAGTACACTAGTTTTGAGTAGTGGTACCCAAACGGAGGGTACCACTAAAAGGATGCTAGACTGAATTCATTAATTTTATTTAATGAATGCAATCCTGTGTTACATCTTTAAAGGAAAAGTTCGCGAAGCCACTTCGTGACATGACAGTGTTCTATTAACCCCTTCGCGGCGATCGTCCTTTACAGAATTTTTCATCTTTTACCACAGATTTTTCAAAACAGAAATTTTCGACTCATTGAATCGCAGAAATACTATCATTAAATAAGGCAAAACTTACAATAAAAAGTAACTGGTGTTAATAATTGAGGATTCCCAGTGTCTTATGCGGCACGTATACGTGTCGCTCGTCTCCAAGGGGTTAAAATTTAGGTCGAGGTTCAAATGAATCCATTTCAACAGGGATGTAGACTTTTTTTTTTTTTTTTTTTTAATTATTCAATTATTAATGCTTAGAAAAAGAAGGCTAATGTTTTGTTATCACACCCCATTATTATAAATATAATTGTGATAATTCCCATTATAAATGCCTTTTTCGCAGGTCAGATTCTACAAGTCTCTAGCTACCTCTATAATTATATAAGTGGGTATGAAAATTTCTTTAAAGTTTAAGGGGGGTTCGCCTAAAGTTTGGGAACCGCTGCTTTCGAAGAGTCTAGGTTGAAGGAAGGGTTTAATAATAATCACCTCGGCGAAGGTGAGGGAGGCGAGCAGCGAGAAGTCAGCCAGGGTGATGTGGTCTGCGGCGGCGTAAGCGGTCTTGCTGAGGAATCCCTCCAACAGGTCAAGCGCCTTCTTGAAAGCCTCCTCTTTCTCTGCGTCTGCAGGCTGGCCCTTGAACAGCTGCGGATACTATAAGGGAAAGAAAGACAAATAAAATATAAAAAATAATTAATTAAAAACCTTAAACACCCGCATTTAGGAGCAGATTGTTACACATTATACAATTTAAGTCTTATTACTTTGCCTAAGAAAATAAGAAAAATAGTTTTATTGACCATGTTCGTGAGAGGAAGCATTTTTACTAATTTTTTTTCATCTACCAGTGCATAAAATTTTCCTATAATGCACAATTCAAATTCCATAAAACTTTCAGCAGGACGTTTACGGTGCTTTCCAGGTGTTACAAGTGGCTCTGGATTAACCAAAGCTTCTTCACTCACGCGAAAACACCCGTTCGTTAATGTTAATCCTATAGAAGAAAAATTCAGAAATATTTCGTTTGAATTTCAATATTTTTTTTATTTTTTTTTGGGGGGGGGGGGGGCGGCATTGGATAGCTGGGGTTGATCTTTACAAATATCAATATTTTTTTCGCGAGATTTTAATTTTAAAATATAATTTCATACAAAATCCGGCTAAAGATATAAAATAATAAAAACTTTGTTTCTTTTTAAATTTATTATCACGGGCCCGGGCAACGCCGGGCGCGGGTCAGCTAGTAATTTTTTAATGCATTTTTATATGTATACATAATATATTTTATCATAAAGCTATGGTTAAAATTTTAAAACCGCATCACATAAAGCTGTTTGTCACGTTTATAATGCATTTTTTTGAGAAAGGGGCCCTGACATGACCTGCATGCTAAAACCATACAGAGTTGATCAGGCCTTGTGTAGGGTAGAATTAGTAAAGAAATAACTTTCTTTTAACAAACACCGTTCTCTCTCAACGATTACTATTACTGTCAAAATGTAGAAATTTATCAGTATAACCAGACAGAATTTCAATCTTGGAGGTAATCCCCCACCCCAAAAATGCAAAGGAATGTCCCGAGGTCTTGAAAGAAAGAAGGGCGTTTTAAATGCCACGCTTTTGTAAGATTTAGAACTGAGCAGTGGAAAGGAAGGAACACAGAAGAAAACCTTTATTTGTTTATTTCTTGAAATCTGGACTGATCCATATTAGCCAGACTTTTCGTCTCTCTTATTGCATTGTTAGAATGAAAAGAATATGTGAAATCAATGGCTCGAAAATGGCAGTCACAATTGTTAGCAAAGCTTTTCCGGGAAAAGGAGAAGTCAATTGCTTACTGTACGTCGTTCCATGTCCTTTGGAATTATATTTAGAATATTTCAATTTCAGTACTGTGATTTTGTCTAAAGAAAATACTTCTAAAAAAACAGACACTCACAGAGGTAAAACTGAATAATTTATGTTAGCTTAATGGTATTAAGTTAAGTTTAGAATTGAAATAATTAGTACAGTAAAGCACCGTTTATACGGTTCTCACTTATACGTCTTTTACATTTATACGTCATTTCAATGCGGTCCCAATTCATCCCTATGTATTTTAATGCTGTAATATTTCGCTTATACGACGCATAACTTCGGTTATACGTCGTTTCCTTTAAAAGGCACTTTCGTTGAACGAGAAAATTTAAATTTTTAACGAATTTAGAATTACTGGCGAAGAAAATAGATATTCCTTTTTCAACTCTGAAAATCATTATCTACGACGATTGAAGATTATTCAGTTAAAATCTATTTGTACATTCAATAACGTAAAAAAAAAAGTGTAAATCAAGGTGTAACAGATACAAGTTTTGATCATTCTCACTTTTATTTTGCAATTTTAGAAATGATTATTATTATTTTCTTCAATATATAGTGTTAACAAAACGAAAATGGTAGGAAAATCAAATTTGTATGATTGCAGCATTATATTTCTGCAGTCAAAGATTTTACATCTTAGGCGACGACAATTTCGATTGTACGTCTTTCTCAGTTATGCGTCGTTTTAGAACGGCCCCTGAAAGACGTATAATTGGTGCTTTACTGCAGTAGTAATTAGTTTAATTGTGTGTAATTTTTTTTTTAAGATCGTTATTATCTTCACGTGTATTAAAAGAGTAATGGTTAATAAGAGCACTTTTGTAATTAGCTTGCTTTTCGTATTAACAGAGTTAGACTATATATGTGCATAATAAATGAGTGCAAATAAATTATTATAAACACTTGGCTCTTCTTTAAAAAAATGTCTCTAAAAAGCCATACATTTCAGCGTATCAAAGCGGTGTTTACTTCTTAAAACTATTTTTTGAACAAAATAAATAAATAAATAAATAAACAAAATAAAGTTAATATAAATTTAGTTTGCATTTTCGAAAGAAGTACTTGTCTTATATCATTTTGAATTTTTCGTAGTTTAAATTTCTCACCCCCCCCCCCCCCTCAAAACATAGGAATATTAAATTTAGATTTCACTTTAAACTCAAAATGAAAGTATCAGCGAGTGCCTAACCGAATTTCAGTTTCGTTTTTATTTTCAGCATATTTCGGCGTAAATCGCGTAAATTTGTTTCCAGTGAAAATACTGCCGAACTTTCGGCTTAAACCGAAACCGCATCTGTACTCGATAAACCTCATACTTCCTTGAGAGTTTTCGGCATGACTCGGTGATTCGAACCAAATTTAGGACAAGTCTATTTAATTTTAACTCAAGAAGACAAAGAAGTTTTTGACTCCAAAATTACTGGTTTCAATACAGTAGAACTGTTTGGAAATATTTTGTATAACATAATTTATATTTATTACATTAATTATTAAAATCGTGCGTCAATTAAATGCGCCCATTTTCTTTTTATATACCTTTGTTTCGTTTAAGTAAATATGAATAATGGCAACAAGCAAAAAACAAAATAAAAGGCAAGAGATATTTTTGAAGCGTCCCTTACCAGGTACTCGGACTCTGCCTTGTAGAGTGTGCCGATGTCGAAGTAGAGCATTCGGTCGACGACAGCTCTCGCCTGAGGGTCCTTCGGATACAGGGTACTGTCAGGGGCGTACTTGTTCACCAGGTACGTCTGGATGGCACGGCTGAGAAAGAAACGAAACACTCATCACACAAGCAAGATATATATTGAGGGGCGGGTTACACTAAATATAACGTTAAAAGAAAGAATCCAACAGATGGAATATGTATAAATGTGCAAACTGGGATTCTATAATAATTTATCACCAGTGAGAGACTTTCGCACTACAATCCTAGATATAAGGTGAATACATTTTTCCATTCATTTTTAATGAACTGCGCCTCTTTATCCAACAATATGTGTTTAACGAAATGGGCGTGTACTCTGTAAGACATTAGGCGCCGCTATACATATTAAACTACTTTTTAATGAAACAGTTGTTTTTTCTTTATGAATAGAAAGTCTAAGGTATTTCTGAAGAAAAAAATAAAAAATTCGAATATTTAGGAAAAATAGCATGTTTCCAAAAAGGGGTCAATGGCGCCAATGGGGGTAATTTTTTAAAATTTTACTTCTGCCTCCGTGCATGTATGTTTGTTATTTCTCAGTTCTTCAGCTATAAAATGGATAATATCATTTTGAAACTGATATTTTACGAAGAATTCATATAAATTAGTCCAACATCTACATTTATAATAAAAATATAAAATAAAATTACCGATTCCATAAGCATTTTCATTATCCACCTCTTTATTTTTCTTCATTACATCATTTTTTGTCCTACTATTTTACATGAAACTGATTAAACATTTTTTTCGTTTTCTAAAAGTGGTTTTTTAATTGTTTTTTTTTTTTTTTTTTTTTTTGCATTTTGATTAGTTTTTTCCATATTCCAATTTGAAGATTCGTCTGAACTTTCATCTAAAATATCAAGCCTGTGTTTAATACTTTGTCTCTTTTAAACACTAAATCAGATATAGGGTAGATGTGCCAGTAATGGACACCCTTAAGGAATTTCTTTAAAAATTATTTTTTAATTAATAGTTATAATTATTATTGTCCAATTTTTTTAATATTATATTAATCTATCAACAATATTTAATCATGCTCATAGTCACATTTCTCAATGTGGATCCAAATTTAATTATAAATAACAGAAATAAATCAAAACACCCTAAATTCCAGTAATGGACACCCTCTCTTCCAGTAATGGGCCACCTCTGTTCCAGTAATGGACACCCCACAAAAAATAATAGGCAATTGATTTTATGATTGTATTTAAAACCTGAATTTAATGAAAGCATATTAATGAAATAAAATAGTTGTTTTCAAATAAATTTAACAATTAGGATATCAATAATTAATAAAATATTTATGAGAATAATTCACTGTTTAAATTAATTATTGTTATTATCACAAGATCAATATTTTAATTATTTTAGATAGAAGGTTTAAAATACTAACTTTCAAAGAATGATATTTCTCAAATTATTAAGTCATTGAGGGGGGGGGGGAGGGGGGAGGGGGTTTAGAAGGGTTGGTTTAACAAAAGAAAAAGATTTTTTTTTAAAGTGTCTTGGAGTACCAGTGCATGGAATCATATTTATTTTTATTCTTAACAGTTAAACTTCCTAAAACTGCTTTATATAGTACTTTTAGCAATTTGTAAAAAATATATCAGATAAATAAAAGTGTAGGTTGAATGTTTTTTTAAATACTAAATAAATTTTTTTGAAAATAAAATATCAGAACTGACATTTGAGCCCCCTGATCCTGATTTACTACTTTCATTGCTACTATAAATTTAATATTATAGGGATTTTTTTATGTATGTAGTTCTTTTGTCAGAGCTGAATAATGAAACATTTAAGACAGAAAATAGATTAAGAACTTCGGTGACTTAAAAAATTGTCTTTTTTGTAAAAGGGGAGAGTGTGAGCCCCCTCATTTTCCCATGCCCTTAAAGATTATTCTCTGCTTCCTGATGGGTGTTGATTGCCACATTATAAAATATGCAAGGTACGGTTTACAAAATAATAATTTGATAGCAATCTTAGAAAAAATTATTAATTACATGAAATTAACAAAAACAGCTATTTATATAAAAATAATATATTATTACATTCTGGTAAGTAAAATTTAAAAATTAAATTTGACTATTTAGCTTTTCAGTTAAATAAAAAAAAATATATGCACTATGAACATTACTGAAATTGCTTTTTCAGTAATGTCCACATGGGGTGTCCATTACTGGAAATTGACTAATTAAGCATTCCAGTAATGGACCATGGTCCTAAAACCTGAAAAATAAATGAAATTTTGTAAATTGCCATTAGTATGTAAAATTCAAAGTTTTCTATTATTGTCTAAACAAAAACATGCAATTTTTTCAAGAAAATAAAAAATAATATGAATTGTTTAAGTGAAGCCAGCTCTTAGCATGTTCATTAAGATTTTCACAGAAAATCTGTGGAACTGTGAAACATTATTTTCTGCTTCCTGATTGGTTTGATTAAGAGTGTCAACAATAACCCAGATTATAAAACAAACAAGGAGGAATTATGAAAAAAATATATAAAAGGCTAAATTATTATTGGTTATTTTTTTATAAATCAAAAACTTTGAAAGTGGCCCATTACTGGAAGGGGGTCCATTACTGGCACATCTACCCTATTTCTTGATTGTCTGTTGATTTAGAATTTACAAAAAGTTTTACTCCACCAAATATAACACAGGATAAATCGTCGCATAAATTATTTTCTATTACATATGTAATAGAAAATAATTTATGCGACATACATATGAGGAAGATATCTTCCTCGTATGTTACAATGCTGCAATCAGGTGGCAAACAAATGATTTCCGGAACATCCGAAAAATCATCCTAATCTAAAAAATGGTTCAATTTCAATCATCTGCCATGTAAAATAGTCAGAAAAAAAATAATGTAATGATGAAAAATAAAGAGATGGATAACGAAAATTATGGAACAGGTAATTTCATTTTTTTTTATTATGAATGTAAAAGTTGAACAAATTTATATGAAGTCTTCTAAAAATATTAGTTTCAGAATGATATTATACCTTCTATAGCAGCCGTACTCAACTTTTTTTTCTGGCGGGCCGCAAAGATATTTGCGACGTTAGGCATGCCGCAACGCACTTGTATAATAATCATAATGTAAAAATATATAGATTTCTATTACAAATATTACAAATGCTGCGAAGATTGTTGTTTTGAAATAGTGGTATAAAACTTTTTGCTAACATTTTTTTCTGCAACAAACATTTAACCATAATAAGCCTAATGTAGAAATATATAGTGCAAATTAAATTAATTTGCAATAATATTTGTTTAGTGTTCAGGATTAAAAAATGTATACACTACTACAGCCCTACTAAAACTTACATGTAAAAAGAAATTTGACTAAGGAAACGTCATTTAAGATATTTTAAGGTAATTTTAAATTAGTAATTATAAATAACAAAAAATTGTTTACCGATGAAAATATATAAAAGAATAATAGAGAAAATATTAAGAACTTTTTATACACATCAATTAATTTTATAAATAGAGATTAATGATTATGTGTCTCGGGTCGCAGATAAAAGGTCGCCGGGCCGCAGGTTGAGTATGGCTGTTCTATAACTAATAAATTGAAAAATAAATACCACAATGCACGGGGGCATATGTACAAGTTTTCAAAAACATTACTCCCATTAGGCGCCATTGCTCCCATTTTGAGAACAACTTATGCTTTCAGTAATTGTGATTGATCTATTATACATATTAATTCTCGATTGAAGTTGTGTTTAATATAACACACTGTTATAAACATATTTTATAATAAATTTTTATAAACATATATATTTATAAATTATATACATATATCATAAACATTTATATTTTTTAAAATATTTTATAAAAACTTTATAATAAAAATTATATATTTTAGTTAAAAGATATTTTTTATTATAAAGTTTTTTTTTTAAATATTTTTTTCGAGGGAGTTTTTTCGTTTTTTTTATCGGCACACACCGGAATCTACTGCAATAGAATTTTATTTCTAGGTCTATTTTTTATCCCTTTGAGACAAAAGGGCAAAGGGGGTTGTAAAAACAAGTTTTTTTTTTTTACTTAGCCCGGGCGGTTACCCGGACACAGTGACGGATCTAAGGGGGGGTTAGCCGGGGCAGCTGCCCCGGGTGCAAGACTTGGAAGGGCACAAAAATGAGGAATCATAATAGATTTAAGAATAAAGAAAATTAAAAATTCACATGAAAAGATATTCAATTTTATTTTGTTCAACGGCGGTTTGCTTTCATTGCATAAGGATCAGAAATGAGAAATAAATTAATTTGTATTACATTGTATAAAATATCACATTGCCACCAGTATTTTTAAGAAATCTTTATTTATTTAATATTTAAAGATTTTGAGTCATCTCTTTTCCGAAACCGTTTTATGTTACTAATTAAAAACAACATAAATGTCCAAAAACATATAGGGTAAATGTACCAATAGTCGGCCACTTAACTGCTTTTATATATATAAATCTTAACGTAGAATTTTTAAAAAACGACACAACATTTTTAACAGTGATATATGTTAAAACATACGTTTCTTATTATGTTTCAGCAATTATTTTTAAAAAACACGGTAACAGTTTTTTTTAGACAACGTTAAGTTCAAAAAGGGCAAGTTCTCCAATAGTCGGTCACTTTAAATCTAATGTTCGGCCATCACTGCTCCAATAGTCGGCCACTTCAGAATTTTGTTTTACCTGAAAAAATGACTAACAAATTTGACTAAATTTTGCATTCTACCATTTTCGGTTATAAGAAGATGATTGAGCTATCTCACATGTTCGAGAAAATTAAATTAGTGGGTCATTTAGGGTCACTGCGGGTAAAGCTAATTTTATTTTATCTGCTAAATGTCTTTAACGATTTTGACTAAGTGTTGTATCCTACATTTTTGGGATACAAGAAGACCATTGGACTGGGTCGCATGTTCGAGACAATTTCATTAGTGGGTCATATGGGGTGTCACTATGGGTCAAATAAATTTTATCTAAAAAATGGGCCTAACGATTTTGACTAAATTTTGTATCCTACCGATTTGGTGTACGAAAAGACTATTGGGCTGGGTCACATGATAAGGGTCACATGTTAAGGGTCACATGTTAAGGTCCAAGGTAATTTTATCTTATCTAATAAATGTCTTTAACTATTTTGACTAAGTTTTGTGTCCTACCTTTTTGGGATACAAGAAGACCATTTGGTTGGGTCACATGTTCGAGAAAATTCGATTAGCGGGTCATTTGAGGGTCACTATGAGTCAAACAAATTGTATTTAAAAAAGGTTTAAGCGATTTTGACATAATTTTGTATGCTACCATTTTCGGGCACGAGAAGACTATTTGGCTGGATCACATGTTTGGGAAAATTCAATTAGTGGGTCATTTGGGGGTCACTATGGGTCCAGTTAATTTTATCTAAAAAACGGCTCTAACGATTTTGACTAAATTTTGTATCTTACCGTTTTGGGATACGAAAAGACCATTGGGATGGGTCACAGGTTTGATAAAATCTGATTAGTGGGTCATTTAGGGGTCACTACGGGTGAATGCATTTCATTGTGAATGAAGGTTGAGACAGTTGTTGAACAGTTGACAGTTAACGAAGTTGCAATATTGGCAATGTTTCGCCAACTTCGCTAAGTTTGATGAAAGTTTTGTGACACTGGCGAAATTTAGCATAAAATCGACTACCAAGATTACTAATGATAAGATTACTAATTTTCTAGAAATTCTCACTAACAGCGAGGATAAATTATTCAACCAATCAGAGTCCATAGAACGTTCTCAAAAACAGAATTTAACCAATCAGGGTACATGCTTACCGTTAAATGTAAGAAAGTATCAAGTTTCGAATTTTTGCAAAATTATGGCGACATTTGGCGAACAGATTGATTTTCAGAATCTGAAGGAATTTTCTAGAAATTTTCACTAACAGCGAGGATAAATTATTCAACCAATCAGAGTCCGTAGATAACGTTCTGAAAAACAGAATTTAACCAATCAGGGTTCATAGAAAGAACTGATTGTTATATGTTGTACAGATAATTTATTGTTATATCGTGTCGAAAACAAAGATAATTTTAACGAGCATAGCTCAGTCTTCCCAGATGGTTGTAAATAACTTAAAGTAGAACTTTTTAAAAACAGCAAAACATTTTTAATAGTGCCATGTATAAATGCATACTTTTGGAAATTCTTCTAGGAATCTCAAGTTATTTCTCATTAGTGTTATATTTCAAAGTAACGTCAATCAAAATCATCAATCATAAACGTTTTCCTTAAAATTTTTGATATTATCTCATAAATGATTACTTTATGAGTGTTAAACTACGAGAAATTAATAACACAATACCTCTTTACAATTCAACCAAATTAATTTGCTGTGTAATGTAAATCTTAATGTGGCAGTTCAATTAAAAGCGACATATGCAGAAAGCTTCATTATTTTATTTTATTTTATTATTTAAGTTTAATAGAGACTGTGAAAAGGATTCTAAATCCCAGTAGTTAGCCTCTTATTAATAGAGTGGCTAACTATTGGATAAAACAATCAGGTAACAAGTTTTCTTTTATCAAAACCATCGACTTTGCACGCATGACTGATATATGGCAAGTGGTATATGTGTACCAATTAACATTAGGAGAAATTATACTTTTGCAAATAATTTAAATATTACTAAATTAAATCACAATTTGAATAAACGTCATTTTTGTACCGCATTAGGTGAATGTGAGACTTGAAATAATGCAAAATCGTCATTGCAATGCATTTGAATCCACATCCTTCCAAGAAAACAATGCAGTCTATTTGGAAATTCTGTGTCTATCGTTTAGTGGAAAAATTTTTAAAATCAGTTCAGTGGTTTCAGAATTTATTTTCTATAAAAATCAAGCTTTTCTTTTTACAATATTAATGTAGCTTTATGCACCATAAAAATCAAAACACCGAGAAATAATAAGTGGGAAAACATTAGTTTACTATATTTAATTGTCATTTGTGTACGGCTAAATGTTGAATATGAAATACTTCCTTTCCTTATTGGAAACCATGTTTCTTTCTCGCACAATTCTGAAAAACTGTATTTTGAGAAATTATTTTAAATTATTTTAAAGTAAGTTTTTTTAAAAGTTGAACTATCCATTGTTCTAAATGTGATTTAATGAGATTATTTTTGAGTCAAAAAGAGATATTTGTTTTATAAATATATATTTTTTTAAATATTAAGAAATTCCACAGCTATATCTCATAAAAATATTGAGTTGACCGGCGATTTTCTATGACAAAAATAGAAGCCTCGGCTTTTTCTTGTAGCATTATAAGCGTAGATATGTCCCGTAATCACAGTATTACCAGCACGACGCATGTCATCAACGGTCCAGCAAGTTGTGCACCATGACACAGTAAGAAGCTTATAATAGCCCCCGGCACTGTTTGTCCGTCCTTGTGTTAAAAAATATTATAAAAAGAAGGGGAAGAAGACAGATGAGAAAGAAGAAGAAGAACTGGAAGGAAAGAGGTGATAAGTATAAAGGATAAGTATGGAAAGTAGACCGTGTACGTTAATGGGAGCTGGTGCACGTTAAATCTGTTCGTGGCTCTAATGTCCTCCAAGTTCTATATAAGCGCTACCTCTGGGGGTGCCAATCCAGATGCAGGTCTCTCATCTGGAATTGGTTCAAAATTAGGAGACTAGTTTCACAGTTATATGGATCATGTCGGCTATATAGAAATAAAAAGCTGCAAAACCGGGCTCTTGGGCCAAACCAACAACAACAACAACAACCCATTATGGTTTAGTCAGTTAACGGCAATAGTACATATTTTAAATTACAAATTGTTAATTATTTAACAACCTTTCATGGGCCCAATGGACGGGTAGCCAAGTCAATTAGCACAATAAAAGTAAATTAATTTCAATAATGTAGTTAAAGTGTAATTCAGAATAAGTTCAGTTTAAAATGTAACATTCTTCTCTTCCAGGTTCCCCTTGCAGTTCCTCGTGCTGCCGGTTGGGACGAGCCAATGGCCGGCCCCAACTGGTAGCACAAGGGTTTTTTTTTTAGCAGCAGTTTTTTTATTCATTTTATTTTTGACTGTTCGCCTCTTTATTAGGTGCAATTGGACATTGTCCGCAAAAGCTACCGGACCCGCTCTAATGGGACAGCCCATGGAGCCAGTTTTTACCAGGTGGGGTACGGTACATAGGCGCAGTCCCGTCAGCCCCCGCAGCGTTTTCGTCTGCCTTGCAACTCGGCCCAAAAATTTTCCCCGTTGGTACGACTTAGCTATTGGCTGATTATATTTTCATTTCAGTGGTTTCATTATCTAGTTAATTTCTTTATTTAGTTTCCCTCAAAATTCTCTCCCCTTTTTCAAGCTAAGTTCAGTACCAACGTTTCGGCACTAAATTGTCCAGCCCCATTTCAACTGTCATGACGAGTACGTGGTGTGCGGCGTCAGATCTCAGAACATTTAAATTTAGGAGTGAACAACACAGAAAAATCCGGACTCAGTTGATTGGCCGAACTGGGTACTTGTCTTTGTGGACCGCCCCAATAGGGCGATCAGGCGAATTTCGCCCCAATGACCAGGCACTCAAACCCGTCAAACTGGGTCGAATCCCGGTAGGTAGGGGCCTGGTCAGTGGTCTCCAAGCGTAGATATGTATCCTAGGTTCACTCACTAATAAAAATGTTCCGATATAAAGATTTAATATACAATTTACTAAAAATCTTATAAAAACATATACGACTTAAATGAATATATTTTTGTTACATACTTATAAAACACTTTTTGCAAGAAAAAATGCATAGTAAAAATACAGATTTTGAATATTGAGTATTACTATTACTTCCTTAAGCAATTGTTTACTCAGATTTTATTCTGATATTCTTGGGTGCAGAGGGGGGGGGGGGTGGGGGGGGTAGCGCAATTCTACAAGCTTGCCCCGGCTAAAATTTAGTCTAGATCCGTCTCTGCCCGGACAGCTTACAACCCTACGTATAGGTGCCGTTTAAGATGCCTAAAGTTCTTGAAATGGAACATCAGTACTTTAGAATCGAAAAATATTCGAAGAAGCGTACTGGACGGTAGTGGCAAAGGGGATTTTAATTTTAACGATTTTTCCCGTTCCGTGGCGATTTTTTGACATTCATGAAAGAATTCCGGTTACAATGTTTTAGCCAACTAATAATAAATATTTTTAACTGGGATTTTTTGCGTTTTTTTTTTCGAGTTCTGGACATCTGTAAAAGTAACTGTTTCAAACTTTTAGACTAACAGAGAGTAAAATTTGTCCTCTACGATTTTTGACTTTGTTGCGATTTTGAACTAGCTTTTTAGCGTTTTTTCGCGTACAACGGCGATTTTTTTTTTTTTTTTTTTTTTTGACAAAGGAATTGTGCGTCAAATTTTTAGCCCAATATAGCAATTTTTCTCTTCCGCGATTTTTGAATTTTAGAGATTTTAATGCAGTTTTCAATGAGATTTTAGCATTGTTTCGTACGATTTTTTGACATTCAGAAAAGTATTTTTTTTTTTTTTTTTTAAACTTTTAGCCTTATATAGAAACTTCTTCCTCCACGATTTTTGAATTTTTAATGCAATTTTCAATGGGATTTTTATCGTTCCACGGCGATTTTTTGATATTCGTGAAAGTAATTCTGCTTCAAACTTTTAGTCTAATATAGTAAATTTTGTCCTCCGTCATTTCTGAAGTAATTGCGATTTTCAGAACGCAACGATTTTCAGTTGTTTCATGCTCCGCGTCGATTTCTTGACATTCGGAAAAGGAATTTGGTTTCAAACTTTCAGCCTTACATAGTTGTCTTCAAGTTTTTTTATTGAAATTTTGGCGATTTTTAGGGTATTTTCGCATTCTGCGGCGATTTTTTGACATTCGTAAAAGGAATTTGATTTCAAACTTTTAGTCTTATACTTTTGTCCTCGTCAAATAAATTTTGTCCCATGCTATTTTAGAAGTTTTAGCGGTTTTAATGAGATTTTTACCATTTATTTGCGTTCTGCGGCGATTTTTTGACATTAGTAAAAGGAATTTGGCTTCAAACATTTAGTCTATAATAGTAAGTACAGTTTGTCTTTCCCCATTTTCAATGACATTTTTTAAAATTCTTTAGGGTTTCTCGACATTTGTGAACGAATTCTGGTTTCAATCTGGTTCATTATCACCCACTGCAAGTAGATTTTGTCCTCTGCGATAGTTGAATTTTTAGCAATTTTTTTTCGGGGTTTCCTTCGCAATTCTCAGCTATTTTTTCACATTAGTAAAAGGAATATGATTTTAATCTTTTAAAGCTCAATATAGAAAATGATGTTCTCTTTTCAATAAAAATTATTCGGAATACGGATGCACCGGATATGAATTTTTGCCGGATACCGGATACCGAATATCCTGTACGAAATTTTACCGAATATCCGGTATCCGGCTGAATACTCTTTCATTTTTAATTTCAATAGTAATATTTCTATTTTATACTTGCTTAAAGCAGAAAAACTTTAAATTATTATAATTTTATGCCATTCAAATGTTAATAAGAGATTTAAACTCATTTATTAAGTTTATTAAAAACAACTGCTTTTTAGTAATTAAGTATTGAAATTTAATCATGTTTTGTCTTTTGCCTATTCTAATATACATATTGTTTGTTTGTTTTTTTTAAATTCAGGGTCATTGAAAATAAAAAGATAAACAATTAAGCAATTTCTGTTTTTCATAATTATAAATCTTTGTTATTTATAAATACTAACCATCCAATTGAAGTGGATTTTTCTTTTCCTACATACTTGTACAGATTATTACTTACTTTCCCTATGACAAATGTTTTCTAACAGAATTTAAATAGAGAAGCTCCTCATTGCAAGTATCTTCTTTTGTAGTACAAAGGGGAGAGTGAACTATTAAAAAAAGTGGTACAATTCTTTTCATTATCAGTATTATTTTACCACAGCTAGTCTTCCATCCAGATACAAAATAGTGACAAAGTTTCAATAAAATCATTTTTACTTTTGAATTGTTGAAAGCACAAGAAAAAGAGACAACCAGAGGAGTGAACACTTATTGTCAGAAGAAGGAAAATATTTGTGATCAAAAACGTAACAGAGCCTGAAAATGCTCAGCACCATAACTTGCCTTTAATTATAAATAATTAGTTGCCATATTTTAAATATATTTTCTTTATATATAAATCCTATAATTTAATTTTTGTGAAAGTATGAATATTTATTTCTACTAACATTGTTTTAACGGATAATGTTGATAAAAAGCAAATTAACTTCGCACTAACTTTTTCTGATAATGTTAAAAAATATGGATTTAAAAAATTAGTAACTATCCGGCAACCGGATATTGAAGTATTAGGCCGGACCGAATATCCGGTTTGAGTGCCGAATAAGCAGGATATCCGGTGCATCCCTAATTCGGAATTTGTACGACAATTTTTGAATTTTTCGCGAATTTTTTTTTGTAATGAGTTTTTTCGCAATTAGCTCAGATTTTTCCACATTAGTACAAGGAATCCGGTTTCAATCTTCTAACCCAACATATTGGAAAATTTTATTTTGTTTTTTTCAATAAAGTTTATTCGGAATTTCGCGTTTGTTACTGCGATTTTTAGAGTTTTTTCGCGTTTTGTGCTATATCGGGTCAGATAGTATTACAATACAGTAAGTATCTGCTGCCACAACAATAAAAAAAATTTGTTGCAGTACTTTTAACAACGTAATATAATACATACTCCAGAGCGCTTTGCTATTAAAAACAAATATGGCCAAGCAGACTAATTTTAGCCACGACCCCAGGTCGCGTGCGCATAAAGTCCATTAGGACTGGAGGGTTAAAAAAGGAAGTTATAGGATAGTTTCAAAATTCTATGGAAATACTCTTCGGAAAGTTGATATAAAAATAGTACGATGTTTACCCCATAGAGTAGAGGTCTGAACGGGCCCGGGACCTACCCGAGGCATGTACCCCCGACAAAATGAAGAAAAACTTTCGAATGGACCGGGTCGATAAAAAAAATTAAACGGGTCGATCGGCTCGATATAACAAATTTAAATGAGTTATACAAAACCGACAAAATATGAACAATTTTCAATAGACCTGACTGGGCCGAGAATACTAATACCGATTGCTAGTTCGACAACATCAATACAGATATTTAACATATCCAGTGTAGATCTGCATGTCTGCATCGGACAGTTTCATCGTGTCAGAGTTCGGGCTTATTTTGTTTCAGCAAACTCAGGCCGGGCTCAGGCTTGACCAAGGTCGAATCTGGACTTAATTGTTCCCAGAACGCGTGGGGCAGGCCATTTTATTTGCAAAAATAACAGTGATAATGAACTTTTGCTACCGTAATAAATTTGGAAATATACCGTAATAAATTAGAGCAATATTTCAAATGTGATGTTTTTAACCATCTTTTTTCTTTTATTTTAAACTACTTTAACGAGTCTTTATTTGAATGTAATATCTAAGAGATTGATCATTAAAATGGAATGCTGGATTATATGGCTTGCGGACATATAAGGGGCAGTCAAAAAGTTCACGGAATTTAGTTGTAACTCTTTAATACCACAATATAATTAATTTATTTGTTTACACACAATGTCCTCTCCATGACCAAAGAAATCATGTCATGTCAAATCCAAAACAAAAATTATGCTCATTGCATTTTTCGACAATGAAGGTGTGGTGCACCATCAATTTGTACTAGCTGGACAAACTGTTAACAGCCCTTTGTACGTGCAAGTTTTGAAAAGACTGAGGGAGGCAATCCGAGGAAAATGTCCCGCCAAACGGCAAGGAGGATGAGCACAGCATCACGACAATGCTCCCTTCCACACATAGATTGTTGTGCACACATGGCTTGCAGAAAAGAGCATCCCACTCCTCCACCAGCCTCCCAACTCACCGGATTTAGCCCCATCGGATTTCTGGCTTTTCCCCAACGATCAAAATGGTTTTCGAAGATAACCGTTTTGACACCGTATAAGACATCAAAAACCAACGCGACGCACAGTGGGGAGTTTTGACGATCGAGGTGGGGAGTTTTGACGATCGAGGTGGACAAAATTATTGCGTTGGATTTTAATTAGATTTTGCTAGTTTTTCGAATGTATCACTAATAAAATGCTCAAACAATGATAAATATTTGGTAAATATTTGTTGAATTTGAAAACAAAATGTCCGGACACGTGATTTCAGGCTCTTAAAAATTTCTTCAGTTAGTTGAGGATTCCCCAGTTTTTCAAACAAAAATGAAAGAACAGCTTCGAATTTGCTTTCCTTTTGGTTGGCAACCAATACGTCAACAACAGATTTTGGAGAAATTTGTGTAGTCATCCTGAAAAATAAAAGTTTTAAAATAAAAACATATTTTAAAAAATACGCTTTTATGTTTTGTGTGGCTCTGTAAAAAAATATAAATGCTACCCAAATTATTTCAGTTGAAAAAATGTTGTTGTGTGATGTATACGAATTACGTGTGTAGCCCTTAAAAGAAATATAACTGCTGTGCACTTTATTTTCAATTTATAAGATGGTATTGTGCATCTCGATAATCTACATTAATTTTGTTGAAATTGAATTAAAATTTCGTTTATAAATAACAATTTTTCCGAAATCTTTTGTATGGCCCTGTAAAAAATGCATAATTGCTACGTTCCTCAAATTGCAATATAATTAAATTATCATCTAAAATACACATGTAAGCCAAGTTTCCTCTCAGTCAGATATTTATAAGTGGATTAAAATTGATTTGCAAGATTTCAACTAAACTTTTGTGCAGCCCTGTAGATACAGTATAAATTTTACTTTCCTCAAATTATAATAATATTGTATTGTCATTGAAACTACACATGTATTGAAAGTTTTCGATTAATCGAATAATTGGAAGTGGCTTAAAATTAACTTGCAAGATTTAAACTAAACTTTTGTGTAACTCTGTAGATACAGTATAATTTCTACGCTCGTCAAATCATAATAATATTGTATTATCATTAAAACTACACATGAATTCAAAGTTACAGATCCATTGGATAATTAAAAGTGGTTTAAAATTGACTTGCAAGATTTTAACTAAATGTAATACATACACTGAAAGTTAATATAAAGCTGATTTATTAATAACTTTACGATTCGCAATCTTTCGCAGGAGTTTTCTTAAATTTCCAATACTTTAAGAATGAAACTTTCATTTAAAAAAAAATCTTATTGCTTAATAATGCTTAATACTATATTAAAAGTCAAGATAAAGTTTGTAAACAACAACATGGATCATCCAAAAACACAAGTTCCGAAAAAGGCACTTAAACTGGTTTAATGGCGCTTATTTTCAAACAATAATAGGTTAATATTTAAATAATAATACCATAATTTCTATAATTCAAATACAACATTTGCTAAATGGTACATACATTAAAATCGTGAATTTACAATCACAATTAAACATCAACGTTTCATTTCGCTTCTGCGAACGTCATCAGGATGTTAGAAAAAGTCGAAAATGTCAAAATGAGCATACACGTCAGAGTTCTGGAAAAAACATTATCGGAGAGTGCGCAAACGTCATCAAGTTCCCATGGTAACCAAGTGGATCATACCACTGTAGTGAAAAGAGGGGTTGGAAGACAAAATGAGCAGATTGTATTAATGGATTATAACATATGTCAGATTTTATGAATGTTATAGGATAAATTATCGTTACATGTATACTGCCCAAGCTTAATAATCGTAAGGGACTCTAAAATTTTATTAACATAAGGAATTGAAGAGGCTAGAATCATAATCCCATGCAAGAATTCTTATGTTAATAAAATTTTAGAGTCCCTTACGATTATTAAGCTTGGGCAGTATACATGTAACGATAATTTATCCTATAACATTCATAAAATCTGGCATAATATGTTATAATCCATTAATACAATCTGCTCATTTTGTCTTCCAACCCCTCTTTTCACTACAGTGGTATGATCCAGGGAACTTGATGACGTTTGCGCACTCTCCGATCATGTTTTCTCCAGAACTCTGACGTGTATGCTCATTTTGACATTTTCGACTTGTTTGTAACATCCTGATGACGTTCGCAGAAGCGAAATGAAACGTTGATGTTTAATTGTGATTGTAAATTCACGATTTGAATGTATGTACCATTTAGCAAATGTTGTATTTGAATAATAATAGGTTAAATGTTACCTTGACAAATATGTAATATATTTTCAGTAAACTCTTGCTTTCACATTAACCAGAATAGTTAAGACGTGCTTTCGAACTTAGGGAAATAAATGCAACTGTTGAAACACCCTCAAACCAATTGCGCAAATGTCTTCTTTACGGTCGTAGTTAATCCACACCACGAATTTTTTCGACAAAAATCTTACGGATCTCGACAAAAGAGACATTCAGCTACCAGAATATGCGGTCTTGTTAAATTCCGAGAATATCGGAAAAATTAATTTTGTCCACCTAGATCATCAAAACGCCCCACTGTGCGACGGCTGAACTTGGGAAGATACCGAAACAGGACTTTCATCGTTGTTTGTAGCAATGGCAGGAGATGTGGAGCAAGTGTGTGTGTGTGTTCTGACGGAGCCTACATTGAATGCGATCAGTAAATGTGTACCTATATTGTGATAATAGAGTTACAACAAAATTTCGGGAACTTTTTGACTGTCCCCTCGTATAGTCGGGAATTTACCGTAAAATTTTCACATAGATATGTATGCGAAAGATTCTTTAAAATAATCTCACTTGTACGTTAAGGTGGTTCTCAAACGAACTGCTCAACAACGCGAAACTTTGACACACAAACGCAAAAGCATAAAATTGGCAGGCCTGACTATTGTATTGAAGTGATTTGGAATCGAAATGAGTTTTCCATTTTTTGATATATAAATTACTTATCGAGTTATAAGAGATTCGTATCACGTGACCAAATGTTTTTCCCCTTTCTCGCTCTGCTGCCTCAGGAATTTGGTTCAAAACGCCACCTTTCTGAAACATCTTTTGCCTTTAGGGAAAAAAAAAAAAAAAAAAAAAAAAACTCATTTTGATTACATAGTTTCTGAATAGGAACATCTTCATCAGTTTCCGAACAAAAATGAATTCAAAATTGTGTCAAAGTTAGCTCCTTTGGATCTGAGAACTTAAGGCTGTTCTCAAATCCAAACTGGCTACTTTATGACATTATTTAATTTATTTTTTTGGGATACGCGCGAAATTGCAGGTGTTCTAAGAAACTTTTTCATCGAAATACGTTTTCCATTTTTTGATCATTCAGAAAATGCTGTCAAAGCCGGCGTTTTGAACCGAATTCCCGACGCGGCAGTACGAAAAAGGAGAAAAACGTGTCATCGAGTTATAAGCGATTCGTGTTAGGTGACAAGTAATTTATTGATCAAAAAATGGAAAACTCATTTAGATTCCAAATCGCTTCAGTAGTTAAGCTTGGCCATTTATGCCTTTGCGTTTAAAATTGAGTAAGATAAATGTATCAGAAAGTTTCGCATTGTTGAGCAAGGTCATTTGAGAATCACCTTAAAAATCTTAATTTTTTGTCGGTCGTGTAGACTTCTACACAGCTGCCAACTTTTACGCTTTTTTGTTACCACTAAAAATTAATGGAAATTTTTATCTTATTGAAATACGTGATTTCGGAGATTTAATAAGGTAAAACTTACTATAAAATTTTAGTGGTAGGAAAAAAGCGTAAAAGTTGGCAGCTATGCCTCTACCATGGGTGGGAAAAGAGGAAGAAAGAAAGAAGATATACCTTTCCCATAGGTAGAAGCCTCCGTCATCGATAGTAGGCACGCAGTGCTGGGGATTCATCTGAAACAAAAAAGAAATAATCAAGTAAATGACATAGGAATGAAAAAAAAAAAAAAAAAAAAAAAAGAAAGAGAAAAAACAAAGTGAAATGGATTTTAAACGACAGTAGTATTTAATTTTACAGACTGAGTGAATAACGGGCCAAAAATGAAACAGCTCATTCAAAATGTAAATGAAATATCATTTAAATTGGATTTGTTCCACACTTTCAAAAGGAATAATAATAATAATAATAAACAGATTCCAGCGCAGTACTTTATAAGAGATCGAGAAGCATTATTTTCCCATTCCTCTTGGCGTGACATAATAAAATTCTGGTTTATGACTTGCAAAAGAAAGGTAAGTTGAGTAGTATATATGCTTTTGTTTCTAAATCTGTTGAAAAAAGAAAAAAATCTGAAACAATTTCTTATCGCTTTCTTTATTATTTTTCTTTCAACGGAATAAAAAACCATCGTGAAAATGTTATTAGAAATTCGAAACCATGGCCGTATTAGAAATCCGAAACCATGGCCGTAACCAGTCGGTAAAGTCCGAGGGAGGGGGCTTTGAAAATTTTATGATGGGGCTAATTCACAGCTTCTCTTTCCCCCCTCTATTTTTAAAGATAGATAAATATAAACAGAAGTAGAAAGTAAGTCGCACCTCTCATAAAACTTTTGATTATAAAATTCTTAAATGTAATAAATGTTTTTTATTCGTATTGAAAGATTATGAAGTCTAGAGGGGGCTCAGCCCACCCTGCCCCCGTCTGGTTACGGCCCTGTCCGAAACGTCACGTTATTTGGCAATGGCATGAAAGCGCATTAAAAAGTGCTTTTACGTATGCCCACTTTTTTTTATAATCAATTTATGTACGTAATTCTATAAGTGGTCATTAATACTTTTGCTCTTATGTGGGCAATATAATGTATTCATAATTACGTGAAAGTAAATTACAACAGTTAAAATACTCCTTTGGGCGGAAAAAAAAGGTATGAAAAAAGAATGAATGCGAGACAAATCTAGTTCATTTCGAGTGGAAAATCTGGATTGAAGAGGTCAAACACATAAATTTTGCAACCTCCACGCAAACTCTTAAATGACACTTATTTTCCCTCATAAAAACCGTTGGAATTGATGATTTTACTTAACTTCTACATAGCTAAATATCAGGTCCGTTAGCCCAGGAGCTAGTGTTACAGGGTGTTCAATACATAGACCTTACAATAAAGATTAGTAGATTCTTTCTCTGAGGTTCAACCCCTACAACACCCTGAAATGTTCAGACCTATGCTTATTTATCGCAAGTTTTCAAAAACTTAAATTTTAATAAAATAATATCAAAGGAGTTAACCCTTAGCAGAGTTGGATAGATTTTAATCAACAAATTCTAAATAAAACTGCATAAATATAAATGCATTAAAACTACGCAAATACATTCTTGAAACCTAATATTTGTGAGAGGATATGGTAAACTGCAATTAGTCTTGCAGCATGATACATTTTTTGAATAAAAATTTCTTAGGATTAGAGAAATGTTCAAAAATTAGTGATGTATAAACATTGTTATTTTGAAGCAGAATATAAAAAAATAATTAAACATGTGATAAATATATGTAATCTGTATCTTAAAAGTTCTTACATTATTAAGTTTATTCATAATTTATACAAAAAAAACAGGAATAATTTGATCATTTGGAAAAGTAAGTAACTGTTTCTTATTTCTTACTACAGTTTAGTATTCAGAAGATATTCCTTAATTAAAATAATTTCATCAGTAAGAGGCGAATGTCAGATGTCACTATGTCAGTCAACAACAAATTAATTTTGGGATAAAAGGATTAAAATATAATTATTTTAATCATTTTATCCCAACATTTAATTATTTTCTCATTTATAAAATAGATTATATTTTTATTGTTCTGTATTTGCCCCAAAGGAAAAATAATTAAAATAATGCTGCAGTGAAAATGTTTCTATTAAAAGGTTTAAGACTTTATATAACACCTTTTTTTAAAAAAATAAGGTACTCAATCACGCATACCAAAAAGCCACACCAGAAATCCACATACAAAATTTGAAAATTTAGTCATGAGCAAAAAAATATATATTTAATTTCAAATTTGATTGCAATTTAATGTATACTAAAACTCAAATGCACCCTCATTAAATAAAAGCAATGCTGCATCTTGGTATTAACAGCATTTTATTTTCTATTTTGTTTACTTAAAATATTTGTGTTTTTGACGTCTATGTCACGTCAAAAACTCGTTTTCGACGGCTAAGGTAGCGCGTTTAGCGCTTCCTGGAGCAAGTCAGTCTAAGATATCAATAACTCATACAACTTCCCATTCTTCACGAATCATTTTGTGATGAGGGACAAAAGAAAGGGGGGATTCAAGAAAAAGAAATGGATGGCGTTCAACGGCTGTCCCTACCTGTCAACTGCTCCCGCTTTGACCTCTGAATTTGAGATGCTAAGAAAGTCATAAAAGATCAAAAGATTCCGACATACTACAAGAAAAGAAACCGACCTAAGTATACGCTCTATTCGAACCTTTAAAACCCGTGCTCTCCACCCCCTGAAATATTTTTCCAGCAACGGTACCAGGTGGATTTTTAGCTTATAAAACTACATCCATAAAAAGGTAGAATCGATTTTCCTGAAAATTTTGTATCCTATTGCGATACAAAAGAAGCGAGGAGGACGGGAAAAAGGTCGAGTCGGGTTACCTGTCCGAATTCCGCCGTCTTGTGTTCGCCCCTCGACAAGTCCAGATTCCGGACTTGCAGGCCCAGATCCAGGTGTTCAGCCACCATCAGTACGGACCGACAGGACGGACAGGCAGGCTGGATGTAGAGCACGGTGGATGACATTCTTGTCGCACAACAATCCACACTTCCTAAATAAAGGGTATTATAGGAGCTCTAACTCACACATACAACCAGGGAGATAGATAGATCTCAGAGATAAGATCTTATCTCTATCTCCCTGCATACAACCAACAGAACAGAGCACGACGCGAGCCACACAGAGCCGCTCTAATTCGAAGTCAACCGCCGGAAAGAAATGATCGCCGTTGTTGGCGAGATCTGCAAAAGTGGCACCCCTACTCTTCCCCCCCCCCCCACCTCACATAAAATTAGGAATAACTAAAATAAGAGTTAATAATAATTTTTTTTTTATTACTACCCTTTGCATAATGAAAGGGGGGGGGGGCATTGATTTCTATCAATGTGACACCGTTTTACTGAATAATGTAAGGTTGGATCGCATTTCCAGAACCTACATCACCTGGAAGTATACCGACGCGGGAAATGATAGAAAGTCATTAATTTGCATCCTTCCTCTTACCAAACCCCACATCACACATTTCCACAGAAATTCTGAGAGGTTCATATCAGGCAGAAAACTTTATGTCATGCTTCAAATTTATTGTGACATCACCCCCCAGGGCCGAAACTAGGATTGTTTTCACCCGGGGAAACTTCATAATTGTGGAAACTCTCCTTTTAAATTTATAATCAGAAGTTTTCGTTTTCGATCCATTGATTTGTTTAATATGAAATAATTGCTAGAAAGTATATTAATCTCAATATTTTTAGGTTGATATCTTTAAAAAACGACCTGGTGCAATCATTTCGTTTATACACATGTATAATTCAAATCTTCTCATCCCGATAATACTGAACCCATTCGAATCCAATTGGGACAATCAATGGATCAGCCAGTATCTTGGATGAATTCGTTAATCAAGTATGCAGCTGTTCTAATTCGTTTACAAGGACACCCAAAAGTAAAAAAAAAAATATATGCAAAATTGGTGGTCATCACGATAACGTTCAAAATACTAAACCTATTCAAACCTAACTGGGACAGTGTATTATTGATCTTGCACCTTAGTTAAATTCAATTTGTTAATCTAGTATTGTTTGGCACTCCCTACGAAGTTAGCCAATAAAAAACCAGACATGTTCAAAGCAAAGAGTATATATAAAATAATGAATACAACAATCTTACTTTGGGTTATCTGATTGCATGACTTTTTTTTTTTTTTTTTTTTTTTTTTTTTGGTACCGAAAGATTACTTCTTTTGGCGCCCGAAGCATATGTCCTCTCCTCCCCCCTCGTTTCGGCCCAGCGATCACCTCTAAAATCTGAATCTAGGTAGGCATTATTTGCAAGTAACCTAATGAAAGTTATTTAAAAAAAACAAATATGTATTTTTTTACTGAACAGCTTGAAACGTAAAAAGTGTTCTCAAATTCAAAAGAGCTATTTGACACATTTCTGAATTCATTTTTTCACTTAAAAAAACAAATATGTATTTTTTTACTGAACAGCTTGAAACATAAGAACTGTTCTTAAATCCAAAAGAGCTACTTTTTGACACATTTTTGAATTCATTTTTGTTCGTAAAAGCATGAAGTGGGCAGGTGTTCTATTTCAGAAACCATGTAATCGAAACACGTTTTCCCTTTTTGGGCAAAGGCAGCAGATCCTTCAGAAAATACGGCCAAAGTCGGCGTTTTTAAACCGAATTCCCGACGCGGCAGACACAGAAAGCGGTCGTCATGTGACAAGAATCGCTTATAACTCGATGAGTAATTTATTGATCAAAAAATGGAAAACACTTTTGGATTCCAAATCTCTTCCATAGTCAGGCCTGCCAATTTTATACATTTTACGTTTAAAAATAAGTCAGAAAGTTTCGCGTTGTAGAACAGGGAATTTGAGAACCATCTTAGTGGATGACCCCTTATTCTAAAGATCAAAATGAGACGAAGGGGAAATTCCGTCCTATTATAGGGCCGTTTTCAAAATTCGCTTACATATGCTGTCCTAGAGGAAAAAGAAGAAAATTCAAACACACATTAATATTTAATGTTTAATTTGAACTATGCATTATATAAAGAAGACTATATTAAATATTTCTAGCATTAAAAATTTTAAAAAATCAATAAAAAATGTTGTGATATAAATCAGTATAAATGAATTAGTGTCAAATCCGTTACCAAAATGTCAAGTCCGTTATAGCACATTTTTTTAATGTATTTTAATATTAATATTTTTTCACCATTCTATTGTTATTTTTCTTTCAACTTAGAAATATAATTTTCTTAAAATTTAATAATTTACATAAATATATATTGTTATTAATTTTAAAAGTTTTGTATAAATTTCTATGTGGTCAAAATTTGTGGTTATAAATGTCTCTCATTTCAATTTAATTTAAGTATTATTGTTAAGTATCATGTTCTGAAATTTAGGGACATAAGTCACTTCAAAGTAAGTTAATTTTTGAAACTTAAATAAAATTTAAAAAGGTGTCTATTTTCAGTAATAATTTTTTATGGTAACGGATTTGACACTAATCTATTTATACTTATTTATATCTCAACAATTTTATTGATTTTTTTAAATTTTTAATGCTAAAAATATTTAATATAGTCTTCTTTATGTAATGCATATCTCAAATTAAGCATTAAATATTAATGTATGTTTGAATTTTCTTCTTTTTCTGTTGGGACAGCATTTGCAAGCGAATTTTGAAAATGGCCCACTATCTCTACCATCCTCATTTCAAACATTAGTAGCACTTTATTGGGTAGCATGAAAACATATCTTAATCAAGAAGAGAGGGTGAAAAAAAAATAGCTTAGGGTTGTCAGAAGCTGGCAATCCACGAAACTTGCCAACAGCGCCAAATACAAATGGAAAGCGTTACATAACCACAAAGGATTATCCATGGAAATTTTTATTTGTTATTTTTTTTTAATGGCGCCAGCACTATTTGGAATAAATTAGACGTAATAACTTAAGATCTTCTAAATAGGATAATACGATGAGAATGGCTAACCTAAAAAAGCGGAATGACAACCCATGACAGTAATTCGAAATTATCTGAAAATGGCAAAAACATAAACAAGAAGATGTAACAACTTTTTTGTTGATGATGAAACCGCAAACGACATTTCGCTTACAGTATAGAAAATAAATTTGCAATTTTTCCCCCCAAAACCAGCAAGAATTTTTCAAAAATAAAGTCGAAAAAACTAGAAATTTCAGACTGTAAAAGTTGAAACGTGAGATATAAACAAGAAAGAAATCCATAATCCATGCTTAGATTAGGAAACACTTTTCAACACTTCGACTTCCAGTACCAGTGTTGAATTCAGGAGGTAGCCCGGAGCATTGAAATGTCACCTTCCCCCCCCCCCCCCCCGGAATATTTGAGATTTTATGCTTTTAATGGTTAAAAAGAGTAATTTCGCTCCTCCCCCTGGAACTCTACCATGTTCCCACCCCGAAGCCACAAAAATCCCTCCCGGAGAAAAATGGTCTAAATTCAACACTGCAGTACGCTGTAACGAAACTTCACAATTTAAAAAGGTGAAAAGACGTCTTAACTTTTAAATAAACAAATTAGAAAACGCATAACACATTTAAAAACCCTATTTAAACAATGGTCGACCATCGCGCATCGACGGAAAAGTACTCTTAATTCTTTTGTGCAGCCCTGTATTTGTAGACAGGGCCGTGCGAAGATGAAAGCGATGGAGGCCTTCGCGCCAGGCGCGAAAATTGAGGGAACGCTAAATTTATACTAATACCAACGACGGTTTTATTTATTTATTTACTTATTTTTTGGGCATTTATCATTTTCCGGGGAGTTTCTTTTTTTCTCTTCGCCATTTTTTTGCTATTTGTCGCAAAACATCATGATTTCTCTAACAAATAAGTGCAACTTCCTCTCATGCTATTTATTTGCTTAGAATTTCTGAATTAAAATTAAACTTTATGAAGTTAAAAAAAAAAAAAAAATCCGCGAAATATTTATTCATTTTTTGCGATACCTGTCACAAAAAGGAGTGTGTGTGTGTGTGTGTGTGTAGGGGGGGGTTCAAATTGAAACCTTGCTAATTACAGAAGTACCCCCCCTCCCCCCCCCCGGGAGAAAAGTGTCTGAATTAATCACTGATTTCAGGTAATTTAAGATGCCACGTGTCCGGTGAAATCCTGGTGTTAAACTTAAAAACGTATAACCACAACTGAAAATGCACTTCCGGTATTTATCGCTCTTTCTTAATAAAATTAACGATAAAAAATTACACTTATTATATCTGCCATTACATAGTTATTTAAAAGTGCAATTCAGGTTAGAATTTTCTGAGGATAGGGAAGGGATAAATATAAAATGGGAAATACATTAAAATGAGTCATGTAAAGAGGCGCGATATATGGAGGGATAGGTTCATATTACTGTATTAATTATACACATATACATGCCACGTTAGGGACTTAAACAAAATCTGTATCGGACCTCATCGTTTCTGTGCACGTCCTGATGACAAAAGCAATTCAATTATTCTACGTTAAAAAATCGATCTTTAAAAATTCCCAAATAGACTGCCTGAGTTAATTGGATTGACAAAAAGACGGCATTGTCTATAACTGCTCTTTAAGAACAGCTACTATTTGAATTATTTGATGCGGTTCTCAAAAATTTTCCCCCTCAACAATGCGAAACTTACAACATATTCATACACACTTTCAAACGTAAAAGCATGCAATCGGCAATAATGGCAGTAAAAACTACTCGAGAATCGAATAGTCTTTCATTTTTTGATTAAATGCATAACATCTTGCAGTACAAACGATTGTTGTCTTGGGATGACCTTTCTTGAAATGGTTGCGTCTGGAAATTTGGCACAACATATCCACTTTGACGGTATTTTCTGAAAAACAGTTGCCTTTACCGAAAAGTGGAAAACACTGTTCGATTCCAGTGTTTGATTAAAAACACAAGTAAACTATATACCAATAAAAAAAATCCCTGACGGCTCAGCCTACTGGCACAGGTAGATTTCGAAGCCGCAGACCGTGGGGCGCCTGTTTGTTTTGAATTGCGGAAGAAATGACCTTTTTGCCATGATGCGGAACCGATGAACCGCCCACTTCGAAACCTAACTTGTTTGCAGGCGGAGCCGGCAGGGATTTGTTTTGTTTTGTTTTTAATTTTTTTTTTTTTTTTTTTTTTGCTATAAGGGTTGGTCCTATAAAAAAACTTGTCAATACAAAAGTTTTAGATAATATTAAAAGGATTTATAATAAATTTAAGCGGATTTGACATCTTGTGAATTGACGAATTGTTTTCTTCGAACCCCCCCCCCCCCCCCACTTTGGGGCCATTTTTAATGATATCGAAAATTTGCCATACATAAATTCTCGGCCCTTTTCCTTTAAACGAATTCGATACATATTATAATTCAGAAATTATAGCGTTTTTTCTGCTTTCACAAAAAGCCCCCCCCCCCCCCCCCCTGGTTCGATTTGCCCATTAACGAACTTGACCGAGATTTTATGTATTAGTTTGGAAAAGATTTGTGCAGAATTATTCGAGTTATCGTGTCCATAAAAAAGTGACATAGACAGATAGATGAAGTTTTGAACTGGGGGGGTGGTTTTGTGTTCTGGGAGTCATGATCGGCGTAGATCTGCAAAAATGTTTCAAAAATTCCAACTTAGGGGAGAATGCAATAGGTAGTATTTCTTACGAAATCTACCTAAAAGTGAATCCAGAAATGTGTCCGAATGTAGCCAGTTTGAATTTCAGAACAGTTTTAAAGGCTGAATATCACCGAGATCTCAAATTCCCCTTGTAGAATATTTCCAAACGACTGCCCCCTTTGCGGGCCTCTGTTTTCCGACAGTCTAGCGCTGCCCAGGATCATGTGACACAGCTGAGAACAGATTACTATTTATTTATTTTCATTATTATTCGAGGCTTTTCGTTAGCCTCGATTATTATTATTTTAACGTAGACGTACTCTCGAACACGGCAAAGTAAGCCGCTATAAAAATGCGGCCTTCCCAGAAGAAAATTATTTTTAATAGTATTTAAAATGCATCTTGGTTCCGATAAAGGCACAATGACAAATTATATATTTAAACAATCAAATTTTGTATATAGTTAGAAGTGTGAAATATTAATTCTGTGAATATAAACAAGAAGCTTGGTTATGTTTCGTGCAATAATATACGAACACAAATAAATAACAATTTATCTTGATCCGGAATTATTCGTGCACAAGAATAAAAATACTATAAACTTGATTTATAGAAAATTAATGCTCTTTCATCTTATGATCAGACTGCAGATTGGATATTTGCTAAATTAATTACAAAACTATTTGTAGAACCTGATTATCTTACCCTTCGCTCATGCTAAACCTATGGGATTGTATTTTTGAAATATCTCCAATAAATTAATATTTTTAGCTTTTTTTGTCTATGTGCTCTTTATTAAAGGATATCTCTATCCTACTCTCTCTCTTTAGTTGTCAAAGTATTTCTAAAATATAAGCTTGAATTAATATTTTGTGTGTTAAAAAAACATTAGAGTTTCGAGTAAGATTTCAAGAATTCAAATAAAATTAAGTATATATTTTAGAAATATTCCGACATCTAACAAAAAAAATATTACATCCTTTAAGGAGAGTATACACACACACACACACACACAAAAAAAAAAAAAAAAAAAAGTTAAAATTGATAATTTTCTGAGAAGGTGGTTTAAAAAATAAATTCCACGCTCATAGGTTTAACACGAGCGAAGGGAATTTAAAATTTCGATTAAAGGGGAGAAAAAAATTCCCCTTCTCCCCGTTCTAGAAGGTGAAACTTCATGGACCCTGGACCCACCTTCAAACAAAGCGTGGAATCTTTGGGCAAGATGATTCGAATCGAATAACGTTTTTTAGGTAGATTTCGTAAGAAATACTACCTATTACATTCTCCCCTATGTTGGAAAAATTTTGCAGAACAACGCCAATCATGACTCCCAGAACCGAAAACCACTTCCAGTTCAAAACTTTATCTATCTATATCACTTTTTTATGGACACGATAACTTCCATAAATCTGCACAAATCTCTTCCAAACTCATATACATAAAATCAAGGGACATAAAATCTCGGTCAAGTTCGTTAATGGTCAAAATCGAACCATGGGGATTGGGGGGGGGGGGGGGTTATTTTTGTGAAAACAGAAAAAAATCCATAATTTCTTAATTATGATACATATCGTATCCGTTTAAAGTTATTACTTCTAGGAAAAGGGCCGAAAATTTATGCATGTCAGATTTTTGATATCATTAAAAATGGCCCCAAGGGGGGAAAAAGGGGGTTTAAAAAAATTCATAACTTCGTCCATTCACAAGATATCAAATCCGCTTAAATTTATTATAAATCCTCTTAATATTATCTACAACTTTTATATTGACAAGTTTTTTTATAGGACCAACCCTTACGGCAAAAGAAAAAAAAAGAAAAAAATCCCTGCCGGCTCCAACTGCCGCATCGTGGCAAAAAGGTAATTTCTTCCGCAATTCCCAACAAACAGGCGCCCCTCGGTCTGCGAAATTTGCCTGTGCCTGTAGGCCGAGCCGTCAGGGATTTTTTTATAGCTCAAATGTATCATACATCTTGATTTATAAGCGATTGTTGCCTCATGGGGATCTTTTCACGATGGGGTTTTAAAAGTCCACTTTGGACAGCATTTTCTAAAAGATACTTTTCCTTTATCGAAAAATGGAAAAAATAAACATTTAGTTTCTCTATAAGAACACCTGCAGATTTAAGAGTTTACGAATGAAAATGAATTTGAGAATGTGTCAGAAAGTATAGCCACTTTGAAAGCCGATGAAGAATTTAAATTTTCTAATCAAAATATATCATCGCATACCATTAGTTTCTTTAGAAAATTGCTTACATTTTTATAAATGAGAATCTTGATGGAAATTAAAAAATATAATTGAAACATTTTCTGAATTTATTAGAAATGTAGACATAAAATACTGTCAAGTTGCGGCGAAATAAATACTAATGACAAGCAATGTCTGCTTTCCCGAATTTCCCACTGCATTAAAAATAATATTTAGCAGCTTCGCTTTTTCCAAAACGAACTTCTGTCTTCGAACGAATGAGTTGTAAGTTAAAAATCGGATTAACATAAACTTATTATCCTTTATTGATTTTCTGCAATCCTGTCCTCAGCCAATTGGCCTATTTAAGATAGCGTGATGGTTTGGCGCAAAATGAAATACTACATCGTTGTAACTAAATTTTTTTTTTTTTTTTTTTTTTTTTTTTTTTTTTTTATGAGGCAAACATATAATGGTATCCAGGTGACTAATTCTTTGCTTATCACTGACAAGCAAATAATTCTTGCTTTGGAACAGAGTATGGAATATTGAGGTTCTTTACACTTAACGAATCCATTATTTTAGTTAAATGTCAAACTAAAAATGTAATTTTTATTTTAATTAGATCTTTCGATCGCCGTAAGATTCCTAAGCATTGATGCCACTACGATGGCGGATCCAAGAGGGAAGTCACGGGGGCCATGACCTCCCCTGAAGAAAGAAACTTTCTATACAACAATAAATTTTTAAAAGTACAGTAGAATCTCGTAACAACGAATGTCAATTTAACGAATTTTGCAGTCTATATCCTATGCTTTCACATTATAAAAATATTCACTTTAACGAATTTAATGAAGGCTTAAAAATAATATAGTCCTTTCAGTTTTACGAATATAGAGTTAGTTAACAAGAAAAAAAAATATCTATTGAAAAACTAGAGTTTGGAAGAAAACTCAATGAAGGGGAGGCAGACGACAGTGAAACTGAAGCTGATGATGATTGTCCATCAAGTACCGAAGATTGTGCTGTACGATCAAAAGGGGCTCTATAGAACATTGAAACTCTTAAAAAGTAATTATCCAAGTAAAAGAATGTTAATTAACATTTGGAAAAATGCATTGTAAACTTCAATGCAGAAAAAAAAAATCAGATTTTTTTTGTAAAGAAATAAAGTTACATTAACGACATATGTCAGTGAGTTTTTTTTTTGTTTTTTTTAATCCGTCACGTATGCAAGATAAACTACAATTCCTTTCTAATAGTTACGATTAAAATCTTTAACCTTAATGAATTTTATTATTTCTAACTAGTAAGTTCACAATAGTTATACAGTAGAATCTCGTTACAACGAACCTCTATTTAACGAATTTTTCAATTTAACGAATATCATTTGGATTGTAAAAAAAGTCCTATTATTATATTTCAGTATAAAAATATTTTCACTTTAACGAATATTTCATTATAGCGAATTTTAGCAGTGTCTCCAGAGATTCGTTGTAACGAGATTTTACTGTATACTGTATATACGTGTAGTAATAATATATATTTTTGTTGAATGAGCATGCAAATTTCCTTCTTTTTAAACGCCTATATTGGAATTACACATTAACGAATTTTTCACTATAATGAATTTAATCGGTGGTCCCCAGAAATTCCTTATAATTTTACTGTATATATAAATATATATTCGTATTCTTCATGCGGCCCTGTAAAATGACTATAAATGCTATATATACTATCTTTCAAGAAAAAACCATGTTGTAGGTTGCTAACAACATACTAAAATAACATTAACGTTGGTCAGCGTTCTTCAAACCTTGCATTTTACACATCTATTCGCTTAATCAGTCGTTTCATAAAATAGTTTCACAAATTCGTTTCAGTAGGATGTTATTTATATAGGGTAGGTAGATATAAATAAAAAAGTCCTGCTCAACAACGCAAATATTTCTTATATTCACCCAGTTATTTAAAAGGACATGTACAACATTTGCAGGCATCAATCACTCTTTAAAAGACAAAAAAAAAAAAAATCAAACGGCGTTTTCCATTTTCTTATATATAAATGCGATACATTTTCATATAACTAATTGCTCCCTGATTATGACTATCGAATTCTGAAAATCGGCTTAAAATGCCAACTTTGATAACATTTTTTTAAAATGCTTTGCAGCTTATAAGAAAATGAACTATGTCTTGGTATCTCAATGGAACATGCAAATGTTTAATACGAAAATACCCGGAAATTTTATACATTTACAGAATAAAAATAATTTCGCGAATGTGTCATAAAAACAAACTGTTTGGAATTGTGGAGAAAATTAAGGTATAAAAATTGCTCATGAGGCGATGCAGTGTTGAATTGATGGCCCGGCCCGGAATATTGAAATTCCTCCCCGGAAGATTTGATATATTATGTTTTTAATGGTTAAAAAGGTGTAATTTCCCCCTCGGAGCCACAGAAATCCCTCCCGGAGAAAATTGTCTTAATTCAACACCGAGGAGATGTGACCCCCCCCCCCCCCTGCTATTATTTCTCGAGTATTGAGCATTGCAAGATTGGTGGATTCATGGATTCTCCCGGTTTTCTCAAAAACTATTTTAAATATCTGAATGAGAGAAACTACAGAATATTCTCATCGGCCTTCGATAATTTTAGTATTCAGCGTATACGGGACAGGCAGACAAAAGAAAAAATATATATAAATCAATGTTACTTTTGACTTATACGTCGTCGAAATAGCTAAGATTAATAATATCTTAAGATTTTTAAAATATAAAAATATATTAATAATTAATATTAAATAATTTAAACATTATTCCCTATTTAAAATAAAAGTAAAATAAAGCAATGAACCGTAAAAACAGTAGCTTGCCCCGGATGAACAAATTTCTAGTTTCGGGATTGCTCACCTGTATGAATTCGGGCTTCATTTGTTCACCGGCCATCAAATCCACATTCTTCTTGTTGACTTCGACGCCTATGTGCTGGGCGGTCATCAGCACGGCACGGCACGGACCACTGGCGGGAAGCTGGTACAAATCGATGCTAGGCATTATAACTCTTTATTGAGATGATTACAAGAACACTTTGACTCCAAACGATCCCAACAGGCGCAGACGACTATCTAATTTCTCTTTCCGCTTCTAATCGGATAGCAGAAAGGAATTCGATAAAAGCAGCACGACAACACAGCGATGCTTCGCCAACCGCAAGTTGTCGTTAGTAGCTGGAAAGCTTGACTCAAGAGCAACCAATCAGACTCCGCTGATGGTAAAACTTTGCCAAAGTTTCGCCAACATAGGAAAAAAAAACGGTTCTGTAGTAAAATAATTTGGGAAATTTAATAATTCTGTAGCAATTATGTATGTTTTTGGAAAAAATAATTTAACCCGTCCCAATTTTATGATAGATAAATATGTAGACTTTTCTTCCTTACAATCGATATTGAAATTTAATTAAATTTTCTTTTTCTCTGATAATTTTATTATTCACAAGTGAAAGTGACTTACGAGGCTACTTCAATCAGGCGAAAACACCCGCTAGCTCATGTTAATCCTATGGGGGAAAATAATTTACGATATCTCGTTCCCATTTCAATATTTTTTAAATGATTTTTTTTTTTCATTGGATAGCTGAGGTCAATCTCTAGGCACGCTCCTTTGTACTTTTTCGATTTTCGTTGCAGGTTTTTTTTTTCTTTTTTTAATTGAGGATATTTAACAGCGGAAATAGAGCTATCCAATGCAAAACAAAATCGTTTAAAAATACTGAAATGCAAACGAGATATTAGAAAAACAATGGGAAAGGACCCTTAAAATAATTAAAATTATGAAGAACGTAAAATAAAAACGAACTAAAAATTGACTTCCACGGTGGAAGGAAGGGGGGTGGAGAGTTCAAGTAAGGATGCAGAACAAAATTATTGTTTCAGTTCTCACTTTTGAAGAATGCTGGTGGTGGAGATTTATTCAGGACCATCGCTAAAATTTTTAATTGAGGTGGGAGAGGACATTAAATTGCCAAATCAAATTTTAGTATTTGTCAACTCATTGAGAAGCAAAAATAAATAGTTCTCGCCAATTTATTAGCATATTTTTAAGTTTGTCGACTAGTTTTATGATTTTGCCAAATTACCACATTTAAAAAATGTAATATAGATCTTATTTGTAAAAAAGTTTAATAATATTCCCAATTAGATTTGTAACTTTTGCCAAATCTATCAGAAATAGAAAGTGTTTTATAGTTTTCATTAAAGTTTTAAACAAACTTGGGAACTAAGTTTGTAAATTTGCCAAGTGTAACAGCTTTCGCGAACGTTTTTGGGGGGAGGCTCTCCCATTTATTTCTCCGCTGGTTCACTACGATAGGTTGCTCGAGAGGCGACCTTCCTAGCTGTTAACGTCTAGTACGTTGTCTGGCAAAGTTTAGTAGTCGCTCACACCTCTGTCAGGGCTGCCACAATCGAGAGGAAAAGTTTCAAGGTCACCGCTTGGCGGAAATTTCAATAATCGCGAAATTAAATACTTGTTCTGTAGCGGAGTACAAGTGTCTGTTTCGTTTGGCTGGAGAGTTGATTGCTCAATTCTCTTTTATTTATTACCTATACTTTCCTCCCTTTCGATAAAGAAAAAATTCTATTGTGGTTTTTGCCATTATTTTTTTAACTATAGACAGAGCATTTGTTTAAAAAAATGTAAGCATGCACAATGAAGAAGATGTAGTATGAATGGCAAAACCGAACAATACATTTAAAAGTTACAAAACAGAATCAAACGACATTCGCTTTCCAAATTGGCATTTTTTTATTTCTTCTTATTTACCATAACATATTTAATCCTTCAAGGAACATATTTACATGTATCGCAATTTTTCGTTACTACGCGAGATTTATAAAGTATAAAACTTAAACGATAACATCTTTACAGAATTAAAGGAAGGAGAAGGGAGAAAAAATATATGTATTTATGAAGAAAAAAGAAACAATGTAGGATACTAGAGGTCTGCACGGGCAGAACGAAAACTATCCTGGCCCGGCCTGGTCCGGTGAAAAAACTAAAAAGTTCGATCCGGGCCCGGCCCGACTCGAAAGTAGGGGTCATGCTGTCTACAAGAAATTCCAATTTTTCTTAACATACAATTAAGGTTCTTTTAAGGAATACTGCTTTACATATTTACGCGAAATTTTTACAGTCTATTTTCAGGCTCTATGTCTGCAAGTCATAGAATACAGAATAACAACATTAATGATCACATGGGACTCTCACAGACTACGAGTATTACATCCAAATAAACACTCATTAAAAAATTTAAAGTAGTTTAGAATAAAAGAAAAAAAAAGAGGATTAAAAACATCAGAACTTTTGAAGCTATATATATATTAAAAAAAAAATTAGATTTTTGAGAATATGTCTCTGTAATTTATTAAAGTATATTTTCAAAGATTCCATTAACAAAAGTTCATTATCACTATTCTTTTTAGAAAAAATTGCCTGCCCAACACATCCCAACTAAGTTCCGGCTCGGCGCTGCCCAAGTCTGCTGAAACAAAATAAGCCCGCGCTCGATGTAACTGTCATGATGTAACGATGTAACAATGTAACTGTCCGATGCATATCTCTATGCTGGATCTGTAAAACCTCTGTATTAATATTGTTAAACTAATCGTCTTGTGCACCACACTTATAATTTTTTTTCGGCCCGTCCAAGTTAATTGAAAATTGTTCACATTTTGTTGGCTTAAAAGGACACTTTTAAATTTATTAAATCTGTCGGTCGGCCCGCTTATTTTTATTATTATTATTATTATTGACCCGGCCCGTTAAAAAAAAAAATTGTTTTAATTTTGCCGTCATGGCCGGGTACGAACCTTGAGACAGGTCCGGGTAATAGACACACACACACACACATCTTATTATATATATATATATATATATATATATATATATATATATATATATATAATTAAAAAACGCAATATTTCAGCTATAATAGTTTTAGAGGAAGAATATTTTTTAAAAAAGAAGCGGGCATTGGGTTGGTTGATTTTATGACGGCCGATTATCTATACGAGGGATATAGGCCCTGGGGGTCTTTCTAAGGGATTCTAACCCGTATTTACGGCAAGGTTCGAAGAAAACCACGGAAAATTTCGAACGGTTAGGTCGACGAACGCAACAGTGGTTTGAACCCATCACCTCCCGTCTACTAGCTTTGAGAGCAGAATCTCTCAGCCACTGGTAGGGCTAGAGGGCGTTGGGATAAATTAATAAAGGACTCGAACGTTCGAAAGCGACCCTTTTCGAACACTATGTGTATATTCGAAAATGATGTATCACATTTGAAGAAAATGTAATTTTTTTTCGCCTATATTCGAAAAAAAAAAAAAAAAAAAAAAAAAAAAAACATAACTTCTTAATTATGATGCGTATATAATTCGTTTAAAGTTATTATTACTTCTAGGAAAAGGGCCGAAAATTTATGTATGACAGATTTTTGATATCATTTAAAATAGCCCCAAGGGGGGGGAAAAGGAGGGTTTCAGAAGAAAAAAAATCATAACTTCGTCCATTCGCAAGATATCAAATCCGCTTAAATTCATTATAAATCCTCTTAATATTATCTAAAACTTTTACACTGACAAGTTTTTTATGGGACCAACCCTTATAGCATAAAAAAAAAAAAAAAGTTAAAACAAAAAAATTTCTTGTCGCCGGCCCGTGCCCATAAATTGAAAACAGGCTGAAAAGCAATTCGGTGCTGTCGCCATCTGTCAGACTGAAAGCTAAATTATTTCCATACTACAGGGATCCCAAATGGTCCGCCAACTGAATACCAATATTTTTTAAAAGAAAATTGCATGGTAAGTTTCTACAACATTTCCGCAATGACCTATTTCCGAAGGTGATTTCTGCAAAATTTGCAAGAAAAATCTAAAAATAAAATTCTTCTGAGAAAAACAGGGGTATTCAAAAAGCGGACCATTTGAGAGCCTTGATACTTTTCTTCTTACCCTACACCTTTTCCTTTTTCTTTTAACCCTCTCGTCACCCTGGGCCTCATATGAGGCTCCTACTTCGAATTGCAATATTTGAAAGAAAAAAATTATTTTTGTTAATTCCAGCACCTAATAGTGATAGCATATGTCGATACATTTACTATTACGACGTTACTTATGTTTCAGCATTTGATAATAATAATATTAATAAAAGCTTTATTAATTATTAGTAAACCGTTGGCGTTTCTTTTAATTTAAACATATGTTTCACTCTTTAAATTTAAATTAGGGACTCCTTTTCCGAATTAGTAATTTATGATAAAATATAAAAAATACTACTAAATTTTTTATGTTTGTTAATTCTGTTTGTAATACGACATTTTCCAAACGTCTTAAAAAATTCTTCCTTAGACTATTTTCATAGGAAAAACACGCAACATAACTACATTCGTTAGATTTCTGTAAAGAACACATTCGTTAAATTTCAGTAAACTGTAACTTCTGTGATTTCGATAGCTACTTTTAATTTTGTTAGCGTAAAAGTAATTTTTCCCAAAATTGGAAAAAAAAATCGGTGCCGAGAGGGTTAAGTAAAACAGCGGGAGAGGGCAGATGCGGATCCAGCCTTTCATTTAGAGAGAGGCTCATGTCTTTTCTTTAGGGGCGGGGGGGGGGGGGGATCACATGTATTCATTAGCAATTTTTAAATTTAAATTTAGCAATTTTTTAAATTTTTGATCGACTATTTCTGACATTTACCCGAATTCATTTTCTTCCACCCTTTGATCTGGTTCCGTTTTATGCTGCCGGCACTCTTTCGAAAAACAACCTGTTTCTCTGTTTTTTTAATTGACCAGATCGGTTACGCGCTCATTATCGAACGAGTGGAAGAAGAAAAATTAGGATATCAGTCTGTCGCCGCACACGGACTAACTAAGAGCCCAGAGCAATAGATTATTATTATTTTTTTTTTTTTTTGTGTGTGTGTGTGTAAATGCGTTTATGTGTGTTACCAGGTACTTCTTAGCTCTTAGCTGGGTAGTCCGTAGCTAACTACTATTCTGTCTAGTGTTATCACTATAGACCAGCGGTTCCCAACCTGGGTTACGTGGTAGTCTAGTTACGGGTACGTTACATTGGTAATGGCGGAAAACACAAAATAAAGTTAAGATAAAAACAGATAAACAAAACTGTATACTTTTCGTTTACAATGAGAGACTTGCGTAAAAGTAAAATAGGTTATTCAAATAAAATGAAGAAAATAACAAAACTCAGTAATGGGTTGATTATTCATTGCCATTACATCCCCAAAATCTTAATAATATCGTGCATGTAACTCCCCCTTCCCTTTTAAAATGTTTTTCGTTCTAGTAATTCTAGAAATATGTAGATGAAATATGAATCGTATCGGGACTTCATTCAACCCATGTGAAAGCAGGTCATCATTTATATTTTTAATCCCTTCAGGGGCAAAGGACTCTTGTAGCTAAAATATTGAAATGATTGACTGACACCAGGATTCACGAACGAATTTATTTTAAAATAAGTAAAAGCTTTTTCTCATGTACCTTATAAATTCAAAATTTGATTATAAAATTCTGGTGTTATTGTGGCCTTTTGGGATTAAAATTAAGTGGTATATATAATATACGAGTGCCTTTCAAGGGGTTAACAGGGCAGGATTAGTATAAATTCATTAAGGTATATCAATGGGAGTAGCTTCGTATCTTCCTTGTGAGTGCTTAATTTGAAATCTATAACTAATATTTATTATTTTGGGGACTTTATGTTGATACCATATTGTGGTTCAAAATTGGATAAGTAGACAACAGGAATTTTAAACAGAACTGCATCTAACATTGGTAACTTAAATAGCATAAGAACATAACAAACAAAGGAAAACAAAAATATTCGGGATGAGAAGGGGTATTCATAAATGAAAAGTCTAATTAAGGGGTACGTGAAAGAAAAAAGGTTGGGAACCGCTGCTATAGACGAAATGACACACGCAAAGGGGAATCCAGTGTAACATTTATAAGGGGGTCATGTCTCCTTTTTTCAGGTGTGTGTGCGTTTGGGGAAGGAGAAGGAGGAGTCACAAATACACATGGCCAATTTTTATAGCTTAAGTTTGTCCATAACCCTTAAACCATAGTTGTTTTATGACACATTAACGAAGTTATTCATCCGCAGTTACATAAAATTTTCAGATATATTTGTAACCATACAGAATTTGCAAGTACTATTCAGATACTAAGAAATCGAATAGAGTTTCTCATTTTCTTAAAAAAGCCACGGATATTTCAGAAATGGTTGTGAAAGCCGTATTATAAACCAATTTTCACCACTCGACATTCACGAAAAGATGATCACGAGGGAGCGATTAATTATAACTGAAGCTCTATCCACATATATTAGAAAATGAAAAAGTTGTTTAAGTTTTTGGCGTTTAACAATGTCTACAAATTTCATGCATATCCATTTTAAATAACTTAGGGTGTGGCAGAAATATTTGTGTTGTTGAGTGGGATTTTTTAAAAACACCTTTAATATATACTTACATTGAAAGCTGTAATACTGCGTAGAGAAAGTTTCTTCGTTCAGATGGGGGGGGGGGTCACGACCCCCGTGACCTCCCACTTGTATCCGCCATTGGACACACGAAAATTTTCTTTCAACGAATCATGGGAAAAACGTGAAGTATAAATTGTAATTTTTTTTTCTTTTTTTTTAGTGGTCTTGCCTGGGACGGACTACGCAAAAAGAAGTATACGAAAGAAAGCATTCTAAAACATAAGGTATATAACAAAATTTCGATTATTTCGAAAAAAATTCGACAAAATTTCAAAATTTCGCAACGGGACCGCCGCCGGCTCTGATGGATCGCAGAAACTTCCACTTTCATCCACATTCAATATGGACGACGATTAAATTTTTGCATTGGATTTTGCATTGGAATGATACAAATAAAAATTGGGTACTTTCCTGTTGGCCGGGTGCATGTGATCCCTCGCGAAATAGTGTTCCTCTCATTCACCTTGCACTCATTTCATTCAAAAAAAAAAAAAAAAAAAAAAAAAAAATGCTATTGGCCAGATTTGCACCCAGCTAACAAAAAGGTACCGAAAATAGGAATTATAAATGAATTATTTTTAAGCAGTATGTAGTATTAAGGACTTTTCGGAATGCGTTGAATAGCCCCCCCCCCGGGGGGGGGGTGGAGGGGAGAAATCTCCACATCATAAGTTTATTAGAATCCGGGACAAACCTAAGGTACACGGAAAGCGGAGGTTGGATTTTCACCCCCACATCCGTTCATCCGTTTGATAGAGTTTCTGTATCGGACTCGGACACAAATCGCAGTTTAAGGGGAATGCGGGGTTCAAAATTTTATTCTCTTTATTTATAAGCTATTTTTAATAAATATTTTTCGTGAAATGTGTCTTTCAAAATAAATAAATAAATAAATAAATACTTTTCAGATAAAGAAATTTTGAAAACTTTGAAATTTTCTTTAAAAAAAAATTAAAATTTTGAACCTATTTATGTTTTGATAATCTCTTGCCCGATATCATTACTTTTTTCACTACTGTGTGCAGAAAAGCTTTCTTGTTAATTTGACTTCAGGATTTATAAAAATACTTCTTACAAAATTTATAATAAAATTAAAAGTATGAAAAAAAAGTTTTTTTGAGAGTGATTTTTACTTCGAGGACTATCATTTAAAAATTTTCACATGAAATTGAAAATTCTGAAGATAATGTATTAAAAACATAACATAACAAGAATGAAAAATCATGTGTCAAGCATAGATTATGTAACACTTTCCAACGCTTTCAAAATAATTTTACAAATCATACCGTTTAATAAGCTGAAAGATAACATCTAAGTAAACAATTTGGAAAACGTATAACATATTTAAAAATATAATTTCAGGAATTTCCAACATATACAATATTCGGAAAAATATCCGAATACTTTTATTCAGCCCTGTATATGATCTATAAATTTGTATACATACTACATAAGGATGCTAAATTTTAGTTCAGTTAGGAAACGCGTAGCACAGTTTAAAATTCTCCTTCTAGAGTTTCTGTCAATAAACGGAAATGTGTTTGTGAACTTTTGTGCTTTCCTGCATATGATCTACAGCATTTATACACAAAAAGTGAATTAAATTTAAAATCGCGTTCAGTAACCTAAAACGCACTTCCAAAAATTATTGTTAACAGACAGTAGAGAATTCTTTTGTGTGTCCCTGTCAATGAACGATGACTGCTATACACACAGTATTCTGTAGTAAGCCTCTTGTAATGCACCTTAAACTTATTTATAGATTTCTATATAAATTTCAATGTGTTTAAAATAGTGAAACATTATTTAAATAAACCGCAGACGATTTTTCTCCATAGACGCAATGTAACGGAATTCTTTTGACTGTCCCTGTAAAGTAACTATAACTGCTATGCACACCCTATTCCATATTAAGCTTCTTGTAATGCACCTTAGTGATATATATCAATTACAATACGTTTTAAATTGCGCAACATTGTTAAAATAAACCGCAAATGATTTTCCCCCATAGATAGTAATGTAACGGAATTCTTTTGAGTGTCCCTGTAAAAAAACTATAAGTGCTACACACTTCCGTTGAAATGGGGAACATGCTATAGATAACGACAATAACATATAGAAATTGCAGAGCAATCCGAGCCTATTTACGAGAGTTAGAGCACGGACAGACGGCCATACGGCCATACGGCAGACAAACCGAAGTCATAAACACTTTTCAACTAGGTTGGAAAGTGTTAAAAAGTATGCACAAAATTTCATACACATATCTTGCAAGAAAGTTCAGATTTATATAACGAAACAAATCCATTCTAAGATAAATGGACTTAAATATTTCAGTTACGGGCGAGGCAGGATTGATAGCACATCACTAAAATGAATTGTTATATCTGCTGAAATTGTTATATTATATGTCTTGTGAAATTGTTATATGGAGCTGTACATATAAACGTTATCACTCTTCGAGGGAGGGGGGTCTGGCACTTGATATCGTAAGCTATCTCTAGGGGGAGGTGGGGGGTTTTCTTTACGTTGTCTTTACGTTACGTTTACGTTGTCTTTTGATATCGGTATCATTTTTAATCCAAATTTTCTTCTTTTTTTTTTTTTTTTGGTAACTTTTTTTACATCAAAATAGTTGATTTATTTTACTTCTGTTTTCACGAAAATGCAGTTATTAGTTACACAGTTATGATTATAAAATTATTTCATTCCAAAATATAAAATACCCCAGCGTTTGACATTCTTATTCATCTGTCATATCAATACCGGCTCTATTAAGAGAGCCGGTGTTGGTCATATACGCATATAATCCGCTGTTTGAGAAACCAGATGCGAAGTATGTTTGAAACAGTGTTGAATTCAGACACTTATCTCCGGGAGGGATTTCTGTGGCTCCGGGGAGGGGGACATTGTAGAGTTCCGGGGGGGGGGGGGCTTTGCACTTTTTAACCCTTAAAAGCATAAAATCTAAAATTTTCCGGGGGGGGGGAGCATTTCAATGCCGCACCACCCTCTGAATTCAACACTGGTTTGAAATGATACTTGCTGTGTTTATTAGAAAGAAAAGAGAAAGAATGTTGGCCACCTGTTTTGTTTATAAGGAATTCTGCTTGTCCCTCCCCGTGCAGGGGGCAAGTGCAAGAAGACAATATTACAGTTGAATGCAAGATGCAACAAAAAGCTATAAACAAATACTTTTAAATAGTAACTATTTATAATAAGTATTAGATGATATATAAAGTTATTTCATATATATAACAAATATATTTTGTTGACTTCTTTTCTTCATTTGAATCAATCAAGTATGCGAATAATAAATGTAAAATCATATCTGTATATCACTGTAAATATATAAAAACAAGTGGGTAAGTGTGATCGAAGATCGCTCAAAGGGTTTCGTTTAATATTCCTTTCAAAACACTTTATCCTTTCTTTAATAAATCCAAATAAATTTCATTTAACAAAAAAAAAAACTGATGTTTTTTGTTTTTTAGAAAGTAAAAATTTACTGGTCTATTTTTTCGTTTTTACGAGTATCCAAACCAGCCCGATAGCGGGCGAAGCCAGCTATTTTATTCTGGCATAATAATATCTGTCACGCGTACTAAATGCGATATAAAAAAAATAATTTCAAAATTAAACATGTTGTACACCTCCAAAATGTTAAAATATGCAAATATTTCCATAATCGGATTTTTATCATGATTCAATATGTTTCTCAAACTCATATATTTACTATTCTCTATTACTCATATTGATATTCGCTTTGTATTATTCTCAAACATCTGAAAAATTCGTTAAACTTCCAATAGGACGGCAGATTTTATTTTTAATTCTCTATTGACGTGATATTAATCTGCTTTGTGTACATACACATACTCATACTCTTTGTATTATTGAGAAATCTTTGAAATTTTCCGTTTTATTATCACTATGACGTCAATCCTTTTTACTTCATATTAATCTTTTTTTCAATTTGTGAAACTTTTTATTTCATTTTCATTTTTCACGTGGAAATCGTCTAATAGAAAATTAATTATTGTAGAAAGAATTTCATCGGGGATTTTTAATTTTTGGCATCGGCTAGAACGAAAAATGTTTAAATTGAATAGGAAAAGGCTGTTAGAATTTTGGTATTTTATCTGTATTTATTAAAATAATACGAATTTTTCAAATTTTAATATTTTGAGCTCTTCATAGCTGGTATCCAGCTATATACACAAAGTTTCAACTCTGTAAGTTACATAGTTTCTGAGAATAGCTCTGTGACAGAGAGACAACGGAGCGGGAGTAATAGGGTTTCGTGAGATGAACGAAACCCTAATAAAAACAAAGAAAAAATTGCAAAAATAAAGAGTTTTTAGACATTGATAACGATATCATAGGCGGGGGCGGACTGTCCAAAATTACCAAAAAGTTGATATCGTTATATATGTGCAGCCCCCTATCAGCTGATTTAATCATCGTACGAAACACGCGGTTTACTTTATTTAACTTTTTAGTATATTTAATTAACAGAAAAGAAAAAAAAAAGAGAATTTTGACCCCCTGACCCTGATTGTTTCGTGTTCAGGTTAACGGGTTAATCGCGTTCCTATTTTTTTTTAGACTAATGTCCGTTTCAGATGGATAAATTGTATATTTGAACATAAATGAGTCAATTCGTGTCCATTTTTCAATGTAAAAAACTAATTTGAAATATAAAACTGTGTAGATTATTTTTTCATAGCTGCATTAAAATAGGAATTAATTTCGGGTTTGTGCTGATTTAGGGTGAAGTAGGTCGGGGTTTCGGGTCAACGAAATATTTTTTGTCGGTTTGACTGTACGGGTATGGCGTACAGTTTTGCCAAGTGTTCTGAATTTCAGGGGCTCCAAAGACCTGTCCCGCGTAACCACTGCGCGGGACGCTAGAAGTCCCGATTTTTCAGGATGCACAAATTAATTTACATTTCTTTTAGTACCATGCTAGTCGTTAGTCTGCGAGTGGAACTTAATACAGTGAAACCTGTGAAGACATAACCTGTCTATAACGAATTTTTTTTTATAGTCCCTTCTAAAGGAATACCTTACAAATCTACCTGCCTAGACAAAAACCTGTCTAAAACGGAATTTTTCGCGGTTTTTACAATTTTTACAGTATTTTGTTCAATAAACCCTGTGTAAACGTAACCTGTCTATAACGGAATCCTGTTTTGAAAGTGAAAATTCCATTGTTCCTACAATAGGATTTCGCTTTCGCAGTTTTTACTATAGGGCAGTTGCAATTGACGTCACGTTGGAGGTAAACAGTACAAATAGGTAGTTCTGATTGGTGGAATTACCCTTACCTCCAAGTGAATACAATGGTTGATCAGCTGATTGCAACTGCCCTATATAAGATTGCTGTGTTTATGTATTATATTAAAACCTGCTAAGAAGGAGTCGCAAGCAGTGTTGAATTCAGACATTTTTCTACGGGAGCAGTGTAGAATTCAGAGGATGGCCCGGGGGGGACATTCCCCGCCGGAGCAATGAAATGTCCCCCACCCGGAAGATATTTGGGATCTTATGCTTTTAATGGTTAAAAAGTGCAATTCTCCCCCCCCCCCGGAAATCTATTATGTCCCCCCAGATCCACAGAAATCCCATCTGCAGAAAAGTGTCTTTCAACACTGTACGGGAGGGATTTCTAAGGCTCCAGAGGGGGGGGGGGGGCATTGTAGATTTCCGAGGGGGGAATTGCACTTTTTGAGCTTTAAAAGCAAAAAATCTGAAATCTGTTCGGGACATTTCAATGCTCCGGGGGGAGGGGAGGGGGGTTAGTCGCGGTCCACTCCCTGAATTCAAACTGGTTCGCAAGGAGGTGAAAAATCCAGTTTTAAACAGGCTTTCGTCTTAGCAAGTGTAATTGTATGGTATTCCTAGCGTAGAGACAATGACATTTTAACACTTGAGAAAGGATTCCGTTATAGACAGGTTCTGTTTTATTGTATTTCTATGTTCCGATTTAGAAGCTACTGTCCCACTTTTGGGACACTGGACCTGTCAACAGTATTCAGAAGAGAGCGATACCACTCACCTTCAAGAAATCCGGTTTGAGTTGATCCCCTGCCATCAGGTTGACCACTTTCTGTCGGACATCGACCTTCAGGTACTGGGCCGTCATCAGTACGGCCCGGCACGGCCCGCTGGCAGGAGCTAGGTACACGTCCACAGTCATTCCACTCGTCTTGGCCGCAAATGAGCTGCAAGAACCCAGGTTGATTAATCCCGCACAACACACGTATTTAATAGAAAGCAACAGATAACGAAAACCCTGCCTGCATCGATTCAATTGGCCGAAGTGATATCGGACCGAGACGACACGTTGACTGACACGGACTAATTCGGGTTATGGAAGACAGGGGGCGCTAGCGGTGGACGGCACGCAACAGTGGTGTTCGGGGCACAAAAAAAGAAGGGGGGGGGTGATTCATGAAAATTTTATCTCTTAGCAACGTATTTGTGTTCGCAAGTATGTTTCGGGAAATAGGATAGTGTGGACACTTATTTTTCATGCGGACTTAATTTCCTTACGACAGGACTTTTTTTTTTTTTTTTTCCTCAAAAAGGTAAAAAAAAAAAAAAAAAAAAAAAATGAACTGTTTAGAGAGACGCTCATTTTGGCTGAATAAAATCACAGTTTTGGAAATCTGAAATCTGTGTTTGAGCTATTTGTGCCCAGGGTATTTTAAAAATATATCTAAAAAAAGTTATTAAGACTTATCAAAATTAATTTTTTTCCATTTACAAAAAATATTTAGAGGACGCGTCCGCCCCCCTCACTTCCCCAGAAAAAAAGCCCTACGTAGAGATTTCTTAAAATACACTTGAAAATGCGATACAACAATAAAAAGAAATACAATTTTTTTCAAAATAAGTTGTTTTAAGGCTCAAATCCAAAAGAGCTACTTTCTGACACATTTCTGAATCTATTTTTGTTCAAAAACCCAAGAAATTGGCAGGTATTCATATTCTGAAACATGTCATCGAAAGGCGTTTTCCATTTTTTAGTAAAGACATGAGATCTTTCAGAAAATACTGTCAAAGTCGGTGTTTTGAACCGAGTTCCCGACAAGAAAGGGGAAAAAACTTGTCGTCATGTGACAAAAATCGCTTATATCGACCACCAGTAGTCAGGCCAGGAAATTTTATGCTTTTACCTTTAAAAATGAGTCAGAAAGTTTCGCTTTGTTCAGCAGGGAATTTGAGAGCCACCTTAAATAAAATTTTTAAAACTCTGACACTTTTGTAAGATAATTTGGATAAAAGCATAATAGTTAATGAATATCAAATGAAAAAAGAAGGAAACTAATATTTTTACAAAGAAGAAATTTCCCTTTTCGCGATCTAGGTAAGGCCCAGAGGGGTTTGTGTGTGTGTGGGGGGGGGGGGGGGATAGTTCTATTCCATTCATTTTTCTTCCCCTTTAACACCTTCCGGATAGACGTCATAGCCTACAAAATTTTTGTCACATACAGACAGACAGACTCAGAGGCAAACATTATCTAAAAACAGTCAAATCGTGTTCAAGACCTTCTAAAACGTATAAATCCGTTGAAAACCGGAAGTCGAAAATTTCATGAATCCAATCCCTTTTTCTTATAAAGATAGAAGAAAGTAAAAATATGGGACATTTTCGAAAGCATAAAGGTGCATTTACTAAAGTGCTCTTGCTAAGAAAGTCGTAAATCTTTCGACTGGCCATTCTTTTCCAAAGGTTCTGTGGTCATCACAAAAGAAAGAGGCTGTGATATACCTGTCAGTGACGTTCCCTGCTGATCTTTGAACTTTAGATATGCTTAGAGAAGTCATAAAACATGAAACAGACCGCCTTACCACAAGAAAGAGACCGCTAAGGAAAACGTAGTCTGAGCGAACCTTAAGGTTAAAACATACATTTTGCTAAGCGGTCCCTTTCTTGCTGTAAGGCTCTCTTTCGTAAGGCTTCTTTTCGATAAGGCTGTCTGTTTCATGAGTTCAGCCTTTCTAGCTTGTCTAAAGGTGAGGGGTCACCAGGGAACATCTCCGAGAGGTTTATGACTGCATCTTTCTTTTGTTGAGACACCCCTTTCTTTTTTTTTGATGACCACAGAACCTTTGGAAAAGAAGGACCAGTCGAATGATTTTCGATCATATAAACGGACCTTTACCTAATGGAGCGCTTTTCAACGCACTCATTCTGTCACACTTTAAGAGGAGAAGGGGGGCGGGAGGACACGCAAAAGGTGGCAGGGGGAAGGGGATGAGTGACGTCTCATATCTAAGGTATGAAAACAATAAGGTAGGCGTTGTTTGCAAGCTGCCTAACCAAATTGCTATTTTTACTCAAGTAGTTATACTGGTGTATTTTTGCTTTGCATTTTGACGGTTTTGTGTTATTATTATTATTATTATCAGTACACAGCTTGTAAAAAACAAAAGTTATAATGGCAATGTACTTTTGATAGAAGTGAGCTCTGAATGAACCATTCATTGCAAAGAATGAGAAATGCGACGTCATAATAGGTATTGGTCTTTTTATCAAAAGAGTAGTGATGATATTAGGGGGTGGCCCGGTGGGACATCCCCCTCCCCGGAAAACGAAATGTCCCGCAAGGGAGATTGGAGTGTTTTTGTGGACTAAAAGTGAACCCCCCCCCCCCCACTTCTGGAGAAAATGTCTGAATTCAACCTTGATGGGGGTAGGGGAAGGGAGAAAATCTTAAAAAAAAAAAAAAAAAAAAAAAATGCGCAACGTAACGAATTGTGAGCCCTTTTCCCAAACAATTTTTTTTATAGCCTCCCACTCAAAGGCTTCTTAATGAATGAAAGGAAACTGATTTGTTTAAAATAATCATTACATTCGATGAGATTGAATGAACGTGACGTTGAATCGATACGTAAGATGTCCCGCGACCGGAAATTCCTTCACGCCTCTGCTCGGCTCGCGTTTCGGATCGACTTCATGTGTCTCCACGGGTGATCGGATGGAGGTAAGAACAATAACAACACAGTGTTAATGACAGCAAAGGGTTTGACTTTTAAAAGACGCTACTTCACTCAGACGAAAACACCCGCTCGCTAATGTTAATCCTATGGAGGAAATTTTAAAAATATCTCGTTTGCATTTCAATATTTTTAAATGATTTTTTACTTAAAAAGTATAAACAGAACCAATATATGATCACTCGTGTGTCTGTTTCTCTGTCACAGTCGTTTTTCTCGTAAACTATGGAACGTGGGAAGGTATAGAGTCTATTAGCCCACATATTTTTAGATTATTAGGTATTCAGAAATAGGTTTAGGAAAAATTTAGGGGGCTAATTGAGTTACCTTAAAAAAAAATATTTTTGTATATCGTGTGAAAGATCTGGTAACACCGGACTCAAAAACATATTTGTTTTAATTTTAGGCCAGGGGTCGGAAAAACTACTTTTTGTTTGTTGCGAACTACAACTACAACTACTTTATGAAAAATGTAGTTAACTACAACTACAACTACTTTTTTAAAAAAGTAGCGGCTACAAACTACTTTTCAAAAGTAGTCGCTACTTCGCTACTTTAGTTATCATCGCTTATTAAATACACCGCAAACGATTTTCCCCATAGACCATAATGTAACAGAATTCTTTTGAATGTCCCTGTAAGCGAGATATAAATGCTACACATTTCATTTTCAATACTGAACATTATATGGTAAACTTCAATAACATATAAAACTTTCATAACAATCCGAGTATATTTACGAGAGTTAGAGGACGGACAGACAGACAAAGCGAATTCATACACTTTTTAATTATGTTGGAAAGTGTTAAAAAGAGGAAATTTGAAAACAAAAATTGTAATAATCTTACAAATTTATGAGAGTGATATAGCACAGTAGCGCTTAAGGTGGTTCTCAAATTCCTTGCTCAACAACGCGAAACTTTCTAATACATTATCTGATTTATTTTTTAAACACTAAGGCATAAAATTGGCAGGTCTGAGTATTGAAGCGATTCGGAATTGAAATGAATTTTTCATTTTTTGAAAAATAAATTACTTATCGAGTTATAAGCGATTCGTGTCACGTTTTATTTCCTTTCCCATGCTGCTGTGTCGGAAATTCGGTTGAAAACGCCGACTTTGACAGTGTTTTCTGAAAAACCTTCTGTCTTTACCAAAAAAATAAAATAAAATAAAATAAGATAAAGAATAGTGAAAAACGTCTTTCGGTTACAAAGTTTCTGAATAAGAACACCTGCATTTCCATGCGTTTCCGAACAAAAATGAATTAAAGAATATGTCATAAAGTAGCCAGTTTCGATTTTAGAACAACCTTAAGAGCGGATAGCCCTTGGTAAATTTGAATATACATTAATTTTTTTAAATAGAGCTAAATAGTCCTATTTCTTTACAATTTAAATATAGTTCCTGAAAACAATTTAAAAATTGAAGAAGATCATATAGACTTCAATAAGTTAAATCCTAGCTTTTCTTTTCCTTTCTATCTCTTTTTGTTTGTTTCTCTTTGAAAACCCGAATTTCAACATACTGGGCTTTAGATTCAATCTGGAGACAAAGATAGAGATATTTCATTAAAACACCAAACTAACCAATATCTAATCAAATATAAAACATTATAAATCAATTATTTTAGCGATAAAAAATCTGTGCAGGTAAAGTAAAAATAAATAGCCATAAAAATAAAATTAAACATTCTTAGGCATTTTTTAAAATAATATATTTTTTATTTCAAACCGCCTTTGTTTTATCTATTGGAATCTTCAAAAGGAAATATGCAGTAAATTAATTTGTATGCATACATTGGACTAATATTTCACAACGATCAAAAGACGTATTAATAAAAAAAATTTTGCGACAATAAACAGTTCGATAAGAATATTTTCTGAATCAGGGATCTTAATTCGAAAATACTTTGAATGATTTATGAATTTTAGTGAATAACGATTTAGATATTCGGTGCGAGATGCAATCCAGTAAATTATTATTAATAAAGAAAATGCTAACTCACCTCTATGTTCAACTCCGAGTTGTAAGCAGATGATTTTGATACTGATAATTTCTTATTAATTGGACAAAGTTTACATGTTACAGAATAGTTACCACTTTCTTTTTGTTCTATAACGTCAAAATATTCATTATATGCCGACCAGGGCACTTCTATACTGTTTTTGTCTGTCATTCTATTACATTAATCTCAAAAGAAGCATCCCCACATTAAAACACAAGATCTAATGATCTGAAGCATCAGTAAGAAGACAAAGGGTTCCCAGCAAGAAAATTAATTTTTTTGATGAGTGAGTACTTTGCGGTTTTATCTGCAAATCCAGCAAATACGTAATAGATCACGAGCATGCGGCCACTTTACGTTTCAGCTGCTAGTTTGTTTGAAGGCATAGAAATCATTCCTTCCTAGTGCACTTTTAATAATAAAATGGTGTACTTGTTCGTTTTCTGTGCTTTTTCGAATATATATATATTTTTTTTAATTAGAGTAGAGTTCTAACGATTCTAAACTGCCAGGAAGCGAGCAGAAATTTTGTTCGAAAGGGAATATTTTAGATGATCGATTATTTATTTAATGTTACCAGTCAGCAAAGAATACGGATCTTAAAAAAAAAAAAAGAAGAGTTTTAAATTTTGTATATGGAGAGGTGGGGGAGATTTTAGGGGAAGGGGGATAATTTATAATACTGATTATTTATCGTCACTACAGAGCACTATTTAGGGCAGAAGATTTTTTTTTTTTTTTTTTTTTTTTTTTTTTTTTTTTTGTATAAAAAATAAAATTAACCTAAAGATTTTAGATTTATTTGTATGCTGGGGTGGAGTAGGGGGGGGGGAGTAAATTATGGGAGGGTTAGGGGACAATTTAGTTGATTACTTATATATTATTATTAGGTAGAAACGAATGTGGCCATTTAAAAAAAATAAAGAGTTTTAAATGTTTGAAACTGTATGCTGGAGGAGGGGCAAAAAGGAAAGCGTAAATTTTGGGGACAAGGAAATAATTTTTATTTATTGTCATTAGAGAGCAATAAATGGAGTGAAAGATTTTATTTTTGTATAAAAATAAAGATTTAAAAATATTTTTAACTTCTTTGTATGCTACTAGGGGGAAGCGTGAATTTGAGAGGTTAGAAATAATTTAAATGATTTATGTTTAGATAAATCCGTTCTTTTTCTTTTTTTTTTTTAATAAAGATTTTACATTTTTTTGCTTGCTGGGGATGGGAGGCAAAAGGGAGAAGAAATTAGTCAGATAAAGACTTAACATAGCCCGTTGACTATATTTTGGTAAAAACAATCGTAGTCGTATAAAAATACATTATATTGAGAGGGTTTCTATGGATTTAAATAACAATACGCGCAGTTTCTGACAAACTGTGAAAATGACAGTTCATTTGTGACCGTGCTCATCGTCTATGGAGAAATATAGGACACTGACACTGACATTTGCCGCTGGCGTTCGCAAATTGTTGCAGATAACATATTTCGCATAAAAGAAACGAGTTATGATCAGGTGATTTGAAGATTGACACCTTTTTCCTTTCTCCTAAAGTAGCGTCAAAAGTATCGTCGATGCTCGCTACAAACTACTGATATTTTGTATCGTGCTACTCGCTACACTACACTTTTTTTAATGTAGCACGCTACACTACAAACTACTGGAAAAAGTAGCGGCTACTGTAGTTTCGCTACTTGTAGCGCGCTACTTCCGAGCCCTGTTTTAGGCATTATATATTTTGAGTTATTGTCGAAAATGCACTGCAAAAATATGCCCCCCCCCCCCCCCCCCACCACCTTCTACTTCCGAATATATTGAAACTAAAATTATGAAAATAATAGGAAAACTATAGCGATTTTTCTAGGTCATATGTTTTTTGAGAAAAACGCACTTTTCCGTTTCACACAAACTATAATTTTCGGACGGTCAGCGGGGGAGTTGAATGGCGCTCAAGGTACTTATCGACGCCGAATCATCCAAGGATAGTTGATAATGATTTTCAAAAAAAAATTTCGGCAATTAGCCGAGACATTAATTAAGTTTATTTTCAGAGATATCGTCGAAAGTGTACTGCAAAAATATGTCCCTTCACTCCTATTTTCAAATCTAACTGAAACTAAAGTTATGAAAAAATTAGGGGTGGTACGACTTTGTTAATTAATAAATAGTAATTAATAATTTAATGTACGGAACCCTTTGAGCGCGACTTATGCTCGCATAACCAATTTATTTTTGCATTGGATAGTTGAGGTCGATCTCTATAAAAGCCGTATTTTACTTTTTCGATTTTGTTTACAGGTTCTTTTTTATTTATTTTTTATCAGGATACTTTCACTTTCGAAACCGGTTGCGAAAGTGAAAGTATCTTAATGAAAAAAACTTTTAAACAAAATTTAAAAAGCAAAAAATCAATGCCATCGTTTGACCCTCTTTTTACAGAGTGCTCTAGCCCATCCGCTGTCAAATCGACATTTTTAAGTAGTATATCAACAGCAAAAAAAAAATTCCTCTTTTCTAAATTAATATGCCAATTATACTGATAAAAGAAAAATGTCTTTGTGTGCGGCGCGATCTCTAGGGAAATCTATCGTAGATAGAGCTCTGGAAATTGGGTTCTGGATAGATGAAGATCCCCGCTCGTGAATCTCAAATTTCCGATTTTTTTATTCGATTTTATATTAATTTTAATTGAACTGAAACATTCGTGTATTTCACTGATTTTCGAAGTGTCTTGGCTATTTTGAGTCACTCATAAAAGCAACCGAAATTCAATCTTTCAGCCCATTAGAGTCAATTTTGATCTCTATCCAGTAAAAATTATTCTGAATTCACGCAGCGATTTTTGAATTTTTCGAAAAAAAAATTAAGTCCCCATTTTGCCGAAAATGAGGACTTTGTTTTTTATCATCGGATATCTTGATACCTTAGCCATCCAGTCTTATATTTTATATCCCCGTATATGGAGAAAATCCTCAGAAAGCGTTTTTAAAATATTTGACATAATAAATTTATGCAAATTTTTAAATAGATTAAGAAGAGAACATGAAATTTTCGATAATTCCAAAGAAGAATAAACTTTTACCTCTAAACCCTGTTACAATGACGAAGAAGTCAAGATACAAGAACAGACGTGAAGATACAAAACAAAAAACAAAGTTCGTTTCTCTCCCTCAGCTCGGCTTTTATTTCCAAAAGATTTTTATGATTTCATGTTTTTAACGATTGCACTTTTTTGTTGTTGTTGTTTTTGAGTTCGGTAAATTGTTTACATCATAGAATAACAAAAGGATCACAAAAGTTTCTTTTATATTCTATGGTTTGCATATCCCGACCTGCCCCAAAGTTCGAACCTGGAGACGCCAGCGGCCTGTTTCGGGTCGATTTTCTTTCATTACGCACTGCTACCCGGGCTCAGTTTTCCTCGGCAAACTCGGCAGAGCCCGACGGGTCTGATAGTGTATAATAAACAGAGATCTGTTTAGAAAGAAATTGGGTCTTTTAAAGGACACTTCACAATTTCTTAAATTTCAAAACAAGACCCTTCACAAAATTCTTTGTCTTAAAAACAGACCTTTCACAAAACTTTACCCTCTACAAACTGAACCTTTCACAAAAAATGTAATTTTTTTTTTTTTTTTTTTTTTTTTTTTTTTTTTGTGAAAGGAAAAAAATTAATTTTTTTGTAAAAAAAATTAATTTAAATTTTTCATTTAAAAGTAAAATATGACTGTCACTTTTACATATACACTATAAAGAAAATATATTTTACATACACATATCTTCTTAAAACTATATAAACAAGAACCTAAATATGACTGTCACTTTTACATACATAAAGAAAATATATTTTGCATGCATATATCTTCTTAAAACAATATAAACAAGAACCTGAATATAACGCTCATTTCAAATTCACAAAATTGTGACTAGCTTTTTCACAAATGTAAAAAGTTGTTCACAATTTACAAAGACAGGATAAGAGCTTTGAGAAAATTCTGGACAGACCCATGATAAATTAGTGTAAATGGATTTTTATAAACACGTTGCATTAAAAAAAAAAAAACGACAAATAACTTAAGTTTTAGGCCGTCAAAATACTGTTACCCCTTGAAAAAGAGAAATAATAATAAAAAAATCCTTGACGGCTCGACCTACAGGCACAGGTAGATTTCCAAGACGCGGTGGGGCGCCTGTTTGTTGGGAATTGCGGAAGAAATGACCTTTTTGCCATGTTGCGGCAGTTGGAACCGCCCACTTCGAAACCTAACTTGTTTGAAAGCGGAACCGGCAGGGATTTTTTTTTTTTTTTTTTTTCTGCTATAAGGGTTGGTCCTATAAAAAACTTGTCAATATAAAAGTTTCAGATAATATTACGACAATTTATAATAAATTTAAGCGGATTGATATCTTGTGAATTGACGAAGCTATGATTTTTTTCTTCTTAAACCTCTATCCCTCCCCTTGAGGCCATTTTTAATGATATCAAAAATCTGCCATACATAAATTTTTGGCCCTTTTTCTAGAAGTACTAATACCTTTAAACGGATTCGATATGCATCATAATTAAGAAGTTATGGGTTTTTTTCCTATTTTTACAACAAAAAACCCCATCCCCCCCCCCCCCTCCTTGGTTCGATTTTGCCCATTAACGAACTTGACCGAGATTTTATGCCCCTTGATTTTATGTATCAATTTGGAAGAGATTTGTGCAGAATTATGGAAGTTATCGTGTCCATAAAAAAGTGATATAGATAGATATATAGATAAAGTCTTGAACTGGGGGTGGTTTCGGGTTCTAGGAGTCATGATCGGTGTACATCTGCAAAAAATTTTCGGAAATTCCAATTTAAGGGAGAATGTAATAGGTAGTATTTCTTACGAAATGTACCCAATAAAAAAAGAACAAATGACTGCACCAAAAATACTTTTCACAGAATAAAGATTATTTTGTGGGAGTACAATGAATCGCGATAAACGACGTTATATTTTCGCCGTGTCATGTGCGGTCTCGGATGATAAGTAAAAATTATGATTTCTCTTTCATTGTTGATCCGATAAGATTTCTTGCTCAAATGGGACGAGAGATGACAAAAGACAATCTGCCGTATCTTTCGAGAGCTTTCAAGGTCATCTAAAAGTCAATATTTTAATTCAATAAAATAATTTAAATGTTTAAATTATACAGGTTTCCCCCAAAACGTTGAAAAGTGACTTAAAGTACCAACATGGAGGAACCTATTGGAGATAAGTAGGCAATATAAATTGCAAAAGCGTTTAAAATAGCGTAGGAAATAAGATTATTATGTTAATGAAGTAGTTCTGCGGTTAATTTTACTTTTAAGGTTTTTAAACGATTCTATGACACAGAATAGGTCAATTACCACTTTTTTTTTCCTTTTTGCTGCAACAAAAAGAAACAAGTGAGTCATAGTGTGATCGAAGATCACACAAAGGGTTTCGTTTAATATTCCTTTCAAAACACATTATATTTTCTTTAATAAATCCAAATAAATTTCATTAAAAAAATAAAAATACGTTTTTTGTAAAGTTATTATACTCTGTCATAATAATATCTGTCATGTAGACTAAATGCGATGTTTAAAAAAAAAAAAAAAAAAAAAAAAAAAAAAAATCAATTTTAAAATTAAACATGTTGTATAGAGAACTTCAAAATGTTAAAATATGCCAATATTTCCACAATCGGATTTTTATTATGATTCAATACCAATATAATAAATTATAACACCTTGTAATAGTATATTACTTTTAAATGCTAAAGGTGTAAAATTAACAACTATAATATAAATTAAAATAACTTTTATTAGTTGTTTTACATGTTTCGACTCTTTCCGAGTCATTTTCAAAAACAAAATGAGAATATTCTAAAGCTGCACGGGCTTCGAGGTTATTATTTTCATGTACTTTTTTAAAAATTACGCACGTTATCTATTATTTTTTACTTGATAGTTTATTTTCATATCTTTGACCATGGAGTAATTCTAGCCACAATTTCGGTAAATTAAAAGATGCCCGCATGATACATAGGCATGACCAGCAGGAAATTTAATTGCAGAAAAAAAGAGCATATAGCTGATATTAAATACAATAGAAAAACTACAGCCCTGGCAAGATTATATCAAGAAGAAACCATCCAAATAAGTTTCAATGAAAATAAAATAATATTTCCCTCCAGTCTATACTATCCATCCATAATAAGAGAAACCATAGAGATACTCACTCGCAAAAATACAATATGTAACGATGCGGCATCTTTTAATTTACCGAAACTGTGGCTAGAATTACTCCATGGTCAAAGATATGAAAATAAACTATCAAGTAAAAAATAATATGTCATGCCGGTGACGTCAGGTTTATGGCAACCCTTTTTTTTCTCTCTTCTACTGCGGTGCGGAGTAAGGGAGACGGGAAGAGTGTTGGCGGGAGGCCGAAGTGGAAGGTTGTGTGCATGCGATAGGCATGTTATGAAATAAAATATAGTTGGTGATAGAACTTATAATATTATTATAACTGCTGCTGCTACTACAAATATTCATCTTTATGTATATCTATGTGCGTATTCTTCAATGTTTGTGATGTTTCGTCGTGTTAAATAAACTTGTGTTTAATCGAGAAAATGGCTGCATTCTTGTGGTATGATGAAAGCAGAAGAACAAAATGGTATTCATAAAATTTTGCCTTTGAATTTAAAAAAAGTGTGAACGAGTAGAAACTCGAAAAAGGGTTATTTATTAAAGGTGTATTACAAAGAGAAACACGAAGGAAAGAAGGTATTTTTAAAGGTGTATTACATAATAGATAACGTGCGTAATTTTTAAAAAAGTACGTGAAAATAATAACCTCAAAGCCCGTGCAGCTTTAGAATATTCTCATTTTGTTTTTGAAAATGACTCGGAAAGAGTCGAAACATGTAAAACAACTAATAAAAGTTATTTTAATTTATATTATAGTTGTTAATTTTACACCTTTAGCATTTAAAAGTAATATATGATTCAATACGTTCCTCAAACTCATATGACGTTATAATCACTTGCTAACGTCCTATACTTGCTTTCTCTGTTACTCATACATTGATACTTTCTTTGTATTATTCTCAAACATTTGAAAAAGTCCGTTAAACTTCCAATAGGACGTCAGATTAATTTTGTTTTTAATTCTCTAATGACGTCCTATTAACCTGATTTATGTACTTACACATACTCCTTGTATTATTGAGAAATGTTTGAAAATTTCCGTTTTATTACCAATATAACGTCTTATTAATCTTTTTTTCAATGGATGAAACTTTTTATTTCATTTTCATTTTTCACGTGGAAATCTTTCAATAGAAAATTAATTATTGTAGAAAGAATTTTATTGTAAATTTTTAATGGTTGGCGACAGCTATAACGAAAAATGTTTAAATTTAATTGGAAAAGGCTGTTAGATTTGTGTTTTTTTATCTCTCCATATTAAAATAATACGACTTTTTCAAAATTTTATGATTTTCAGCGTAACAGTAGGTATTCAGCTGTAAGCTGTAAGTACACAAAATTTCAAGTCTCTAATCCATACAGTTTCTGAGAACCGACTCTGTGACGGACAGACAGAGAAGAGAGAGGAATAGTGTTTCATGAGATGAACGAAACCCTAAAAATAAAATAACATTTAAAACTAAACTTCTAAAAATTATCTGAATTATATAATGGAAGAGGAAGGCTACCATGTTGAGTAAATCTGTGTATCAAACAGTGAAATATATAAAAAGAAATTACAGTTATTAAAAGCGCTTCATAAAAAATAAATAAATAATAAATCGAATTGAAATACGCTGAATTTTGGTAAATAAGCCTCCAATGTTCCGGATCATGTTCAACATATTTAAACAATCTTCAAACCAAAATCATTCAGATCTTAAATAATACGTGGGTGGGCTGATAAGTTCGAGACCTGACACAGAGATGGAACAAATATGTCCAAATGACAATGATGTTTGTAAAGCATGAGCCTTAATATGACCTGCTGCCGAGTTTCAGACGCATGAGTTTATTGGTTATTGCTGGGAAAGTAAACAAGTTTTGACATGCTCTAAAAATGGAAAAAATTGAAGTTCGAGCTGTCAAACACATGACATATAACATGTCAATAACATGACATATTTACCAATTTACTGTCAAGAGATTCATCGAAATGAAACAATTATCCTCTTTAACATGAACTTGTTTGGTGATGTGTTATCTTGGTGTAGTAATCATTGTAGGGTGATTTTAATAAACACTCTATCAACTATTTTCTATACCGAGATTGCTTTCTCCACAGCCTTTCTTCTTTCCATCACATTTTTTTTACTTGATCTTCAACATTTTTTGTCGATCTAGTCCTACATTGTTAATTTCTTCAAGCGATTGTTTAATTTCTTCATCCGGATAGTTAACTTGTAAAGTCTTAATATAGAGGGCGATGCTCTACTATATGCCATCATATGCGATTTCAATTCTCGCTTTGTAAGCAAAGAATTTTTTTACAGACCTCATAAATAAAGGATTTTCCAATCATATGCTTTTCGAAGTTGTATTAAAAAAAATTATTAGGACAAACCTGTGAAAGAAAATAAATATTATTTAGAATTTTTCGAACAATCTTTCCAACAAAACATGATACAACTATTTTTATCCTAAATTTGCGATAATTTCTTATACTTTATATATATATGTTACGGTCAATATGATTAATCCATTCATTAATAATAATTACCGGATTAATAATATTAATCGTAAAAAATATATATACAACATAATATCCATACACAAACGCTCATTTGTTTACCTACATTTTCATTACACCCCGTTTTTATTTGTCATATATTTGTCATAGATTTTTCATTCACACCCTTTGAAATAGGTTGCTGGTCTGCTGCAATATCTACATAGCAAAAAGAAATATAAGTAAGACATTTAACAGATAATTAATCTTTTAACGATATAATTACAGTTTATTAAAACTTAGTTTAACACTTATCGTAGAAACCGACTTTAAACCTTATATAAAATAAAATTATCAACATTATGTTCTCAGACACCTTCTTCCAAACGTTCACCAGCAGAAATGATACCTACCACCTCACTTTTCAAAATTCACACTAAAAATAAATTAAGGATACATCACGCATGCGCACTTAATGAAACCTGTTATACAATAAGTCTTTTCACTTTGTTCAGAAATTCACCTCATCATTAAATATAATAATCTCTGGTTTACTATGATTTACTATATATATATATATATTTAAACTGCAACTGTACCATCAGTACCATCATCAGCATAACACAAAATATAACAATCCACAGAAAACTTTAGTATTTTGCAATGAGTATAATATATATTTATTTTTCTGATGTTTCAGATTTCTGAGCTGATCACGTGACCGATGTTGAACAGAATGACCATACGTCTAACATCGCATTTTCACTCCTCCAGTTGTTAAAAGCATGTAATTTTAAAAGAAGTTTATAATGGTTGGATAAACATTATACTACTGCCAAGGGATCATTCTGTTCTAAACAAACCTCTTCCCAAACGAACCTCTGACATGGGTCTTGCTGCCTACGGCACCGTATAGAAGGCGTGCTGTGCACGCGCAGAAAAATTGAACTGATTTTGAGAAGGTCGGAACATTATTAGCTGATTTATTGAAATAAGGCACAGTTAAAGAAAAAAAAAACCTTGAGGGAGGTGCCCTTGAATGAATGTTCAAGTGCCCTTCAGCAAATGACTAATTAGGAGGACCACTATGCATCTTTAAAAATTCTTTCGTTTGGTTAAGCTAGGAACTAAATTTGAAATTTGGCTTAGACTGCTATTCGAAAATAGTGGCACCCGCTACTCATAAATTTATTTTAATGTTATAGATAGAGGTTGATTATTAAGTTAATTATGCAGTTGCGCTGAAATCGGAAAGTTAGTTATTGAGACGTGAAAACGGGGTACAGTTAAAGGAAAACCCTTGATGGAGGGGCCGGAGGGAAGGGCGTTCAAGTGCCCTTCAGCAATTGACAAATTACCAACCACTAAAGATTGATTCATTTGGCTAAGCTAGGAACTTACTCTGTAATTTGGCTTAGACTATTATTCGAAAATACTGGTAACTGCTTTCTATAGAAATACACCCTCAAGCTATGAATGCTGATTGTTATGATAATTTAGCAAAATGGAACTCGTTTGGAGAAGATCGGAACATTATTAACTAAGTTATGGAAATAAGGCACAATTAGAGAGAAAACCTTGAGGGAGGGACCTCCAGGAGGCTCGCGGTCAAGTGCTCCACGACAAATCACCAACTTTGACTATTAGTACACATCAACTGAATACGGGTCTCTTTATTAGGAACATAAACTTAATTTTTACGAAAACTGTTATTCGAAAACAGCGATAATCTCTGCATGTAACAGCAATAAACGTTACGGGTGAAACTAAAAATGTTAAATTTGTTAAATGAAATTAGTTCTACTAAAATCAGAGCAGCAGATTTGGATTTATTAATAAGAGGGTCAATTAAAGAAAAAGCCGCCGTTAGGCGGCACGCAGTCAAGTACAATAAATGCGATATTCGATAAAAAAAAAATATCGTTTATTTTTTCGTGGATTTTTTTTTTTTAATTTTGGATTTTCGTAACCGGATTTTTTTTTATCTAGATCTGCAAATTTTCGTGTTGATAGACGTAATAGTTTTTGTTATTTCGACGTGTTTCGAAAAGGTTTAGTTAGAAGTCAATCTAGTACCCGGCCTTTTTCTTGTAAACCCAATCATTCTTGATGCAGCTGGTATTTTGCATCACTTTTGATATTTCTTTCGCACCATTTTCAGAAACAGATGGCATTTTGGAAGCTATGTTTAATGAGCTTTTGATTAATATTTCGGCTAATTATGAAAATATTAAAAATCTGAGCCTCAGGTGTATCAGAACATGCCTTGGATTATCCTTACCGAAATTTTCAGACTTCTAAGTGCGCTAGATTTCGCTAACCATCGCCGACACACACAGAGTGAAACTTTCTTTTATTACTATAAATAAGGATTTATTAGTATTTATATTTAGGATTCATTAGTACAGATAAGATCGATTTCTACGATAAGTGGTAAAATAAGTTTTAATACAACATTGTATTTATATTGCTGAAAGATTAATTATCTGTTACAGGAGAAGACTGTTTCAGAAGAGAAACAACCTATTTCAAAGGATGTGGATGAATCGTCTATGACAAATAAAGAGACAAACGGACACAAGAGACGTAAACAAATGAGCGTTTGTACATATATATAAAGTATAAGAAATTATCGCAAATTTATGATATAAAATCCCTGACGACACAGAGTGAAACTTTCTTTTATTACTATAAATAAGGATTTATTAGTATTTATATTTAGGATTTATTAGTACAGATAAGATCGATTTCTACGATAAGTGGTAAAATAAGTTTTAATACAACATTATATTTATATTGCTGAAAGATTAATTATCTGTTACAGGAGAAGACTGTTTCAGAAGAGAAACAACCTATTTCAAAGGATGTGGATGAATCGTCTATGACAAATAAAGAGACAAACGGACACAAGAGACGTAAACAAATGAGCGTTTGTACATATATATAAAGTATAAGAAATTATCGCAAATTTATGATATAAAATCCCTGACGACTCGGCCTACAGCCACAGGTAGATTTCGAAGACGCAGACCGTGGGGCGCCTGTTTGTTGGGAATTGCGGAAAAAATTATCTTTTTGCCATTTTTTTTTTTTTTTTTTAATTTATTAATTAATTAATTTTTTTTTTTAGAAAATAAGGATTTTTTTTAAATTAACTTATAATTTTGTTTCTTAACTTCTGATATATTTTTTTTTACTTTTTTGTAAACTTTTTGTTAATTTGTAAATATGTTTAGAAAACTTTGAAAATTTTTTTCTTAACTTCTGATATATATTTTTTATTTTTTTGTAAACTTTTTGTTAATTTGTAAATATGTTTAGAAAACTTTGAAATTTTTTTCTAACTTTTTTTATTTATCCGTTAATTTTTTTTACTTTTTTAGAATATATTGAAAATTTTTCTGCTAATTTGTAATTGTTTTTTGTTAACTTGTGAAATTTTTAAAGATTTTTGTAAATATTTTTGTTAATTTATAAATATTTTTTTAACTTTTTGTAATTAAAAAAAAAATTTGCAATTAAAAAAAAATTTCGTAGTTTAAAAAAAAAAAAAAATTGTACATTTTTGTAAATAAGTAAATATTTTTAGAAAACTCTTGATTTTTTTTACTAAATTCTGGGCTTCCAAATGGTCCGCCAACTGAACACCATTATTTTTTAACAGAAAATTTCATGGTAGGTTTCTACAAGATTTCCGCAAAAGACTTTATCCCCAAAAATGGTTTTTGCAAAATTTGCATGAAAAATGTAAAAATATTTTTTTTTCTAAGGAAATACCAGTATTATAAAAGCGGACCATTTGGGAACCTTGTAACTTGTATATTATTTTCATTCATCTGCTAATTAAAAAAAAAAAAACTTTTTTAGAAAACAGTGTGAATTTTTTCACTAACTTGTATTTTTTTTCTTTTGACCTGTGAATTTTTTAAAGATTTTTGTAAATATTTTTGCTAATTTGTAAACTTTTTTTTAATTTTTTATAATCTTTTTTAAAAAATTGTAATTAAATTTTTTTTGTAGTTTTTTAAAGATTTTCTTGCAAATTTTTGTAAATAATTTTATTAAATTTTAAATATTTTTAGAAAATTCTTAAATTTTTTACTAATTTGTATATATTTTTCATTCATCTGTTAATTTTTTTTTTTACTTTTTTAGAAAATATTGAAAATTTTTCCGCTAATTTGTAATTATTTTTGTTAACTTGTGAACTTTTCAAAGATATTTGTTACTATTTTTGTTAATTTGTAAATATTTTTTAACTTTTTGTAATTTTTTAAAAATTTTCGTAATTTTTTTTTATTTTTTGCCAATTTTCTTAATATTTTTGTAATTAAAAAAAATTGTAAGTAAAAAAATGTAATAAAAAAATAATACAGTGATCTCTTACTTATACGAGGATACACGAAAACCATTTTTCAGCACCAGCTTTTTTTTAAGGGTAATTTTCGTCTTCTTCGAACAAATTTGAGCCGAGGAGCCCGTGGCCAGATGCCACACATCCCCAGAACTTAACTAATGTAGAAATAATATGGTAGTGATTTCAATAAAACTGGAAGCACCGGGGAGGGGGAGGGGGAGGCCTAAGCATGAAATACAAAACTGTAACAACTAAATAAATTAGGAGCTCATAGAAAATAAACACATAATAAACATAGGAAGGTTAAGGATAGCATTACGTTTTCGTCTTCTTAAATCGTAGAATTTATACATCGAATTTTACTGTTTTAAAATAGTGGTATGAAAAAGTAATTACTGAACATCGCGTATAAGTGAGAAATCACTGTATTTAAAAAAAAAAAAAAAAAAAAAAAAAAAAAAAAAAAAAAAAATCAAAATTTTTGTAATAGAAAATTTTTTTTTAGTTTATTTTAGAAAATCTGTTGCTTGGTTTTATGAAAAGCTAATTTTCATATCTGTGTTGGTAAATGGATTATTCATTAGTGAAACTGTTGTTTCGTTAAAAAGTTAAGAGATCAATTCAAAGTCTTCCGTAAAGTAAAATGAACCATTAGCTACCATGTGGAAATTTGAAGTCTTAAAACATATTCCAATAATGGAATATATTTTATAATATATTCCATATATTATAAAATATATGGAATTATTTTATTCCATATATTTTAATGGAATGATTGGGAAATACATAGATGCCAACCTCCCTTAATTATTCCGGAGTCTGATCCAAGAGAATTTTTTTTTCATTCGTCTGTTATATTTTAAAAAACTTTTTTTTAGAAAACATTGAAAACTTTTTCACTAACTTGTAATTTTTTGTTAACTTGTGAATTCTTTTACGAGTAGTATGCAGTTCTAGGGATAAAAACAATATCTAAAAGGTGGATTAAATAGCTTCATAGGTTCCTTCTATGCATTAAAACTGGGTGACCATAATTTTTAATAATAGAATCGTTTAAGTCTGGAATAAAGTGTTTCAAAATTTCAAGTTGACTTTCGTTCAGTTTTATTTGAGATGATTTACATGTATTTGCATTCTGCATATATATATTTCACAATCACAGTTTAATACTATAATATTATTATTCGCTACAAACGAAGACGTTGGATAAATAGTATCAAATTTAATAATTTTCTTGTAGAAATCATACCATGTTTAAATATCCATTATTATTTCTCGACTTGATGGGTATGTGTTAGTTTTATTTGGATCACGATTTAATTGTCGTATATAAATAATTAATTCATCTAGGCATCTTATTTAGTGTCGTTTATATGTATCATTTTTTTTTTTTAAAGTTATATCGTGTTGAGGTGGAAATCGAGTCTATGCTGTGGGTAGATCCAAAATTCTTCTTGTTTGTGTCTTCAGTGTAGATTAAATTCGAATCAGTTTTGTAATAAGTAGATGTGAAAACATTGTTAGTAGCTGATGGCTGGGTTGTGGAAAACATAATTTGATTTTTCTTTTTTTTTTTTTTTTTTTTTACTGTAGCAGATAGCAGATATATGAGCTTTGAATGTTAGATGAAAACGTTACTTGACATGAAAAATGTTATTTGGAAATTCACTAAACGTAGTATACAATTTAGTGCATGCGATCCTTGCAAAATTCAAAGGGTGTGTATGGATTCTTATATTTCGTGTTATGTTAATGATGCTGCTGGTTACAGTTGCAGGGTGGCAATGGTGGTTATGGTAGAAGTTGAACTTGTAAATTTTTAAACTTTTTAGATAATGTTAATTTTTTCACTAATTTGTAATTTTATTTTAAACTTTTTAAACTTTTTGAGAAATTAAAAAAAAAAAAATCTAATTTAAAAAAAATAATATTTTTTTTCTTAACATGTGAATTTTTTAAAAACTTTTTAAGAAAACATTAACATTTTTATAATTTTTTCGTTCAATAGTTGACATTTTTATCTAATAGACGAAATGTTGTGTGATTGCTCATTATTTTAATTGACTATTAATGTTTCATTTAGTGTTAAGTTTTAGACACAGGTTTACTTAATACATATTTAATTTTCTTTACTGTTTTATATATTTTTTAAGAAAAACTTTGTTTATTTAGTTATTAAAACTTTTAAAATTTTTGTAATATTTAAAAAAAAATTTCAATTTTTTTAAAGTTTGTATTTTTTTAAAACTTTTTTTTTTTTTTTTTTTTTTAATGTTTTGAAAAATTATTAAAACTTAAAAAAAGAAAACATTAAAATTTTTATAATTTTTTCTTTAAAATTTTTTTTTATGTTTGATATTTTTAGATAGTTACAATTATTTAGTCTTAATTAATTTTTGTAATCAATGTATTTTTATTTCGTGGTCAATTTCAAGTATAGGGTTATTTAATGTTAAAAATTTAATTTTCTTTACTGTTTTATAATATGTTATGTTTCTGAGGAATACATAAACAATAAATGTTAGAATATCTTGGTAAAATATATGGTGTTGAAAATATATACCACAAATCACTCTATGATTAAATAATTTTCTGAAAAATGATAAAGTTAACATAGACTGCAAGTACAAATAATTGTTAAAATTGTGTAATGTCACAGTATTAAGTAAAAAAAATCGTGGATTTTTGTAAACATTCAAAAGGTCAGATTATTTCCATGCATTCTTTGAAATAAAATCAATGATGTCAGATTCCGTTGAAATTCGCCCATTCTTTCTAATGAGGCTCGATTGCAGAGAGGGTATCATTTCTCTCTCTTCATGGCTGAGCAAGTAAAAAAAAAAAAAAAAAAAAAAAAAAAAAAAAAAAGCGTTAATTTCATGTAAGGAAATGCAATTCTGCGTAAAGATATAAGTTTCGAAATAATATCACATAGTGTGCAATGAAAATTAATATGTGTATAAATTTTAACTTGAGGTTCGAATCGTTGTATAGAAAACATAATTCAAATATCATGTTATCACATGTCTTATGTATAAAGATGTGAAAAAATCTGCATCAGCCTGTCTTACTTAAAAATAAAGTAGAAATCATCGTCTATATTTTAAAAATGGGTATAATCTTTGTAGAAAAATCAATTTTAATTATCTAATATATTGTTATATGATGATAAAAGTCGGCTGAAATTAAATCAAGTAAATTAAAACGCGTGAAAACACTGAAAAATAAATTAATTCTCCAAAATTCTGCTGTAAAGTTATCTAAATTTGAGTATTCTCCCTATCTTGCAGGGGTCTAAAGTTAAAATCATACAAACTACACCTTACAAGACAATCAAATCTCAAAACGTGTGTAAAAATCTATAAAATTTGTTTTGTTTTGTTTTTCGTTAAATTCGTCTTTTTTTCCACCAGGGGCCGTTGAAATCAGTTTGGCAAAAATATTTTCAAATAATTTTGTCGTTTCTGTAAAAATATATTTTAACCCTTTCAGTGCGGAATTTTTTGGGTTTTTTTTTTTTTTTTTCTGCTAAGCCCTAAACGGGCTTACGCACTACAGTGAGCACAATACACGCCATGAACGCCTAGGCGACTTTTGTCGACACTTAGTGTAGTCTACAGCACCCATCTCCTAGATGTCGACATTAGTCGACTCCCGCACTCGGAACCTTATGTCGACTCCCGCACTAAAAGGGTTAAAATGTGTCATTTCTAGCTATTAATTAGGTTAAAAATTATTTCACTTTGTTTAAAAAATAATTTGTTTTCATTAATTATTAATATTTTTTGAGGCGTCGGTCATCTAAGGGTTAAAATCATACACACTAGTGTCCTGCAGTACGATCGTACCTGAAAATCTGTGTAAAATTAATTTAAAATTATTTTTTCCCTTAAAATTGATATTTTCTCTTTGCTTTGCTTAATTATTAATACTAATTAAGGTGTTGGTTGTTCAAATAAAATAGAAGTATAACCTTCATGTTATGGCTTGATAACCTCATCTTATAGTACAAAAATCATTAAAAAATCATATTTTTTCTTAAAAAGCGCAATTTTTTTCTGCCAGGGGGCACTCGAATAGTTCTTGGAGGCGGGTGCACAGCTGAGGGGGGACGGGAGAGGCACGGGCGGGTGCTGTACGGGAAGCGGTGGCAGGAGAGGGAGGTAGCTGGTGCAAAATGTGACAACTTTTCTAAATATTTCACACATCTTTTATTATTTTTGATAAACATTTTTTAAAAGAATAACATAAGATATTTTTGATGTATATTTATAATATTTTACCACTCTACATTTGTATAACTAAAGCTAAATTTTCACTACCTTTTCTAAGAAGTGATAATGATATTTTACTCATGTGTTTTGAAAACACTATCCTTTCACTACATTAGTCATACCTTTTAAAATATCTTTAAAACCCCTCCACACATATAGATCATATTACTCTTTTCGATTAACCACCTCGCATAATATTGAACCGGCAACCTTTCAGTCTATTAAACATACTTGTTAAGGGGTTAACTTGTTTGAACTCCCACTATGTCAGGTTTACATTTTTTATTTTTGAATATGCACTTTTAGATATTTCGCACACTTGCTAAGTACTTTATATTTTTTTATCATGCGCGCCACCTATAATTGTATAAATTTGCATGAAACGAGACAATTACATTATTCTGTGCTACTAGTTGCGGGAATACGTTAATGCCTGTTCATTACTTTATTCGTTTTAGTAAATATTAATTTAAGTTACAAAGACTACTTTTCGAGACACATACTCTACTTCGTTAATTGATGATGCAATTAACATATGATATAACGATATTATGAAGGTTCACCAGCTGGAGCCATTGAGATCCACAATAAAACGGAGAACAAACTTCCTATTCTGAAGTGCTAGTATTCACCATCAACCCCAACGTGGAAAACCTGGGTCGAACGCCCAAATGGCCATCATTAATCTAGTTGGACATCAATCTAATTGGATCAGGTCGAATCAGGTTAATCGGGAATTTTAATTGGGCGTTCGACCGAAGTTATCTAGCATGAGGTAGATGATGAATACGAGGATGATACATTGAATCCAGTGGTCCACCCATGCCAAAGAATTTCCGAGGAAAATTTTTGGCAAAACGCAGATTTCCTCCTATAGAGTAGTATGGATATATATTTTCAAAATAGATTATCTTTTAAAAATGTGACGAAGTTGCTACAATTTTCACTGATATATATTTTTTATTGAAAAAACTACAGATGTTATTTAAAGTTCATCGCAAATATTTAATTTGATATTAGTTAAAAATAAAATTTTATGTAAGCTCAACAACAACAAAGAAAGAAAGAAAGAAAGAAAAATTTGTTAAGTATTACTCATAAAAATATGAAAAAGGTGTAGAAATAACCAAAAGTGATAAAAAGTATGCGGAAAAGTTTGAAAAAATGCCTGTAATATTAAGAAAAGTGCATGGATTCATTACTTGCGCGCACTGAAAGTGTCATGCGGTTACGGCAGAAAATGGATCGGTGAGTTAGTTATCACTCCATTTTATTATGGAGCTCATTGGCTGAAATGTAACAAACGTATATTGGAAGACTATATACAACAGATTTCACAGTAATTTGCAAATGTTTGGCGGTAAATAACGCATAATTAAAATGATGCTTAAGTTGTATGTAGCATACGCGCAGAATAGAAATGTAGCAAATAAGTGCGAAAATGCGAAGTTCAACATATATCGGACAAAACTTTTCTGTTCTGAAAGTCAAAGTTATAGTGCGTTTATTAAGTGCCGAAACATTTCTAAGGTTGAAGCCCCATCCTATAAATAATGCCTCAGGTCTGGCAATGCTAAATTGCATGACGTAGTTGTGGATCGGCCAAATTTTTAATGTGTATATGTTACCGTGAAAGACCGAAATTGGAGAATGTCGACTTTCACCGGTGAATGTCAAGAAACACCAAATACGTCGGTGAAAGATCGAATATTTCATTACAAATCTTGTACATTCGGACCCTCACCGGTGTATGTCGACAATCACAGATATGCTCTGGTGGAGGTCGAAAAGAGAGGAGCTTGAATCTCTTCCTCCCTTGCGGTAGCTAGAGCTCCTATAATAGAGGCTGAATCATACCGCCATTTAATGACCCAGCGGACCAAAAACCAAGCTAAAACCGGTTTGCTTACCGTACTAGTGGACCGCGAGTGACAATAACAAGGACGGCAAACACCTACTCAGGCGGTTTCGTAATGCTGAGCTAGGTCACAATATGGCGGTTATTTTGCGCAACATGATGGATATGCGTCAGCTCCCCTTATAGGAGCCTTAGCGGTAGCTAGCGTGAAGGTGTGACATCACGATCCGTACATTCAGGCCCGGAGAGAAGTGTTACTGACCTGCGCGTATAGCGCGATCATCGAGAAGGCCCTGAGCCGACAAAGAGGCGACTGGCTGTTTCCCGCCAAATCCTTTGTTCTGGTGGAGTCGGTCAGCTTTGTCAGTCTTATGCAAGGTTTGATGATGAGAGCATCGTTTTTTTTCTCAATACCCTAATTTATACAGAATGGATACTGCAGTGAATTGTGATCTTTTTCTTGAAAAGTTAAATGCATTAATTGCGGGTAAACGAGAAGACAATTGTTTTTATTTTTCTCAAGAAAAGTATTCTAAAATACTTTCTGAAGTGGTTTCTGTTAAAACTAAGTGCAACACACCTTTGGATTACAGACGATTAAAACGTTTTGACGTTTTAAAAATTAATACTGAAGAGAAGTTAATTGTTTACCATTAAAATCAGGAGAAACGAAAATACTGTATTATGTTACCAATGAGGAATTGTTCAGTATACTATATGAAACTCACACCAGAATAGGCCACGGAGGAAGAACACGTATGCTTAAAGAGTTGCAAAATAAATACAAAAATATTACATATGAAGTTGTAATGTTGTATTTAAATTTATGCAAACAGTGTCAAATGAAACACAGTGCACCTAAGAAAGGTATTGTTGTGAAACCAATGATCAGTTCTGAGTTAAACTCAAGATGTCAAGTTGATCTGATAGATCTGCAGTCACACAGAGATGGCGAATATAAGTTCATAATGGTGTATCAAGATCATTTAACTAAGTTTGTCCAGCTACGACCTTTGAAAACTAAGAGGGCGGAAGAAGTAGCGTATCACGTTCTTCCAATATTTTTTTCAATATTTTTTTTTGGTGCTCCAGCAATATTGCAATCAGATAACGGTAGAGAATTCAGTAATCAAGTCATATCCGAAATATGCGCTATGTGGAAAGATGTTAAGATAGTTCATGGAACAGTCAAACACAAGGCTCAGTTGAAAGGGCCAATCAGGATATACAGAATATGCTAACTGCATGGATGAACGATAACGATACAAATAAATGGTCAGAAGGTTTACCCTTTGTTCAATTTGCCAAGAACACTACATACCACGAAGGAATACGCCAAAGTCCTTATCAAGCCATGTTTGGCATTAAAGCAAAAAGAGGCATAGCATCGTCTTTTTTGCCTAGCGAACAAATCGCAAATATCGAAACCGAAGAACAACTTGAAGAAATTGCCAATACTTTTGAAACCGAAGAACAACTTGAAGAAATTGCCAATACTTTTGAAACAGAAGAACAATTTGAAGAAATTGCCAATACTTTTGAAACCGAAGAACAGCTTGAAGAAACTGGTAATACTTCTGAAAAAAATTTGAGCGGTGGTCCTACCGAAAACCATATTCCAAAGAAATATATTGAAGAGGACTTGCAATCTACCACGTCTTCACATCAAGTTCTGACTGAAAAACACGAGTTAATTTCTATAAAAAGAGCGGCCGCGAAAGATAATCTTCTACTGCAAGCAACAAAAATGTTACGAACCTCACAAAAACAATTTCCTCCTGCTCAAATTGGTGATACTGTACGAATACAAGTCCCTGATGTCGACCGTGGTCGTACAGATAACCGAAATGTGTTAGCGGTTGTTGTTGGGATAGAAGACTCCTACTTCTATAAACTTGCAAATGAAAATGGTACCCTCAAGCAGCTTTACACACGTAATCAGTTCGTAATTTTTAAAGAAAAGTTACTTTCCATAGAAGAGATTTATTTTATAGAAATTTCGCTGAGAGAAGCAGCTGCAGCTAATTCGAGAAGCGGTGGGCAAGGCTATACACGCTGTCATTGCAAAAGGAAGTGTTCCACAAATAAATGCAGTTGTAAAAGCAAGGGCCTCTTGTGGAATTCAAAGTGTCATAATAGTTTAAGTTGTTGCAATAAATAAGATTTGAATCACATAATTTAGTAAATTTTTTATTACTATTATTTTATTTTCTCATTTAGAACGTACTGTATAATTAAGTAAGTTTTTAACTTCTATTATTTTCCTTTCTCATTTTGAATGTACTGTGTGTTTCAAGTTCTTAGTCATTCCTCTCAGAAAGAGAGGCGAAAAATTTATCGCGACTGAATTGCAGAGAAAAAATTATAAATCTCGGACATGTTCAACATTCACCATTAGTGCATGGTGAATGTCGACATTTACCGGTGTAAGTCAGAAATAAGGGTATTTAGCAAATATTTCGGACATACACCAAGCGACTATGTGTTTGTTGACATTCACCGGTGAAAGTCGACATTCTCCAGATTTCGGTGTTTCACCGTAACATATACATTAGCTTTGTAAATGCATTGTGAGACATTTTACTTATGCTTGCGAGTTTTTAAAATGGTGCACAAATATGTTTTACTTTTTTGTAAAGATCCAACAGTTGCCACTTTTGGGCTTTGATTTTCCATAAAATGGAGAATTCAAAATGAAATGGATTGCTGCTCGTCATCGAAAACATTATGTTCTCACCGAACAATCTTGGATTTGCTGATTTATGAGTTTTAAATTTTCATTTTGTCTTTTTTTTTTTTCATTAACAAAAAGCGAAAGTGAAAGAATCACAATAACTCAATAAATGTAACACGTGTGATTAATCGTAAATAGTTTTGAAACAGTGTGTGAGGAAATAGTACTTTGAAAAAATTAAATTATCTCGAACATTTCTTGATGACAGGTAGATGCAATGATTAAAATTTAACTATGAAAGATGAATTTTTATGAGGCAGTGATAAAAGTTCCATTTTTCTTATGATTTTTGTAAGGTAAATGTAGAAAATTTGGTTTTTATAGTTCAAATTGTAATTTTTTTTCATGACATTTTTTGGTCATAGAGTGCATATGATTTTCAATCCATGTGAAGCATCAATCATTAAGTCAAATTGCTTAGTTTATGTTTCAGAGTTTGACTTGTTTTAAATCCATTTAATAGACACAGTTTGTATTTTACTTACTTCTTAAACTTCTTAAAATAGCAAACGACTTACTTATTAAAATGTTAGATAAATAGAAAAAAAACTATGAAAGTTGCAGGATTGTTCGAAGTAATCGGCCCAACTCTAATGTTGATCAACCGATCTGCCGTGACGTTAAAACTCATCTCTTAGGCATTATCTATACGATGATGTAGATTGAAGCAGGCGAAACAATAGAGTTGAAGTTGCAGTTACGTAAGAGAAAAAATCGTTTTCTCCGTTTTAATCTACGTAACACACAAAATTAAAAAAGAATTCATTCAGCTATTTTGATGCCCTTGATTTGTTTGATCGAGAAAACTATGATGTTATTGAAGAAAACCGATGCTCTGTGTATTCGCAGATTCTATTTTTTCCCCTTCGAGTTATATTTATATAATAATAATAACTACTACGAGTCTATACAAGATCGTTCACACTTTATATAGACGGTTTTCGCAGTTAATTTCTATGCATAAATGTCGTATTTCTTACGACTTTTTGTCTCTGTTGGATGGCTTTTATTCTTGGTTATAGCTCTGTCTCAAAAATTTTCACGTTAGTAGATTTTTCTTAGTACAGTCATGTCAATGTTCGTCCACCCTTCTTAACCCCTTGGGGACGAGCGACACGTATACGTGACGTATAAGATGCTCAGAATCCTCGATTATTCCCACCAGTTATTTTTTATTGTAAGCTTTGCCTTATTTAATGATAGCATTTCTGCGATTCAATTAGGCGAAAATTTCTGTTTTGAAAACCCAGTGGTAAAAGATAAAAAATTCTGTAAAGGACGCTCGTCGCGAAGGGGTTAAGCGACCTTCCAAATTCCTTTCAATGTTCATAGATGACGTATTCTTAAAGCTTGTTTTAACAAACCACAAAATAAAAGTCCATGGGGGAAGCATCAAGTGATTTTACAGGTATTTCTTCAAATGGGACTCAATGTATTATCTTTGTGAATCATTCTTCACTCAGTATGCGGTAGTTGACTTGGAAATGTAACTGCATGCCTTGTCCATAGGAATCTCTCAACTTTATAGATGTCTTTTGCCAATAAAGCTGGGATGTCTTTCTTGAAAATAGGTTCCAAACTATTTTGCTGTTAATAGAATGCATTTACTTTAGCTTTAATTGATACTTTTTGAGCTTATCTTCATAACAAAATTCAGCAGCAATCCTGAATTCTTTTGGAAACTTTTCTTTGCATTCACAAACTCATTTCGTTGTTTTTTCTCCTTCCATTGAACGATTAAGAAAAAAAAAATACTCTTCATTTTTGTTACAGCCGCATAAAGCCATTCACTGTCCCCTAATTTTCCATTCATTATACGGAAATTGATAAGGTAAAGTTAGGAAGACGCCCTCCATAAACAATGGAAAGAGGTGTGAAAAAAAATTGACGTGACTAAGAAACATTAGAGCCAAAACTGTAGGAAAGAACCAAAAGTGTCAAATTGTGTGCATTTATGCATAGAAATGAACTGTGAATATCGTTTCCATAAAGTGCCTTTTATAAATACGTTTAAAAAGGATAGTGTACATATTATTTAGTAAATAATGAGAAATAGAAATTTAGATTAGATTATAATGGCAATAATAAATAATTAAAGAATCTATTATAAATAAAAGTTATAGCCATGTAGATTGGACTACTTATTATATTATTAGTATATGTAAATGTTATTATTGTATGTAGAAAAAGTTTTCCTTCATGATGTTCATGCTATTTAGTAAAAAAAGAATGCGTCCGGATAACCAAGGGTAGAATCTATAATGCTTTATTATTTTACTTACATTTTATTGAATTGGAGGAGAACATGGAATAATAGAAACTGACACTGCATGAAGTCAACAATACAATGGATAACCATCTTGAAACCAGTAAAAGGACTCTTCCAAACAAAGAGTTATCAACCAAAATCATCAAAAGATCTCTTTTTAAAGAAATCACCTTATGCTATATACCCGTCTTGTCTCTCGATTATCCGACATTGTACGGTCATCGCGGATCATTACTGCGTTCGATGCAAACTGGGTGGGGAGAGGATCGAGATTTGATTCAGTACAAATATTAGTGGGTAGGGGATGTTTAATCCGTCTTAAAATGGCACATAAGACGACGTGAAAGTATGGAAAAATCATGCTTCATCATCACGCGAAACTTATAATGGCATATAAATTTTCGATCGAGACCTCAATCGAAACGAGATTGCAGTGGAAGCAGAACGATGGGCGTGCCTAGAAGACAAAGATTGTGAATTTTGTTTGAGAGAAAATCCAGAAGTTGCTTCAAGAACTGCAGCACAGATCGGTGTAGGATGGCTGAGTGTTGTGATGACAACATATTGTGACTGCTGTTCGTCTATCCCGTTCGAAAAGCCTCTTCGGTAAAGTATTGATTTTGCGACATAGTAATGTGTATTTTAAAAATTTCCGTGACCGTGCAAGGATCGGTTAATCGAGAGAGCGTGCTGTGTCGTGTCTATTTCTTGGACTTGAGGACCGCCTTGAATTGTCTGAGGGGCACCTCGTTGATCTCCTTGTACTTGGGAGTCTCTTTCTTCATCCGCTGGAGCCAGGCGGAGATCTTGGGATAATCCCCGTAACTGTAATCGAGGAGCTATTGAAAGAAGAAAGAGAAATCGATAATTTGTATTTATTTTCGGTAAACAAAACCTGTCGCCAAACAGCGTGATAATCCTTAACAGTGTTTCAGCTCTCCCAAGTATAATAAGAATAACATGAAAATGGTGAATTATATATTTAAACGAACTTAGTTCTGCCATCACATAAAGGAATCAAATAAGAGACGCATCAAACTGCATTTGAGGAATCGCTTAAGAAACAAATTGTTGCCCAACAATGGGTTCGGAAGACACTGGTAAAAAAAGGGTTATTGCTACACATAGACATGCGTAACGTCCTATACTTTGTTATTAATTTTTATATCCATTTTTATTCATGCTATACATTTTTATTCATTAACACTTCCCAACATAGTTGAAAAGTGTTTATAAATTTGGTTTCGAAAATACAGCTGTAGATTGGAGGATTTAAGGTAATTTTTACGTTAGATGGGGGAATTTTCTGTATTTTGGGGTAAAATGAGCCAATCAAAGTGGAAATTGTCGTTTTTGACGAAACAAAATGCAACGGAAAAATCCTTCAATTCGTGGATTTTTTGAGAGTGTATAACTATAATTATAATTATAAGCTTATGTGCATCATATATACGCTCTATAAGTCATATTTATGTCATGTATGCTTTGTACATATATTATCGTTCTATATATCATACATATGTAATATACGTCTTGTATGCTATATATATGTCATACATACATCATCTTATTTCATATACATGTGTTAAAGACGTATCTATATAGATATAGATAATATACGTCTTAAACACATGTCGCATATATACATCATATATGCGTCCTAAAAGACTATAGTTAGGTCATGTGCATCATAATTTTTCCTAGATGACTATAATGTCATATATAACTTGGCGTTGGCGATACAACAAGGTAGTATTGATTAAAAAGACATTTGGCTCACCTCCTCTAGGAAGACTAGGCTTGCGAGCAGGGAATAGTCCGCGATGGTGAGGTGGTCGGCAGCACAGTAAGCCGTCCGCTCCAGAAGAGACTCCAGGATCTGCAGCGACTTCTTCAGGGCTTCGGCCTTCTCGGGATCGGCGGGCAGACCCTGGAACAGCTGCGGACGCTGAAATGGAATGAGAGCGATACTTAACCTTTAACGTCTTCTTCAAAAATAGATGTTTTTGTTACGTTCTATAAAAGAAATAATGATGGTTTCTGTTATGTAACTTTTCAAACAATTTTCTTTAAAGGGTTTGGGGACAGTTTTAAAACATAATGAGAGTTCAGGATTAAGCTCTCGGATTTTGGCACATGAATTAGCTTCAACTCATGATTTCAATGTTTCACTGTCAATGACAGAATTTAGTCCACAACCCTCTTCAAGACCCTGCAACGAAATGACGAACCAACTTGCAGCAGCGCGTTTAACCCTTTGCTAAGTCGTGCGGTTGGTATCGCGAGCTATTTCCGCCGCTATTCTTTTCACTTTTCATTGGCACGAAAATTAATTCTAACTTTCTTCTTCTCCCCAGCCTTTTAACCAGGGCTGCCGGAATTTAGCCAGGCCGGTTAAAACCGGCTGGCTTTTTCTTTAAACCACTTTAAAAAGGCCGGCTTATATTTAAAAAAAGCCGGCCTTTACTAAACTATTTGTTTCTTTTACAAAAACTGCTCTTAAAACGAAATGTATTATTAATTAGTAACTTTTTAATTACTGTTGTCATAAAAATGTACGTCAAATTAAAGTAGAACTGTCTAATAAATAAATTGACAGTTAAAATATAAGGGAATTGATAGTAGAAATGTTCTTGTGGTCAAATGATAGTAGGAATGTTTATTAGAAAATTTGTGCGCTAAAAACTTTTTAAAATAGTTCAAATGAAGTTTGCCAAATAAGATATTTATTTGAAAAGTACTACACTACTGGTGTATGAATAAGTTATCAATCATTTGGCTCAGTGTTTAAATAACGGTACACTGTAAAAAAAATTTCCTGAAAATAACGGAAATTGTACTGGCAATGGAGACGCCAGTACTATTTCCGTATTTTAACGGAAAAAAACCCGTAAATTCCAGGAAATTTTCCGTGATTTCTGAAATTTCCGTTTTACAACAGGTGCGTTTTATAACTTCCGTATTTTTTAAAAATTTTTATGTCGTTAAAATAAATTTTATAGGACTAAAAAAAAAAACTTATCTCTCAAGGAACATCTTATAAGGGCATCTTATAATACGCTTCTTTTTTTCCGTTAATTTCTGAGCAAGTTTTTAACAAACAACCACCACTTCCCACGATGAGTATTGAACCCAGGACATTCCGTTTACTGAACCAGCGGGCCAAACCACTACGCTACGGTTGGACATAACACTTACTCAAATGTTGTTACTTATTTGAGATGCTTTTAATGATGCAAAAACTTGAAGTTCTCTTAGTTAGATGGATATTTTCAGAGTTCCAAAGTTTTTAATATTTTCTTTTCAAAATTGTTCTATATTTTGCTTCCTTATTTGATGCTTTATAACAGATAAATTTAATTTTTTATGTATTATATGCGTAAAATATTGTATTAACAGTAATAATTGTTTCTTTTTGCAATAGTACATATACTTTTTTAAGTGTGTTGATTTATTTATCAATTCCAGTAAAAACAATAATTAACTTAAGCAGACGTATTTATTACATGCTATAAATTTTCTTTATCTCTTAGTTTAAAAACCTTTGTGAATAAACAAATTTATAATAAATTAAATTATTATATTTAAGCTTTGCTGCAAGCTTTTGTGTATGGTTCTGTTAAAATGAATAATGTTTAAAATATCAAAACGAAAAAATAGATTTTTAGAGAAAATTTTGAAATTAATAACTTTAGGATAGGTAAGTTTAAATTTGGACTTAATAATTTAGTTTAATTTATAAAAATTAGAAACTAACAAAATAAATGATAAACTTTTATAAAAATGAAGTTTATAATTTTATAAAGTAAAGAAAAAGTTATTAATTATTTTTTATAAATTTAAAGAGAAAATTATGAACTTTGTAAAATTATAATTTATAAAATATTAAATTTTAGTGTAATTCACAAATTTATAAAACAAATCAGTTTAGTTTAATACCCACATACCGATAATTTGCAAAGATATTATTTTATGAAGCCTTAAAAATATTAAAATAAAAAAAAAATAGATTTTTAGAGAAAATTTTGAAATTAATGACCTTCGTATAGGTAAGTTTAAATTTGGACTTATTAATTTAGTCTAAATTAATTTAGTTTAATTTATAAAATTATAAACTAACGAAATAAATTATAAACTTTATAAAATCATAAACTTCATTTTTATTAAAGTAAAGAAAAATGATTAATTACTTTTATAAATTTAAAGAAAAAATATAAACTTTGTAAAAAATTACAATTTATATAATAATAAATTTTGTTTAATTCGCAAATTTATAAGACAAATCAGTTTTGTTCAATACAATATACATATCGATAATTTGCAACGATAATATTTTATGAAACATTTAATAATCTAATATTGTCTCACGTTAATAAAATTAAAATAAAATTTTAAAACGTCTTTAAAAAAATTCACAATTTAAAGCACTATAAAGAAAAAAAAAGTAGATAAAAAAAAATATTTTTCTGTAATTCATGAAAATAAAATAAAATTTCTATAGATTTCACTAAAAAATAAAAATATCGCTATTATTTTCACAAAAAATTACCGCCCAGACACAACCCCGGTTAGAATGAGTTCCAGGATTGGCCCGAGTCCAATGACAAAAAATAGGCCCACGTGTAGGACTGGTTCAGACCTGGATCCTAGAAGAACTCTAGTAAATACAGCAATCTTAATTCGCATTTCAAACAAGGCGATTTCTGTACGCAAACCTCGGAACGTCATTTACGGAAATGGCACTGTTTTGAAAGAAATACGGACATTGTACAGTTTTGTAAGAAATACAGAAAAATCCATTAAATTTACGGAAAACTTTCTGCATATTTACGGATTTGAAATCTCCTTTACGGAACTAATGTCATTTACGGAAATTGTACTGTTGTTTTGGAAAAATGAAACTTCTCCGTAAAATTTAACGGAAAATCTCTTGTATTTTCACGGATATTTTTTAGAGTGGGTACACTTTCACTAATTTTTCAGCACCTAAGCTGTTTCTGATCTTGTTCCAAATAAAACCATGTTGAAAAATTCTCTCAATAGATGCAGAACTTGGAGGACAGCTGTGTAATTTAATTTTTAAAAAATCACAAAAACCATTAGGTAATGAACCATTTTACAATGTCTTCACTTTAGAAAGAGTTTGCCATTTTTTTTGCAGGAAATTGCTCTATAACTTTTTCGGAGAAAAGTAAAGGTGGATATGTTTCGGGATCTTTCATCTTAAATTTTAGTACACCAGGTAAAAATTAGCCACATTTCTGCTGTATTTTCTTGTGCATTTGTCAAATTTTCACCAAAGTATTTGGGATCTGTCATGGATGCTAAGAAATGGAAGGGTTCCATGTGCTGATGAATTTTTTTTTTTTAGTTTTTCTAAGTGAGTTTCTAAAGATGAGTCTTCCAACATACCTAACCATGTTACCACTACTTTTAAAAATGTAGCTGTATCACTCTGAAGATCATTAATTGCTTTGCCTATAATGTTCAGTTATTTACTGCAATAAACAACTTGAGTGTAAATACCAACATTACTCAATATGATTCCAATCTGCTGATCAAACTGATCCAAATATTTTAGTCTGATTTCATTATATTTGTGAAATATTTTATGAAATATTGTAAGCATTCTTTTTTGTGATTTCCACGTAGTCTCATTGGGAGCTTGGGACATTAAACCACCTTTGTATCTTAACCAACCATGAACATTGTGCTTGTTCCTGAAATATTTTTGTATCTCTACAACATACTTAATCAGGTTGCTTGGCATAATTACCTTAGCATAAAGATTCAAAATATGTGCTGAGCATCCATGTGCAGTACTTTATAGACAGTTTTATTATGTATATTATTTATTTGAATATAATTCTTACCCGTAACAGCATGAATTATATTTATTTAATATACTTATAATATACTAATTGATTTAATATTATTGATTTAATATCTTTACTAAGCAAAGGAAGTGTCACTGAACCTATAGTATGGATTTCTTTTAATCCTATTGGCTATTTATGAGGCTAAATTCTGGTGTATTAATTATTAATTGGCTATAAAAAGGGACATCTGAAACATGATTTTAAAAAAAAATTCGTAAGATTTTAGTTCTAATTTATACAAAATGGCCATTAATAAAGTAAATTAATATAGTTGTTAAAAATAATAGTAAGATATGCACTGAAAAAAAAAAGGCCAATAAAAGTCGGCTTTTTTTAAAAAAAGACCGTTTTTTTCCAATAAAAAGTCTTAAGGCCGAATGTGAATCGGCCTTAAGAAAGAAGAATCGGCTGATTAATTGATGGTACTCTACTTCTGTTGTGGCAATCTGTTTGTGTTATGGAAGAGAAGCACTTTTTTAATTCCAATAAAGGCCGGTCTGGCCTTTTTAAAAAAAGGCTGGCTTTTTTGCAGCCCTGCTTTTAACTGTCCTAAGTATCCCTGAGCAATGGCGAAAATCCATAAGGTTAAATAAGGTTAGCCATAAGGTTAAGCTATAAGGTTAAATATGTAGAGAGACATCTTCCCCTTAAAAGAACATACAGCATTGTGATATTCCATTAAACATTTATCTGAAAAGTTCAACAACAGAAGCCACCATTTTTTTACCCAACTTAACAGAACAGTATCAACGTATAAGGGACGTCCAGAAAGTAAGTTCCATTCGCAATTTATCCTGTAGTTGTTCTGTAATCGTAAGGATACGCATACGCGCAGAGTCGTTGGACCCATCGGAAAATCAGAAAGACCAATATTACAGAAGACAGCTGTGCAGATGCTTAGTAGTTGGTTCTGGCAATGTACAAAATGGAAACGCGTTCAGAAAGTGCTTAGTATTTCGGTGTTTAGAAACACGAAATATGGCAGAAGCTGAAGTTCAAAATCAAATTTGCCAATGGTATAGTGTGCAAATCATGGGTGACTCGATGGTAAGAAGATGGGTGTGACAGTATATCGATTGATGGTACTCTACTTCTGTGGTGGCAGTCTGTTTGTGCTATGGAAGAGAAGAACTTTTTTTGCACCTAAGTTGCAGCCCTTCAGTTGAAGTACCTATTCCCCTAATATTTCATTGAAAATATTTTCCGTAAATACTCACATTCTGTTTCTTTCTTCCTTTTTTTTCTATTTATTTAATTCGTATTGGCACCCAATTTTAAATAAATAACAATCACGACGTGATCAGCGCCATAAAAACAAACGTTTTCTTCGGAACCGATCTGAATAAAAAGTCAAGCTGAAATGCTCAAGAATCACATCAGTTTCAACCGATTCCTATGACCATGAACATAGTTCTAAAGAAGGACTTCACGAAATAGCCTTTCCAAGAAGAAAATCATTCATTGAAAAATGTCTCAAATAGGTGGCGCATGTGTAGGACAGCTTCTTCATATGTCACCAGTTCGTCTGCTTCTTCAAACCGTCTGTCGTCTGGTGGGTATCTGATATACAGTTTCGGTTTGATATTGGAGGTGGAGCTGCCTTAGCAGGGATTCTCGCCGGCTGCGCAGAACCGTGCAGCTGCCATTTCATTCCAAAGTCGCTACACTATATTACACTATTTCGTTACAAGTCCTTCTTTAGTTCTGTATTCATGCCTATGACGCTGCGACGTCATCAACGGGTTTCCCGAGGCTAACAAAAAAGAAAGGCTTCCGCGGTGCTTTACGCATATATTTTTTTACAGACCGCCGGAGTCACGTGATGCTCAAATGCACCAATGCAAATGTACGAAAAGAGCATCACGTCACTCTAGCGGTCTGTAAAAAAAGATAAGTGGAATGCACCGCGGTAGCCTGTCTTTTTCGTTAGCCTCGCGGGTTTCCTAAAAGCTCCGGGGAGCGACTAGAAGAGCTAAAACGCTACACTAGAGCTGCCGTCGCTCTAAAAAGATACGAGTTGTTACTCAAATAGGACATGCTTCTCATTTATTGTTTGCCATAAACTATAAATACGATATTTATTGTCGTATGTATTCTATTAATTAGAAATTTTAGTATGCAATCTGCAAATGACATTGTGTTTAGAATTTATCATAAACACTACTTAATGGCGGAAAAAATTTAAGTAAACAGTGATGCACGTTGTCATAAAATAATAGAATCGTTATAACAGTGGTAATGAAAAAGAAGAAGAAGAAGAGACAACGTATAAAGTTAATTTTAAAATCTCAGTGTTTTCTATAATGTTAATTTGAGAAATTTTATACCCCTTCCAGAAGTTATGTGAGAGTTTCGTGGAAAGCGAAACAACAACAAATTGGCTTTGAACATTTTAATACTTCCACCTTCAAACAAATTGATCTTATCTTTAAAAAAATAAAATAAAACTATTTTGCAGAAATAGAATATCGCAGAAAAGATTTTCATTGGCTACTATTCAATCATGAAAGATGGTTTATGGGTGCTGATAAAAACAATTGTTTTATGACGGTATAATCCACATTTTTGTACATTTATAAAGTGCAAGAAGTGATAACTTAAGATTTCGAATTATTTTATGATGGAATTTTTGTTAGACAGGTATTTTTATTAATATTGAGCTTACACATCCGTAAACAATCAATCAGTATTATCTTGTTTGCCTATTTTTAAATGTAATTTCTGCAACATGTGAAAAAATGGGCGTTTAAACATAGAAGTCATTTGCACTCAAACCAGACTATTATTTACAGATACCTTTTGATTTTTAAAATTATTTCTTGATGATGTTGTTGCTCTAACCACGGTTGCACCTGCAAACTTTTCTTGTTGGCCAGAAATTTCGGACAATCTGTTAGCACTTGGATATCATGAAAGGCGTTCTTCGATACGGGGTATACGAACTACCATATCTTGCTAAAATGAGTTTATATTTATATGATTATGTTGAAACATAGTGCAAGATTTGTACTTCAGTGCACAATAAAATGTTTTGTTCGATTACATTTCACTTTCTTTTTTTTAATTGGAACTTACATTTCGAACTAGTATTCAGAAGTATTAACTTCTTATGTAGAAAGGGTACTTCCCTACTATAGAGGGGGATTTGACGAGAGAAGGCCATTTTTCACACGTATTTTCTGGCAACCTATTCACTGTTCCATATACACACAAGTTATTGTTTCAATATTCACACAATTTATTGAATATTCAGGAGCCATTTATCTGTTGTTATACACAAACAGATAGGATACGCGTCATCAGAATCAATTTTTAAATGCCTATACAGAGAAGCGGGACGGTTCATCCGTTTTGTTTTCATATCATTTGGTAAACTATCTCATTTTCTTAACTCTGAATGACGCCAGGCTTTTTAAAAAATCGTCAAAGTTCCTGTAACAGGGGAGTACCTAGAAAAAAAAGCTTTACGAGAAAATTCACCCACAACGATCACTATACGTACGTAGAATTCTTGCATCGCCCTGAAAAAATTTCCGATGTCGAAGTTCAGCACCCTGTCGACGTTGGCTCTCGCCTTCGGGTCTTGCGGATACAGAGGACTGTTAGGGGCGTATCGGTTCACCAGGTAGGGCAGGATGGCTCGGCTAAAACACAAAACGACAGATTAACGATAACAAAACAAAAAATACGCAGTCGTCCTTTTCAACGGTTCGCACATGCGCGAACTTTATCGAATTCACGGCTTACCTTCCTCTGCATAACATTCCCTGTTAGGGGTTTGCTACTTCTTGTTTTCTGTTAATAATAATGACAATTATAGCAATACATTTGTCTCCAGTCCTTTGATAAGGACTTCAATGTGTCGCGCCAGTGTTTATTTATCTATGAGTTCAATAAAAAATAAAATTCAATATTTTATTTCCATTTTCAATTTGTTTTGCTCTGTAGGGTGATGTTAACCGACGAAGTTTCATCGATACAAACGAAGCATCAAAAATATGCTTGTATTATCGAATTCCGTTCAAAAAAGCAGCACCGTATGTTTAACCCCAAGCCACAGCCAACGAAATATATGGGCTGTACCGTGATTAACGTCGTGAATGAACGCAAGCTGAAAGACAGTACGACAACGGGTGGAAACCAGCCTATAGTTAATGACGGAATAGCCGAGATGGCATGCCCACTGAGATCATAACATGAAGAACTAACTTTCTATACTTTAACATTGAAGCCATCGATTATGAATGCAATTTTGCTGTAAATTTATGCTTAGTTGGTTTCGCTTTAAAAGAAAACCATGGCAAACCAATGAGTTCTCCCATTGGTGGAGAAGTCACGCTCAAAATGGTGCGATATGGTTTTAGAAGACAATGCAGACCACCGAGTTAGCCCTTCGTTGTATATAAGGTAGTTGCAAATGACATCACAACTCATCTATAGATCAATTTCAATTACGTGACTATGAGCCTCTAATTTTCACTTAATCAACTAAAATTATTGATTTATTAGCCAATATTATCGCCCAACCAATCAAAGTCGAAAAAACCTGATGGGCAAACAAAATGCCCAAGAAGTTGTCACGTTGGTTACTAGGGTGTGATGTCAGTTCAAGCTGATCTGTTGGAGGTGAAACAATCGTTGGAGTGCAGTTGTGATTAGTAGGTGAGAGGATTGTGGGCGGGGCTGCAGCTCAAATAGGCAGTTGTGATTGGCGGTTGAAAAGGCCATCAGCCAATTGCAACTTCCCTATTAGAACTCCGTGGACGTGCTACTTTCGCTTCATTCTACGGATTTCTTAACGAGGAACTATTTTCTATCGAAATGTGCGGCTCTATCTCATTAAGAACTGGCGTTATCGCTGGATTTCAGAATAACTTACCGGGTTTTTTCCCCCTTTTTTGAGTACCACTATTTTCGAACAGAAATATTATTTTTATTGAATGATACTGTGATAAAATAAGGAGAAAATTACTATTCGAAAATAGTGATATAAAATGTAATTGCATCCGTGATAAAAATTTAAAAGAGAAAAAACTAATTCAGTCTTTAACGGGATAGGTGTGTATGAATCTCGCTTGCATCCAAATAAAATCCAACTGGACACATACACGGGAAATGTAGGACTCTGCAAATTTAAAAGTTTTCACCTAAGGCAGTCGGAACTGACTTCGACCGGGTTGAATTAGTGTACTAAAAAATCTACCAAATACCAGCAGTCTAATCTATCTACTATTCAATTTCAGAATACTAATTTCGTCTTTATTGAATCACCGAATACCTGTCATTCAATAAAGTGAAATTTTCTATTCAGAATGTCTGGTAGGTATTTTGAATAAAACAACTGACAGAAAAATACTTACGGAAATGAGCAAAAAAAGCACTTGCAAATTTTGTTAGTAACCCCTTCACATTAATTATCGAGACTGGTGTTATAATTATTATTTTTAAATATTATAGTGACTATGTATGTATCGATATAGCTATTGAACATTCCATTTAAACTCTGAATGCTCAAGATAGCTCTGCTGTTATGACACGGATATTTCCGAATCCATAGGCTTGATAATAGATTAAAATGTTCGATAGAGTCAACAAAAGGATGACCAGCCAACGAAAGAGCCATGCCTCTTGTCTGGTACATATTTCAAGATCCGCCCATTGTCGAACTGCCATGTGATGAAGGTAGGTTGAAAAGCAGCCAAAACCGGTAGAGTGTCAGTCTCTTTCGTTGGCTGTGGGCATGAACATAGAGACAAGGACCTATTACGAAATAGGGTTTGGAAGAATTTTTTTTCGAAGTAGGGGTGCTGATTTAGCACGGTTTTACTCGGTTCGTTTGCTTCTACCAATCACCTGCTTGATGTTTAAGTGTCAGCCAAGAACGTTGTCTATTAGAAGCACTTTTTGTCTGCGCAGGCTGCCATATTTGTTCAAAAGTTGCAACCCGATTTTATCATTGTTATTATTCAGGTCTTATTACTCTATGTTCATGGCTGCGGGTTAGGGCGAAGATTTTCAAAAGAAAAACGCAAGTTCTATTTTCAGCAATCAGCGCATCCTTAAGACATGTAACGTCTATTCTAGTTTCTATAGTTTTACTTTGTAAATATAAGAATTGTAGCTAACATGTAATTGTTATAATTGAAAAATGTAAATAACTTCTACATGCTCATCAAAATTGGGCTGCAAATGTAACACTATTGTAACTTTCAAAAATTTTGACTTAAAAATAAAGCAGGGTCCTCCGCTTTGCTGAGGAGGCTGGGCTCGTCCCGGGCTGTGGTTTTTGCCGGATAGTAGTATATTTTCCTCCCTAGGCTTAGGAGTTCGTCCTGGCCATTATCCATAAGCTGGTCCCTAGGGTGGGGGCTGTCTGTCTGTCTAGTTTCTATACGACTGGGACTTCTAGTTTCTATAGGAATGTCGGCTGGGATTGCATTGCCTCGCTATCTTAAATTTTACGCTCGATCGTAGGATGGGAGTTCTTGGGATCGATGGCATTGCGGTGGCTCAGTATAAGTTCTCCCGTTTCAGAAGCAGTCAGTCAATTAGAGGTCATAGATAGATTTGTTATGGTTACGCGCGCACCCCCTTGGACTCGATCTTAAGTTAGCTTTCAGGTTAACGTACGACTGTGAGGCACTGCAATACGGTTTACGCTTTGTTTATATCGTAAGACCGAATTTACGCTCTTCGTCGATCTTCAGCAAGGATCCCAGCATTTGTCACGGAGCTATGTGAAGAGAAAAGGAATAAATATTTATTTTTCAATTTTCGAAATAACGAGACGTCTGTCGCACGGTACCGCATACCGATTCTGTTTTTCAAAAACCGGTCACAAGAAAAAATGCATAGATGGAGAGATAAGCCTTACTTACCTTTCCCATAGAATGAACCCGTTGTCGTCGATGGTAGGCACGCAGTGCTGGGGATTGATCTGGAAAGAAAGAGAACAAAAAATAGACAATCAAGAAACTGTCAGAGACGCTTCTTCAATTTTAACCCCTTAACCTGCAGGCCGTTTTATTTCTATGCATTTCTCTTTGATTTACACAGTACCATAAAGCACTTAAGAGATGGGAGCTAATTGACACAAAATAAATCAAGAAAGTTCAGCTGGGAAGAATAACTGAAGAACGGGAAGTACGTGTAGGTGATCATGTCGTAGTCTCCCGTGGAAGTGAAGGGATTACAATTAATCTTAATTGATCCCATTCCTGGTCTCATCAGATCGTTAAATCGTGCAGCGCACACAGTACAATCAAAATCCGAGCCATTGAACGATGTTTGACTGTAGGGGCGGAATTCTTCAGTTTTAAACGAAGTTTTAAAACGAAGAGTCCTTCGTCCATCCAAGACTCTGATTCGAGATCCTTCAGAACCTGAATGGGAATTTCTGAAAGTGACACGTGTTAAAAAGACCGTTGTCGAGCGGGGGCTGCAAGGAATGCCCGGTCGCGTTTCGCTTATTGTTTTATAGGGAAGATCAGCCTCTAAATGTCCTATCCGTATACTCCGACTATTGAGAACTGCCTGGAAGACTACGGTGAACCCGTAAAATCACAGCCCCCTGTATGTCACATCGTTGAAATACAATCGTCAATTATGATAATGTATCTCTACAAGGCGCATTTAGCCAGAATAAAATACACTAGAAACAATGGATGTCATCATGCCTATCAATGAAGCCATGCCTTTGGGCAGTTCTACACCTGTCAAAAAGATTTTTAGCTGTTTTACCTGCGGTAAAGATTTAACGAGCACTTCCAGTTTGAATCTAGATATGGAGAAGGAGATTCATTCTAATGCGAAACTATATGCTTGCGACGTATCATGCTCCATATATAACACTGATGTCCAAAAATTAAGAGGTAGAGACCGGACGCTTTCGATTTTAAACGGTTTGTCAAATATATACTGAAATTTTTGACGAATTGTCCTTGAACTTCGAGGATGTAAATAACATGTTTGACTTCATAACTTTCAGTGAAGATTTATTCGCGAGGACAATTAGGGGGCGGGGGGGGGCAATAATAAATTTACTAATAAAATAATATTTGCGATCATCCAAGTAACAGAAAATGCTCAAAGCGGTCTGTCACTATAGCAAATGACTATGTGGGTCCTGTTCAACGTTTGTGTCCACTTGTGTAAGCATATCACGCATATTCGTGAAGATGTTAACATATCTGTGAAAAATTAAAATGTCTTTTGTTTATAACATACAGAGTTTTCTACCAAATTTAACACCACTCTTCGAAAACTTGACAAAGAACAGTAGAAACAGTAATACTGCAATTAAAAAATAATTATATTGAATATTTGATGATATGTGGGCATTTCTATGAAATAATTTTTAACTGCACATGCGCGAAGGATTCCAAAACTTTTATTTCATAATTTGGTAGTTAGCTATTTAGAGAAAATTATATAAAAAGTCCAGTCAAATATCGCGAAAATTCAGAAAGATAGTGCTGGTATAGTGAGTTGCTTTCTAAAAATAGCTGAATTGTAAGGGATTTTGCACAATTTGTCAATCAGCTCACTGTACCGTCGATATATTTCTGAGTTTTCACGATATTTGACTAGACTTTTTATATAAGTTGCCCTAAATAGCTCACCCCGTCTACTCGTGCGCCGCAAGTAGTGATCTTCTTTTTCTCGCGTACTTTTAATGGAAAACCAAGTTTAAAAAGCATTTTCTAAGTTATGCGCAGAAAACGCTATTTTTTTCCGCTCTAGCCAGCTAGCATGTTAAGTTATTAGATAGTGGAGATAGGGGATGTTTCAATAAAACAGTAAGAAATAGTGTCAAACCAGCCTTTGTGATATCTAAAATTGTATACAATGATAATAAATGCTCAAGTTTTTTTGTAAGTTTCAAATCAGATTTTTGTATTCAGAAATAAAACTGATTAATCTATCACATTCATTTTAAAGAGTAATAACATCTAAGTGATTATAAGTAATTCATTTGAAGTAAATCTACAAAACTTAATTAAAATTGCAAGAATAGTTAATTTTAATAAAATTAATTTTATTTGAGTCAAATTAATTTGAATTTCTGATTATATTAAGAACCATCGACTGTACCCTGATAATAACAAAAAAGTTATTGGAAAACTTAAAGACAAACTGAATGGCGAATTAGCCCTTGAGTTTTTCGGATTGAAATCAAAAATGCGTTTTCTGAAATCCCCGAAAGAAGAGAAGAAACGTGCAAAAGGTGTGTCTACACATGTTGCTCGACAAAAAATCAAGCATGAAGATTACTTGCAGTGTCTACAACAGCTTAAAACAAGCATGGAGAAGCAGACAAGGATTGCTCAGGATGCTCACAACTTATGTACATTGTACATTTACTCAGAATCAAATTAGGCTAAGTCCCTTTGATGATAACAGATACCTTTTAGAAGATGGAATATCTAGCTCAGCGTATAGACATTATGAAATTGATCAATATTGTAATGAACAAGAAAATAATGATTTGTTTTAAAAATATAGAATTAACATGATGTTATTGTTTTGTAAATAAACATTTCCTGTAAATATATATTTCCTGTAAATAGACCTTTCTTAAAAATTGTTTTGTTTTAATAAAAAAATTGTTAATTTTATATATTTATACTTATTTGAAAACTTATACACAAACATTTCTCATAAACCGTTAAATATGTATACTTATTTGAAATTTATTTACAAACACATACAATATGAACACATGTGCATATATATCCAAATTTTGTTAACTTGTAAATATTTTTTAATAACGTGTAATTTTTTAAAACTTTTTTAATAAAGTATAAAAAATTTTTAATAACTTGTAAATTTCTTAAAACTTTTTTATTAACTTGAATTTTTTTTAACTTTTTAAATTTTTGCAAAACTTTTTGAATAACGTATAATTTTTTTAACTTGATAAATAGTTCAAAAACTTTTTAAAAACTTATAAATATTATACATATATACATAATCATATACAAACATACAAATACATACATATACAAACATACAAATACATACATATACACGTTTACGTATACACATGCATACATATATATCATTTTTTAACTGACAAATATTTTTGTAAACATGTAAATAATTTTAACTTTGAGTAACTTTTTTTGTTAAGTAGTAAACATAAGAAACTGACCAGATTTAGTTAGAATGTTACAAGAACTTGATTAATGTTTTTTTGAAATTCAAAGATATTATAATTATTTAACATTCTATAAAATTCTGCTGCATTGCGCAAATTGGTATGGAATGGTTTATATATATATTCTTTTCAATAATTATCTAGGATAAAGTTATTGATTTTCATATGATCATATGATACCATAATTAAGCCTATTTGGCTCATAAATCACTTTGATTAGCTTATATATATATATATATATATATATATACAGACACACATATACTCATAATAAACAATTTTATATGTTCATATACATATGTTGTTTGGCAACAAAATATTAGACATAGCAACAAAATAATACAAAAAACTGATGCGATAAAGAGAAAGGCGGTCCTGATCATTGACTGTACCTTGATTGCGGCAATGTGCACTACGGCTGCACCTGCTGCAGGTGAACCCCCATTATTTTACTACTGCTGACGCCCATTCTATATTTTTGAAATTTGTTTATTGCTTCCCCAAGGAAGAAATGGTATATGAAAAGAACGCTTTCATTGGAGAAAAATCACGTCATAAAAATATAATTTGAGTTTAAATGACACAATTTTTCATTAATGTTCCATTCAGTGGCGTAGCTACATGTTAAGCGCCATGGAGCAAGTACAATCGGATTCCCACCCCCTCCCCCTTCTCTACCATAAAAGGTTTCCCAAAATTTGTTTTTAGATTTAAAACATACACATATATAATGCAGTAAAACTGTAAAAACGGAATTTGTCTAGAAAGGAATCATGTCATAAATGAAAAATTTTCATGATGCTGATAGAAAGAATGCTATACAATTATATCTGTTAAGACAGAAACATGTCTAAAACGGAATTTCTCCCAGTCCCATGCGATTCCGTGTTAACAAGCTTCATTGTACTTATTTCAAATTAATACAATATTTTTGCTATAAAACACAACTTGTAATACTGTGCAACAACAATGCTGTAATGTACAACATGTAAGTGCCCTTTAGTTGTGCTTTTAAACATTCTTTACAATTTTCATAAATTCAGAGACATAAAACAATAGATTTATAATGTATATTATCTAAAATAAACATTTTGATAAGTCAAGTTCAAGGAATACTGTAGTTTCATTTATCTAATTTTTTGCTAAAACCAAATTGGAAAGCGTCTGAAAAATATTCCGCTTTAGACAGGTTTTCGTAATAGCAGGTATAATCTCTCGGTGACCAGGAAATTTTTTCTGTTGGAGACAGGATTTCTCTTTCACAGGTTTTACTGTATATTTTATTAAAAAAACCTGGCAAATGTAAAAAAAAATATATTTATACAAATAATTTCTTTTTTTTTTTGTAATTTTGCACCCTTATGATTTTCGCGCCTGGAGCAATGTGCTTTAACTGCTCCATAGTAGCTACGCCCCTGGTTCCATTCATCATTAGGGATAATGTATTCGTACTTCTTATATAGTAACTAACAAGACATGATTACAGTTTTCATCTTACATACTTGTTACTTAATCTTCCTTCGTTTAACTGTAAACTATTCCAAACAGTATCCTCTTAATAAATATTCTTCTTTTGAATAATTAATTTATTATTGTTTTGTTTTTTATATACCGGTGTTGTGTATAGTGTGTTTCACTTTTGGATCGTAATGTTATATATTACGATTAATAATTAGTATAAAATTCAAATTTCCATTTTGAAATTTGATATAAAAATTTAACAAGTACAAGCTAAAAGACAGGATCGAACTTGGATACTTTTATCTATTTTTGATCCAATCTAAATTTAATATATAAGTAATTTCGTTGCAGTGTGTATAAAAATTGCCAATATTTAAAAAAATTACGAATATGAGCCATTCATTTTTCTTTGTTAACCGTACTAGTATCATTGGGGTCTTTTTGCACCCCATAAATATTCATTTTAAAATTTTCTGTGTTTCAAACCAAAAAAAAAAAATTAAAAATTGAACTTAATCAATAAAGTCAAACGAAACCTCGTAGGAAGAAGTTCCATTTAATAGAATTCAATTTCTGGTTCAAATCATGCGAACTAAGAATGCTAATCAAAAATTAAAACCTGGTACTAGGAGGGTTAAGGGTGGTGAGACGCCAAGATGAATGCTCACACTGGCGGCAAAATGTTCTTGGGCCGTCTCTGCGAATACAAAATGTAAATAAATAATCATGACGCCATTTTACCTAGTGCGACGCCCATAAGAATCGGAATCGGACTCACCGCTAGGAACTCCGGCTTCATGTGCTCCCCAGTGAAGAGGTCTACGAGCTTGTTGGTTAGCTCGATCCCCAGGTGCTCGGCACACATCTGGACCGCCCGACAAGGGGGGCTGGCGGGGATCTGGTACAGAACGATCGGCTTAGGCATTGTACTTACAAAGAATGTCCAGCTATAAAAAAAAAACTTTAGATTCCTGGGTTGCTGCAGAGCGGAGAAAAGCAATGAGCTCTCTCTCAATAAATAGACGCGCTTTTATCGGGAGCGCGATTAGATTAAGATAGAACACAACTCTTAACTGATAAAGTAGCCAGCCACCTCTCAATCAGTCAAGGACAGATTTGGAAAAATATTTAAAATGTAGCATTATGTATAAGTAGTGTTGCCAGGTCCGGAGTCCCAAAAAGCAGGACAGGGAGTCACAGAAAAAGCGAGACAACGGCTTCTGAATCGGGACATAAAAATACTATAAACCCTGAAATACAAAGGATATGAATTATCACTTTACTAAACAGCGTAGAACCAACAGAGTGAAAAAATGTCCAGACCGGGGTTCGATCCCGGATCCCTTCGTATAGCGCACCAAGTGCTTTACCAATTAAGCCATCAGGACGACATGGTGCGCTATAGGAAGGGATCCGCGACCGAACCCCGGTTAGGATATTTTTTTCACTCTGTTGGTTCTACGCTGTTTAGTAAAGTGATACTTCATATCCCTTGTATTTCAGTAATTTACAGCGTAATTTCAGCTCTGCTGAAAAATGAATTAGTATACTATAAACCCTATATTAAAATGGAAACTATATATAACGCAATCCTGTTTTAAGGTGGTTTTCAAATGCCCTGCTCAACAACGCAAAACTTTATGACACATTTTAAGACTTATTTTTAAACGCAAAGGCATCCAATTGGCGGGCCTGACTATTGCAGTGATTTGGAATCGAAATGAATTTTCCATTTTTTGGTAAATATATTATTTATCGAGTTATAAGAAATTCATGTCACGTGACGAGACGTTTTTCTCGCTTCTCGGGCTGCCGCATCGGGAATTTGGTTCAAAACGCCAATTTTGACAGTATTTTCTGAAAGATCTTCTGCCTTTACCAAAAAATGGAAAATGTCTTTCCATTACATAGTTTCTGAATAAGAACACCTGCCAATATCATGAGTTTCCGAACAAAAATGAATTGAAACATATGCCATAAAGTAGCCAGTTTGGATTTGAGAACAGCTTTAAACTTAAAAGCTTCATTATCCCTACAGTAAGAATACCTTACAATTATACCTAATAAGACGAAAACCTGTTTAAAACAGAAATTTTCTCCGGCCTCTTGCGTTTGCTTAATTATTAATACTAATTAAGGCGTTGGTCGTTCAAAAATTAAAATATAAGTTTAACCTTCATCTTATAGCTTGATCACTCTCTTACTGTATAAAAATCATTAGAAAATCAGTTTTTTTCCTTAAAAATAAATATGAAACTATAGAATCGAATAGCGTTTCCATTTTTTGATGACAGCAGATCTTTCAGAAAATACTGTCAATGTTAGCGTTTTGAACCGAATTTCCGGAGCGACAGCTCGAGAAAATAGAAAAACCGGTAGTCACGTGACAACAATCGCTTATAACTCGATAAGTAATTTATTGATCAAAAAGTGGAAAACACATTTCGATCCTAAAAATTTCTTCAATATTCAGGTCTGCCACTTTTATGCCTTTACGTTTAAAAATGCATCAGAAAATGTGTCAGGAAGTTTCGCGTTTTTGAGCAGGGAATTTGTGAACGGCCTTAATGTTAATTTAAGTTACAAAGTCTACTATTGGAGACACACATTCTACTTCGTTAGGTGCTGATGCAGTTAACATGATATAACGATATTATGAAGGTAGGAAGTATAGCTTTATTTTTACCCGAGCAACATGGATTTTGGCGCCCCCCCCCTCCCCCCTCCCTCCTGCAAAGTAAATTTGCAAAGAGAATTTTACTGAGTTGCTATTAGCCGACATATTTTTAAAATTAAAATATGTAATCATAAAATACGTAATCAGCTCTGAAAAATATTTATTTATTAAAACCTGTGAAAATGGAATCAAAAGGAACCGGAAAAAAATCATCCTTACACAGATTTCGATCTTAGCAGGTATAATTGTTGGTATTCTTTCTTTTGTGACCATGTAATATTTTAATTTAAGACATGATTCCGTTATGGAAAAATTTCATTTTCTCAGATTTTACTATAGTTGTAGTATAACAAATTCTTACAATTGAGACGTTTAAAGTCATTGTGATATGAGTCACATTGTCTTACAAAATCGAAAACCAGGATTTACTGCAGGCATAACAAATAATTCCAATACCGTAACATATATTCGTGTACTATTTGCAGCAATTTCGTGAAAGTATCTCTTATACCGCTCTTCTTATTTATAGACTGATATGTCTTAGATACTTTTCGGCTACAAGATATTTTTACTCAAATTTCATACATACTATATTTTTGTACAAAACGACAAACCAAATCTTCATATGGCACCCCCTTCGCCTTCTGTTGGGGTGCCCGGGGTACATGCCCCCCCTCTTCCCCAATCCCCCTTAGTTTCGGCCCTGAAAGGTTGACCAACTAAAACCACTGAGCTCCACAATAGAACGAAGAGTAAACTTCCTATTCTGATACATTTAATCCCAGTGGTCCGCCCAATGATTAGAATGCGAAAGAATTTCTGAGGAAAATTTTTGGCAAAACAAAGGTTTCCTCCCATAGAGTAGTATGGGGTAGATATTTTCAAATTAGATTATCTTTTAAGAATATGACGTAGTTGCTACAATTTTCACTATTATATATTTTTTATTGAAAAAAACTACAAATGTTATTTAAAGTTGATCGCAAATATTTAATTTGATATTAGTTAAAAATGAAATTTTATGTCAGTCAAGAAAAAAGAAAGAGAAATTTGTTAAGTATTGCTCATAAAAAATATGAAAAGGGTGTCGAAATAATCAAAAGTGATAAAAAGTATGTGGAAAGGTTTGAAAAAAAATGCTTGTAATATTAAGAAAAGTGTATGGATTCATTACTTGCGCGCACTGAAGGTGTCATGGGGTTACGGCAGAAAGTGGATCGGAGAGTTACTTAGTCCTTATATTATGAAGCTCAGTGGCTGAAATGTAAACGTATATTGGAAGACAATATACAAAAGATTTCACATTATTTTGCAAATGCATTTACAGCATGCTGTAAGTGCATTTGCAGCATGGCTGTAAATAACGAATAATTAAAATTATACTGTAAGTTGTATGTAGTATATGCGTACAATAAAAATTTGGCAAAAAAGGTGAAAACATGCGAAGTTCAACATATGTCGGACAAAACTATTCTATTCTGAAAATCAAAGTTATAGCGCGTTTTATAAGTGCCGAAACATTTCTAAGGTTGAAACTCCTTCCTATAAATTCTGCTTCAGGTCTGGCAATGCTAAATTGCATGACGTAGTTGTGGATCGGTTAAATTTTTAATGCGTATATACATTCGCGCTGCTATACATGAGCTTTGTAAATGCATTGTGAGAAATTTTACTTATGATTGCGAGTTTTTAAAATGGTGCACAAATGTGTTTTACTTTTTTGTAAAGATCCAAAAGTAGCCACTTTTAGGTTTTGATTTTCCATAAAATGAAGAATTCAAACTGAAATGGATTGCTGCTCGCCATCAAAAACATGTTTTTGATGGCGAGCAGCAATCCTACTGAATCCATTATGTTCCCACCGAACAATCTCGGATTTGCTGATTCATGAGTTTTAAATTTTCATTTTGTCTTTTTTTTTTCATTAACAAAAAGCGAAAGTGAAAGAATCACAATAACTAAATAAATTTAACATGTATGATTAATCGTAAATAGCTTTGAAACTGTTTTGAAAAAATTTAATTATCTCTAACATTTTTTGATGACAGGTGGATGCAATGATTAAAATTTAACTATTAAAGATGAATTTTTATGAGATAAGGATAAAAGTTAAATTTTCTTATGATTTTTGTGTAAAGTAAATGTAGAAAATTTGGTTTTTATAGTTCAAATTGTAATTTTTTTTGCAATGACATTTTTTGGTCATAGAGTGCATATGATTTTCAATCTATATATATATCAACCTAATAGTAAGCCAAATTGAAATTGCTTAGTTTCAGAGTTTGATTTGTTTTAAATTCATATAATAGACAATTTGCATTTTACTTACTTCTCAAACTTCTTAAAATAGCAAACGACTTGCTTATTAAAATGTTAGATCAATAGTAAAAACTATGAAAGTTGCAGGATTGTCCGATGTAATCGGCAAACTCTAATGTTGATCAACCGATCTGCCGTGACGTCAAAACTCAGCTCTTAGGCATTTCTATAGGGTGGTGTTGGTTGAAGCAGGCAAAACATTTTTGTGAAACATTAGAGTTGACGTTGCAGTTGTTTAGGAGGAACAATAATTTTTCTCCGTTTAAATCTACCTAAATATAAAGTTTAAAAAGAATTTATTCAGCTATTTTGATGCTCTTGATTTAGTTGATCTAAGAATCTATGTCCTTATTGGAGAAAATCGATGCTATTCACTGCGTATTCGTAGATCCTATTTTTTCCATTTCAGTTTTTTTATGGAATAATAATAACTACTAGGAATCTGTAAAAGATCGTTCGCACTTTATAGAGGCGGTTTTCGCAGTTAATTTCTATGCATAAATGTCGTATTTCTTACGACTTTTTGACTCTGTTGGATGGCTTTGATTCTTGGTTATAGCTCTGTCTCAAATTTTACACGATAGAAGACTTCTCTTAGTACAGTCATGTCAGTGTTCTTCCACCCCTCTTAAGCGACCTTCCAAAGTCCTTTCAATGTTCATAGATGGCGTATTCTTGACGCTTGCTTTAACAAACCAGAAAACAAAAGTCCATGAGGGAAGAATCAAGTGATTTTACAGGTATTTCTTCAAATGGGTCACAAATTATCTCTGAGAATCTTTCTTCGCTCAGTATGCGGTAGTTGACTTGGAAACGTAACTGCATGCCTTGTCCATAGGAAGCTCAACTTCTTGGATGTCAATAAAGTTGGGATGTCTTCTTTGAAAATAGGTTCCCAACTATTTTACTGATAATAGAATGTATTTACTTTAGCTTTCCTTGATACTTTTGAGCTTTAATTTACATTCATAACAAAAATCCTAATCGTGAATCCTTTTGGAAACTTTTCTTAACATTCACGAACCCATTTCGTTCTTTTTTCCTTTCTATTGGAATGATTAAGAAAAACAAAATCTATTCACTTTTGTTACAGCTGCATAAATAAAGCCATTCAGTGGCATCCTAAATTTCCATTTATCATACAGAAATTGATAAGGCAAAGCGTTAGGAAGACGCCCTCCAGAAAAAAAAATGGAAAGAGGTGTGAAAAAAAAAATTATTTGACTAAGAAAAATTCGAGCCAAAACTGTAAGAAAGAACAAAAAGAGTCAAATTGTGGGCATTTATGCATAGAAATGATCTTAGAATATCGTTTCCATAAAGTGCCTTTTATAAATACATTTAAAAAGGACAGTGTACATATTATAAGTAAATAATGAGAAATAGAAATTTAGATTAGATTATAATGGCAATAATAAATAGTTAAATAACACTGATAAATAAGAAACGTTTTCTTGGAAAATTTTAACAGACTTAAGTAACCATACACTTGTGAATTTGGGAAATATTCACAGAAAGGTGAAGTTGGTTTCCATTTCAGAGATATGTGATTTAAATATATTTCATTATGTTATTTTATTGCCTTTTAAAGTGCTTTGTTTCTACAGTCTAATGACCCTGAAAGTGAACAAATATCTGCTACTTATAATACATCTAGGCGCCAATAAGATGTGTCCGTCAGACATTGTGGTGCCATGAAGATTTTTCTTTGTCCTTTGTAAAAAATTGATCATTGTATCATTTAATTAGCTGACGAATGGGTGCTTTTAAGATGTCTCGTAAGTGTGTTAATTCCAGTGATAGTTTTTGCTACATTTGTGCTGAATTTATGAGCACTACTCGGAGAAGAAACATTACTTCTTTAATTAAAATTGCTTATAAACATTATTTTGGATGCGAAATGGGCAATCAGGATAAGCACTCTTATTGTTTGTGCTGTTCTACCCGACTCCAAGAGTGGATTAAGGGAAACGGGACTTCAATGCCTTTTGCTATACCAGTGATCTGGAGAGAGCCAAGAGATCATTTATAAGATTGCTATTTTTGCATGACTCGAACAGCAAAAGAAATTAATTTTAAGAAGCAGAAGCATATTCAGTATCCCAATATCGATTCTGCTATGAGGCCAGTACCTCACAGTGATGTGCTGCCTGTGCCACAGCCGCCTGTAAACTACAGTCTTTCAGTTAATGAAGAATGCATGCCATCTTCTAGTCATGAAAGCGAAACAGAAATGGATTACATTCCACCACAGAAATATTTGAAGCCTGATATGATAACGCAAGTAGAGTTGAATGACCTTGAGCGTGATTTGGGGTTAAGCAAGAATAAAGCCGAATTTCTAGGATCAAGACTTCAGGAGTGGAATGTGTCAGCTAGTGATGTACGTATTTCTATATACCGTGAGAGACATAAAGACTTCATACGTTTTTATGGAAAAGATGGTGAAATATGCTTTTGCAACGACATTCTAAGCCTTATGGTATCTTTAGACCTATGTCATAAACCTGAGGAATGGCGACTTTTTATTGATGCGTCTAAGGTGAGTCTAAAAGCAGTAATATTTCACCTTGGAAATAAATATAACTCCATTCTTGTAGGATATGCTTCAGGGGGAAAAGAAACATATGATACCATGAAGAAACTAATATTTGTGTTGAAGTACAATGATTTTAAGTGGAAAATTTGGGCTGACTTGAAAGTCATTTCTATTTTGCTGGGAATGCAACAGGGTTACACGAAATATTCAGGCTTTATCTGTGAATGGGACAGTCGTGCAAAACATAAACATTATTGTGTACAAACGTGGCCTTCTCGGAAGCTCTAGAACCTGGTGATTAAAAGGTAATTAACCAACCTCTTGTAGCAGCAGTGGACATATTACTCTCACCACGCAATATCAAGTTGGGGTTGATAAAAATATTCGTGAAATCTCTTAATCGGAAGGTAAATGATTTGCGTTTATCCTAAATTTGTTCCCATCAATATCGGATGCCAAAATAAAAGAATGCGCATTTGTAGGTCCAGACATTCGGAAATTTATGAAAAATGACTAGTTTGAAAGTATTCTTAGAACGGTAGAAAAAAAAAGGCTTTCTTTCAAGGACATTGTGCATAATTTCTTAGGGAATAACAAAGCTATAAATTACAAGTGTATAGTTCAAAATATGGTAAACAATTTTAAAAAGCTAAATTGTCACATGTCATTAAAGCTTCATTTCTTGCACTCTCACATTGACTTTTTCCCAGATAATATGGGAGCACTTAGTGACGAGCATGGTGAACGATTTCACCAACAAATTTCTGCTATGGAATCTCGTTATCGATCGCAATGGAATGCAGCAATGCTTGCCGATTACTGTTGGTTCATCAAGAGACAATATACTGAACATAAATATAAACGCAAAAATAGGTACTAATGTACTCAAATTAATACATTCAAATTGTGTTCAGCTGCGATAAATGTGTGGAAAATATGTGGAAAATGTGTAAAAACAGTGTACAAGTATACTGCTGGTAAATTTAACATTTATGCATTATTATTATGCATTATTGTACGATCTCCTAAATTGTGATATATCGTAATAACCTATAAATACATATCCTTCGTTTAAAAAAAAGATAAGAACCAAGTAAAAATTTCTAATATCATTTTTATTTACCCAAGAGTGTATATAATTGGAATATTAGCTTTAAATTTAAGAAAAAAAATAAAAAGTCAATTTTTGTTTATCAGTGTAATCTATTATAAGTAGATGGTATAGCAGGGGTCGGAAGTAGCGAGCGACAAGTAGCGAAACTACAGTAGTCGCTACATTTTACAATAGTTTGTAGTGTAGCACGCTACATTTTGAACAATGTAGTGTAGAGAGTAGCGGGATATAAAAAAATAAGTAGTTTGTAGCGAAAACCGACGCTACTTTTAACACTATTTCAGGGAGAAAAAATATGCCATTCTGCAAATCACGTGGCCGAAACTTGCTTCTTTTCAGCAAAATTTGTTCTGCTCAACAATTTACTAATTGCAGTGTATAGCAACGCATCCCATAATGTCATACATTTTTCCCATTTACATTTGCTACTAAAATCAAGTACTAACCCACCAAAGGAATTAACTTTCTTGCTGGCCACACTTGTCTTTTTACTCGTTATTAGATGTTTGTGTTTTAACGCCGGGTTTCTTATTATTTGAAACGGATTTATTTACAGGTTTATTTAATGTTTGTATTTAGAGTTGTTTTTCTGTAATATTATAGATTATAATATCTCTCTGAATTTTCCTATGAAATTTGTAAATGTGTGTATAAACTAACATTTTGGAGACAAACACAAAAGTGTTCTTGCATGTTTTCGTTCTTAATTTTTTAATGCCCTCGGTTATGTCACATTTATTTAATTGTATCCCAGAGGGTCGTTTTATTATTTTTATCCGTGTTTTCAATTTCGAGTTTAAATTGAACCCTTTGACAAAATCTGAAGGTAGCGAAGTAGTGACTACTTTTGAAAAGTAGTTTGTAGTCGCTACTTTTTAAAACAAGTAGTTGTAGTTAACTACATTTTCGATAATGTAGTTGTAGTTGTAGTTCGCTACAATAAAAAAGTAGTTTTTCAAACACCTGCGTTATAGCCATGTAGATTGGACTACTTATTATATTATTATATGTAAATTATATTATTGTATGTATAGAAAGTTTTCTTTCATGATGTTCATGCTATTTAGTAAAAAAAGAATGCGTCCGAACAACCCAGGGTAGGGTCTATACTGCTTTATTATCTTAATTACATTTTACTGAGTTGGAGGAGAACATGGAATAATAGAAACTGACACTGCATGAAGTCAACAATACAATGGATAACCATCTTGAAACCAGTAAAAGGACTCTTCCAAACAAAGAATTATTAACCAAAATCATCAAACGATCTCTTTTCAAAGAAATCACCTTATGCTATACACCCGTCTTGTCTCTCGATTATCCTTCGCGGATCATTATTGCGCTCGATGCAAACTGGGTGGGGAGAGGATCGAGATTTGATTCAGTACAAATATTAGTGGGTAGGGGATGTTTAATCCGTCTTAAAATGGCACATAAGACGACGGGAAAGTATCGAAAAATCATGCTTCATCATCACGCGAAACTTATAATGGCATATAAATTTTCAATCGAGACCTCGATCGAAACGGGATTGCAGTGGAAGCAGAACGATGGGCGTGCCTAGAAGACAAAGATTGCGAATTTTGTTTGAGAGTAAATCCAGAAGTTGCTTCAAGAACTGCAGCACAGATCGGTGTAGGATGGCTGAGTGTTGTGGTGACAACATATTGTGACTGCTATTCGTCTATCCCGTTAGAAAAGCCTCTTCGGTAAAGTATTGGTTTTGCGACATAATAATGTGTATTTTAAAATTTTCCGTGACTGTGCAAAGGATCAGTTAATCGACAGAGCGTGCTGTGTTGTGTCTAATTCAGGGACATGAGGAACTCCTTGAATTGTCTGACGTGCACCTCGTTGACCTTGTACTTGGGAGCCTCTTTCTTCATACGCTGGAGCCAGGCGGAGATCTTGGGATAATCCCCGTAACTGTAATCCAGGAGCTATGGAAAGAAGAAAGAGAAATCGGTAATTGGTATTTACTTTTTGGTAAACAAAATCTGTCGCCAAACAGCGTGACAATCCTTAACAGTGTTTCAGCTCTCCCAAGTATAATATGAATAACATGAAAATAGGTGAATTATATATTTAAGCGAACTCAGCTTGGCCTTCACATAAAAGAATGGAATGAGGCACAAATCAAACTGCATTTGGAGGAATAGCTTGAGAAACAAATTGTTGCCCAGCAATGGGTTCGGACGACACTTGTAAAAAAAGAGGTTATTGCTACTCATAGATACGCGTAATGTCCCATTCTTTGCTATTAATTGCATGTCACACGCGATGTATTGTACTCCATTTTTATTTACTAATACTTTCCGACACAGTTGAAAAGTGTTTGTGAATTCGGTTTGTCTACCGTCTGTCGGTACTCTAACTCGCGTAAATGAACTCGGTTTGCCATGTAATTTTATACGTTATTGAGGTTTACCATAGCATGATCGGTATTGAAAATGAAGTGTCTAGCATTTATAGTTCATGTACAGGGGCATTCAAAAGAATTCCATTACATAACGGTCTATGGGGGAAATCGTTTGCAATGTATTGTAATGATGTTACGCTATTTCAAACATACTGAAATTAATATATATCAGTGAGGTGCACTACAATATGTTTATTATAGAATACGGTGTGATTACAATTCGTCGTTCATTTACAGGACACATAAAAGAATTCGGTTAGTGCACTAATACACTATGAACACATTATTTTGCAGTACTTGAACAATAACGCGTTTTAAATTTAACTAACTTTTTAATATTACTTGATGTGAATAAAGTGCATAAATAATATACAGGGATGCACAAAAGATTTCGAGTACATTTCCATTTATTGAAGGACATTGCTGAAGGGGAATTTTCAACTGTGCTATGCATTTTCTAACTGAATTAAATTTTTGCATACTACGTAGTTTATATACAAATCTGTAGATCGCATACAGGGCTGCAGGAAATAATTCGGATATTTTTCCGACTATTGATGATAATGCCTGAAATAGGATTTTCAACTATGTTATTCGTAATATTCACATTTTAATTGCTTAATAGACGTATAGCCAACATAGCGAAAAAGTACCAAGCCGGGACACGAACCCGTTTCATCAGATTAGCGCACTGACGTTCTACCAACTGAACCACTTGGGAACGATATTCAGACTGGAACTTTTTCACCATAACATTTTGGCAAGGCTACAAACGCAGCACAAGATGGAATATTTTCCGTGAGCCGCCCACCCTGGGGAAAACACGAAATCAAAGAAAATCCAGCATCGACAATTGAATAAATTCATATTAGTTATTCATATCAGTTATTCGTTTTCTAAATTGGCTACTTAGACCTGGGCGGGGCTTGTTGAGCTATAGCCGAAAGGTAGGCCTCCCCACCCTGTCTGACCCTGACCCTTGTCTACTTTTTTAAGTAGAGAAGGGTCAGGGTGTGCCATCATCTTTCACCTTACTAAACGGTGAAGTTTTATTAAAGTATTCTGGACGTGTTGGAAAGTTTTTCATAATCTATGCTTGACACATGATTTTTCGTTCTTATTATTTATTTGGTAGAATAAACCAGTTTAAATTTTGTAACGAAGAGTATATTGTATATTAAATGCTCTGTTTTCCACTTGTCATTTTGAAATGGGTAAGGAACAGCATGCGGTGAAGTATTTTCAAAATGATGGAATCCTGCCATCCGAAACAGTGTACTTTAACCGGCACTAAGCTTTATCTAAAAACTAGTAAACAATGGCGATGCGACGTGACGAATTGTGACAAGCGAATGTCTATCAAAAAGGGAACGTGGTTCGACTACTTCTCAATTATATTGTTGAATGCAGTAAGGATTATTGGCAGCTTATGAAAAAAAATAACATTTATTAGATATGTAAGGATTTAAGTTACAAAAGACAAATATTTAAGAAGATTAACTACATATATTTTAAAAATAGATTTCGAAAAAAAAAACCCCTCAAAATTAATCCCGATTACATAAAACCAAGGATTGTATAAATCATAAGAGTAACACTTATCCACTGTAAGCGTCAAGTCACACTGTTTGGTGACTAATTTTTTTTTTTATAGAAAATGGTTGACAACAGGAAAGTCCCGAAAAATCATGCATAAGGCACAGGTTATGGAACTCGTAAGCTTATAAGTACATCACTAACGACACTCTCAAAACAATGTCAAAAAACGTAAAATGTACAGGCAGCAAGTTGCCGGAACATCCCTGTGATTCTAAGAACTTTTTACGTTATTTGAAAAAAATTCTGTTTTTTGACTGAAAAATATCTGCCAATTTTGACCTTCTATTCGCGAATTTTTCGTGTTTTGTGGGATAAGGGAAATACGTAAAATTTCTGTATCTAATAGGAAAAAGGAACAGTCAGCACAGTGGCTGGAACACCATGATTGACGAAAATACAGCTGTAGATTGGAGGATTTAAGGTAATTTTTACGTTAGATGGGGGAATTTTCTGTGTTTTGGGGTAAAATGAGCCAATCAAAGTGGAAATTTTTGTTTCTGACCGAAACAAAATGCAACGGAAAAATCCTTCAATTCGTGGATTTTTTGAGAGTGTATAACTATAATTATAAGCTTATGTTCATCATATATACGCTCTATAAGTCATATTTATGTCATGTACGCGTAATATATATGTCATCGTTCTATATATCATACATATGAGGACGTGAGTTTCAAAACTCGCCTTAGTCAAAATTAAAAAAATCGGGTTTTCTCTATCAATCTATTATATTGGTAAATCTTCACTGAAAAAACATTACAATCCTCAGAAAAACTAGCTTTAGCATGTATTTCTGTAATTCTAAAATCTTGGTTTACAACGAAAACCAATGGAAGCAGTGAGAGGTTTTTCGAGATTTCCTCGAATTTGATTTTTTGGATAAGGCGAGTTTTGAAACTCACGTCCTCATATGTAATATACGTCTTGTATGCTATATATATATGTCATATATACATCATATTTCATATACTTTGTGTTAAAGACGTATATATATATATATATATACGTCTTAAAACATATGTCGCATATATGCATTATATATACGTCCTATATAACTATAGCTTGGTCATGTGCATCATAACTTTTCCTAGATGACTCTACTGTCATATGCAACTTGGCGTTGGCGATACAACAAGGTAGTATTGATTTAGAGGACATTTAACTCACCTCCTGCAGGAAGACTAGACTTGCGAGCAGGGAATAGTCCGCGATGGTGAGGTGGTCGGCAGCACAGTAAGCCGTCCGCTCCAGAAGAGACTCCAGGATCTGCAGCGACTTCTTCACGGCTTCGGCCTTCTCGGGATCGGCGGGCAGACCCCGGAATATCTGCGGACGCTGAAATGGAATGAGAGACATACTTAACCTTAAACGTCTTCTTCAAAAATAGATGTTTTTATTACGTTCTATAAAAGAAATAATGATGGTTTCTGTTATGTAACTTTTCGAACAATTTTCTTTTAAGGGGTTGTGGACAGTTTTAAAACATAATGGAAGTTCAGGTTCAAGCTCTCGTATTTTGGCACGTGAATTAGTTTCAGCTCATGATTTCAATGTCTCACTCTCAATGACAGAATTTTGTCTCCAACCCTCTTCAAGACTCCGCAACAAAATGACGAACCAACTTTCAGCAGCGCGTTCAACCCTTTGCTAAGGAAAAGGTGCGGTTGGTATCGCGAGCTATTGCCGCCGCTATTCTTCTCAGTTTTCCTTGGTACGAAAATTCATGCTAACTTTCTTCTTTCCCACAGCCTTTTAACCAGGGCTGCCAGATTTTAGCCAGGACGGTTAAAACCGGCCGGCATTTCCTGGTTTAAACCACTTTAAATATGCCGAATTATATTTTTCGCCGCCAGGGGGCGCGAATGATCATGAAAATCGTTTTTTTGTGAATATCTCATGAACGGTGGTATCTAGAATAAAAAGTTCAATTAGAAAGATGTAAACAATTTAATTTCCTACAAAATGTGTGCATAACATTGTTTTGTCACACCAACCCTTCCCTGTCAAAAATCAAAAACAGTGAACATCCTTGGAATAAAAACGATAAAAATACGGAAAACCTGCTGCTATTTTCAAAGAAATTATATTGAAAGTCCCAAATTTTTACTTTTGAAGAAAGGAGGTGAGTGTAAGTTCTAAAAGTTCATCGATAGAGAATTGGCATTCGTCACTTTCTTCAATAAATGTATAAATATCTTCCATACTTTCGGCAATCCGTATTTCTTCCGGTCTACCTTTCTTCTTACTGTTTTCCACTTGCTTGGTAAAAAACCTTATAAAGCCTTTGTGTTGATACCTTGCTTCAGCTGCAACCAGGTCAATTACATTAGATAAACGTTTACTGATTTCTTTACCCCCATTTGTCTTCACGCTTATTTGCAGCCACAATTAAGTTATTTTTCACCTCTAAGCTTTCAGCTATCACAACTTTTTCACGATACTTTAGAGATTTCTTTTTTTCCTTCTGTATAAAAGTTTCGTCCAATGTATCAGAACATAGTAGACAATTTTCCTTAAATTTAAACAAGGGACTGTCTTTTCTCAATTTTTCTTTTAATGGAGTAATTCGTGTGGACGTTGGTGGTTTTCCTGCAACAAATTTCTTGTACGATTTAACAGAATCCTTTCTTGTATAATTTTTCCTACACGTTGCATGCATTATAATTTCACGATTTTTTTCAGCCACTTCTTCAAATGCTTTCCACTTATTGTCACTTCTTTCCAAACTTGATGTCACAAGTCATTTCAGTCCCTTTTTTCCAACTTTCACAGAATCATTCGCAACGCAGCCCTCACCACATACAACACAAACTACTTCGCTGATCTCCATGTTTTTGTTCTCGATCAACAATCATGGAAGAATCACTTTACACTCTCAAAACTATTTAAAACTTTCTTTAACACACGTGGGTAATAAAAGTACTCACTTTTTAAAAACTAGCAAAGGATACTTCGTTCAATAAGTTAAGGTGATTTAATCCCAACGAAATGTTGATCAATTTAAAATAAAGCACGGCAAAGATACCAGCACGTGGTATATATCGACATAAGTATGAGGTGACACAATGCCTATTTCACAAGCGTGCGAAATCGGTCTACAAAGGAACAGTTAATGTCAAGAGAAAAGGGGAAGGGTTGGAAAGTAAATAGGTAATTGTTCTTCTTGGGCGCGTTCAATATGATAAAAAGTTATAAACACTTTTTGTAGGAAATTAAATTATCTACATCTTTTTAATTGAACTTTTTTTTCTAGATGCCACCGTTCATGAGATATTCACAAAAAAAAACGATTTTCACGATCACTCGTTTTGCTACTTTTTTCCAGTTACGTTCACTGTTTTTGATATTTGACGGGGAAGAATTGGTGTGACATAAAAAAGTTATAAACACTTTTTGTAGGAAATTAAATTATCTACATCTTTTTAATTGAACTTTTTTTTCTAGATGCCACCGTTCATGAGATATTCACAAAAAAACGATGTTCACGATCATTCGCGCCTCGTGGCGGCGAAAGCTCACACCGGATCGATGAGGACTTTTAGTATGTTAAACTACATACCCTAACTAGCACCTGTGCAAAAATCCAGATTTGATCTAATTTTTTCCCCTATTTGTAAAAAAAGTTACTAAAATGACTGTAGTACCTGTAACAGGAGAATACCTAAGGAAAAAAAAGCTTTACGAGAAAGGCATCCACAACGCCCACTATACGTACGTAGAAATCTTGCATCGCTTTGAAAAGATTTCCGATGTCGAAGTTCAGCATCCTGTCGACGTTGGCTCTCGCCTTCGGGTCTTGCGGATACAGAGGACTGTTAGGGGCGTATCGGTTCACCAGGTAGGGCAGGATGGCTCGGCTGAAACACACAATACGATGGATAAACATGGATAACAAAACAGAAAATACGCAGTCGTTCTTTTCAACGGTTTGCACATTTTTGCATGAATTTATCGAATTCGAGGCTTACCTTCCTCTGCATAAAATGTACTGTTAGGGGTTCGCTCCTTCTTGTCTTCTGCTATTAATAATAACAATTATAGCAATAAATTTGGCTACAGTCCTTTTATAAGGACTTCAATGTGTCGCGTCAGTGTGCATTTATTTATAAGTTCAATTAAAAATAAAATTCAATATTTTATTTCCATTTTCAATTTGTTTTGTTCTGTAGGGTGGTATCCTATTATCAAAAAGGACCTACCAAAATCACGTCGATGTCAGAATAAGCGACGAAGTTTCATCGATACAAACGAAGCATAAAAAATATGCCTGTATTATCGAATGCCGTTTAAAAATGCAGCACCGCACGTTTAACCTCAAACCACAGCCAACGAAATATATAGGCTGTACCGTGATTAAGGTAGTAAATGAATGCAAGCTGAAAGACAGGACGACAATGGGTGGAAACCAGCCTATGATTAATGACGGGACAGCCAAGATGGCATGACCACTGAGCTCTAATATAAAACGGAGCAGTGCCTGATTTACGGCAGGGCATTCGGGACACGGGCCCAGGGCCCCGATTTTCAGGGGGCCCCCAAATGCTACTGGATTTTTCAATTATGGGCCAAAACAGTTTTAACTGTTCAAAAACAAAATTAAAATGGAAAAATTTGTTTGTCAAAGATTGTAACTTAATTTTTTACTGATTGTTTTTTAACAATTTATTTGCAGGAATGTACAGAACTCCACCATATTATTTATTTTACCTGCAAGGTCCTCATGGTTAAATTGGACAAACCCATATGGTTGTACTAGTTACTTGTATAAATAGTTTTTTTTTAGTGAAAGCTTGTATTTGAAAGAAAAAGTTATTTGACTAATAGGATATCCTAATATTTGAAATCATTATAGCTTGGTACTGCGGTGAATTTATTATTAGTTGCTGCATACTTTATCATTCCAGATATACGGACTTGCAAAAAGAAAGGTAATCAGCTCCACACAGTTTGTAATAAAATTCAATTAAAAATTCCTAATTATCAAATAATTATTTAAAAGTAAATTAATGATTATCAAACTTAATTTTTAAATTGATATTTAAAAAAATATATTAAAGTCAATAGTAGTTATCTCAATAAGTACAGCTTTCAATATTATATATATATTTTACTCATTGCCTGTGTAAGCATCGGTGCAAGGGGCCCCCCATATACATATGTGCCCAGGGCCCCCAAATTTGTAAATAGGTCCCTGAAACGGAGAGCCAACTTCCACTGAGATCTTAACATGGAAAGCTAACTTCCTGTACTTTAACATTGAAGCCATCGCGTATGAATACAATTTTGCAATAAATTATGCTTAGGTGGTTTCGCTTTGAAAGAAAACTGTGGCAACCCATATTGGCGAAGAAGTCACGCTCAAAATGGTGCGATATGGTTTTAGAAGACAAAGCAGACCACGGAGTTAGCCCTTCGTTTTATATAAGGTAGTTGCAAATGACATCAAAAGTCATCTATAGATCAATTTCAACTACGTGACCATGAGCCTTCAATTTTCACTTAACTAACCAAAATTACTGATTTATTAGCCAATATTATCGCCCAACCAATCAAAGTCGAAAAAACCTGATGGGCAAACAAAATGCCCATGAAGTTGTCACGTTGGTTATTAGGGTGTGACGTCAGCTCAAGATGATCTATTGGAGGTCAAACAATTGTTGGAGGGCAGTTGTGATTAATAACTGAGAGGATTGTGAGCTGCAGGTCAAATAAGCAGTTGTGATTGGCGGATGAAAAGGTCATCAGCTAATTGCAACTTCCCTATTAAAGCTCAGTGTACGTGTTACGTTTGCTCCATTCTACGGATTTCCTAACGAGGAACTATTTTCTATGGAAGTGTGCTGCACTATCTCATTAAGGACTAGCGATATCGCTGGATTTCAGTATAACTTACCGGGTTTTTTCCCCTTTTTTGAGTACCACTATTTTTGAAAAGAAATATTATTTTTATTGAATGATACTACGATAGAATAAGGAGAAAATTACTATTCGAAAATAGTGATAAGAAATGCAATTGCATCCCTGATAAAAGTTTTAAAAAGAAAAAACTAATTCAGTCTTTAACGGGAATGTTCAATCTTGTATGAATCTCGCTTGCGTCCAAATAAAATCCGACTGGACACATACACTGGAAATGTAGGAATCCGCAAATTTAAAAGTTTTCACCGAAGGCAGTCGAAACTGATTTCGACCGGGTTGAATTAGTGTACTCAAAAAATCTACCAAATACGAGTAGTCTAATCTATCTACTATTCAATTTCAGAATACTAATTTCGTCTTTATTGATTTACCGAATACCTGTTATTCAATAACTGTGAGGCATTTCAATACAGTTTACACTTTGTTTATGTCGAATTTACGCTCTATGTCGATCTTAAGCGAGGATCCCAGCCTTCGTCACGGAGCTATGTGAAGAGAAGAAAAAGAAGAGGTAATTATTTTTCAATTTTCGAAACAACGAGACGTCTGTCGCACGGTATCGCATACCGATTCTGTGCTTCAAAAACCGGTCGGACGTGATCACAAGAAAAAATACATAGATGGAGAGATAAGCCTTACTTACCTTTCCCACAGAATGAACCCGTTGTCGTCGAGGGTCGGCACGGTGTGCAGGGGATTGATCTGGAAAGAAAGAGAACAGAAAATATACAATCAAGAAACTGTCAGAGACGCTTCTTCAATTTTAACACGTTCACTTCTAGGCTGTTTTATTTCTATGCATTTCACTTTGATTTACACAGTACCATAAAGCACTTAAGAGATGGAAGCTAATTGACACAAAATAAATCAAGAAAGTTCAGCTGGGAAGAATAACTGAAGAACGGGAAGTACGTGGAGATGATCATGCCGATAAAATCATGTCGTAGGCTCCCATGGAAGTGAAGGGATTACAATTAATCTTAATTGATCCCATTCCTGGTCTCATCAGATCGTTAAATCGTGCAGCGCACACAACACAGTAAAAATCCGATCAATTAAACGATGTTTGACTGTAGGGGCGGAATCTTTCGGACGTGGCAGAATGTTTTAAAATGAAACAGCCCTTCATCGATCGAAGATTCTGATTCGAGATCTTCCAGAACCTGAATGGACCCTATTTCTTCTGACGTCAGAGTCACGTGCTTTGGAGAAACATTTCCGATATTGTAGTTCTTAATTCTGCAACGACTCGCTTTGCAACGCAACGTTGATGTCATAGAACAGTAACGGACCATATTTTTGTGACGCTGAGTCACGTGCTTTGGGGAAATATTACCAAAATCGTAACCTCGAACCCAAACGGAGAATAGGGTCCTATGGACCCTATTGTGAAAGTGGCACGTGTTATTTGCAATTAGATAGTGGCAATTATTTCTGAAAGTGGCACGTGTTAAAAAGAGCGTTGTCGAGCGAGTGTGACAAGGAATGCCCGGTCGCGTTTCGCTTATTTTAGTTTTATAGGGATGACAAGCCGTCAAATGCCCCATGAACTCCGACTTTGGAGAATTGCCTGGAAAACTACGCAGGGCCCGTAACATTTTGCCAATATCAAAAATAGTAATAGGATAAATAATGTCACAACGTTGAAGTACAATCGTCCAATCACGATAATATATATCTACAAGGAACATTTAGCCAGAATAAAGTATAGAAACAATGAATGTCATTATATGCCTATCAATGAAGCCATGCCTTTGGGAAGTTTTAAACTTTTTAAGAAGATTTTTAGCTGTCTTACCTACGGTAAAGATTTAACGAGCACTTCCAGTTTGAATCTACATATGGAGATTCATTCTAATGACAAATTATATGTTTGCAACATATCATGCTCCATATATACACTGATGTCCAAAAATTAAAGGGCAGTGACCGGACGTTTTCGAGTTGAAACGGTTTGTTGAATATCTGCTGAAATTCTTGACGAATTGTCCTTGAACTTCGAGGATGTAAAGAACATGTTTGACTTCATAACTTTCAGTGAAGATTTAGTCGCGAGGACAATTAGATAATAAATTTACTAATGAAATAATATTTTATCCAAGCAACAGAAAATGCTCAAAGTGGTCTGTCACTGTAGCAAATGACTATGTGGATCCTATTCAACGTTTGCGTCCACTTGTGTAAACATATCACGCATATTCGTGATGATGTTAACATTTCTGTGAAAAATTCAAATGTTTTTTGTTTAAAACATACAGAGTTTTCACCACTACATCAAATCTAACACCACTTTTCGGAAACTTTACAAAGAACAGTAGAAACAGTATACTGCAATTAAAAAAAACAACATATTGAATATTGGATGAGAAATGGGCATTTGTATGAAATAATTTTTAACTGCGCATGCACGAAAGATTCCAAAATTTTTATTTCATAATTTGGTGGCTATTTAGAGAAACTTATATAAAAAGTCCAGTCAAATATCGCGAAAATTCAGAAAGATAGTGGCAATATAGAGAGTTGCTTTTTAAAAATATCTGGATTGTAAGGGATTTTCCACAGTTTGTCAATCAGCTCACTGTATCGCCGATATCTTTCTGAGTTTTCAGGATATTTGACTAGATTTTTTATATAAGTTGCCCTAAATAGAAGACCCCCACTACTCGTGCGCGGCAAGTAGTGATCTTCCTCTTCTAGCGTACTTTTAATGGAAGAACCAAGCTTAAAAGGCATTTTCTATGTTATGCGCAGAAAACGATATTCTTTTCCTCTGTAGCCAGCTAGCATGTTACGTGATTAGATTGTGAAGATACAAGATGTTTCAATAAAATAGTAATAAATAGTGTCAATCCAGCCTCTGTGGTGTCTAAAATTGTATACAATGATAATAAATGCTCAAGTTTTTTTTTTGTAAGTTTCAAATCCGATTTTTGTATTCAGAATTAAAACTGATTAATCTATCACATTCATTTTAAAGAGTAACGACATATAAGTGATTATAAGTAATTAATTTGAAGTAAATCTACAAAACTTAATGAAAATTTCAAGAATAATTAATTTTAATGAAATTAATTTTATTTGAATCAAATTAATTTGAATTTCTGATTATTCTAAGAACCATCGACTGTACCCTGATAATAACAAAAAAGTTATTGAAAAATTTAAAGACGAACTGTATGGCGAATTAGCCCTTGAGTTTGTCGGATTGAAATCAAAAATGCGTTCTCTTAAATCCGCGAAAAAAGAGAAGAAAGGTGCAAAAGGTGTGTCTACACATGTTGTTCGACAGAAAATCAAGCATGAAGATTACTTGCAGTGTCTACAACAGCTTAAAACAAGCATGGAGAAGCAGACAAGGATTGCACAGGATTCTCACAACTTATATACATTAACTCAGAATAAATTAGCCTAAGTCCCTTTGATGATAAAAGATACCTTTTAGAAGATGGAATTTTTATCTTAGTGTATCTGTACATTCTGTAATTGATCAAGATTGTAATGAAGAAGAAAATACTGATTTTTTTTTATAATGTAGAATTAACATCATGATATTGTTCTGTAAATAAACATTTCCTGTAAATATATATTTCCTGTAAATAGACCTTTCTTGTAAATTGTTTTGTTTTAACAAAAAATTGTTAATTTTATATGCAGTCGAACCTCGTTAACGCGAACACTCAAGGGGAAACTTTTTTTGTTCATGTTAAAAGTAGTTCGTGTTATCCGAACTTAAATACATTATACATACAACTGGACGGGACAAACGGGAACAGTTCGTGCTAAAAGTAATTCGCGTTAAGCGTGTTCATCTTAACGAGGTTTGACTGTATATGTGTATGTGTACTTATTTAAAAACGTATACACAAACCTTTCTAATAAACCGTTAAATATGTATACTTATTTATAATTTATTTTTACAGACATATGCACGCACACACACACATACAATGTGAACACATGTACATATATCTCTTATATCCAAATTTTGTTAACTTGTAAATATTTATAATAACGTGTAATTTTTTTTAACTTTTTTAATTTTTGCAACACTTTTTTAACAACGTATAATTTTTTTTAATAACTTGTAAATTTTTTAAAACTTTTTTATTAACTTGAAAACAATTTTAAACTTTTTTAAGTTTTTGTAAAACTTTTTTTTATAACGTATATATATATTTTTTAACTTGAAAAATATTTTTAAAACTTACAAATATTATACATATATACATAATCATATACAAGCACGTATGCGTATACACATGCATACATATATATAGATTTTTATCTTACAGATATTTTCGTAAATATGTAAATAATTTTAACCTTGAGTAACTTTTTTTATTAAGTTGTAAATTTTTTAAACTGTTTTTAATAAGTTCCAAATTTTTTAAAACTTTTTTATTAACTTGCATTTTTTTAAAACTTTTTAAAATCATTGTAATTTTTTTTAAACTTATAAATATTATACATACATACACATACATATAGACACACACACATATTTATATATATATAGGGAGAGAGAGAGATAGAGAGAGACATACATACAGACACACATATACTCATATACATGTACACATAAAATTGTTTGGCAATAAAATATCACACATAGTAACAAAATGAGATAAAAAACTAGTGCGATAAAGTGAAAGGCAGTCCTGACCATTGATTGTACCCTTATTGCGGAATTGCGCATTGCGGCTAGGGTGAACCCCCACTATCTTACTACTGCCGGCGCCCTTTCTATATTCTTGAAATTAGCGTACTGCTTCCTCAAGGAAGAAATGGTCTGAAAAGAAAGCTTTCACAAGCACAAAATAACGTCATAAAAATATAATTGAGTTAATCTGACGCAATTTTTCACTAATGTTTCATTCATGATTAGGGATTATTTGTTAATTTATTCGCACTTCTTATGTACTAAATAACAAGACAGGATTACAGTTTTCCGCTTATAGAGTTGTTACTTAATCTTACTTCGTTTAATTGTAGAACTATTCCAAACAGTATTCTTTTAATAAATAGTCTTCTTTTGAATAATTAATTTATTATTGTTTTTTTAATTTTTCATATACCGTGTGACTTTTGGATCGTAGTGTTATATATTACGATTGATAATTACTATAAAATTTAAATTTCCATTTTGAAATTTGATTTTAAAATTTAACAAATACAAGCTAAAAGAGCGGATCGAACTTGGATACTTTTATCTATGTTTGATCCAATGTAAACTTAATATGTAAGTAATTCGTTACCAGTGTGTATAAAAATTGTCAATATTTAAAAAAATTTCGAATATAAGCCAGTCATTTTTCTTTGTTAAAAAGGGGGGGGGGGCAGAGCCGTCCTTAGGGAAAGCGAGGCCGGGTGCAAGAACTTTTGCGAGACCCTTCACTTCCGAGCTAGTTAAACACGTCCCAGTCCTAGTAATGTAATAAATTTAGCTGATTTCTTTATTCATCTACCAGAAATTTCAATTAGAAATTTTTGCTTTATATAATGAAAAACATTCCGTGATTAAATAAAGTAGAGGTAACTATTCGCAAATTCTGGTATAGATACTTTGAATTAAAAAAAAAAATCTGCTAAATTGGCAACACTACTTTCCAAAATGCAATCAACTTTTGAAAAAGCTTTTGTATGCCATACACTATGGCGCACCTAGGTTGGTTGATTAGTTGGTTATTTATTACGGCCGATCCTCCGCGCTAGGGATATGGGCCGGTGTGGTGAGTGCCTTCCTTGGGGGTCTTTCTAAGGAATCATAACCCGTATTGACGCAAGGCTCGAAGTAAACCACGGCAAACTCCGAATGGTTAGGTCGACGAGCGCAACAAGAGTTTGAACCCAGCATCTCCCGTCTACCAGCTTTGAGAGCAGAACCTCTCAGTCACTGGTGGGGCATGGAGCACCCAGGATTACGCTTTTTCATTGGGGGGGATGTTTTAGTAGATGTTTATACAGACTCTGGCCAATTTTCTTTCATACTACCAGGACTGGACTCGGGCTATTCTTTTTTCTGCAGGTTTGGGCCAGACCGGGAATTTATACATTGGAATGTCTTTTTTTTCTTTTCTTTTCTTTCTTTCTTTCTTTCTTTTTTTTTTTTTTTTGTCAATCAGTGGTATTATATTGTACATACGTTAAAGAGAGAGAGAGAGAACATCCCTATACTTTTTAATCGCCAAATTGCCAAAGAGAGATTCGAAAGACACTGTTCGACTGGGAATTGTGTCTACTTTTCGAACTTGAATACAATTTTGAAATAGAAGCAGTTCATTTATATATTAAAAATTGTATCTACTTTAAATTTTCCAACTTTTGACAACATTTCTCGTTTCTTCGATTAAGGTAGCCCGGGAAAAAGAGCACCGATTGTATACTTTTCTTAAATCTTCGTAAGTGAGATGAGTTCAAAGTTTGAGGATGCAAATGTTGATAATTCACATGACATATATTAAAAATTGTATCGACTTTGAATTTTCCAATGGAAAAACCCACTTTTGACAACATTTTTCGTTCCTTCGATACAGGTAGCCTGGGAAAAAACCACCGATTGAATACTTTTCTTAAATCTTCGTAAGTTAGATGAGTTCAAAGTTTGAGGATGCAAATGTTGATAATTCACATGACATATATTAAAAATTATATCGACTTTGAATTTTCCAATGGTAAAACCCACTTTTGACAATATTTTTCGTTCCTTCGATACAGGTAGCCTGGGAAAAAACCACCGATTGTATACTTTTCTTAAATCTTCGTAAGTTAGATGAGTTCAAAGTTTGAGGATGCAAATGTTGATAATTCACATGACATATATTAAAAATTGTATCGACTTTGAATTTTCCAATGGTAAAACCCACTTTTGACAACATTTTTCGTTCCTTCGATACAGGTAGCCTGGGAAAAAAACCACCGATTGTATACTTTTCTTAAATCTTCGTAAGTGAGATGAGTTCAAAGTTTGAGGATGCAAATGTTGATAATTCACATGACATATATTAAAAATTGTATCGACTTTGAATTTTCCAATGGTAAAACCCACTTTTGACAACATTTTTCGTTCCTTCGATACAGGTAGCCTGGGAAAAAACCACCGATTGTATACTTTTCTTAAATCTTCGTAAGTTAGATGAGTTCAAAGTTTGAGGATGCAAATGTTGATAATTCACATGACATATATTAAAAATTGTATCGACTTTGAATTTTCCAATGGTAAAACCCACTTTTGACAACATTTTTTGTTCCTTCGATACAGGTAGCCTGGGAAAAAAACCACCGATTGTATACTTTTCTTAAATCTTCGTAAGTGAGATGAGTTCAAAGTTTGAGGATGCAAATGTTGATAATTCACATGACATATATTAAAAATTGTATCGACTTTGAATTTTCCAATGGTAAAACCCACTTTTGACAACATTTTTCGTTCCTTCGATACAGGTAGCCTGGGAAAAAACCACCGATTGAATACTTTTCTTAAATCTTCGTAAGTTAGATGAGTTCAAAGTTTGAGGATGCAAATGTTGATAATTCACATGACATATATTAAAAATTGTATCGACTTGGAATTTTCCAATGGTAAAACCCACTTTTGACAACATTTTTCGTTCCTTCGATTAAGGTAGCCCGGGAAAAAGAGCACCGATTGTATACTTTTCTTAAATCTTCGTAAGTTAGATGAGTTCAAAGTTTGAGGATGCAAATGTTGATAATTCACATGACATATATTAAAAATTATATCGACTTTGAATTTTCCAATGGTAAAACCCACTTTTGACAACATTTTTCGTTCCTTCGATACAGGTAGCCTGGGAAAAAACCACCGATTGTATACTTTTCTTAAATCTTTGTAAGTTAGATGAGTTCAAAGTTTGAGGATGCAAATGTTGATAATTCACATGACATATATTAAAAATTGTATCGACTTTGAATTTTCCAATGGTAAAACCCACTTTTGACTACATTTTTCGTTCCTTCGATTAAGGTAGCCCGGGAAAAAGAGCACCGATTGTATACTTTTCTTAAATCTTCGTAAGTTAGATGAGTTCAAAGTTTGAGGATGCAAATGTTGATAATTCACATGACATATATTAAAAATTGTATCGACTTTGAATTTTCCAATGGTAAAACCCACTTTTGACAACATTTTTTGTTCCTTCGATACAGGTAGCCTGGGAAAAAAACCACCGATTGTATACTTTTCTTAAATCTTCGTAAGTGAGATGAGTTCAAAGTTTGAGGATGCAAATGTTGATAATTCACATGACATATATTAAAAATTGTATCGACTTTGAATTTTCCAATGGTAAAACCCACTTTTGACAACATTTTTCGTTCCTTCGATACAGGTAGCCTGGGAAAAAAACCACCGATTGTATACTTTTCTTAAATCTTCGTAAGTTAGATGAGTTCAAAGTTTGAGGATGCAAATGTTGATAATTCACATGACATATATTAAAAATTGTATCGACTTTGAATTTTCCAATGGTAAAACCCACTTTTGACTACATTTTTCGTTCCTTCGATTAAGGTAGCCCGCGAAAAAGAGCACCGATTGTATACTTTTCTTAAATCTTCGTAAGTTAGATGAGTTCAAAGTTTGAGGATGCAAATGTTGATAATTCACATGACATATATTAAAAAATGTATCGACTTTGAATTTTCCAATGGTAAAACCCACTTTTGACTACATTTTTCGTTCCTTCGATTAAGGTAGCCCGGGAAAAAGAGCACCGATTGTATACTTTTCTTAAATCTTCGTAAGTTAGATGAGTTCAAAGTTTGAGGATGCAAATGTTGATAATTCACATGACATATATTAAAAATTATATCGACTTTGAATTTTCCAATGGTAAAACCCACTTTTGACAACATTTTTCGTTCCTTCGATACAGGTAGCCTGGGAAAAAACCACCGATTGTATACTTTTCTTAAATCTTCGTAAGTTAGATGAGTTCAAAGTTTGAGGATGCAAATGTTGATAATTCACATGACATATATTAAAAATTGTATCGACTTTGAATTTTCCAATGGTAAAACCCACTTTTGACAACATTTTTCGTTCCTTCGATACAGGTAGCCTGGGAAAAAACCACCGATTGTATACTTTTCTTAAATCTTCGTAAGTTAGATGAGTTCAAAGTTTGAGGATGCAAATGTTGATAATTCACATGACATATATTAAAAATTGTATCGACTTTGAATTTTCCAATGGTAAAACCCACTTTTGACTACATTTTTCGTTCCTTCGATTAAGGTAGCCCGGGAAAAAGAGCACCGATTGTATACTTTTCTTAAATCTTCGTAAGTTAGATGAGTTCAAAGTTTGAGGATGCAAATGTTGATAATTCACATGACATATATTAAAAATTGTATCGACTTTGAATTTTCCAATGGTAAAACCCACTTTTGACAACATTTTTCGTTCCTTCGATTAAGGTAGCCCGGGAAAAAGAGCACCAATTGTATACTTTTCTTAAATCTTCGTAAGTTAGATGAGTTCAAAGTTTGAGGATGCAAATGTTGATAATTCACATGACATATATTAAAAATTATATCGACTTTGAATTTTCCAATGGTAAAACCCACTTTTGACAACATTTTTCGTTCCTTCGATACAGGTAGCCTGGGAAAAAGAGCACCGATTGTATACTTTTCTTAAATCTTCGTAAGTTAGATGAGTTCAAAGTTTGAGGATGCAAATGTTGATAATTCACATGACATATATTAAAAATTGTATCGACTTTGAATTTTCCAATGGTAAAACCCACTTTTGACAACATTTTTCGTTCCTTCGATTAAGGTAGCCCGGGAAAAAGAGCACCGATTGTATACTTTTCTTAAATCTTCGTAAGTTAGATGAGTTCAAAGTTTGAGGATGCAAATGTTGATAATTCACATGACATATATTAAAAATTATATCGACTTTGAATTTTCCAATGGTAAAACCCACTTTTGACAACATTTTTCGTTCCTTCGATACAGGTAGCCTGGGAAAAAACCACCGATTGTATACTTTTCTTAAATCTTTGTAAGTTAGATGAGTTCAAAGTTTGAGGATGCAAATGTTGATAATTCACATGACATATATTAAAAATTGTATCGACTTTGAATTTTCCAATGGTAAAACCCACTTTTGACAACATTTTTCGTTCCTTCGATACAGGTAGCCTGGGAAAAAAACCACCGATTGTATACTTTTCTTAAATCTTCGTAAGTTAGATGAGTTCAAAGTTTGAGGATGCAAATGTTGATAATTCACATGACATATATTAAAAATTGTATCGACTTTGAATTTTCCAATGGTAAAACCCACTTTTGACTACATTTTTCGTTCCTTCGATTAAGGTAGCCCGGGAAAAAGAGCACCGATTGTATACTTTTCTTAAATCTTCGTAAGTTAGATGAGTTCAAAGTTTGAGGATGCAAATGTTGATAATTGACATGACATATATTAAAAATTGTATCGACTTTGAATTTTCCAATGGTAAAACCCACTTTTGACTACATTTTTCGTTCCTTCGATTAAGGTAGCCCGGGAAAAAGAGCACCGATTGTATACTTTTCTTAAATCTTCGTAAGTTAGATGAGTTCAAAGTTTGAGGATGCAAATGTTGATAATTCACATGACATATATTAAAAATTGTATCGACTTTGAATTTTCCAATGGTAAAACCCACTTTTGACAACATTTTTTGTTCCTTCGATACAGGTAGCCTGGGAAAAAAACCACCGATTGTATACTTTTCTTAAATCTTCGTAAGTGAGATGAGTTCAAAGTTTGAGGATGCAAATGTTGATAATTCACATGACATATATTAAAAATTGTATCGACTTTGAATTTTCCAATGGTAAAACCCACTTTTGACAACATTTTTCGTTCCTTCGATACAGGTAGCCTGGGAAAAAAACCACCGATTGTATACTTTTCTTAAATCTTCGTAAGTTAGATGAGTTCAAAGTTTGAGGATGCAAATGTTGATAATTCACATGACATATATTAAAAATTGTATCGACTTTGAATTTTCCAATGGTAAAACCCACTTTTGACTACATTTTTCGTTCCTTCGATTAAGGTAGCCCGCGAAAAAGAGCACCGATTGTATACTTTTCTTAAATCTTCGTAAGTTAGATGAGTTCAAAGTTTGAGGATGCAAATGTTGATAATTCACATGACATATATTAAAAAATGTATCGACTTTGAATTTTCCAATGGTAAAACCCACTTTTGACTACATTTTTCGTTCCTTCGATTAAGGTAGCCCGGGAAAAAGAGCACCGATTGTATACTTTTCTTAAATCTTCGTAAGTTAGATGAGTTCAAAGTTTGAGGATGCAAATGTTGATAATTCACATGACATATATTAAAAATTATATCGACTTTGAATTTTCCAATGGTAAAACCCACTTTTGACAACATTTTTCGTTCCTTCGATACAGGTAGCCTGGGAAAAAACCACCGATTGTATACTTTTCTTAAATCTTCGTAAGTTAGATGAGTTCAAAGTTTGAGGATGCAAATGTTGATAATTCACATGACATATATTAAAAATTGTATCGACTTTGAATTTTCCAATGGTAAAACCCACTTTTGACAACATTTTTCGTTCCTTCGATACAGGTAGCCTGGGAAAAAACCACCGATTGTATACTTTTCTTAAATCTTCGTAAGTTAGATGAGTTCAAAGTTTGAGGATGCAAATGTTGATAATTCACATGACATATATTAAAAATTGTATCGACTTTGAATTTTCCAATGGTAAAACCCACTTTTGACTACATTTTTCGTTCCTTCGATTAAGGTAGCCCGGGAAAAAGAGCACCGATTGTATACTTTTCTTAAATCTTCGTAAGTTAGATGAGTTCAAAGTTTGAGGATGCAAATGTTGATAATTCACATGACATATATTAAAAATTGTATCGACTTTGAATTTTCCAATGGTAAAACCCACTTTTGACAACATTTTTCGTTCCTTCGATTAAGGTAGCCCGGGAAAAAGAGCACCAATTGTATACTTTTCTTAAATCTTCGTAAGTTAGATGAGTTCAAAGTTTGAGGATGCAAATGTTGATAATTCACATGACATATATTAAAAATTATATCGACTTTGAATTTTCCAATGGTAAAACCCACTTTTGACAACATTTTTCGTTCCTTCGATACAGGTAGCCTGGGAAAAAGAGCACCGATTGTATACTTTTCTTAAATCTTCGTAAGTTAGATGAGTTCAAAGTTTGAGGATGCAAATGTTGATAATTCACATGACATATATTAAAAATTGTATCGACTTTGAATTTTCCAATGGTAAAACCCACTTTTGACAACATTTTTCGTTCCTTCGATTAAGGTAGCCCGGGAAAAAGAGCACCGATTGTATACTTTTCTTAAATCTTCGTAAGTTAGATGAGTTCAAAGTTTGAGGATGCAAATGTTGATAATTCACATGACATATATTAAAAATTATATCGACTTTGAATTTTCCAATGGTAAAACCCACTTTTGACAACATTTTTCGTTCCTTCGATACAGGTAGCCTGGGAAAAAACCACCGATTGTATACTTTTCTTAAATCTTTGTAAGTTAGATGAGTTCAAAGTTTGAGGATGCAAATGTTGATAATTCACATGACATATATTAAAAATTGTATCGACTTTGAATTTTCCAATGGTAAAACCCACTTTTGACAACATTTTTCGTTCCTTCGATACAGGTAGCCTGGGAAAAAAACCACCGATTGTATACTTTTCTTAAATCTTCGTAAGTTAGATGAGTTCAAAGTTTGAGGATGCAAATGTTGATAATTCACATGACATATATTAAAAATTGTATCGACTTTGAATTTTCCAATGGTAAAACCCACTTTTGACTACATTTTTCGTTCCTTCGATTAAGGTAGCCCGGGAAAAAGAGCACCGATTGTATACTTTTCTTAAATCTTCGTAAGTTAGATGAGTTCAAAGTTTGAGGATGCAAATGTTGATAATTGACATGACATATATTAAAAATTGTATCGACTTTGAATTTTCCAATGGTAAAACCCACTTTTGACTACATTTTTCGTTCCTTCGATTAAGGTAGCCCGGGAAAAAGAGCACCGATTGTATACTTTTCTTAAATCTTCGTAAGTTAGATGAGTTCAAAGTTTGAGGATGCAAATGTTGATAATTCACATGACATATATTAAAAATTATATCGACTTTGAATTTTCCAATGGTAAAACCCACTTTTGACAACATTTTTCGTTCCTTCGATACAGGTAGCCTGGGAAAAAACCACCGATTGTATACTTTTCTTAAATCTTCGTAAGTTAGATGAGTTCAAAGTTTGAGGATGCAAATGTTGATAATTCACATGACATATATTAAAAATTGTATCGACTTTGAATTTTCCAATGGTAAATCCCACTTTTGACAACATTTTTCGTTCCTTCGATACAGGTAGCCTGGGAAAAAACCACCGATTGTATACTTTTCTTAAATCTTCGTAAGTTAGATGAGTTCAAAGTTTGAGGATGCAAATGTTGATAATTCACATGACATATATTAAAAATTGTATCGACTTTGAATTTTCCAATGGTAAAACCCACTTTTGACAACATTTTTCGTTCCTTCGATACAGGTAGCCTGGGAAAAAACCACCGATTGTATACTTTTCTTAAATCTTCGTAAGTTAGATGAGTTCAAAGTTTGAAGATGCAAATGTTGATAATTCACATGACATATATTAAAAATTGTATCGACTTGGAATTTTCCAATGGTAAAACCCACTTTTGACAACATTTTTCGTTCCTTCGATACAGGTAGCCTGGGAAAAAATCACCGATTGTATACTTTTCTTAAATCTTCGTAAGTTAGATGAGTTCAAAGTTTGAGGATGCAAATGTTGATAATTCACATGACATATATTAAAAATTGTATCGACTTTGAATTTTCCAATGGTAAAACCCACTTTTGACAACATTTTTCGTTCCTTCGATACAGGTAGCCTGGGAAAAAACCACCGATTGTATACTTTTCTTAAATCTTTGTAAGTTAGATGAGTTCAAAGTTTGAGGATGCAAATGTTGATAATTCACATGACATATATTAAAAATTGTATCGACTTTGAATTTTCCAATGGTAAAACCCACTTTTGACATTTTTCGTTCCTTCGATACAGGTAGCCTGGGAAAAAAACCACCGATTGTATACTTTTCTTAAATCTTCGTAAGTTAGATGAGTTCAAAGTTTGAGGATGCAAATGTTGATAATTCACATGACATATATTAAAAATTGTATCGACTTTGAATTTTCCAATGGTAAAACCCACTTTTGACTACATTTTTCGTTCCTTCGATTAAGGTAGCCCGGGAAAAAGAGCACCGATTGTATACTTTTCTTAAATCTTCGTAAGTTAGATGAGTTCAAAGTTTGAGGATGCAAATGTTGATAATTGACATGACATATATTAAAAATTGTATCGACTTTGAATTTTCAAATGGTAAAACCCACTTTTGACAACATTTTTCGTTCCTTCGATACAGGTAGCCTGGGAAAAAAACCACCGATTGTATACTTTTCTTAAATCTTCGTAAGTGAGATGAGTTCAAAGTTTGAGGATGCAAATGTTGATAATTCACATGACATATATTAAAAATTGTATCGACTTTGAATTTTCCAATGGTAAAACCCACTTTTGACAACATTTTTCGTTCCTTCGATACAGGTAGCCTGGGAAAAAACCACCGATTGTATACTTTTCTTAAATCTTCGTAAGTTAGATGAGTTCAAAGTTTGAGGATGCAAATGTTGATAATTCACATGACATATATTAAAAATTGTATCGACTTTGAATTTTCCAATGGTAAAACCCACTTTTGACAACATTTTTTGTTCCTTCGATACAGGTAGCCTGGGAAAAAAACCACCGATTGTATACTTTTCTTAAATCTTCGTAAGTGAGATGAGTTCAAAGTTTGAGGATGCAAATGTTGATAATTCACATGACATATATTAAAAATTGTATCGACTTTGAATTTTCCAATGGTAAAACCCACTTTTGACAACATTTTTCGTTCCTTCGATACAGGTAGCCTGGGAAAAAACCACCGATTGAATACTTTTCTTAAATCTTCGTAAGTTAGATGAGTTCAAAGTTTGAGGATGCAAATGTTGATAATTCACATGACATATATTAAAAATTGTATCGACTTGGAATTTTCCAATGGTAAAACCCACTTTTGACAACATTTTTCGTTCCTTCGATTAAGGTAGCCCGGGAAAAAGAGCACCGATTGTATACTTTTCTTAAATCTTCGTAAGTTAGATGAGTTCAAAGTTTGAGGATGCAAATGTTGATAATTCACATGACATATATTAAAAATTATATCGACTTTGAATTTTCCAATGGTAAAACCCACTTTTGACAACATTTTTCGTTCCTTCGATACAGGTAGCCTGGGAAAAAACCACCGATTGTATACTTTTCTTAAATCTTTGTAAGTTAGATGAGTTCAAAGTTTCAGGATGCAAATGTTGATAATTCACATGACATATATTAAAAATTGTATCGACTTTGAATTTTCCAATGGTAAAACCCACTTTTGACTACATTTTTCGTTCCTTCGATTAAGGTAGCCCGGGAAAAAGAGCACCGATTGTATACTTTTCTTAAATCTTCGTAAGTTAGATGAGTTCAAAGTTTGAGGATGCAAATGTTGATAATTCACATGACATATATTAAAAATTGTATCGACTTTGAATTTTCCAATGGTAAAACCCACTTTTGACAACATTTTTTGTTCCTTCGATACAGGTAGCCTGGGAAAAAAACCACCGATTGTATACTTTTCTTAAATCTTCGTAAGTGAGATGAGTTCAAAGTTTGAGGATGCAAATGTTGATAATTCACATGACATATATTAAAAATTGTATCGACTTTGAATTTTCCAATGGTAAAACCCACTTTTGACAACATTTTTCGTTCCTTCGATACAGGTAGCCTGGGAAAAAAACCACCGATTGTATACTTTTCTTAAATCTTCGTAAGTTAGATGAGTTCAAAGTTTGAGGATGCAAATGTTGATAATTCACATGACATATATTAAAAATTGTATCGACTTTGAATTTTCCAATGGTAAAACCCACTTTTGACTACATTTTTCGTTCCTTCGATTAAGGTAGCCCGCGAAAAAGAGCACCGATTGTATACTTTTCTTAAATCTTCGTAAGTTAGATGAGTTCAAAGTTTGAGGATGCAAATGTTGATAATTCACATGACATATATTAAAAAATGTATCGACTTTGAATTTTCCAATGGTAAAACCCACTTTTGACTACATTTTTCGTTCCTTCGATTAAGGTAGCCCGGGAAAAAGAGCACCGATTGTATACTTTTCTTAAATCTTCGTAAGTTAGATGAGTTCAAAGTTTGAGGATGCAAATGTTGATAATTCACATGACATATATTAAAAATTATATCGACTTTGAATTTTCCAATGGTAAAACCCACTTTTGACAACATTTTTCGTTCCTTCGATACAGGTAGCCTGGGAAAAAACCACCGATTGTATACTTTTCTTAAATCTTCGTAAGTTAGATGAGTTCAAAGTTTGAGGATGCAAATGTTGATAATTCACATGACATATATTAAAAATTGTATCGACTTTGAATTTTCCAATGGTAAAACCCACTTTTGACAACATTTTTCGTTCCTTCGATACAGGTAGCCTGGGAAAAAACCACCGATTGTATACTTTTCTTAAATCTTCGTAAGTTAGATGAGTTCAAAGTTTGAGGATGCAAATGTTGATAATTCACATGACATATATTAAAAATTGTATCGACTTTGAATTTTCCAATGGTAAAACCCACTTTTGACTACATTTTTCGTTCCTTCGATTAAGGTAGCCCGGGAAAAAGAGCACCGATTGTATACTTTTCTTAAATCTTCGTAAGTTAGATGAGTTCAAAGTTTGAGGATGCAAATGTTGATAATTCACATGACATATATTAAAAATTGTATCGACTTTGAATTTTCCAATGGTAAAACCCACTTTTGACAACATTTTTCGTTCCTTCGATTAAGGTAGCCCGGGAAAAAGAGCACCAATTGTATACTTTTCTTAAATCTTCGTAAGTTAGATGAGTTCAAAGTTTGAGGATGCAAATGTTGATAATTCACATGACATATATTAAAAATTATATCGACTTTGAATTTTCCAATGGTAAAACCCACTTTTGACAACATTTTTCGTTCCTTCGATACAGGTAGCCTGGGAAAAAGAGCACCGATTGTATACTTTTCTTAAATCTTCGTAAGTTAGATGAGTTCAAAGTTTGAGGATGCAAATGTTGATAATTCACATGACATATATTAAAAATTGTATCGACTTTGAATTTTCCAATGGTAAAACCCACTTTTGACAACATTTTTCGTTCCTTCGATTAAGGTAGCCCGGGAAAAAGAGCACCGATTGTATACTTTTCTTAAATCTTCGTAAGTTAGATGAGTTCAAAGTTTGAGGATGCAAATGTTGATAATTCACATGACATATATTAAAAATTATATCGACTTTGAATTTTCCAATGGTAAAACCCACTTTTGACAACATTTTTCGTTCCTTCGATACAGGTAGCCTGGGAAAAAACCACCGATTGTATACTTTTCTTAAATCTTTGTAAGTTAGATGAGTTCAAAGTTTGAGGATGCAAATGTTGATAATTCACATGACATATATTAAAAATTGTATCGACTTTGAATTTTCCAATGGTAAAACCCACTTTTGACAACATTTTTCGTTCCTTCGATACAGGTAGCCTGGGAAAAAAACCACCGATTGTATACTTTTCTTAAATCTTCGTAAGTTAGATGAGTTCAAAGTTTGAGGATGCAAATGTTGATAATTCACATGACATATATTAAAAATTGTATCGACTTTGAATTTTCCAATGGTAAAACCCACTTTTGACTACATTTTTCGTTCCTTCGATTAAGGTAGCCCGGGAAAAAGAGCACCGATTGTATACTTTTCTTAAATCTTCGTAAGTTAGATGAGTTCAAAGTTTGAGGATGCAAATGTTGATAATTGACATGACATATATTAAAAATTGTATCGACTTTGAATTTTCCAATGGTAAAACCCACTTTTGACTACATTTTTCGTTCCTTCGATTAAGGTAGCCCGGGAAAAAGAGCACCGATTGTATACTTTTCTTAAATCTTCGTAAGTTAGATGAGTTCAAAGTTTGAGGATGCAAATGTTGATAATTCACATGACATATATTAAAAATTATATCGACTTTGAATTTTCCAATGGTAAAACCCACTTTTGACAACATTTTTCGTTCCTTCGATACAGGTAGCCTGGGAAAAAACCACCGATTGTATACTTTTCTTAAATCTTCGTAAGTTAGATGAGTTCAAAGTTTGAGGATGCAAATGTTGATAATTCACATGACATATATTAAAAATTGTATCGACTTTGAATTTTCCAATGGTAAATCCCACTTTTGACAACATTTTTCGTTCCTTCGATACAGGTAGCCTGGGAAAAAACCACCGATTGTATACTTTTCTTAAATCTTCGTAAGTTAGATGAGTTCAAAGTTTGAGGATGCAAATGTTGATAATTCACATGACATATATTAAAAATTGTATCGACTTTGAATTTTCCAATGGTAAAACCCACTTTTGACAACATTTTTCGTTCCTTCGATACAGGTAGCCTGGGAAAAAACCACCGATTGTATACTTTTCTTAAATCTTCGTAAGTTAGATGAGTTCAAAGTTTGAAGATGCAAATGTTGATAATTCACATGACATATATTAAAAATTGTATCGACTTGGAATTTTCCAATGGTAAAACCCACTTTTGACAACATTTTTCGTTCCTTCGATACAGGTAGCCTGGGAAAAAATCACCGATTGTATACTTTTCTTAAATCTTCGTAAGTTAGATGAGTTCAAAGTTTGAGGATGCAAATGTTGATAATTCACATGACATATATTAAAAATTGTATCGACTTTGAATTTTCCAATGGTAAAACCCACTTTTGACAACATTTTTCGTTCCTTCGATACAGGTAGCCTGGGAAAAAACCACCGATTGTATACTTTTCTTAAATCTTTGTAAGTTAGATGAGTTCAAAGTTTGAGGATGCAAATGTTGATAATTCACATGACATATATTAAAAATTGTATCGACTTTGAATTTTCCAATGGTAAAACCCACTTTTGACAACATTTTTCGTTCCTTCGATACAGGTAGCCTGGGAAAAAAACCACCGATTGTATACTTTTCTTAAATCTTCGTAAGTTAGATGAGTTCAAAGTTTGAGGATGCAAATGTTGATAATTCACATGACATATATTAAAAATTGTATCGACTTTGAATTTTCCAATGGTAAAACCCACTTTTGACTACATTTTTCGTTCCTTCGATTAAGGTAGCCCGGGAAAAAGAGCACCGATTGTATACTTTTCTTAAATCTTCGTAAGTTAGATGAGTTCAAAGTTTGAGGATGCAAATGTTGATAATTGACATGACATATATTAAAAATTGTATCGACTTTGAATTTTCCAATGGTAAAACCCACTTTTGACTACATTTTTCGTTCCTTCGATTAAGGTAGCCCGGGAAAAAGAGCACCGATTGTATACTTTTCTTAAATCTTCGTAAGTTAGATGAGTTCAAAGTTTGAGGATGCAAATGTTGATAATTCACATGACATATATTAAAAATTATATCGACTTTGAATTTTCCAATGGTAAAACCCACTTTTGACAACATTTTTCGTTCCTTCGATACAGGTAGCCTGGGAAAAAACCACCGATTGTATACTTTTCTTAAATCTTCGTAAGTTAGATGAGTTCAAAGTTTGAGGATGCAAATGTTGATAATTCACATGACATATATTAAAAATTGTATCGACTTTGAATTTTCCAATGGTAAATCCCACTTTTGACAACATTTTTCGTTCCTTCGATACAGGTAGCCTGGGAAAAAACCACCGATTGTATACTTTTCTTAAATCTTCGTAAGTTAGATGAGTTCAAAGTTTGAGGATGCAAATGTTGATAATTCACATGACATATATTAAAAATTGTATCGACTTTGAATTTTCCAATGGTAAAACCCACTTTTGACAACATTTTTCGTTCCTTCGATACAGGTAGCCTGGGAAAAAACCACCGATTGTATACTTTTCTTAAATCTTCGTAAGTTAGATGAGTTCAAAGTTTGAAGATGCAAATGTTGATAATTCACATGACATATATTAAAAATTGTATCGACTTGGAATTTTCCAATGGTAAAACCCACTTTTGACAACATTTTTCGTTCCTTCGATACAGGTAGCCTGGGAAAAAATCACCGATTGTATACTTTTCTTAAATCTTCGTAAGTTAGATGAGTTCAAAGTTTGAGGATGCAAATGTTGATAATTCACATGACATATATTAAAAATTGTATCGACTTTGAATTTTCCAATGGTAAAACCCACTTTTGACAACATTTTTCGTTCGTTCGATGCAGGTAGCCTGAGAAAAAACCACCGATTGTATAGTTTTCTTAAATCTTCGTAAGTTAAATGAGTTCAAAGTTTGAGGATGCACATGTTGATAATTCACATGACATATATTAAAAATTGTATCGGCTTTGAATTTTCCAATGGTAAAACCCACTTTTGACAAAATTTTTCGTTCCTTCGATACAGGTAGCCTGGGAAAAAACCACCGATTGTATACTTTTCTTAAATCTTCGTAAGTTAGATGAGTTCAAAGTTTGAGGATGCAAATGTTGATAATTCACATGACAAACTTTTTTATCATTTTCTCGAAAAAATCATCCGACTGACTTTGTTAATGCGATACAATGCATAGACCGAAAGATATTTCAGGAATTTTATTTTAATTAAAACACAAGATTTGAATTATAAAAAATATTTATAAATTCAGATTAAAAAAATTATAAATTATGATCGACATTTTCACAGAAAATGAACCACAATTCTAAAAAAATGAGCATGTAAGAAGATGTATTACCGCCGAAGAAAAGTTCTACCAGTAAAAATGACTAAGAAATTTTTCTTATTCAAATTTTGCTGAATAAGGCGTTTAAATATAACAAAATTTTCTATTGAAATTTACTAGTGGAAGTTTTTCCCTCAGGTAATCAGGTCCTGTATATGTGTGTACAGCGAATTCCAATAAGTAGTTTTCGAGATATAGATATATTTTACTTTTTGATGCTCTCTCTCTCTCTTTTTTTTCTTTTTTCTTAACGACTGCACATTTGTTAAAGGGATCTTTAGAAATTTATTTTTGTTTAATGAATTAAAGAGAAATATTTTTAAAAATCTAGTTTTTTTCCCTTTACAAAGCTTTAAAATAATAACATTTTAACCATCCTTTTCTTCCCTTCTAAAGTATTTAATTTAAATTAGTGTTCATTTTAATATGGCCATTAATATTGCAATTCCGTATACCATGGCTTTCAGTATAGCTTTCTCTGGCCGGGACTGGACATAGGACTGAAAATTTTGGCCCATGCAGAATTCTAGTACATTTACATGGCATTCTTGAGCAAGCGATCATTGGTCAGCCGAGAGTCAATTAAAATTATCCAAAATCAAGCAGTTTTTAAAACGGTTTAGAGTAGAGCATAAAATTGTTAATTTCTTTCTGACAATTTAAATAGAAAAATAAATCAAAGATAATGTTGAAAATATTTATGCTTTTGGTTACGGCGCGGCGGGACTTGTACTTTCCACGGACCGATAGCAAGGCTGCCACTATTGAATATTTTTACATTTTGTTTCGTATTATACTATTTACAAAAAAAAATTCTTTGTGATAAACTTCTCTTGAAATTGTCATAGCGTACAAATATAACTATTAATAGACTAATATAAACTATAAATGGAATATAACCTTTCAGAATGGCAAAGATTTTTTTCTTTTTGTAAAAGTGCGACGAATAGAAAAAAAAAAATAGTCATTTGTTGCAGCAATTTCTCATAACGAAAAATTTCGTAGTCAAAGTTTAATCAATTAAATTACTCGATCAAACTATTTCATATTGTGGCAATAATGAATGTGATAAAGATAAAATAAAATTACTTATAAACGCTATTCTTTCTTTAATTGCAACTTGATTAAAGTTTTTTATTTAATTAGACAATTAAGTATGTTAATATTTTTGTTATTTAATAAGAAAATTTAAAAAAAAGGAAAAAATATGAGTAAAAAATCAATACGTCCCAAAATTTTCTCTTTTTTTAAGAACCTCTGAAACTTTTCATATTTATTGGAAACTTTAAATCTTTTGTCTCGTAGTCCGGAGCGCCAAAAGATGCCGACTCGAATCCGCCAAACCTTTAAAAGTTTTGTTGGTTTGTAATGTCGTGTCCGGCAAGACTAGGGTTTCAGCTCTCTTGCTTGGCAACCGTGTTTATGCGACGGGACATATGCGTATGCGTGTAGATAATTTGTTATTCATCGATATTCGTATAATAAAAAGAGAATCTTGATAACACAAGAGAGAAAACAAATCTGTGTTATTACATTACAAATAGTCATTTGAGTATAATAATGTCTAATATAGATAGAATATAAGCTAAAAACAATCTATTCTCTTCTCGAGCGTCCACAACTTTCACCGAACATATTACTAATAAAACATTTTACATTTTATAAATAAGCATGTTTACACACATAAATTTTATTACGAAATAAATAACTCACAACAAAATAAATAATAAATATTTAGCTATTTCGCATTATTATTTTTTTTTTTCGGGCGCGAGGCCTTCCTGGGTGCGAGGCCTTGTGCGGCCGCACCTGTCGCACACCCCTATGGACGACTCTGGGGGGAGAGGCATCCAGTTGAATGCTCGCACGGGCGGCAAAATGTTTTTAGGTCGGCTCTGCGAATAGAAAATGTAAATAAATAATCATGCCGCCATTTTACCTAGTGCGACGCCCAAAAGAATCGTACTCACCGCTAGGAACTCCGGCTTCAGTTGCTCCCCTGTGAAGAGGTCTACGAGCTTGTTGGTCAGTTCGATGCCCAGGTGCTCGGCACACATCTGGACCGCACGGCAAGGGGGGCTGGCGGGTATCTGGTACAGAACGATCGGCTTAGGCATGCTGCTTATGAAGAGCGTCTAACTATTAAAAAAAAAAAAAACTTATTATAGATTCCTGGGTTGCTGCAGAGCGAAGAAAAGTGTTGAGCTCTCTCAATAAATAGACGCGCCTTTATCGGGAGCGCGATTAGATTAAAATAGAACACAACACTTAACGGATAAAGTAGCCAGCCACCTATTAATCAGTCAAGGACAGATTTGATAAAATATGTAGCATTTTGTATAAGCAGAGGTACCAAGCTCTCATTAATATTCCGTAATATGTGGATTAATTTAACCGGTTTAACACGTTTCGAGCCAGAAGTTTTTTTAAGAAATGAAATTAAATAAATTCCACGTAAAAATCTGAAATTAAATAAATAAATATTTATCCAATAATTTTTCTGATTTGAAGCGTCGTTAAACTGGGTCAGATTAAACAACATATTACGGTAGGTTAGTGGGAACTTGGCACCTCTATGTATAAGTAGTGTTGCCAGATCCGGAGTCAGAAAATGCGGGACAGGGAGCGCCAGACAACGGCTTCTGAATCGGGACATAAAAATACTATAAACCCTATTAAAATGAAAACTGTCTATAACGAAATACTGTTCTAAGGTGGTTCTCAAATGACCTGCTCAACAATGCGAAACTTTCTGACACATTTTGTGACGCATTTTTAAACGCAAAGGCATCAAATTGACATGCCAGAGAGATTTGGAATCGAAATGAGTTTTCCATTATTTAATAAATAGATTACTTATCGAGTTATAAGCGATTCGTGTCACGTGACGATAAATTTTCCTCGCGTCTCGGGCTGCCGCATCGGAAATTTGGTTCAAAACGCCAATTTTGACAGTATTTTCTGAAAGATCTTCCGCCTTTACCAAAAAATTGAAAACGTCTTTCGATTACATAGTTTATGAATAAGAACACCTGCCAATTTCATACGTTTCCGTACAAAAATGAATTAAAAAATATGCCATAAAGTAGCCAGTTTGGATTCGTGAACAGCCTTAAACTTAAAAAATTCGTTATCCCAACGGTAAGAATACCATACAATTATACCTAATAAGACGGAAATCTGTTTAAAACGGAAATTTTCTCCGGTCTCTTGTGATTCCGCCTTGCTATACTAAATAAACCCAACAATCTTACATAGTAAAATTTGTGAAAGCGGAATTGCTGAGACAATGAAATTATGACTTTTAGAGCAGAATTTTGCTATAAACAGGTTCCGCTTACACAGGATTTATTGAACAAAGTACAGTAAAACCTGTAAAAACAAAATCGCTGGGACAATGAAATTATGACTTTTAGAACAGAATTTTGCTATAAACGGGTTCCGTTTACACAGGATTTACTGAACAAAGTACAGTAAAACCTGTAAAAACAAAATCGCTATTAACTGCAAGACATTTCGTTTTAAACAGGCTTTCGTCTAGACAGGTAGATTTGTAAAGTATTCCATTTGAAACGACTTCAAAATTTTCCGTTGTATAGAGGTTTTGATCAGGGCCTGACTTATACAAGGGCATGCTGGGCAGCTGCCCAGGGCCCCCACCTGAGAGGGGGCCCCCTCTAGGCTTAATTAGGATTTTTGTTAAAAGAATGCAAAATGGTTTAAATTGGCCAAAAGTGATCAAAATTATTACATTTTCAAAGATTCAGGAAGGGAGTGTAGCCTTCCACTTCCACTCTCTGCTTCCTGTGCCCGATGTCCCCTTCTCCCCAAAAATGAACAATCTACATCATCAGAAAACTAATGTTATAAAATTTTATATAAAAATGCATTAGAGCATGAGGAATGAAGTAACAACACAACAAGTGTTTAGTATAAGTGCATGCCTGCACTTGTCTTTCCATGTTATGGAATCACCCAAATGCATGCTGATGCGCTACAAAGATTAAATTTTACAATGTGGTAGAAAATTTGATATTATAACAAATAACTAAGAGTGACTGAAAGACCTGCATTTACACTTCAGAAACTCGCATGAGTCGTTATATTCCTATATAAAAAAATAGTGTTTTGTCATCTGTTAAAGTTGTGACCATCTTTTTTGTGATACCCTGTATATAGATGTAAATAGTACTTTGTTAGAAATTTATGTATACGTACAATGGGTATGAAGTTTAATACTAGTCACTTCAACATATTTCCTGAACAATTTCCAGGGATAGATAGAAGGGGGCCCCCAGAATTATGTTAGCCCCGGGGCCCCAGATAGTCTAAGTCGGGCCCTGGGTTTTGTCTTGACATGTTTCATTGTATATTAAGTTCCAATCGATGCAGACTAATGCATAGCAGGATACTAAAAGAAATTTTAAAAAAAATTGTGCATCATGAAAAATTGGGACTTTTGATGTCCCGTGCAGTGGTTCCGCGAGACAGCTCTTCGAGTCCCTGAAAATCGGGACACCTGGCAACACTCCAACACTACGCATAAGATACGCAATGTCGGATTACCAGATATAGCTCCCGCAACTTTTAAGGGACTGATTTTAGGGTACCCAGGCTCGGACTGGCCCGTCGGCCCATCGGCCCGAGGGCCGGTGCGCCCTCAGCCAAGGAAAATTTCGCGCCCTTAGGCCCTTATATTTTTCCACAGATATATATTATGATTAGTGTACTAAATTTCGAGAATTTGCTTAGGGATAATCATCAACTAATAGACAGATAGCAAAAGAGAGAGATTTTTTACTATCATAAAGAAAATGAAAATGCATCGAAGGAATTGTCAGAATCGGAAACCAAAGCGGACGTGTTTGCATATGATTGAGTATAGAAAACGGACACCTAGGGAAAGTTTTAATAGCCCTGGCGTGCCCTGGTTACTAAAGCTCACGCCCATGTTCTACTCCAGCGCCTTGAGAGAGATTTTTTTTCATCGGTTCTTAGGATGATATTTTTTAGGTCTTAATCTCAGATCAAATATTTTGCTACCCTCTACTGCAATACCCAGGGGACCTTGCGCCTTTTTAAAGCTGTCCGTGAATGGACCTATAATTGAAACCATGCTTATCGAAAAAGCAACTTTATAAAAAAAGATATAAATATTAGAAGGCAAAAACGTTTTGTGCGGATTTTGTTGTTGACTGGAAAACATAACTTTTCGAGGAATAAATACAACCTCGATGGCACTTCTGAATTGCAATTCTGCAAGCTGGGATCGCGCGGCCAGCGTTTTTTCATTCAAAATACCTACCAAAATTTTCTTTTAGCTTTATTTAATGACAGCCTTTCCGTAATTAAATAACTATTCGGAAATTCTGGTATGTATTTTAAATAAAAAAATTGCTTTATTTAATCACGGAAAAATCTATCATTAAATAAAGCAATGATTACTATTCAGAAACTTTTGTAGGTTTTTTTAATTATAAAACGATGGCAGCAAAATCCTGTCGCTTGCAGGATTACAATCCCCGGAGGAGTTCTTTCAATTATGGAAACTTAATTTCCCTTGATCTCTAACTATGATAAGAAATTTGCAAATCATGGGAAGCGGGTACTGAGAAAAACAAATTTACTCCATTATTTTAGCGATTAAAGGCTACTAATCGCTATTTTTGATGTCAGTTTTCAGTAAAACTTTTTTGTAGTGCGATATCAATTCAGCATATTCCAAATGCTGCAAGTGTAATATTTTCACAAGCAAGAGTTATTTCCACATTCAAATACCCCTATATTTGGACATTCAAATACTGCTATAGTATGTAGTACTTTTTCAAAGGAAAAAACCAAGCATGAGTTTTCAAAATTTCTATTTCTATACTGAAAGTACATTTTTGTTCTCGATATAAATATTTTTTGAACGAATTTTGCATACTAAATCTTTATTTTGTATGTGTGATGAGGCAGACACCGTCAGAGACGACATTTAAAGATTCTATTTTACTAAAGAGAAAAAAAAGCTGTAGTAAATAAACAGCATTTGCTGTCAGATTATATCAGAAATTGCATCTATACCATGTTTATAACTGACTTGAGAACTAATTCATATTATCTCAAATAAATATATATTCTTTAAATAGAGGTTGGAGCTCTTATCACTGATATTCTTGCATTTTAGTAGTCATAAAAGTAAAATTTATTTGCAGAATAGTTTTAGAGATATTTGTTTAAATACAAATGCAAAATGAGGAAACATTTCTTAAACCAAGGAAACTAAATTAGAAGCAATTTTAATAGGTAATTCTGGAAGGGTCATTCCATGCAAAATGAGCAAATCAGCTGTGGCTGACATGTCATAGATTTTAATGAAAATCAGCATATAAGTAGATCATATTTATTTATGAGTAAATGTAAAATAACAGATTTCAGGATTGTTTATTTAAGTATTAAAACTTACATTAAAAGTTGATATAAGATCGAGGTTGTGTCTACATGCTTGAAATTTCAATTTTCATTATTAGCCGTAGGAGTGGAAAGACTATATCAAAAATTATTTATAATTAAGAATGAATAATAAGTAACAGATTGGAGTGATTTAGTAACTGTCCTTTTATTCCATAATGAGAAAAAAAATAAATAATGAAAAATTTTGAGAGGAAAATGCAATATTTTAATTATTTGTTTAAACAAGAAGGAAAGGTCTTACAATTTTAAAATTGTTTGACGTTATAGATAAAAGTATATATTTTAAATATAGAAACTTTGATTCTTGCCTTTTTATTTCTTAATGAGAAAAAAAAATAAATAATGAAAAGTTTTGAGGGAAAAAATTCAACATTTAGTTTACTTGTTTGAATACGAGGGAAGCATCCTAAACTTTTTAATTATTTGACGTGATAGATAAAAGTGTATATTTTAAATATAGAAACTTCCATTCTTGCCTTCCGTTTATTTTTCCTCAACAATATTTTAAATTAGAGTAGAATAAATTATTGATTTAAACGGGGCAAACAATTAATAGTAATCAAGGCTCCGGATAGATGGCAGCACTACATATATTTTTTTTTTGCAAGATAGCAGAAACGCATGTAAAGGCGCAGATATTTGAAGTGAAATAGCCCAAAGCACATAAAAAATATTAACTTTAACTTATTTCTCTTATGTAAGGAATCAAAAGGCAATCTTGAAATTTTTTTTCAGCATATCATGGGCTTTTTGAACTTTATGCTTTTGTAATATTGTTAATGTCACGTTTTTCCTTCATTTGATTTTTTAAGTATACATAAGAGGAAAAATTGTGATTTTGTAATTTTTTTTAAAGTTTCTAAGCTATTTTGAAGATGAAGAAAATAAATGGCAACTTCCAAATTTGAGAAATTTGGTTTTCATATGTAAAATTACATCGTACATCAATTTCACATATGTTTTTAAATTTCTTAGATTTTTTTTAACGCTTTTAATTTTCTCAAAATTTTCAATTTTTCAATTTTTAGAACCAATTTAAGGTTAACCATGGTGTTACGAAATTATTATTACTAAATAAATATGATAATAACTGTCCATGGGTTACAATATTATGAATAAATTTTATTTATGTTAAATAATTTTCAAGATACGGAACTTTAAAGTTGCAACTTTGAACGATTCCATACAAGCCATTCTATGTCACGAGTTTTTTAAATGTCCAGAACTTCCAAAATATTTTATTTTTTGTCAAGATATTTTGAATAGCTCTATTTAAATATGAATTGAATCTGTGTACCAAATTTTATTAAAATCGGTTACTATGTGGCCACGACTTTTTTTTAATTTTTGCTCATTTTGCATGGAATGACCCAGAAGCATAATTAATTTTTGGTTAAAAAATCAAAAGATTAGTTGAAGTTTCTAATTAAAATGGGATCAATTGTTTGCATATTTTAATATTATTATTAGAGCAGTTTTGCAAGCAAACATAACTGTTGGTCAAATGGGAACTCATATCTTTAGACCGACGATTAGCTTGGCTCAGCTATTGGAAGTAGCCAAACTCAGTCGTTGGCCAACGAAACTAGAAAACAATGGACTGATGATGTCCAACAATTCTGTGTCTGCTTAAGTGAAAAAAGAATTTTATAAAAGGGAAGAGTTGGTCAAGTCATATCTCTCAGCTAGACGACGGTTTAAAAAAAATCATAAATACCGTCAAACTTGTAATAATGTCTGAAATTGCTTTTACAGTCCTGGAAAAAAAAACGAGATCACCCCCTACCAATTCTTCTAAAACTAATTGTAAAAAATCTATAGGTTACTAATCGATTGGAAATAATGTCTACTATAATTAAAGCTATGGATTAAGTATGTTACAGGAGGAGTCGTTTACATATTAATAATTATACCAACTTTGAGTTTTCAAATAATAACACATGTTTTTGAGACCCTATTTGAGTTCATTGGATCGATACAGCCCAGGACAAGGTATAGTTTAAATACTTTATGTTAAAATTTCATAGAGTTAGAAGAGTTTAAAATTTGAGAATGGTAATGTTAAAAATCCATTTGAGAAACTTATAAAAATCATTCGATAGAATTTTTATTTATTTTTTTAATGAAATACACTTTATAGAACCAAATATATTCCAGGTTTTTTGTATCCAAAGACATATTTTTAATTATGAAAGTTATTAATAAATTCATTTTAAAAATTATGAATTATCACCTACATTATTTTTTGTATAAATAAAAATCTGTGTGTAAGTGTACAGTTCATTTGAATAATTAGTTTTCAAGATGCAGAGAACCTTCCTTAGGGGATCGCCTTCAGTTTTCAAATAATCTACAGAAAGTAGCACTTAGAAATTTACTAGAAACATTTTGTAGTGTTTACTTTTATATAAAGAAAGTTTATTATAAATTTTAAGTTCCTGTATAATTTTGCTGCTGACTAAATGGGTGTTCAGTAGTTTTTCTTGTAAGATTTAAATTTTATTTTCCGAAATTTTTCTTTAAATCCCTAACACATTTTCTTTTATAACTCAATGAAGAATTAAGATAAGTATATTCCCAGGCTGTCTTGATCCAGAGAACTCAAACATAGGTGTTACAATTTGAAAAATCAACGTTCGTGCATTTTTTTAAATGTAGACAATACCCGAAACAAAATTTTCGAGTATAGTTTAATAGCAGAAATTATTCCCAATAAATTGGTACCTATGTATTTTTTTATATTTTATTTGCAGGATAATTAGTAAGGGGGTTGGGTTGATTTATGACGTCCAGTTATCAACACGAGGGATATAGGGCCTAGGGGGGGAGTGCCCTCCGTGGGGGTCTTTTTAAGGGATCCTAACCCGTATTTACGCAAGGTTCGAAGAAAACCACGGAAAACTCCGACCGTTTAGGTCGACGAACGCGACAGGGGTTTGAACCCAGCACCTCCCGTCTACCAGCTTCGAGAGCAGAACCTCTCAGCCACTGATAATTAGTAAGGAGTGATCCCTTTTATACCATGACTATTCTAAGGTATCTATTGACAAAAGAATAAAGTAGGATACAAGGTAATCTGTATTCAACTTTCTAAAGTTTTTGAATATTACATGAAATGGCTTGAAAAACTGTGTAGCATTATGTAGAATGAATGAAACTTCAAACTTGCACTGGGAATATATAGCGAAGTTGTCTATCTAAACTCAGGAATATAATATTAAGCCCTTTTCCTACTTGGTGCTATGCGAATATGTTAAACTTTGTCAAGTCCAGACACAGCACAAGTAAGTAAAATTGATTTAAGTTCGTTAAAATGTTTGCGCCCTCTGAAAATTCAAGGTCTGCGCCCTTTTCCCTGGCCCAGTCCGACCCTGAGGGTACCCCGCAACTTTTAGGGGACTGAGAAAGTCAAACCCATCCGATTTTTCGCCCACGTTACGTTTTATAATTTAGATAAACATCTAGTGCAGTGTTGTTTAAAATATAAAACTGTACTCATCATTTTTACTTTCTTCAATCTTTACAAGAAGAAAGTATTGGATTCATGAAATTTTTCGACACGGATTTATGCGTTTTAGAATGTCCTGAACACGATTTGACTGTTTTTAGAAAATGTCTCTCTGTGATTATGTCTGTCTGTATATAACAAAAATTTTGTGGGAGCTCTATCTCAAGAACTAATGCACGAAATATAATAAAACTTTATATTCAGTTAGTCTCTGATATAGATTGGTGCTGATTAGTTTTGGGTGAAAATCGCCCGACAGGTGACGCTGCTATGCTGCATTTTTTGCGATTTCCGCAATAGCTCTATCTCAAGAACTAATGCACTTATTTCCATCAAACTTCAGATTCAGTTAGACCTTGACACAAATAGACGATGATTACGTTTTGGTGTAGATATCCCAACAGGTGGCGCTGCTACACCACTTTTTACATTATTTTTACGATAGCTATATCTCAAGAACTAATGCATGGAACTTCATAAAACTTCAGATTCTGTTAGACCTAGACATAAATAGATGCTGCTCACGTTGTGGTGTAATTAGCCCAACAGGTGGCGCTGCTATGCTACTTTTTGCATTATTATTACGATAACTATATCTCAAGAACGAATGCACGGATTTTCATCAAACTTCAGATTCAGTTAGACGTTGTCGTAAGTTGTTGTTGATTAGGTTTTGGTCTAAATCTCTCAACAGGTGGCGCTGCTATGCTGCATTTTGCAAGGTTAACACGATTTTAGTAATAGTCATATCTCAAAAACTAATGCACGGAATTTAATAAAACTTTAGATTCAGTTAGACCTTGATATAAATTGGTTGCTGATTCTTTTTAGTGTATGCAAAACCTGTGTGAGATAGAAGAAAGTTTTGGGATTGGCACATCCGACTCGTTATGTATATTTTTTCAATATTCATAGTTGATCCTCCAAGGGAAATATTCCATGTAAAAATAGCATGCCTTTACACAATGCCTCTGCATACCAGGCGAACCTCGCACTATTTTTCCGTATAAAATGTGTGTTGATTTGACCCAGGTTAAACATGTTTCAAAACATTATTTTTTTTAAATAAATGTAATCAAATAGGTTCCAAGTAAAAAATATGAAATTAAATATATATTGTTAGATCAAATAATTCTTCTGGTTATGAACGTCTTTAACCCGGATCAAATTAACTCACATTTTACGGAAGTTTAATTGAAGGTTGGCAAGTAACTATATGCTTCTGTGTAATAAGTTAGTTTGAAAAATTACGCTGAAATTTGATTCTCTGATTATAATCTGCTTTCATGTTTTAAGACCCCCACATAAACTAGTATGTTGCGGCCATCACAAAAATTTCTTTGACATATTAAATCAAATCGTTTGCAACTAAAATTGAATGACAGTAATCTGTTCGTTCTTGAGATATAGCTGTCGTGGAAATCGTGAAAAACAGAATATGGTAGGGACCACCTAAGGCAGCGCTTCCCAACCTTTTTCCGTTCACGTATCCCTTTCTTAGCCTTTTCATTTCGGCGTACCCCCATTTCTCATAAACATCTCCCTCCTTCTTCACTCAACCATATAAAGCAAACATGCTTTTTTTCATTAGTAATCTTCTTATCACAACCAAATAATAAATCAACACAAATTATACTGACATTTCTAACCTTTTATTTTTTAACTTGCATTTTAAAAATAATATTGCTTTTTTATAATATTATCTAAACATTACAGAAAAATCAACATAGCATTAAAAGAAATTTTAGCTATCTTACGATGATTATTGATAACAACTTTGTCTCATTATATACAAATAATAAAAATGACTTTCATACTCTCAATGGGATCCTTTAGCCTGTTTCATGGAACTGGGTTTCTTAAAATCGGGTTCAAACGAAGACAGATATAGTCTCAAGTCAGGAGCAGTGTCAAACTCATTGCGATATTTTCTTTTAATATACGCATAAGACGAAAATGCTGTTTCGACAAGCTGGGTATTTGTGAAAGGCAACAAGTGTTTTATAGCCTTATCATCGAGTTCTTGGTATTCTTCGTTTACTGCTATCCAAAAAGCAATAATATTTCTTTGGTTGAAATCAGATTGTAAAGAAGAATCAGTCGAAAGTTCGATCAATTTTTCTTTTTCAGAAACTGATAAATTTTCGGCTTGTTGAAAGAACAAATCGTTAAATAGGTTTTAAATCCAGTTATTTTCACAACTGTGCTTCGGAAAATATTGTGTAAAAGACGTTTTAAGTGCTGTTAAATGAGCCATTATTCAAGGTTTTACTTCTTCCGATAATTTTAGCACGTTTTCAGATAAGAAAACGTAAAGTTTTTGAAAAACTTCTGGTTGGTTTTTTCTGATGCATGATTCCCAAAAATCTAATTTTTTAATCATAGACTCGATCTTGTGAGATACCTTAAAAATGGTTATGGAACTATCCTGTAATCCTAAATTAAGTTTATTTATTTCTGAAAAAATGTTAGATAAGTATTCAAGCATTTGAAGCCATTCTTTTTCATGAAATTTGGGGCTCAGCTCAAAAGGATGATCTAAAAAAAACTTGAACTTCATGCCTCAATTCAAATAATCTTTCAAGTACTTTTCCTCGTGAAAGCCACCTCACCTCTGTGTGCAAAAACAATGTAGTATGCGGGCTGTCCATCTGTTCACACAAAGATTTGAATAGTCTGGAGTTTGTTGAATTGGCCTTAATAAAATTAATAACTTTGACAACTTTTGGTGCAGTACTTCCTTCAACGAGTCTGGCAGGGGTTTGGCGCTAGACTGTGTCTGTGTATACAGCAATGGTTCCACGCTACATGAGGTGCAATTTCTTTTATTAGACCACGTAAGCCTATATAACATTCAGACATAGATTTTCACCATCAGTGCAAAACCCAACAGCAATTGGTCAAATGAATTTCTTTTTCAGAGAAATAACTGTTAATGGCATTAAATATATCTTTTCCTGTACATCTTTCTATGAGAGGATAGCAGAGTAGCAAATTTTCTTCAAGTACATTATCATTCAAATATTTTGCAATAACAAGCAAAATTGACACATTGGAGATATCCGTACTCTTATCCACCTGAACTGAAAAGCAGGGACTTTTTTTATTCTTTGAATTACTGTAGATTCAATATCGGCAGACATGCCACTAATCCTTCGAGCAACTGTATTGTTTGAGAAAAGAATATTTATATTTTTTTCACATGTTCCTCACTAAACATACATTCGAGAGCATCTTTGGTACAAAGATATATCAAATTTTCAGCAATTGTATGATTTTTACCACAGTTAGCAATATGGTAGCATATTCTGTGCGATGCTTCAACAGCATTCTCATTGTCTTTGTTTGTAGAAAACACGTAAGATGCTACAATAAGGTCGCTTGATAGTCACTGAAAAAAACTAACATCATTTTGTTTATAAATTGGATGTTTTGTCTCTAAATGGTGTATTTAAGAAGATTTCATGCTACCATTAGACAATATCTCTCCACATACAACGCATAGTGGTTTTGGAAATTTTTCCTCTCCCGTGAATGAAAATCCATATTTCAAATACTCATTATTATATGTTCTTTTCTTTAATGGAGCACTGATGCTTTCAGTTTTATTTAAAGTATTAGGTTTACCACTTATCAGAACAGGGCTATTAACTGCTGCACACAGGCTGTCTAGCATTTCTAAATAATTAGATTGTTTCGAAGTACTTGCAGTTCCAGACTCACCAGGTTCAATTTCAATCGCTGTTGCAGTTCTCTTAAGAGTTTGGGTTTTCAACCATTTATCCATTTTAAGCACAAAACAAAGTCACTCATTTAATAAATAAACACTTCAAATTAAATGCTCATTAAAATGATGGACGCTTTTGTATTAAAATACGTTACTGATAGAACTCCGCCTATTCAAAAACGAAAATAACAGCCAGCTTTTCAACACGTTTTAACAACAGACATTAAAGCCAGAAACTCTGACGTTATTATTATAAACGGAACAAAGAAAAAAAAACTGAGGAGAAAAGAATATTGCATAATTATTACTTGAAGTTTTCGGGAAGATGGGGGAAAATATATAAGAACTCATGTAATATGCTTAACAGTGGGCGGAGCCAGTGACATTGCATTATCAATGAATTATTAGGTCTTGTGGGCTTTTTCTTTCTTTTTAAATGCAACATAATGGATTTACACGTGAGACTAACTTTGTAATCCAAAACTATCAATTTTCTTTATGTGTTTTCAGTTGAACCAATTTTGTGAATTCCGCCAATACCGATATTATTTTCACGTACCCCCAGTAGGCCCGCCACGTAACCCCAGGGGTACGCGTACCCCAGGTTGGGAACAGGGCTGTAGCTAGAAGTAAAAATTAGGGGGTGCTCAAGAAAATGTAGGGGGGGCTGATATTATTTCTCTCACTGTGACACATGCACGCACAAACCCAGATATATATGATCAAAGTATTATATAGAAAGGTAAATTAGTGTACATTGATATTGTAGGCCCTATGTTTCTTATTAAATTGTTTCTAATAACCTTATATGATGCTAAGAAAAGTGAAGGCTGCAGACAGGGATGTAATGGAGGATATACGGTGGATACAGCGTATACCTTCTGGATTATTTTAAGGTATACCATATACCCTCTTCTCAAATACACTGCTTTTTAGAGTATACCCTCTGCCTAAAGCGTATGCCCTTTGGTTTTTTTACAACTACATCACTGGCTGCAGAATGAAAATTTTCAGCGTATAATCATTAGAGATCGATCGAAACAGGTTTTTAAGACCGAAACCGAAAGTGTAAAAAATATTTAAAAACTGATTAGTACATGCATAACTGCATATAATTATTAATTACAAATAATAATAATTACGTTACTAATTAATTTATTAATTATACGTGTATTGAACCACATTTCTAACAAACAAACGTACATATATATGCACCTTTTATTCTCCTATATGTGCAATTTTTTACAAACAGGAGTGTCATTTGGGAAGGTTAGGGGGGGGGGTCAGTTTCCTCCTCAACGAATGTGATAAGAATGTATGGTTCATTATAGGTTAGTTTAAGTAAAGGGCACAAAAGCTAAAATAATTTGTTTAATTTGACTAAAAAAGGAAAATTGGCATTAAGACAACATTTTAAGCCTAGAAATTATTAATTAATAAACTTTATTTTCCATTTCAGTATTCTCAAAGTGAGACATGTTTAACATTTTTTTGTACTTTAGCTAATTTTAAATATATATGTAAGGATAAAAATGTAACAGTTGTCAATTTTCTTTTAGGATGTGCACAATAAGGCAATCTTTGCTCAATCACCGCCCCCCGCCCCCCCAAAAAAAGGTTTGCCACTCCCTGCCTCCCTAGGAAAGCATTGAAATGGCTCCGCTGTTAGAAAATTTTAACTCTGGTGCCAAGTTGACTCTCTGTGCCGCTATCCAAATCTATTTATTTTCATATAAAATAAAACGCAATTAATTTATCAATAAGACAGAAATTGTTTCCAACTATACGAATTTCATCTAATAAAAAGATATTTTAAGTATACATACCCCGATATATCTTTTGTAATAAATTTCGTAAATCTTTTACGAAATCCTAGAGTTTTAACAACACCTTCCTCATAAAGCATTCGAAGCAATCTGGAGTTTCAAAGTAAAAATTTCTATCACTGATAAGTTTGCAGCTTTTAAAGATCACGTGATAAGCGTCTTTTAAGTTTAGTCATATATGCATTGCTTGCTTTATAATTTACGCTCGCATCATAAATCAGTCATGACGACGGATAATGATAAACAGTGGAGTTAACAGCAATAAACAGTGTCTTATTTTAGCCGATACTACTCATATCAATGAGTAAAGTTGAAAATTTCCGAAAGAAGAACGAGATTTCGAAATATAGATAATTTCGGTCAGGCCAAAATTTTGGCAGCAGTTTCGCCGAAAACGAATATTCGGTAAAACTCCGATTTTGCGCCGAAACTGAAATTTTGGTCGATCTCTAATAATTATACTAGTGAAATATAAGTGATGATGACAATAAGTAAATAAAAAGCTGACAGTTCACCTGTTTCAAAAGAGTTGCAACCTTTACTTTTTTTTCTGAATATTCCATGCTCTTAAGGATTCTAAAGTTATGTTTTTATATGATAAAAAACATTAGAAAAATCAAGGGTGTATTTTGCATTTAAAAATTATTTTTGTGTCTAGTCAAAAGCTAAAACCACTTGTATTTAAATTGGCTATAACTCATTAGAATAACTTTGTTTTATGCTAATAATGAAAAACGCTGCAAAATGAAAAATTTCAGTATATAACTAATGCAAAAGTCAATGTTTGCATTGGCAAAAGGTTGCTAATTCTGAGTATGTGCAGATAGGATGCGCGCCTATTGAAGTTATTTGCAATCTTTAAACAAATACTACAATTTAGTATTTGTGCAAAACTGAAAAAAGCCCCCAAAACTAAGTTGAATATTTGAACAGTTTCAGTTGGATTTTTAAAACAGAATTTCATTTGGTGACCTTGGCAACTTTCACAGGGGGGGGCTCAAAAATTTTCAGGGGGTGCTGAGCCCCCCCTGGCACCCCCCTAGCTACGGCCTTGGTTGGGAACCGCTGACCTAAGGGAACGCGGGGAGATGGCGTCCCCTTACTTTTTTATTTTATCTTAAGCGTTCCCCCACTTTTAGGTAGATTTCGTAAGAAATACTACCTATTACATTCTCACCTAAGTTGGAAATTTTGAAAAATTTTTGCAGAAATACTACTTATTACATTCTCACCTAAGTTGGAAACTTTGAAAAATTTTTGCAGATCTACGCCGATTATGACTCCCAGAGCCCAAAACCACCCCCAGTTCAAAACTTTATCTATCTATCTATCTATCTATGTCACTTTTTTATGAACACGATAACTGGAAAAATTCTGCATAAATCTCTTCCAAACTCATACATAAAATCAAGGGGCATAAAATCTCGGTCAAGTTCGTTAATGGGCAAAATCGAACCAAGGGGGCGGGGGAATGGGGGGGGCTTTTTGTGAAAACAGAAAAAAACCCATAATTTCTTAATTATTATACGTATGGAATCCGTTTAAAGTTATTATTACTTCTAGGAAAAGGGCCGAAAATTTATGTATGACAGATTTTTGATATAATTAAAAATGGCTCCAAGGGGGGAGGGAAGGGGAATTTTAGAAGAAAACAAATCATAGCTTCGTCAATTCACAAGATATCAAATCCGCTTAAATTTATTATAAATCCTCTTAATATTATCTAAAACTTTTATATTGACAAGTTTTTTATAGGACCAACCGTTATAGCAAAAAAAAAAAAAAAAATTAAAAACAAAAAAACCCCTGCCATCTCCGCCTGCAAACAAGTTATTTTTCGAAGAAAGCGGTTCCAGCTCCCGCATCTTTTCGAAACTGATACATAAAATCAAGGGGCATAAAAGGGGGTCAAGTTCGTTAATGGGCAAAATCGAACCAAGGGGGGGATGGGGGGGCGGCTTTTTGTGAAAACAGAACCCCCCCCCCATAATTTCTTAATTATGATACGTATCGAATCCGTTTGAAGTTATTATTACTTCTAGGAGAAGGGCCGAAAATTTATGTATGACAGATTTTTGATATAATTAAAAATTGCCTCAAGAGGGTGGGGGGAAGGGAGGGGTGTTAGAAGAAAAAAATGCATAACTTCGCCAATTCCCAAGATTTAAAATCCGCTTGAATTTATTATAAATTCTCTTAATATTATCTAAAACTTTTATATCGACAAGTTTTTTATAGGGCCAACCGTTATACCGAAAAAAAAATAAATAAATAAAAAAATCCCTGCCGGCTCCGCCTGCAAACAAGTTAGGTTTCGAAGTAGGCAGTTCCAACTGCCGCATCATCGTAAAAAAAAGTCATTTCTTCCGCAATTCCCGACAAACAGGCGCCCCACGGTCTGCGTCTTCGAAATCTACCTGTGCCTGTAGGCCGAGCCGTCAGGGATTTTTTATTTTCAAAAGGACGGTACACTGGAAAAAAAGTGTTGATTTTACATTATAATACTGGCATCCCGGAACACGGATGAAATAATAAAGTTTCGGCGAGAATACGGAAATTCCAAGCAGGTTTTGGAGAGAGACAAAACGGTTTGGCGCACTAAATTAGGTGGGAATCACGTTTGGTGGTAGGTGATCTTGGAGCCCAGAAAAGGTTACAAATTTGGTGTCTGGTATATTAAAAGGTCTATGATTTTTACAGAGTTATGTTTGTTTAATATTTTCATAACTAGCTGCTTTCAATTAATTTCATAGGGTAAATAAAATTAATATTAAACCAGAATATTTTTTGTAGAACCCTGCTTTGCATATTTATAATCTAGCAATCAATCAAACCAGTCTGCAGAGAATAATGGGAGGATAAGGAGAGGACTCTATGAATGCATTCGCAGATTGTCACTGGCGACCAAAATATTTTAACTGGCGACTATTCATAAATATAATTTTCAAAATTAATTCCTTAACTGAGTTGAAGAAATAAAGAAATCCAAGATATCATTGCTGTGCTTGTAATTATTCTTATTCTTCCTCAACGTTAATAAAAAGAACTTATGTGCGAATCCATGATTAAATGTGTGATTTTATAGGAAGTGGGTTGAGCAAAAATGTTTTCTGCTTGTAACTAGAATTTTTTAATGGCTACCAACATTTTTCATATTTATAAAGTTCTGTGTCACATTGGTAATTTTCAAGGGCCTGTGAAAAGGAGGGGCTCATCAGGGTTCATATTCCTCAGGGATATCTCAAGAGAAAAATTTTGGTTGTAAAATCTCAGGGGAAAGATCAAAATATACTCCAAAACCTGGGAAATGCAAACATTTGCTGTTATTCGCATGCACTGTAATTGCGTGACGTCAAATTGAAATCAAACTGAGACAAAAGAAGCGATTATTAAAAAAAAAAAGAAGAAATAAATTAATAATAATAAAAATAATGAAAAAATATACGAACTGGATAAAATTTAACTTACTAAATAGTAGAGAATGTCTTCCGTGAGCTGTCTGTCTGTATGTGATAAAAATTTTGTGGGCGCTCTATCCCAAGAACTAATGCACGTAATTCCACCTCACTTCATATTCTGTTAGACCTTGACATAAATAAATCATTATTAGGTTCGTATGTATACTCCCCAACAGGTGTCGCTGCTATGGTCTGTTTTTCACGGTTTCCACGAATAAGGAGGGGGCAGCTGGCGCCATTGTTGGTTAAATTTCTGTTGGATAGAAAGAAAAACCTGTCCGTTCTTTATAACTCCTGTTGTACACATGAGATGGGACGATTTGATTGGTCTACGTTAAACAGGTCCATGTTATGAATGGCCTCCGTCGCCATGACGATTCCTGCAATGATAGCTACGACAAAAATGTAATGGTAGATTGATTGACGCAAGTGTTTGTTTGTAAAATATGCCCTTTCCTTATAGAATGCCGTTTAATTTTGCTTGCAGACTATTTGGTTTATATAGAAGAAAGTTTTGTGATGGCCGCAACATACTAGATTCTTTTGCATTTGGTTAACTTTGTGAGAGGGTTAGTTCCAGGTTCCAGACCTAATACAATTACATCAGTCTTTACATCAGTCATTGTATCAGTCTTTAGGTATGAAAAAATTAAAATAAATACCATGCTTATTTGTAAACTGGATACAATTCACAAGATAAAGTTTTTTAGAAAAGGGAAAAAATATAAACCTTTTTAAGCATGAAAACAAATGGCGTTTTATTTAAAATGGTTCCGAAAATCAGTGCCCGACCAAGCCAAAAATATAAAAGACCTAAGGGCCCAATATTCATTTAGAAGCCTCTCTTCCTATACTATCACAAAAAAAATTAACGTTTTCTGTGCCTTAGAATACATATATGAATGAATAAATATAAATATATTTTCATAAATATATTTTTTGTTTTTAATATTATGCTATACTCTTAAAGTTCGAAATGTATATTATAATTAGTACAAAAAGTCAATACAGATTTCAAATTTGCGAAAATCTAATGCAAAATTTTGGGGCTCAAAAATATGAGCCACAGCCCAATTGGTCCTTGCTTTTATCAGGCCCTACTCTGCCTAAGTGACTTTTAGGTCAGATGGGCGCTTTTCCGTCGTTTCTTGTGGCATAAATTATATTTTCCTTATATCTGACAACAATTTTGATTGTTCCTTCTACGACAATTCGTTTGCGAGTGTGTCCATTAATGACACCGTGCAATCATGAAATGGCTTCTGTAATTCTGTATAAAACTGAACTCGAATATCATCATGAAAAGGCTTCATTGACTCTTGTTTTAAAAATACAGATGTGTAAAGTTGAGATTTTTTTCAAAATTTATATTATTTGAAATTAATATTTGAAATAATATGAATTGTAGTAACCTGTGAATAGAAATAAATTTCTAGAAGCTTCCAATAGGCGAATCAAGAATGACAGCTCATTCCGCCAAGTAGTTTTGGAGTTATGGTTAAAAAACTTGAAAAGTCCAAGAGTGATGTCGAAAGTGGGTGTTCAGTTCATATTGGAAATTGCAAAGTTTGTTACAATAGGGAGACGTCCCTATGCTTATCTTTTAACACAAACTAAAAGAAGCCATAAATCTCTATCGAATGGCTATTTTCGTTTTTCTCTGCGCCAATTTTGCGATTAAAAAGTATAAGGTGCTCTCTTTTTTTTACTACTGTACCTATCTCCAAGCTAATTTTAATAGAAATGTAGACACTACATCCTTTGTTACACTATATCATTTTAATTGTATCATGATTACAGTTATTGTGTTTGATAAATTTATTTACATTTATTGTTTCTCACTGTGCATTTATTTACAAAAAAGAATATGACGCACGCTATGTATAAAGTGATAGAAGTATTGAAGCGTAGACGCAGATGTAAATCACAAAACAAATATATCCAATTTAGCTTTTTTTTTATCGTACTATTCATGTTTAGTGCATCGAAATCGTTAAATCAAGTACTTTTTTATATATCGGAAGCATTAACTTTATCGATATTTGTTGCACAGTGTTATCTGGATTTTCATCAACGTTGTGCTGAGTTTGTGGGATAAATTCAAGTGTTCTGGTTATATCAGAGTGTGTGGGCTGCTTTCCACTCTTTTACACAAGTGGAATGTATCCGTCGTCGAGATCCAACGCTTTAAGAATGAAGTAGATGAAAGATCTGGCGATTTTTAAAAATCGTGACATTTCTAAATCACCATGATTAGCCTTATTTTTTTATATCGCTAACTTGGCCCCTACCTGCCCGGCATGAGTGCTTAGCTTGACGAGTTAGTATCTGGGTGCGGGGCGATATTCGCCTGATCACAGCATGGCTGTGATCTACCTGATAATAGCCTTGTTAGCATTGCTGCAGTACTCTATAGTGGTTTGCAACAGTTTTTTTTTTTTTTTTTTTTTTTTTTTTTTTTTTTTTGCAGGTTCAAGGTTTCTATTTAATTTTATTGAATTGGCAGATTTAAAAAAAAGCAAAAATTAAAGAAGAGACAGGAATTGGTCTCGTGATTTAGAATCTTGATCAGGTGACGAGACCTTCACCAGACCAGACTAGGCACCTCCAGAGGTATAATTCTTGGGGAGCTTGGAGGACTTTGCACCCACAATGGATTTTACATGCACCATGCGCCATTAGCGTACATGGGTATGCTTAGCCTTTTAGCCGAAGTAACATAACTTATAACGTTAGCATAAATCCTTGCCAAAATCTTGTTATGCCCTTGTTTTAACCTTAAAAACCATTGAGACAATGTTGTTCTAAGCTTACGGTGCTACATGCGTACAGGGCCGAAACTAGCTCCTCCCCATGGATTTTACCCCGATAGTAACAAACATAAACTTTTGCTGATTAGAGGGCATATTTAAGTTGGTAAAAATATTTCGTTCTGTTGTGCTAGATTGAACGATTTCTTATTCCATGGAATAAGGAATTTTCATGCCTTTTTCCACAGAGTTCTAGTAATGTTCTCTGTCACCTTTTTCCATCTTTTTTAATATTTTCATGTTTTTTTTTTTTTTTTCGAAATGATTTTGGGTAATGAAGGTCTACACATGTTGTTTGTGAAGCAAAATCCTTCATTTATGTTACGTAAATTATTTTAATGCAAAATAAGCGAGAAATTTAGCCATCTATAATAATGTCCGTTTAGAATATGTTAGCTGTGATAACGTTTTGGAGGCAGGCCGTAGCTAAAGCGGTGCGAGGGGGATCAGCCCCCCCCCCCCTAAAAATTTTTGAGCCCCACCTGGGAAAAATTCCTAGGTCACCAAATGAAACTCTTTTCAAAATTCGAACTTAGTTTTGGGGATCTTTTACAGTTTTGCAGAAATACTAAATTGTAGTATTTGTATAAAAACTGCAAATAAGTGTTTTAAATTAGTTTAAATAAGTGTTTTAAAAACAATGATAATTTTAAAATGCAAAATACATTCTTGATTTTGTTCTTCTTTTTTATCATATAAAAATACAACTTTAGAATCCTTAAAGGCAAGGAATATTTAAAAAAAAAAATAAATAAAGGTTACAACTTTTTATGAAACAGGTGAACTGTCAGCTTTTTATTTGCTTGTTGACATCATCACTTATTATTTCACCAGTAATTATACTAATTACCAGTAATTATAATAATTATACACTAGTTACTAATATAATAATATATAATAATTACCAAGTTATAATAATTATTATAATAATTATACACTAGTTATACACTGGAAATTCTTATTCTGCAACCTTTTGTTTTCCTAGTATAAAATGAAGATATTATAAATAGTTTAATAAGAAACATAGGGCCTACAATATGAATATGCACCAATTTATCTCTCGATATAATACTTATACACTGACCATATACACTGAGTAGCCAAAAAATTAGAGACACCCTCTAATAACGAGTTGGTCACCTTTAGCTCTGATCACAGCCGATATTCTTCTTGGCATGGACTCAACAACTTGCTGAAAAATGTTGGCCCATGCTGACCATAATGGCATCTGTAAGTTGGGTCAGATTGGATGGTGGCGTTTCCAGGCCTCGAAGTGCTCTTTCGAGTTTGTAGACCTCAGTGAGTTCGGCAACAAGACCTTATTTTGCTTCTTTGCTTGACCCTTCCAGTAGCGTAGCAGTAGCTTGTCACTACCATTATTCCCCTACTAGTAGCGTAGTTAAGGGGGGCTATTGCCCCGGGCGCCGCTGCCAAGGGGCGCCAAATTGAAAGGTTTTTAACCCAAATTATCTCACATATTTTTACATTAAATAACTTTTTTTTACCTTTTTTTGTGTGTGAGAGAGAATGTTTTCCTAAGTAAAATATTTTATTATATCTAAATAAGGAAAGAAAATCCTTCCGTAAATATTTCTGGGGGTGGCTCAACACACTTTATATCTTACATGACTATGTACCTGATAGGAGGCGTAAAAGGATTCAATAGGGAGGGGGTAGGGCGCCCAATTGAGAAATGCTTTAAACCGAAATTATCTTACATATTTTGACAATAAATAAGAATTGTCACTGTCTAGCCTCCATCTTATAAAACAAATGGCGTCACATTTCTGTTATCAATAGAGCATTTCGTTAATTCCCGCTGATTTTCGTGTTCTTAGGAACATTTTCATTTAATAGAGACTTCTCTGAACCAGTGCAAAATGGATTTAGCTGGAGGAACTGTAAGTAAAGATATTATTCCTTCTTTATTGGAAATCATACTTTCCCGTTGCTAGCTTTGAGAAAAAGCCAAATAATAAAATGTGGGCAACCTTCCCCCAATTTTCCCTTCTTAAAACGCATAAAAATCAGGACTTTTAGTCTTCCTTCTACGACGAATACAAATGACTATATGGAAATGGAGAAAATCAAAATTATTCTATTGGCTTTGTTTGCTATTAAATATAAGTAAGAGTGTGTGATCTTTAGAAGGAATTGACGATTTAAAAAATCTTTCGCGAGCGTTATTAAGGCATGCAGCTTCCAAAGATCATTTAAATGCTCATTCAGTCCAAAGCAAACATTCAAAGTACCTGAACTATTAAATGAACTTTGAAAATTTTAGAAAATTAAATTCAACGAAGAATTAAAAAAGAATAAGAAAATATTTTTTTTGAGTATTTTTATTACAAAAAATTTTATGTGTTGTATTTAAAAAATAGTGTAATTAGTGCATTTTTTAATGATTTTCTAAATGATTTTAAAAGTAGCAAAGAGTAAAAAAAAAAAGCCTTGAACTGAGAAAATTAAAGATTGCAACTCTGAATCATTTGAAGAGAAATGGATGCAGTAAAAAGCTTTTTTCAGATATTTATAACCATCGGAACCTTAGATATTTATAATAACCAGAAAATACTAGGGATGTCTAACCATATTTCTAAACATAAAATTGTTATTTTCGTCATTTTTTTGTAAAGAAGATCCTTCTAAAGAGGTGACGTGCATTTTATATTTGAAAGGTCGATTTTTTTTCTTCTGTTATTTGACTGACAAACAGTGTTTTTTCAATAGTAATCAGTCTTCTAAAACAAATTAATTAATAATGAAAGTAAAAAAAAAAAAAAAAAAATCATCCTTGTAAGCATTCCATGTTCATCTTAAAAATTCCACTTTATTGCATTACTGCAATTCATGTATAGTTCCAGAACATTTCCGGTACATACGTTAATTTCGCAAGGGGTCCGATAATTCAAATTTCGATTTGATTTACGCTAGGTAGAAAGTGTGAACTGGTGAATGTTTTTTAAATTATTATTAAATTCTTTACTCTGTTTCTTTTTAGCTCACAGGCAATCAAATCCTGATAGCTAATGTCCCCACAGGTTCCGTATGTACGTACGTAACGCGATAACTCTTGATAGAAATATCCGATTTGCTTCAAATTTTGTATATAAGTTCATTCTGATAAGGCGCTTCCGTGATTAGTTTTGGAGGTTCATTGGTTGAGTATATGGTGGAGTATAAAGGTGGGAACGGGGGGCTAATCCCCCGTTTTAATTTAGATATATGGGTTTTTCATGCAGAATTATCCGATTTGGTATACATGTTTATTCTGATAAGGCACTTCCCTGATTAGATTTGGACGTTCATTGGTTAGGTATAAAGGGAAGAAACGAGAGGGGGGCTAATCTCCCCTTAATTTAGCAAATGTGTATTTCATGCAGAATTATTCGATTTGCTTTAAATTTGGTATACAGGTTTATTGTCGATTTCTTTATTTTTCGAGGGGCATTATTCTTTGAAATAAGAGTATAATATTCAATTCGTGTGAATATCCTGTGAGCTCAATGCCTTTAGTTTAACTGGGCATTTTTCTTTTTATTTAAGATATGCAACAGAAAAAAGCCTTAAAATTACTTTATTAATTTATAATTAAGTACTTAACATATTAAAATGTTGCATTGTCATCGGAAATACACCTGCATACAATTTTTTTTTATAATTTTAGCCTGTCAGGAAGCCAGTGAAAAATCAATTAGAAAATAGAACTACTTGGAAATTCCAAAGAGATGGCAAATGAAACAAGGCAGAATTTTTTTCCATAATCGAGTTTAATTTATGAGTTTTAGCAAGCGTGGTTTCTTGCAAATTTACTTTCATTGTTGCTATTTTTATACACTGAAAACTACATAGTCATATTTGCTAATGTCAAATTCTAGCCGAGCTTTGCAATATTTGGCTAAACATCTTGGTGATAAAAGTAGGTCGTCATAAATGAAGTCAACTTGGCGATATCTGTCTAATTTTTCAAAAATCCCATTCCAATTCAGTATTGATGAAAACTAGGAATCTTCTATAATCGGGTTCCATGCATTTTAGCTTCATGTATTTACATAAAATTAGCTGAATTCTTAAAAACAAGGAAGATGGAAGCTACCTTTTCCTCCCTGTACAAGCCGGAAGAACTTTTTTCGTCTTGAGGAAAAATAATGATTTTTTTTATTTAGGGCGGATGAGGGGGGAGAAGTAGAATTTCTTCCCACAGCGGTACCAAAAAACGTAGCTACGCCACTGTCCCCTACAGCCCTGTTTGAAGGCGAGTGCATCTGGCGATATAAAAGAGGAATTCCTACACTTGTGCTTACTTCACATCGAAGGTGATGGATCGATGTAACAGTATACTAACATTCAGGGGCGTAGCGAGCGGGGGGGCTGGGGGGGCAGCTGCCCCCCCAATGTTTGGTAAAAGGATTCAGTCGGCTTATCAGCAGATTTAATTAGTGTTTCTGTAGTATGTCAGTAGGCCGATTAAAAAAAAAACAATTCGGAAAATTCTGGTTGGCAGGACTTTAAGTCTTCAGAATGCATTTCACTACACCCTTACAATAATATGGCAAAAGCTAGTCATAAGCAATAGATAAGTTATGAGTAAAAAAAGTAATGGTTTCAATAGATCTATCTGGTCAGCCGGTATGAAAGTGACGTGTTCTGTCACATTTTCGAATCACATAAATAGCTAGTCGGCCTACCCACTGAAAAAAAATTATCATGTATAAATCTTGTCTGCAGAGCCCGAAATGTTGGACATATACTATACCTTACCCACACATGGAAAAGCTAAGTCGGCCGCCGATACATAGGGCAATAGGGGAAAAAATGAATCTGATCTATTGATTTGAAAATATCAGAAATTTGTCCTACAGTAACACTCGCAACTTACATAGATAAAAACTATCAATATATAAACTAGGCCGACCGAATGCGAAAGTCGCTTAAGAAAATTCAAGAAATTTTATACTTGATACCTAGTAAGTAGGTTCTAGCAACGATATGATGTTTACGCCCTTTGGAACTGTTTTAGGAACGTTTGGAAAATAAAAACGAAGAATTTTTAAAACTATTTAGAAAAAGAAAATGAATAAATTAAAAAAATATCCGTGCATTTAACATTTAATACCTAAAAAACTTCTTACTTTTTTTTTTTTTTTTTGATAAAACTAAAACTAAATTTATATGCTTGTGCCAACATAACATAATTACATAATTTTCACTGATTTTTCACTTGTTATTATAAAAATTAGAATTGGAGCTTTTATTAATTACTTAATATTTATTGTATACCCTGATTATAGTAATTTCCGGCGTATAATCCGCGGATCAAACAGTTATGTTTCGACCCAGAAATTTTATTTTATATAATGGAACATACTAGGTCGCTGTAAATATTTTACTTCAATTATTAAATAAAATTTCTGGGTCTAAACATAATTGTTTGATCCGCGGATTTTACGCCGGAAATTACGGTACATGTTAGCGATTACTTTTTTTAAAAACTAAATCATACGTAAGAGGAATTATTTTTTAATAAAGAATTCAGAAAGTAGAAGATTACAGGAAAAATTAAATTATTAAAAGTAGTTTTATGGTAAAAAAAAAAAAACTTGAAGCGATTGCGGAACATTAACACGTTTGCACTTAAAACAATATAAATAGTTCAGCGTTTCAGGCCCGTAACTACCGCCGGGGCACTGCCCCGGGACCCCAAGCTGATGGTTAAAAAATTATTGTATTTTAATATCTAATCTAACTTCCTATAAAATACCCAGCACCTAGCTAAATGTTAATAATAAAAACTAGTCGGATGTGCCAATCCCAAAACTTTCTTCTACCTCAGTCATGTTAATACTTCAAAATTCGCTATCACATCGCAAATAAAATCAATATTTTTCGTCATTCTGTTGTACGTCAGCTGCTTGCGAATCGTCGGGTTACCGGGATGCGATCAACTGATGTATACTAAACTACGAAAAGTCCTTCTGGCCTGAACTGACAGGAACAGATAGCCTCCCTATTCCTTGGTTTTACGATTTTAGCTAATTTTACTGGAAAACACGAAGGTAAAATGCGTGGAACCTAATTAAAGAAGATTCAATCCCAGTTCTCGTCAACATTGAATTTGAATGAGAAATCGCCAAATTAGTCCTCTACAGCCAAGTTGGCTTCATTTATGGCAACCTATTTTGGTCGCCAAATCTGGCGATATTCCGCCAACTGTCGCCAATTTTTGCGAGAATTTGACGTTGGCGAATATAAATATATAGTGACTAGGGGGCCTGCCCCCTGCGAGCTACGCTCGCCAACCCCCGCTCAGACTTCGAGGCCTCTAAAAACATGACAGCGTGCTATATTTTTAAAATATTGGTAAATCTGTAATTTGGTTGCCATGCTTTTAACGTTTTAATGGGACATTTTTTATTATCATGGCCTCATACACAGCTGTTGCGATAACTGACGACTGTTTTCGGGATTGCTAAGTAAAATCAATTACAACTTGAAAACCAGCTTGTATAAAATGGTTAGGTTTAAATTGTGGCTACCTCTCGGACTTTTATAACAACGATCTGTATTCTATTCTTCCTTTGCGTTTAAGGATGAGAAAAATTCCATCTGCTTGTGAATAACATTAAGAACCACGCTATTGAAAAGTACTATGTTATAGACATTTTCAGTAACAGGTTTTAATTTTCTCTCTATTTTAGTGCACCATCATGCATATTTTCATGTTATTTTAAATATGTAAATTATTTATTTTAATTAATATGTATATACGAATTTTCTAATAATTATTTATCATACAAAATTAATAAAATATTTTGTGCATGCTTGCCTGCATCAATTGATGATTCAGCATCAATTGATGAGATATTTAAACAAATTTGCTATCCGTGATAATTTTACACCATGTTATGTCACTTGCATATTGTTCATAAGAAAATCGGGTACTTTTCCAGTATAGGATCCTTTGCTTTTAGGTTTGGCATAATTCGAGCTTCAAAAAGGGATAGATTCGTTAATATACATAGATTTGTTGCCAAAAGTTATGAAAACAAACCCAATGAACTTTTGTTGCTTTTCTATTATAGGGGTCTTGACGCTTTTTTAAAAAGCTTGGCGGAAAAAACTAAGCAGGATCGAAAATCAAGCGGATAGAAAACCAAGCAGGATATTTTATTCTCCTTCCGTTCAGTTGGGCAATTGTTATTTTATATATTCGTTTCAAATATCCGAATTAGTGATTTTATAAATTCGTTTAATTAAATTTTACAAAAAAATAACAAAATGATATCAATAAATAATAATTACTATTAATTCCTTTTCCCCCCTTTCTTTTGCGTTTACATAAATGACGTCATTTGGACGAATTCATTCAAAATATTTTCAGTTTATAAATTAAATTAAATGCTGACAGACGATTGAATCCTGACGATAGAAATGTGATTTTTTTTTTCAAATTTTCCTGAAAAACATAATTTAATCACAATCTTGCCTTCATTATCGATTGAAATAAAAGATAAATTCAATTTCAATTTGAAAATGACGAATAAAAAGAAATCAATAATCCCTATCGGGATCCTTTTCAATTTTTTTCCCTTTTTTGTCACAAAAAAAACTGTCTAATTAGTTGCCATCATTACAGAAATGTCATTAAAATTAGAAAAAAATTAATATCTCAAAAACTAATTCCAATTTCAAAATTCTATTACCAGTTTTGACATCCTCGGATTTTTATGGACAATTGGTATTAATTTCACCATCAAGCGTTTAATATTTTATTAAAAGTAGCCCTGAAACATAATCAGTCGTTTAGTCAGTCGTTTCATAAAATCGTTTCATAAATTCGTTTCATAAAATCGTTTCACAAATTCGTTTCATTAGGATTTTATATATATAGGGTAGATAAGCATATAATAGGAGTAATCGTTACAACAATGAAAGGAAATTTGCCTAAACTGTGTTAACTAAAACTCATAAATTAAACCCGTTTATGGATGAATTCTGCTGTCTTAGGTAAAATGTAGAGGTGATAGAGGCAAAACAAAAATTGCTCCGGATTCTTCGGATCAAGGCCGAACATTTAACGAAAAAAACTTTTAGGATTTCTAATTTTTTTGAATTTGCACATCTTTTTGAATTTGAAATCGTTAAAGGGCTATCACAGCGCCCCCTTTCGTCGAAATATCCCCAAATTCTAATAGAACTTGCTTGCCATAGCCAAAAACATAGAAAAAAAATGTGGTTCAATTTGAAGCATAACTTCATACACTTTTCGATGATACAATGAGGACGGACAGACAGACATTTTGTAAAAACATGTTTTTCGGAACCTCTGATCCCTAAAACGTGTAAATCCGTCGAAAACCGGAAGTCGAAAAAAATTTCGATTACAATACTTTCTTCTATTATAGATAGAAGAAAGTAAAAATCCATCAAATTGCTAGAGTAAATGTTTTTGCGTGTCCGTTCAAATACTCCATACGCTTCGCATGCAAAAGCATCTCTAGATAAAGGTGAAAATAAGCACTCGCCAGTCTCCACTCGTCGATTAAACTTGAAAAACTGGCGATTAAAAATATGGAAAGCACCGGCCGAATGCAGGATTTTCCTATATCCGCCTGATCGACGAAATTCTTGATTTTTAAGCGGCCGTTCTACGAAATTCATGATTTTTTACTTCATGATTTGTACACGCCCGATCGACGAAATTCATGATTTTTACGTGCCCGATTGACTATATTCGTGATTTTTACGCTCCTAAATGACGAAATTCATGAATTTTATGTGCCCGGTCGACATAATTCATGATTTGTGTGCTTCCGTTCGACGATATTCATGATTTTTACGCACCCGATCAACGATATTCATGATTTTTACGTGCCCGTTCAACGAATTTCATAATTTTTACGCACACGATCGAGAAAATTCATAATTTTTACGTGTGCGATCGATGAAATTTGTGATTTTTACGTGCCCGTTCGACGAAACTTATGATTCTTATGCACCCGATCAACGAAATTCATGATTTTTACTTCATGATTTGTATACGCCCGATCGACGAAATTCATCATTTTTACGCGACGATCGACTAAATTCATGATTTTTACGCTACCAAATGACGAAATTCATGAATTTTAAATGCCCGGTCGACGTAATTCATGATTTGTATGCGCCCAATCAACGAAATTCAGGATTGTTACGCACCCGTTCATCGATATTCATGATTTTTCCGTGCTCTGTCGATGAATTTCATGATTTTTACCCACGCGATCGACGAAACTCATAATTTTTACGCGTGCGATCGATGAAATTCATGATTTTTACGTGCGTGATCGATGAAATTCATGGTTTTTATGTGTCCCTTTGACGAAATTTACAATTTTTTCCGAAACTAATTGGTGAAATACACAATTCCTGAATTTCTGGAGATTTTGGCCCACGGGTCTGAGGTTGTGCATGTGTAATGAATATCATGTTGTGGGTTATTACTTAGTGAATAAAGATACCTATTTTATTATTATCAGATCTTAATTCTAGACAAATAATTTAAAAAAGAAAGGTACATATGTAGGTACACAAGTACCAAAGCATAGTGGGACTTATGTAGTTAGCCACATAAGCCTGTTGTGTATAACTTTGCTGTTAACTTATTTTTAAATTTAAAATAGATTGGAAATTAATATCACAAGTTTATTCGAAACAATATAAATTAAAATATTTTTATTTAGTACATATATTGTTTCTTTACTGTAAAGTCATTAATTTTTTTTAAATTAAATATTCAGTGACATGAATGTACTTACTGGCTACTAAAGAAATTGTCACTAGCCAGTAACTGGCTACTAAAGAAAATCAACCTACCGGCCAGTGGCTACTAAGAAAAATTCCTTATTTTCACCTTTATCTCTAGAGCAGACAGCAGAATGTCGAGTCGAATGTGTCATGTCGCGCCAAGTACCTGCAAAGTGATGAGTCAATTCCGTGTGATTTTCAGGCTAGGACGTGCAGTGAGCTAGTGCTATTCATGATATGTCATTCGTTTACTAACTGCTCATCAATATCGGACTGTCAGAGCAGTTGAGAGTCGCATAGTAGTGATAGTACGATAGTTTATTACTTAACCCCTGCGTGACGAGCGTCTTTTACGGAATTTTTAATCACCGGTTTTTCAAAGCAGAAATTTTCGCCTAATTGAATCGCAGAAATGCTGTCATTAAATAAGGCAAAGCTTACAATAAAAATTAACTAGTGGGAATAATCAAGGATTCTGAGCATCTTATGCGTCACGTATACGTGTCGCTCATCCCCAAGGGGTTAATCTTACTTTGCTTGTGTTGAGATAATAGTTTATATTATGAAACGAATTCGGCACCAGCCAAGTGGAAATAAAAAAAGACAGATTCTAAAAAGAAGAAACTGGGAGGCTGCAAAAAGTTCGAAGAAGTTATCAACATGTCTGGAAAGTGGAAACCACTCGACAGGGAATGGTGATAAGAAAGGTATGAATGGTTTGCTTTTTTCAGTGTGATGTGTAATTCATGTAAAAAGAGTACAGTCAAACTTGAATAATTCGAACGTGTATAATTCGAAATCATGGATAATTCAAATGTTTCTGTCGGTCCCTTGACATTCTTATAAAACACAATCAGTGGTGGATTAAGCACTCAAGAGGCCCCAGGCGCAATTAAATTTTGAGTCCCCTCCAAATATTTTCAGTACCCCTATAGTGTGCATTTTTTAGTTTTACAATTAGAACTACTGAAAGTGTATGTTGTTAATTCCATATGATATTATCTCTAATTGGAATATAAAGTTCAAATTAATTTCTATCGCATGCTAATAAAATATTGAAAGTACTTCCCATTCATTACATTATCATAATTTTTAGAACTAAGAGATCACATTTTTATTTAGCTTTTATTTTGAAAATAACTACGTTCTATTTACTAAACTATCACTGCATTCTATTATTCTAAACAAACGTGTTTCTCACATATATAACTGTAGGATTTTTTCTTATCAATACATATTCTTTTTTTTTCAGTAAAGTTCTTGGTAAATCTTTTAAATAATTACTGAGTTATATCAAAGAAACATTTTAGTAATACAAAATCATATATTTTATTTTTAACTATCAATTATAATTAATCAGTTAAAATTAATTGTAAAAACTATTAATTAATAAATAATGCGACAGATTGACTATTTTACATTAGTCGGATTTGAAACATTTTTGAGTCGGCCAATCTTGCCTTTTGCCCCCCCGAAAATTTTCTTTCGCTACGGCCCTGCTAACATTACATAATACTAACATACAAAACATTATTGAAGTAGACTAAAGAAAGGGCATGTTTACAAACAGAAAACAAACATCCCCGTCCCCCACGTCAACCACTTCCTCAATTTTTCCGCCAATGAGAACTCGTTACTGTTCGTACACCAATCAGATTGACATTTGTGCTTAGTGGCGTCAACAATCGATTACAATATTTTCATCGACAACAAACAAATTCGATGAAAGATCGATAATAATTTATTATTAAAATCTTAAACTTTTATCACATGTTAAAAAAGTATAAAATATGGGTTACGAAATTTGAAAATTTGAAATTCAGTACAAAAATTCATTTTGTTATACAATAGTTAATATATGTTTCCAGGAAGTCGTGAAATACCAATTATCTGTCATATGACTTATTCGATTGGCAATCTCAGTAGGTTTTAAAACCTTATGTTTTGTCTGCTATGTTTTGGTCGAACCGAAGTTATAATATGAAATAGAGCGAAAAAGGTTATTTTATTGCGGATTTTATTATTCAGGATGAATATAATCTTACTTAAATTTCAATCTATAGTCTAATTTTTTGAAATTTTGCATGTTCTGTCTGTGTTTAGTGTTGCTATTAAAATATTAGTGTAAGTACACAACCACAACGAATTGATTTTATAGCTGTAGAACTGAATTTCTGTTGTTTTATTAAATTTTAACAATTGTTTTATTAATTATTTAGAATATTTTTTCATTCTCCTATTGTTTATAACTGAACACAATTTTAGTTTGATGGCAAGAAGCAGTTTATAAGCTTAACATGTTGTGCTGTATTTAATATGCAATCATTATTATTATTACTATTATTTAACGTTTTCAAAATTTATCACTGCGCTTCACATTGCAACTGTATTATTTTTATTTTGTATAATTTTGTAAATAATTTACTCCTCTCAGAACAATATTTTACTGTTTATTGTTTGTTTATCAACAAATGTATTGCAAACATCAATTTTTAGTTTCCATATTTTCATCCATGAATTAATTCTGAGTTTTTACTTTTTTTTTTTTTTCAAACTACTTTTAGAAATATAAATACATTATATATTTTTTGGTTTTCTGTTATTTTTGCCGCTATTATAAAATTGGCTAAAGTTCTATTATCAGGTTTGCATATAAGGCTGGCGTCAATGACGAGCGATGTTGACAATAATGTGCTTTCAAATGCAGGAGAGGCAAATGTTTAAATTCAAGTGTAAATATTTTCCCTAAACACGGAACCCCCCTTCATGTTGGAAGAATGCAATTAAATTTGCATCAAGCCCTGCTCGTTAAAATATGCCAATTCGCTGTGAATGTGTAATTCATATAAATTTTACGGCTATGATGTCATACACTCATGCACCGTTTTTTTTTTTTTTTTTTTTTTTTTAATCCGTTATAAAAAAGAAAAAGTCGCCAAATTTTGAGGATTTTTTCCTTTAATGGTAACCTGGTTATTGTATTAAGTTATTGGTTTGGCGCGAGTTTGGAAATCGTACCAATCAAAAAGTCGGCAAAGATCTGTGCGTGAGTGTAACACATCTGTTCCAATTTTACTAATTTAAAAAAAAATTTCCGATAAATCGTAGAATTTACCTCTGCTTGGTGATAAATGCGCCGATATAAATAAATATATATTTCTTTTAAATGCTAAAAGGTGTAAATTAACAACATAATAAATACACAGTAAAATAACTTTTATTAGGTTGTTTGACATGTTTCGGCTCACTTCGAGCCATTTTCAAAAACAAATGAGAATATTCCATAATTGCACGGTCTTTGAAGTTATTATTTAAAATACTATAATTTAATTTTCATGTATACTTTAAAAAAAATTACGCACGTTATCTTTTATTTTTACTTGGTTGTTTATTTCCATATCTGTGACCATGGAGTAACTCGAGCCACAATTTCTGTAAGTTCAAAGATGCTGTATCGTTACATACTGTATTTTTGCATGTTAGTATCTCTATGGTTAACACAAATTTTACAGTATGATAAATGTAAACAAACAATGAAAGAATTGACAATTTATTAAAATCATGCCAAACAGATTTTGAATTTTCTAGTCACACCAGTTGTTTCTTTTTCAAATGTTGAAAAATAAACTTTGAAATATCCCTAAAAAGTTGAATATCTGTAAAATAATACAAAATTTTGGTATTTTTCTATTATCCTGTCGACCACTTTTCATAACAAAAAACGGAACAGATGTGTTACACTCACGCTAAAATGTAAACAAAAGATTGGCGACTGTTTGGTTGGCGCGATTTCCAAGACTGCGCCAAACGAATAACTTAATACAATGGCTAGGTTGCCATTAAAGGAAAAAATCCCCTAAATTTGGCGACTTTTTTCTTTTTTTTAACCGATTAATTTTTTTTTTTTTTAGCGTGAGTGTAAAGCATCTAAGCCCAAAAAACTATCGCCAAACTGTAAGATTAAACGCCAAAAATGCAGTCGCATTTACGTGATGTCAGAAGCATTATAAGTATTTGTTATGTCATCAAATGGTTTTTAATTCGACATTTGTGTGTATTTTTCATTATGTTTTACTGATTTATTAGTTATTTCATTAATTAAAATAACAATTGTGTCCTTAAATTCTTATATTTTATTAATTTATTTATTTTGATATTCCAATGGCAACGTTCTCTCGTTTATTTGGTGTTACAGTTTGGCGATAGTTTTTTGTCATGAAAAGTGGTCGACGGGATAATAGAGAAGTACCGAAATTTTTAATATACGTAATAGTTATTTTAATTAATGAAAGAACTAATAAATCAGTATAAAACATCATAAAAAATACAGATAAACTTTGATATAAGAATAACCACAAAAAAATATTTAATTAGCCTTTCCAACAATAGACGAACTACATCTGGCTGACTCTCAACGATGGGCAAGATTTTGCAAAATGGTCGAGTTAACTAGGATCTATAGTTGGGGATATAAAAATAAATACCATTGCATTAAATAATATAATATTTTATGTTAATCAGTATTATATTGCAATGTTTCATAACAAATTCATTCTAATGTTTCCTAACAATTCCTTACAATGCTACCTTCCTTCACAAGAATATCAACTTTTTAATGTTATGTAAACTTACATTATAGGCCATATTTCCAAAATTGCTTTCAATAATTCATCAAAAAAAAAAAAAAATTCTAGGTATTTTCTTCCTTTAAATTCTGTAAGATATGATTCAAGGTATTGAAAATATTTGTAAACCCAAATTAAATTAGGTGAAAAGAAAACAGATCAAAATGTATTTCTGCGAATAATTTTTAATAAAATACAATAGAAGATCTCTATAACCCAATTCTACATAATACAATTCTCTATATACTGCACAACTTCTCAGACATAAACAATGGATTTTGCAGTTAAGGGTCCTCTTCACTCACTTGGAGACACCTACTTGCTAAAATGTTAATATTTTGGGGCATTATTTTTCTAATATCTTGTTTGCATTTCAATATTTTTAAATGTTTTTTTTGCATTGGATAGCAGAGATCAATCTATATTTACGCCGTTGATTACTTTATCGATTTTTTTTACGAAGATACTTTGACTTTCACTGGTTTCGAAAGTGAAAGTATCTTCGTAAAAGAAAATCGATAAAGTAATCAACGGCGTAAATAAAAATTGATCTCTGCTGTCCAATGCAAAAAAAAAAAAAAAAAATTGTTTAAAAATATTGAAATGCAAACAAGATATTAGAAAAATAATGCCCCATAGGATTAACATTAGCGAGCGGGTGTTTTTAAGTAAGTGAAGAGGCCCCTTAAGAAGCACCTGCATTCTCACATAGTAAAAAATTGTTACTCCCTAGAGGAGAAAATTTGATGCATTAGTTCAACTTTATCTCCTTAATTCAGAGCTTTTTAATGAAAAAATTTACTATACCATTACAATAAAAATACTTGAAAGTGAGTAATATGTACAATGAATGATTTGGTATAGTATAAGTAATGAATGATTTGGTATAGTATAAGTAATGAATGATTTGGTATAGTATAAGTAATGAATGATTTGGTAAGTATAATGAATGATTTGGGTCCAGGCACATTTGAACCATGTTTATAAAAGTAAATTTAACAGTGTGTGAAATAATCTAGTATATTCTGCAAGAATTTATAATCTGCATAACTTCCTGGTCCCAAGGTATGCAATATAAAGATACTCTACTGTATTGTATTCATATGTTTCAGACATATTTGACCATTTTAAATAGGTGGATTGAACTTTGTGCCATTATATTAAAACTAGTATATAACCCCCGTCAAAAATGACGGAATGTTACGTTTCATTTTCATAAGATTTCATACAAACAAACAGCATTAAGATGTTATGAAATAATATTCAATCCTTTGATATAAACAACGCCATTCCCGAAGGAAATAAACTGTTTTGATTGAACTTCAATAGTTTAAAGATTTCACTATAAAAAGATTCTGTAAAGATTAAGTACGATAAAATCTTCAAAACATTGTTTAGATCAACAAAGTTGTTTAAACACCCATTCTGGGTTAACACATCTCCGGGCCCGCTTGCGGACCCCTAATTAAATCGGGGCGGAGCCTTGCATACAAACCTCGTAAAAAACTGCTCTGAACACTTCACCCGCAGACCTCTAACACTTCACCCGCACTTTCAGGCAGCGCTGCAAAGCATATTTTTAAGAGACATTAAAAATTTCGAGTAATTTGGGCAATCTGCGTCATTTTGATCTTTTAAACTGCCCTGCTATAGCAGAGTAAACATTTCATTACTCAAATTCCGATTTCACAAGTGTAATAAATTTCGATCATTAAAATAATTTATTTTATTTCTTAATTAAATCGCATTTATTAATTGTATTAATATGACTGATCATTTTTTTTCACTACAAAGTTACTATGTTAAAATTCAAAATTTTATCTGCATTGATATAACTAATACTTGTTGTACCACAGTATTACATTATATTCCTTATATTTTAATTATATTTGATATAAAATATTCATTATATTTACAATGCAAGCAAAATTGATAAAATACAGAACAAAGTGCAATTTCAACAGAAAGTTTATTTGCCAAAATAATAATTAAATAACTTAAAATTAAAAAAGTTTATCTCAAATTAAATTCTGATTTTTTATAAACATGCCTAAAGAAACCTGTGATAAGTTTTGATAATTAAAGATCATCTTTTATTAAATAAGTATTTTTTTTTAATTCTCATATTAAATTACAAATTTATTTTCACTACAAAGTTTCTACTATGCTAAAATACAAAATTTTATTTGCATTGATATAATTAATATATGTAGTATACGGCATTACTACATGTTCCGTATATTCTAATTACATTTTATAAGAAATACAGTGACCTTTCACTTATACGCGATGTTCAGTAATTACTTTTTGTACCACTATTTTAAAACAGTAAAATTCGATTTATAAATTCTACAATTAAATAAGGAGAAAATTACTTTAAAAAGGAACTGGTGCTGAAAAATAATTACAGCGTATCGCGTATTAGTGAACTACAATTTCAGAAGAAAACTTTGTTTATATTAATCTCCGATAGATGGCGATAAAGGACGGAGGAACGTAGGGTCTCTAATGTAGGATCCCTAGAGGAACGTAACTTCCGTTTGCGATCGCTTTTCGAAGGGTTACTTTCATGGTTTAATATTTTAAACGTTCACGACGAATGAATCATTTGCTTGTTTACTTTCATGGAGCAATAAACCTGATTTCAACTGAAGTTACCTCAGAATATAAACATAATTTAATGTAAGTCATCTCACAAATATTAATTTATTTTGAAAGACATGATTTCAAGTAGGAGAAATTATCGTTTAGTTGTCATATGTTAGAATAGATTTTTCATTAAGCCTAACATGGCGTTTAACGATGGTCGATTCGCAAATCAGAGTGGTCGTGTCCGGTACCTTTACAGACACTTTCTTGCCTTCGGATTTTATTATAAGTAAGATAAATGATCAATATAAAAATAGCACAAACAAAAAGTATAGCAAACAGCTCTTTCGAAGCCTCAAAAGCTCCATCATCAGTGCCAAATTTAAAAAGATTAAAAACTGATTTAAAAGTTTAAGCCATGTAAGTATGCTTGCTTTTCCGCACGCAATTAAGATAGAATGGCAATGAGTTTTTAAAAACAACAGCAGAGTCGGGAGTCACATGTGACGTAGGAGACCAATAGAAGTCTCTTACCGATTTACAACATTGATTTTTGGGAAGCTTATCATATATGGAAGAATTCAAGCCACTTAGTTAATGATATGTCCAGTAAACCAAATTTTTCAAATGTCTGGCTATCAATTCATTCTTTTCACTTCCCCCCTTCCTTTTTTCTTCTCCGTACTTAAACTCAGCCAATCTGGCCGAGCGCTTCTATATTAGTTTCCTACGTCACATATGACTCGTGACTCCACTGTTGTTTTTAAAAACTCGCCGCCATTCTATCTTGGATGCGAGCGGAGATGCAAACATACTTACATGGCTTAAACTTTTAAATCAGTTTTTAATCTTTTTAAATTTGGCACTAATGATGATGCTTTAGACGCTCTGAAACAGCTATTTGCTATTTTACACATTTTTTATTTGTGCTATTTTTATGTTGATCATTTATTTTAATATTTGACCTTGTTTACTAGCAGAGCCTGATTAAAGTTGCCTAGGGCCAAAGGCTCAGCACCTTTTTGGGGGCCCCCTCAAACAAAAGTTATCGCTAGAATTATTATTATTATTTTTTTTTTTTTTTCAGGAGTATTAGAGAGGTTACCATTAGATATTATGATATAGTTATCATTTAAAAAATTTTTTGTTTTGAACAAATAATTGCAGAAAACTGCATATAAAAGAAGGTGTGGTAATCAGGTCCTGGTTATAAGGTAATTTTAATGATGTGTGAAATGTGATCTATATAACACATAACCTCGCTTTTTTAGATTTGCGTTATAAAGATCTTCCACTGTATTAGGTGAAGAGGGTCTTCATCGCCACTGTTAAAGTGATCAGTGGAATACCCAGTACTTTGTTTTGAGTCCGGGTGTGACAGGGATAATTTTACATGTGCTTGATTATATTCAAATGAGTAAAAAACACTGATATTAGGCACATACGCAACTCATTCTAAAGTTGTTTCATGTCCTAACATTGTTATGACATGATTTTTATCCTTTCCAGATGGAGGTTCCAAACGAAGAATACCGTCCGCTCTTTGGTGGGGAAGTCACCGACAGACCACTCTTCGGAGTCTCTAACCGGAGGGTATGGATCATTATTTATTCTAACAATAGTGTCATTACTTTTATATCAGCAGCTGGAGAAATTGCAAACTATATATTGAGTCATTTACAGGGCCATTCCATATTCCATGGTAACTCATGTTACATTTAGAATAATTGACTTCAGTAATTTTAGTAATATAACACCAAAAAATATTCAAAATGTAAAGTTGATGTGATTTGTTAATTAAACCTATCCAAACTCAAATTTGGATGAAAATTACCCAAATTTAGTGCTATTTCTCGAACAGTGGCAATTAAATTTGTTATGGTAACTTAAGTTCTTTTTTCAGTAACGTATGTTACCATAGTATATAATTTCCAGAGTTCAAGAAATAGCACTTAATTTAAGTAATCCTCATGCAAATTTTCCTTTGGACAGGTTTAATTAACAAATCACATCAACTTTACATTATGAACAGGGCTTAAATTTCAGGGCGGGATTGCGGGATTCGCACCCAAAATTTTGAAATCCCGCCGAAAATTTTTCGTGGGCGGGAGCCTCCCGCCCAAAAAATTTCACCATTTTCCAGAGAAATTTTCGTTATTTAATTTACCTGCAACCGAACGATAAATTTCGTGATTTTTTTTTTCCGCAACCGATCGACCAGGGGTGATTCTGCTCCGAATTTTCCGAAAAATTAAGACAATGATTTCCGAAAATTAAAAAATATATCGGTCATAAATCTGAAAATTCGGACATAAAATGTATCGGTATTTCGGCAACTGATTGCTGAAAAAAACCAATCTCGTCATTCGTTCGAAGAAAAGTTGCCAATTTTGTCAGAGGATCGCAGGAAAGAAGTGACTTTCGTCAGAAAATCGCGAAAAAACGGCAAATTTCGTCAAAAGACCGCAAAGAACGGCAAATTTTGTCAACAGATCGCGGGAAAAACGTGACTTTCGTCAGAGAATTGTGAAAAAAATGGCAAATTTCGTCAAAAACATTGCGAAAAACGGCAAATTTCGTCAAAAGATCGCTAAAAAACGGCAAATTTTGTCAACAGATCACGAAAAACGGCAAATTTCATCAAAAGATCGCGAAAAAACGGCAAATTTTGTTAAAAACATTGCAAAAAACGAAAAATTTCGTCAAAAGATTGCTAAAAAACGACAACTTTTATCAACAGATCGCGGGAAAAACGTGACTTTCGTCAGAGAATTGCGAAAAAAACGGCAAATTTCGTCAAAAACATTGCGAAAAGCGGCAAATTTCGTCAAAAGATCGCTAAAAAACGGCAAATTCTGTCAACAGATCGCAAAAAAACTGCAAATTTTGTCAACAGATCACGAAAAAACGGCAAATTTTGTCAAAAGATCGCTGAAAAAATGGCAAATTTTGTTAAATCGCGAAAAAACCACAAAATTTATCAACAGATCTCGAAAAAGCTGCAAATTTCGTCAAAAGAAAGTTAGAAGTCTTTACGTATTTCTGTTCATGCATAAGATGAATTTCATTATTTTATTCCCTCAACCATTAACTAAATTCACAATTTTTTCCAACGACAAATAGACGTATTTAAAGATTTTTTTTCCTGCGATCGAAAAGAGATAAAAGAACAAAAAGGGCAGTAAGAGCCACCGGTCGCTGCACCCTGTCAAATTGGCCTAGAGTCAGCACTAAACAAAAATGAGTTTAGAAGAGCTGCAAAGATCTTATTACTTTTACTCCTTGAGGTAAAGGAGTAAACCTTTTTAATTTTTGTGAAGAGGCCAAAGTGTACCTTGTGAAAGAGGCTTCCTCAACCCTAAATTAAATAAAATCTAAATTCAGAAATTCATTTAACAACCTAATTGTTAAAGGTCCTTAACACACATTTGGTGGAACTTGAAAAATACACTGCATATATAAAATTTAACTTTTTTCCCCGTTTTTATAATAAAAATAAAAATTTTACATAATCATTCTGAGTTGACTTAATTTTTTTTTTTCAATGGTATTTTGTCATGTCTGCATTAATGTAATTCTTTAAATAGCACGTAAAATAATAGTGGGGTTTAAAAATATTTTTTCTCCCTCCCAAACATTACAACTCCCCATCATTTAAAAATGTTGGGAGAGAGATTCCCCACCTTGGAAAAATTGAATTTCAAGCCCTGATGAATATTATTTGGTGTTATATTACTAAAATTACAGAAGTTAATTATTTTAAATGTAATATAAGTTACCATGGAATGATCCTACACTTTGATTGGATGTTTTATAATACTAAGTGTATGTCTGGTCTAGATTGTTTTTTATTGTCAGTGTAGTATTTTTTCTACTTCATTAATTGTTAAAAGGCGTTAAATAAAAACCATACATCAGTAAAGATGTTTTAATAAGCTGTTTACATGTTTCAGGTTTACTGAATACTTTATCAAGACAAATGAGAATATGCTATAGTTGCACAATCTATAATGCAATGATTTGAAATGCTATCATTCATGCTTTTCACATTCTCTCTAATTACTCATATAATTTTATTTTATTTTTACTTTGATGCTTATTTCCATACTTGTATTGTACCCATGTCACTCAACCCATAATTTTGGTAAATTAAATGATGCTGTATTGTTACATATTGAATTTCTACGTGTTACAATCTCTATGGCCCCGTGGCAGAATGTACGCGGCGTTGCGATGGACGTCACAGACTTTTTAGGACACCTGTAGAATAAAAACATACAGCAATGCCACGGACGCGCTATAGCGTGTAAATTACAAGAAAAAACGGCAAACTTCGTCGAAAAAGCACGAAATTCATTTAAAGTTCACGAAAAATGGCTAATTTCATTGACAGATCGTTGAAAAAAATGCAATGTTAGTCAAAAGGCCGTGAAAAAACGTGAATTTCGTCGAAAGGCCGTCAAAAAAACATGAGTTTCTTTGAAGGATCGCGGAAAAATGTGAATTTTGCCAAAGGGCTATGGAGAAAACGCCAACTTCGTCGAAAGATCGTAGAAAAAACTGTTAATTTCATCAAAGGATCGCGAAAAAACAGTCAATTTCATCGTCAGATCGCGAAAAAACGGCAAATTTCGTCAGAGGATCGCCAAAAAACAGGAAATCTCGTTGAATGATGTCGAAAAGGCAGCAAATTTCATCGAAGGATCACGGAAAAAACACGAATTTTGTCCAAAGGCCAAAGAAAAATCGTGAAATTCATCAAAGGATCTGGGAAAATGACTAATCTTGTCGACAGATTGCGATAAAAATCCAAATCATCAAAGGGCCGCGGAAAAACTTCATTTTCGTCAAAAGACTGTAAAAAAATAAAACCCATGAGTTTCGTTGAAGGATCGTGGAAAAAATGCGAATTTCATCAAAGAGCCACAGGGAAAACATAAATTTCGTCAAATGGCCGCAGAAAAAATGCTAATTTCGTCAAAGGATCACGGAAAAAGTGCAAATTTCGTCAAAGGGCCACGAAAAAAAAAAAAAAAAAAACGTGAATTTCGCCAAAGGATCACGGGGGGAAAAAAAGAAACGCTAATTTCGTCAAAGGTTCACGAACAAAACGTGAATTTTGTGAAATATTCCCGGAAAAGATGCAGCATTCCTTTAGAAAACAGCAGACACACAAAGTTCTATGCTTATTAATATAGGCATAGTTTTTGATCTGAAACAATATACTGAACTAACTTTTGAAAAATCGGATTAACCCGAACCCAATTCGCAAGAATCTGCACTCAGCCTGAAATCGACTCGAATCAAAAGCAGAGTTAATCCGACCTGCAACAAGAAAAATTACTGCCGAGAGGGGATTTTCTCCCCTCCCCCCTCTGCTGTAACCTTTCAGAATATTTGCTGTGAATTTCAGATTTTTTTTTTTTTTTTTTACTCAGAAAGGCAGATAAATGCTGATGCCTTAATTAATTAGCCCTACAACTACAACAACAGCAAGAATAGATTTATATGATAGATTGCGTATTGCAGACAATTTTTGAAAACATTATTAGTGTTGCAGACACTTGAAGATAGTTCTGCCACTGGGCTCTATGGTTTCTTTTATAATGAAGGGATAGTATAGATTGGAGGAAAAAATATTTTGCTTTCGTTGAAATTTATTTGGATAGCTTTTCTTTTTGATATAATCTTGCTAGAGCTGTGGCTTTTCTATTATACTTTATATTGACGGCTGCCAACTACTATACATTAGGTATAGAAACCACACATTGGCCTGCTTTTACTACACATTACATATTGCTTACTGGAAACTATATATTTTTTTCAGGTTTTTTAATCAGAGACCAGCTGCTGTAGCAACCCAATGTGTTGCAATTGCATGACATCTTTAAATTTCGGAAAAAAAAAAATGTAATTTAATGCTACATCTAGGAAAGATTTATAATATTAGTTTTAGTTTATTTCTTATTAGAAGCAAGAAATCATGTTTACAATATAAATAAAAGGAAAATTACATGATTTTGATGCAATTTTAGAAGAATACCTTTATAAGAAAATTGCGACATACAGTCAATAAAATTCTATTGGTCAAGGTGATTTTGGATAAAAGTGTGGAGAGCCATTATTGCCAAACTTCTCTTTGTTTACTTGTCTAACTCATCAAAAAAAATTAGTTCAGGTGAATACTGTCAAGTTCTGTAATATGTATTGCTGTAGCTTGGACAAAAGCTTTTAATCTGAGCATGTTCCCTGTATGTATATTCAAACACCATGATCAAAGCTTCATGTTCTATTACAGTCAGGGGTGGCAAGGTTTTGGACACAACGGTAAAAAACACGGAAAAATCCATATTTTAAGCTGTACTGTCCAAAACCCTTCCGTCTTAAACTGTTTAAAACTATATTTTGTAGTAAAATTGTATTTTATCAGAACAATAACAATGCTGAAACTTGACAAAAAGATCATAATACAAAAATAACAATTTAGTATTAACAACCTAATTACCCTACGATATACTACCTAACAATAAAAATGAAAAATACATATTTAAAAAAATAACTTCTAGATTTTAAATTAAATATTTGTACTTTCTTTTATTATCCTATAATCTAGAAAAGATAATTTGAAACATTATTTAAAAGAAATTTCTTTGAAACATTTTTTTGCACAGAAATTGAAAGAAAAGCACCAGTGTTAAGCGTTAAGCAAAGCTCCCCCCCCCCCCCCCCTAATACTACATGTGGTATTTTAAAGAATTTCTTATTATTATAAATCAATTTTATATTTTAATAGAAATAGAACTTTTACGTTACACAGATATTGGGAAAGTTTGAACTTTTTTTGTCATTTAGTAAAGAATTAAATGAAATTTTAGTAAAATATATTGCGAGATATTTATATTTATTCATGTTTAATATGTGTACAGTGGTTACATGTGGAATGTTGCCTTTTTTAAGGTTTTGGACAGTAAAACCCTCATGCCCTATCCAAAACCAGTTTTGAGCATCCAAAACTCCAACCCTGATTATAGTACATTTATTTATATTTTAAAGAAATTCGGAAAATATTTTGGTACTTCTCCATTATCCCGTCGACCACTTTCCATCAAAAAAAAAAAAAAAAAAACTATCGCCAAACTACAAGAATATAACGCCAAAAATACATGATTGTGGTGCACATTCACTTGATGTCAGATGTGTTACATGTGCTTATTATCTCATCAAGGGATTTTTAATTCGACGTATATTGTATTTTTAATGATGTTTTACTGATATTTTAGTTATTTCATTTATTAAAATAAAAATTATGTCTTCGACACCATGATATTAAAAGAGAAAAGGCATTGAAAAAAATTTGCGATGCATAGTTGCGTACAATAGATCAATTTCAACAGACTTCACAAACATTTATCCAGCAGTCGAGAGGGATAATTAACAAAAATAGTGTAAATAAATATCGAAGGTTATGTTTGTTTCTGTTTTCATTAATATACTGTAAATTTTATTGTTTAAAGTTACTGATAAATGATACTTAGTAAATGGCACTTTTCCTAATTTCTTTGTCTCCCCTTTTTTTTTTTTTTTTTTGAGATTCCAATGGCAACATTCTTCCATTTGTTTATTGGGCACTACAGTTTGGCGAATAATTTGGCAATAGTTTTCTTATGGAAAGTGGTCAACGAGATAATGGAGGAGTACCACTATTTCATACAGATCAATAATATTAAAATATTCCTCTTTTTTATAATACAGTTAACTCTGTGAAATCCTCCAATGTCTATTATCCATCCACACTACATGTTGAAATGTAAACAGTGAAAATTGCAGTTAACAGTTAAGCTCATACAATAAAGTTAAATGTGGTGTTTTTTTCAGGAATTATCAATTTTCCAATGAAATAAATGGTGATTTAAGGAAATTCGTATGCTTTTTCCCTGCATTCGAAAATAATAATTTGAGCTAGGTTCAAAGGACAACCAAATTGAGATAGAAATTTTTATTTTAAATGGGCATCAATGTTTGTTTGGTTATACGTAACACAAACGTACACTTCTCTCAAATGTCGTTGAAACTGTAATGTTAACTGATTTTATCTTAACATTCTGTTTACTTCACAATACAGGTAAATATTTCTTTCGATAAAATTTCCATGAGTGTATTTCTACCTACTTTTGCATGCCACATGTGATTCTTCTAGCAAGTAATTTTCATTGATACTGAAAGCAGCGAAATTCAAGATATTGATGGCTTTCATAATAGAGATGCAAAAGCAAAATCCAGTGAGCTTTTGAATTATGCAATGGATGCTATTCCTGCATTTTTAACAAAATTTGGTTCAATAGCTTGCTTGTGAAGATGAGCCAACTATAACTCAATAAACAACTGATGATGAAATTATAGTTATTGTTTTAAACCACACTGAAACTGACATTGATTCTAGCACTAAGATAACTTATGTACAGGGTTTAGAACTGGGATATAAATATTTAAATTTCCTTGAGCAACAAAATTTTATCTCGGAGCACGAAGTAATGAGTGTTCATAGACTACAGATAAAAAAAAATATTGACAACAAACCAAAACTTAAACTACCTTTGTGTCAATGAAAAAAAAAAAAAAATGAATAATCAGTAAAATTTGTATTGTATATAATTTAATTTTATTTTCTTTATATTAACTTAGTTATTGAATATATTAAACCAGTTTTGCATAATACTTTCCTTCTCCATTGTAATTTTTGCATAATGTTTCAGAAAATGAATTAATTAAATTTCCATTGTATATAATTTAATTTTCCTTTATATTAACCTAGTTATTAAATATATTAAACTAATTTTGCATTATATTTTCCTTTTTTATTGCATTTTTTGTGTAATTGTTCCTACTTTATAAAGTAAAATGTAAACAAAAGAGATGATCTATAATCTGCAAATCCATCTGTCCCTAAGTGTGTGGATTTCACAGAGTCGACTGTAATTTTACTAAATGTGGAAGTTAGTCATATGACTATTCTTTAAATTATATATTTTTAAAGAGAAGGCAAACTAAAAATCATAAATCAATCTATTCAAACAAACAAACAACAACAACAACTAAAAGCTATTGGTTCACCATTTTGGATAGCAGACAATATCCCGTAATTTAACTTTTTCTGTCCTTTGTTTTCCACAAAAAAAATGACCTTCTTTACAGGAACAGAAACTTTGTTAAAAGTTAGAAAATAATATCTCAAAAACTATTTAAAATTCTGAGAGCTTATAGAACATCCTCGTGTCCACGCAGATAACTGGTGTTAATTTCATCGTGCTGCACTTCATATTCTAGATGGAGTACTTATGAAATAGAAACAAAGAGTTCAATTTTAATATAATAGATATTCTTGCCTTGTTGTGTTCCTCATTTCCTTTTTCAACATGTCTAAATTTCCCATTATAAATTTTATTATGATTTAAAATGTGGGTACCGATGTCACAGATGCATCTGGGTTTCTTTTTGTCGCCAAAATGGTGATCTGGCATAGCAACTTGGTGATTTTGGCCGGCAGACCTGATCGTGTGTATTTTAATCACAACCCTCTGGTATTAATAACAGAGTCAATTGTATTCTTGTGTGTGTTTTATAGTACATTCTGCAATGTGTAGGTTTTGTAATAAATTAAACATTTTGTGTGTGTGTGTTTATAATAAAAATTGCATTTGTTTATAATAAAATAAATATGTTTATTTTATAATAAATTGTGTAATTTATAATAAACAAAGTTGCTTCATAATAAAATAAAACTAACATGCTATTTTCGCAGGCTAGTTCTAACATGTATTCAAAAATGAATTTTATAATAATTTTAAAATAAAAATCACATCAACCCCAGTGTATCTGCGGCATCTGTTCCATAATGTGTATTGTGCAGGGCTTTGTATATACTGCGTAAAGCATTTTAAGTAAAAATATTCAATTGATATTGTGGTCTTTAGCGATGTCTATGAATACAACACCAGTTTTTTGTCTGTTAAGGATACCTTCATGAACAAGTTCAGTCACCCTCAAAAGCTGGTGCTGTGTCGAGAGATATTAATTGAATTGGCAGTGATGAACTCTTTCAGATGGTTTGAGAGTATGTATTCATAAATTTTTGAAAGACATGAAAGAAGAGAAATAGGTCTGAAGCTGGATGGAGCATGTCTGTCCTGCCCAGGTTTTGGGATTGGTACAATCAACGCCTTCTTCCAGCAGTCAAGAAACATGCAGAGATTAAGCATAGTATTTATAAGGATAGTTAGGAAAAATATATAATTTAAAGAAAGGTACATTAACATATTAGTAAGAATGCAATCGAGGCAGGAGATTTATTCTTTTTAAGATTCCCAGTATAAGTTATAACTTCAGATGGGGTTGCAGGATTGATTGTCTTAAAATAAAGTTATTGATTGGGATGAAAGTGAGTCACTTTTTATATCTTCTAAGAAGACGACGTTCTGGTTTTTGAAAATATTATGATGAACCTTGTACATTAGGGTGGGGCGAAAAAAACTATTTTTTTATAATCAATTTCTAATAGCGTGGAAAACTTGCGCAATGGCATCCTAATAACGGGAAAAATAATTTTAAAAAATGTAAGTTTGTTTTGAAATCGCGCAAGAGCCCTAAAGTTTAGAAAAAAATGAAAAAGTATGAAATTTTAAAAAAAGTATAATTTAAAAAAAAATAGTTTACTTTATTTCTATTAGTGTAAAAAACACTATTTGTAGTTACCTAAATGCGTGAAAATTACTTTTGGACATATTGCAATTCATTTGAGTTCGCGCAGAAAGCCTTAAAATGCCATTTATGTCTATAAAAGCCTCATATTGCAGCTCTTCGCCCATTTCATTATTTTTCCCTTTATGCTTTAATGACCCAGGACTCACCACATGGAGGTGGCTGCAAGTCGAGTCCCACCCACATCCTACCCAACCAACCAACCAATTTGGATGTGGTTACTTACACTGAAGTCCCTTTAAATTCTGACTTCGTATCAAATTTTGGCATCAAAAACCTTGATCTTAAAGTTGTTCTAATAACACCTTCTCGGTTTTCATGCCCACAATCTTTTCCAGTGGCCTCTGTAACAAGTTTCACAGTTCTCTCTACCGAGTGAGTGTGGCATAGAAATTTCAAACACTCAAATTCTGGCAGGACTTTGTCTTTCAATAAAGTTGAAATGTGTTCTGATGCCATATTTGACAACATTGGAGGTGGTGTCAGCTTACATTTTGTCCAATCAATAAGTTCAGTATAGTCTGTGGCTTGAAAATTAATTAAAGGAAGCTTGAAGGCTCTAACGTGACCTACTACTGGAGGTCCATTTCTGGCTTTCAGTATCCTCCTGTAGCCTAATTCTCGAATGTGTTGTCCAATGACATCGCGAACATCGTATTCTCTGGATGGCAGAAGAACAAGTTTCTCTGAATGACAGGATCGATGATTTTTATAATGTTGTCCAGGAAGTGTCTTGTTGTTTGTATGACCTTCAGTATGTGCTTCGGATTGTCTTTCACAGTGTAATGCATCTTAATATCAAACCAAACAGGAGCGTACGTCTTTAGAATGTAATTTACAAGTGTCTTCATTTCGATTGTCGGACTAATTTGGGAAACATAAAGTCTTAATACCCGGTTAGCACAGGTTAGCCATCGGGAATGGCTGAGGGGTCCGGGATCTTCAACAGCTAATTCTGGATTACAGAGTCCAATGATGACTGCACGAACAATATCTAGAAGATACTGCTGATCTTACTTTTGTCAATCACTCGTGACATATCTGAATCAGAGATCATTCTAAGATCATGCAGGACACCAGAAGCTATCGCTGATGTGGCCTTGTCAGAAACACCGTACCTATAGCTTAATACGGAAGTATACAACAACTTTAAACGCTTTTGGGAAGTAGAAGGCAATACGAAACTCATGTCACTGCCTGTTCTTATGGAAGTGTTTTCATTAACTTTACTCTTACTTATGCCAGGACTGACGGGGTCAAAAGTAATAGATTGTTGCATCGAAAGATGCTCTCTATTTTCTTCTCTTTTAATCAGTTTAGTTGTCTCCTTTCTATCTAAATTACCAATAAACAGCATCCTGGTTGTTCTCTGATCGTGCATAGACCTCAATTCAATGTCAGGATTTTTTTTTTGCTTTTTCACAATTGCATTTTACAGCCACTGGACAGGGACATGGACAGTTATTGTCAATTGGTTTATTCCCACGTGTACAAGAAAATGCCATAGTACATTTAAAAGCTGCAATATCGAAAAGTTTTGTCTTAGCGTTGGTTATAAACACATCTAACCTTTTCTTATCAAAATATTTTTCATGGTTTCTGTTGTATGATTTTTTTAACCCAATATAAGCATTAAATTAGGAGGTGATCATTTGCACAACACGAGTGTGTATGACCATTGGAATTGAGGGTCTTCTATAAATATTAACTAATTGAGTTGCAACTAACTCGGCAACAGGTGAAAAACCTAACCCCTTCTTATTATTAGGATTAAATAACAATGCACGTTTATACTTCTTTTCTAAGCAACAAAGTAGCATATCCTCGTATGTCGGCAGTGATGTTCCACTCAATTCTTTGGGTGAGCCGAATAAAGGACACGTGACAGACTGCCTTGTAACAAGCACATTTTTTGGACTCGCCCTGTCAAAAGTACTATGAAAATCACTTTCATACAATCACAATATAAAGTATTGCACGACACACTAGCAAAGCAGTAACGTTTTGCAGACTATAGTCAGGTAACTCTGAAAAGGCGGGCAGTGCACGCGCTGTTCGAGGGTTAGTCCACCCGACGCTAGCCGGTGGAGAGTAAGGTTCGAGCCGAGAAAGGGAAAAAACTCTGTCTCAAGGTCACTTTCAGTTTGTGCGGAACATACAGTAGGTTCGTAAAACCTTAAAACGGATGTTTAATGGTATATTTTTTTAGCTTTATGTCCGTTTGCGAGTTTTTGAAATAATGAAACTTTTGCTAAACAAATGGTATTTTAAAGCTTTTTGCGCGAATTCAAATGAACGGCAATGTGTCCAAAACTATTTTTCACACATTTAGGTAACTACAAAGAGTAGTATTTATATTATTAGAAACAAAATAAACTATTAAAAAATTTTATAAGTTTTTCAAAATTGCAGATATTTTTTCTTATTTTCCCAATTTTTAAGTCTCCTGCGCAATTTCAAAACCAATTTATATATGTTTTTATTATTTTTCCTGTTATTAGGATGCCAATGCGCAAATTTTCCGCACTATTAAAAATTGATTATAAAGAAATAATTTTTTTCGCCCCACCCTATTGTACATAGCCAACATGAATCATTCCACTCATGATCCATCATGTGACAGAGCATTTTTATTCATCAAAGATCATTCCAGCAGACATAGAAAAAAAGTTTTGCACAATCATCCCATTCATTAAAACAGCCTTTCATGTAGATTATAAGACACTTGCTGTTATTACAAGAATCTAGTTATGGAATTTCATAGGAATTTTACTCTCACCACAGAGTGTATCAAAATTGAGTTCAACTAGGAAAGATGAAAATGCATAGCAATAGTAATAGATTTGAATTATTTTGTGTGACATACAATATTTGTCTTTTTCTACTAGGAACATGATTCTGTAACATAATATGAATTATCTTTCATTCGACATCATTCAGTGCATTTTGATGACTGTGTATCCATCCATCCCTATCTTGTTTTTTGTACTATATTTAAAATATTAAGTATCATTGAAAACAAAATTGATTTAAAGGGTTTACTTCTATTTGTAATCTTTGTATCATTGTTATTGTGTTCCCTATTAAAAAGATAATGATTTTTTTTTTTTTTTTCCTTACAGGACAGAGCTCTCAATTTATTTTTTGTAATTGTTACTGTTCTCATATTTATGGTAAGTCAAAATTTCCATTTTCAAAAAGATTCTTTTGCTTTTGTAATAAAATCCCAGCTGTCCTTTTTTATTTATTTTAATTTTCATCTTGCTTCATTCTAAATATTAATGATTTCATTTGATTTCCAGATAAGTTTATCCTTTGCGATATGGGTACTCCCTTTTTATACAGGCCCTTTTTAAAATGGCATTAGAGCTATTTGCTTAAAGCTGTTCTCAAATTCAAACTGGCTACTTTATGACATATTTTTTAATTCATTTTTGTTCAGAAATGCATGAAATTGGCAGGCAAAAACTTTCTAATTGAAAGACATCTTCAATTTTTTTGGTAAAGGTAGAAAATCTCTCAGAAAATACTATCAAAGGTGGTATTTTTAACGCCGCAACATGAGAAAGGAGAAAAACATGACGACGAATCACTTATAACTCAATAAGTAATTTATTTATCAAAAAATGAAAAACTCCGATTCCAAATTACTTCCATAATCAGGCCTGCCAATTTTACGCCTTTGCATTTCAAAATGTGTCAGAAAGTTTAGCATTGTTGAGCTGGTCCTTTGAGAGCCCCCTTATGAAAGTGAAAACTGTTGTAAAATGATATTAACAGCCCTATAAACTAGGGATGCAATGAATAGTGATTTTGGCCAAATGCAGAATATTCAGCCCACTCAGTAAACTGAATACCAAATGTTCTAAATGTGGTAACTGCCAATAGTGATTGAGAAAGAATTGGATATTCAAAACGATTAGAACTTTGACATTTTAGCTTGAAAAAATGGGTTTAATAGATATTGAGGGATTTTTTTCCCTTTTTTTTAAAATATAAATCAAGTTACCTGAAAAAATTTTGTTGAATGGTTGTCTGAGAGGGATATATTTTTATTCCTTTTATCATTTTCCTTATCTCATTTCTAAAAAAGAAGTATCGAGATATTTAATATATATTAAATGGCAAAATCAGCAAGAAAAACTTCCCTGCTCCTTTTGATTTGGTAAGGAAGTTTTTAAATGAACCAGAGAGCATGTATCTTTAATGGGCGATCATATTCAGAGGTTGTAAACATGCAGGGTGTTCATACATCTTGGAACAAACTTTTTGCGTAGATAATGTGGTCAAGGCAAACATTTTTTGAGCAAGAAACATTATCTCAATTCATGTATTCCATCAAAAATAATACATTCAATCAAAAACACAAGGTGTGTCACTGCAAGCTGAAACTGAATTTTTATTCACAACTTTAACAACAATGAAGATATTTTAGCAAGAGTTGCATTGTATTAAATTTGCTTGTAGCAATTATGATGATGATATTGAAAGTGGCTGAATTTTGGCCAGTATAACTAGTATTGTTAGCGTCACTCGAAATAAAAGAATATCTAGCTCAGTGTTGTTTAGATATGAATGGTGGCAATTTCCAGTACTTCTCGTGATTCACAGAAATCAAAGTAATTATTTTGAAAATATAGTTACAATATCCTCAATATTATTAAAGTAACAAACAAAAATTCGAATTTGACCTGGAGTGAGATGCACTTTATTTTGGATTGAATAAGTGTGTTGTGATCCTGGTTTTCTGGACAAAAATTGTCTGTGTTGATGTCTATTATCACCTGTGAAAGTTTTTTTCTGTTTTGTTTAGAAACATGATGTTTGCTTAAAAGCAAGAAACAGATTATTTACTGGACAATATTCGGGAACTTGCATTTATTTGTACATCAATTCCTATGAAGGTCATCATTAATGGTTAATTTTATTAAGTGACACTTTTCAAACAGCAAATAAATAATGTAAAAGCATTCTGTTTCATTGAAATACAATTCTATTTCTAATTATTTTGAATACATTTCTTAATTGACAGTTAAAAGTAGAAATTGTGGGTTTTTTAAAATATTAAAAAAAAAGTTTTCAAGTATTCGGTTTGGCTGAATATTTTGGTATTCGGCTAAACCAAGGATTCAGCAGATTAAATTGTTTGATATTCGGCCTAACCGAATATTCGATAATATGGCTGAATACTGAATAGATACCGAATATTTTTTAATGTGGCTGAATACCAAATAGATATCAAATATTCGGTAATATGGACGAATACCGAATAGATACCGAATATTTGGTGCATCCCTACTATAAACCAAACTATTGAACTGTTTACGTGTAGTGGAACTTCTATTTAACAAATCTCGCGGTTCTTCCAAAAAAATCATAATATAAAAAATTCAGTCAATAGGAATTTAATCCTATATCTGTTTTCAAGGTAGATCGTTTTAGCTCTGTTTTAACTACTACATTTTAAAGCGGTCATAGGGGTTGATTTATTTTTTTCATTCAATTTAAAAGAGAGCTTACATTTCAAAATTGCATTTTTCGAACTTCACAGAATCTGCACACATGTAATCTATATTTTCAAAGTAGAAAAATAAAATTTACTTAAAAAAAAAAAAAAGAGAATTTCTTTTACAAAAGATTCACATTTTATAAGTGTTTAAAGGCCATATTTTGGGAACACTTTATAGGAATTTCAACCTCAATCGATTTAAAAAAAAAATAATTTCTCTTTAAGATGAATTTTTAGGAGCTATTGCCTCTCTCATTTGAGATTTCTTTGATCCAGTTAAAATGCGAAATAAATTCACAAATGTTCTAAATGTGGTAACTGCCAATAGTGATTGAGAAAGAATTGGATGTTCAAAACGATTAGAACTTTGACATTTTAGCTTGAAAAAATGGGTTTAATAGATATTAAGGGATTTTTTTCATTTAAAAAAAAAAAAAAAATTGAAAATCAGGTTACCAGAAAAATTTTTGTTGAATGGTTGTCTGAGAGGGATATATTTTTATTCCTTTTATCATTTTCTTTATCTCATTTCTAAAAAAGAAGTATCAAGATATTTATAGTAACTCTGTCTTTTCGTGTCAAGTAAAATGATTTCCTTTTCACATTCAGTTGCTGAATTATTATTTTCGTTACTTTTCTGTTATATCAACACCATTGCTGCCAAGCGTTAATAGTCGACGCCAAAAGAATCAAATTTAATTTAAAAAATTGTAGGTGCAAAAGTGATTATTCAAAAAATACATTTAAAAATTACAGACTTTCACGAGCTATTTTATTATATCAATATAAATATATGCTTAAAATAAAAGAACACATAAATGTTATACAATAAAATAAAATTCAATTTAATTTTAATAAAGATGTTGTCACATGAACTTTGTTAATAATGACAAACAGTACAGCACTGTCTTTTATTATGCCCTTTTGCAGTACCCCATTGTTGCATCTTATTTGCATAAATATCAGAAGTATGTAATATCTATAATCTCTCAACAGATTGGGCATGACATCCAGTGTTTGGGTCAACAAAATTATATTTGCGTGATTTACTTTGAAATGTTTTTAGATTGTATTTTGAAAAAAAAAAAACTGTATAATTTCATAGCTCTGAAACAATGTTATTGCAGCTTCCTCAACATCAGATGACTGCCAAATAATAAAATCCATCTCAGCGTCAGCAAAAAAATGTAAGCCATAATTTAATAAAAAGTATTTTTGATTAAAAAAAATAGCAAATTATGATGTTTTGCATGATTACGAAATTATGATTACAGTATGGAACCAGTTATCCGGAATGGCTATGTCCAGATGTATACTGGATAACTGGTTGCTCATAGACTAATCACCCATTATGCAGACATTTATAATATATTTGGCTCTGACTTCGTTTGTGAATCAAAGAATAATCAGAATATGAAAGGAGGACAATTGTAAAGGAATCCCTTTCAATAAATTAAATAATTCCATATAAAAATTAAAATCTGATCTTATTTAAGTGCTTCAAATCCTGATATTCTTTTCTTTTTAGATTTCCCAGTCCATCTGTCTCTTCACCTTTAACATATTTTTTTCAAAAAGCAAGTACAAAATAAATACATTTTTTGAAAGCTTTACAATTTTGACAAACAATGAATCCACTTAGTAAGCATGCAACAAAGTTGAAAATAAACTAAACTGAACTGTTGCAAGTCTGAAGGAGCAATGTAGCAAAACCTTTTTTTGAAACTAGTTTTTTACTGCTGTTATTTTGCCTTTTCTTCTAAGAACTTCATTTCCAGTCTCAATGCCATTTAATCTCCTGCCATCTGCTGAGAAAAATAAGAAATGCGATGCATGTCAAGCATTTTTGAGGAACAGTTACCGCTGTTTTCTCCATTTAGGTTGATAAGCAGCATATTTTCTATGTTATTTCTTCAGATTGGCAACAGTCCTGCTTTGCTTATTTGTCCATGTTGTAGATTAAGCGCTACAAATCAAAAATATCGCCAAAGCACATTAGATTAATGTATAATATATATATGATCAATGAATATACCACATTCGAGTGAAACAATAAATCCTAAATAAAAAATACTACATCACTAATTAAAAAAAAAAAAATGCAGTGTTGAAAATTTTAAAATAATTGGTGATTTTTTCTGGAAAGATTCTGCAGTTGGTGATCGAACATACTATTCCGGTAAACTGGTTTTTCAGTTAACTGGTTTCTGGATAAACAGTTCTATACTGTATATAATTTAATTTAAAAAGAAAAAAATTATTTACATTCAGTAAATAGCGAGTCACAATGTTTGACATGGTTTGTAATACAAATCCTTTGCATGGTCAGGGTTGAAATTAATGATGCATTAGCATACATTTTGGCGTGATGTTGGTCTAACAGAAAAATACTTTATTTTCTCTTACAAAGCATTCTAAGCAGTTAAACAGGTTTTTGTCCATGAATGTTAAAAGATGACATTATGGATATCTACTTTGCATAGCACTATAGTATTTTATAAAGTGTGTCATAAGAACACATATAGAATGTGATGGTGATTACCTATTGCACACTCCTATAAATTTCAATTCTGTTTTATCGAATTGACTGATTAAGATACTAAAAAAATAAGACCCAATTGAGATTTCTTATAAATCTGTAGTGAATGAAGGATGGTTTTATAGCAAATCAAAGAATTATTGTTTATTGTCCATAGTAAAATGTTTCTTTTTCATCTCTCTTAGGTCACTTTGATCTCTGCTTTTGCTGCTCATTGGCCACCCAGGGGCGTAAATGTGTACTTCGCTATTTGCATATCTCTAATAGGTCTCAGCCACGTTGTTTTAGTAAGTAGAGCTTTCTTTGTTTGAGCCTGATTTTTTAATAAATAAAATTTTACCATATGTAATTTTATTTTATTGTTTTTCTATAAAGTATAAGATGGGAAGCATTCTCATTGACATCATGTTAATGACACTTTTAAGCTAAAACATGTCCTCAATATCAAGAGTGGATAGCTATCAGTCCAAAGTATACTTTTCTCTCTGTAAATAAACGATGAATACTATACACTCAATATTCTATAGTAAGTCTCTTGTAATTCACCACAGTAATACATATAGTTTGAATGTTATGATGTAATAGTATGTTTGAAATAGTGAAACATTGTTAAAATAAACTGCAAAAGATTTTTTCCCATAGACCATAATGTAACGGAAATCATGTGAGTGCAACTGTAAATGAACTATAAATGTTACTCATGTTGTTATTTTCAATATCGAATATGACATAGTAAACCTCAATGACACAATTGCATGGCAATCCGAGTATATTAACACGAGTTAGAGCACGGACAGACAGACAAACCGAATTCATAAACCCTTTTGAACTATGTTGGAAAGTGTTAAAAAAAGGGTAAAGGTTTTGGGACATTTCTTTGAAACAGGATGTGGTGAAATATTTTCAAGATTATGGACCTGTAAAAAATGAACTGTTCATTAACGGTCCAATATGAGAATTCATTTAAAAATGGATAAGCAATGCCAATGCAAAGTGAAAAATGGTGACATCTTAAAGGAATGGGGTTGGATAGCTCCAAAGAGGCATTTGTCATGGCACTCAGATTTATGGGTCAAAAGAGTGAACAGTGATTCAATGGGGAAAAAAGAGAACATTATGTTGTACTGCAGATTCCTGCAAATTCACAGCTCTAAAATCTGCCCATCATTTCCGATGTAAACAATGAAACTTTAATTTTTCACCGTATATCTTAAATTATAAGTTTTTTAAATTTTTATATCATTTTGTACATATTTTGTATGTAATTCTGGTCAATAAATAGGATAGAACTCATGTTTTCTCATGAAAGAAGTATAACTTTATTTCTGAAAAATATCAAGATAGTGCTGATATTACTGGCGATCGCAATCTTTTTACAAAATACATTTATGTATTAATCAAGCTTTTTTTGGTTATTAAGTATGGCTAAACATGAAACAAAACTTTGTTATTTTAAGATTTTGAAGTGAATTATTAGTGTACATTTATGAGGCAAGTTTCACGAAATAACTCCAGAAAAAATTATCTCATCATTATGCCTATTTAGTTATGCCTTATTAATTATTTACTTGACCTTTACTTTTAATATTTTAAAATTTTCTTAATTTTTGTTATTTTACTTTATTGTAAGCATTCATTATAATTTCGAGTGCTTTTTAAATTCAAATTACTGTTTAAAAATGTAAATAAAACAGTGACTAGAAATCCACAAAATTCTAAAATCTGCACAACCTCTGGTTTTAAGTGATGCAGTTTTAAAGGAGTCTACTGTATTTTGTATTGGCTCATTTTCTGTCCCAATAAAGAGTTCCCAGACTTCTATCGTTATTTGAGTTAAATTTATCTTTTAGATGACAGATTTGTTTAATAGCCGCACCTCTCTAGGTTCCTTAAAACTGAGCAGACATCGTATGAGTATCTTTTGTCTTATCCATTATGGGCTGAAAGTTGCAGTGTTTGGTAACAGATCATTTTTATCAGTTTGGGTGATTGTGGTTGATAGGAAGGTACTTACGTATTATCCATGCCAGGTCAGATACAACTGCGCCAAGTATGCCAATATTACTAATTCTAATTGCAGTAACCCTTATTTTTTTTCCCCTGCTAAATGGTAACCGCATATAACTGGTGACATGGTGACTGATGACTCGTGTTTGTGACATATGTTTTAAATTATTTTCTTTCTATGTTACTTCATATTCTTATTTTTTTTTATTGATTTGTGATGTTTGTTTTAACTTATTTTATTCATACATTATTTTACAGCCTGTATTTGTAAGTATGCATTTGTAAAGGATTTACTACGAGCGGAAGCAGAAGCTATTGTTTATTTACAAAATGCCACCTTAAATCCTTTTATCACGTAGTAGTTATTTTTATGTTAAAATGTCACTACATTACTGTTTTTTTTATTATATTGGTACCTTTCACTACTATAAACTGCCAACCTGATGCTATGCATTTAGTAAATGGGCATTAAATTAATAATGTGTAATAAATTTGTTTTAGCATTAATGTTATATTATTTACCATTTCTTATATTATTTATTATTCATTCTCATTTATTTTATTATTTATCCTTTATTAATTTTACTAAATTAGTGTTATTTACCATTTTTAACAATGTTATGTATTTAATAAGCATATGTCAAATTACTGTTTTGAGTGTGAGTTGCTAAGATAAATAATGGCAATTAGGAACCATTTTTGGCGATCTATCTTTCGGCCCCATAAGTACTGATAGGAAAGTAAAGAAGTACTGGTAAAAATGACATATTTTTAGTAGTTGTATGGATATGCTAACAATGTGTCCATTGTTAATAACATTTGAGGGGAAAAAAAAGAAATTTAAAATAATTTATATATATATTTGTTTGTTCCATTATTTTTTCAAATTTTATTGACAATGGATAGGTTGTTAGCATTTCTCACTCAACTGCTAAACAGATGTCATTTTTATCTTGCAAATTTTTCTCTGTCTCTTATCATGAACGTGTTACAATCTAAAGTCATAAAAAATTCAGAAGGTTCTGATCTGTTTGGCAAAATAGGATTCCCAACTAACTAAGCAAAATAGATAATGTGTTTGTTTGACAACAAACTAGCTTGTTGCATGTCTGCTCAACTTAAAGTAGGCTAAACTTTGAGTTAAATTGCTTGTAATTTCCATGTAGTTATAATATATCCTATTATGTGTAGGAAATAATACATTATAAATTACTAGCTTTGCTCAGTGAAAATTGTTACTTTCTGCCTACACGCAGTTGAGAAGTATATCTTTAATTGGGTGTGTGAATTTATGGATGGCTCCCCATTCTAAATTATTTGGAGCCCATTCAGACATTGAGCATGAAGCTTTATGTTTTTAATGGAGATGGTGACAGTATTTTCTGACAGCATTGTGACTATTGCATTCCACATAGTTAGCAGATTGTAAAGCAAATCCCCACCATCACAAGACGTTAGAGTCATTATGTCTGCAAAGGGGTTCAGCTCAAGCAAGATAAATGAGATTAACTTTCCTCGCTTATTAATGTTCAAAATCAGTCTTACTCATTTCTTCCAATCATCCTGAAATAGCTTTTCAAATTATTTTTAGTACTTGTCATCATGAAAATATTTTCATATGCAGCTGCCAAGTAAAAAGTTACTTTGTGCAAAACAAATCTTTTTAGAAAATTATTAATACGTACAGAATAGAATCCAAGCATGGATCCGAGGGGGAAGTCATGGAGGTTATGACACCCTCTAAATAAAGAACATTTCTGTAGAACAATACATTTCTGAAAATAATGTATTAAGTGTTTTCTTTATTTTCCCACTTAAAAGTGCTAATTTTTCTGATGCATTCATGGTGTTATTTTTATACAGGAATGCATGAAAATTGCAGATAGTATTGTTTAAGTGCCAAAAAATCATAGACGATATAATGCATTTCACAGAATTAAAAATCATCCAAGATCTGAATATTTATATAACTAGCTATAGTACGAACGCACCTCGTTTGTCACATTTGGCGTATAATTTCCAACTTGTTTATTTTCCTGTTGAATCCCAAAAATTGGTTTAAAATGTGAACTTTCTGCAAGATTCTTTGCCTTTATAAGAAAATGGTTAACTCTGATTTCTTAGTGTCTGAGTAAAACCTGCAAATTTTATACATTTACAAATATGATTGCAAATTTTATGTATTTATAAATTATATTGAATTCAGGTATGTCAGAAAATAACCACTTTCGATTTAAGATATAAAAATTTATAATGAAGACATGCGACCCCCCCCCACCTCTTCCTAAATAGAGAGGAATGACCCCCTCTAAATGGAGAACTGGATCTGCCTCCAATAGAGCTTTTTATCAGGATAGTGGGAGATCAGAGGAACACCCATTTCATCTGATTTGTTGAATATAGGTAGGTGGCTGTGCTGTTTCTGATTTCAAATCCATTATCAGACTAACCAGATCCTACCAAGATCAGTGATGAATCGGAGTTTGTAAGAGGGCAGTTTATAGGAATCTCTTGGAAGCAACCATTCTGCATAAAAATCAAAATGCCCAATATCTAAATTTGCCTATTTCAAATCATAGAAGTTAGCAAAAAGTCATGTCATGCACGTGGCAATATATTAGGCAATGCACATGTCAAATTGGCACTGCATGACACTTTTTTTCTGGAAAGATTCTGAAGTCAGCTGATTGGAAATTGGTTTCTGGATAGATGGTTCCCCTGAACTGTGTATATAATTCTTGGGAAAAACTATGTTGTGTTTTTCAAAGACAGAAATTAATGTCTCATAAATAGCTGAATTTAATTAATTCAACAAAGTTTAAAAGAACTACAAACAACAAAAAAAAAAGATCTACCTTCTCTTTCTGTTGATGCTATTTGCAGAGTTTTCCTTCAGGTTTAAAAAAGGGCAGGGTGCTGCTTGTGAGAAAAGGGCACTCTTTTTATTCTTAAGGGCATTTTTTGGATTCTTGAATGCACTTTTTTTAATTGTTATTTAATTGTTAAAGGTATTCTTTTGGTTTTTAGAGCCACTTTTGATATTTAAAAGTCAGGGCACTCTTTTCAAGACAACATTGAGTCAATTTTTACTATGAAAGCAAATTTTTTAATGCAAAAAGAGAAAGGGCATTTTTTTTTTTACTGAGGGGCAAGAAGGGTGCTAATTATTTTTATGATGGGCAAGAAAGATGCTGTTTTGTAAACCAAAGGGCAGGCAGGGTGCAGCACCCTTCCAAAACTGTCTGGGAGAAACTCTGCTATTTGTATAAAGAAATAATGAGATTTCAAAACTTATTCAGTAAGATAATAGAAGTAGCATTTAAACAGGGTACAAATGACAGTAAAAATGAATGAACACTCGAAAGATGAAGTTTGTATTCTGTTTAAATGGCATTTCTATTATCTTATTTAATAAGTTTTGAAATCTAATTTTTTTTTTATATAAATGGCATCAACAGAAATAAAGTTTGATTTGGATGGATTATTATTTGTTTTTTGCTAAAGACCTCCATAATTTAGATGCTTTGATTTATTTATATTTTTTCATTTCAGATATATTGGTATCGCCAAGGTGATCTCGATCCTAAGTTTAGAGTGATGATTTACTACAATGCCTTTACTATTATACTTTTAAGCGCCTGTGCTCTTTCGTACTTTTTTGTAGATCGGAAATTCACTGTTTGAGTGGTAAGTTTCTTTTTTCCAGAGTGAATAGAAAATATTACTAACTTTATGGATTATTATTTTTCTTTTTAAAGACACATATTTTCTAAACCTGTTTTAATTTGACTCCTAGAAAAAAGAGGGTGCTGTGAGAGGGACGAGACCCTCTAAGTTTCTAAAAAATAACTTTTGAGTTATAACGGCCCCCGTAATTACAATTACGCCAAGTTGCAGTCAATTTTGCCAAGCTCATGAAATACAAATAGAGCACACATGTATAAAATACGTATAAAAATAAATATTACATTAAATAATATAATATTTTATATTAATAAAAATATATTATAACATTTCTTAATAAATTCCTAACAATTTCTTACAATGTTTCACAAGGATAACAACTTTTTAATGTTACGTCTTACATTATACGCCATATTTCCAAAATTGCTTTTAACCCCTTGGGGACGAGCGACACATATACATGATGCATAAGATGCTCAGAATCTTCGATTATTCTCACCAGTAAATTTATATTGTAAGCTTTGGCTTATGTAATCCTAGAATTTCCGCGATTCAATTATGCGAAAATTTCTGTTTTGAGAAACAGGTGGTAAAAGATTAAAAATTCTGTAAAGGACGCTCGTCGCGAAGGGGTTAATTATTCATCAAAAACATTTTTTTTTCCTTATGTTCTTTCTCCACATAAATTCTGTAAGATAGGATGTTTCTTATTGCACTATTTAGCAGAACCCCCACATTTTTTCAACATGTGTATGAACACCCGTTGTTGGATAAAAAAAAATTGCACTTACACAGTAAAGTGTTACTTATCCCAGTAAAGTGATTGTAATCTACTTTTTCAAGCTCCTATGAATTGTACCTTTTCCAGCCATCTGTCTAGTTCAAAATTTTTTTGCATCAGTGTACTAGCATTTCTATTGGGATTTGAGCGAGAAAGCATTCACCATTTTCCCGGCATATGCTTCCGAAATCCACTGCTGTGGAAGTATCCACCCACTGTTGTTTTTCTGGCATAGAAACAAGCTTTCATCGATCTTGACCAGGGTTTTACAAATTTGAAAAAATCTGGTAGCCAGGTATAAATTCTAGTCGCCAGTAAAAAAAATTAACATCCCCCCCCCCCCTCCCTGTTATTGATTTTTTAAAAGTACAAACGTTTGCTTAGGAATTAAGTCAGAAAAAATAATAACAAACATAGTTTAGAATTATTAGTTACATAGTTTATAATAGTGCATAATAACTAAGTTTTCTAAGGAAACTTATCAAAGTTATATATTTGTGAAAAAAATAATAATAAAGGAAATATTGTAAACTCTGAATTAACAGACATGTTCGGGAAATGCTGATTGCCATATGCTTCAAATTTTCAAATAGTTGAGTGCTACAAAATCTATATCGGATGAGAGGGCATCTATAAAATAGTGAAGCCGGAAAACGATTTTATGCCTATTTAGCCTATCAAAATAAAAAAGTCAAATAATTCTGATTTAATTATTTCAAAATTTGCATTTAATGACATTTGCAATAGTTATGCCAAATTAAAAATAAGTTAATTTTTTCTGTTGTTTGTTTGTTTGTGTGTGTGTGTGAATATAATTTCAAATTTATTTCTTAATATTTTGTAACTTTGCAGCATCTATAATGAGATATCTTACAAGAAATTTAATTAAATGTTGTGATGTTCGCAAACTCGAGGGCTATTAACGTGTAATATTACGAGTTATTACGTAAACGTTTGTTTTCGTAGCTAAAAAGGAAAGAAAAAAATATTTTTTCCCGCGCTGGATTAAATCGAAATCAGCAGCCGGCTGAGGTTTATTTTGATCCAACAATCTACGATAAGAATTTAAAAAAAAAAAAAAAAAAAAAAAAAAACTTTTTGAAGTGCAATCAATGATTTTTTATTTCCATTTACTGCAGATAATAATCCAAACAATGTAATTATAAAATACTATTGAGAAACAACTCTGAACCAGACACTTGTCGCCAAGACAGAGTGACGGCAATGTCCAACGCGTGTGGTGCAAACAGACGCGAGGCGCCAAGCATTTTAAGCCGGGAAAAAATATTTAAAATAATAATACATATTTTTATTAAAATGAATTATTTTTGAAATTTTAATTAAGTTTTATAGATTTACTTCGAATGAATTACTTATAATCACTTATATGTTATTATTCTTTTAAAATGAATGTAATAGATTAAAAGTTTTAATTCTGAACACAAAAATCTGATTTGAAACATACAAAAAAGTAAGCATTTTTTATCATTGCATCCAATTTTTAGAAGCCACATAAGACCATTTGTTATTGAACACCCCCTCTCCTCACATTCTAATCACATGACTAGCCGACTAGAGCGGAAAAGAATGGCGTTTTATGTGCATGAAATGGAAAATGCCTTTTTAACTTCGCTTTAGAGAAAATGTCGTTTGTGCTCATTTTTTAGTTCAATTTTTGTAAAAAATAAATAAATAAATGAAACAAAAAAAGTCAGATTAAAAAAGTTAGTCGCCAGATAAAAAAAGTTGGTCGCCAGTGGCGACCTGGCGACCGCATTTGTCAAGCCCTGATCTTGACTATTTTATTGTCACTGCCAATTTGTGCATTAAATCATTGTACAGTAGGACCCGTATTTAACGAGGAGCTCGGGACACAGAAAAATGCTCGTTAAATCCGGTCGCTCGCAAATCCGAATCCAAGTTAATAACTAGTACGTTTTCATTTACGTACATTAAAAAAAAAAAAAAAAAAAAAAAAAAAATTACCGCAATTTCTGCTTGATTATCTTTTTTGAGAAGTGGAAAAATATTCATCCAAAGTTTATTGTTTGAGTTTACAAAATTTCGTTTCATTTAATTTTCGTCGTAAAGCAATTAATGCACTAAATGTTGCATCGTCAGTATTTTTCATTGCTTCAAAAACTGTTCAAGATTTTGTAATGACTCTGCAACACAGTCACGTGTCAAATACAGTTTCTTCTTCCAAGTCACTATCACTTGCATTTGCCTGTTTCTGGACTTTTACCACTACCACGATCATATCCTCAGTGGAGGGTATGTCTGACGTTAAGACATCGTCATAAACGTTATTGTACTCATCGATGATTAAAACATAATCGTTATATCGATTAGTAAACTGCTCAGTGTTATTTTGTTGGAACCAGACTGAGAGTGGCGCAAGTTATCTTCATCTTCACTTCTGTCAATCCATCCAGCTTTCCTGTAACAGTTTTGGATACAGGATTGAGTCACACTTCTCCAAGCATCTGTCATCAGGTGTCAGAAATTTTAACTTTTTCATTTCTCTCTAACATCATGAGAATGAATTGTTTTCTATAAGAGCATTTGAAGCTGTGAATAACACCTTGGTCGAGAGGCTGTAACACTGACGTTGAGTTAGGTGATAAAAAAAACAAGTTTTTCTTCACAAGAGGAATGGGGAAATTCTAGAGAAACTGTGTTTTCTTTTTTTTTAAAATCATTATTGCCGTAATTAATTCATGCTTCCATAATTATTTCCCTCGTTAAATCCGAGGAAAGTACAAAAATTTGCTCGCTAAAAGAGTATATTTCAATGCATTTATAAACATTATACTAAGCAAAAGACTCAAATTTCCTCGCTAAATCCGGAATCTTGTTAAATGTGGGGTCGCTATAAACGGGCTCAACTGTATTATGTGTAGGGAATATGCTTTTCTCATGTAATTATTCCAATCAACTGTCACATTTACACTCATATGTAGTACACTCAAATGCTGTTTATTACACCATTTTCCATCTTATGCCGCACCTGCAGCACAAGATTGAATATCTTCATGAACAACAATGATGCTGGAATAAATGGCAATTTGTGTCTCATGCTTTCCACAATAGTTTGGGGTTCATGAAGATGTTCCATCATGTGCTGCGGGTGCATCCTCGCCAACTCATGAGAGTAAGGAGTGCCAGGCTGGATATCGTCCAGGTTGCTCAGTGGTAGAACATTGTCGTGCAATACCAATAGCCCTGGTGACTATTGACCAAGAATGACCTAGGAAATGACCAATGACCCATCCAGGCATGGACACTTTTTTCACTCTGTTGGCTAAGCCTGATATAGCAAAAATTTAACAGTTATAAATTCCATTACTAGTATTTTTTCAGGCATATGTCTTTTCTACAATTTATATACAGGAAAGATGTTTACACAACATTTTTAGGTACAATGACGGTTCCTTTTTATCATTTTTAGAAGTGCCAGTTCTAAATCAAGTCAGGTTGCTGCACCCTTCAAAAATGAACTAGAGAGAACATTCATTAAGGCAGTAGAAATTTTAATACATATACATTTTTAAGGTGTACGAATGGCGAAAGGAGAAAAAAATCTATTAGATTCATTTTACCAAATTTCTAAGACAGTCAAATTTTTCAATTTAAATATGAAACTAGTTAAAATGGTATTTGCTCATGGACTATTTTTGAATCTTGAAATGAAATACATTTATATTTCCATTTGTGTAGGGAAGATTAATTCTGCTCCCTCCTTTTTTAAAAAATATTTTATTTTAAACTTTGTCCATCAGACTTTTGATTAAGATTGAATATTACAGTGGAAGAGTATTTTAAAAGAGTCCATTCACTTCGACTCAGAAAAGAAATGGGTGCTGGGGACAGAACCACATTGTGCTTGAGAGGGCGATCAGTGACAGTAGAAAGAATGTCATGGTATATCCATGTTTTTTACAGCTGCAGATTATGTTGTTTATAAAATTAATGGACTGTCAGAAATTATAGAAGTCATGCATGCAAGTTTTATTTATGATTTTTTGAGTGCATTGGTTGGTAGCCCATCTTCTACTGAGAATAATGTGCAGCCGTGTTTAACAGAGACCTTCCCCTGCATGTTAAGGGGCATTGTGAAATTCCAGGGTAGGCGTGAAATTTTAAATTTGAAACCCTCTGGATCATTAATGAATGTAATAGATGATTTTAAAAAAAATCATAGGTTGGTACATTTTGTTCTCCTAGGAGGGGGCTTCATCATGGATGTGACAAAAAGCACACTCTCCCCTAAAATAATGTCAGTGGTCAATTTAGGTAGGCCCATCTTTTAATAAAATAGAAAATGAAGTGTGTTGTTGTTGTTGTAATGCATTTTAAACACTTATAACTTTGGTTTCTTGAGTCACTATTTAATTTAAAGTTAATTTTGAAATGTCCTATTTAGAAGTTATAGAGTGTTTACGAACTCTTTAATAATTAAGTGAACAGAACCCAATGAAAACAAGAATACAAAATAGTGAAATGATAATAATAAGGACTTTTACATTTTTACTGTCTTTATATTATTAATAACATTTTTAAAAACAGGTTTACTATCTTTGGTAAAAAAAAACACATGATTTTTAGGAATATTTTCTTGTATAAAGTGGTTTTCTGCACTTTATTTATTGAAGTTTACTCAAGCTTCATGAATTTTTTCATTCGAAAATATTTGAAACGTTGCTTCTTAAGATGCAGAGTTTGTACTGTGCAATCAGGTGATCATTTTCCTCACAACTCAGTCACCTGAAAGCCATTTTTGAGTCAGATTCTGAAAGATTATGGTATTCTTCAGAACTTACCAACATTAAGTTTTAAAAGTTCATCATTGACAAAATATGGCAGTCATTTGGAAGATTTTTTTTTAAGTTAAGTGCACTATAAAAAAAGAAGTTAATTATAAAAGTGATACATATAGGCTCCATCAAAACTGGTTCATATTGTCCATTCTATGAAGCAAAGTTTCAAATACAGTAGAAGACCACTAATCCGCATAATTTGGTTCCAAACACTTTGCAGATTTGAGACTTTTTGTGGATTGTTATGATTTAAAAATTTAACTCTTAATTTATTCAGTATTTTACATTTAACTTTAAAATAACTGCAATAGAAATACCTGCAATACAATTAAAATGTTTTGTGCAATAGTTTTCATACTCCTATGTATAAATAAGTATTCTTATTTATCCTTATGTTTCATGTTGTTAATGTATTTGAATCTGTGTTTATATAATCAATCATTTACTTTTGAATTTGTTGGCATTGTGTATATAATTTTTATCTCTCATATATATATCTACTTATTGTTTTTGAATGTAATCATACTGCTGATTCTATTTGTAACGACTCGGCAAACAAATCTCAGGGAGATGAATGGTTTAAAATTGTATTTATAAAATACATATTGTAGGTTTTGATTTTTGATTCACGTTTTCGTTCATTTTGCTGTATTTTATATTATGTATGTAGAATGATATCTACAATTGATGCAATTACAATTTCTACTGATGAATCAATGTGATGCAGATTTTGTGTTGGTAGGATGTTCAGTTCATTTTTTTTTTTCTTTTCTCATCCCTTTGGCTTAAAATTTTTTTTTCTCTTTTTTTTTCCATTTTCTGGAGGTAAAATGTTATGATTTAAAAATTTAACTCTTAATTTATTCAGTATTTTACATTTAACTTTAATTTATTCTTCAATTTAATTAAATTCATTAAATTAATTAAGCTAAATTTCATTTTTGCATTTTAAATCTAACATTCTTTCTAAATTGTTTACTTTTGGTGAAAATATAAATTAATTTCAGAATCTTTCCATTACATATGTTTTAGGATATTTATTCATTCAATTTAATTTACATTTTATTCACTTTGCAATATTAATTAAACTTCATTTCAAATTATCTAAAAAAGAAATATTTATAACTTACTTTTTCTAACTTTTAAATAATATACAGTCTAAAATAAATTATTCCAAAATATAGTGTATTTCCTTTTTAATAATATTTATTAAAAAATGGTTAATTGCTAATTTTATTCTTTTCAGAAAGTTCAGATTCGCTAATTTTGATTAATGCAAAATCTTTCAGAATCGCGAGACTTTCATTTATCATTTCAAAATTTCTAAGTCCAATAATCATTTTTCAAAATTTCTTAATTTAAATATTTTACTTTCAAAAACATATCTGGTGGAAAGAAATTTTAATTTTATTTAGATTGCTAAAATTTCATTTGTTTTCATCCATTAGTTTGGCAATTATAGATTTTTAATTACTTTCGTTTTTTCTGTTTTGAATTTCGTCGAGATTTGCGTTCAGACGCCATTGATGGGTATTTAGATGTTTCAAGTAAACAAGAACCTTTCTTCCCGCGGATTTTGAACAAGGTCGTTTTGACAGCGCTCCAAGGTCATGATCGAATGTTCTAAATACTATTTAATGCTGTTGCTAGGGTTGGAAGTGTCAGTGAAACGTTTGACTGCAACCTTGACTATGGTCTGTTGGGGCTTGTTCACTGACATTCAGACGGTTCGGATTTTTTCATTGGTTGTTCCGTAACCGCAGTCGATTTTTACCTGAGTGGGAAAATGTGAAGACTTTTTTCAGTTCCTGAAAAACTTGGCATGATGTAGGGTGAATTGAATTGCGCTCTTAGAGGCTTAAGCCATTTTGGCTTGCCTGCCTTGTTTGCGGCTGGAGTTATTTTCCTGAATGTTATTTTCCTGAAATGAATTCATCTTAGATATTATTCTTCATTTTCGCACAAATTCAAGATGATCAATGTATAAGATTGATACCAGAACTGTTACAAATAATTTATAAAGAAAATAGATCTACTTATGATGTTTTTTTTAACACTGATTCATGATCTGACGGAACCAGTTATACTTCTACAAGCGACTTAGGTGCCATAGTGAATTAGGAAGTTTGAAAGTTACTTTCCCTATAGCCTCGCATTTTCTGCATGAAAACCATTTTGTAATCAATCATTTGGTGTTTTCAACTTCGTAGAGTTTTATATTTGATTTTCTTCATCTTGAATCTGCATCCTGAAGTTCTCTACTAACCGATTCATGAATATCATTGTTTTGGAACGCATTCTGAGTTTCTTCATCTGGTACCGCAACATGAATTTCTTCCAATTGTGATTGTGAGCCGTTCGATTAGAACTAAATGATAAACTTAACTTCTTTTAATAACTTTTTTTAACGATAAACTTGAATTGTGGATAAATCGGCTGTTCCCGCCATATTAAATGATCACTGAACAGAACTTTGCATTGACTTTAAATCTAAATAAAGCAGTAGAATTTGATACTAAAAATTATGTTATTTAAAAGGAATATTGCTATTTGATTACAATAATATATAAGATTTTTCGTAAACGAAATGTTCAACCTATTTTATATCAATAAACATATAATATGTTATAATTGCACAGAGGAAGGCATGTGATTGTAAAGAATGCTTATTGTGTAGGAATTGAAGTTGTAATATCTTAATTTTTTTTTATTTTGATGATTCAGTGCACTTTTATTATCATAATAAACATCTGTATAGCTTCATTTGGGTGAGTCTGTCATTTATTTCTATTTATATTATTGTTTTTTCAGCTCTTATTGAAATGTTGGAATAAGTTCTATTTTCTAATTTATATAAGTATATTTTAACTTAAGAATTAACTTTATGAATTTAACGTAATTTTAAACTTAACTTTTTTGGCATCGCATTATGTACTGCTACTTACGATCATGCCTATAATGGTGTTTGGGGAAAGTGTTGAATATATGTTTTGTCTAAATTGTTAGGTTTTCTGAATCACTCCGGTGCGAGTCGCTGGTGATTCACCCTTTATTAATTTTTCCTTTTATATTCATCACGATCCTCAGATACCGTTATATGGATTACAGGTCATGTCTATTAAATCTTTGCTTACATTTTTTTTTAATTGATACTTTGGATAAATTTAAATTGTTAATGCTTAAAAATAAACACATTACACACTTAAACATATAAATAGAGTAAGAATTATTTAAAAAATAATTTACTGATATTTATATGTTTTAAATCTATCACCAATAGTTGTTGGTATTAAAACATTTGGTTTATGTTTTAATACTGTATCTCACAGTCTATAAATGCTCATAATTGTCTGCTGAATCACAAATTTTTTATATTTTTGGCAAATTATTGTAAAAAATATATGTAAGACAAATACAATTTTAAAAGGATTTTTTTTCCCCATATGAATGATTGATTAAATAAAGTACTTTTATATGTACTATCATTTTAAATTGTAAAAAAGAGTATTAAATGATATACAGTGATATATATTAGAAGTAAAATTAAATTTTGAGGGAAAAAGGAAAAAAAATGCTATTGGTAAATTGGTTTTAAGAATTAAATTTCTTTGTTTACATTCTTTTATACTGTGCGGATTACAGTTTTGCAGATTAGAGGTACTCTACTGTATATTAAATTGAAAACATTCATTGAGCTTGTCTAAAATAACATAGTACTTCAGTAAATAGAGTGTAAATCTCCATCGGTTGATATATTTATCTTAGTTCAAGAAAACAATTCCCCCCCAAAATGTGCTCTTTTTTGGCCAAAGATAATAACCCCCTCATTAAGTAGAAATGTTCTGTTTATGGATCAAAGCCTAAAATGTGACACTTTAATTTATTTGATTTTTTTCTCTTTTTTTTTAGGTTTCCAGTCTCTGGTGATAAAGTTTACATTCCCAGTTCATTTTCCTCGCTCTCTCTGTCAAATCGAGTTTTGAATCCTCCACCACGTCCTTCATCATTTTCATTTGTTATTTTTCCTTTTTCCCTCTTGTCAATGTTTGAGTCCCCCTCCCATCTTTTCTTCTGTGTGCAATTTTGATGTGCCAGTACAGCAATTTGCCTGATTATTCATAGGCACTGTATATATGTAAATACCCACATTTGTGTACCACACTGTAAAGGCAATATCCATGTATATTTTTTCCTCGCAAAGTAACTTTGTTAATGCAGATGCTAGTTCTTGGATAAAAAAACGAAAATATATATATATTCTGTTTGTAACAATTTTTATTTTTATTGTCTATTATGAAACTTTGTTAATTTTTTTAATATGTTGGTGATGTGACTGCATGTATTTTTAGAAAGTTGCAAATTAAATATTGGATTCTTATTAATATGGATGTCATTCTTTTACAATTAGATGGATCTGTTTACATGAAATTCTAATTTACAAAAGGAATTCGGGTACTTTAGTGTTATAGCGGCCTCCACAATTACATTTATGCAAAGATTGCAGTTATGATTTCGCCAAGATCATTACAAAGCTTATATATGCCTCATATGGCAAATGCATATATATACTTCTAATGCTCATGCATGTGTCATATATGTCATTATATACATATTAGTTACTTCTTATATGCCATATACATATGCCATATATATATATATATACGTACTGGGCAATATTCATTGTGAAATATTAGATACATCATATATTTTCAAAATGTCATATAAGCTTTATAATTTGGCGATAAATCTTGGTCGCTTGGAATTCATCCTTGGGAGCTGCTATAACACGAAAGTACCAGAAACCTAAAGTTACAAATCAATTTTTGGTAATTTTCCATTAGCTAGACAAAAATTACAAAAAAGTCTCAATTCAATACTGGTGGCAAATTGCTTATCTCATGCGAACAACTGTAATAATGCAAGTATTAATCGTCACTTGTTACAATTATTTTTTCTTTGAATTTTATCTTTTTCAACAAATAGGTACTTAAAAAAAAAAAAAAAGTGGTTAACATAATTTGGCAATTATTACCAAATAATGAACATTCTGCAATTATGTTCCTCTCAGACTTACAGCAGTGACCAAAATTGCAGAAACCTTTTTGAAAAGATGTATTGTTGAAGTTTTATGGTTCGTAACACCAACTTCTCTTTAAGTAATACTATAATATAAAATATTATATACCAATGGGAAGATAATTTAATCAAGAATATAATGAAACATATTTTATGCAGGAATGTTATTAGAACAGTAGTTATAAAGAAGAAAAGTGAAACATATGAAAAAAAAAATGAGTTATGCAAAAATTATCACAATGTCAGATAATACTTTGTTTAGTAACTTTTAGTCTTAATTATGAGTGTTCTGAAGCTGTTATTATTACTGTGATACCAAGATTAAATTATTGCTTCTATTAATTGGATTTTATTGCTTGGTTGCTTCTGTGTAACAAGTTTCTTTAGTCAGCTCCATAGATTTTTAATTGGATTAAGGCCTGAGCTATTCTCGGGCCATTCGAACAATGAATATGATTATCCTGAAACCCCTCTCTGTATACTTTAGCCACATGACATTTAGCTGAAACCTGTTGAAATAAAAATCCTTCATTATCTTGGTAACACACAGCTTCAGTTGGAATTGAAGTATTTCATTTATGTATCTTATGGCATTCATATTCCCATTAATCACACAAATTCTACCCCTCACCTTTTGATGTCATACCACCTCATATCATAACACTGAATGGATGCTTCACGGTGTCTATAATGCAATTAGGATGCAAATCTTCTCCGATTCTTCTCCTTACGTATTTTATGCCATCACCAGATTTGCCAATTCTCCTGATTTCCACATGTTTTTCCATACTGCTGATTTTTGACATATTTCTCCACATTTTTTAATACTCTATTAATTTACTATCAAATGTACTGCAATTCAGGGATGAAAACTACAATGTGGATATACGTGTTCTTTAGAATGATTAATCAGCATGTTTTTTTTATTATCAAAAATTTGTTTCTATTAAGACTTATTTAAGACCTTCGCTATTGTTTTATGTGTGTATGGAGAAACAAAACTTCTCCCTGTAATATGCAGTTACTTAGTATGTTAAAACATCATATGCTTAAGTGGATTCTACATATAAGTAGCACATATATTTTTCTTATTTGTTTAAGAGTGATATGCTTTTTCTTATCTTCAATAATCATCAAGTTTTGTTTAAAATTAAACTTGTAGTATGTTTCCATTTAAAAATTAAGAAGACTGCACTGAAAAAATACCTCCTGATTTCTGAAATAAAATCTCCGGATTTTTGGCTTTCAGAACTTGACAAGTATGCATCACTGCCAAACTGGGCTATTTTGGTCTTATCAGATCACTGTCCCATTGTTCCACTATCCAGTTAACATGAGTTTTAGCCCAATTTAATCATTTCAACTTTTGCAAGAGAGATAAAAATGGCTTTTTTTTCTAGATCTCTAGCATTAAAATTAAATCCTTTCAGTCTGTGTCAACATCACATTGGCTTGTGCCATTTCACCCTGTATACATCCAGATGGTTTTCTTCTGTCACTCATGCACAGTCTCTTAATTCTTCTATCATCACTTGCTATTGTACACCTTTTCCTGCCTTTACAAGTTTGGTTTTGTAGTGACATAGTTTCCTTATACTGCTTCAAAAATTTAGAAATGTCATCTTTGGTTGCATTTCCACCAATTTGTCTTCTAATTTTTCCATAACTGTAACCTTGTTCACTTAATAGTATTTATTTTACATTGTTTCCTACATGACCAGTCAACATTTTGTGCCATTTCTTTAATTTTCTTATTTTTACATCCAACTCTAACATCAATCACATAAAGCCCTGAAAATATACAGGTATAATACAGGACTTGCATAAGTAATGCGTTCCATATACTTTTACGTAAGTCGAATTTGTACAACTGCTTAAGTATATTTTTGTAAGAAACTGCAATGTTTATTATCATTAATACATACATAGTCCTTTTCTCCTCACATCTCCAAACAACAGTTAAATCCTACTTTTACCTGACTTACTGCCAAAACAGGTTGATACTTGATTGGCTCTCTAAATACCCATGCTCATTGGCTGTATTCAAATAAAGGAAAGTTACTTCATGTTAACATAAACAACTTGTGTTCATTTATTTATTTTTTGTATTTTTGTCTATAACATTTAGATTAAATACTAATAATAGAACAAAATTTATTTCATTTCATTTCATTCTTGATTAAATTATCTTTCCACTGATACATAATTTTTGAGTATTACTTAAACAGAAAGTGGTGTTATGTGACATCAAGCATAAAACATACACATCTTTTTTTAAAAGGCTTCCTCAATTTTGGCCACCACTCTATAATTCATACAGTGAAATTTTGTTTCTAGAAGTATGTGATAAAATAATGTATTCTTGACTACAAAGCCTAAAGATGTGCTGTGTCTAAATCCAAAAAAGATACAAGTATAATACAGGACTTGCATAAGTAATGCGTTCCTTATACTTTTATGCAACTTGAATTTTACGTAAGTCGAATTTGTAAAACTGCTTAAGTATATTTTTGTAAGAAACTGCAATGTTTATTATCATTAATACATACATATACAGTAGAAGATCTATATAATGCAAACCTAAAAACGTGAGGTTGTGCATTATATAGAATTTTGCATTTTTTCACACATCATTAAACTTACCTCGTAAACATGGCCAAATATGTCTGAAACATATCAATATACAGTAGAGGATTTTTATATTGTATTGCTTGGGACCAGATATTTTGCAGATTATAAATTTTTGCATAATATAGATCATTTCACACATTGTTAAATTTACTTTATAAACATGGTCCAAATGTACCTGGAGCAAATCATTCATTATATTACTCCTTTAAAAAAAAAAAAAGTAATAATAGCAATTTTTTCATTAAAAAGCTCTGAATTATGCAGATAAAGATGAACTAATGTATCAAATTTAGTCCTGTAGAGAGTAACAATTTTTTTTACAATGTAAAATGCAGGTGCATTTTAGCTGTCAAATTCATTGTTTACATCTGAGAAGTTCTGCGTTATATAGTGAATTGCGTTATAAAGATCTTCTACTGTATATATATACATATTTATTTACACAGTATTATTTTATAAGTAAAGCATCATGTGGCAATTTTTACTCAAATATAAGCTATAAAAGTATGAAAAAATAAACTGAAAGAATACTTTTCAAATTAAAAATATCTTGTGGATTACAGGATTTATATATTTAACATCGATGAATTGGTTTATACCTAAAAAAATTTGAATCTACATCAAATAACTATAAAAATAAGAAATAATTAAAGAGGATTCTCGATGGCAAGCATTCAGCAAACATAATTATAACGATTGAATCAGTGTATTTTTTGCCTCATTTTGGTTTGTTTTGTGTTTGTTTGTATATCACCAATAAAAATATAACTCTCTCTATATATATAAAACTATGTTATGTATATGATTTTCATATGCATGTTTTTTTTATAATCTAAAGGATACAAACACATATGAAATGCGCTAGTATGTTTATTAATGAAATTTTCGAGTTTTGGTATTTAACTGTGAATTTACGTAAGTCGGTGGATGTCTGTATAGTATGTAGTATACATTAAAAACTGACTTCAAGAGAATAACTACTCTTTGATTTATAGATTTTTGTGAATCATACTGCATTTTCCGGAATATAAGTCGACTTATTAAATAAGAAAAATGCAAAGGTGATTCAGCGGCAATTTATACACATTGTATAAAGGCAGACATTCAAAAATCATCATCTGTAGCTGTAGTGATAATTATGAGATAAGCATTGATCTTTTCCCTACCAACAAAATTTATCATTTCTGACACAAGTTATTTTCTAATTATTGTTATAAAAACATTAAACTCTTTTCAGAAAAATCATTGCAGTATTTGTTTTTCTTTTGATTATTTTTATCGCTTGTCTCTTATCAAAAAATGTACTGATTCTTTTTTGAGTGAATCAAGGGGTCAACTTATACACTGAAGAAACCCAAAGGGTCATCCATAAAGTTCTGTGGTTTTTCAAAGCAAAGTGCGGTTTTGTCTAGTAATTTTGCTACTGCTGATAAGGAATGAACTTAAATAACCTAGACATGTACATTTGATCTTTGCTGTTTGCACTGTATAATTATATCTTATGCTGTGGCATAATTTTTCTTTGAGTGCAGTGCTAAGAATGGAGAACCAAAAAGTTCATTTTTGTCTTTCTTCTCTTTTATTTCAAGAAAGGTAAAAATGGTAGTCCGACTGCTCGTAAAATTTTTGCTGTATATGGACAAAGTGCTGTTTCAGATGACACAGTTCGAAGGTGGTTTCAGAAGTTTAATGGAAATTTCAGCCTCAAAGATGGATGACCATCATCTGTAAAGGAGGATTCTTAAAAGAAGCTATCTCTAAAAATTTATGTTACACAATTCAGGAGCTTTCACACAGACTAAATATTCCAAAACGTACAGCGCATAGTCATTTGAAGTTTAAACTTCTCAAACCACCTTCGAACTGTGTCATCTGAAACAGCCTTTTTACCATAGTATACAGTACAAATTTTAAGAGCAGTCCGACTACCATTTTTATCTTTCTTGAAATAAACAAGTTGGAAATTGTACATTAAACGTGACATAGGAGGTGTGTTCGTCTTATATCTAGTTTCACAATGTAAAAAAATCATCCTTATTTCAGTGAAATGAATTATATCATCTGCTAAGAGCAAAATGAGCATGCCTTTTTTTTCTCTTATTACATATGCCACGTTTACAAATGCAAATACTTTTTTTCTACACCAGACAGCACTGTAAAATTCACCATGGAGATCTTTAATGTTTTTATGACTCATAATGAACGAATCTCCTGTGTTTATTCACTCTAATCGATTGAGATATTCGGCTGTTCATGTAATTTTCACTGAAGTTATCTCAGAATCTATATATATTTGAATGTAACTTCTTATCTCTCAAACAAACAATTTTTTTTAACAATCTTTCTAAAAATGTAACTAATAAAAGTTACATTTTTAGAAAGATTGTTAAAGAAAAATTGAAATTTTTCTTCTATATATAAAAAAAAGTAATGGTTTGGAAATGGACCAATGAAAATCTGCGTAGATATTCCAGGTTATTCTCATCGCTTTTTTACTAGGGACTTTTTTGACAAGCGATTCCTTTTTTTTTTGCCATCCTACGGATTCGAAAATCATACCACCAGACACGAAATATAACAAGCTTTCAGAAATTCAAAAAATTACCACGGTCAGACAGTAGAAACTCAAAAAATCCTTAAAAATCGAGTAAAAAATCTTTTATTGAATATATTGTTGCCAATTTCTAAATAAGCGCAAATGATTATATTTTATCTCAAATAAAAAATGTAATTTGCGCGAGACTATTAAAAACAATAATGAAAGTTTAAAATAATAATTAAATGATCACGTGTTGAAAGCAGGAAATAAAGAAAATTATGTCATAAAAATTGTGTTTACACATGAATATTAAAAATAAAAAAGATGAATTAAATGAAAAAGCATTATAACCAGTTAAATGAAAAAGCATTATAACCACTTAAATGAAAAAGAATTATAACCAGTTAAATGAAAAAGCATTATAACCTGATTACAGAAGATAGTCACCTTTCGTGATATAATCATCATCATCATCTTTTTAAAACAGGATACATTACCAGGTTTTAAGAGGCTGTGAAATCAGAACGGGGGTTGGTGAGCGTAGCAAGCAATGTGCAGAGCCCCCTAGTATTCGAAAAAATAATTTTGAATAAAAATGGCAACCTGGCATATGTAAAAAGAAGTGGTTTGCCCGTATTTGTTTTCCTCAGTCACATGACTTGTGGTTTTATTTATGTACAATAGGATTTAATAGAATAAAGAAAACTTTTATTAATTAACATCTTTTTCAGTTTTGATTCAATTTTCATAAAGTTTGAAATGACTCGACAAAATTCTACAACGATAAATTTCAAACCATTCGGTTGGGTAGTTTTTGTGCTGTTATATGCGGACCAGATGACGGCTATAGGTGCTACGTATTTATATAATTACGAATGCACCGAAAAACGGCCACCATAGGATGTATCATTGATGTTTCAATATTAGAACAAACTACAAGCTTATATACGCACACTGCAGAATTGGTTTATCAAGACAAATACCGTTGAATGCAGTTTACCATTATTGTCAAGTCAAGTACATTTTGATGAAAAAGTTCCACCGGTAAAAATCTTTCTTGTAAACTGCACAATATTTTCTGTGGAAATTGCAGGAGACTGACAAGACAGTCTTTCTATTTAACATTTTCATTGTGCACAAGGAGATACTTCACGTTGGTTGCTAAAATTGGCATAGATGCTGAAATTTTACATTGTAACTAACAGTAAAACAACGATGTCTGCCCTGTCGTACACGTGGTCTGAGAATGTGGCCAAAACAGGGCTAAAACAACACATCCTACAAGTAGGATGTGTTGGGCTAAACCCAAGTCCTGATTACCAATGAGACACACTCCCACCAGTAAAAAAGAATATAAACTTTTTCCTTATTTATGGCAGTAATTTTGCATGAATAGGGCATTTTAATAAGATGAAAATTTCTATTAAATTTTACTAGTGGAAGTGTTGCTCTGTCGGTAATCAGGCCCTGGCTAAACCAACTCTTCTGACTTCCCGCAACTGGATTAAGGCGGTATTAAAAAAAAATATTTTTCCACGCTCAACAACTCAAAATTTTGAGACACATTTTCAGACTTATTTTTAAAAATAATAACATGAAACTTTGCGGCGTGATTTATGAAGAGATTTATAAGGGACTCATGTTTTTATTTTTCGTTCAATTAATTAGAAATTGATTTACAAACAATTATCTTCACAGCAGGATATTTTTTTTTTGTTTCCAGCGCTATCGCTTCGGGAAATTCGGTTCAAAATGTCCACTTTGACAGCATTTTTTGAAATATATTCTGCCTTTATCAAAAAATCGAGACAATACGGACATTATAAAGTTTCTGAATAAGAGAACCGGCCAATTGGATGCATTTCAGAGCAAAAATTTATTTTAAAATGTGTCTCAAAATAAGCAGTTTGGATTTGAATACACCCTTAAAGTGTCATTTTTTAAAATTTCTCTCAAAATAGTGACAGTATTACGAATTGGCCATATTACCATCAGATACCTTATACGTATATAATTTTTGTCTGATAAACCATTTTACTTTTAGCATATTTGTGAAACGTTTTAACAACAATCATTCAAAAATAACTAATTGAAAATAATATATTCTTTCTCTATAAATCTGGAGGCACAGTAGTGCCTCCGCCAAGTTGAGAGAGCACGGCCGTAAGCATCCTTTTCTGGAAACAACTCAGGGCACTTTTGACTCCCCCATATCTCCGCGCTGGAGTATCCCAAAAATTTGAAACTTCGTTTTTCTAGAGTATTTGGCACAAAGGACCAAAATTTAAAATTACATCTTTCTGTCTTTTTTAGTTCAGACGATATATGAATTCAAACATTCGATTTTTTGTCACTCACTCGTTCACGCGTCATCAAAAAGATTAGGTAGATCCCGTAGCCCTAGAAACTTGACATTTGGAAAAAAGGTAGTGTTTAGGATACAAAGAAAGGAAAAATTCGAAAATTCAACAAATTCCATCAAAATTGAAAATAATACGATCTTGTAGTCTTAGAAACTTAAGATTTGGTGTGAAGGTAGTGTTTAGCATCCAGAAAAAAAAACATCAAACACACCAAAAAAATCGAAAGCAAAATTGAAAAAAATGAAAAAAACGAAAATTTGAAGACAATCCGATTTTGTTGCACTAGAAAATTCAAATTTGGAATAAAGGTAGTATATAGGATACAGAAAGAGGAAAAATTAAAAAAATCCAGAAAATTCGAAACAAAAATTAAAAAATTCGAAAAAAATTGAAAAAATGAAAGTAATTTGATCTTTCAGCTTTAGAAACTTAAAATTTGGCGTAAAGGTAGTGTTTGGAATTCAGAATAAGAAAAAATTAAAAACACAATAAAAATCGAAAATAAAATTAAAAAATCGAAAATTTGAAAATAATTTGATTTTATAGCGCTAGAAACTTGAAATTTGGAATAAAGGTAGTATTTAGGATACAAAAAAAGAAAAAGTTAAAAAAATCAAGAAATTTTTTTTTTTAATTCGAAAAAAGTTGAAAAAATGAAAATAATTTGATCTTTTAACCTTAGAAACTTAAAATTCGTCGTAAAGGTAGTGTTTGGAATTCAGAATAAGAAAAAATTAAAAACACAATAAAAACCGAAAATAAATTTAAAAAATCGAAAATTTGAAAATAATTCAATTTTGTAGAACTAGAAACTTGAAATTTGGAATATAAGTAGTACTTAGGATAAAAAAAAATTAAAAAATCCAGAAAATTAAAAAAAAAAAAAAAATTCGAAAATTTGAAAAAATAGAAAAAAAAATTGAAAAAAGATTGATTTGTCGGAATTTTCCAGAATTTTTAATTTTGTATCTGGAGCCACGGCAGTGTCTCCGCCAAGTCGAGAGAGCACAACCGTAAGCATCCCATTCTGGAAGCAACTCAGGGCACTTTTGACCTAGTCATAAATAATAATTAACTAAAGATGTAGAGACTAGGAGTGATTTGTGAATGAAAATTTCAGAGTTAATAAGATAATTAAACTTGGCTTTATACGATCTCAGTACTTTTTACGGTAAATGAGTTACGAGACTTGGCTGCATTTTTTACAGGTGACTTTTTGATGAGATTCAATTTTTCTGAATAACATTCAATAATTGTCCACCTAAATGCCAGATATTTAAATCTTCCTCTTAGTTAAACGTAAAGCTGAAAAGAATCTACAATGTAATGATTTCTAAATGTCAACGTATTGACAGACAATTTTTGTTTCCATAGAATAAATTGATTCATGTGCGAAAATATGTTTTTAATTCTTTGAATTTTCTTGTAAAAATTAATTTAACCCAGATTTTCTTTTCGCCATCAATTTAAATTGAAGAAAATAATTTATCTCTTCAGTTTTAATGAGAAAGTAATGAAGAAAAAAAATCTAATAATCTTTACCATTTTCTCCTTTCTCTCATTTGTTCACAAAAATGTAGTCATTTAGTGGCTATACTATTACAGAAATGTCATTAAAAATTAATATCTTGGAAACTAATTCAAATTTTAAAATTCTGAAACCTCCTTATAAGCCATCCTCGGATCCATTACGGATAATTGGTGTTAGTTTCATCGTCCAATGTTCCAGGAGTATGCTCTAGTTATATAGTAAAAATAGAAGAAAGCCAACAAAACGGCAGAGATTTTACTTACCCATCATACGTAGTATAGGGTAAGTCTTGTAATCGGTTTGAAAATTTAAAAAAAAAAAAAAATTGACGGATTTACACGTTTTAGACACTGTAGATTACGAAAAACATATTTTTAGAAAAAAAAAAATTTGCCGTCTGTCTGTCTGTGTGTGTGTCTATAAACGCTCTATCTCCCGAACAAATTGAGATAGAGACTTGAAATTTTGTATGTACTTAGTATGTAATAATGGGAAGAAGCTTATTGAATTTCAGTAACTTCAATTATCCAGAACTATTTTTTTCGGACTCTCGAAATATTCGTTCTGATAAAAGGTATATAAAATTTTTTGAAATTGTTTATTTTAAAGAATAAATATAAAAGCAATAAAAAAACATAAATTTTGCATAAGGAGTGAAGTTGATCGGGTAATGAGTTGCCGAGATATTTGTAATCCTATTGTCCACACTCTTCGATTTTTCATGACCCTGCATTTCATTCAAATTGCAATTCAAAGATATATTTTAATTTTGCTCGACGTTTATGTGAAATGGAAGATCCAATATCAAATTCACTAGTGATGACAACTATTTTGAATACGCTAACGTTACCATCGCAGTATCGTCATTTTCATAGTGCTTCTGACTCAACATCATTTTATGATCATACACTGTCGAAATTAACATCTAGACTGAGGATTGGAGAAACTAGATTAGGTATTGTCCATTTGAATATAAATAGTGAATCAGCTTTGGTAAAAAAAAAAAAAAAAAAAAAAAAACACGACAACCAAATAAGAACTTTTCCAAAAACCAGAAGTGTAGAAAGTGTTCATTTCAAGAATGAAAAAGGCAAGTGTGACAAAAAGAAATCGAAATCACGATGTTGGACATGTGGAGGACCACATCTGTGTGTGAGGCGTAATTGTGTAAAGAATCAACAAAATGATAGAGATTTTGATAAGAAAAGGGAAGATGCTCAGGGTTTTGCCTTAGTAAACACACTTCAGTCAGATAAATCAAGAAAATTAAAGTGGATAATTGATTTTGGATGCACACATGTTGAAAGCCTGAATATTTTACAACCTATAAAGAATTAGAAGAAAAAAATATAATTGAACTTGATGATGGTAAAAAAAAGTATTAGCCAAAGGTATTGATATCAGAATTCGTTCACATCTAGAAGGAAAATAACATCATTTTTGTGACGTTATGCATGTTCCTGAAACGAAAGCAAATTTATTTTCTGTATGAGTAGCAGCGGAGAAAGGTTTCAATCAAATCATTGAAAGAAATAAGAAATTTATGAAAAATAATAAACTTATTGTTGAAGGACATCGATGTGGACATATATGTACTTCCTGGATATAGATACTCTGGAAAATAAAGAAATAAGCATGGTATGGAAGGGAATATTCATTAACCCTACAGTGCATAGTGTAGCCAATTGGCAACATTTTCTATTTAACTTTTAATAAATAAATCAAGTTCTTTGCAACCACTATATTTATATAGAAATATTAATTCTGTAAAAATAACATAAATATGCTACTAAATAAACTTAAAAATCTATCTTAAAATTTCTAGTGTCGAATTCTTAAGATATGTATAAAAAAAAACACAATTCTAAAAGAAAAATTCATGCACTGTAGAGTTAAAGCACTTGAGAATTTATGGTAAGAAATCATAAAAGACATTCTCTTCAAGTATGGCATGAAAGATTTGGTCATCAGAGTAAAAATCATATAAAAGAATCGCTGAAAATAAAAGGAATTGAAATATCACAAACTGATGAGACTGAATATTGTGATGGTTATGCAATTGGAAGTTTTAGAGAAAAAAATTTCGAGAAATGACAAAGGCCAGTAAAGCAGGGGAGATAATTGTTAGTGTCATTTCAGGGTTCTAAGTATTTTTTGTTACATTCAAAGATGATTATACCCAATACCGTAAGGTGTATTTTCTGCAACATAAAAGCAAGGTGAAAGATAAATTGCAACAGTTCTTAGCATATATTCAAACTCAAATTGAAAATACAGTGCTATCAGATGAGATACTGGAGGAGAGTATACAGACCAAGATTTCATAGATTGCCTAAAGAAACATGTAATCGAAATTGGACGATCAGCTGCATATGCACCTTAGCAAAACGGACATGTTGAACGTGAGAACCTAACATTGCTACAAATTGCGAGAACAATGCTGTTGACAAAGGGACTGTCAAAACGCTTCTGTGCTGAAGCATTGTTGAACTGTTCTGCGTATATCTTAAACCATATTGATAAAAGTCGTGAGAAAAGTAAAACACTTTATGACGGCACAGACAAATTATGACAAATTATGTTCGTAAAATGAGAAATTACTGACTGACACCGGAATTTACAAACGACTTTTTTAGAAAATAAGAATTCCTTATTTTAAGATTTCATTATAGAAACAAAATTTTATTAAAATATTCATGGTGCCGGTTGCAAGTTTGGAATTAAAAATAGGTGTGCCCGGAGTGGGACCACTGTGCCGGAAAGGGTTAAAGTACTTGAGAACTTTTAGAAGTGAATGTGTTGTCTAAATTCCTAAACAAAGACGTATAGACAAGAAGCTTGGTGGGCTATGAAGAAGTTACTGGAAATTACGATCAGGGAAGACCGAGCTATGCTTGATCAAAATTAGCTTTGAGTTGATCAACATTACCTTTGAGTTGATCAACATTAGCTTTGAGTTCAAATATCCTGACCCACTAATCAAATAAATCATAAACCGTAGGATACAAAATTTAGTTCAAATCGTCTGATCCGTTTTTAAGATAAAAATAGCTTGGCCGATAATGACCCATGACAAAATGACCCACTAATCGAATTTTCTCGAACATGTGACCTAGCCCAACAGTCTTCTTGTGCCCGAAAACCATAGGATGCAAAATTTAGTTCAAATCCTCTGAGCCGTTTTTAAGATAAAAATAGCTTGACCCATAATGACCCATGACCAAAATGACCTACTAATCAAATTTTTTCGAATATGTGACCTAGCCCTACAGTCTTCTTGTGCCCGAAAACCATAGGATGTAAAATTTAGTCTAAATAGTCTGAGCTGTTTTTTAGATAAAATTAGCTTGACCCAAAAATGACCCACTAATTTGATTTTCTCGAGCGTATGACCAAGCCCAATTGTCTTCTTGTGCACGAAACCCATTGGATATAAAATTTAGTCAAAATAGTCTGAGCCGTTTTTTAGATAAAGTTAGCTTGACCCACAGTGACCCAAAAATGCCCCACTAATTGGATTTTCTCGAGCATATGACCTAGCCCAATGATTTTTTCGTGCCCGAAACTCGTAGGATACAAAATTTAATCAAAATCGTTAGAGACGTTTTTTAGATAAAATTAACTTGACCCGCGTTGACCCAAAAATGACGCACTAATCGAAATTTCTCGAACATATGACCCAGCCCAATAGTCTTCTCGTGCCCGAAAATGGTAGGATACAAAATTTAGTCAAAATCGTTTGAACCGTTTTTTAGATACAATTAGCTTGACCTTGACCCATGGTAACCCAAAATGACCCACTAATCGAATTTTCTCGAACATGTGACCTAACCCAATGGTTTTCTGGTGCCCAAAACCGTAGGATAAAAAATTTCGTCAAAATCGTTAGAGCCGTTTTTAAGATAAAAATTTGCATATATATATATATACACACACACAATTTTTCCTCGTATTAGAATGTACAGGTGAAAATCGAATCGAAATAAGTAGAGTTCTTGAATTTCTAGAAGTTTCAGTGCCAAAAACATTGATAGCTTGGAGCCCGGGAGAGAAAGAGGTGGAACTGGTAGAGAAGGAAGACCAAGTTGACCAATTAGTACAACAAGAACCAGTGAGATACAGATACCAGTAGAGAGATCTGGCAAGAATACATCTACCGATACGCTATTCTCATTTATGTCAAAAAGTAATTGAACCCCAATCATATAAAGAAACTGTAGAAGCACCAGGGAAACAAAAATGGATTGAAGCCACGGAAGATGAAATGTATTCTCATCAAAAGAATGGCACTTGGGAACTTGTGAAACCTCATAAACCATAAAACCATTGACTGCCAAATGGGTTTTTCGTATTAAGACAAATGCAAATGATGAAATTGAACGTTTTAAAGCACGTCTGGCGATTAGAGGATTTGAACAACAGTATGGAGTGAACTATGAAGAGACTTTTAGTCCTGTTATAAGATAAGATACGTTTTCTATTTTGATTTATTTTTTTTAAGAAATTAAAAATAGCACAATTTGATTGCAAAACTGCATTTTTAAATTGAACACTGGGCGAACTGATATGCATGGAGCAACCGGAAGGTTAAAACGATAGATCTGGACGTGTTAGCAGATTGATTTGAAGTCTATGTGGTCTAAAACAGACACCTAGATGCTGAGATGCTGAAATCAAAGACTAACTGATTTTTTAATAAATGTGGATTTAGATTTAGTAGTTATGATCCTTGTGCATATATATCTGAGGTATGCTGGTGAAAATCTAGTCATTATTGCTGTATATGTTGATGACGGATTGATTGCTGCCACTAATAATGAAGATATACAAACACTTCTTAGCCAGTTGCAAACTGAATTTGAAATCACAATTTGTGAAAATGCCAAACAATTTCTTGGTTTTCAAATTGAATTATAAAATAAGAATTCATCAGACAGATGCTAAAAGAACACTATCAATGTTTGAAACGACTGACTGTAAACAGCAGATAAAAGTTCCTCACATATCCGATATTCTATGTCACGAAAACGAATTGGATTCTCAAAATCCAATTGCATCAGCTATTGGATTGGAAGATTAATGTATTTAGTTGTTGTTTCGAGGCTAGATTTGGCATATGCAGTTGGAACAGCTGCGCAGTGGATGTCAGCATCTACTGTTGGATCATGGAAATTCATTAAACATATTTTGAGGTATCTGGAAGGTACGATAAACATGGGAATCCACTACAGTGACTTAACAGATGATTGTTGAACAATGTGTTTTCTGATGCTGACTATGCTGGTGATCTGCAACAATTGAAATTGAATAACAATTGCTGGAAGTGCGTTTTAAGTTGTGGTACGCATTTTTACTCCATTTTTGCATATTACTTGGTGTATATAAATTTTATAGATCCTATACAGGGCAGCACAAAAGATCTCGAGTACATTTTCGTTTATTGGCGGAATTTGCTCTAGGGAAATTTTCGATTGTGCTACGCGTTTGCTAACTGTAGTAATTTTTAGAATACTATGCATTATATATACAAATCTATACATCCTATAAAGGGCTGAACAAAAGCATTTGGACACTTTTCAGACTATTGACGGTCATTGCTGCATTGAGTTTTCAAATGTATTATGCATTTTCCAAATTGTTTACTTGGACATCCTCTTTCATCATATTTGTGTGAAGTTTTGTTACAGTATTATGAGTGTATTGGAAAGTGTTTTATAGTCTATACTTGAAGCGTGATTTTTCTTTCTTGTTATAGAAAACGGTTACATAATCGTAATTTATCTCTATTCTGACCAATAAGAACGCTTCATAATATGGTCAAGTACAGGGGCGAGCCAGCAGTAGTGTGCAAAACTCCAAACTTTAACTCCAGTTTACGCCCTGTGTCTCCCTCCCTCCCCGCCCCCCACCCCCACCCCCGGATTTTTTTTTTTTTTCAAAGAGTATAAATGCATTGTTGCGAATCTTCCGGGGTTTTTTTTCAGGTCAAGTAAACATATTTCAAACTAGAAAATGTATTTAATAAAATGTGCCTTGCTCCTAATCGTTCTTATTTGATTAAATTTATTAAATAAAATTTCTGGTTCAAAATATGATTATTTAACTTGAAAAATAAGTAAGGTTGGCAGCTATGTAAATAAAATTTGAAATACAGTAAAACCTTTGAAAATGAACCTTTCTGTATTGGAATACTGCATTAATCGGAAACATTTCATTGCCTTAGAGAAAATAATACAATATATAAAGTTCGTCTCGCACCATTATGAAACGTATTTATTTATTTATTCCTAATCTTAAGTTTAGAAAACAAGGATACCATAAATGCCACAGATACCGACAATGGCAAAATAATCCGAAAAACAATTGTAAAGTTTGGATAAACAGTGATTAATCAGGGCCGTAGCTAGAGGGGTGCCAGAGGGGGGGGGGGGGGGGCTCAGCACCCCCCAAAAATTTTTAGCCCCCTCCCCCCTGGGAAAGTTGCAAAGGCCACCAAATGATATTCTGTTTCAAAAATCCAAATGAAACTCTGTTAGAAAATTGAACTTGGTTTTGGGGGCTTTTTACAGTTTTGCATAAATACTAAATTGTAGTATTTGTTTGAAAACTAGAAATAAGTACTTCAATAAGCATGCACCCTACCTGCACATACAGAATTAGCAACCTTTTTTGCATTAGTTATATACTGATTTTTTTAATTTTGCAGCGTTTTCCATTATTAGCGTAAAACAAAGTTATTATAATGAGTTTGATAGTAAATATGATGCTTATGATAAACATTATGTTTCGTATTTGAGTCACCCTAGTTTAAATATATATATATATATTTAAGATCCTTGATTTATAAATGATACTAATGAAAAAATCTAATAGCCAATTTAAATACAAGTGGTTTTAGCATTTGACTAGACACAAAATTAATTTTAAAATGCAAAATACATCCTAGATTTTTCTAATGTTTTTATCATATAAAAACATAACTTTAGAATCCTTAAGGGCAGGGAATATTTAGAAAAAAATTAAAGGTTGCAACTCTTTTGAAACAGGTGAACTGTCAGCTTTTTGTTTCCTTATTGACATCATCACTTATTATTTCACTAGTATAATTATACACTGAAAATTTTCATTCTGCAGCCAGTGATGTAGTCATAAAAAACCCCAGAGGGTATACCCTAAAGAGTATATGCTATAGTGTTTTTGAGAAGAGGGTATACAATATTCCTTAAAATAATCTAGAAGGTATATGACGTATCTACCGTATATTCTCCATTACATCCCTGTCTGCAGCCTTTACTTTTCTTAGCATCGAATAAAGTTATTATAAACAGTTTAATTAGAAACATAGTGCCTACAATATGAATATGCAGTAATTTACCTTTCTATATAATACTGTGATCATATATATCTGTGTTTGTGCGTGAATGTGTTAGAGAGAGAGAAATAGTATGACCCCCCCCCCCTTACATTTTCTTGAGCACCCCCTATTGTTTACTTCTAGCTACAGCCCTGTGATTAATTCGTTTGAATAAATATATTGAACTAGCTCACCCGCACGGCGTTGCCGGGACCGTGATACAAACCTAAAACATACTTGTTGAATTTTATATTTTAAACGAAATTATGTTCAAACGAACCTAATGTTGGGGCCTTACTGTCTTTGGCAGTGTACATCTTCGAATTTGTACGATTTTATTATTTGTAAGTGAAAATCCCTCTTTTGATTTCACCGAGAAAAAATAAAGTCTGACGAAATCGCTAAGTGAGTTCCGGAAATAATTTTTTTAAAAGGTTTAGTATTAATATATTTTTAAACCCAAGACGTCGTTATAAAGAAAACTGAACTCTCATTAATTGAATATTTCTTTTGTATTTCGAAACAGGAAAATGAATGCTGATTTTTAAAGTCTGCACTCTGTAGAAAAAACGAAAATCAAATGACGAAAAATAAAGTGTCTTTCGAAAAATAATTTTTTTGAAAGGGTTAAAATTGATATTTTTTTCAAACAGATTACACCGTTCGACAGAAAAATGAACATAGCTATGGTTTGGTATATTTATATATATATATTTTTTCGTATTTCGATTTCCAGAATTGATGAACATTTTTAAAAAAATGTAGAAAAAACGAAAAACCCCGAATTGTCGTTCGGAAATGAATTTTTTTGAAAGGGTTAATATTAATATTTTTAAAAACAGATTGCACCGTTGAAGAGACAAAGGTACCCAGATTAAGTGGGTATTTGTTTTCGTATTTCGAATAGTTAAGCCTATGCGTGCTTGAAAAGATAATAGTGGGAAAAAACACAAATTCAAAATTTCAATTTTTTTTTTAAGAGAAAATATTAATATATTTTTTCAACGGATTGCACCGTTAGAAAGAAAAATGTACGTAGCTATAGTTTGTCATGTTTGTTTTGTTCATATTTTGAGTAGTTAAGCCAATTTCGCCCGGCCAGTGTCGGGCGAATCAGCAGTAGAACGTAAAATGCACGCGAATTTAAAACTATATTTTATAAATCTATATTTTTCCTTGTATATTAGAGCTATCGTTGTAGGTCATAAATTATTTATGTCTAAATTTAACTTTTTCGATCAATTCAGTATCTGTAGCGTCTAAGATTACATGTAAATCTAATAAATGCAAATGTATTTCAATACTTTCAATTTTATGTTCTGAATTCAAATGAATAGATCTGACAATAATCGCATTTATATATCGAGTTTGTGATAGACATGGGCGTACGCAGGAAGCCAATCTAAATCTTTGAAAAAGTAAAATTTTTTTTGGCAGATTTAGCCTATTTTTCCCATTCTACGCCCCCTCCGCCTTAAAAAAAGTCCTCTGTACACCATGAAGATAGGTTCAGAGTACAAGATAGAATAGATAAAAAATATATGTTTTGCTCGGAGGTTTAAACCCTAATGATCGGAATAAACACACAATTTTTGTTCAATATACAGGGTGTTTCTAAATGAATATCGGGGTTTTAACGCTTTGTAGTATCTGTTATATAAAACTTAAAATTATATTTAATACGTAAAATAAAAGAGCAACTCAAACAGTTTGTTGGTACTTGTGCATGCACATGCGTAGGCAATGTTTCTTCCGTGATCCGTTAGAAAGCGCTAGTACCGAAAATGGCGACTAGTGAACAGAAAGCATTTTGTGTTCTGCAGTTTGCAAAGACCAAATCTGTAGTTACCGTGCAACGTGCGTTCCGGATAAAGTTCAGGTGTGATCCCCCAGCCAGCTGTTGCAACAATTACCCCACAAACACTAATTAACGTTTGGGAAGAACCGAGACTTGATGTGTGCCGTGTGACGAAAGCTATTGGAGTGTTTCTATATTAATTTTCTATATTAAGCTATATTAAGTTGTTCACATTGAACACTTGTAAGCTTGTAGGTAAAACTGTTTGAGTTGCTCTTTCATTTTATGTATTAATTATAATTTTAAGTTTTATGTAATAAATACTACCAAGCGTTAAAACTCCGATATTCATTTAGAAACACCCTGTATAATAGTTTCTACAGAAGTGATCATTTATAGGGGCATTGAAAAATTATTTATTTAGCCGCCTAAAGCAGACTTTATTCAATGAGTACTAAAATCACACAGCGTGAAATTTACGGCATGGAATTCCAAAACCTTCGTAAGCGACTTAGTTTTTACCCATTAAAAACTGTCGAATAGTTGACGCCACTCTCTCTAATCCAAAATATCTAAATTGATCAGAACACTCATACAAGTTCTAATTAGCACACTCATACAAGTTCTAGTTAGCACACTCATACAAGTTCTAGTTTTACATTATTTCTCTAAATCACTTATTAGAAGACTCGGACCTCGGACATACAATAAAAACAAACTGGATAAAAAAAAATTAAATGATTGTAAGTAAATTTGTCTCAGGTAAATCATAATTAAGGTGTCAAGAAAATGTAATATATTTTAGGATAATTAAATTAAGAATTTTTTTTTTGAAGTATTTCTCCTCAATCGAAATCTTTGGCGCCTTTTCTATTTGTGTGCGCCGCACACATTGCACACCGGGTTGGCGCGCCCCTGGTCAAGTATCCCTTATCTATAAAAACTGTTGTATGGCTGGACAGTTTGCGGCAGATATTTAAAAGTGTATGCAGTATTTTGTTACGTAATATACGAAAAGACCGTAAGTTGAATGAACACCTGTCAATTTTTCGATTTAAAAAGGAGATAAATTTTATCTGTTATCTTTTATTGATAGGGAATAATTTAAATTCAGTGAAAAGGTATTTTGAAGTTTATGTATATCCACTATCAAGAACTGTGACTTTTTATAACATTTAAAACTCGAACAATGAGAGCTATTGTAGTTTTAGTTTTTATAACAGTGGCATGGGGAAAACCAACAGGTACGTAGAGAATTGTAAAATATTTTTGATTAATGCAATAATTTATATAGTCAAAAATATTTATCAATTTAACATTTAATGGTTAAATATGTCATTATGCACAGTATGTAGAAAACTTATCTCTAATGAAATTGAAAGTGGACCTATGAATTTTTATTAACAAAAGGTTATAATTTTTTTTTTTCAATTAACATGAAAGAAAAATCATGCATCAAGCATCGATTATGAAATACTTTCCAACACTTCCACATTACTGTAACGAAACTTCACTCTTTAATAAAATGAAGGAAGATATCTTAAGTAAATAAACAGTTTAGAAAACGCATTTGTAAACTGAATTTCGGAAATGACCGTCCACTGTCGGAAATGTTACTCGGATTCTTTTGTGCAGCCATGTATATGACCACTAGATTCGTATATATATTACACAATTCAGTCCAGTTAAAAAACGCATAATACTGTTGATAATTCACTTTCAGCAATTTCCGCCAATAGGAGGATTAGACTCTCAAATTTGACTCTTTAGATTTCAAAAAACTTCTTTTTTCTAGCTTGAACTGAAATACTATTCTACCGCTACCAAACTGCACATGCATCATAGATAATTTTTAAGCATTTTACTTGCATAATGCAGTGGTGAAGCATGATAAACTATTCTACTCGAACAATCCAAATTTAAATGGAATCTTGATTTTTTAAGTGCGCTCGTAATTATATAAATATGTAGCAGGACCGTGCAAAGAGAAAACTGCGCCCGGGGCAAAGTTTCAATTTGGCGCCCCTCCCCTCCCCTTCTTTTTGTGACAGGTAACACAAAACTGATAAAGTACAGAAACAGAAATAAATTCTATTGAATAAACATTTCGCGTTTATGTTGGAACTTTAAAAGGTTTAATTTTAATTCAGGAGTTGCAAACAGCTAAATAGCGTAAGAGAAAATTGCACCTATTTGTTGGAGAGATCATGATATTTTGAGACAGAAGAAAAAGAATGATGAAAAGAGAAAAAGAAATTCCCCAGAAAATGATCGATGACCAAAAAATGAATAAATAAATTAATTAAACCGTGGTTGGTAGTATAAATTTGGCACCCCCTCAATTTCCGCGCCAGGGGCGAAGACCCCCTCGCACGGCCCTGATACGTAGCACCTATAGTCGTCGTCCAGTCCGTCCGTCTATCCGCATATAACAGCGCAAAAGCTATACCCAAAAGAATGGTTCGAAATTTAACATATAGAATCGTTGTAGAATTTTGTCGAGTCATTTCAAATTTTATGAAAATCGAATCAAAACTTAAAAAGATATTAATTAAAAATTTCTTCATTCTGTTAAATTCTATCATACGTAATTAATTGAATGATATCCCGGGATAGGTAATGATTCTAGGTTACCATGGTGATTGCGTCCTATTCATAAGGGAGTAAAATTATTTCCGTATTACTGAATTTAAAAACAGAATTTGTATACTGAAATTGTTTAATTATAACAATGTATAATCTACCGACAGTTTTTTGAATAGATGTTTTCGGAGAAATAGATATTAAATGGAAAAAGAGTCTAAATAGGGATTTTAAGTTCTGAAATTTTCAAAGCTAGACTTAAGTTTCTCATTGGAAATTTCAGCAAATGTCAACAAAAGATAAAATGTTGCCAATTTAAAATGTACTTATTTTATTACGGAAATTAATCATATAATAACAGACGATATAATTAATTTTTTCAGTGAAATAATAAACGATGATTTTTTTTACATTGTCTTGTATTGGATATTGGCGCATAGTATAATTTTAATGTAACAGAAATGTAATGAATTGTTTGAAAAGTGTACTGAAACTTAATTTCATAAAATAAAATGAATATCTATAATATGAAAATCTGGACATAAAATACATTTCGTATTCATGCATTTTTGCATAAGAGGGCAATTTGTTATTGCACCAAGATATGACTATTTATAAAACTAGTTATAGTACGAACGCACCTCATTTGTCACGTTTGACGTACAATTTCCAACTTGTTTATTTTTAAGGGGTTGGGGGAGCTTTAAAAATTTTAGTGTTAAACCTTCAATGTTATAAGATAATAATACTTCAATAAGAGTAATTCAGTGGATTTCCACCTTTCATAATTGAGTTTAAAATCTTTGATTTTTTTTCTTTTTTACCCATTGTTTTATTTGCAATGACAATATCAAGGAATAACTGTGACTATGTCTAAAAATGTTAGTATTATGGGGTATTTTGAACTTTTTAATTACTCTTTTCTCAGGGTATAAATCGATAAAAGAAAATCTCTTTTCCAAAAAGGAATTGCATGTTTTATTTCCCAAATATATATAGGGTAAATGTATCAATAGTCGGCCACATTGAGATAAAATGCCTTGCGAACAGCTTATTTTTGGTTCTAAATGAAATATTAATTTGGTTATATGCAGCCATCTTTCATAAGTCATAAACCATCACCAAAGAATTGTGGATATTTTTATTGAATTAGTAATTAGCCATGTATTTCAAGATAGAGGTCAAATCGCAATTTTTCCTATTTTTTTCTTAACTGATGGCAATTTTTTTAAAAGGCAAGTATTAATTTATTTTTTATTTTTTTCTAAAATTATAAGACTCGAATATTAGCAGGGTAAATAAACTAATGTTTTTGAGTATAAAAAGTAAATAAATTTGTTAGTTTTAATTAATTTTAATGTGGCCGACCATTGGGTATTAATTTTTCTTACATGTCCAATAGTTGGCCACCAGGAGCTTAATACTGAATACATAACTTATTGTACTTCTTTTAGTTTATTTTTCATTGTTTGGTAGATATAACTTTATATATATATATATATATAATATTTTAAAGCAGATATATGATATAACGATAAAACATAATAACCAACATTGCCTAAAAAACAGTTTTCAGCTTATTAATAAAATACATAATATCAATCCGGTAAAATTCATAAAAACATTGGATTTTAATGATTTATTTAATAACATTGATATAAAAGACTTACATAAAACAATGTGTATATTATTTAAAAAATTTAAATCTCAATTAAAATTAAAAGATCATATTTCCGTAAATTTTTTTTAAACTTTATTAAACTTTACATTGCATAATAATTACATCATATATGACAATATTATTTATAAACAATGCCAGGGAATACCGCAGGGTGGGACCGCTTCTAGTATTCTCTCTGACCTTTACTTATATTATTATGAAAGAAATATTGATTATGTATTTTATCGCTATATTGATGACATTATCATTTTTTATTTCAATGATAAAAATTGCACATCACCACTCAATTTTTATCCTAATCAGCTTACATTAAGCGAAAATGATTTGATTAATAATAATATAAATTTTCTTGACTTAAAAATTAATATTAATGATAATTATAAATTAATATTTGATATTTATGATAAAAGATTTGACTTTCCATTTAAAGTAAATATTTTTACCAATTTTGCTTCACGTTTACATAAATCAGTTTATAAAAATATAATTATCAATTACCTTCATCGTATAAAATATCTATGCTCAGATATAAATAAAAACAAAAATATTAGATTTATACGAAATCAAGCAAAACTTTATGGTTATCCTATTTTTTTGATAAATTCAATTATCAACTCTTTTAAATAACATTTATTACATCATATAAATATAAACATGTTATGTAATAATTTATTTTGTTTTAGTGTGCGATAAAATATAGCAAATGATATAGCAAATAATACAATTAAAACATATAAGGACAATTATTAAGATGGTTGAACATTGTTTACACTTTATATAGTCATGGTGAATGTGCATCTGCCGATCACCTGTATATTAAGTGATACTAATGATCAGTTATAAAAATATGCATTGTATTAATATAACTGTAAACATAACATATACAAAAACACAACTCATCAAGATTATGATATTTCATATGTGCGCCATGTGGTCGTATTGGTATAAATGTTGACCTTGTGATGTTTAAGGAATTTTTGATAATTATTGTGAGTAAGATATTTTATCTGTTCTTTACAAGTTTTTTATTTCCAATTTTACTATTTCCAATTGTTTTCTGGTAATAATACAGTATACCTGGATGAATATACTAATCTTAGCATAAATGCCAGTATATTTATGAAATACTGTATTATTTTTAAAACACGTGTGGATACATCCAGGCTGATGATTATATCTACACGTGTTTTTTCATATCCAATTCTAATTTAAATCTCTTGTTATCCAATTTTCCATTATATTTAGTTCATATTTCATTTAAAAATCCATTTGTATTCACTTGATATCAACTTCAAATTATTAACATTTTATGGTTTATTATATATATATATATTTTTCTCTCTCTTTTTTAAAATATTTTTCATATTTTCAGTATTTTAGGCCAATTACCATTGAAGCAAATGCTATGGTAATATTATGATTGCACTTGTTAATTTATTAACTATGTGGTATTCTGTCTACACTTTATTACTAATTATCTCTTAGGAGATTTAATTAGAATGTTACAAGAACTTGATATGTTTTTTGAAATTCAAAGATATTATATATATATATATATATATATATATATATATATATGCTTGTTTGTTTGTTTGTAGGGGAAACTACTGGAACTACCGAACGAATTTCAAAAGTACAGGTGGCAGTCTCTGCTCCGACATAGACTATATTTTACGTCAGAGCCACTTTTCCCAAGTAGATGGATGAGCAACAAACATTCTAAACTTGTCCTTTTTGTGATATTGAAGGGCCTAGGAACTTGAAATTTGGCATGGTTGTTGTTTTCTAAAAAAATCGAAATTTAAAAGTGTGAAATGAGTGGAAAAAGTTCTAAATTACAATTTGTGTAGAATTGTTAGGAGTATATACCTGAAATTTAACATGTCTGTTACTTTTAAGACGTAAATTCTGGACCACGACAATTAAAAAAAGGGGGAATTTTAGAAAATGAAAAAAAAAATGTGAACATTCTAAAAACATTCTAAATTGCGATTTATATGGAATTACTAGGGATAGAAATTTAAAATTTGCCATTTCTATCATTTTTAATATGTAAACGCTGGTACAAAATAGCTTCTTAAAATAAAACGAAATTTCAAAGTGTACAGGACCATTTTATTATTTTTAAAGTTTAGAAATCTGTGATAGTTTTGGTGCTGGAAACTTAAAACTTGGCATGGTGGTTAATTTTAAGACATAAATGACCGGTTAAGAAAGGTTTCTAAAAAATTGGAAATTTAGAATGCTGAAATGAGAGGAAAATGTTCTGAATTATAGGGTATTTTATAAATTTTAGAATAGAAACTTGAAATTAGACATGGATAACCTTTTTAATACGTAAGTGGTCTGATCGTACCCGAAGAGTTTCTAAAAATTTCGAAATTAAAAAAGAACTAAAATTTTCTAAAATTGCAATTTCTGTGATACTGTTGGGCTTGAAACTTCAAATTTTGCATGGTGGTTTCTTTTAAGATGTAAACTCTAGCAAAGAATGGTTTCTATAAAATTCGAAATTTAAAAAATTGAAATTATCAGTAATTGTTGCTTATGATTCTAAATTATGATTTATTTAGAATTAATAGGGATAGAAACTTAATATTCGAAACCGGGGTTACTTATAAGTCGCAAATGCTCCCACAGAATATAGCTTTTTCTTAAACAAAAATCTAAATTTAAAATGGGAAAATGAATAGAAAAGTTCTAAAATCCAAATTATTTTTGACCCACTAAGCCGAATCCAAAATTTCTTTCAGTATAACACTGTCACTCAGGAACGTAAAACACATGATGATTTGTGATTATGATTTATTTGGAATTGATAGGGTGATTGCTAGATACATGAAATTTGATATGACTTTTACTTTTAAGATGTAAATGCGCCGGCCGATCATATTCTAACATATTCGAAATTTAAAAGAGCGAAATGAATAGGGTTTAAAATCACTATTTCTTTTGTACTACAGAAACGATTTCAAATCGTGTCCTAGGATAAAAATGATGCCATTCTCCACTTAAAAATAGGCTATATTATATTTCTGTACAAACGACCTGATAGAACAAAAAATGCTCTGAAATCTCGTTTACTTTGAGTCTGTTAAGACTAAGAGCAAGAAACTGCTTATGGTGATGGATTTTAAGACAAATTCTCATTAAGAACGTTCATCAAAGTATTTGATATTTAAAAGAAAGCAACTATTATAAAGCGCTCTAAAATTATGATTTTACTGCCAAACCGTCGAGGCTAGAAATTTTAAATTCGACATGTAAGTTTCTATGGGACGTACAAGTTCCTATGGGTAAGTTTCTGTAAAGATGCCTCTATTTAAAAAAATTTCAAATAAATGAAATGGGAAGAAAACGTTCTAAAGTTATATTTTTACTATGATTTCTTAAAAAATGTCAGTCTAGAAACTTTAAATTTGGCATAGAAATAACTAAGACATAGATGCACAAGAACAATATTTGTCTTTTTAATTATTATTTTTTAATTTAAAAGAAAAGGAAAATTAAATAGTTTTTCATACCATGTTAGGAACAACTTTTCTGAGCAGTGGGATAAACATATGTACGAGCAAACATTATAATTAATTCAAATGATAATAATAAAGAAACATGATTTCCAATAAGGAAAGGAAGTATTTCATATTCAGCCTTTATCCGTACACAAATGACAATTAAATATAGTAAACTAATGTTTTCCCCCTTATTGTTTCTCGGTGTTTTGATTTTTATGGTGCATAAAGGTACATTAATATTGTAAAAAGAAACGTTTGATTTTTATAGAAAATAAATTCTGAAACTACTGAACTGATTTTAAAAATTCTTCCACTAAACGATTGCTTATAAACAGAGTTTCCAAATAAACTGCATTGTATCTGTTTTCTTAGAAGGATGTGGATTCAAATGCGTTGCAATGACGATTTTCACATTATTTCAAGTCTCACATTCACCTAATGTGGTACAAAAATGACGTTTATTCAAATTGTGACTTAATTTATTAATATTTAAATTATTTCCAAAAGTATAATTTCTCCTAATGTTAATTGGTACACAAATACGCACTTGCCATATTTCAACCATGCATACAAAGCCGTTGGTTTTGATAAAAGAAAAACTTGTTACCTGATTGTTTTATCCAATAGTTAGCCGCTCTATTGATAAGAGGCTAACTACTGGGATTTAGAATACTTTTCGCAGCCTCTGTTAAACTTAAATAATAAAATAAAATAAAATAATGAAGCTTTCTGCATGTGTCACTCTTAATTGAACTGCCACATTAAGATTTACATTACACAGAAAATCAATTTAGTTGAAATGTAAAGAGGTATTGCGTTATTAATTTCTCGTAGTATAATACTCATAAAGTAATCATTTATGAGATAATATAAAAAACAAAAAATGATTGATGATTTTGATTGACATTACTTTGAAAAATAACACTTATGAGAAATAACTTTAGATTCCCAGAAGAATTTCCAAAAGTATGCATTTATACATGGCACTCTTAAAAATGTTTTGCTGTTTTTAAAAAGTTCTACTTTAAGTTATTTACAACCATCTGGGAAGACCAAGCTATGCTCGTTAAAATTATCTTTGTGTTCAGCACGATATAACAATAAATTCTCTGTACAACATATATAACAATCAGTTCTATGTATCCTGATTGGTTAAATTATGTTTTTTAGAACGTTCTGTGGACTATGATTGGTTGAATCATTTATCCTCGCTGTTAGTGGGAATTTTTAGAAAATTCCTTTAGGTTCTGAAAACCAATCTGTGCGCCAAATGTCGCCATAATTTTGCGAAAATTAGGAAACTTGACACATTCTTTCATATCACGGTAAGCATGTGCTTTGGCATTAGTAATCCTGAAAGTCGATTTTCCTGCTAAATCTCGCCAATTTCCCAAAACTTTCACCAAACTTAGCGAAGTTGGCAAAATATTGCCAACATTGCAACTTCGTTAACTGTCAACTGTTCAACAACTGTCTCAACCTTCATTCACAATGAAATGCATTCACCCATAGTGACCCCAAAATGACCCACTAATCGAATTTTCTCAAACCTGTGACCCAGCCCAATGCTCTTTTCGTACCTTAACGGTAGGATACAAAATTTTTTCAAAATCGTTAGAGCCGTCTCTTTGATAAAATTATCTTGACCCGTAGTGAACCCAAAATGACCCACTAATCGAATTTTTTCAAACCTGTGACCCAGCCCAATGGTCTTTTCGTACCTCAAAACGGTAGGATACAAAATTTAGTCAAAATCGTTAGAGCCGTTTTTAGATAAAATTAACTTGACCCATACTGACCCCCTCCCCTCCCAAATGACCCAATAATCGAATTTTCTCAAACATGTTACCCAGCCCAATGGTCTTTTCGTACCTCAAAACGGTAGGATACAAAATTTAGTCAAAATCGTTAGAGCCGTTTTTAGATAAAATTAACTTGACCCATACTGACCCCCTCTCCTCCCAAATGACCCAATAATCGAATTTTCTCAAACATGTTACCCAGGCAAATGGTCTTATTGTACAGAGAAACGGTGGGATACAAAATTTAGTCAAAATCGTTAGAACCATTTTTTAGATCAAATTAGCTTGACCCATAGTGACCCCCAAATGACCCACTAATCGAATTTTCTCGAACATGTGACCCAGTCAAATGGTCTTCTTGTATCCCAAAAAAGTAGGACACAAAACGTAGTCAAAATCGTTAAAGCCATTTATTAGATACTAGCGGCCCGTCCTGGCTTTGCACGGGTAGACAATGTGTTGACTACAACGTAGGGTAGAGAAGTGTAGGTACTTTAAAAAAGTTGTTCTAAATTGGATAAAAGTGGGAGTGAGACAAAATTGCAGCACTTAGAAATTTTGAAAATTAAAAGCTTGAAACAATATGATAAATAAATTTTTCTGTTTATGTACATATTGAAACTAATAAATAAAATACACGGTCCATGGAAGGACATAGCAACTATATGTGTTCATGTCGAATGTGTTTTCCTGAATTTCACGCTCCTATATAAATCTGCTGCTGAGATATGGCGAAATGACCCAAAACTTTCGAATACCCCTTTAACCACCTTCTGGGGGGAATTTCCAATATCGCCGAAATCCGTGTTTAACCAATTTTTTAGTAGATTTGTTTTAATTATTTTCGCCCTCCTACATAGAAGCTGAGATATGGCGAAATGACATAAAAAATTCGACCCCCCCCCCCCCTTCTTCAACCACATTCTGGGGGAATTTCCAAAATTGCTGAAATTGAAATACGTGTTTTATTCTTTTTAGTAGATTTGTTTTACTGATTTTCGCGCTCCTAACTAAAACTGCTGCTGAGATATGACGAAATGATCTATAACATTCGACCCCCTTGTAACCCCCTTTTGGGGGAAATTTCTAGAATCCCTGAAATACGTGTTTAAAAAAATTTTTAGTAGATTTGTTTTCTTTAATTTCGTGCTCCTGCATAAAACTGCTGCTGAGATATGGCGAAATGACATAAAACATTCGACCACCCCCTTTAACCACTTTCAGGAGGTAATTTCTAAAATCGTTGAAATACGTGTTTAATCATTTTTTTAGTATATTTATTTTCCTGATTTTCGTGCTCTTACCTATAACTGCTGCTGAGATATGGCGAAATAACCTAAAACCTTCGACCACCCCCCTTTAACCCCCTGCTGGGGGGAATTTCTTAAATCGCTGAAATAGGTGTTTAATCATTTTTTAATAGATTTGTTTTCCTGATTTTAGCGCTCCTACCTATAACTGCTGCTGAGATATGGCGAAATAACCTAAAACATTCGACCACCCCCCTTTAACCCCCTGCTGGGGTGAATTTCTAAAATCGCTGTTCTCGCATCTCCAAATGTCGGTCATTTCAGTATTTTGTTTTATCTGAAAAACGACTCTAACAAATTTGACTAAATTTTGCATTCTGCCATTTTCGGTTATGAGAAGATGATTGAGCTATCTCACATGTTCGAGACAATTCAATTCGTGTGTCATTTAGGGTAACTGCGGGTAAAGCTTATTTTGTTTTATCTAATAAATGGCTTTAATGATTTTGCTAAAATTTTGAGATACAAGAAGACCATTGGACTGGGTCGCATGTTCGAGAAATTTCATTAGTGGGTCATTGGGGGGTCACTATGGGTCAAATAAACTTTATCTAAAAAACGACTCTAACGATTTTGACTAAATATTGTATCCTACCGATTTGGTGTACGAAAAGACTATTGGGCCGGGTTACATGTTCGAGAAAATTCAATTAGTGGGTTATTTTGGGGTCACTGCGGGTCAAGGTAATTTATCTTCTATACTATTATATAAAGAGGAAACGGTGACTCACTGACTCATCAACGCCCAGCCGAAACTACTAAAGTCAGGGTCATGAAATTTGGACTGTAGATTGCTGTTATGGCCTAGGCAAGCAATAAGAAGGGATTTTTGAAAATTCCCTTCCAAAAGAGGTTAAAGGGGGGGGTGGGGGAGGGGTTCGAATGTTTTAGGTCATTTCGCCATATCGCAGCAGCAGTTATAGGTAGGAGCGCGAAAATCAGGAAAACAAATCTACTAAAAAAATGATTAAACACCTATTTCAGCGATTTTAAAAATTCCCCTCAGAAGGGGGTTAAAGGGGGATTCCAATGTTTTAGGTCATTTCGCCATATTTCAGCAGCAGTTATAGCTAGGAGCGCGAAAATCAGGAAAACAAATCTACTAAAAAAATGATTAAACACCTATTTCAGCGATTTTAGAAATTTCCCCCAGAACGGGGTTAAAGAGGGGTGGTCGAATGTTTTAGGCCATTTCGCCATATCTCAGCAGCAGTTACAGGTAGGAGCGCTAAAATCAGGAAAACAAATCTACTAAAAAATGATTAAACACCTATTTCAGCGATTTAAGAAATTCCCCCCCCCCAGCAGGGGGTTAAAGGGGGGTGGTCGAAGGTTTTAGGTTATTTCGCCATATCTCAGCAGCAGTTATAGGTAAGAGCACGAAAATCAGGAAAATAAATATACTAAAAAAATGATTAAACACGTATTTCAACGATTTTAGAAATTACCCCCTGAAAGTGGTTAAAGGGGGTGGTCGAATGTTTTATGTCATTTCGCCATATCTCAGCAGCAGTTTTATGCAGGAGCACGAAATTAAAGAAAACAAATCTACTGAAAAATTTTTTAAACACGTATTTAGAAATTCACCCCAGCAGGGGGTTAAAGGGGGGTGGTCGAATGTTTCGGCAGTGATGGCCGAACATTAGATTTAACGTGGCCGACTATTGGAGAACTTGAATTTTTGAACTTAACTTTGTCTTAAAAAAAAAAAAAAAAAAAAAAAAAAAAAAAACTATTACCGTGTTTTTTAAAAATAATTGCTGAAACATAATAAGAAACGTATGTTTTAACATATATCACTGTTAAAAATGTTATGTCGTTTTTTAAAAATTCTACGTTAAGATTTATATATAAAAAAATCAGTTAAGTGGCCGACTATTGGTACATTTACCCTATATATAGATTTAAAACATGCAATAAGGAAAATACACAATTTTTGAATTGTTTTTGGTCCAAAAATTCAGCAGTCAAAGGGTTGATTATAATTTCTTTTATTCATACGTATATTTATTTTTACTTTTCAGGACCAATTCTTGATCCTATGATCAATGAAGGTCTCTTTGAAGGAGACATTATGGGAGTTGATCCTGATTCAGTAAGTAAAGTTTGCTTGCTAACATATTACTTTAACACGTATCAAGTATACTTTTTTTTTTATAAAATAAAATGTAATTACTTTTATAATATAATTTCAAAATTGTAGTTTGTGGGCCAACTTTGGCACATAGTGTTTCAAAGGTGGCCCATATATTGAAATCACTTTTAAAATGTGAAAAAATACTCAGCCAACTATTTTTCTTACTGTATTATGCTCTGATGATCCTTACTTTCTTTTGATATCTTTCGAGTTTTTCTTCTTAATCTTCTTATCTTATGACACGAAAAGACCTTGAAGCATTTTTTGTGTACGGTAGTTCAGGGATTTTCTACTGGCAGTTACTGACTTCTTTTGAGTGATCTCTGGTGTTAACAATTAATGGTAATAAGTTTTTTCAGATATTTATGTAAAAAATTTGAAAATCACCACTGCACTGATTTGCATATTTGTTTTCTAAGGTGGCTACCTTGGGAACATGCGTATGGTCGCCATTTGCACGACGTAAAAGTATTAATCTGATAAATTTCTTAGAATTGAATTAAATGTGGTTGAAGAGAAAGAAATAAGCTTTCAGAAAACGTATCATAACTCAAAGAATTTAAACACGTGTAAATTAAAATATATTCTTACCTGGAAATTAGAACGACTACTTCTCAAAAGTGAAAACACTGCATAAAATGTCGGACTTTCAAAATGCTGTAAAAAGGGAACCACCAGTCAGAATAACTTTCAATTTGAACTGAATATACCGGAAGAAGGGGGAAATTGGTATGGCATAAGAAATAAAAAGTTCCAAAGTGTATCAATAGATGGCGCTGTAAACGGCATAACGAAAGTGGATTCGACTACAAGTAACATTTGTAATCGAAATACGACGGCTTTGGCATGAGTTGCACAGTAAGCCAATCGTACTGTTCAATGTACATGAGTGTTTCGGTTGTTTGACGGAAAAAATGACTTCCAAATCCGTCAACAGTTGCGGTACTGTTAGTGGAAAGCCGATTCACCATGGCAAGGTCGTACCACATTGGATGGGAAAAATCGGTTTTTAATTTTCCTAGGGCCAAAAATCGCATAAGAAGCACATAATGATTCGGTTTTTAATTGCGCATGAGTGTCTTTTAATTTGCATAGTATGCCACTTACAGCGCCATCTATTGGTATACTTTAGAACTTTTTATTTCTTATGCCATACTGTTTTCCCCTTCTTCCAGTATATTCAGTTCAAATTTGAAGTCATTCTGACCAGTGGTCCTTTTTTTACAGCATTTTGAAAGTGGGACTTTAATTATAATCACCCTGTATACTTATACCTTCATTAAAAGGAATCTTTCCTAGTTGCCGTTGTTTAGTTTAAACTGCACAACAGGTATGGGAATGAACAAGCAGGCAGGTTTACATTATGTTCAAAATTTTCAATCAAACAAGTTATTTCGTATTTAAAATTTTGTTGTATGAAACACATTTTCTTGATACTTGATATACTGAACACAGTTTTCTTTTTATTAATCTAAAAAGCAAATTGTTTTTGTTTTCATTTTTTTATTCGAGTGAAAAAAATAAAGAAAAACACCTTTAGAATACTGTTTTATTAAGTTTTCATGTTACGTGTTTTACTTTTTAATTTATACAGTGACCTCTCACTTATACGCAATGTACGGAAATTACTTTCTGATACCAGTATTTTTAATAAGAAATATTTTACTTACAATTTCTGCGATTAAATAAAGCAAAAATTAATATACAATAATTGTGGTATTAAAAAGTTATTATAGTTCTTCGCATATAAGTGAGAGGTTACTGTACTAAATCTGAAAATGTTTATAATCAGTAGTAAGTTGGACTAGTTTGGAAATATCGGATATATATCAAAATATCGAATATTTTTAAAAATAATCATGATTAATACTCCCATGAGTTTTCTTATCTTTCTTAGGACAGGAATGCCGTCGCAAGAGATTCCATGAGATGGCCTGGAGGCATTATTCCTTTTGAAATAGATGACTCTCTAAGTGAGTTGGTTATAAATTTAACAACATTATTTCCTTTTAACAATTGTATACTTTATGTCTCATTCCGTAGATACGATTACAAAAATGTATAACTAAGATATCTTTGATTACGATAATTAACACACTTGTGCGATATAATAAAGCAAACAAACTTCTTAATAACACCGTAATTTTAAAGGCCTTTCGAAATAGTTGTCTTTCTTCATCGGGCGCAAAAGACGTGCTACCACTTGGAAGGTGGGAGCAACACTCGAAAGGACTTTGTCTTTCTTCATCCAGGCGGGAGCAAGATTGTCTTGCTACTTGCTATACGATAGCATATATATATATAAATCATTAAAATGCACTACAAACGATTTTTCGCCATAGATCATAATGTATTGAAATTCTTTTGTGCATTCCTGTGAACGAACTATAACTGGTACTTACTCTACACTCTATAAAAAGCATGTTGTTATCCATCTCAGTGATGCATACCAATTTCATTATGTTTGAAACTGTGTAATATCATTAAAATACACTGAAAAGGATTTTCCTCCATTGACTGTAACTGAATAATTCTGAGTGTACCTGTAAACAAACTATAATTGCTACTTGTTTTATACTCTATAGAAAGTGTGTTGTCGTCCACCTCAGTGATGCGTATCAATTTCATTATGTTTGAAATAGTGTAACATCATTAGAATATGCTGAAAACGATTTTCCCCATTGACCGTAATGTAACAGAATAATTTTGAGTGTCCCTGTAAACTAAACTAATCATAAACGGTACACACTTAATTTTCAATACCGAACATGACATGGTAAACCTCAATAACAAATATTTCACTTCGTGGTTACATTATATTTTCGTATATTAAGAAACAACTGTCTTTTTTTTTTTTTTTTCACTGTAGGGTTTTGTATTACGAGCATCCTGAAACACCATGCTAGGTCTCATTTTCGATGTAACAAAATATACACCACAACGGAATATTATGTTTTCTCGATATACAATTTTACATTTATTCAATATTATTTGTTGCATGAAAGGCTAACTTCACAATGGAAGTGAAATTGTTGTTCTTAGTCTTTTGTTGTAGTACATATTTTGGCTTTCAATCTAAATGACTTCAATTTTCTTTCTTAACAGAAGATTATCTGAGTGACGACATTTTGCAAGCCATGAATCAGATCATGAAAAATTCTTGCATCCGATTTATTGCGAGAACATCAAAGCACAAAGATTACATCAGAATTTTCAGTGGACTTGGGTAAGCAAAATTCTTTGTCTAATGTTTTTATGCAGTCTGTGCGCACCATGGAACTATAAAATTTTATTCATAACTAGCTGATCCGTCCGGAGTTACCCGGACCCGTCATAATAACCTTAAACAGAACTCAAATTTCGTATGATTTTTTTTTTTTTTTTTTTTTTTTAAGAAGCTGCACCAAGGTCCTCAAGAAGGAGATTAATATTCAAAATTGGGGATAGCTGAGGTTCGAGAAATTTTTTTGTCGTTCAAGTAGTAGCTGGAAGTCCTAAGAAGTTGTTTAAAAAAAGGCTAGTGAATCAGAGGATTTTTAAGGAAGCTATAGTAGGGGACCCATAAGGGGCCAACTGATAGTTTTGAGCATGGCCCTAAGAGGAAAACATCTTAAAAGGTCCTAGTACCTAGCGCTTTAGATCATCAATTAGTCGAAATTAAGCATAGGGTATAAATTAAGCATTAGAATAAAATTTTAAAGAAATGCTACCCCTTGAAGGGCGCCGGTATATTATATATACCACTTAAGTTTAATCCTAAAATGCCACATTGACATCAGAATTTTAGAATTCTATTTTGAATTTATAATAGACATGAAGAAATTTTTTAAATTATTTTAAAATAAATATGTTCTTAAATCCTGGTGCCAATCAATCATTTCAATATTTTAGCAACAGATGCACTTTGCCCCTGAAAGGGTTAAAAAGGGCCGTAGGGCCCCAATAAAAAAAAGAGGATGGTGGCCCAGGTAGAGGCGTCCAAGACTCATAAAGTTATGCATTGAGAGGGTGACACAATTAGAGGGGTGAAAAATGTATGGCGCACAAAATGTTCAAGGAGACCCGGACCAGGCCACAGGGGGGCAGGGTCCTAATTGTGGAAATGGGGAAATAACTAAACGGAGAAAAGGTCCCAAAAACGAAGAAGATTGGATTAAAAGGAAGCAAGTTATTAACAATTTAAGGAACAAAAACTTCAAGGGGTACCAGGCCCCAGATGGCCAGGGTCTTAACTGGAATGTAGAAATGGAGGAATAACTAAATAGAGAAAAGGGCACCAAAAACAAAAACAAAAATCGAACAAAAATAGGAAGTTATTAACAATATAGGGTAAAAACTTAAAGGGGCCCCAGGGGGCCGGGTCTTAAAAAATTAAAAATCTGAGCCTCAGGTGCATCAGGACCTGCCTTGGACTATCCGCACTAAATTTTCAGACTTTTACGTGCGGCAGATTTCACTAGCCATCGCACACACACACAGACAAACAACTTTCTTTTATTAGTATAGATTGTTTAATTAATAGAAAAGTAATACTACTATGTGTAGTTTTAATGATTTACAAATAGCAATACAGTAAATCAGTGAAAAAAAAATCGCTGGAAACCGAAAAGAAAATCCGTTTTGACAGGTTTCCGTTTTAGCATGTAGATTGTTATGGTATTCTTTCTGTCGGGACCATGAAATATTTCCATTTAAGAGAGGATTCCATAAAAGACAGGTTAAACTTTCACATGTCGAAAGTTCAGGTTTTGCTTTATCCGTCTGATCGCATATCATTTCTTCATTGGCTGTTCTAAATACAAAACTATGGGATTTCTGCTATTCACCCCCTACAAAAGCAAAACTAGGGGACTTCCCTTTCATTACCTACTTTTCTATTATCAAGTATTGGGACTTAAAACGGCCTATAGAGGCGCTGATCGCAGCCGTCGGTACAGGAGAATTGTACCTTTAACTCAGTGGTTCCCAAACTCTTGGGCTCGCGGAGCCCTTTTTGGGAAGAATGTCTAAGGCGGAGCCCCTTAACCCCACGGTACTCTATAGTTTACAAATTAGTGTTTTTTTGTGCTTATTGAGCAGAGAAAGGTCCGCTGGACAAGAGTCCGAACCAGTAGTTTCTAACATGGTGCCAAGGTTCTGAGTTTGGCCCTTTTCTTGATACAGAAATTCTGAATTCATACTAGAAATTTTGAAAATCAAATTTTCTATTATTTCACCCCTTAACAGTTTTATTTAATATTAATATTGTTGGACGCAATAAATTAAAAATAAGGAATAAAAACCACTTTTTCGTTTTAAAATATCTGCCTTGTATAACTGAGATATGTCCGCCAAATGCAGCACAATTATAGTTAAAAAAATGTGGTTTCTGAAAGCTTTTAGTAACGAATAAAACAAACTCTTCTTACCCGAGCGACGTTCGAATATTATTGTTAAGGGGTTAATGACATCCATTTAAATATATATATATATACTTTTGGTATTTCCAGTATGAACTCGGAATTAAAGATCAAAATGGTAACCCTGTCTGGGTAATGCTGTACACAGGGGCTTACTTGAAACTTATTATTTATGGCAAAAACAATACACACACACAGGAAAAAAGGTAAGTTGTACAGTTTTAGTTTACAAAGAGAGACTTCTGTATAATCCCAATAGGCTACTCGCGAAAAGAAAGAAAATGCGTAGGCCCAGTTGCCCATGAGTAATTATATAACACGTTTTCGCTAGTCCCATCCACCCTTAATAGAATCATGATTACGGATTCTTTTTCCGTTCGTCTTTACGTTTCTAGTACTTCTAAACATGCAAGAAAAACAAATCGACTCTGAGCTTCTTATTTTGAACCATTTTTAAAAAAATACATTTAGAAGCAGATTATCGTGTTAGTGTTTAGGTGGGCGAGGCAAAATCTATAACATACATCTATAACATCTATTGTTAGGTGCAGCATCTTTCACTTTTTTGGATGTTTTATTCGAAGTATTAGCTACTCCCGCCGTCCCAAATTAGTTTCTACATTTAGGTTGAAATTTTTGTCCCAAATTAGTTGCTACATTTCAAGTAGGCGGAGTCATAAATAGCCTCCGATTCAGTTTAGAAGATCGACATCAGTAAAATTATACTACAATGAATATAACGTTGTATGCTAGGTGTTCCAAACAATGTTAAATCGAATGTAAAGTAATGGGAATAAGAAGTAATGGGAAGATAATTGTAAGTATGAATAATAATTTAGAAAATACCCTAAAGAAGGAAATTAATAATAAAGGGCGTAACGCTGTATTGCAATTTTTACTGCAACATTTGAAAAATGATAAACTGAGCCATGGCACTATAAATGCTGCAGCGATTAAATTTAATGTTCATCGTAGTACAATATCCCGTTTGTTTAAGCTGTCAAAGGCGTCAAAAATAAAAGATGATGAAATTTACAATGTAAGTTCACAAGAAATTCGTAAAATGCGGACGAAAAAAGATTTTTCTCAGCAATTGAGCAAAATCAAAAATGTCCCAATAAAAACGAAGACAATCACTGCGAAGATTATCATGCGCTGTTAGTATTCCTAATTCAACTAATCAACATTACATATGATTCTCAATGGGGGAAAAGTTTTGAAGCGTATTTCATCCACCATTAAGCCAAGTCTAACAGAAAAAAATAAGCTCGACAGAATTCGATTTTGTTTACAGCATGTTCAAACTAATGGTTGTTTTTCGGAAATGTTGGAATGTATTCATATCGATGAAAAATGGTTTTATATTACGAAAACTAGTAATTCGTTTTACATCATCCTAGATGAAACTGAACATTTGAGGCATTGAACAAGCAAAAGGTTTATTACCAAAGTAATGTTTATGTCAGTAGTGGCAAGACCAAGATGGGACTCGAATAGAAGCGAAATGTTTGATGGAAAATTTGGAATATGTGGCTATGTTGTTTATTGGGAAAATGCAACAAGAAACTCAAAAAATCGTGCAAAAGGAACTGCTGTGAAAAATTTGTAGAAATTGTTAACAATGAATAAACCCGAAAAATTATTATACTGGATTCTGGTTGAAGAATCTTTACAAAATGGGGCGTGGCTTAAGAGCGTGCAAACCCTGGATTGTTAAAACTCATTTAGTACTGATTTAAGCAGAGACGGAGGGAATGCTTGGTTAGTAAATGTTGTTGATTGATAGCATAGCACCCTGAAATCTCTGAAAAATGTTCAAACAAAATCAGTATCAATAATCAGTATAAAAGTATTCAAATGCAGCAACTGATTTGGGACAGAGAGAATATTAATTATAGTTTTGAAAGAAACTTTCTTTCACCATTGTGTTTGTTAAAAATAGATATACGGTTAAAAACTACACAGTTTAAAAGAACTGAAACTATAAAGAACTAAAAGAACTGAAAACGGAATATATGGGTGGGGTTAAATTTATATCAGGGCGGGTACTCATTGACGAAAAGTCTGAGCAAGGGGTGGACCTTAGCAAAAGTTTAGATTGTTAATGTGATGATAAATGTAAAGAACCAATATATATTTTTTTAATTGCTACAGCCTTATTTTTGATAGGAAAATGTGGCATCATAACATAAAAATCTTAGCCAATGCCGAGACCAATTAAAACAAAATTTTAAAGAGGGGTTGTTAAGTGATACAAGATGTTAAAAAAATGAGTTTTCAGCAACATACATTGCTTTAAAAATTAAGTACAATTATGTAAAACAGCATAGAAAATTTAAATAACAAAGAATTAATAAAAATAAAATAAACAGCTTAAAGGAATTAAAGTTACAAAAAGACAACTATATACACAACGTATACAAATGACTTTTGAAAATTAAAAAAAAAAAAAACTGAATAGACTAAAAAAATTGAAGAAATTTCGAATTTTAAATTGAAATAGAACATGAAATTTGAGATTAAACCACTTAAATTAAAATATTAACGAAAAGCGAAAACCAATTATAAGTCTATCACTGAAACAATCAAAGCTTAACCAACACATTTCTCAGTAAATATAGCAAGTAATGGGGTATAAAATACCTCATTTTAAAGATAGCTACGAGTGAAGTGAAAGAAAATAAACAATGTGAGACACACTTACTTAATTAGGCAGTAAGAACCTGGTTACTAAGTAAAAAAGAACTAAGTATAAACATATGACTAGGCGGAGCTCCAAAGAACAATTCTCCCTTTTGTTCGGCAAGCAGAGATAACAGCACTGGCGCGCCTTTGCCTTTTCGATTCACGTTGTGCATTCGATTCAGAATACTATTTCTTGTAGCTTATTTTGAATATAATTTTTAAAACATATTAAATGCAGAAACATAAAATAAAGTAGTTCAAACCAAAAATATTATATAGAAAATAGATAGAAATATAATGCAAATTTTATTATGATTAAAAATTATATATTATAGTACTTTTCAACCCAGGGATAGATGTATTTATTTTTGACACACACGCAGAAAAATTCCTATATACTTCCGAAAAATTTTTCTTTACAATATGCTAATTTAGTTCATGTTTTGTTTATTTTCCTGGAACGCCGCGGAGCCCTAAGGGCTCCGCGGAGCACACTTTCGGAACCTCTGCTTTAACTAATGCTAAAGTGCCATTGAAACCATTATTTATTGTAAACTCGTTTAAAAGTGTTAGATATTAAAAATTGTATAATTTTTACATTGTCATATAAATACAGAACGCAAATATCACATGAAATCTGAAATTATGCAAAAAAATAATCATTATGAACAAATTAAAAATGCATGTAATACAATGGTGTTGCAAGGCATTTTCCTGAAGCGAGAAGTTATCTCTTTTCTCCACCAGATGGCGTGTTCGAGCTCTTGAATTCCCAATAGACTCATCTTATCCAGACTTCTTACTCAAGTGATCAATCTTTAAAGCTTGGTTCAGCTGTATCCGGTTTGAATGGAATATATGTTTAGCAATGCCTTTTGTCAGCTCTTCTGTTTAGCGAGCATAATACCCTGTTCGCACCGGACATTTAAGATATCTTAGATCGCCATTTTTGAGGTGGTACCCTCCCGGAATTGAATACCTGTTCACATCGCAAAACTCATCTGAGATAACTCACTGAACATCACCGTGTCTGAGATCTGAACAAACATCAAATGTGCACATGCGCATAAGTTAAAGCCAGCCTCAACAGCCAATCTAAATACAGCTAGCCTCCAGAGCCAATCACAGTGAGTGGTAATGGCTGTATCTAGCAATAGAAAGTTCGAACAAGTGAGTTTCTGGAACTCTCTCAGTGAGTTCGGCGGTCTAAGATATTTTAAATATCTAATCTGAACCGGGTATAACAGAGCAGGGGGCAGATTTCCCTAGTATATCATGTATATGAAAATTAAAGGAAACATCAAAATGAAAACATTATTCCTAAATTGAAATTCCATTTTTCAGGTGCTGGTCTGAATGGGGATTCTTAGGCAAAGGAAAACAGGAGGTATCTTTGGGGGATTTTTGTGAAAATGTCGGAATTATAGTCCACGAGCTAATGCACTCAATTGGTTTCGAACACGAACACAATAGATCAGACAGAGACGATTACCTAAACATCAACTATGACAACATCCCAGAGAGTGAGTATATACTTTCAATAATTAATAATGTAACTAACCACCTGTGATTAGGCTCGATTTTGACAGTTTTATGGCCTTGAAATACGAAACGATTTTTTTTATTATTTTCGTGGTAAATTTCTAGCAGAAATCTATGACGAAGATTATTGTTTGGAAATAGTTGTAAAAGAATAATAAAACAAGAATAAAAAATCATGCGTCGAGCATAAATTATGCAATACTTTCTAATACTCTCAAAATACGTTTAGAAATCTTTACTATTTAATAAGGTCTGATTTCTGATGCCTAAGTAAACAAGGTCAAGGTCAAGCTGGATGGGGAATACTACCTTTCGGCTTAAGCTCAACTAGCCCAGGCCCAGTCTAAGTAAACAAGTTGAAAAACGCATAACACATTTAAAAATTCAATTTCAGTAATTATCAACAATATTCGGAAAAATATCCGAATTCTTTTGCGCAGTCCTGTATAGAATCTATAGCTTTGTATATATACAACGCGTAGTATGCAAAAATTTACTTCAGTTAGGAAACGCGTAGCTCAGTTGAAAATTCCCCTTCAGAAATTTCCGTCAACAAACGCAAATGTACTCGAGATGCTTTGTTCTGCCCTGTGTAGGATCTATACAATTTATACACACAAAGTAATAGGTAAAAAATTAATTAAATTTAAAAACATGCACCGCAATTAAAACTGCAAAAACGCATTTCTTAATAATTATCATTAACAGACGCTCTTTAACAGAATACTTTTCTGGGTCCCTGTAAATGAACGATGCATGCTACACATACAATATTCTATAGTAAGCCTCTTTTGTAATTCATCTCAGTGATACATATAAATTTCAACTATGTTTGAAATAGTGTAACATTATTAAAATAAACCGTAAACGATTTTTCCCTATAGACTGTAATGTATAGAATGCAATTTTTTTGAGTGTCCCTGTAAAGGAATTATAAGTGCTGTGCTACAAACTTCATTTTCAATACCGAACATGCCATAGTAAACCTCGATAACATATATCAATTGCATGACAATCAAAGTATATTTACTCGAGTTTACAGCACGGAGAGATGGACAGACAAACCGAATTCATAAACACTTTTCGACTATGTTAAAGAGTGTTAAAAAATAATCACTCGTGGTAACACTTCGAACAGGGATATCAGGTGAACCGTAGACAAACTTGATAACATATATCAATTGCATGACAATCTAAGTATCAGAGTTTCCCCCAGGTTAAAAAAAGGGCAGCGTGCAACTGGTGAGAAAAGGGCATTTTTTAGTCTTAAGGGCATTTTTTATTCTTAAGCGCACTTTTCGGATTCTTAAGGGCACTTTTTTTAATTGTTAAAATGTATTATTTTGGTTTTTAAAGCCACTTTTGATATTTAAAAGTCAGGGCACTAGTTTCAAGACAACATTGAGTCAATTTTTACTATGAAAGCAAATTTTTTAATGCAAAAAGGAGAAAGGGCACTTTTTTTACTGATGGGCAAGAAGGGTGCTAATTATTTTTATGAGGGGCAAGAAGGGTGCTATTTTGTAAACCAAAGGGCAGGCAGGGTGCAGCACCCTTCTGAAACTGTATGAGGGAAACTCTGTAAGTATATTTACTCGAGTTTACAGCAAAGGAGAGATGGACAGACAAACCGAATTCATAAACACTTTTCGACTATGTTAAAGAGTGTTAAAAAATAATCACGCGTGGTAACACTTCGAACAGGGATATCAGGTGAACCGTAGAGCGTAGACAAACTTGATAACCTACGGAAAACGGAAGGATTTAAATATTAGCTGAATAAATGATATTGTGAAAAAACAAAATCTAGAATGAATGGTAGAAAACAATCCTTACGGGATTTTATTCATCCATTCAAATATGTTTAATTTTCATAAAATGATTTATAACGTGAAAACTGTTCGATACGCGCTTTATCATGTACAACTCACTCACTGGTGGCGTTCTTCAAACTGAACATTTGTAATCGTTGTTAACTGTGCTGTGATGCAGTACATACAGCTGGCACAGCAGAAACCTTGTGGCAAATGAAAATTAAATATGGAAATAAAATGTTCGTTATTAAAAACATCCTATGTACAAGAGGGAACACACACACAAAAAAAAAAAAAAAAAAAAAACTGGAGTTTTCATTCGTAGATGTAGTAGAGAGTTCTCCCGCTAGATGGGGTTAGTAGATACCTTGGCGAAACAACTACCCAGACGGTGCCAGTTTGTAGGTTAACCTTTCATCGTAGTGTTGTGTTTATCAAGGCTAACGGAAAAGACAGGCTACCGCGGTGCATTCCACTTATCTTTTTTTACAGACCGCTAGAGTGACGTGTTGCTCTTTTCGTACACCATCATTGGTGCATTCGAGCATCACGTGACTCCCACGCTCTGTAAAAAAAGATACGTGTAAAGCACTTACGGTAGAGCCTTTCTTTTTCGTTAGCCTCGATGTTTATCTTTCTGTTGTCGTGTTCCGCTTGCGAAGTCGTTATGACACATTAAAAAGAACAAGGAGTGTGTTTGAAATTTTGTTTCCTGCTTGAAAAATCGGCAATAGAAGCTTACCACATGCTTCAACAGACTTTCAAGGAAGATGCTATGAGCCGCACACAAGTTTTTGGGTGTGACGACGATGATCATTGTCTTTTTTTTTTTTATGTTCATGGAATTTGTTCCCCCTGGCCAGACTGAAATCTTGAAATTGGGTTTTCAAATGTGCTATGCGTTTTTCAAATTGTTACTTATCCATCATACGTAGTATACGGTAAATCTTGCAATCGTTTTAAAAATCGAAAAAAAAAATGACGGATTTACACGTTTCAGACACTGGAGATTCCGAAAAACATATTTTTAGAAGAAAAAATTGCTATCCATCTGTCTGTAAAAGCTCTATCTCCCGAACAAATTGAGATAGAGACTTGAAATTCGGTATGTACTTAGTATGTAATAATGAGAAGAAGTCTATTGAATTTCAATAACCTCGATGATCCGGAACTATTTTTTTCGGACTCTCGAAATATTCGTTCTGATAAAAGGTATACAAAAATTTTCGAAATGGTTTATTTTAAGGAGCGAATATAAAAAACAATTAAAAAAATTGCATAAATAATGAAGTCGATCGGATAATGAGTTGCTTAGATATTTATAATCCTATTTTCCGCACTCTTCGATTTTTCATGACCCTGTATTTCATTCCAATTTCAATTCAAGGACATATTTTAATTAGAAATGAGACGCTTAATCCGAAGCAGTAAACCGTTAGTTAATAGAATTATCATTTTTGGAGGGATTCAGTAATAGGGCATTTAAAGTTTATGACGTCATCAAGCCATGATTTTATTTGAATTGCAATGCATTTTATAAATAGTTATTTCCACTCTCTTTTATTTTCATATTTTATATTATGCATATCCATGATGGGTAAGTATTACAGTGGCCCCCGGCCCCAACGACAAGTTTTACTTACCCATCATCTTTCACCACATTATACTGTGAAGTTTTGTTACAGTTTTCTAAATGTGTTGGAAATTGTTTCATAATCTAAGCTTGACGCATGATTTGTCTTTCTTGTTGAATTTTTATTTTATCTGTAACTTTCTATAATGACTCGTTAAATCCTCTTGCATTTCAGAGTGGTGGTATGCTTTTAAAAAACTGCGGCCCGAACAAAACCGGTTGTTGACAGACTTCGACTTCGACTCAATGATGCTGTACGGCCAGTACAGTTTCAGCAAACTACCAGGCCATTTGAAAAGCATGGAGGCCAAAGACGGAAGATTTATGGAAGAAGTGTACAAGAAGAAAGGTCTCTCACCGTCCGATATCAAGAGGCTCAACATGCTGTATGAATGCAAAAAATAAAAACTCGTTGCTTTCGCTGAGATTTTATCCCATATATTATTTCTGTTGACAACATCTCTTTGAAAATATACATAAAATGCTTAAGTGATACAAAGATAAACACAAAACGCTTATAAAAACCTTTTATTGATCGACATATGTTTCAGCGCTCCTACGGCGCCATTTTCAAGATCTACAACGAAAAAAAGGAAAAAAAAACTAGACTGCACCGCCAAGCGCCTGTGGGGCTCCCGTTAGCACGTCAACCGTCGCACCCATGTCCTGAGGGACATATAACACGCTCAGCAGGATCTGCCTCCCGCATGCGCTGCGACCGGTCGGGGCACCGCCACCTGCGCACCACCTCGAATTGAAACAAAAAATGTGACGACATAGTTCGTTATGATTCGCGGAGGTTCCCATAATCGGAGGAGACCTCTACGAAGACACCCGACGGCTTCGTCGCCGGAAAATATTTCCGTATTGCTTTTTTTTTTAATTGAAAAGTACCTCGTGCCAAATTTTAGGTAGTTTAAATGAGGCGGATTCGTTGCAAATGTTCACGATACGCATATAAATTTCTATTGATTCACGGATAATAGATGGGAAATAAAGCTTTAATGGATTATTTTAATATTTTTAAAATAATTTTTTAAAGTTTCGGCTCTATGTAGCCTTGCCAGTGCTGTAGTACTTCTGCATGAACATTTGCAATGAATCCGCCTCATTTGAA